>CM076571.1:287051707-288329460 GCA_034641835.2 Pinus albicaulis | reverse complement strand
CTCTGATGCGATGGTGATTGTAGTTCGTCGGTGTTTCGAGGAAAATCACCCTAGAGGTTTGTTGGGTCAGAACCTCCACAGAGCAGGGCATGCCATTCAGAAGGACTCACACAACCATACTTGAATGCAAAAAACTAGATAACAACGATAGCAGAACTCACCCATAGTCCTACGTTCGATGTAGATCCCGCGGGGTCCAAACCCCCAGCAACCTTTCTTCCTCCTTCAACCTGAAAAACAAGAAAGAACGTGCACAGAAACCTAGTTGTACATCATATATTTCTCCTAAACGTTAGTGTAATCAATGTGAAATATGATATAAACGATAATAACTGCTTAATAATCAATCTTTCCACATATTTAAATAGATACTAACACAGAAGTTCTGGAACAAGATGGTTCTTCATTATCATGGACAGCATGTACATAAGTAAAGAGTGGAGCGATCACCTGAATCCTTCCACGATCTTTGAGCAGACCGTCGTCCGGATTCGTCCTGCCCTTGCCTCACTAAGAAACTTTCAAGACTAGTGCACTCGAGGTGGTATATAAATGGATGAACATCTCCAGGAAATAAGGGTTTCTTGTATAAATCTGGGAAAGTGCAGGAGGCACGGGGAATCAGACTTGAATTGGGATTCCAACAAAGTATAATGTCTATAAAATTTCTCTCTCCCTTAGGCCATGCACATGAGGGGCTTTTATACTCCCTCAAAGTAGTTTCAGTCAGTTGGAAACATTTGGCCACGTACTGGGGTGGTTGAACTACTGGAGTAACCATCAACCCAGTCCGAAAATAGGGAATTTATATATATTTTTAATGGTTTTAATGGCATACGCGGAAAAGTACATGTGGACTCGCGTATACACGCGGAAAAGTCTGAGCATACCCGCGTATGGGATTTTTAACAACATTTTCGTGTATTTCGTGTAGTTATTCAGAGATTGCTAGGAAGATAGATTGCCCAAAGCCATAAAGACAATCATGAATCACCTGAGGGTGAAAAATGATGCTATAACAGATGCCCCCTAATATATGAGGTCAGAAGGGGTACATGATGGCCGAAATGTATTATGCACATAGAAAGAACTTTGCAAGGACAAGAGAGGACTTCACCATATTTCGGCCTACCAAAAACCAATGAAATAAAACAGAGAGTCAACTCATGCTGAGGCGGGCATACCCATGCTCAGTAAAAAATACATCATATGGAAAGTACAGAATAGATCCAAAATGTATACAAGTATAGCTAAACTGAAATTATACAATGAATCATCTGAGCATGGCCCGGAAATACAAGTCTGAATCAATGTCCAAGTATCACATATAGAAAGCTGATCAATGATACTGAAACTAGATGTCTGATCATATAAGTAACTGAATCTCCAAGTACCGAATCATAAGAGGTGGAACAAACGGTACAATCACGTAACTCGAGAGCCAACATATAAGATGCTGTTGTACTGACACTGCAACATATAAGGGTGAACGGCATCACTGGCAGGATTGTCAAAAGTGAACCGAGAAATGCTGATGCAACCCGAGGTCTTCACCGATCACTATGGCACAATTCTACACAATGGGAATAAATGAGTTGAAGTCGACCATGTGAGAAATCGTTGGATTACGGGTCAATGATGTATACCGTTAACCAACGCGAGACAACCCACCAATAATGAAAATGAGCGTCAAGGTGCCCCAGTACAATCTGACAAGTGCGAATAAATGATTTGAAGTTGAACACTTGAAAGAATCTATCAATCAGGAGGCAATGATGAATCCCCACTGTCGATAGTGAAGAGTCTGCCACTGATGACTGCAAACCCTAAGGTACTGACAAAAAGACTCTAGATCCTATTCCCAGAGCAATGAGTCAGAGTTGATGGGAAAAGATCTGCTGGAAGGAAGACATTAAGGCATCCCACATCAGTCCAGCACTAGTGTAACCCGCAGGCCAAAATTTGGAAGGAATCGGACGAAGTAGAGTGACGGAACCAAACCGAAGTACGTTTCCGACATGCACAAGATGAAGCTAGCGCATGGAAGAAACCCTCTGAACAACCAATAATGAAAGCTGACACAGAGGCGAGATATCCACTGATAGGGTCAAATGGAAATCAAGGTATTGCACGAATCCCAAGTGTGATAATGTGTGCTGACGTCGAACACAGGGGAAACCACTCAGTCAAAGACCCATAATGATGATCAAATGCTGAGCACAAGGTCACCTATCAATGATGGAAATAGGGCTAGGGTGCGGCTCTAGGTTTTCTCTCAGAGTAATATGTCATAGTCGATAAGAGACAAACCCGCCAGCGAGAAGTCAATGGAGACCTTCTCAAATCAGCACGAGCAGAAGACCAAAACATCTGATGTGATAGAACAAGATACTGACAAGATCGGGAAGGCCGACTGAATAATGAGTCAAGAGACACCGCAGAATGGCCGACACTGGTTAAACTTCCCTTGAACAAAAGCACGACTCGTGATGACCATGGCAGTAAAAATTGACACTGTATAAGTCTGTTATGCAGGAGGCAGAACAAACTCTCCATATGATTGGAAGAGATAACCAACCGGGGGATGACTGACAAGTGAAACAAGGTAAAGGCTGAACCTAGGTCAAAACTAAAACCATCCCAAATGTAGGAAATATATAAATATATGTGCTTTGTTCAAGGGCGACAAACTGACTCTGTACTGCCATCAAAACAACAAAGTTACATCCCGTTCCACTCTTTTTGTTATATTTGATTTTTTTGTCTTTTTCATATAAGAAGCCTGAAAAAGAATAAAATAATGCTATGGTACAATGGATAGAACGAGTATCAAGAAACAGATGCACTAGTTCCTGGGATTGGAACGATCCTATGCTCAATGCAAGGTGGCGGAAACTGGTAAGCGATACTCAGAGGAATGTTCCATCCATGGGTAAAAGGGTGTCAAGTCATGATAGCTAAGTGCATGCAATGGTTAACTTGTACAGATAGACAAGGTCAAAAGTTGGCTTAAACATCAAGTCCAAATGAAGCTGGCTAAAGGCCAGGATAAACAAGTAGCCAATATGCAATGCAGTAATACAACTCAACAACACCAGGGAGCCTCTAGGGTAATAGCCAGAAAAATGATAGTGAGGAAGAAGAAGAATGAAGCTTCAACACATAAGTCATGGCGGGACTAAAGAGGACTCCCGAGCCTACATAAAACGCAACATGGGCAACAAGTGATAGCGAGGAACTAACTAAGAAGCCCATGTAAAGGAAGGCTCTACCATCAAGTCATGATTAAATAATCGGCGAGTGAAATGGGTGTAATAGTCATGATCTGATGGGATCGACCCTATGGCAAGTGATCAGTATGGAGGCTAGTATGCAAGATGCAACGGAAAATGATTTCCCTAACCTATATGTCAGTGAATATCATATACCTGCCATGACGATTTAGCAGTCATGGATCAAAAATCGGGAAAAATCTCAAATTCGTCAAAATGTCCCTGAAAACATACCAAACTGGGCACTTCCAAGCATCCGAGTTATGCAGCTTAATATAGATTGAAGAAATAAGAATAACAAAATTTTGCCAAAATTTTCAACTTTTTGGTCATAAATAGACAAATTACCTCATATTTGGTTCATTGTTACATTGCTGATTTGGAAAAAAGTGCTCTGGAGCAAAAAACTTCTTTCGTCAAAACAGGAGCAACCGACCGTCAAATCGTACCGAATTTGTCAGGTAAGCTCATAAACCATCCTTGCAATTCATTTTTTCTGTTCATAAATTAAAATTTAGTAATTTTCACCATAGAATCCCTTCCTAAAAATTACGGGTTTGCGCATACACAGGTTGGTAATGACAAAGTCGGGTATACACGCGACTGTGCACAAATAAAGTCGCGTATGCGCAGGCCCAAATGAAAAAAGTGTAGCTAATGAAGGAATTATTGAAACTTTTCAGATGACCATATCATGGAGAGAGCGTGAACACAGTTCAATTGATCAAGAATTCATGCAGGACCAAGCATCACTAAATATTCTTCGGAATTGCGGATTGCTCAAGTTTTTCAAAATGCCAAATATGAAGAGTAATGTCCGGTTGCTCGAAATGCTTGTGAACTATTGGGAACCGGAAGAGGACTGTTTCGTGATAGATCATATGCCCATACGAATCGAAGTGGAAGATATATATTTTATTACTGGACTCTCCCAGAGGGGGGAACCAGTAGACTTGCACGGGAAGCCTTTGGGAGGGCTAACTGTGGAAGATTACGTCCACGTGTACTGCGTAGAGGGTTCCAAGAAAGTGGGAATAGAGATTTCAATCAAAGATTTAAGAGACTTGCACATAAAAATCCTACTTTTTACCATTGGGAGATTAGTAGGATTAGCTTCTCTACACCAGGCATCCAGGACGCAAATGAGCATAGCAGTGGAATGCTTAACTCATTTATATGATTGGTGCACAGCTCTACTGATGAACATGAAGCAACAATTGACTTGTATCCGAAAGGCAAAGACAAAACATTTTGGATATGGTACAATTTTGATGACATTATTCTTTGAGAAGATACCAGCATTGAGACCCAGAGTGATCTCTACCATCAGCAGCCCGAGAGACCCAAGAATTGCCCACTGGGCAGACATGATGAAGAGATTGGGGGGAAGTGAAGTTCCCCGGACCACTTGGGATGATGAGTTCTTCCTTTGGTGGGGAGAACAAATCATCGCTGTGGACGAATATCCCTATGCCGGGATGGACTTTCGTGACGATCCAGATCTTGTCCTTCCACCAGGCGCGGCATGGGGAATAGTCGGTAAGTTTACAATTTTTTGACTTAGATAATTTTTTGGATTTTTTCAAATATGTATGAAAAATGGAAAACAAACATGTTTTTGATTGGATTCATAATGAATTTAAAAATGATCATGATACAGATATTGGACCAGTTCGACCTGAGGGTTTCCCACGACATAAGCGTCGCCGAGGCGAAGCGGATACAATGGATTCAGACAGGACCCTCCAGGCTGTACAGAGGAACTTGGAGGGATTAACCCGCCAAGTACCTATGGCTCCAGTGGAAGATCTGCCGGAAGCCATCCAGAGACGGGTGGTAGGAGTGCCCCAAGACTGGGTACGGTTATTCCGCCGAGTTGCCACCGCGATCGTGTTCTATAAGAACACAAATTCTGGGCAGGGACCTCAGGAGTAGATAGATATGATGTATCAGATGACTGTATATTATGTGTGACTGAACATGATCGGGCATAAGCCCAATTTTTGTATGACTCTATGGATCCAAATTTTGTAAAGTTTTTGAACACTCTGATGATATATATACAACGATGTTTGATGTGATGTGATAAATGTATCAAAATGTATGATGTTTTTGATGATTAAATTTTATTTTATGGAATGATTAATATGCCCATCCAGTGCTTGATTAGCTAGTGAGTCTGCCATCCAATTGTCAGCTCGAGGAATATGAATGAAAGTTAAAAATTGAAATGATATTTGTAACAAACGTACCCTCAAGAACAACATGCTGAGTAAAGGATCTAAAACCGATAAATTGTTACCAAACTAGCTTTTACAGTGAAGTCACAACTATAACGAATGAACACCCAAAATATTGCCTGCGAGTAGATAAACAGCTCGGTGTATTCTGCTATGTTATTATGCAGGCAAGGACCAAATGCGGACTCCCCTCCAGTACTAACATTGTGGGATGGTGGTAAGTACTGCTTCACGGAAGCTAAGTTCTGGGTGTGTCTACTAGCACCATCGACGAAACCAAAATGACTCATGACATCCAACACAACCTGCCAAAGCAGATCAAAAACATCACCAACTCATCAAAGATCGAAAATCAACCAGATATGGACAAAGCAAAAACTACTATATATAAAAGCAACATGCCAGGCCGAAGCCTAGGCGTAATACTTCTTCAAATAGAGCCCATTTTGGGGCTCTGGCAACTCGTTCCCTTCGAAATCAACCAAGGTATATGCTCATTTCTTAAGGAATTTTTTAACGATATAGGGGCCATACCACATAGACTTAAAATTTCCTGCCCCCAGGGCATCTTTTTCTTGAGCATGAGCTCGCCAAGATGCGCTTCCAAAAAAACCCTATAAACGACCTACATTATTCTTGCAGCTTTAACTCGGTTTGCTGTTAGCTTCATTCATCGTGGCGGCATCCGACGCTGCTCATCTCGGATGTTCCGGATGAGAATGCGTTCTTCATCACTAGAAGTGTGGAAAGAGAAGTTAAACAACTAAAATAAGAAAGGAATCTCGCATTCAGTAGAGAAATAGGGATTCCGACCGATGCCACCTCGTGCAAAGGCAGGAGTAAGCAGTTGCAATTCCATAAGACGTCACCATTACATGCTGCCCAAAGTGCAGGATATAGCATAATAAGCCAGTTGGATCTAGCTTTATCAATTTTCCTTTGAAGAATTGTCTTCAAGGATTTATTCACGGCTTCCACTTGCCCATTGGCTTGAGGATAATACGGAGATGAATGCTCCTGCTGGAAACCCAATTTGAGAGCCAACTCAGCCATCATGCTATTCTAAAAATGACTGCCATGATCAGTGACAATCTCTCTAGGAATACCAAAACGAGCAATAACTTGGTTGAAAAGAAAAAGAGCTACAGTCTCACCATCATTCCCAAAAGTAGGTATAGCCTCGACTCACTTCGTAAAGTAGTCTACTGCTATAATAATGTACTTGTGACCTTTAGCCGAAGGCGAGTTACAAGTAGTATAATCAATTCCCCACTTTGTAAAGGGACCGACAGTAATGACTGGAAAAAGCAGAGCTGGATGAGCGCGCATTTTTCGAGTATAAACCTGACACGATGACACTTTTTGACCGACTCCATACAATATTTGAAAATCGAAGGCCAAAAGTACCCAGCACGCAAAATCTTTTGGGCTGTAGCAAGCCCAGATAAATGACCACCACAAGCTCCACTATGGGAATCATTCAGCACAGCCTCAGCTTCTTTGAGAGTTAAGCAGCGTCTCAGGAATGAATCAACCCCTCGACAGTATAAAGCATCACCAATAATCAAATAATTCTTGGCCAAGTGACGCAACTTACGACGCTCGTCTTTCGAAAAAGTAGAGGGAAACTTCGCAGTCTGAAGATACACAATGATATCTCCATACCAAGGATCCTGTGAAGAGATAAGAAATAAATGTTCATCCGGAAAGGATTCATCATAGATCATCTCCTCCCCACAGGGCAACTCGGAGATCAATTCTGCGAAAACCAATGATTTCTTGGACTTGGCAGACATAAACTCAATCCATCTATTGTATTTTCCCCCAATTACTCACCTACTGAGGACAAACTGAAATGGATTGGCTGTTGCCAAAACATAAGTTTTTTGTAGAATAATGTAATGCTGGAGTCGCTGCACAGCATGAACTGCTGCTAAAGCTAACTTTTCTATCAAAGTGTACTGTAGTTCAGGTCCTACCAATCCTCGACTAAGATAGTAAATAACATTCTTTGCAAGAGCATCATCCTCCTGAACCAGAACCATACCAATGGTAGATTCTGCTGCTGCCAGATACAAAAGGAAATCCCTGCTATAATCAGGTGGACTCAATAAAGGAGCAGAGGTCAATGATTTCTTCAAAGCATCGAACGAGCGTTGAGCAAAGTCATCCCAAAGAAATGGAACTCCCTTCTTCAACAATCTCATAAATCCCTTTGTAACTTCAACATAATTTACGATAAATCTCCGAAGAAAATTAGACTTTCCTTGTAGAGTTTGAAGCTGACGAATAGAGGACGGGGGAGGCAACCGAAGTATTGCCTCAACCTTGAAGGGATCTACCCTAATCCCTTCCTTGGACACAATGAATCCCAATAACCGACCGGATGTAAC
Organism: Pinus albicaulis; assembly: GCA_034641835.2. NCBI lineage: Eukaryota > Viridiplantae > Streptophyta > Pinopsida > Pinales > Pinaceae > Pinus > Pinus albicaulis. Next base: position 288,321,555 of record CM076571.1, on the reverse strand, counting down.
CGCGAAAACACACTTGTTCGGATTCAATCTAATCTTATAGAACTGACATCGTTCAAATATTTACCCGGTGGCGGGATGATTCATCCTCTTTCGAGAACTCAGACATTCAGAAAATCATCCAAATATACGCCTAGATAATAACACGATGCCGACGGAGGAAATATGACATATTGACTGACTTGTATTAACATTTTAAAGACAAAGGCATCTTCTTGCCAAGCAAAGTACCGAGGACAAAATAAAGCAGATCTTATGCTGATCTTCAGGACGGATAGTAATCTGATTATATCCGGAGAAACCGTCCATGAAGGAGAAAATCTCATTACCGGTAGACTCGTCAATGATCTGATCAATAAATGGTGTGGGGTAATTATCTTTAGGACATGCTTTATTAAGGTCTCTAAAATCAATGCAAACTTGAATTGTTCCTTGTTTTTTATCTACGGGAACAAGGTTCGAAACCCATTCAGTCAAAGGAACAGGGAAAATGAATCCCGCCTTAAGCAGCTTCTCCACCTCAGCTTTGATAGCTGCTGCCTTCCTAGGATTGACCGGACGAAGTTTTTGCCTCATAGGCTTAGTGTTTTCGTAAGTCTTGATCTCATGTTGGACAATAGATGAATGTCTACAGAAAGCATTTCCTCCTTAAGACAAGCACGAATACATCCCTATCGCTAAGAGCTCGGTACTAAATCTAAAATGACTTCACGGAAAATTCAACTCAGGTGAAGACATTCTCAATAATATTGGGATCCACAGGTACACACGGGATAGTAGGAGAAATCTGTATGTTCCCTTCAGCATAAACCTGTGTTGGTGCTAAATGGTTCAGGACTGGGTGAACAGGACCAGGAGACTGAGGACTTGGAAAACTTGTTTCAACTTCGCTTAAATCAGGTAAAAAGTAAGACCGATGATGCAAGTCATCCCACGGTCTATCTATACCAGTCATGGCTTCCAGGATGGCTTCTTCATATGGAAGAGTGGTATCAAGGCAATCCTGGGTAGAAGAAGAAATAAGTGTCCAAGCCGGAGCCACATCTCCATCCAACTCTTCCAGTGAAAGAGGAGCTGGACTGGATTCTACAGATTCAACAATAGACTGATGAGCAATCTCAGCTGCAGACATCGGAAATTCCATTCCACCCACTTGACCTTCTGCTAATGTGGCAGTAGGGGAAGGTAAGGTCCAAGGGTTCGAAAAATAATGAGTTCTGAAGAACTCTCTTCGAAGAGGAGCCTTGGAGGATGAAATTGCATTTATATGTACCATAGGAGGAGGAATATCAAAAGTACCCATCAAGGAAGAATACATTCCAACCCCTAAATTCTCAACAGGTGTCTTAGTATTATCCAACTTTGGAACAGATGAGTCAGTAGACGCATTCGGGTCTACAAGAGGACAGTCCAGTTGATCCACTGTAACGATCCTCCCTTCGTGAGGGAAACAAATAATACGAAATAACGAGGATGCAATGGCATCCATCTCATAAATCCAGTTTCTCCCCAACATAAGGTTGTAGTCCAAGCTTGCATCCACTACCTCAACCTCTATATTCACAGTTTTGCCCCCAACACAGATAGGAAAAGCTGGGACAATACCATGTGGTCTGTGAGAATGACCAACGAACACAGTCAGAAGAGTGGTAGATGGAACAGCTTTGGGAGATCCAATCGTCTTCCAACATGTGAGAGACATCACGCATGTGGAAGCACCCTCATCAACAACCGTCCGAAATATGTTGCACTTCCGGTACGATGATTTGATATGAAAAGCCATATGATGGGGGAGTCTCTTCTTAAAATTAGACTTATCAAAAGTAATCAAAAGAGAATTTTTTGGATCAATAGCCCAATGGCAGTGAGCAAAGCACTGCGCTGAGCCAGACAAGACTGGAGTACCTCTAAAGCTGACATAGCATAAGGAATTTGTGCCAGATCTTCCACAATAGAGTAGTTCTGGGCAGCCCTAGCGTTTGGATTAATCGTCGATCGCTTAGAAGATGCTTTGGGCATTCGAGGCATAGACTCAACAGTAGGCTTCGTAATGTGAAGTGGCTCAGTAGCGTCAGGAGTATCCTTAGATTTCGAAGACTCTTCTCTGCCATAATCACAGGATCTCGTAGCAACATCCACGTGAGCACTCATCATGAATATGTTCGATGGAATTTCCCCTTCCTGGGTGCCCTCAGAGGAAGCCCAAGGATTTTGATTCGCGCAAACAACTAACTGTTGCCCTTGGGGAAAATGGTTTGTTAACACAGCCTGGGAACTAGAAGAACCCTGCTGAGCTAACAAGCGCTGCGCATCCTGAATTTTAGGGCAAAGGTGTGTGAGATGGTCTCCAGCACACAGCTTGCATAGAAACTTCACTTTCTTTTTCTCCTTTGGACCCTCACCAACATGCTCATTGGTTTTATTCGCATTACCCTTCCCATTCTTGCCCTTTTTCTTATTATTTCATCCCTTCTTCTACCCTTCGGATTGTTGATTTCCTTTTGGATCAGAAGCTTGGACAACATTTGTGGACAAAGATTGGGAAGGCGATGACTCAGCAGGCACAGCCTGACCAGAAGGAGCAGTTTGCAAAGACAACTGCTGCAATTGAGTAAGCAGGTTGGCTGCACCACTATTGATCGACCTGATAAGCCCATCACCATGAGGACCAGGCTTAGTTTTGGATAAATCTAATTTGGAGCGAGGACCATTGGGCAAATATTTATGGAGGACCCCAGACTGAGAATAGATCAGTTCTAGCTGCTGGGCCCTAAAAATGGCCTGCTCCTCAGAAAATACCCCAGACAGGGATACATCTTTAGAAATGTCTGATTGTAGAGATTTCAGAAACCATTCCAAAAGGAATTCTCCTGGAATATGAGCTTTAATAAGCCTCTTCCTTCTCCTCCATTCCTGAATGTGATCAGAAATGTGGGTTACGTCGTCCTGCTTAAAATTAGCTAGGAATTCAGTCCCAGCATTGTATCGGACAGGCAACTGGAAATGGTTTAGAAATGTAACAGCCAGTTCTCCAAATGTAGCAAAACTGCCCCCAGTTAGCTCAATATACCATTTGGCAGCGTTTCCAGTTAGGGTGCGTTGAAACAATCTCAACCTAATTGAATCATCGATCAGGGAGTTAGAAGAACACCATAAATGGAAAGTGGTGATGTGGTCAGTCGGATCCTCTCCGTTCTTGCCTTCAAACTTTTGAATGTCTGAAGGTAGTTTGGTCGAGACCGGAGGCCACCCCGGACTGTACCGAATCGGATCATTCGTCAATTTTGACAGATCTGGCAAGTTTAACGTTGCCAAAAAAGGTAAATGAGGCGGAGCCTGAGGATTGCATCCTTGATAGGATGAATTCCCAACATTCTGAAAAGAATACCCTGGATTTGATGAGGCACCAGGTTGCTAGAAAGAACTCGTAGAAAAAGGAGAAGAACCTCCTCCCAACACAAAGTTACCAAAGACCGGACCAGTTCCCCCTACTGAAGTATGAAATGAAGAGGAAAGCCCCTGATAGGGGTTCCAGGCATTAGACAGAGGGGAAAAATTCTAATAAGCACTCGACGAAGGGAAAGAAGCATTCCCTTGGTGACCAGCGTAAAACTGATTCCCTGCCCCCGCTGTAGTGAATACAGGGTTCCAACCTGTAAAAGTTGTCGAATTTTGACCTCCAGACGAAGGGTTGAAACTCTGGGTCTGAGAAGTAAACGGAAAGGACCCTAAAGAAGGATTCGAACTAGGAATATGTCCAGTTTCGAAGGGGAACCTTTGAAAAGAAGATGATCCAGCTGCAGCAGCGGAAAAGGAAAAAGAAGGAATCCCACTAGTGGGCATCCCAAAACAAAAGGGACCAGATTGAGAAGCATGTGCTTGGGTGAAACCAGAGCCAAACACAGCAGTACTAGAGGCAATCGAAGATATAGCAATAGTGCCCCCTCCTTCAACAGAAGCAAGAGTCTGAATGCCTGCAACACTCACAGCAGAAGCCGCGTTCCGAGTCGTGGCCATCGAAAGGTATATATAATAAGGAGGATCTTCCGGTCTCTCTGACTCGAGTCCGATGTATTCAACAACGAATAGATAATCAGGAGGAAGAGGAGATGGAAGTGACTCTGAGGGTTCAGACACTTCCTCTACCTGTACTTCTTCTTCCTGCGGAGATAATACTCGCGAGTTGAGCAGAGCGCTCCTCTCAGAACCAACACCAGAATTAGCTACAAAACCTTCAGACCCTTGTGGAGGATCTCTCTCCACTGCACCAGACGCTACAGGGTGGTAACCACCTGCTAAATCACTCCTACGCCTTCTTGAAGAAGACTCTGGACTCTCGGGAGATAACCCCCGGATTCTCCTCGATCGACGAGGCGCTTGATCAGCCACTTTAACAGGTTTTAATTAGACTCAAAAATTATAAAGCTAGGCAAGCTAGGAGCAAAGAGCACTCACTACAAAAAATAATCCCTGAGATACAATCAAGCAAACAACCTTCAAGTATTTCCGCTCCGGGTGATTAGGACCGGACACCAAAATACAAGAAAGCGAAATATAGGACCTCCCGAAAGTAGTCTGGGATAATTACGGCCCAGGCCTACTAGCGAAGGTATCAGAAATAGTTACGCCAACCTCCTAACGACAGCCTTTGCCGGCTCAAGTACCCAAGCTTCGCAAGGGCACCCCCCAGAAGTACTGCTGAAAGTGATGCGACGTCTGCCTCAGGTACCACGGGTATTCCCCCCCGCAGTCACCTATGTGGAACCTAGGAGTGGCAACTATGGGCACCAATCCATGTCAGAAGCCGGGCGGAACGGTCTTGAGGTTAGATCCAGCAAATTAGAGAGGGGGTATCTCTCTTCTCGGCCTTCACTTCCCCTCGCGCTTGACTCTCTGGAGGAGAGCTTTCCCGGTCCACCTAACGGAGTTGGATTTCGCTCAATTAATCAACTTCTATGTTTTGTTTGAGCGGCCTTGGAGAGTTAACTCTCCACTCACCTAATCCAAGGTCCTACAACCTAGCTAGTTGGTGTATGACACTTAGAAAACTTGCTAGTTGATTTTGAATTATATCGCTTATTTTAATCAGTTGTTATGTTAAGTCAAAGGGATGCGGAAATGAAACTTATGGTGTTTTGACGCAGAAAAGAAATTAATAAAAACCAAACTATATGCAAATGCAGTTATTGTCTTTCGATGAAAAGCAACTTCTACACAGGTTCTACGAGATTAAAAAATTTTATTTTTCTTTTCAGATAACAAACTCACACTCGCAAAAACTATGAAAAATGACTAAATGCTTAAGTGCACCTGATGCAAATCACTAAAAGCATGCAAATTCTAAGATGCAAAATCTCCTAAAGCAGAGAGAAATTTCCCAAAGATCCTTCAGTTTTATCTCTTTTTGGTTGTCCAGAAAGCTAGTTCCCACAATAAGAAACTCTTAATATAAAGACACCAAAATTGCTTGAAAACAAGAGGAAGAAATCAATGACAACTCCTTTCCAAAATCAAGTCAAAATCCAAAGGCAAGAAACCTCAACAAAGCTTCAAAAGATATAATGAAACGAAAACAAAAATACAAAAACAAAAGCAAACAACAAAGCAAAATGTTTTTTGAGCTTTTGAGTTTTATAAAAGAAGAGTTCGAAAAGACCAAGAAAAACTATCAAATCCCAAGCCAAACAACACTGAATTTCAAGCAAAAACTTCAAAAACGCTCCAAATCTTATAGGGCTAACTAGTAGCAAGATTTATATGAGCACAAGAAGACAAGAAAACTCAGTCACTCAGCCTAGAAGAATAGTACAACCTTGCAGCAAACAAAAACTTCAAAGAACCAAGAAAGACTCTTCAAAAGTTGCAACAAGACCTAGTCGACTGAACTCAAGAAAACCAACCAAGAAATGGGCAAAAATCAAAGTGCAAAGCAAGACACAAAGGTAGGAAAGAGTAAATGAGCAGGAGCTCTCTGTTCTGATAAAGCAGAACAGCCAAGAATCCCCAGAAAGAGATCTTGGTACTCGAACCAGAAATGCCAGCACAAGAAACAAGACTTTGACAAATAAGCTAGTTTTCAATAAAACAAGAGAGAGAAAATACCAAATACCACTTTCTACACAATCCAGAGGGTACAAAGACACTGCAGGAATAGGTCTCCACAGGCAGACAGGACTAAAAAGCCAATAAATCCAAAATTTCAAAATCTACCCAGGTATACGCTACTTGACAGTTTGGAAACAAGCGTGTATACATGACTGTGCTAAAGGAAACCCACGTATACGCGACTCCCTTTAACAAAAAATGCATGTATACGCGACTGTGTACAGACAAACTTGCATATATAAAGGTAAATAATGAAAAACAAAAAAGATCAAGCCTGGATAAGGAACCAGGGCTTCAGTCTGACTGGGAAAGAGTTAACTGGACTGGAAATAAAAGTTAAAACTGTTGGAAACCTATCAAACAGCTGAAACCACGCAACAGGGGAATCACAAGAATGCGATCCCCAGTGGAGTCGCCAGTTCTGTTTCGGGGAAAATCACCCTAGAGGTTTGTTGGGTCAAAACCTCCACAGAGCAGGGCATGCCATTCAGAAGGACTCACACACAACCATACTTGAATGCAAAAAAATAGATAACAACGATAGCAGAACTCACCCGTAGTCCTACGTTCGATGTAGATATCGCGGGGTTCAAACCCCCAGCAACCTTCCTTCCTCCTTCAACCTACAAAAAAAGAAAGAACGTGCACGGAAACCTAGTTGTACAGCATATATTTCTCCTAAACGTTAGTGTAATCAATGTGAAATATGATATAAACGATAATAACTGCTTAATAATCAATCTTTCCACATATACAAATAGATACTAACACAGAAGTTCAGGAACAAGATGGTTCTTCATTATTGTGAACAGCATGTACAGAAATAAAGAGTGGAGAGATCACATGAATCCCTCCATGATCTTCGAGCAGACCGTCGTTCGGATTCATCCCGCCCTTGCCTCGCTAAGAAACTTTCAAGACTTGTGCACTCAAGATGGCATATAAATGGATGAACATCTCCAAGAAACAAGGGTTTCCTGTATAAATCTGGGAAAGTGCAAGAGGCACGGGAAATCAAAATTGAATTAGGGATTCCAACAGAGTATAATGTCTATAAATTTTCTCTCTCCCTTAGGCCATGCACATGAGGGGCTTTTATACTCCCTCAAAGTAGTTTCAGTCAGTTGGAAACAGTTGGCCACGTACTGGGGTGGTTGAACTACTGGAGTAACCATCAACCCAGTCCGAAAATAGGGAATTTATATATTTTTTTAATGGTTTTAATGGCATACGTGGAAAAGTACATGTGGACTCGCGTATACACGAGGAAAATTCTGGGCATACCCGCGTATGGGAATTTTAACACTGTTTTTTAGTGAATTTATTCAAGTCTGTAGGAATGGGTGCCCAAAGCCATAAAGACAATCATGAATCACCTGAGGGTGAAAAATGATGCTATAACAGTCGGCCTTTGAAGCAATCGCCACCATTGATCTGAATAGATCTAACGGTCTGCGCAAAGTCTTACCGCGCCTGCCTCATCCCTTCGTAAACCCTCCGATGATGATCTTTGCCGTTGATTCACAGTTTAATCCAATGCCCATCGCAATCTTGCATAATCACTCATCGTAAGCTTTTTGTTGTGTCACTCTTTGTTCCCTCCGATCATGGTCCAACGATCCAATCCTGCCCGTTGAATCCACAAGAACCAATGGTCAGGATTGAATCGCAACCCGCCCATTTCCCTCTGATCAAATCTGAGTTGTTGATCCTTTGCTGATCCAATGGCCCACAAATCATCTGCCCCGATGGTCCCCGCTGCCAATCACTCTGAAAAACCGGCAGTTTTCATCGAATCAATTTCGAAAGGAAGGCTGTTTTTCTTGATCGACAGTGATCAACGTCACTGGCCAACACATGTCATCAAGCTGTTTTGAAAACCTGCTCTCATCGCGCGTTAAAGATCGACAGCGGGCCCGACGCGATATGCGTGTGCGTCGTCCGATTTGAGGCTGGACATCCAACGGTGATAGGACCCCTAAGATGCTCAGGGGATAAACCAAATCAAACAAGACCCCTGCCCACAGTCAATCGCCCTCTGGCTCGATCGCAACCATCGATCTCCTCCTGAGATCTGACGGTCCAGAATGATCACCCTCGCCATTGACCGGGTCCCATTGCCAGAGCTCTATGTCACATGTCTTTGTGGCATTTTTACCCATTTCTTTTGTATTTCACCCGATTTCCAAAACCCTTCCATCATTCATTTTCCGCCGTCGATCATCGCCCCCATGCATGATCGAACGGTCCCCATGCTTTTCTCCACTAAGCCTCCATCTGTCTAGTCTTCCACCATTTTTGCATTTTCTGGTCTGTTTTCACCATTCCACTGCATTTTTCACCATTCCTCCATAGTTCCGTCACCATTCCGCAGCCCTTAAAAAAATTCATCCCCCTCCAGCATCGATTTCTTAACAATTTTGTGTGTTTTGCAGGGTACGGGCGGCGGACGACCGCCATGGTTCACAGTCACTGTTACAGTGGCACAGAACGCAGGGAAGACCATTTTCAGGGATTGAAGTTATGAAGAAGAACCTGTGAAGGTGTTATGAATGATTTTCATTAAAAGAATAGATTTAAACTCTGTAGAACCTTTCTAGAGCCATTAAAGCTCAGATTTCACTGATAGAGACAATCATGAAGCGGAAAAGAGTATCAATACAGAGTTAAGGAGTTCTAATGCACATTATCAAAGATGTTAAGCCTTAATTGAGTGTTTTGAAGCCAAAATACCAAACCGAAGACCTCATGAATCACACAGAAGGCCTAGCACACAGAAAACAACATATCAGTGTCACCATTAGCAGAATGTTCCTTTCATGAAAGGACGAAGTGCACATACTTCCTTCATTCTATACCGTGTTCCTGAGAAAATATTTGCCCTGTCAAAAGTCCTAATGCTAGCCAGAAGGATTTGTTACACCATATGGCAGACCTGAAGTCATTTATTTACCTTTTGTCTATTCACCAGAGTACTGCAGAGTATTACAGCAAAGTACATCAAAGACATACCTAGAGTAAATTTCATCTTGCCGAAGACAACTCTTTCATCCAAAGAGTACAGAAGATTGATGCATAGACATTAAAAAAGAATGGGTTTTGACCCACTGTTCCTGCTCTATTTTAATGTTTCATTTAGTATTTCATCTACCTCCTCCACCCCTCTTTCAGCTATAAGACTCATGAAGAAGCTCTTTGTAAAGGTTGTTGATCGGATATTTGTGAATTGTAAGCTGTTTCTCTTGAGACATAGTTCTCTATGTAGAGTTGTGGGATAGGCTGACGAAGACATTTTCATAATAAATATCAAGCTGTTGGTAATGTTGTACATGAATGGTGTTGCTCTTTAATATGACAAGCACATTTCTTTGGATCTTGATTTAAAGCAGCGATGATGTTTTTATATCTTTGTCCTTGTTTTACCTTGTAGTTCATTACATTTCATTTCTTCTGGCACGCATCAGAAATCTGGCATAGGATTTACCCTTGCTCGATACCCTATGTTTCTGCTCTCCCTGCCTTCAATGTTTTCTGTTGTATGTGTTATCTGAGGATGGATTAAGCTAATTTAACCAGTGTAGTGGTCAAATATATACTGCTAGCTGATGTATGAATTAACAAATATGTTCTTATATGTTCTTGTTAGGCTTTAATTGAATGAATTGGGATATTGGGAGTTTAGAAATCTATCTTTGCCTCACTAGGGTCCTTTTCAATTGATTAAACCTTTCTAAGTTCCCTTAAGTTGGAGGCCAAAGCATTGAGAGTTCAAAGTCTCTCTCTGATCTCAGGTTTTCACCTTTGTATTTAAATCTTTAATGTTTCCTTGTCTAAAGAGTTTACCTTTTAGGTTCTAGATCACAGGTTGTCCAATGGCATGTCCTGTCCCTGGATCCAATTCCTGAAAGGTCACCTTGGAGGTTTCCTTACTTTCACCTTCTCTCTTACCATTTCATGCCACACTATCATCTAAGATCCAATGCTTTAGATGACTAGCCCAACTGAAAGCCTGCATATTGAATAGCAAGTAAAACCTTTCCTGACTCCATTACCCAGTGGTCTCGAACATTCTTTGAAAACATCCTTCCTTTTCCTAAATCCTTTTTTCATATACTTGCCTCACATTGAACCCTTCATTTCCAATTCCCAACAACCAAACAAACAATCAAACAAACAAACCCGTGCTTATAACTAGCCTAATATCTTAACACAGAGCTTAAAGACATAAAATCTTCACTTATATAGAGAGATCCTTCTCTGGACCTAGGAGGGCTAGATCCTAAGGTCCAAAAGTGGTTCTGATGTTGTCTCATCTTTTGGTATTGCCAAACTTGCCAAAACATGATAACCCCAACATAATGGTGACTCCACTGGGGATCTTTGAGTAAACACACCTTTAAACACTTCACACACTCAAAGATGACCGTAGTAGCCTTAGTTTGGTGGTAAATCACTATGTTGGATAGTATACCATTCTTGAAACATTATAAACCTTCCACCTGGCGACTCCATAGTTCCCTAATGACTAAAGACTCCACTAGTGATCAGCATGCCTGCTGATTATCTTGGTTCACATAAGACTCCACTGGGAGACCTGCCTCCATTACAACATCAACCATAATAGAAGTAGCAAGTAGGATTAAGCTGCTTGATTTGAAAGCAACATTTTGGCTTCAAGAACCATTCACACAAGAGCTTATCCTAACCCAAACCCACCTGAAATAGTTGACAAACCCGAAAGAATCCTCAAGAAATCCCATACTCTTAAAGGACCAACTATTTCCAGACACATCTATAGAACTAACTCTGCACCAAAGGACTTCACAGCTCTTTCAGACCCACTTTCTGACCTAGACTCTCAAAACAGTTTACCTAGAACTAGGTCATTCAATGCTCTAGACCAGCCAGACCTTGAGCTTCCTGGTTCACCACCCCATAGTGGTAAACACATTAGGGATAGGGAGACCCCTCCATCTACACCCCCTGATATTCATTTCATTCAAAACTTGGGACTCAATCATCCTAAATCAGCTCAACAGACTTCTGCTAGTCCTAGTATCCTTGTCATCCATATACCAGCTGCTCAAGCCAACCCTTTACCTCCTCAGAACATCATCATGGCAGCCTGGTATGCACCTCTGGTGTTACCTCAGCCTCTAGTGCCCTTACCCAATGATTATCAATCAAAGATCCCACACTTCACTGCAAAAGAGTCTACCACAGCTCAGCACCATGTAGACAGGATGGAAGATTCTTTTGACTACATGGAGATAGATGATGATACGGTCAAAATGAGAATATTTTCTCAGAGCTTAAGGGGTGATGTGAAGAAATGGTTTAAAGGCCTACCTCCTAATAGTATGCAAGACCTTCCTGCTTTATATCAGACCTTCATAAACAAATGGGAAGTTAAGACCAACCCTCTCCAAATCTTAGCAGAATACAAGAACCTTAAAAGAAATGTAGGAGAGAGTGTCCATGACTACTCTACAAGGTTTAACAGCGTCTATAATGCCCTTCCTCCACATATGAAACCTCCCCAAGGTATGGCTTTAGTGAAATATCCTGAAGGATTCGATGCTGACATGGCCTACCAACTTAGGGAGAGAGATTACAACACATTGGAAGACATGCAAAAAGGAGCAGTGAGTGTAGAGGCTAACCTGAATAAGAAGAAAGCAAGATTGAGAGCTGAGAAAAGGGTAGCATATAGAGATGACACCGTAGCTTCCACATCTGAGCCCAATTATGAACTTCTATCTAAAAATGTGGAAAAAATACAGCAAATGATGGAGAAAATGGTTGTCACAGTCAGTAACCAAAACAAAAACCAAGGGCAGAATCAGAACTTTAGAAGGAACAATACTGCTCCAAATAGGCAAAGGGACTCAGACCAACAAGTCATACCCCCATTTCAAGAGAACTTCCTTGATGAAGATGAGAGAATAATAGAAGAGTCTGAGGAGAACACTATAAATATGTTTGAGATAGACAACTTAATCCACAACTATTCCACAGAGGAAGATCAACCCTCACAAAGTTGGAAAGATGTTGCTTATTTCTTTTTATTCTTTAACATCTTTAACTCTAAAAATAAATAGAAAATAATTCATAGAATATAACACAACATATGATATGACAGTTCACCCCTCTTGGGCTACATTTTCCGGGTCCAAGGCCCCCAAATGGGCATGTCCTTGCTCTTATTATGCTCATAAAATGGTTATACAGTGTGTAGAAAGGCTAAACAGGTGAAAATAGCTGTAGAAATGAGTTCAGAGTGAAGAAAGTAGTAAGAAATGACTATAGTTTCACCTCCAATGGCAAACCATAATCCAATACAACTCTCCACTCCCCAAGCCCTGGTGTCTCTTCAAGCTCTCTCGCTAATAAAACACCTGAAGAAATGCTCTAATGGCTCTGCAACCTACTCTAGTGGCTCTGGAATGCAACAATTACCCAAAATAAAAATAAAAAATTCGCTCAAAATGGACTCTCCTAGCCAAAGTTATGACCAAAACAGCTTTTCCCTAATTAGGGCTAGAAAAACTCCTCCAAAAATGGGAGGACTTCCAGTTCACACCCCTAATTTAGGGTCCGTGCCAAATTTGGGCTCTCCGCCAATAATCTTGCCAGTCGTTAGGGGCTAAAGATAAGGCTCACAGGTCATGTGACCGCGCCCGTCGGAAGGTATATTGGAATAAACAGTTTATAATAATGTTACAACCATATCATAAACTTGTAATTAAAGCACTGCCGATATTCCATGTGACCGTTGTCAACTGCATTAACATTTCCGTCGGTTGGATTAGCTCCAGGTTCTGAGCTTGTGATTTCATTACAGAGGGGATTGGCCCCCTTATGGCCTCGCCCGTTAATAATTCAAACTTCAAATATTAACTCTTGCCCATTATGATTAAGACCTTCTGATAGCTCGCCCAGTCGAGCTGCCCGGCTGGCAAGGCCCCGACCCGGGTTCGAACCCGCCTGATGCCATAAATTTTGATACACATAACATTTGACTTCTTGGGGCCACGTGGCGCCAGCTCATTGGCTCTTCACAGAATATTCCATGGAATAGTCTATGAAATATTCTATAGAATATTCCTGAAATATTTCATGGAATATTCCTTTTTTAATATTTTTTTATTCCAAAGTCAAACTGAGTCAAATTGGGCTTTTTCCCTGAAATTTAGAAACTTCAAAGTTGAATATCTTCCTCATATACCATCGGTTTTCAGTGCCCTTCGCAGCTATAGGATCGTTTTGATGAGACCTTTCCTGTCGTTCTGGTTTGAACCAATTCTAAGCAAATAAATTTTTGAACATTTTTCCAATTAGGACATGATCACCTGATCACACCTCCCAAATGGGAAGCTTTTGGACACATAAAATCTTTTAGTTGCCTGTTAAGAAGGTGAGGATACATCCTCCTCACCTGTTTCAACTCCATCCACTTTGCCTTGCTCGGTTTACTGCCTTTTAGACCAACCCTAACATAATCAACATCTCCCCTCCTTGAAGTGTGTGTCCTTCTGTCAGGGATGGCATCTTCTTTCAGCTCATCCAAAAATTTTGGCAAGAAATATTTTATGAATGGCAGCTGAACATCACTTTCAAAATCAGCAATAAGAGGAGGTTCATACAAACATAAGTTCTCCACATTAACAACGGAATACATTTGCATGTATGAAGGAAAATCTAGTTGAAAAGCATTATTTCCAACTTGTTTAAGGATCTTGAATGAACCATAACGAATAGGCTTCAACTTTTTACCTTCTCCTTGCATTATTTCCTTACTTGTATGCAACCATACCTCATCTCCTTCTTTAAACTTATGATCAACTCCATGTTTATCATGTCTCTCCTTGTACTTGCCCTGACTCTTTTCAAGTTGTTCTTGAACTTGCTGATGTATGAGCTGAATTATTTCAATGAACATGCGACCTTTGTCAATGTCACTATGCCCATCAATGGCAACATCCTTCTCAAGAATGAAATCCAATGGTGACTTAGGCAAATACCCAAAACAAGCTTCAAAAGGTGAAGTATTTGTAGAAGAGTGCTTGGCCCGGTTGTAAGCATGCTGAATGTAATGAAAATTCTCATCCCAAAGCTTGGGATGCTTGCTACAATAACCTCTCAAAATATGTACAATGATTTTGTTCACTACCTCTGTTTGGCCATCTGTTTGTGGATAAAAAGCAGTACTCTGCTTCAACTTGGTGTCCATCATCTTCCATAGATTGGACCAAAAATTCCCAACAAATCTGGAATCCCTGTCACTAACAATAGAAGTAGGCAAGCTATAATGAACCCATACATGTTGAAAATATAAATCATCATTTTGTTCAACAATTATATTTTTCTTGCATGGCATAAGAATACACATCTTGTTGAATATATCAACTACTACATAAAGATAATCATGCTGCTTTCTAGATAATGGTAGCCCTCCAACAAAATCCTAGAAACACTTTCCCATGGTCTACAAGGTACCGAAAATGGCGTATATAATCCAAGCTTCCTATTGCTAGGCTTGCTTGTAGCACATAATTAAAAATCTCTAATGAAACGTGAAACACTATCTACCATACGAGGCCAATAACAATACCTCTGTAAATGTGTCACCGTTTTGCTTACCCCGAAATGACCAGCAATAAGAGAAGAATGAGCCTCTCTCATCATGCTTAATCTCTCTCGTTGTGGTATACATAACTTTCCCAAATGAAACAACAAATTATTATGCAAATGATAATCATTCTCCTCAACATGATTCCCTTCACTCAAGTTAGCATACACCTTTTTAAAATCATCATCTGATGCATACTGTTCTATGTATCTCTCATGCATAATAGAATCATTCTTAAGCAAAGTACTAGCATTAATAATAGGCCTTGAAAGCATATCAACAACTTTATTGAGAATACCTTTCTTGTACCTTATTACCAAGTGAAATTGTTGTAGGAAACCCATCCATCTGAAGTGTCGTGACTGCTGCAATTTAATTTGCGACTGCAAGTACTGTAACAACTGATGGTTGGTATGAACAATTGTTTCTTTGCCCATCAAATAGTGTTTCCACTTTTTGAAACTTTGTACCAACGCATACAACTCATTATCATATGTAGGATAATTCACAACAGCACCATTAAATGTCTCAAAATGAAATGTAATAGGCTTACCATGCTGTAAGAAAACTGCACCCATGGTGTAATCACTAGCATCTGTCTGAATCTCGAATGGTTGTCTCAAGTATGGTAATGCAAGGACCGGAGTTGAACTGATCTTTTTTTTCAAAGATTCGAAAGCTTTTTGTTGCTTTCCTCCCCATTGGAAAGCACGCTTCACACTATTCACTGCATGGATAGGAGCTACTATGGCAGAGAAGTTAGAAATAAACTTCCTCCTATACTGAGTTGCACCCAAAAACTTCTTACCTCTGTAATGGATTTGGGAGTAGGCCAATTCACAATGGCTTCTACTTTGGAAGGATCAATTCTCAAAGCGCCTCCTCCTACTACGTGTCCCAAATAAACCAAAGAAGTCTTTCCAAATTCACACTTTGACATTTTAAGAAATAGCTGATTTTTCTTCAAAACATCAAGTACTTTCTTAACATGCATGACATGCTCTTCTCTAGTCTTGCTGAAAATTAAGATGTCATCTAAGTAGAAAATAATGAAATAATCAAGAAAAGGATGTAAGACATCATCAGTTACCCACATGAAAGTTGCAGGTGCATTGCATAAACCAAACAGCATAACAAGCCACTCAAAGAGTCCTTGTTTGGTTTTAAAAGTTGTCTTCCATATGTCACTTTCTGCAATTATAACTTGATGATAACCACTATGTAAGTCTAACTTAGTGAAATATTTAGCATATTTCAGCTGATCTAACAAATCATCTATCCTTGGAAGTGGGTAAGGATTCTTTACCGTTATCTTGTTCAAAGATTTGGAGTCCACACACATACGCCAAGTTCCATCATTCTTTGGAATCAACACTATCGGTAACCCACATGGCGAAGTGCTTGGTCTTATGAAACCCTTTTCCAAAAAATCTTTAATTTTCTTCTTTATTTTAGCATTCTCCATGACAGACATGTGATACATGCCTATGTTAGGAAGTGGACAATCTGGATGTAAATGGATTTCATGCTGTTGAGGAGGTAAATCCCCTCTGCGGACAGAGGCGATCCCTACTAGCCCAGCAGGGGTCTAGCAACAAACAAACAATGCTATGACGCAAGCTCCTAGTTACGAATGAAAGACTTGGGATAAGAGCCTGCCTGGATTCCAACGCTAGATCTGAAGAAGAAGATGTCCCCGTCCTTCAGCCCTGGCAGATCACAATCCTTCCACGATCTCCATGGATGAACACCTGCACACAGAAGAAACGAACAGATACATGCATAGGAACCAGCATACGTAACTAAACATCGGTCAGAAAAGATATTACTCGCATTAACATGATGGAGAAAGGAGTGGAACCATAATCATAGTCATCTATTAAAGTGATAAACGAATAGAAGTTACAACCAAGTTCTGACGTCGCAGCTTCCTTCGAACGGGTCTCCGGTTGTCCACGTCTCGCAAAGCTCGCCAAGGAAAGGGAAACCTCTCCCGAGTCTCGTAACAATGGTCTCCTCGCTTGAATGGGCCTTAAGGGAAAGAAGGGATTCTTTACAGCACAAAGGCACTTGGGAATAGGGAGATGCAAAGCTTCAGCACTTCAAGACTAGCTTGCCATGGATCTGAGCAGGCTTTTATAGATGGGGAAGGAGGGAGTTGGGATCCCTATTATGATGGGATTGGCCCTATCAACAAGGAAGGTTCCATGGGAGGTGGCAAAACCAATTCCCTTCCATAGAACTCCCGCAGCCAAACCTCCCAACTCAAGATAGGCAGTGGTTTGTGAGTTTGTTTGAACTCAACTTCCGCCATCCATATTTAAAAAGCAGTCCCTAAAATGGGTGGCGCGATTGCTGCTCTATGACAGAGCGCCAAGTGGCGCGACCTCTTTACAGGATTTCCCTGATTGGCGCGAGCACTGAACTGTCTACCCGCGCCAATGCAAAAAGAGCTGTTTTTCATGAGTTTTGCAAGGAGATGTCTCAAGGGAAAGTGAAGCTCATACTCAAAGGGATGCATTGATGATGTTTTCAAGGCATGACAGTGTTCACAGGTCACATAATGGGTCCTCCATTGTGCGGGACGGGGAATGGTAGGGACGGTGACAAATTACTGTGTAAGAGATGCCCCCTAAAGCATGAGGCCCGAGAGAGAGAGGGGTGAAATGCTTTACGAGAACATGTCCAACTGAAGGCCCGCCGTCGGAAAACCTGCACAGAAAGATACAACTGATATCTCAAGTACATGATGTATATATATGGTATGGACGCAGCCATCCTAACAGAGTATGCTATAATCCGGATCTAGGGTATGGGCGCAGCCATCCAACTAAGATCAAATAAATAGACTCAGGTATGGTCGCAGCCATCCAATTATTGAGTCATGTACATAATGACAATAATCCACAATCGCAGCCTGGATTACAACAGACACAATCCAGGGTCTTGCGCTCCATCTCGACCCAAACAAGTACAAGTTCTGGCATGCGAATGTGTGAGCTGATGTCGAACATGCAAGAACATCGTCTGATTACCAGCCAATGATGAAAGCTGTTAACAGACGCGAGAGAAACCACCAATAATGACGATGGTCCTCAAGGTACTACAGGTACAATCTACGGCATGCGAATAAATGAGTTGACGTCGAACACCCGCAGAATCATTCGATCGGAAGTCAATGATGTAAACTTCACGTCGAATGCGACGAACCTGCCATTGAGGCATGCAGGCTCCAAGGTACCATCAAGAGTCTCTAGACCAGCTTCCTGGATAATGAGTTGAAGTCGACAGGAAGTGACCTTGATCGAAGGTGGGCCATAATGATTCCCACATCATCGACACGAGACAGAGGAACATAATGTTTTGTTGTGAATCGGGATCATATGAGAAACAGAGGAAGGTTGATATTCGCAGAGGCCAACTTCTCTTGAACATATAAACGGCACGAC
Source organism: Pinus albicaulis (assembly GCA_034641835.2). NCBI lineage: Eukaryota > Viridiplantae > Streptophyta > Pinopsida > Pinales > Pinaceae > Pinus > Pinus albicaulis. Next base: position 288,303,372 of record CM076571.1, on the reverse strand, counting down.
AATGGACTTGGCAGTATTTGACATCAACAGATCAAAGGTCATGGCGACGAGGCAGTGAACAGATGAGAGGTCAAAAGAGATTACCCAAACCCATGGAAGCAAAGTGAAGCAACGAGATGAGATGTCCCCAACCCGACACGAATGCGGACAAGTGCCATGTTCAAGAGCGACATACTGCCGACGACAACGACGATGGTTCCATTTTTCCCCCACCATTTCTGGCGAGTACCCCAATTATTTTTGATAACAAGCTTGAAGGGGATAGCATATGCTTGTGATATAAGTCCGCCCTTCGGGCGAATCCATCCTAGTGCATTTAGCGAGTCCTAGGAAGGAGAAACTCGGAGAACGTCATTTCGACGAAATCCAATGTCATCAGGGTTTAACGAGTCTGACAAAGGAAGAACTCGGCGTCTTTTCATGTTTAGAGAGTTTGAAAAGACAGCGGAAAAGAAAACTCCACAGGTCCCTTTTAGTAAATAGTTCCCCAGATCCGAAAAGGTAGAAAACAATATCCGGGAAAACCTCCTAGTCGCGATAGGCTAGGGTATTCCTTTTTCGTAATCGATCCAGCCCAGCCCGAAAAAGGGTTAAACTTATACTGGGTGAATATCGATTCGTGTCCATTTTAACGAGATCGAAACGACAAGGGCCTCGGCGATCTTTTCATATTTAGAGAGTCAGAAAAGAGCTGAAAGATGACTCCAGAGTGACTTTTTCGTGTATTTACCGAGTCCGAAAAGTATAAAATACAACTCGTTTCCACCTTTTAAGTCGCAAAAACCTGCCGCTGCACATACCCAACAAGCGTAAAATCCATTTTCGACATAATACATGCAAATATTTGACAAAAAATAACTTTTAAAGCTCATTTAACGTCGAAAAGTTATAAATATGTCCAATGGTAAAAAATGAAATTACTTTTTACTATTTACCTTGTGGAGAGCAACAGTGGTCCATTTGGAGCAGAATCTTCTGACGGCGATTGCGACCAATCCAGAAAACCATTCAGCGTCTCGTCTGTGACAGGTAAGAGGCGCTCCTTTTCTCTTTCTTTCCATGCATTTTTAATGATTTCCCCTTAGAAATCAGCTCTGTAAGGGCACCTTTGAAATTTTAGGGCCGGGCTAAGTGGCGCGGGTATCGGGCACGGACCCGCGCCACTGAGCTCTTTTTACCAAAGGGCCCGCGCCACATGGTGCGACTGTCAGCAAAACAGTCGCGCCAGCGGCGGAACCCAAATTTCCGCCTAAAATTCTACTACTTATGCCAAATTTCTTGAATTTTGAAGCTCACAAAGGATCTAATTAGGGGCTTTGAACCATGTGAATGCAGATAAACAGTCAGAATGGCAATTGAATGGAAGGAACGGGAACACGGAGATGAGGACGAAGAGGCCATGCAAAGCCAAGCATGTATGAATGCTCTGAGAGACTGTGGCTTAAAAAAGTTCTTCCTCACGCCATGCTTACGGGCTCAGCCTGAGCTCCTCCAATATCTGATCAACCTCTGGGATGAAAATGACCAAGTATTGAGAATACGAGACCAGGTGTTGGAATTGGAGGTCACTGACATTTATTTCGTTACTGGATTATCCCGCAGGGGTCCAATCCCTGTACTGACTGGGAGCAGACCATCAGGGGAAAAGATGGAAGAAGTAATGGCGCGGGTGTGCCGTGGGGCACAAACAGGACCAGGGAGTAAGAAGGTATACATCTCAACCATCCCTGACCTAGCACTGAGAGTTGTACTCCACATGAGAGTTGTACTCCACACCATTGCGCGGGCTGCTGGATCGCGAGCCTTATGCAAACAAAAGACTCGCTCTTGCGGCCTCGGAAGTGCATGGGTCCTGTTGTATTTGGTGTATTTGTCGATCAACATGAAAGGCAGCTCACAAAGTGCGAGAAGCGAAGCGAGTTTGGGTATGGTTCCATTTTGGTGTCGTTCATTACGGAACGCATGCCAACCTTCCGAGCCGAAGGCCCATGTGGCGAGTCCCATGCCACGAAGGCCCGAGAATCACTCGGCGGGCAACACCGATGCCCGGATGCGAGCGAACGCGGATGTCCACCAGGCCCGAGTTCTTGAGTGGTTACGGCGCCAGGCGATCGTTGTGGAATATTGGCCTATGCGGGGCCCGGCTACGAGGGGACCGAGATCTCCCGCTACCGAAGGAGACGGCGGGATGAAGAGCTTACGGAGTCAGTGGCCCCAGATGCGAAGAAGAAAATGTCCCCGTCCTTCAGCCCTGGCAGATCACAATCCTTCCACGATCTCAGTGGATGAACACCTGCACACAGAAGAAACGAACAGATACATGCATAGGAACCAGCATACGTAACTAAACATCGGTCAGAAAAGATATTACTCGCGTTAACATGATGGAGAAAGGAGTGGAACCATAATCATAGTCATCTATTAAAGTGATAAACGAATAGAAGTTACAACCAAGTTCTGACGTCGCAGCTTCCTTCGAACGGGTCTCCGGTTGTCCACGTCTCACAAAGCTCGCCAAGGAAAGGGAAACCTCTCCAGAGTCTCGTAACGATGGTCTCCTCGCTTGAATGGGCCTTAAGGGAAAGAAGGGATTCTTTACAGCACAAAGGCACTTGGGAATAGGGAGATGCAAAGCTTCAGCACTTCAAGACTAGCTTGCCATGGATCTGAGCAGGCTTTTATAGATGGGGAAGGAGGGAGTTGGGATCCCTATTATTATGGAATTGGCCCTATCAACAAGGAAGGTTCCATGGGAGGTGGCAAAACCAATTCCCTTCCATAGAACTCCCGCAGCCAAACCTCCCAACTCAAGATAGGCAGTGGTTTGTGAGTTTGTTTGAACTCAACTTCCGCCATCCATATTTAAAAAACAATCCCTAAAATGGGTGGCGCGATTGTTGCTCTATGACAGAGCGCCAAGTGGCGCGACCTCTTTACAGGATTTCCCTGATTGGCGCGAGCACTGAACTGTCTACCCGCGCCAATGCAAAAAGAGCTGTTTTTCATGGATTTTGCAAGGAGATGTCTCAAGGGGAAATGAAGCTCATACTCAGAGGGATGCATTGATGATGTTTTCAAGGCATGACAGTGTTCACAGGTCACATAATGGGTCCTCCATTGTGCGGGACGGGGAATGGTAGGGACGGTGACAAATTACTGTGTAACACATGCTGAATCTCCCTTTTAGGAGGCAAACCTGCTGGTTCCCAAAACATCTCATGATGTGCATCAAATACATCATGTAAATATGATTTAAGCTTGGAATCACAATTTTCAAATGACTCATGATTCACATCAACCTTTGGCTTGATCATAAGAAGTACAAAACTCTTGCTTGAATTAACTAGCCTTTTTACCTATCCCGCATTTACCATCACTATATTTGTCTTCTTGCAATGAGCTCTGACAATATACTCCTTGCCATATTTGAAAAGATGATATTTATTTTCATGGCGAGGGAAGATTTATTTCCTGTAAAATAAGTAAGGACGTCCCAAAACAATTCCTGATATATCAAGTGGCACCACATCAAGTTCAACTGTGTCAATAAAGTGTGCAGTTATTGCAAAGCACAATATGCAGTTTCTTGAGACTTGTAAATATGCATCCTTGCATATCCACCCAAGTGGATAAGGCTTTGGATGTGGAATGGTCTCAAGTTTTAGTTGTTTGACCAAGTCTTCTAATATGATATTAGCTTGTGACCCACTGTCAAACAGTGTGTCGATTTTTGTATGTTTGGAGACTACCCTCACATGGAACAATTCAATTCTTTCTTCCTCATTAGGAGCTTGTACACGAAAGTTTTGAGTTCAACCTAGTGCTCTGATACCAATCTGATCCTAATGTGAGAGCTTCTTATTTCTAATACAAATATGGACTATAAGGGCATTTACAGGATATGTCACCTTTCAAAGAAAGGATGAGCTCCCGAAGCTACCTGGCCCTTTATAGACTCTGCCTAAAGAAATAATAGAAGTAATCACTAATGATCTGGAAATGAAACTACTTGTTTGCTGGTACAAGGTATTCATTATCCATTAAAATATGTATGCACGTTTTTTAATGTGTTTTGTAATTGGAACAAAGTGAATTTGGTGAGTTCATGAGTCCTTTTGTATGTAGGAGGCTTATTTCTTTTCACTGTTTAACATCTTTAACTCTGAAAATAAATAGCAAATAATTCACAGAATATAACACAACATATGATAAGGCAGTTCACCCCTCTTGGGCTACATTTGCCGGGTCCAAGGCCCCCAAATGGGCATGTCCTTACTCTTATTATGCTCAGAAAATAGTTATACAGTGTGTAGAAAGCCTAAACAGGAGAAAATAGATGTATAAATGAGTTCAAAGTGCAAAAAATAGTAAGAAATGACTATAGTTTCACCTCCAATGGCAAACCATAATCCAATACAGCTCTCCAATCCCCAAGCCCTGGTGGCTCTTCAAGCTCTCTCACTGATAAAACACCTGAATAAATTCTCTAATGGCTCTACAACCTACTCCAGTGGCTATGGAATTCTCCAATTACCCAAAATAAAAATAAAAATCGCTCAAAATGGACTCTCCTAGCCAAAGTTATGACCAAAACAACTTTTCCCTAATTAGGGCTAGAAAAACTCCTCCAAAAATGGGAGGACTGCCAGTTAACACCCCTAATTTAGGGTCCAGGCCAAATTTTGGCTCTTCGCCAATAATCTTGCCAGTCGTTAGGGGATAAATATAAGGCTTACGGGTCATGTGACCACGCCCGTCGAAAGGTATATTGGAATAAACGGTTTATAATAACGTTACAACCATATCATAAACTTATAATTAAAGCACTGCCGATATTCCATGTGAACATTGCCAACTGCATTAACATTTCATCCAGTTGGATTAGCTCTGGGTTCTGAGCCTGTGGTTTCATTGCAGAGGGGGCTGGCCCCCTTAGGGGCCCGCCTGTTAATAATTCAAACTTCAAATAGTAACTCTCACCCATTACGGTTAAGACCTTCTGATAGCTCGCCCGATCAGGCCGCCCTGCTAGCAGGGCCGCGACCCGGGTTCGAACCCACCTGATGCCATATAATTTTGATACACATAACATTTGACTTCTTGGGGCCACGTGGCAGCCTCCGGGCAGGCCACGTGTCGCCCGCTCATTGGCTCTTCACAGAATATTCCACAGAATATTCTGTGGAATATTCTGTAGAATATTCGCGAAATATTTCATGGAATATTCCTTTGTTAATATTTTTTTATTCCAAAGTCAAACAGAGTCAAATTGGGCTTTTTCCCTAAAATTGAGAAACTTAAAAGTTGAATATCTTCCTCATACAACATCGGTTTGCAGTGTCGTTCGCGGCTATAAGATTGGTTTGACGAGACCTTTCCTTTCGTTCTGATTTGAACTAATTCTGAGAAAATAAAATTTTGAGCATTTTTCCAATTAGAACATGATCACCTATTCACTACTCCAAGCCCATAAAATTTCAGAGTGTCGGATTTCTTCATGACAGTTCACCTTCAGTTGTTCCTATTCCAAATCAGAAACAACAGATTGAAAAATTCCAACACTGTGATTGAGTTGGCCATATGAAAGATCACTGTTTTGATCTTCACCCATGCAAGCACTATGTTCGACACACCCACTCTTCACACAGATTCTTTAGAAACAAGCCTCCTGCAAGAAGAAAGATTGATCTTGGATGGATTGTGTAATATTCCAAAATTTGCACACAGCAAATTGGAGTAATAGATTTTGCTGCTTTCACCTAGGAAAGGAATAAATGGGTAAGGAGGACCATGAGCAATAAAAATATGAATACTTTCCATCTTAATGAGGAAGGGGATCACCTTAGGAGCTGGATTTTACACTTTCAGGTTTGAACAAGGGAAAATAGATGTGGACAGAGTCAAGTTTGACTAAGTCAACATGCATTCTTGAGGAGGAAGAGATCACCCAAGTAAACTAGCTCAATGTGAACAAGGATCAGTCTAGACACACATATGAGAGCTGGATTGAAGACCCCTTAGTGTGAAAGGAGGAAATGCAGGTGAACTAGTTCCAATTGACCAAGTCAACAACGCTGCTACAAGAGGAGGGAAGCCAACAAAGACAACACAATTTTGAAGGAGGAATCTTTACTAGGAAGTCACCTCATCAATGTGTGGGTCCAGGGTGAGGAGGCTCACCAAGGATAAGAAGAAGGGGATAGTAGCAAGGAAATAATTGAGTATTATTCTATGTTTGGTATTTTTACTACTTGCAAGCTTCAACTGTTCAGCTATAGTTGCAGCACTGTTTAGTGCAAAGGATTCTCATACGGGAATTCCATCTTCACTTTTGGTTCAACTTGTTTAAGAGATCAAAAGAGAAGATACTGAGCTAATTTTCCATCATTTGAATTGAGTTCATTCAGTCCTTATCATCTACAGTGCAGTCACTTCCAGTAACTGCATCATTTCTACAGGAGCAACAGTAGCAGGGTTAAACCCCTGGGTTTTGTGCTTGTATTGGAGGAGGAGATGTCCATTTCACTCCGGAAAGTCTATTAAGGAGGTCCTTTGGCCATTTTCTGTATTTTTCATATATTTCATATAATTTTCAGTATTATCTAATACAGAGTTGCAGTGGATTGGGTTATTTTTGGCAGTACTGCATTTTATATTAGTAGTTTGCCGGAAATCCTTGCTGCGGTGTTCTAATGTGCATGTAAAAGAGGTCAAACCTCCCATTTATGATTCTATGATTAATGAAAGCTCCAAATATGTATTGAATCATATTTTTTGGTAGAATCCCTAATGAAAATTATGATATAATAGTCTTCAAAAAATTTATTGTGTGAATTCATGGGTTTGGGATGCTTTTGAGCACTAATGAGCTGGGGATATCTGTTTAATGTAGCTAGGATGACTTGTTTATGATGCAATTTCATATTTAAGCTAAATACAACATATATAAGAGGATCCAAGTCCTGTTTTTCATTTTTGTAGCATGGTTTTCCTTATAGAGCATCTCCAATAAACATATTGCAGAAATTCCTGAAAATGAATATTACAGTGGTATCAGAGCTGCCATCTTGGCTCAGCCTATGGAATTTAGATCCAATCAGAAGATAAGGATAACAAAATGATGGAGAGGATTATATTACTCTCATAGACGTTCATATCTAAGAAGAAAGAAGTAGGATGCATTGAAATTCCGAAAGGGTTTCAAGGAGGAGAGAGCTGCAGTGAGACCTCTAGGAGGTTTCAAGATGAAGAAGAAGGTGCATACACTTCCTATTATCATAGAGGAAGAGGAGAGAAATAATAGCACTTGGAACATGAGATCCTGAGTGGATATTTGGTAGAATACAAATGCCAACCTAGGACTGTCAAAGAGATCCTAGATCTTCCTCATTTTATCCACCTGAGAGAGGGAAGAAGGCCATGAAACAACATGAAGATAAGGGGAAATAGATTCCTATTGTCTACCTTTGATGGATCACCCCTATGTATAGCAGAATCTTGGGTGATGAAGTTAGAAGCATTTTTCCTACTACATCCAGTGGTGGAAAAATAGGTTGTGGAGATCTCATCGCTGCACTTGGAGTGAGAGGCAAGATCTTGGTGGTTCAACCATGTGAATCATGCAAGGGTTCCTACTTGCAGATTTCACTCAAGGAGTGATCAAGAGGTTTGACAGTAGGAGATCAAAGGAGGAGGAAGAGTCTTCTCCACTTGAGGAGCCTTGTACTAATGCTATCACACTCATGGAGGAGCAACCACCTACATCAGCATTTAGGGCAGCCATTACATTGGAGGGAGTAGCCCTTGCAGCCCTACAAGAGGTTCACACACCTCATCAAGGTATGGGAAAATTTCCAGTTTTTATTATTGCAGCAAATCCTTCTAAAAATTGTGGGAATTTGTCTTCATATGACCAAGGGTCAAATATTATTGCTGAGATAGAGCAGCATGATTGCACTGCATTGTGCAAGCTTGAATGGTTCAAGGAGAAGATGAACCATCATCCTCCTGTATCCTTATTGAGTTGCACACAACCCTTGAGGTTGGAGTGTAATATTTCAGAGGATGTCATGAACTATTTCCACCATACTCTTACAAAAAAAACATAGATTCATCTTTGAGATGGAGTATGAGGCAACAACTATATCATTGGAGAGACTATCAGCGCTGCCAAACAATAGCAAAAGAGAGGAGGCTTTTCCTTTATCACATTTGGATCTTGATGGATTCAAGATGGTTATGAACATGAGATCTTCTCTAAGGGATCTCCAAGAGAATGCATTTCAGCATTTCATGAAATGCAAAGAAGAGGAACTGGTTCTGGAGGATGGTAGCCCACATTGGAAGAATGCCAAGATGAAGAATGATAGGAGGCATCCGCATGGGGTTGAGTGGATGCAGATAGAGAGCAAGAGGTTGGTGAGCCACTTGCAAATTTATGATACAGGGAACCAAGAGGCAAAGTTGTGTTGGCTAATCTTGAGAGAGCTTGGCCATCTTGAGGCATATCCTTTTCCGAAGGGTATGAGGATGGGAGACACTTGGCAGGACACTAGCATCATATGGCAGCCTAGGGGTTGGATGTATCATGTTGATTTGATCCTCTTGATATCAATTAACATATTTTCACCTCATGATTTGTATGATGGAGGTGTGAGAGGGCAGCAAGAGTCATTATTGTTGTGGCTTCTCTTGGGAGAGTATGGGCAGAGGTTTTTCCATACTCCTTATGATATTTCAGGAGGAAGGAATGACACAATCAAGGTGCAAAGAGGCTACCCTTCAGCATTGAAGGAAAAGGAAAAGCTTCCACATAGGAGGAAGATCTTCTCACATAGCAGCATGATGGTGGATAGTTTTGACATGTCAAATGTCGAGGGAAGAAGTCATGGAGTGACTAGAGCCTTATCACTAAGGCCTACAGCACTGTCACTTGGGAATATGTCTTCATTGATGGAGTGTTCCAAGAGGAGTATCTATCCCTCCTTTTTGTAGATTTTTATGAGAGGATTCTCATGGGAGGACTCATTCATGGACCTCACATTCAGCCTACTCCATATTTATGGTAAGAAATGAATTTCTATACTTATTGATTGCTCCATTGAATATTTGCATCTTCTTACCATCTATACACAGTGCACTACTCCATAGAGGAGAAATATTATTTTTGGGTTGTATGGTCACTTTAGGGCCAACCTTTGTAATAATGATAACCCATTTCCACATGAATTTGGGCAAGTGTATTGTTGTTTTGATCATGTACAACTGAGATATATTGCTACTTGCTACCTTATAGTAGATGAGCAAACATACACAGTGTTAGCCACCTATGAAATTTTTGTCAAGAAAACAGGTGGCTAAATCATTTTATGAGTCTTCAAGAGATACATTCCCCATGAAAATCTCTCATCCTTGAAGCCTCTGTGTGTCCATTTCCCTTTTAAAGATCCTCACTACTGTTCCCATCCAAAAAGCCTCAATGCCTGTGGAAAATTGTGCTAAAAAAGTCTCCCATTTGCCCTTGTACCTATGAAAATTTCCCCATTATGAATCTTTTTCCCACTCTTAAAATTTCCCCTTTGTTTCCCAAAATCCCTCCAAATCCCCTAAAATATCCATTTTATCCTTCGAACCAAGTGAAAATCCTTCATTTGATTTCAAATCCCCCTTTTACCTCTACCGAAAACCTCCTTGGGCCTTAAAACACTATCTCTAAGGCTGAAAAACCCATTTTCCTCTATAAACAGGCTAGGCCCCTTCGGCCTAGCCCCAAACAACTTCCCCACATGACCCGAGTGCTAAAACCAAGCGCTTATCGCAATCAGAGAATTGAAGCGGGGCGCATTCCCTTTGTAAACAGAAAATCTCCGATGCTATGGTGATTGTAGTCCGTCAGCCTTTGAAGCAATCACCACCATTGATCTGAATAGATCTAACGATCCGCGCAAAGTCTTACCGCGCCTGCCTCATCCCTTCGTAAACCCTCCGATGATGATTTCTCCCGTCGATTCACAGTTTTATCCAACGGCCATCGCAATCTCGCATAATCTCTCATCGTAAGATTTTTGTTATGTCACTCTTTGTTCCCTCCGATCATGGTCCAACGATCCAATCCTGACCGTTGAATCCACAAGAACCAATGGTCAGGATTGAATCGCAACACGCCCATTTCCCTCCGATCAAATCTGAGTTTTTGATCCTTTGATGATCCAATGGCCCACAAATCATCCGCCTCGATGGTCCCCGCTGTCAATCACTGTGCAAAACCAGCAGTTTTCATCGAATCTCTTTCGAAAGGAAGGATGTTGTTCTCGATCAACAGTGATCAAAGTCACTGGCCAACACGTGTCCTCAAGCTGTTTTGAAAACCCGCTCTCATCGCGCGTTAAAGATCAACTGCGGGCCCGATGCGATATGCGCGTGCGCCGTCCGATCTGAGGCTGGCCATCCAACGGTGATCAGACCCCTAAGATGCTTAGGGGATAAACCAAATCAAACAAGACCCCTTCCCACAGTCAATCGCCCTCTGACTCGATCGCAACCATCGATCTCCTCCTAAAATCTGACGGTCCAAAATGATCACCCCCGCCATTGACAGGGTCCCACTGCTAGAGCTCTACGTCACATGTCTTCGTGGCATTTTTTCCCATTTCTTTTGTATTTCACCCGATTTCCAAAACCCTTTCATCGTTCATTTTCCGCCGTCGATCATCGCCCCCATGCATGATCGAACGGTCCCCATGCTTTTCTCCACTAAGCCTCCATCTGTCTAGTCTTCCACCATTTTTGCATTGTCTGGTCTGTTTTCACCGTTCCATTGCATTTTTCACCATTCCTCCATAGTTCTGTCACCATTCCATAGCCCTTAAAAACATTCATCCCCCTCCAGCATGGATTTCTTAACAATTTTGTGTGTTTTGCAGGGTACGGGCGGCGGACGACCGCCATGGTTCACAGTCACTGTTACAGTGGCACAGAACGTAGGGAAGACCATTTTCAGGGATTGAAATTATGAAGAAGAACCTTTGAAGGTGTTATGACATGATTTTCATTAAAAGAATAGATTTAAACTCTGTAGAACCTTTCTAGAGCCATTAAAGCTCAGATTTCACTGATAGAGACAATCATGAAGCGGAAAAGAGTATCAATACAGAGTTAAGGAGTTCTAATGCACATTATCAAAGATGTTAAGCCTTAATTGAGTGTTTTGAAGCCAAAATACCAGACCGAAGACCTCATGAATCACACAGAAGGCCTAGCACACAGAAAAAAACATATCAGTGTCACCATTAGCAGAATGTTCCTTTCATGAAAGGACGAAGTGCACATACTTCCTTCATTCTATACCGTGTTCCTGAGAAGATCTCCGCCCTGTCAATAGTCCTAATGCTAGCCAGAAGGATTTGTTACACCATATGGCAGACCTGAAGTCATTTATTTACCTTTTGTCTGTTCACCAGAGTACTGCAGAGTATTACAGCAAAGTACATCAAAGACATACCTAGAGTAAATTTCAGCTTGCCGAAGACAACTCTTTCATCCAAAGAGTACAGAAGATTGATGCATAGACATTAAAAAAGAATGGGTTTCGACCCACTGTTCCTGCTCTATTTTAATGTTTCATTTAGTATTTCATCTACCTCCTCCACCCCTCTTTCAGCTATAAGACTCATGAAGAAGCTCTTTGTAAAGGTTGTTGATCGGATATCTGTGAATTGTAAGTTGTTTCTCTTGAGACATAGTTCTCTATGTAGAGTTGTGGGATAAGCTGACGAAGACATTTTCATAATAAATATCAAGCTGTTGGTAATGTTGTACATGAATGGTGTTGCTCTTTAATATGACAAGAAAATTTCTTTGGATCCTGATTTAAAGCAGCGATGATGTTTTTATATCTTTGTCCTTGTTTTACCTTGAAGTTCATTACATTTCATTTCTTCTGGCACGCATCAGAAATATGGCATAGGATTTACCCTTGCTCGGTACCCTATGTTTCTACTCTCCATGCCTTCAATTTTTTCTATTGTATGTGTTATTTGAGGATGGATTAACCTAATTTAACCAGTGTAGTGGTCAAATATATACTGCTAGCTGATTTATGAATTAACAAATCTGTTCTTAGATGTTCTTGTTAGGCTTTAATTGAATGAATTGGGATACTGGGAGTTTGGAAATCTATCTTTGTCTCACTAGGGTCCTCTTAAATTGATTAAACCTTTCTAAGTTCCCTTAAGTTGGAGGCCGAAGCATTGAGAGTTCAAAGTCTCTCTCTGATCTCAGGTTTTCACCTTTGTATTTAAATCTTTAATGTTTCCTTGTCTAAAGAGTTTACCTTTTAGGTTCTAGATCACATGTTGTCCAATGGCATGTCCTGTCCCTGGATCCGATTCCTGAAAGGTCACCTTGGAGGTTTCTATGCTTTCACCTTCTCTCTTACCATTTCATGCCACACTATCATCTAAGATCCAATGCTTTAGATGACTAGCCCAACTGAAAGCCTGCATATTGAATAGCAAGTAAAACCTTTCCTGACTCCATTGCCCAGTGGTCTCGAACGTTCTTTGAAAACATCCTTCCTTTTCCTAAATCCTTTTTGCACATCCTTGCCTCACATTGAACCCTTCCTTTCCAATTCCCAACAACCAAAAAAACAATCAATCAAACAAACCCGTGCTTATAACTAGCCTAATATATTAACACAGAGCTTAAAGACATAAAACCGTCACTTATATAGAGAGATCCTTCTCTGGACCTAGGAGGGCTAGATCCTAAGGTCCAAAAGTGGTTCTGATGTTGTCTCATCTTTTGGTATTGCCAAACTTGCCAAAACATGAGAACCCTAACATAATGGTGACTCCACTGAGGATCTTTGAGTAAACACACCTTTAAACACTTCACACACTCAAATATGACCATAGTAGCCTTAGTTTGGTGGTTGATCACTGTGTTGGATAGTATACCATTCTTGAAACATTCTAAACCTTCCACCTGGCGACTCCATAGTTCCCTAATGACTAACGACTCCACTGGTGATCAGTAGGCCTGCTGATTATCTTGGTTCACATAAGACTCCACTGGGAGACCTGCCTCCATTACAAAATCAGCCATAATAGAAGTAGCAAGTAGGATTAAGCTGCTTGATTTGAAAACATCATTCTGGCTTCAAGAACCATTCACACAAGAGCTTATTCTAACCCAAACCCACCTGAAATAGTTGACAACCCCGAAAGAATCCTCAGGAAATCCCATACTCTTAAAGGAAAAACTATTTCCAGACACATCTATAGAACTAAATCTGCACCAAAGGACTCCACAGCTCTATCAGACCCACTTTCTGACCTAGACTCTCAAAACAGTTTACCTAGAACTAGGTCATTCAATGCTCTAGACCAGTTAGACCTTGAGCTTCCTGGTTCACCACCCCATAGTGGTAAACACATTAGGGATAGGGAGACCCCTCCATCTACACCCCCTGATATTCATTTCATTCAAAACTTGGGACTCAGCCATCCTAAATCAACTCAACAGACTTCTGCTGGTCCTAGTATCCTTGTCATCCATATACCAGCTGCTCAAGCCAACCCTTTACCTCCTCAGAACATCATCATGGCAGCCTGGTATGCACCTCTGGTGTTACCTCATCCTCTAGTGCCCTTACCCAATGATTATCAATCAAAGATCCCACACTTCACTGCAAAAGAGTCTACCACAGCTCAACACCATGTAGACAGGATGGAAGATTCTTTTGACTACATGGAGATAGATGATGATACGGTCAAAATGAGAATATTTTCCCAGAGCTTAGGGGGTGATGTGAAGAAATGGTTTAAAGGCCTACCTCCTAATAGTATCCAAGACCTTCCTGCTTTATATCAGACCTTCATAAACAAATTGGAAGTTAAGACCAACCCTCTCCAAATCTTAGCAGAATACAAGAACCTTAAAATAAATGTAGGAGAGAGTGTCCATGACTACTCTACAAGGTTTAATAGCGTCTATAATGCCCTTCCTCCACATATGAAACCTCCCCAAGGTATGGCTTTAGTGAAATATCCTGAAGGATTCGATGCTGACATGGCCTACCAGCTTAGGGAGAGAGATTACAACACATTGGAAGACATGCAAAAAGGAGCAGTGAGTGTAGAGGCTAACCTGATTAAGAAGAAAGAAAGATTGAGAGCTGAGAAAAGGGTAACATATAGAGATGACACCGTAGCATCCACATCTGAGCCCAGTTATGACCTTCTATCTAAAAATGTGGAAAAACTACAACAAATGATGGAGAAAATGGTTGTCACAGTCAGTAACCAAAACAGAAACCAAGGGCAGAACCAGAACTTTAGAAGGAACAATACTGCTCCAAATAGGCAAAGGGATTCAGACCAACAAGTCATACCCCCATTTCAAGATAACTTCCTTGATGAAGATGAGGGAATAATAGAAGAGTCTGAGGAGAACACTATAAATATGTTTGAGATAGACAACTTAATCCACAAATATTCCACAGAGGAAGATCAACCCTCACCATCATCTTGGGATGAGGAAAGATTAGAATCTGAGGATTATAGACTAGGATTAGAAAACGCCATCATGTAGGTCAGAGAACAGTATGAAATTAGAGGAAAAAAGAGCCTAGAAAATTCCAAGCCCAAAGCTTCTGAGATTACCTTTAAGAAAAAGCCTGAGAAAACTTCTAAAGTAATTGTTGAAAGTAACAAGTTAGCAGATGAGAGTTCTGGGAAGAACAAAGGAAAAGACAACCAAAACACTGATAAACAAAGTCAACCAACTAGCAGCACTAGCACTGTAGTTTGTGCTCCTGATAAAACAGTTCCTAATCCTGTACATAGTGAGAATCAGCCCACTGATTCAGCCACTAAGTTAGTGGCTAACAAAATAGAGTCGAGTATTACAAAGAGTAAATCTCCCTTCAATTTGGAGAGTGAGATTGCAAAAGTTAAAATATATGTTCCACTCTCGGAGTTGGCCACTCAGGATGTGTATAAAGGCCAAATTTTAAAAGAATTAAAACTAGGGGAAAACAGTCATACTGTCAATCTGAGCGATGATCAACCAGCTCTCCTGTTTGGTCCAAAGATAGAAGGGAAGTTTCAGGAAGGGGTAGTACCTCCTTTCTACATCAGTCTCAATATTCATGAAAAAATCCTTCGCAACGCGATGCATGACTCTGGGGCATCACACAACCTAATTCCTAAGGTAGTTATGGAAAAGCTAGGCCTAGAGATAACCCATCCCTATAAAGATCTATATTCATTTGACTCTAGCAGGGTAAAATGTCTAGGCCTAATCAAAGACCTGTGTGTAAACCTTACCCAGATTCCTACCAAATGTATGGTTATGGATGTTTTAGTGGCATATGTGACCCCTAAGTATGGTATGCTATTGTCAAGGTCATGGGGAGCCAAGCTGCAGGGTACAATGTAGATGGATGGGGCATATGCCACAATCCCTGTCTTTAGCTAGCTTAGGAGACTGTATAGAGAGGCGCAAATGAAATTCCTGGTCAGCAGCCTTGAAAATCCTAAAAATTCTCCTCTGTACTCTGTGCAAACAGATCTGGACTCCTTTATCCTTTGCAATGATGAATCCTTGGGAGAGCCAGAAACAGAAAACAGAGATTCTAACGGTGAGATAGCGCCCATAGATTTCAACCTAATGGCCACTTTAGACTCAGAAGAAAATGAGGTTGAGACCTGTGGACAGTGCACTAAAAACGAAACTCCAAGTAAATAAGAAGCAGAATGTGAACAGTTGGCTAGTCACCCCTCACAAACCCATACACCACATGAAGAACGAAACCATCCACAGCCCAATGTAGACCCCGTAACACAACAGACCAGTGAAACCCACATTAGGGAGGAAAATGATGATAAGCTCGAGAAAGATCCCCTATGGGAAATGAATTTTGATGGTTCGTGCACCAGGAGAACTGTAGGAGCAGGAGTGTGGGTACATAACACAGAGAGTGACTATGCAGAGAGTCATGCCTTCAATCTGAACTTCAAATGTGCAAACAATATCGCGGAGTATGAAGCTCTCATCCTTGGCTTGAAATTGTTGAAAAAACTAGGAGCCCTTAGGATAGCTGTGCATGGAGACTCTGAGTTGGTCATAAAACAAGTGAATGGTGAATACTTAGTGAAACACCCTAGGCTGAGAGCGTACATGAATGACGCTATGGATTTATTGAAGACCTTTGTGGAATACGAACTAGTTTTTATTCCTAGGAGTCGGAATGTAATTTCAAATGGATTAGCTTGTATAGCTAGTTCATGTCACAAGCCTCCCAGCAATCAAAAAATCATAATTCAGACGAAGTTTAGACGTGAAGTACCTGATAATGAGAAATATTGGCAGGTTTTTGAAGGAGATAAGCAGATTGAGGATTTCCTGATAGGCAGGAACGAGTTTGAATTTTCCGATTCGGACTCTAAGTCCAATGATAGTTGCCTAAGTGAAGAGCCCTCAGACGATGAAGAACCACCCTGTAACATAGAAATAAACACTTTAAACGAGCAAATTGGAAATCCAACCGAGGAATGTAAAAACGTAGATAATGAGGAAATAGAGGTGCTATAGGCAAAAGATAAGAACATACCCTGAGGCCTGGCACCTTTAGAAGATCTTTTCGATTTCGATGATGTAGCAAAAAAGCCCACCATAGAACACTCAAACTCTGATGTTGAGGAATGAAACATAGGCACAGAAGATAAGCCTAAGATGATAAAATTGGCTAAGTCCCTACCCGCAGACATGAAAAAGAAATATATTGACTTGTTCAACAAGTTCTTCGATGTGTTTTCCTGGAGCTACGAGGATTTGAAGGCCTATGACACAAACATCATACAACACAAAATACCCTTGAAATAAAATCAGAAACCCTTCAGACAGAAACTTCGCATAATTAACCCAAAACAATTGCCTGCAGTAAAAAAGGAAATAAAGAAGATGTGCGAAGCAGGAATAATAATTCCTGTGAGGTTCTCTGATTGGATCTCAAACCTTGTAGCTGTGAGAAAGAAAACAGGTGAGATCAGGCTATGCATTGATTTTAGGAACCTTAACAGAGCCTCACTTAAAGACAATTACCCTTTACCAAAAATGGAACACATTCTTCATAAAGTAGTAGGCTTAAAAAGGATCTCCCTGTTAGATGGTTTTTTAGGTTACAACCAAGTTTCAGTACTCCCAGAAGACCAACTCAAGACTGCTTTCACCACTCCATGGGGCACCTTTATGTATGTGAAAATTCCCTTTGGATTGATGAATGCTGGTGCAGCCTTCCAACGCGCGATGGACATAGCTTTTTCGGATGAAATTGGGAACTTCATTTTCATCTATCTGGATGACATAAGAGTCTACTCCAAGACTGATGAGGAGCACCTAAAACATCTGAGAAGAGTTTTTGAGAAATGTAGGAAGTTCGGTTTTTCATTAAATCCCAAAAACACTGTATTTGGGCTGCAAGAGGGTAAGCTCCTTGGCCACATTATATCTGAGAAGGGAATCAGGATAGACCCACAAAGAGTTGAGGGAATACTACAAATCACACACCCGAGAAACATTAAAGAGCTGCAGTCCTTCATTAGGAAAATAAACATCTTAAGGAGGTTTATTCCCAACTTAGCTGAGCACCTCAGGAATATGACTAATATGCTGAAAAATGGTGTATGGGTTAAGTGGACTGTTGAGGCTAAAAAATCTTTTGAATCGGTTAAACTTGCACTCACCCGGGCTCCTGTCCTAATCAGCCTAGATTTCTCAAAGGATTTCCTGATATTTTGATTTTCCTTCGAGCATACAGTGGCTGCATTTTTACTGCAGAAAAATCCAGAGGGAATGGAATAGCCTATTTCTTTCTTCAGCAAAGCTCTTAGGGATGCACCCTTGAAATACAACATGATGGAAAAATAGGCCTATGCCTTAGTAAAAGCCTTGAAGGACTTTAGGGTGTACATACTGCATTCTCACACCATAGCCTACGTGCCAAACATAGTGGTTAAAGAATTTTTTTCCCAAGACCCGGATGGGAAGAGGGGCAAATGGATCGCTGTGATCTTAGAATATGACCTAGAAATAAAACCCACAAAACTGATCAAAGGTCAGGGCTTAGCTCAATTAATGTCTGAATCAAATTTACAAGCCCTTGACATAAACATGGTAGATGCCTTGGATGAGCAGGAAGGATTTCCTGATCCCACTGTTGGGGAACAATTTCAGAACTCTCCTTGGTATTCTGATATCCTGTATGTGCTCACAAACCTCAATGCCCCTCCTGAACTATCAAAGACTAAGGCCAGATTCCTAAAGCTAAAATCCAGAAACTATTGCATACTGAATGAATGTTTATACTAGAAAAATACAAATGGCCTATTGCTTAAATGTTTGCCTGAAACTGAAGTAGAGAGGATTAAACAGGAGTTCCATGCAGGAGAGTGTGGAGGCCACTTGAGCTGGAAGGCAAAAGAAAGCTCCAGATTTTTGAAGGCAAAAGAAAGCTCCTCCCTCTACCTTTACAACCTATCACCGTTGAGGGTCCCTTTTTGTAATGGGGCCTGGATTTCATATGAGAAATACACCCTGCTTCTTCGGCACAACACAAGTGGATGCTTACATCCACAGACTACTTCACAAAGTGGATAGAGGCCATACCTAATAGGAATGCCATAGATTCTGTCATCACTAGGTTCCTAGAAGACCACATCCTCTCTCGGTTTGGCTGCCCAAGAAAAATAATCACTGATAATGCTGCTTCTTTTGGGTCCAAGAAAATGGTTGATTTTTTTCACAGGTATCAAATAGCACTCGATCATTCAACTGCTTAGTACCCACAAGGTAATGGGTTAGCTGAATCATCAAACAAGAGCTTGGTGACCATTATCAAAAAATCACTTGAAGAGAATAAGAAGTCATGGCATAACAAGTTAGTGCATGCTCTGTGGGCCAACAGGCTTACAATGAAGAAATCCATTGGCATGTCACCATATCAGCTCGTCTATGGAACAGAAGCAGTGTTTCCTACCAGCCTGGGAGTACCAGTGATTAAAATTGTCTAAGAAATTCAGACAGAAGAAGACAGCACGATAAGGAGGATAAATCAAACAATTGATCTCCAAAAAATGAGAGAAGAAGTCTATAACAGAGCTCTGAAAGTTCAGGAAAATACAAAGAAGTTATTTGATAAAAGGACAAAAGCTTGTGACTTCAAAATTAGAGATAAAGTTCTGAAATGGGACTCTAGGAGAGAAGACAAAGGAAAGCATGGTAAGTTTGATAGTTTGTGGTAGGGTCCTTACATTATCCAGGCTATTTTAGGTCCGAATGCCTTTTTTCTACAAGAGCTAGATGGTACAGAGCTGTCTGGGGGTCCTGTCAATGGCAGGATGCTCAAGCACTACTACTGCTGATTTCCGATTTCCAATTTTCATTCCCATTGTAAATACCATTGCTGTGTTATTTTTTCAAGAAAAAGATAAAAGGTTTCAAAAAGAAAGAAAGAAAGAGAGGTTTAGACATGCTCAAAACATGAACCTCCGAGGTGCAAGGATTGGCTCTAACACGATCAAAACCTAAGCCAAAGTAAGTAAAAACAGCTGGTTCTAACATGCCCAAAATCTGAACCAACAAATAAGGAAGAAGAGTTAGCTCTAACAAGCCCAAAACTAGAGCTGAAATGAAGAATAAAGTGACTCTAACAAGCTCAAAACTTGAGTCACAAAGGAAAGAAGGATGCTTCAAAGTCTCAGATTCCAAACCTTTAAGATATTGTTTTCAGTTTTCTGCAAAGTTTTCAGTCCAAAGAGCAGTTTTTCCTTATGCCTTGGATCCACAACAAACTAGACTGTCTAATCCTAGTTTGACTATTTTTTAATTTATGTCTTAGAATGTAGAGAAGAAATCTGCTGGACAGTTTAATCCCAGCAGATATCAGATTAGGTAGAGAAACATGTGAGGCCAACAGTTCAATTTGGCCTCATGGAGTGATAATGGTAGAAGTAGATTAGTGTGTTTTCTGTTTTCAATAAAATGATGAAGAAGGTCTGCAAATTCAAATACACCTTGAAGAAAAAATGCTAGGATTGTAGGATGGGTAGGCAGATTGTTTGGGAATGTTTCTGCTGACTGATTATGTTTGTAACAGCTGAAATAAAAGAAGGGAGAGGGCTCAAAGATTAGGCATCTGGCTTGCCCCAAAGATTTATTTTTTGAATTCTTGACTCCTTCAAGAAGAAGCCATCCCCATGTGGAGCCACTGTTAGCCACCTATGAAATTTTTGTCAAGCAAACAGGTGGCTAAATTTTTTTATGAGCCTTCAAGATATACATTTCCCATGAAAATCTCTCATCCTTGAAGCCTCTATGTATTCATTTCCTTTTTAAAGATCCTCACTGTTGTTACCATCCAAAAAGCCTCAATGCCCGTGGACAATTGTGCTAAAAAAGTCTCCCATTTGCCCTTGTACCTATGCAAATTTCCCCATTATTAATCTTTTTCCCACTCTTAAAATTTCCCCTTTGTTTCCCAAAATCCATCCAAATCCCCTAAACTATTCGTTTCATCCTTGAAACCAAGTGAAAATACTTCATTTGATTTCAAATCCCCCTTTTACCTCTACCGAAAACCTCCTTGGGCCTTAAAACACTATCTCTAAGACTAAAAAACACATTTTCCTCTTTAAACAGGCTAACCCCCTTTGGCCCAGCCCAAAACCACTTCCCCACATGACCCGAGCGCTAAAACCAAGCGCTTATCGCAATAGGAGAATTGAAGCGGGGCACATTCCCTTTATAAACAGAAAATCTCCGATGCGATGGTGATTGTAGTCTGTCGACCTTTGAAGCAATCACCACTGTTGATCTGATTAGATCTAACGGTCCACGCAAAGTCTTACCGCGCCTACCTAATCCCTTCGTAAACCCTCTGATGATGATCTTTGCCGTTGATTCATAATTTAATCCAACGGCCATCGCAATCTCACATAATCACTCATCAGAAGATTTTTGTTGCGTCACTCTTTGTTCCCTACGATCGTGGTCCAACGATCCAATCCCGACTGTTGAATCTGTTATCACTCAGATTTTCCTTGAAGTTGTTGGGAAGAGGAAAGGGGTCTGAGGTAACCACAAACCAACTTTTAGGTACATAATCTAGCCAATATGTACCCAGAGAAGGCTCTCTCTGTATAATTTAGCTTTGTTTTAGAAGATATCAGGCTAGTTATAAAGTACCAGGGTTTTGATTGAGTTTGGGTGGTGGGATTCAATAGCTGAGGGCAAGATTGAGTAGTTTAGTCCATTGGGCTAATGGAGTAAAAAATGATAACTTAACTGGATTAAGTCTCTTAGCAAAAGATGGTTTCACAGGGCAAGATAATCAAACAGGGAACAATTATAGATCTAAAATGAATGGGATGGAATCAAAATGGATGAAGGGAAATTAAGAATCCTTCAACACATTTATAAGAGGGAAAATTGAGTGATTATTGATAAAGAGAAATTAAGTATTCTTTACTAAATAATCAAAATGCTTAAATCATAAAAACAGGAGCAATTAAGAATTCACTGTTTAAACCAATTTAGAAGAAAACATTTAGAATAATAATGACTAAAATCAGATTACACTTAAGCACTTTTTGATTTATTCCTTTTCATTAATCATTTAGAAATGAAACACATATGATATAGTTAACAAATATAAATACTTCAAACACATAAGAGATAGATGACTTATTGATCCGTAGTCTGACACATGAATCCTGTAAAAATTCTTTCGCATCAATTCCTCATCCAGCTAGCCACACGAAATTTCTCCAACAACACTTTATTCCAAATAGTCAATGTTACAGCCAAGTCTAAAAAATCCACCCCTAATACTCCAATTGAGGGAGTATTTATACAAAAATTTATAAAAAATATCTCATAACAACTTGAGATATAATCTAGGATGACTCATAAGTATTTTACAACAAAATAGAGAGAGATGGTCTCGTAGATAAGAAAAATGGTAACTGATGTTGTGCTATTTCCTTCTTTTGAGAATGTGTTGGAGGCAGGCCCTATGATTTGGCTTGCTGCTGTCCTCTTCAGTAATTCTGTGCTGGATGCTTCGTTTAACTGATACTCTTTAACTGCACTGATACTATTTTATCCTTTTTAATCATGATTTACTGTAGTACCTAATCAAAAATTCATGTAAGGATAGTTTTTACAAAAGTTCTAACATGTCTTCCCACCATTTATCTTCTGGTATTCTTGTCCTTTGAAGCTTTCTGAGAGTTTCATCAGTCTCTGTATACCTAAAGAAAGTAGGTTGAATTGGGAACAAATGCTTTACTTCATGCTCAAGATAAAACAAATTTTCCAATCTATCATGAAGACTTTTTCCTGTAGGCAATGCTGTTGTTGATGGACTAGTTGAGGCACTGGCCTGATTGTCAGCATGCTTGTCCAATTTTTCAACATAACTTTCAAGATCCATCAATTTATCCTCTGAAACTAAAGGACTGGGCAATCCTTTATTCAACAAAATATCAAATCTTTTCAGGAAGGCAGTGATTTCTTCTTGCATATCAGAACATCTTCATTCTAGATTCTGCATCAGAGTTCTTTTGGTAAAAACTCTTTTTATTTCCAAAATGGTTCCTGTCCTGTCTTGAATTCCAAGTTCTTCAATTTGATGCTTGTTATGAGTATTCAAAAAATGGATAAGTTTTTCAGCTTCTTCAGGCATGTTTCCCACTTCTTCTCTTGCTCTTAGGACTTCTTCCATAGCCCATTTGACTAGATCATTCTGTTCATGCATTATTTGAATTTAGGGCTAGACATCTCTTATTGATTGGATGATGTTGTCCCAAAGAATTTCATTTATTTCCTTTAAAGGCTTCTCCAAAGTGAGATCCTTCTCCAATCTGTTGACCACCTTTTCTAATCTATTGACCTCTCTTGTTTTATCTGCAACATTCATCTTCGAGAGGTCATATTTTTGTTCCAAAGTGGTGAGTTGCACCTTTGTTTTCTGTATCTCTGTCACTTGGAGTTTCAATTCCTCCATTGACTTTATTAACTCTTCTGTACTTAAATTGGAAGTATGTACCTACGACAATCCTGTTGGCTGACCTGTTTTTGTAGTACCTGCAATCATTTCAGTTGTAGAGGCTAGAGTATTTGACTGCTTATCTTTTAATGACTTTTCAAGCTCTTTTTCAGTTTCATTAAGTTGCTCATTCAATTTCAAGAGCAAGTCCATTAATTCTTCTTCAGAATTTTGCTTTATAATTTCTGCAGTCTCTGGGTGTCTTGAGGCTAGTAACTTCAATTGTTTTCTCAAAGCTGCAATATCATCATCTTTTTTCTTGGTCAAAGCTTCTATACCTTTGACATCCTTGGGATTATGACCCAATCCAATAATGATTTCCTCCAAATTTTTTATCCTGTTGTCTTTAGCCTGAGAAGATGCTTTTTCAAGACTTAGTTGAGCATTAGTATTCTCCAAAGAATCCTGCAATTTCTGGGTCATCATTGATTCATCTGTCAGAGTATAATAAATCATTTCACCTGTGTATTTATGCAGCTCAATTTGATCCAAAAGATGAATATCTTTTGCTAAGATTTCAAAATTAGTTCTGATATAATCTGCAGCAGTTTGAGGTTGCTGCACTTTGGGTTTGAAGTGAATCATTATCATTTTACCTTGTTGAATGTCATAGGCTGACATCAATCTTTGTTGATTCTTAGGAGCCATCTTCAAACATTGATTGTACACTTGAAGTCTGAGTGGATCATTTCTAACCTTTATATTTATGAATAATCTTTTAATGTCCCAGGCCTCTTTCATAGGTGGTTTGAAAGATGACACTTCTGTACTTTTCTACCTTAGCAGCTCTTTTCTCTGTAAAGTAGTGGATGTCCCACTGATTGAACCTGTTTGCTGACTACCCAATTCTTCTTGTGTTTGACTATCAGGGATTTCATGAATAGGTTCCACTTCTGGAAGAGGATTCAATTTTTATCTTTTAACATTAGGTTGTCCAGAAGATCCATTGACAGGAGTAGCTGCTTCAACATCTCTCTTTTTTCCCTTATCTACATTAAGAGGAGTTTGTAAAATTGACACTTCTGCCACATTGGTCTGAATAGGAGGAATCTGTACCTGACCCTGTTCTTTAGAAGTTTCAGGCTGGTCTGTCATTGTAAATTTCTCTGTAACTTGTATATCAGCCTCTTTCTCCTTTCCTTTAGATGCTACTGTAGCCAATGCATTGATTTCCTGTAAATTTTGCTGAGAAGTCCCAGCAAAAGAAGAACCAATACCTGGTATTTGTACCTGTCCAAAAGAGTCTAGGTCAAGTATTTTTTCAAGGCCTTTCATTACATTTTCAACATTGACCTGCTCACTATCCTGTTCTACCAATGTTCCTTCCATCCATTCATCCATATTGGCATACTGTTCAATTTCTGGGATTCTTTGATGAATGTATGGTGATAGTTTTTTTTTCATTCTTCTATCACAAATGAAGCTATTTAGGTCATAAGGTACCCAATATAAAATTTTATATAATTTAAGATAGTCTTCTAAGATTCTCTCAGCTTCCTTCCCAGCATCTCTAGAGTTGCAAACAAAGGGACCTAATTGGCTTTTAATTCTGAGTTAAGCCTTTTTCTTTGCATTTCAAAAATGAATTATATCTGAATTAGTCATCTGTCTGAAATACTCTAATGCAAAGAGTCTCATTGGTACATATCTTGGCAACTTGAATGGGCATAACTCACATCCATAGATTCTGATTTCTGTGTGATTTTGGTATAGGTACCAGTCACCTATCCGGTATTACTTTGATAGCTGAAGAATTTTCTTGATCTCACTATTGACTCTCGGAGGAGAAACTCCTGTCAACAAGGTGGTTGCAGGGTGTACAAATAGGTCAACAAACTCATTGTAGGAATAAGGAGAATCAAGGGAATTATGAGTGATGGCAGACCAAAAGATAACAGACCTAGGATTTCCTTTGGCATCAAGATTTTTGACATAGAAAGGGAGACTTTCTGATTGGTAATAAAGCATGAGATGATAAATAACAGAAGAATACTTGAACATGCTTTCATTCTCTAATCTCATGAACTGATCATGGATTTTGTCTGCAATGTAGGAAGCAAAATCATACTTGACAGCAGGGGGCTTTCCAGGGGTGAAAATTGATAGCAATACTAGGGTTAATTGGTCAACATATTCACTAGTATTGAAACCCATTATAGAGGATATAATATTTAGAATAAGTCCACCCACATCAGTGAAGAAGGTGTAACCATAAGGGGGAGGGCCTTTGGGCTAATGTTCTGGTAACATGAAGGTCTGGCAGAGATGATTTAACTCTTCATGGGATAATTTGGTAGATTTCTCAAGTAATTCTCCCATGGACAGGGGAGTGAAGGCTTGACCAGGTTGAAATTGCAACATCTCATTGATAGAATGAGCAGTTATGGGAAAAATGATAGTCTGACTCGGGGAAAAAACTGCTCTTTGATTAGGATCATAGTTTGCATGACAGTAATGGATTATCTCAGGGAAAATTTGGACTGAGGGGATAAGGTACATGGGAAGATTGGATTCCCATAATCCAAAAATATCAGAACCTTTCATGTAATTATCTCTGCAGTAGCAAACAATTCGTAGGGGATTTTCACTGAGAACTAGGTCTTTAATTTGGAAATCTCTGTCTACTAAAGGCAGATAGTCTAAATCTCCATGAGGGGCATTCAGGGGTGTGGCATTCAAAGCCACGGGAATTTCCATTTCTGGTTCTTGTGGATTCAGAAATGAATTCGGGGTTTTTTTATGAAAAACAGGCACAATCACAGGTTTAGGAATATAATTGCAGTTCCGAGGATTTGAGGAATAAAATGAAGATCAATTTTGAACTCTGTTTTAGTTTCTCGTGTGGAATTTAAAAAAAAAAACAGGATTTTACAGAGTTTGACGGGAATTGAGGTAAATACTTGTTTTCCTGGGAAATGAACAGTATTTGGAACAGGTATTAGCTATGGTAGATGAATTCTGAATGCTCGACTGCAATTTTCCTCAGTAGGGTGGCAGTTGATGGTGTTCGACAGCTGGTTTTGGAGTTTTCTGCATGAGACTCTGGTCGTTACACAGAATAATGAAAATGACGTGAGCCCATTTTTTTTATTTACAAAGTCAAAAGGTTGGCAGGTTTCTAATTTTTTAATGGATGACGTCAGCAGGTATGGAGGTTTCGTTAGGGGAGGCAGGCGGTAAGCGGTTTCTATTGCACCGCTTTTGGGGAAAGGCGGTTTTCAGCGGAGGGCGAGCGATTCCATATGATGAATGATGCGTGGCACAACACTGTTCAGAAAACCGCTTGGCCATCGCGAATTATCGTTCGGACATAGCGATATGGACGATAACCGTAGATCTGAGATGAGTTGATCGGACGGTCTTCGGGAAAGGAAGACGGCGGAGAATTAAACTGGCGGGCCCAATGTGATTAAATATTAAATAATCCTATCGGGGGTGATTTGATTGGTGAATTAGGTTACTAATTAACCCGGAGGGTTAATTAATCCCTTTTATATGGCGGGGTAGCGGGTTTTTTAATTAATAGGTAATTCAACCAATTAATTACAATTAACGCAATTATATGGTTATTTTTCAACCAAAGGGGGGGGGATATTAATTATTGGGGATTTTATTAAAATAATACGGGCAAAAGGGAAAATTTTATATGGGGATTTACATAATAAAATTAGAAATTAATATGAAAAAATGAACTAAAGCACTAAGTGTAAAACATTAAAGTAATGTATTTAAATTATGCTTGCATGAATAGGGTTTTTGTGAAATATTGTATGATTTTCCTAAGTAAAATGGGATTTTACTTAGGAAACGATTTCTTAGAGGTGAATGAATGTCATGATGAATGATTTTAAGTACTTAGGTTGTTCCAATTATTGGGCCGAGGGTCTGGTCCCTCCAAAAGTCAAGGAAATGCCTTGAGCCCCTCCAATTTTCAATGCCTTAGTACTTAGGGGAAATTAGTGAAATTTTTAGGGAAAAATGAGAAGGGAAGTTAATAATATGACTTTGCTTTGCTTGAAATTCTTCCAGTGTATTGTCTGCCTTTGCACTTGTGATGAAAGTAACAGATTTAACACATCTAAAGCCATTATTCATCACATGTAATTCTGCAACAACATCTACCTACCCTACCTACTTTACCCTACCATTTTTTCTTCTTTATTAGGGTGCACTTAAACTGGAAAACACTTATCACACTTTTTCTTTTACATATGGAAATCTATCTAATTCTAACCTTATTACATCCAAGGGCTCAGATTAAGCTGTTGAGCTCTTTTTTATTTAATCTACCTACCTACTTATCTGCCAAGATTAAATAGTTTGGTCAGATATTATTCTCTATCTCTAAAACATAAAATTGAAAAATGAACTAGCCAAGCTTAAACTGTTTGACTGTTCATAAAATGTGGCATAAAATACAAGTTGCACACAATTTTATTTATTACAAAAGAGCAAAAAAGTAGTGGCATTTAGGCTTGCACACTTTCCTTGGCCTTTCTTTTGGTGGGGTTCATTTTATTTCACTTTTTTGACCATTTTATATTCTTTTTACCCTTTGATTTTTCTTTTAGGGTATACCCTCTTTACATTTTTTAAATTTTTTGATTTTTTGACAATATGGAAAACCTTTGCAACAAGAAAAGGTATGAACATATTACATAGCCCATCAAGTCAATCATGAAATATGACACCTATTGGTATAGGAGTCTAACAGAATCCACAAGAACCAACGGTCAGGATTGAATCGCAACCCGCCCATTTCCCTCCGATCAAATCTGAGTCGTTGATCCTTCATCGCGCGTTAAAGATCGACTGCGATCCCAACGCGATATGCGTGTGCGCTGTCCGATTTGAGGCTGGCCATCCAACGGTGATCGGGCCCCTAAGATGCTCAGGGGATAAACCAAATCAAACAAGACCCCTAGCCCACAGTCAATCGCCCTCTGACTCGATCGTAGCCGTCGATCTCCTCCTGAGATCTGACGGTCCAGAATGATCACCCCCGCCATTGACCGGGTCTCACCGCCAAAGCTCTACATCACATGTCTTCGTGGCATTTTTTCCCATTTCTTTTGTATTTCGCCCAATTTCCAAAACCATTCCATCGTTCATTTTTTGTCGTCGATCATCGCCCCCATGCATGATCGAACGGTCCCCGTGCTTTTCTCCACTAAGCTTCCATCTGTCAAGTCTTCCACCATTTTTGCATTGTCTGGTTTGTTTTCACCATTCCACTGCATTTTTCACCATTCCTCCACAGTTCCGTCACCATTCCGTAGGCCTTAAAAACATCCATCCCCCTCGAGCATGGATTTCTTAACAATTTTGTGTGTTTTTTAGGGTACAGGTGGAAGACAACCGCCTTGGTTCATGGTCACTGTTACAGTGGCACAGAACGCAGGGAAGACCATTTTCAGGGATTGAAATTATTAAGAAGAGCCTGTGAAGGTGTTATGACATGATTTTCAGTAAAAGAACAGAGTTAAACTCTGTAGAACCTTTCCAGAGCCATTAAAGCTTAGATTTCACTGACAGAGATAGTCATGAAGTGATGCAGGAGCATTAGAATTAGCCAGCAATGTGGAGATTTGTTCACATGTTGTGGCTAAACAGGGTGAAATTCACTGACTATTGGTCAAATTCAGTTTTACTGAGGAGGTTGGACTTCTCAAATAGTTTGTGATTGTAATAAGTGAGAGATTGTCTTATTTTAGATTAGAGATAAGATTTGTTTGTATAGATGTGTTGAGAAGCTACGAAATAACATATTTCTATTTGATCTATAAAAAATAGGAAATTGTTGTTAGATATTTTAGGAAAATTATTCGAGTTAATAAAAAAAGGAGTAAAATGTTGATAGAGGATATTTCTTTAGAGATTAAGTAAGGCTTGGTGTGGAGCGTAAGCTCAGAGTTGGGTGTGAACTGTATTTTGCTAGACAGAGGTTTATTCCTTGTTAATTGGGCTTGAGGGCCGAGACTCTGTTCTACTGTTTGCTGTGAATAAAGTTAATGTTGTGTGACTCTTTGTATAACGAGCCCGTGGAACTTGAACACTGGGTTTTTTTTTTATGTAATTGCTTGTGATGGTGGTATCCTGTGTTTTTATTTTAAACTGTAAAAAAATTCCTGCGATGAAAGAAAACCTGGCATTGTTAAGTTCGTGGATGAAGCACATGAATACGTAGAATTTGTGGTTAAAGTAATTAATGAACCTTGAGCCGGATTCAATGATATTGGTTGATCAGAGCGTTGTATCGATCCTGTGGTAATATCGTGATCAGACCAGAGAGATATTATATATTTGATCATATAACAATGTGGGATCGGACGCCAAGTGTTATAAATCAAGTTGAAATTGGATCGTGGGTTCGAAATGTCGATCGCATTGTGAACTCGCCGACTGTTGTGACAGCAATCCTCATGACGTGGTAACTCCATATAACTATCAGACGCGTATTGTGGAGTATTTGTAATTGGGAAAATTAAAATCTTTGCGAATTGGTGATCGCCGACTCGCATCGTATCGGGTCAAAAGTGAACGCCAATGGTTGGAAATGTACTGCCAACTGTGGATTTTCGACTATCTTGCTAGTCGATCGCCGATCTCGAAAGGCTACAGTAAATCCATAAAAATTTTTGTGGGTAGAAGGCGATCAACGCGATTTTAAATGAATTAAAGTTATATATCGAATAGAAAGAAGAAAGGATATTTTAAATCCTATAAAAGGATTTCGGTTCCGATATATATAAAAAGGTTGTTATCAGGTTGGGAAAGATCCATTGTGGGGTTTGGAATAATTCCATTGCTTCCGCTGCACCAATTTTGGTATCGGAGCAGAAGAAAGAGGTATTTGTAGTGAAGATGCCACCAAGAAGGGGAATTGGTCGAGGAAGACCAGAACCAAATGCAGTTCTGTTAGAAGAAGTGCGAAATTTGCGTGCACGAATGGAGACAATGGAGACAGCCCAAAGGAGAGCGCCTGATGATGGTGCCGAGAGTTCTTCAGAAGAATCTGATGCAGATGTGGAAGAAGTAGAAGAAGACAATGAAAATGTCAAGTTCATCAAGATGTTGGCAAAAGTTGGAAGCAAGCCCAAGATGGAGATTCCTATGTATGAAGGGAGTCTGAATGCGGAAGAGCTTATGGATTGGATCAGATCCATAGATCAATACTTTGACTATGAAGAGGTTGAGGAGAATAAGAGGGTGAATTTTGCAGTCACTAGATTGAAGGGTCATGCAGCTATCTAGTGGGACGAGGTACAAACATCAAGAACGAGAAAAGGGAAATCCAAGATCAAGCAGTGGGATAAAATGGTAAGTAAACTGAAAGCCAAGTTTTTTCCTAAAGACTATCATTTGAATATTTTTAAGAAAATGAAAAATTTGAAGCAGAAAGGAATGTCTGTTAAAGAGTATATAGAAGAATTCTATAGATTAAGTATCAGAACGGGGCATGTAGAAGATGATTTGGAGAAAATAGCCAGATATGTAAACGGGTTAAGGTATGAAATACAAGATGAGATTAGCCTGTTAAGTCTGAAAACTGTTGAGGATGCCTATCAAGCAAGTTTGAAGGCAGAAGAGAAAATATTGAGGAAACAAAATCAAAGGAATAGAGGAAAGAGCTCAGTGAGAGGTAGAGGAGCTTCCAGATCTAGAGGAACACAACATCAGTATGAAACAGGAAGTTCAAGTGGCAGATCACCACAAAAGGGTGAATCTAGTAGAGGAAGATTCGTACCCAGAGGAAGAGGGCGAGGAAGAGATGTTAGGTGTTATACCTGTGGAGAATGGGGACATATGTCACGGGACTATCCTCATAACAAATCAGCAAGCCAGAGGGGTGCAAATGTGACTGAGTCAGAGCCAGAACCACCTTGACTTGTGGAGAAAGAGGAACCACTTGAAGAAGGTGAATCACTGCTACTTAGAAGAACTTTTCTTAGAACAGAAAAGGAAACTGGAGAACCTGTGCAAAGGAAAATTTGTTAAGAACTACATGTAAATCAAAGGGTAAGTGATGTAAGGTTATAGTTGACAGTGGGAGTACTGAAAATCTTGTGTCCACAGAGATGGTGGAAAAACTTGGGTTAGCAAGGACGACGCATCCTGCACCTTACAAAGTATCTTGGCTACAGAAGGGCCATCAAGTTATCGTGACAGAGCAATGTAATGTGGAAATGCAGATTGGCACATACAAAGACGTGATCCTATGTGACATAATGCCCATGGATGTATGTCATGTGTTATTGGGGAGACCATGGAAATTTGACCGGAAAGCGATTCACGATGGGAGAAGGAACACATATACTTTAGAGAAGGACGGAATTAAACACACGTTACTGCTAGTGAAGAATGATGTTGATAAAGGATTGCCTGAAAATAATATCATGTTGATAAGTGGTAAAGAACTGCTACAGGAGGTCGATAAAAGCGAGGAGTTGCATTTCGCTATCGTAGGGAGGCCCCAGGTAATCTTAACCTCTACGAATTTAAATGATTTTCCTGAATAAATTCAAGCTGTGTTAAATAATTTTATGGATATCATCGTGGATGAGTTACCGAATGAATTACCACCGATTAGAAGTGTAAGCCACCATATCGACTTAATACCAGGAGCAAGACTACCTAATAAAGCTGCATATAGACTAACTGCCGAAGAAAATGCAGAGATTGCAAGGCAAGTATAGGAACTGATGAACAAGGGGCTGATTCGAGAAAGTCTGAGCCTGTGTGCTGTGGCAACGGTACTTAGTCCGAAGAAGGGAGGAGAATGGCACATGTGCACCGATTCTAGAGCTATCAACAAGATAACAGTCAGGTACAGATTTCCTTTGCCCAGAATGGATGATCTAATGGATTTTTTAAGTGGATCTAGGTACATTAATAAGATATATTTGAAAAGCGGGTATCATCAGATCAGAATTCGGGAAGGCGATGAATGGAAAATGGCCTTCAAAACAAACAGTGGACTGTATGAGTGGTTAGTGATGCCTTTTGGGCTCACTAATGCACCAAGTACATTCATGAGACTAATGAACGAGGTATTGAAGGAGTATGCAGGTAAATTCGTCATTGTTTACCTTGATGATATTCTGGTTTTTAGTAAAAGTAAAGAGGAGCATTTAGAACATCTGAAGTTATTTCTGAAAACTCTACAGAAGGAAAAACTACTAATCAATTTAAAGAAGTGTAGTTTCATGAAAGAAGAGCTGGTGTACCTAGGATTTGTGATTTCCAAAGAAGGCTTAAGAATGAATCCGGAGAAGGTACAAGCAATTAGGAACTGGCCTACTCCCAGAAGTGTATTTGAGGTAAGAAGTTTTCATGAACTTGCTAGTTTTTACCGAAAAATTATAAAAGGGTTTAGTCAAGTTTGTGCATCAATACTTGAGACAATCAAGGAGGTCAATCAGCCATTTCGATGGATAGAAGTAGCGGACAAGAACTTTAATTTTCTAAAAAAGAAGATAATAGAAGAACCAATTCTAGCATTGCCAAATTTTGAGAAAGCCTTTGAAGTAGAAACCAATGCAAGTGGAGTAGCAGTTGGTGCGGTACTGAGTCAAGAGCAAAGATGGATAGCATATTTCAACGAGAAACTAAATGATGTGTAAATGAAATATTCTTCATATGATAAAGAGTTTTACGCTATTATGCAGGCATTGAAAAAGTGGAGGCATTACTTACTGCCAAGGGAATTCATCTTATATTCAGACAATCACGCTTTGCAGTTTGTTAATAACCAGCCAAAGCTAAATCAGAAGCATGCCAAATGGGTGGAATTTTTGCAAAGTTTCACTTTTTTAATAAAACATAAAAGTGGTAAGTCTAATAAAGTAGCAGATGCATTGAGCAGGGTAAGTCTTCTTTTGCAAGAGTTTAAAGTGGGTGTTGTAGGTTTTGAAGAAATGATGGAAATGTACAAGGATGATGAGGATTTTAGAGACATCTACACAACAATTCAGAATCTAGTGAGCCATAATAGAATTCAATGGATGGACTACCTTATTCAAGGAGGGCTGTTATTTAAAAGAAACAATTTATGTATTCCTAAATGTTCCATGGGAGAGAACATAATTAAAGAAAAGCACAGTGGAGGGTTTTCTGGTCATTTTGGACAAGATAAAACCTTCGCTCAGGTGAATGCTTTTATTACTGGCCTAAAATGAAAACTGATGTTAAAAATTTTGTTGAGAAATGCAGGGTATGTCAGTATGCCAAAGGAAGGAGTCAGAATACAGGTCTATATCAGCCATTTCCCATACCAGATCGACCATGGGATGCAGTTAGTATGGACTTTGTTCGGGGTTTACCAAAAAATCAGAGAGGAAACGATTCTATTTATGTTGTAGTAGATAGATTTTCTAAAATGGCCCATTTTATTGCTTGTAAGAAAACTAATGATGCAACACACATAGCAAATTTATTCTTTTCAGAGATTGTAAGATTGCATGGTTTACCTGTAAGTATTGTATCAGATCGAGATACTAAATTTTTAGGGCATTTATGGAGGACACTTTGGAAG
The DNA here is from genome assembly GCA_034641835.2 of Pinus albicaulis. Lineage (NCBI taxonomy): Eukaryota > Viridiplantae > Streptophyta > Pinopsida > Pinales > Pinaceae > Pinus > Pinus albicaulis. The sequence continues at coordinate 288,269,725 of CM076571.1, read as the reverse complement.
AATCTGGGGACTAAACTCAGTTTTAGTTCAGAGTACCATCCTCAGACAGATGGTCAAACTGAAGTAGTGAATAGAATCTTGGGAAATATACTAAGAAGTTTGGTACATCAGAATCCCAAATAGTGGGATTTGGCATTAGCTCAAGCTGAATTCGCTTACAATGATACACCAAACTGAAGCACTGGAATGAATCCATTTCAAATTATCTTTGGAATGCATCTGAGAGGAGTATATGAGGTTAGGGACTTGGGAAAACAGGAATCCAGGAGTGCAAGTGCTGAAGATTTTGTTGAACAAATGCAGAGGTTACAGGAAGAAGTCAAAGATAAATTGCAGGAGAGCAGTAGAAGATACAAGCAGAGAGCAGATCTGAAAAGAAGAGAAAAAGAGTTTCAAGTAGGGGATTTAGTCATGGCATATTTGAGGAAAGAGAGATTTCCTACAAAAACTTATAAAAAACTGAAAATGAAGAAAATAGGACCTTGTAAAATCAGAAGGAAATTTTCAGCCAATGCATATGAGATTGAGTTGCCAGAAGGAATCGGAATATCCCCCATTTTTAATGTTGCAGACTTATATCCATTTAGAGAGGCAAAGACCGAATTGCAGAATGAAGCCACAGGCGATGAAGTTCAAACTGTAGATTGGGAGGAACAGGTACCAAAAGCATCTAAGAAAGAAGTCGAGGTTCTCTTGGATCAAAGAATATCCAAGAAAACACGAGGGCAGACATATTTCCAATATCTAGTCAAGTGGAAAGAGAAACCAATGGAAGATTCCAGTTGGTTGACAGCAGCTGAATTACAGAGATATGGAATAAGCCCTCAAAATCTGAAGGACAAATCTTTTCTTCTCTGGGAGTCTGATGCAGGAGCATCAGAATTAGCCAGCAATGTGGAGATTTGTTCACATGTTGTGGCTAAACAGGGTGAAATTCACTAACTGTTGGTCAAATTCAGTTTCATTGAGGAGGTTGGACTTCTCAAATAGTTTGTTATTGTAATAAGTGAGAGATTGTCTTATTTTAGATTAGAGATAAGATTTTTTTGTATAGATGTGTTGAGAAGCTACGAAATAGTAGATTTCTGTTTGATCTATAAAAAATAGGAAATTGCTGTTAGATATTTTAGGAAAATTATTCGAGTTAATAAAAAAAGGAGTAAAATTTTGATAGAGGAGATTTATTTAGAGATTAAGTAAGGCTTGGTGTGGAGCGTAAGCTCAGAGTTGGGTGTGAACTATATTTTGTTAGATAGAGGTTTATTCCTTGTTAATTGGGCTTGAGGGCCGAGACTCTGTTCTACTGTTTGCTATGAATAAAGTTAATGTTGTGTGACTCTTTGTATAACGAGCCCGTGGAACTTGAAATATCAGTATGTAATTTCTTATGATGGTGGTATCCTCGTGTTTTTATTTTAAACTCACAAAAAATTCTCGTTGGCGTAGCAAACTCGGTATCGTTAAGTTCGTGTGCGGCAGTTGCCACAATACTGCAGAATTTGTGAAGTAAAGCACTATCGAACCTTGGAGCAGACTCGAAATAATATATTGGCTGATTGTATAAAAAATACGGGATCCGTAAGTATCGTGTCCGGGACTGGAGAGATATTATATACTCCATCACATAAATGCACCCACGCGAAGTGTTATAACCGGGTTGGAATTGATCGGGTCCGGGAATATCACATCGCATTGTGGAACCCGCCGACGCTGTGACATACAATCGATGTGCGATCTCCGATAACCATCGTATCGGAGTTGTGGGAGTTGTCGACAATTGTGACAATTAAAATTCGTGAATCGCGATCGCCGATCGGGCATCGGACGGCCGTGGTGAATGCCAATGGTTGAAAATGCATTGCCAACTATGATTTACGAATTATTCTCGAGAATAACGCGTATCCGAGCGCGAGGAACGAAGAGGTTTCTCAGGTAAAAGGCGATCAACGCGATTTTAAATGAATTAAACGATATATCTGATAAAGAAGAAAGGATATTTTAAATCCTATAAAAGGATTTCGGCCTCCGATATATAAAAAGGTTGTTATCGGTGTCGGGAAAGATCCATCATGGGGCCTGAATAATTCCATTGCTCAAGCCGCACCATGAAGCCGCAAAAGAGTATCAGACAGAGTTAAGGAGTTCTAATGCACATTATCGAAGATGTGAAAGCCTTACATTGAGTGTTTTCGAAAGACAAAATACCGACCGAAGACCTCATGAATCACACACGAGAGAAGGCCTAGCGCGCGAGAAAACATATCGGTGTCACCATCACGGAGAATGTTCCTTCCATGAAAGGACGAAGTGCCCATACCGCCTTCATTCTATACCGTGTTCCCGAGAAGATCTTCACCACATCGTCAACGAGCCCTAATGCTAGCCAAAAGCATTTGTTACACCATATGGTAGACTCGAAGTCATTTATTTACCTTTTTCCGTTCACTCGCAGTACTACGCAGTACTACAACAGAAGTACATCAAAGACATACTCTAGAGTAAATTTCTAAAGCCTGTCGAAGACAACTCTTTCATCCAAAGAGTACGTAAGATTAATGCATAGACATTAAAAATAGTACGGGATTTCGAACCACTCGTTCCTACTCTATTTTAATGTTTCATTTAGTATTTCATCTACCTCCTCCACCCCTCTTTCAGCTATATAAGACTCATGAAGAAGCTCATTATAAAGGGTTGTTGATTGGATATCTATGAATTGTAAGTGTGCATTTCTCTTGAGACATAGTTCTCCGTGTAGAGTTGTGGGATAGGCTAAGCGAAGATGTTTTCGGAGACTGAATATCAAGAAATTTGTTGGTAATGTTGTACATGACTGGTGTTGCTATTTAATATGACAAGCACATTTCTTTGGATCCCGATTTAAAGCGGCCGTGATGATCATATCTTTGTCCTTGTTTTACCTTGTAGTTGATTACATTTCATTTTCCTCTCGGCACGCATCGAAATATGGCATAGGATTTACTCCTTGCTCGGCACTCTATGTTTACTCGCTCTCCCTACCTTCAATGTTTTACATTTCGTATGTGTTATCTCGAGGATGGATTAAGCTAATTTAACCGATTGTAGTGGTCAAATATATACTCGCTAGTTGTGATGTATGAATTAACAAATGCTGTTTTTAGATGTTCTTGTTAGGCTTTAATTGAATAAATTGGGATACGGGAGTTTAGAACTCTGTCTCTGTCTCACTAGGGTCCTTTTAAATATGATTAAAACCTTTATAAGTTCCCTTAAGTTAGAGAAGCCGAAGCATTGAGAGTTCAAAGTCTCTCTCTCGATCTCGAGGTTTTCACCCTTTGTATTTAAATCTTTAATGTTTCCTTGTCTCCAAAGAGTTTACCTTTTAGGTTCCTCGGGATCACGAAAAGTTGTCCAATGGCATGTCCCGATCCCCGGATCCGATTCCCTGAAAGGTCACCCTTGGAGGTTTCCCTTTCGCTTTTCACCTTTTCTCTTACCATTTCATGCCACACTATCATCTAAGATCCAATGCTTTAGATGACTAGCCCAACCGAAAGCCTCGCATATTGAATAGAAAGTAAAACCTTTCTAACTCCATTGCCCAGAGTGGTCTCAAAACATTCTTTGAAAAACATCCTTCCTTTGCCTAAATCCTCTTTTCGACACATCCTTGCCTCACATTGAACCCTTCCTTTCCGATTCCCAACAACCAAACAATCAATCAATCAAACAAACTCGTTCCTATAACTAGCCCTAATATCTTAACACACTGCAGCTTAAAGACATAAAACAACTTCGACTTATATAGAGAGATCCCTCTCATCAGACCTAGGAGGGCTAGATCCTAAGGTCTCGAAAGTGGTGCCCCGATGTTGTCTCATCTTTTGGTATTGCCAAACATTGCCAAAACATGAGAACCCCAACACAATAACCGGTAGATCATCGGAGAACAACTTCCGCTGGCCAGGATTCTAAATCAATGTTTGAAAAACTACGCCGTATCCACCAAGGAAACCATGTATATCATCCTCACTTGCACATAACATTCAGCAACTTCCTGATTTGGATGAATTATGGTAGTGATGTGCCATTCATTTTGAATGGAATGGTTTGGGCTAGCATGATCCATAACTCCGGGAGGGGGATCTTTCGAGATCCAATATTTTTTTCGCCACCAGGCAACCTTTTTCGTAGCCCATAATCGCATGCACTCTACACTTATCAGCGAGGAGGGGGAGATAGCATGGGGTAGGCTATCTTTTCTACCATATTCACATTTTCACCCCACCTATTTTGCATGAGCCAAAGGTTGAAGAAATTCTTCATGAGTTGCCATCCCGAGGGTGACTCATTTTGTATGGTTGATAGCTTAGGGATGGGAGATTCAAATGGGGATGATGAATCCAAATATAAGAACCTTCATGCCTCAAGAGGACCTTTAAACAACCCATTGTTGCCTCCGTGAATTTTTCACTGTCACATGATGTCAACTATTTGGAATGTTCACCAAAAGATAAATTTTTACACACTGGGAGGGGTAGCTTCGAGATGTGTCGATGGAACAATACCTTGGATATTTGGGGGGATATTATCATATGAGGATGCTACAGGGGGAGAAGAGGAGGTTCAGTCCTATCTTTGGGAGTTTCCTGAGGACAAGCAACATTTGGAGAGGAGGACTGTAATAGTCCAAAATTTTCACAACAAATTGGAATATTAGATTTTGCTACTTACCTAGAGAGGAATAAATGGGTAAGGAGGCCCATGAGCAATAAAAATATGAATAATTTCCATCTTAATGAGGAAGGGGATCACCTTATTAGTTGGAGTTTACACTTTCAGTGTGAAATAAGGAAAAATAGATGTGACGAGTCAAGTTGACTAAGTCGCATGCATTCTTAAGGAGGAAGAGATCACCTAAGTAAATTAGCTCAATGTGAACAAGGATCGCCCCAGAAACACACATGAGAGCCGGATTGAAGAACCCTTAGTGTGAAAGGAGGCAATTCAGTGAAATAGTTCTAGTTGACCAAGTCAACAACGCTCGCTACAAGAGGAGTGAAACCAACAAGGAGAACACACGCTTGAAGGAGGAATCTTTACTAGGAAGTCACCTCATCAATGTGTGGGTCCTAGGTGAGGAGGCTCACCAAGGATAAGAAGAAGGGGATATACAGTGGGGAGATCATTGAGTATTCATCTACGTTTTTTCTTTTGACTACTTGAAAGCTTCAACTATTTAGCTATAGTTGCAGCATTGTTTAGTGCAAAGTATTCTCATGTGGGAATTCCATCTTCACCTTTGGTTCAACTTGTTTAAGAGATCAAAAGGAGAGATCCTTAGCTAATTTTCCATAATTTGACTTGAGGTCATTTTATTCCTTATCATTTACGCACAAGCCACTTCTAGTAATCGCGCGTCGTTAGGAGTTAAAGTAGTAGCGGTGGTTAAACCCCCGGGTTTTGTGCTTGTATCGGAGGAGGAGATGTCCATTTCACTGAAAGTCTATTAAGGAGGGCCTTTGGAAATTTTCTATATTTTTCATCTATTTACATAATATTCAGCCTTAGGCAATACATAGTTTCACGCGGATTGTGTTATTTTCACAAGATCGCATTTTATATTCGTATTTCTGTCGTAAATCCTTGTCAGGGTGTTCTAATGTGTGCATGTAAAAGTAAAACCTCCCATTTATGATTCTATGATTAATGAAAGCTCCAGACCGTATTTTCAATCATATTTTTATATAGAATCCCTAATGAAAATTATGTCAAGTTTCGCCTTTCCGAAATTCTATTGTGTTAAGTCATGGGTTTAGATGCTTTTGTTAATTTATGAGTCGGGGGAGATCTGTTTAATGTAGCTAGGATGATTTATTTCTAATGTCATTTCATATTTAAGCTCAATACAACATATATAAGAGGATCCAAGTCTTGTTTTGCGTTTCGGTTGCATAGTTTTCCTTATACAACATCTCCACTGAGCATATTGCAGAAATTCCTAAAAAGGAATATTAAAGATCGATTCTTGGAAATGGGCATAAAAAACCAAGAATTTTAAGTCACATGTTAGAACTTGTTCTAGAATATTGAAAAAAATTGCAATTGATTTTTCACCATCATCTCACCTTGTACCTAATGGGGGGGAGATGGTGGTCATGTACACGCTTCAAAGTCCCATCGTTTAGCCTCGAGCCACAACTCCGTCATTCCAAATTTAGAGTTGTAGCCGTAGACACAATATTTCAAGAGCCTAAGCCACAATATCTCATTCTAGATCCAGATTTGTAGCTAGAGACACGGATGCCCATGAGCATTCCTTTTGGTTGGTGTTAGCCTTAAACCATCTATGCGAGGTTCATATTCTTCCTCTTCAAAGAATCTGGCTATAAAGACTTCCTCTAGCAAAATAATTTAGCTTCTTGCCGCCTTTGGTAGAGTTCCGGAAAATGAATTAAGCATTGCGTTGTTGGTGGTCATCCTTAAACCATCGTAGGTTGTAGACTTCCTTCTTCTAGGTTGAAGGTCCCCCTCTTCAAATATGAGGACACCTCTAGCGTATTCTCACCTTCGCTGCATTTGGAAGAGTTCTCCGTAAATGCACTAAGTGTTCTAGTGTTGGTGGTCATCCTTAAACCACCTCTTTATGCCAACATTTCAGAGAGTTGATTCACCTTTGCGTCGCCATGCATACTTTGAAGATTTGTATTACAACTCTCTTCTTGGACTCATACATACCCCCTTCTGACAAGGGGAGATTTCTGACACCTAATCCCGGAACGGCAGGTGGGAAGGCGAATGGATAAAAGGAGTCCAAGACCACGGAAGATCAATCCAAGGGTCACCTAATGTACTATAAAAGCACATCTATGGTTAATAGTAAAACAACTCACGCCCATCTTTCCTTGTGTGTTTACTTTCTTGTTTACCATGTGTGTGTTTAACATTTTTTCCTTTAAAGAAGGAGTGATAACTCTAAAAATTGATCATAAACCCTAAATTTTTTTGAAATTCTAGCTGTATAAACTCTATGTCGGGAAATTTCACATATCACACATCGCAAAATATTTTGGAACAAATGTTTGAATATCGCGAGGAGCTCCAAAATGCGATTGTTGATCCCTTTCATAAAGGTTAAAAAATTCATCTTACGAACTCTTAGTTATAAGGATAGATCAAAATCATAGTATAATTCAAAATTTCCATAAGCACTTTATGATTTCTCAAACCTGAAATTATTATAAAAGAATATCTTAGTCAATGTTTAAAGTCCAAAAATGCCCCAAAACAAAGAATACATCAAATAACCTTTAAGATTAAAGAAAGTAAGCCGTAGGCTACTAAGACACAATTAATACATATCACAGATCCCAAGTCCTCAAATTATTATAAATATTGCCCAATGCAAAATTTGAAATGTGAAATGTGATAAATTAAAATAATTTTTCGCACGGAATTTAAATTATGAACACCAAAATAAAGCTTCCGATATTAGATGTTGAAACAAAATGCTAAGAGAAATCCGGAGATGCGATATTGTGATTTCACAATCGCATTATTGCATGAATGTTTAACAAAACTATATTTCACGACTTGATTTTTGTGATGTGATATTTTGATTAGACGTAGAATACATAGCAGTAATAGTCTTAAATGAAACGTTAATCGGAATTTTGAGTTTAAATGTATTTAGTGGCTCGAGAAAAACAATAATTGTTTTCCCTTACAATGAAGTTAAATGCCAATATCTTCGAAAATATTTCATTATCATTAGTTGATTATAAATTCTTCTCGTTCCATCCGCTTTGTATTTTTCACTTCATCTTCACTTCTTTGAATTTCAGAAAGCTACCAAAGATATGTCTCTAAGGAAAATGACGTAGAATAACAAGAAACAAAGCAATTCGCAGTCCGAGACTACATAAATGCTACCCCCATTCTCGTATACCACATGAAACAAATATGTAGGAGCGATGACATAGGAGGTTATTTATAATCTCCTCTAAGATGAACAACCCAAAATTACTAAAATCAAACCAATAGTTGATTCTTCACCAACGACAACTCAAAATGAGAGATGCTGCCGCCTTTCTCTTCCTTCATAAGATAGCAATAAGTACCTAAAATTTTTAACATAATAGATATGAATAATACTAAGTAATTAATAAATGTAAATATTGTAGAGAATTCAAAAATTCAAAGATGGAACTCATGGAATATTTTAGTCAAGACCCGAGACAAATGTGCAGAACATCTTCCGCAGCCTTAGAAAATCCGACAAGGATTCAATACCTACTGGCAATTTTTCCAACAGAAGATGAACCATTCAAAATGATTCATAATGGAGGTCCAGGCAAGTTCAAACAAGAAAAAATAAAGGTACCCTATTGATACTTTATCAACTCCTCATAAATATGCGACCGCTATGTTATGTAGGTTATATGGAAAACATCACAAGACTAATTTTTCAATACAATGGCACTGAGCAGATGCATGCATCAATTCCATTAAAATTAGAATAGAAATGTACCTGCCTTACGTGATACAATCTAGCTATGGCTATCATAAAAGAAATACCTCCATGAGAATTTTTCCTCCATTCTATATATTAACATGTACATTATGGGTGCTATCTATTTTTGCACTAAATTTCCTACCATGGTTAGAAATGGACCTACCAAGACTCAAACCCTATTCACCTCAACACAAAGAATTATGGCATTCCTATTTAACATCTCATTTTTATCGGATTTTTTCATGGTGTTGCTTCCATTGTACCAACTTATTTGACAAGAAAGCCCCAAGGTTTTCCTTGAAGAAGAAAGTGTATATTTTCTACCAATTGGGAAGTACTTTACTCAATTATTTACCTACATCAGAGTTTTTTGGAGTGTTGCAAACCTCAGCTCTTCCATAAGTTCCCGATAACTCATTTTTGTGCCATGGAAATTTTTTACCAAACAAATAAGATACGACTTTGCTAAGATCCCAGATTCAAAGAAATATTTAGAAGTTAAGCCGAGTACAAGGTGGTTTTTTTATTAATTAAATTATTTCGGTCATGCAATAAAAGAGATTCAAAACATAGAGAAATTTAAAGCTAGCCACCATTCCAAGCAAGCCATATGACCGTATAAGGTAGCTTACAATTTTACTTGCCGGGGTGAGCAAGAATTTATTCAAGAAGACAAGATAAATTTGAAGATCTATTCTAATCATTAATCGTTTGAGCAATTTATAAATTGGGCAAAGGTAAAATTGGATCCAATTGATTTTCACAAATCAAGCAATTTAAGAAAAAGGCTTGAAAAAATTCATCGACCTATACCAACATAAGGCTACACCCGTGCTGTTAGTATCAATATCGATGAGGAAAATTTCAAGCAAGATCAATTCACAAATACGTAACAATCAAAGAATGAAACAAAGCTACAACCTAGACTAGTCGTAAATCAATAGAATGAACAGATGGAAATTGATCCAAATCAAAGCACTACCGATATAGAAAAAAGGAATACATGGAACAAAAATGGGATGAATTTAACAAGCCTCAAGAATAGAAAGGAGATAATGAAAGCTCAAGGAACTTCAAAATTTCATACACCTCAACAAACTCAAAGGGAGATCAAATCCTAAATGAGATAACCAAGAAACAAAGCCTGCAAGAAGTAGAGATTATCCCCGCATTCCTTACATATGAAATCACCCTAAAAATAAAGGAAATTCCTCCTCTATATGTGTTCTACAAATTCCTAGCATAAGGTTGTAGTAAGGCGCGCAGAAAAATAAGAAGAGCATTGGGTAAATTCTACCCAGGTGTTACTGTGAAATGAGTCACCGGAAGTAGTCTGGAGACACTACCATTGACCCAACAAATCTAAGTAAGTTGTCGCGCTTGCAAGAGCACATGCCACAAACAAAATTGATAAAGAAACCGAGGTCTCATATTTATTAAAATAAAAGGAAGAAATAATCTCACGGCTACAGCAACAGTTAGAGATTGAAAAAATCAATAAACAAGTTGAGATGTTGTTGACACAATTGTAAAAGGATATGGAAGCAATGAAAATAATGTATGAAGAAGATATCACTGCAAAGGATCTGAAAATTTTTGAAATGCAATAATTTATTACTAGGTACAAAGATATACCAAGTAAGGATGAATTTATCAAAGAAGCTTTGAGCCGAATTCTCAATCATACACAACAAGTCTATTCTCGCAAAAATATGTTTATTATCAACTTTATTTCAGAGACTAGTGAAAAGTTGGAATATCAAGTAATTGATCGAGAACCGAATTTAAAGAACTAGATACTAAAATATCGTATCATATTACATGACAAGAAATAGATGAAGTGGAGAAATGCAAATCTTCCCTAAATTGAAGAAAATATTAAAGACATCTTATTCACAAGATCGGGATGTTTAGATCAAACAGCATAAGTGATAAAGAAGAAGAGCAACAAAAGAAGCAAGGAATATTATAGAGACAGTAAACCATACCCTTCATACTACCAACTTGATCAAAGAAGGTGACTTAGACACACTACTAGATATAAAAGAATTAAGTGAAAGTTGGAATGAAAAAGCTCAAGTTCAAAGAGATTCAATTAAACAGATTTTAAAGACGGATTGGGAGGCATACTAGCAAGATTCTTTAAAACCACACAACAAATCCATGACATTGAATTTTTTTGATAAATTCAACAGATAAAATTTTTTCCCACCTCTCACCGAAGCCATATTTTTAGGACATATCGAAATGAGAGTCCGAACACCACCTCAAGTGAAACCAATGACCGATATCTCGACCTTCAAAGCTAGGGCTAGAAAACAAAAAATCTTCCAAATAATATAAAGGCATTAGATTTTAGTTATTTTTAGATTTAATTTATTCATTACGAGGAAGGTTGTTTGAAACCTCCCGAAATAAATGTTGTATAATATATTTTAGGCATATTAGATACTATTTAAGCCCTTCTCATGCATTTAGAGAAGGGTCCGTAAATTTATCAAGGAACATTTGAAATTATCAAGAACTTTTGTATCTTTTGTAAATGCTTTGATGAGTTAATGGAATAAAGTTTGGATTTCTATTGATATTGAAGTTGTTTAACCGAAGTTGCACTTTTGTACTCATTGAATTTTGACTTGAAGAGGAGCAAACACTATTGTTGATTTAATGAGTATAACATCGCATATATGGTATTTCCTCGAATATGAGTAGACATATTTGAGTTTGCCGTGAGTTATGTTTGGGCTTTAGCGGTTGTGTTTTAAAGGGGGAGTGTTAAAATAGTTAAGGTTGAGCACAAAGGAATTATATCTTCTTACATTGCCAGTAAAATGTCCTCCGAGAGGTTGACCAAGCTTTGCACAACTTCTCTCCGATAAAAATTCCATCGTGGTTGAGCATTCGATAAACATCCCATAGTGGTTCTTATTTTATCCAATATATGTTGTTATGAAACCAACTCCAAAAATTGAAGAAAAGAGAGATCAACGCTTTAGAAATAAGCTACTTCGAGGGGGAAACCTCCAATACATTACATAAATGAATAATTCTTAGACGATACAAATGAAAAAACTTACTTCTATATATAGGAGTCCATGGGATCACAATATAATCCTAACCGACTCCAATAATAATGTAAGGCACAATAATAACAATATGGGGGGTTGGTGGGTACAACAATAACAATAAGGGGGTTACACTAATAACAATAAGGGACTACACTAGTAATATAGGGACCTAACATGCTCCTCCTTCAGGTGTCGAGTTATTTTTTCCGTGGATCAGTTTCAAAGTTCCAATATGTTTTTTCCTTCCTCATCAAGTTCTGGCAATACTGTTTGAACTCGAAGTTTGTCCCCTATAACCTTTTTTAAGCATGAAACATGGAAAACAAGATGCACTTGCGGAGAAGCAGGAAGCTCCAATTTTTATGCCATAGTACCAATCTTTTGCAACACCTTTTAAGGACCATAGTACTTTGGAGATAATTTATCATCCTTCTTAGGCTGTTTGAGGGACATTTGTTTGTATGGTTGTAGCCGTAAGAATACCCAAACTTCCTACATCAAAACTTCTCTCACCGCGATGTTGATCTCGCTTGTTGTTTTATTAGATTTTGCGCCAAATTTAGGTTGATTATCTCTTAAGGGTTGGAGAACTTCTGTTGATGATTGATGTGATCTTCCAATTTCTTGAACCATAGAGTTTTCCTTTAAAGAAGATGTGATGGACAAAGGATGATATCCATAAAGTGCCATAAATGGGGTCATTTTTTGCCGCAAGATGGAAGGAAGTGTTATACACCCATTCCGGAGAGGTACAACTACTCACCCATTGTGCTTGATTATTAGATACAAAACAACAAATATATACTTCCAAACATTTATTCACTATCTCTCGTTTTGACCATCAAATCGAGGATGATAAGATGAGCTATGACCTAGTTGAGTACCCAAACAAGAAAATAATTCCGCTCCAAAAATTTCCAGAAAGGAAGTATATCCGTCACTTACAATAATCTTCGGGTTTCCATGTAGCTTTTGAATTATTTCCATAAATGCGTATAACCGTACTTGCTTTAAATGGATGAGATACGTGCATGTGCAGTGCATAATTCCGTAAGTCTATCAACTACCTCCATGATGACACTCCTTCCTTTGGACTTCAGTAAACTTGATAAAATCCATCGAGTTACCTTGTGATAATATCTTCACCCCGTGGTAAGTTTTTAAAATATCGAGTGTCCTCCTAAAGGAGAAGTGTTCAATTCCAAAAGAATATTTTGTTTTAGTTCGGAATTCCTGCAAATATATAAGCGATCTTTGTACCATAAGGAATCATTTTTCCAACTAAATGTATCAGATGTACTAGGATCTTGCTACAACTCTTGAATGAGTGTCCACACTTCTTTTTCCTTCTTCCATTCATCCCTTACTTCGATTATCCAATCTGGTTGGATAATAGAAATGGCACAAAGTAATGCTTCCACCTCTTCATCCTTTCTTGAGAGTGCATCTGCAATAAAATTTAGCCCATTTTTTGTAGATGATTTCAAAGTCATAACCCAACATCTTTGTGACCCATTTTTGCTGCTTCCTTCTCCGAAGATAGTCTTTGTTCCAAAAAAGTGTTTAAGACTATCATGATCAGTTCTTACCTTGAAGTGTCTTCCCATTAGGTAAGGTATCCATTTCTTTAGTGCATGTAGTATTGCCAACATTTCCTTCTCATAAATAGCCTTTGTAAATACTTTCTTTTTATCAACGACTTTCAAAAGCAATGGGTCTTCCTTCTTGCATTAAAACAACACCAATTCCATTTCCCGAGGCATCACATTCCACAATAAAGGTTTTTGTGAAGTCCGGCGTAGCTAAGACTGCTGCTAGGCACATTGCCTCTTTAAGATGTTCAAAGGCCTTAGTTACCAGAGTCCATGAAAATGCATTTTTCTTCAATAATGTTGTTAGAGGTGCTGCTATTCTCTCATAATTCATCTTATGAACTCTTAGTTATAAGGAAAGATCAAAATCATAATATATTTCAAAATTTCCATAAGCACATTAGGGGAATTTTGAGGACTAAAATGGGCTTCCTAAGGAAATAATAATATAATAGCTAAAACAATAAATAATATTACCAGTGAATTTTCAATTCACTTTTTGCACCACAATCCATGTAACCATAGTTATATTCAATTCAAAAAGTTGTACCAAAATAAAATTAATTTAAAAATTGTATTGATTTGACTATAAATAAGAATGAGTTTTTCAAGAAAAGTTATTATCATCGAACAACTAATGCATTTGTCCTTTGTACTTAAATAGCTTAAAAATAAAATATAAATATAAATTTATAAATTCTTAATTATATTATATGCTATTAATTAAAATTTATATTATTTAAATTGTATAATAACATGTAATTAATATTATATATAAAAATAATATAATATAATATAATAAATGTATAAGGATATGTATTGTTTCTTTCAAGAAATATGAAATGACAATAATATATTTTTATTCAAAAAGTGTGAAATAGCATTTATTTTGAGTACTTTACTTTGACTTTAAAAGTACTTAAAGCACTACCATGGTTAATCATGAGTTTTTATCCACCATTGAGAATGTGACAAGTAAGTACCTTTAACTCAAATAATGCCACCTCAACCATTAGGGATGATGTCATCCCCTAAAAATGTGATCGTCCTCATAAAGTGAATTTTGATCAGACATTTTCTCCTTAGGAGGCCCATTTAGACCTCAAAATTCCCCCTAATGCTTTATGATTCCTGACCTGAAATTATTATAAAAGAATATCTCTACCAACATTTAAAGTCCAAAAATGCCCTAAAACAAAGAATAAATTAAATAACCTTTAAGAGTAAAGAAAAAGTGCTTATAGGCTACCGCATGTCGCAATTACCGCATATCGCAGATCCCAAGTCCTCAAATTCTTATAACTATTACCCAGTGCGAAATGCGAAATGCGAAATGCGAAATGTGAAATGCGATAAATTAAAATAATTTTTCCCGTAGCATTTAAATTATGATTACCGCAATAAAGCTTCCAATATTAGATGTTGAAACAAAACACTAAGCGAAATCCCGAGATGCGATATTGTGATTTCACAATCGCATTATCGCATGAATGTTTAACAAAACTATAATTCACAACTTGATTTTGTTTCACGACTTGATTTTAAGTGAAGTGATATTTGATTAGATGTAGAATACATATCGTTAATAGTCTTAAATGAAACATCAATCGAATTTTAAGGTGTTTAAATGTTTTTAGTGGCTCGAGAAAATAAATAATTGTTTTCCTTTACAATGAAGTTAAATGCCAATATCTTCAAAAATATTTCATTATCATTGGTTGATTTGAAATTCTCTGTCTCCATCCGCTTTGTATTTTCACTTCGTCTTCGCTTCTTTTGAATTTCGTGAAAGCTTCCAAAGATATGTCTCTAAGGAAAATGACACGAAGAACAAGAAACAAAGAAATTCAGAGTCTAAGACTACATAAATGCTACCCCTATTCTCAAACATACCACATGCCACAAAGATGTATGAACGATGACATGGGAGGTTATTTATAATATCCTTGAAGATGAACAACCCAAAATTATCAAAATCAAAACCAATAGCTAATTTTTCAATGCCATCGAAAACTCAAATGAGGATGCCAATTTCTCTTCCCTTCATAAGATAGCAACAAGGCCTAAAATTTTACCATACGCATGTATAGTCAAGTAATCGACAATGTAAATATTGTAGACAGATAGTTGAAAAAATTCAAAGATGGGAACTCATGGAATCTTTATACCGAAGACCAACAGATAAATGCAATTATCTTCCAGAGCCTTAGAAAACTTATGATTCAACATTCCTATCACAATTTTCTCTAAAAGAGGATGATGAACCATTCAAAATGATTCAAGAGTTGAACTATGGACAAAAATCTTCAAACAAGAAAAAATCAGTTATGTACCCTATTGATCCTTTATCAACTCCTCATAAATATGCAATCGCTATGTTATGTAGGTTATATGAAAAACATCACATTACCAATTTTTCAATAGAATGGGTACCCTTGATATATGGATGCATCAATTCCATTATAATGAACTAGGCCACCATCCTATCTCACATAATCTAGCTATGGCTATCCTAGACTATCGTCATAAAAGAAATACCTCCATGAGAGTTTTTCTCCATTCTATATTAACATGTACATGTATATCTACTTGCACTAAATTTCCAATCATGGGTTAGAATGTACTACCAAGACTCAAACCCTATTCACCTCACTACAAAGAATTATGGTATTCCTATTTCACATCTCTATTTTTACCTGATTATCATGGTGTTATGCCGCCCATGTACCAACTTATTTTTCGGGCATGTTGAAAGCTCCAGCCTTCGAAGAATAAAGGTATATTTTCTCCCAATTGGGAAGCATTTTACTCAACAATTGTTTACCTACATCAGAGTTTTCGAGAGTATTGCAAAACCTCATGTTATTCTAATGCTTCCCCCATAAACTCATATGAAATATTTACCAAATGTAGCCAGGATACGAATTTCGCTAAGATTCTCCTCAAAGGTTCTAAGAAATATTTCAGGTCAGTTCTCCCAAGATGGTGGTGTTTTTACACTAAATGATTTCGGCTCATGTAACAAAGAGATTCAAAACATAGAAATTTAAAGCTTAAGGCCACCATTCCAAGCAAAGCTACATGATCCGTATAAGGTAGCTTACAATTTATCAAAATTAAGAAAGTTAAAGAATTTATTCATGAAGTTGAAAAATTTTAAGATCTATTCAATCGTCAATTGTTTCGAGCAATTTATAAATTAAAAGGTAAAATTGATCCAATTGATTTTCATAAATTCCAAGAAGTCTGCATAAGGTTTGGAACAAATTCATTGAATTTGTTAAGCACTAACATAAGGCTACACCCAAAGGTTAGTATCAATACTGATGAGCATAATTCTCGCTGTGATCAATCTCACAACATAGAACAATCAAAGAAGGAAACAAAAGCCACAACTAAGACTAGTGAGAAATCAATAGAACAACAAAAATGGAAATTGATCCAAATCAAAGCTACCGATATGAAGGAAATAACATGGAACAACAATGGGATGAATTTAGTAAAAGCCTCAAGAATAGAAAGGAGATAATGAAAGCTCAAGGAACTTCAAAATTTCATACACCTCAAAGAACTCGCAGGGAGATCAAATCCAGAAATGGGGAGATAATCAAGAAACAAAGATCGCAAGAAGTAGAGATTATCCCCGCATTCCTCACAAGAAATCACCCTAAAAATAGAGGAAATTCCTCCTCTAGATGTGTTCTATAGTCCCGAGCATAAGGTTGTGGTAAGGCGACATAGAAAAAGAAGAAGATTGGCAAATTTCTACTCAAATGTTACTGGGGAAAATGCTCAATGGAAGTAGTCCGGAAAGACACTACCATCGACCCAACAAGAATCTTTACTAAGTTGTCACAATTTTGCAGGAGCATACGCCACAACCACAATTGATAAAGAAACCGAGGTCTCGCCTTTATTAAAATAAAAGGAATAAATAATTTCACAAACCTAGAGCAACAACGCTTGAGAATGAAAAACTCAATAAACAAGTTGAGATGTTGTTGACACAATTGCAAAAGGATATGGAAGCAATGAAAATAAAGTATGAAGTAGATATCATCGAAAAAGGACGAAAAATTTGTGAAATGAAAGAATTTATTACTAGGTACAATTATATACCAAGTAAGGATGAATTTATCAAAGAAGCTTTTGAGTTGAATTCTCAACTTGCTACACAACATGGTCTATTCCCCCGCCAAAAGACGTTTATTGTCAATCCTTATTTAAAGAGACTAGTGAAAAGTTGGAATATCAAGTAATCGATCGCAGAACTGAAATTTGAAGAACTAAATACTAAAAATATCGCATCATATTAAATGACAAATAGATGAAGGGAGAAATGCAAATCTTCCCGAAATTGAAGAAAACGAAATATCGCCTTGAACTACCGACCGGGGTGTTTAGATCAAATGTGCATAGCGAGTAAAAGAATAAGAGCAACAAAAGAAGCAAGGAATATTATAGAGATAGTAACCCATACCCTTCATACTACCAACTTGATCAAATAAGGTGACTCGTAAACACCGGCCGAGATATAAAAGAATTAAGTGAAATTTGGAATGAAAAGCTCAAGTTCAAAGAGATTCGATTAAACAGATTTCAAAGATGAATTGGGAGGCATACTCGGCGTATCTTATTAAACCACACAACAAACCATGACATTGAATTGTTTGATAAATTCAACATAAAATGTTGCCACCTCTCACCGAAGCGATATTTTCGCATTACACGAATGAGAGTCGTATAACTACGTCAAGTGAAACCAAATACCGATATCAAAAGAAACCTTCAGTGCTCAATTGAAAACAAAAAGCTTCCAACAATATCAAGGCATTAGATTTCAATTATTTTTAGATTTAATTTATTCATTACAAGGAAGGCTTTTTTGAGACCTCCTAAAATAATTTTTGTATAATAAATTTTAGGCATATTAGATACTATTTAAACCCTTCTCATGCATTTAGATAAGGGTCGAGAAATTTATCAAGGAACATTTGCAAAATTATGCACTTTTTTATCATTGTGAATGCTTTGATGACTTAATGGAACAAAGTTTGATTTCCATTGATATTGAAGTTGTTTAACTGAAGTTTCACTTTTGTACTCATTGAATTTCTTTGACTTGAAGAGGACCAAACACTATTGTTGTTAATGAGTAGAACATTGCATATATGGTACTTCTACACGTTATGTTGAATTTTATTTCTTGAATTGACAAAAAATATTTTTATATGTATTATGTATGAAAGTTGTTATTATAGGTAATTGTTAAATGCACTTTTGTACTGATGTTTATCTATGATTCATTATTTTATATATGATCAAAAATATGATTGTGATACATCTTTCACAATTGTTTTGATTAACTTTTTTAATAAAAATAATCATTTTTATATTCTTTTCATCTCTTCAACTATTGAATAATCTTCATTACCAATTGTTGAAAGATATCCTTTTAGATCACATTAATGAAACAAACACTTAGGGTAAATAATAGAATAGATATTTAATTATTTACATAAGTAGATTAAAATCATTCCTCTCCTATTTCTCATATTATAAACAAACACACCTCATTATGTATTGATCAATACCATCCTTAAACAAGTGATACTTGTTCTCATGGCGATGAAATACCGTCTCATCATACGTATAAGGACTTCCAATACAATACCCGATATCAAGTGACACCACATCAAGCTCAACGTCATCAAGAAAGTTTGAGTTAATGGCGAATCTTAGTAAGAAATTCCTTGTAACTTGCAAGTTTGCATTCTTGCATATCCAACCCAAAGGATATGGTCTTGGATGTCTAATAGTTTCAAGGACTAATTTCTTATTCAAATCTTCGGAAATCAAGTTAGTTTGTGACCCACTATCAAAAGTGTATCAATCTTGGTATGTTTAGAGACAAATCTAATATGGAAACATTTTATTCTCAGATCTTCATCATGAGTATCATTTGAACAATTTGAAGAACTAGTGCTTGCAATATGTTTACCTTTCAAACCCATGGGTTTAATATTTGTCTCATTTCCTAACTGACCCTAAGTCATGTTCAAACTATAAGAACAATTTTACCCTTCTCTTTGGCTTTCAAGATATTTGGTTTCAATTCTGTGATGACGCTCGCCAACGATGGTCTTCACCATGGCCGCATTTGGAATGCTTTTTTCATGTGAGTTTTTCCTTCTCTCTTTTTACGCAGCTATTTATTTTTCCTCTTCCAAAAAATTTTCTTTTCCTTACCCCTCGCTTTCACCTTTATCATCTATGTTTCGTTCCATCTTCCTCTAAGTGTGTGGCTTGTACACAAAATTCATCTAAATTGCTTGGGTTAAACATAAGAATAGTATGTTTCGAATAGGAATGTAAACCCCCAATGTATTTCAAGAGTGTGTCAAAGATATTCCCAAAACAGCCCTTTTCCTAAACTCGGGTATATTCTTTGAATTGTTTGACCTTGAGTTGCTTAAAATTTTTCCAACTCATAATATATTTTTCATGTAGGCTAATCGATAAAAATATATTTTAATGGAAGAAATAAACTCAACCCAAGAAATGGATATCTTACCATGGATTCACATTTCCTCTTGAGTCTTTGCTTCCCACCAAAATAGTGCTACTCCTTTTAGCCTTAATGAAGCCAATTGGATCTTTATGTCATCTTCATGAAGGTTTTGAATTCTATAATGCACCTCCAATTGACATATCCAATTTTCAAGACTCTATGCATTTACCTCACCATTGTATATAGGAAGTTCAAACCTAATGTCCAATTTGTTATAATGGGAGTTTTTCCTCTTTTCGTTTTTGAGTGAGTGAGTGGTTTTTGTGGTAGAAGTGGAAGAGGATGCTGATGGAGATGACGAGATTTGTTAGATATGGTGGAGATGGAGGTGGCTTTCCTCCACTTCCCTTGAACTCCTCTCTTCATCCTTCTTACCATCTCAAGTTCCTTCTCCATATGGAGGTTTAACCTTCCCCGCTATCCCAACAAGAATACATTGAACATAACCGTAACTATCCTCTTTATGTATTTTAAGTCTCTTGACATTATCCTCTTTTGAATGTCCTTGAGTATCTACAACACTTAACATGATGGCTATGGAATAAAGCTCAACTTGTACCAGACTCTTCAATTAACAAAGCTTCTAGTACAAATCGCACCCTCAATCTCGCCTTCGAGACAAAACTTGAGGTTCTCTTCAAGTGCAACTATGAGTGGAATTTGTGGGAAGAGGATGATGCTCTTTCAGCTCTCCTTATGGTCCTAATCTCAAGACTTGCAACCAAATAATCCCCCCTTCACCTTCTCAAACTCAACCTTGTCAACATCACAAATTTGCATCCATTAAACTCGCACACAAATATTCAAGAAACTATCAAGCAAATAACCTTAGCAACCTTGTGCTTCGATACTAACTTGATCTGAGTTTGAATGTTAGTTATTGTTGTGCTAATTTCATTTTTAGATATAAAACTTATTCACTAATCTTATGCTTGATGTACATGTTTCCTTGTTGCTTATGTGTGCCAAAGAGGTAATCAAAAATAAATTTTATGAGTGAATTTGAAATATCAAAGCATGAATTTAAATGGCCGAACAACATAAACATAAATAACAGCAAACCATGATAATTGATCAATTAAAACAAATTGGATGAAGCAGGTCACCCCTCCTAAAGTTACATCTCCGGGTCCAAAGCTCCATAGCTTGGGCCTCTATATTAGCTAACTTGTGCTCAAAGTGCTATTTACATGCATCAAATGCTCGTGGAATCTATTCCAATGAGTTAAAAACATCAAAATCTATCAGAAATGACTATTTATTTATTCAATTTGGTTACGAGATGCTCTAGGCATGGCCTTCCCTCCTGGTGGCCCTTGTCTTAAAAATTATTCAAGGCAACAAAAACCTATGTAGATGAGCTCCTCTTCCTCTACAACCTATTCCAATGTGTTCTTAGCATGCCAACAGCTGTCATTAATTTTTCAGCTCAACTGGTCTAAAATTGACTCACTTATGGAAAAAACAAACTTTCCCCCAATTTCTCCTCGAAACTGAAAACTCGGAGTTAACTCCGACAAATTTGGTGGAATCTCCGAAAATAAGCAGCTCCGCCAAAAGCACCGCTAATTAAGGAGGATATCAATAATCGTTAATCTAAAGTTAACCGGATAAGCACGTTTTAAATTCCGCATTAGTGGAGGTTTGGAACTTGGTCACATCGTTTGGGTCATACGGAGGAGGGTTGGCTCCTCTTCCGCTATCGTAACTTGCATCAACGTTCAAATATAAATTGGGCGTAAAGATTTCACAACCGAGTCACAAATGCTACTGGTGTTGGGGGGTTAGGTCAATGGTTCAAACCCGACTCCTCGACCCCCTATATATTGTTTTTCACATTGTAATATATATGCATATTCGAACTTTGATATTGCATAACGTCAAAACCTTTGTAACACCTACCTTTGACTTAATCCACTCCATGCTAATTACTTTAGACCCCTTGATATTATGTTACCGATGTTTATAAAAACATTTCCATGTAATTAATCCATGCCAATGGAACTAATGCACCATATAATATTTAAAATGTGCTAAGGTTCTGTACGTTCGTTTAATATATGTGGACCCACCATTCAATTTGTTGCCTCCACCATTAAACGTTGATTTGGTTTGAGATATATATATGTGGAGTTTGAAATGTTATTTAAAGTTAATTAAGATTTAATTAAAATGAAATTTTATATATATATATATATATATATATATATATATATATATATATATATATGATGATGATGATGATGGTGATGGTTTACGTCCACCGAGACCAAACTTTGGTCTATCTGGACTCATAATTTTCTAGTTCTTAATTGCCCGTTTCTCGTCTTTCTTCGCAAGATCGAGTTGTAGCTTTTTTCTCTACGGTCTTCCAACTTATTTTATCTTTTCACCTCCTTCATCTCTTCTAATTCTTTGGACACTAGTGTCTTATCTTTCGTGGATCTCCTGGAGATCTTCTTTTTCGTCGCTAAATGAAGATTTATTTTGTGTGGTATTCGAACCTCATAATTGTTGATGTTTCGAGGGGCTATCGAGTTCGTTTTTTGTTGTTGCTAGGATTCCCTCCTACTTGTCTTGAGGGTTGTTGGATTTCTTGCCCGATTTCTTGCGATTCATAGTTTTCTCTCGGAGAGTATTATTCCTCGATGATAGTGTAATGTTCCTTTTGTGCTACTTCTCCACCATGTAGATCTATGGTGATTCCTTCTTGAAATAAGAGAACTTTTTCTGGGAAACTTTGATATTTAAAATATAATATATGATATTTAAAAATACATACATACATATATATATATATATATATTAAAAAAATAAAAATTTTTGAGCACATAATATCATCTAACCCAAATTCAACCTTAGGAGGTCATCGATTAAATTTTACCTTCACAAACCAAACTAGCGAACTCGTAGTGACACTCTTTGTCACAATCCCATTGGACTAAACATGAAGAATATTCCCCGAATGTCGTTCGCTGCTATGTCATCACCAGATTTATTCTCGTAATTTTTTTAATAAAAAATTACATGTTCTAAACAAATGTATCAACGTACCAGAACTCCTTCATCCGAACTCAGTTTTCAATGAAACGCAGTTGTATTGACCTCGCGACGAGTTGGTCAATTTTGTTCTAGTTTCATTCAATTATGAGCAATTTTATTTTTTGAGCTAAAATACCGAGCCTCTAATCAACCATATCCCTGCCAAGCCTTATGGGCTCATTTTGGAGAAGAAGCTAGCTCTTCGCTTGAAAGCTGTGAAAAAGAGCTAAAGGACAAGCTAGTTTTAAGAGACATCACTCTACTATCAATTATCCGGTCACTTCTAGAATCATTGCGGAGGAATTTCAATAGTAAATTCACCTTTTCATTGCTTTCGGACTTCAGAAAAATTTCGACACTGTTCCTTGAGATAAAATTTGGGAGACTAAAAGAGATCATGGTCCTCTTGAGCCGAGACTGCTTGATCATCCTCATGAGACAAATAACGCTGCTTAAAACTAATGAGGTGGTCTAAAGATATTAAATGCAATATTGGAGTTACAAAGGGTGTCCCCTATCCCTTACCCTTTTTTGGCACATAGATCAATAATCTATAGTAGTGCCTAGAATTTGTGGGTGCAAGGGTATCGAGCTTGCCGGTGTTCTCATTACTCTTCTCCCCCATGTCGATGATATCGTTCTTCTGCAAAAAGCCATGATGACCTTGAAAAAAACTCCAATATCTTCATGACTAATGCTCCAAGCTTCGGGTATGACAAATATCGATCGACAAGACTAAAGTCATGATCATCAACAAAAAATATCACCCAATGGTAGTTTCATGTATAATAACCGTTGCTTAGAGCATGTTTCTTCTACAAGTATTTGGCATTGACTTCCTCATCATCTCAACTGAATTATAACATCCAGAAAATGATTATCAAAATGGAAAGCTTGTTATGATCTCTTAAAAAAATTGTAAGTTGGTCGATCTTTACATTTGGAGTAAAAAGAGGTTCCTCTTTGAGAGACCCTCACACTGTAAGGTCTTATGGATGTGAAGTTTGCATTTCGCAAGAGTATCCAAAGAGTCATGGAGGAAGATCGAGATGATTCAAAGCAAATCATAACCTACAACCTTAAGATCAAAGGAAATACTCCCTATCCTATCCTTGATCGAATTTGGTTTGTCCCCCTATCAAAGTACAACTATGTTTATA
The DNA here is from genome assembly GCA_034641835.2 of Pinus albicaulis. Lineage (NCBI taxonomy): Eukaryota > Viridiplantae > Streptophyta > Pinopsida > Pinales > Pinaceae > Pinus > Pinus albicaulis. The sequence continues at coordinate 288,245,795 of CM076571.1, read as the reverse complement.
TATTTGATGTATATGAAGAAGCTTGACAACATAGAATAAAAAGCTCCCTAAAATTTCTTACTCAATATATTTATATTTACATTAATTTTAATTATTAATTATAAATATTTATATTTATACTTATACTTCTATTATATTTAAATTTTATGTGATTAATATCAACATCACATTATTGTATTTATAAAATTATTTTTTTGGGTATATAATCTTAAGGTCTATAATAGTAAGGTTTATAATACTAATCCGGGGAGGTTTTTATCCCTTGAGTTTAAAATATTAATCCTAGGGTTTAAAGAACCTGGCTTGGTTTATAATATAAATCTTAAGGTTTAATATTTTTCCTTTGGGTTAAAATTTTCCCTCGGGTCTATAATATTATCTGGTTTATTTCTCAATATTGATCATTCGTTTATAATATCACATTTAGTATATATTGATCCTTCGGGTTTATAATATCACTTTCCGTATAAGGGTTTGAAATGTTCAATTTTTAATATTGGAATTTCTAATATTGGGTTTTATAATTTTAGGTTTGTAACATTAATATTAATCTTTTAGGTTTATTAATCCTAAGGGTTTACAATATTGATTCATCTGTTTATTATTCTCAAGGGTTTATAAAATTAATCACTTCTGTTTATATAATTGATATCTTGGGTGTATTATTAGAGTTTATAATATTAATCTTAGAGTTTGGTTTATATCATTAATATATGGGGTTTATTATTAGAGTTTATAATACTAATATTAGGGTTTACAACCTTAGGTTTTATAATATTAATCTTAGGTCTTATAATATTGGATTTGATGGTGTTAGGGCTTATAATATTCAATTTAATATTAAATTTTAATATCATTAATCATTAAAATAACTCTAAGGGATAAATAAGTACTATTATAACATTATATTAATTTTGTTATATATATATATATATATATATATATATATATATATATATAATCAATTTCTAATAGCCACATTAACAATATAAATCTAATAATTATTAGGGGTTTTTAATATCACATTTAGTATAAGGGTTTGAAATGTTCAATTTTTAATATTTCCTCTGCATCGTCCAGCCGATAAGAAAAAAATGAACATCCCTAAGATAAGAACCAATTGCCACAAGAGAGCTTCTGAGTGACACCGGATGGTGGTCTATTCCTAATGCCCAAGACCCCTTGGAACGATAAAATATGTCGATTCCTACCATCTTCCACACTTCTAATCTTCTGGACTCCATTAATCCCGTCACTTATACATCTAGAGAACTTGTTTCCTTCTCTTTGACCATAGAAACAAAGATTTTGAAAAATCAAACATAGATTCTTTCTCCTCTCTTAAGGTCCAATAAACCATCATCATCATCATCAATATTAATCCTTTAGGTGTATTAATCCTAATGGTTTATAATATTAATTCATCCGGTTCATTATTCCCAAGGGTTTATAAAATTAATCAATACTTTAGTTTATATAAATAATATCTTGGGTTTATTATTAGAGTTTATAATCCTAATCTGTGGTTCCATTTATATCATTAATATGTGGGGTTTATTATTAGAGCTATAATAGTAATCTTAGGGTTTATAATATTAATCTTAGGTCTTATAATATTGGATTTGATAGTTAGGGCTTATAATATTCAATCTAATATTAAAGTTTAATATCATGATGTATCTCATTACTTATAATAATTGATTTAATATTGTTATGCTGAAATTGTTCATAAATCTATTGCTATGTATAGAAGATATTGATAGTAATATCAATAAGTTGATAAATGTATATTAATCATGGATAAATAAGTACTATTAGTCCTATTATAACATTATATTAATTTTGTTATTGTTATATATGTGTGTTATTATTTATATAGTTATTAATAAGTACAATAATCAATCTTATACATCTAATAATTATTAATGTGATTGATAAATGCTTATTGATGTATACGGACCACATTTACTATTATAATTGTATATATGCAACTTATCAACCACATTGATAAATATGATTATGCCAATTATTTAATTATTTAAATTTATATTATTAATTATTTAAGTTTATTAATAGGTTGTGAGCCCATTCGACCCTGACAACCCAAGAATTACAACAGCTATATTATATTTAAAGTATAATAAATTCAACGTTGTAAGATTCACTATTATTAATTATTTAATAATTTAGGCTTATTACTTGTAATATGGTGTGATCCCATTCGACTCCATGGATATCAATGATAAACTCAAGAATTACAGCTTCACATTTAACGACATAATGACACAGTTTTATGTAATGACCTGCATATCAATACTGTAAATCAATAAGCACCGAGATAGATGCACTTGTGTTCAAATTTACTGCATTTAACATATAAAGTACGCTAATCGTTTCGCTGTGGGTTGAGCAACTTAAAACAACTCATACAAATGCAATAACCTCACTCATCTTGGATATCTTCCCCACAACATATCTTGAACAGTAAAAATCAGAGACCTAATTAGCTAGCTCATCTAAACAGAGTATCAACTTCTTGTAAATTCTAGATAGATTTGGTTATAAAGGCACAGGTCCAAGGAGGGTTCTCAACGCTGGAAACACTGTACCCATCTCTGTATTTGTATCCGTAATGGAAAGCTCTGGTAATGTCAAAAGTATACTTCGTGGAAGAAATGGGCACATTGCTGTCGGGTTTGAGAAGCTCCCAATTTAATTCTTTAATTACGCCACTGATCATGAGGTTGACATGATTCAGAGCATCTTCCTCTGTTGCTCCCGGATTGTCTTTCATATAACAAGATATACACGAAGCTTCTTCTCCACGAGCCCTGTCCTCCTGTGATCACCATACTCAATCTCTAATCATCATATAGTTTAAAACCAAAAACCAAGATTAATTGTATTTGAATTCCTAAAATTTTATCAATTGATTTTGATCTGACCACATTCTTATTTATCAAATTCCAAAATATCTAGACTTCATTTTATCTATCAAATTTCAAAATATTTCGATTTCATTTACATTTTATAACATCAAGTATGGAGTTGTCTTTAGTGTCACTTTTTGGAGTTTCAGGTGTCGGAATCCCATGAAAATAATTGAAGTAAAATATTGATTTCTGTTATTTAAACTGGTTTTTTGACTGTTTATATGGATTCAACACCCTAAAAACCCCTAGGGCACTTTGATTGTGCAAGGTTACCCATTAAACTTCTATTTTCACTAAATTCGATAAATTCCTACCGGAATTTAGAGAAATTTGACGGAAAAAAACTACTGTAAAAGCCTTCAAAAAATGGCATTATAGACTACCTAAATTATTTATCAAATTTCAAAATATCTAAACCTCATTCTATCCATTAAATTTCAAAATATTAATATCTCGACCTCATTTACCTCGTAACATCGAGTATCACCTCGTAATCGAAGGATGGCACATGCCAAGTCATTGAACTTCGATGGAAAATCAACTTCCTTGAGGATGTGAGGAGGAAAGGGGATGTCCATCGTCAGCATGGTTTGCAATGCCGATATGCGATGACCAGAGCTAACTTTCCCGTTCTCCAAGAACTCCTCGAATGTTGGCAGATAGCCAGTGGCGATCCACTTTGCTTCTTGCATATACGAATCAAGATAATCCTCCCACTGCACACACAGGCAAAGGCAAAGGCAAATTCAGTAATCACCACCCAGTGAAATACGTGGCCCAATACAGCCTGCCAAGCATATTTGAGAGTGTCTCGGCCTTGAGCCTTCTGTGCCTCCGCAGACATTTCATTTACGGTGTTGTAAAAATTTGTCTCATTGGACCAATACAAGAGCTAGATGAAAAAGCAATCTGTCCCATAAACTATTTTTAAGGTCATAGACTTTTAAAATACTTTGTTTCTTTATATATATATATAATATTTCACATTTATTAATTTTAACTTTTATAAAACAAAATATTGTTTATATATAATAAATGAAAATAATGCAAAGCAAATATAAATAATAATTATCATATAATAAATGAAAGCAATATTTATAATAGTAAATGAGTAAAGATACCATGTTAATAGAAAGCAAAAACACATCTTTTATCTATTTTTGAAACTTATATGTCAGAACTAGCCGCACGTATTCGTAGTGTCCTGTCCTAAACCGTGCCAAATTTGTGTGCCAACCATGTTCCAAAACGTCCCCTATCTGCAAATTGAAACACTAAATCACCTCTCGTGAAAGACTGCAGTCCGGAATCTTTTGCACAACTTCCTTCAAATATTTTTGTGAGAAGATTTCCGCCTCTTCCATAACTTTCTCACCGGGAAAGGCAATGAGGGAAGCCCTATATAAATTGATAATACTTCTTATCTCTTCCTCTGTCTCACTGGAACAGGATACAAAATGCCCCTTTTCGTTTCTGAAATGTTTCAAAAAGTCTGAAATAAAAGTAAAATAAAATTAGTTATCGAAGTTCGATAAAAAAAATAAATGTTACAAGATCACCATCTGATCTTTCCAGTGCAATGTGAATAAATACCCTGCAGAAACAGGGTAGCCGTGTAATCGAAGGGTTCGAAAGCCCAACGCAGTTGAATTGAGACTAGTAACAATACTTTCTATCCCACATCCAATGCCTTTTTGGCTCCAGTAACTGCATGCGAAAAAAATGATTAATTGAACTGAAAAAAAAATATTTTTGAGATAACTGTAATTTTACTGAAATAATCAAGTATATTCCGTATTCAGACCATAAATAAATTTACAGTGTGTGACCTGTAAACATAATCAAGCGCTGATTTGATCTCATATTTGAAATGCCTATCGATCCCCAAACGTTGAAGGCTATCGACCATCCAAAGGCGTTGAATGAGACCACTGAAATTTCCATCTTCCATTGACATTGAAGAGAACATCTTCTTTACTTCATCAATCAGTCTCTCAGCACGTTCACGGTAAGCAGGTTCCTAACCATATCAATTAAATATGGTAAATCGGAAGAAAATATGAGTGTATATATATAGTAAACGATAGAGACAGAAACTAGCAGAGATATAAAGAGAATATTACCCCATAAGGCGTTGACAGAAACTGTATGATATCATCGTTCCAAAGGTTGGAATGATAACCGCCCGTGCGTCTTTGTACATCAACTGAACTCGGACTCATGCTCATGGACAGCATCATAAATTTCCCTCGCCTCATGGACCGCATGCCAAGTTTCTCTCGCCCCGACATTCCAAGAATCCGGATTGTTGTGCAGAAAGGCTTATTAAGCTTATGAGTAGAACTAGTACTCAAGGGCTTATTAAGCTTATGAGTAGAACTAGTACTCAAGGGTTTGAGGCACGATTTGGAAGCCGACGGTAAGATAGATACTAATCCATGGCTGCTACCGAATCAAAATCTATATGGTGGACTCCTATGCACTACCGTTCAGTTTATATCGAGGTTTTATGCCCACCCAGGATACTCAGTTTTTGTTGGTTTCTGCTGTGATACGTTACCTAATCTGGTCACTCATCACCTAATCATGTATCATCCTTATTAGTTGCCAAATGCTCATCTGGTCAAACATGGCCACCATACCATTAATAGTTAACTGTGTGGGCATATACGGCATACAAATCTGCATACACTGCATGTACTCATCTGCATACACTTCTAAATTAACTCGGCAAACATGGGGACCATTATTTCTTAGGCTATAGTTAATTGTGGGCATATAGTGATCAACAGTTAATGAGGCTGTACTCTAGGAAATATGTATGGCTGTCAAACATGCTCAATCTCTAGAAAATTTTCACTATTTTTGTTAGGATTTGAATATTTAGTATTTTCTTCTAGATGTCATATAGTACCAAAGTTTGGTATCACTGGACATTAACCATCATCATCATCATCAGTACCAACCACTTTGGTCTATATATGTTTTATTTATGTTTAAATTGTGTATTTATTTATTTATTGCATTTTAAATTGTACATTTATTTATTTTTTTTGCTTTAGTTAAATTTATTTTAATTTCAAATTTATAAAGTATTTCAAAAATCAATTTTTTTTGAAGTGGAAATGTAAATTTTAAGAAATGTTTGTATTTCAAAAAATTTGCTGAGATTATATATATATATATATATAAATTCTAAATTATGAGATTATGGTTGAGAGAATATATCAACAATCTTTAATAATCCAATCCAAACTAACAAACCAATTCTAATAATGTAAGCACCAATTTTAATAAAGCAAGAATTAATCCTAACACCTTACCTTACCTTAATGTTTATATTACAAAGAACAATATTGAAGTCACATTAACATATTTCACATTGATCTTGTTTTTTTTGGACTGGTCTTCATTAGCACTTCCATCCATTCTCGAACTTTAACTACCAACTTCGAGCTACCATTTGATCCATTTAAGACACGACCGCTTCCATGATTCTTAACTACCCTGAGAAATAGTCTCGATACCGAATCACTCTATGGACATACTTCCATCCCAACAAAGATCCATCGAAATACACACTTCAAATTATATAGGTAAGCACCCTAGATACTGAGTGTATCCAAAATTCAATCACGTGCAACTTACCCTTTTTGACATACACAAACTTACATACACACAAAGATAGCCTGTAAGTGTTGATATTGAAGCGCCAAATAACAACAAAGCTCATCATCATATGACAAATTGTATACATATCAGATAAGAGATATGTTCTCTTGGCATCAAAGAACGTTGAGAACAACAAATTCAAATTATATTATTATGTTATATATGATTGGTTCTTCATATTTTTTTTTCCACAGAAAAAAATCGAACCTTCTATTAAAAAGAGGGTTACATAGCATATGCCTTGCATTCCTTTCCCTTTTCCAGGAAATAAAACTACGCTGCTGTGTGATTTTTGTTTTTTTTCAAAACAAGAAACACCCAACAGTCACCGTCCAATTAAGACCGAGAGCAACAAAAAACCGAAATCTGGAATAAGCAACCCCCCGCTTCCGTTAAGGAAAACACCGAAACAAGTGATTGCTCACCTCCACAACCGTCCACAAACCACCCTAGTAAAAACCGTGCCGGGCCGAAAGTGTTGATTTTAAACAAAAAAATACATCAACTCGTGCCTCCAACAAAGGGAAAACAAAGATCGAAAAATTTTACTAGCTTTACCTTCTAATAATTTTTCACAAAGTTGCTTTTTTTTGTTTTTTTTCAAATACATATACAAACCGGACTTTAAACTCGGAAAGTATGAGCATTTAATAAACAAGAAGAGAAAAACGAGTCACGTTGCACCCTCACGAAACTAATCAAAAAACAAGAGGGAGTCTCCTAGTTCTCCCTTCGCCTACTTCTCTACCGACTCATTGGTCCAAAACCTCGCTCAATGCCTTTTTAGAAAGGCCGTCTCGCTTCTCGCATTTCTTTCCCCGTAGATGTGAGATAAAGTTAGGTCGGAAAAAACACTTTTAAGACGAATAATTTCGTACATAGAAAAGGAAGTAAAAAGAAAATTTCTGCAATGATGTGATCCATTAGCCCACTTGATTGTATTCGAGAGAATCCCCAAATATCCGCACCTCTCACATTGCGCCGCAAAGCATCAAAGACAACAAAGAAATGTAGTGTTTTGAGCTCCCGCCTGTAGTTATTTGACCCAAAGATCGCACCAACACCAGAGGCTTTGAGCTTAAGTCCTGTGGGATAATTAATCACCAAACCTGCTCCACAAATGTTGTTTGCGTCTGAGGCTCCATCGAAATAAGCCCACGGAATAGACCCTTTTATTTCTTCTACCTAATTGGTTCTTCATATTTCACAAACAATCTTAACTAAAAAGTGAGAAAACAAACTCCTTAACAAAGAAGGCAAAAAAATCTCATGACAACAAAACCAATCAACTGCTCTCCTCCAAATAGAATCTCTTTCCATTAGCTCGTAGCTTGATTCTTTGTGTGTTCTACTCAAGAATCCCCAATTTCCGCTCCCGACTAAATTTGATCACATGGGTAAGAAATTAGGCCTTGAGAGATTTTTTGGTACCATGGAAGTATGTACACACATTTTCCTCTTATTAAAAAGTAACTACTCTACTTTACCATCAATTACTTTTTCCTTTCCAAACTAAGTTAACACACACACATATATAAATACACACTTTCTTAGAAAGAGAAAGTTCATACTGAAATGTATTAGTTAATATGGATATTCAAACAATTTCTTTAAGTTCTATATTAAGATATTTATAAGAGAAATATATATATATATATATATATATATATATATATATATATATATATATATATATATGTATGTATGTATGTATGTATGTATGTATGTATGTATGTATGTATGTATACACACACACACACACACACACACACACACACATATATAATGTCTGTAAAATTGTATAAAATTATAATATCAACAGTTAATTGTTGTGGTAATAGATTTTTAATTATTTAAATTATTTTTATTATTTTTTGAGGACATGACATACTTACACATATTCCTCATACCGGATTGTAGAATGAGCCTTTCGGCTTTGTTAGGTCTCTCGTAATTAGCAAGGTTGGCAAAAGTCCAACTACAGGGGTAACATCAAACCGTTTTGGGATTCAATGATCTAGCCCTCCCGAATCCAGTAGAGGGAGATCTCTATAAATGACTTTAAAGATGTGATCTTTAAAGCCCGAAATGTGGTATTAGGCTAGTTATGAAGAGCATGAGTTTTTTTTTGTTTGTTTTGGTTGGGCAAAGTCTCGTATCCGAAGGAGACAAAGGACATCAATTCTTTTCATGAATCTGGTCATGTTTGTAGTAAATCAGCTCAAAATTTATGGTGAAGAAATTAAAAATCGAATAGTGATTGAGAATGTCCTTAGATCTTTGTCTACCAAGTTTGATGTTGTGGTAGCAACCATTGAAGAAGCAAAGGATTTGGAAAAACTCAATGTACTGATGAGTTGATGGGACTGGGCTTCTATCGCATGATACAAGGATAGACAAAAAATAAATATTCCACTTTTAGAAACTACTTTCAAAATTCAAGTTTCTATTTCAAGAGGCCGAGGCAGCAGGTCGATCGAGAGGTAGAGGACGAGGCGGAAGATATGTCGGTCGAGAGATGGCCGAGCAAAGCATGGACATGAAAGTGGAAGCAACAACAAGCAAAAGCTTCAACAATAATTACAGTATCCGAAAAATCAATGGTGAGATGTTATTATTGTAATAAATTTGGTCACTATGCTCGTGATTGCAAGAAGAAGATAACTGATTAAGGAAACCAAAGATCTAATATTAATACATAGAATACTAACTCCATGTTCCTAGCATGCAACAATATGCATGAATCGTCCGATAAGGTGTGGCTATTAGACAATGGTTGCAATAACCACATGAAAGACAACAAGAATTTGGTTTCAAATTTGGATCAATCTATGAAGACAGAGGTAAAGTTGGGGAATGAAAATACTCGTGGGATGCAGATAACAAAGGAGTGGTCAACATTCTCAACCAAGAAGGGGGGAGCCAAAGACAATCTCGCAGGTATATTATGTTTCGGTCTCAAACATAATTTGATAAATGTTGGTCAACCGACGCAAAAGGATATAGAGTTATCTTCTACTAGCAAGAGTGTGTTATTTATGACAAACCCCTAAGCAAGCAAACTCATGATAGAAAAGGTGCATATGACGAGGAACATACTCTTTTCTCTAATTATGAATTACAACGATCGCCTTAGTTCTGCACGCTTGCATGTTCTAATGATTACTAGTTATGGCACTTTCGGTTCGTACACTTGCACTTTTCTCTCGGTTTAATATTGTTACAATAGAAACATATGGTTGGAGTATTACCCCCCATCAAAGAACCCTCGCTAGTGCTTGTAAGTGTTGCATCTTGGGAAAGCAACATCGTGAAAGTTTTTCTAAGGGATTTTCATACAGAGAAAAAGAAACCACTTGAGGTGGTGCGTACAAACTTGTGTGGACCTATGAGGACACATTCGAATGGTGGAAGTTAGTTATCCTCACTTTTATTGATGACTATAGCTGAAAGACTTGTGTTTACTTTTGAAGCTTAAGTCCGAAAATTTTGCAAAGTTCAAAGATTTCAAAGCCTTAGAATAGAACCAAAGTGATCGAAGATCAAGGTATTGAGATCATATCGTGGTGGAGAATATGATTCGAAAGAATTCCACTCGCAAGACTACAAACAACATGGAATCGAAGACAATTTACAACCCGCATACACACCGCAATAGAATGGTGTAGCGAGAGAAAGAACCAAACACTTATGAACATGACAAGGAGCATGTTGAAATTAAGAAACTTGTCTAATGAGTATTGAGAAGAAGCAACTTGTATGTGATGTTTATGTGATAAACAAATCACCTATAATGAGTGTGATGAACGTAGTTCCAAAAGAAGCATGGTCAGGTATGTCATGAAATGTATCTCATTTCAAATTTTTTGGCTGTTTAGCATATCCACATGTACCTAAGAGCATAAGAGGAAAATTGGGTGATCAAAGTGAAAAATCCATATTTATTGGTTATAGTGAGTAGTCAATATAACCCTATCACCAAGAATACAATAATTAGCAGAGATGTTGTGTTCAAAGAACAAGAGTCATGAAATGGGACTGTAGACAAAACAATCAATGCACAAGCACCATTGATGGAATAGAATGATGTAGCAGAAAAAGGAGCAAACACGAATCAAAAAGAGTAGACACCAAACAGAGTCACACCATCAAGGAATCTAATATTTTCGCAGTAACATGGAGCTGAAAGCAAACATCAAATGTATCGTAATTCTCCAAGCAAACAATCATGTAATGAATCAAGCAATGGTAAGAGAAAGATGAGAAGTTTGAAAGATATTTATGATGATTTGGATGTTAGTTCAAATTTTTCATTGTTTTCATTCCAACCTTCTTTGTTTGAAGAAGCAATCGGAGATGAAAATTGGGTGCAAGCCATGGATGAAGAGATTGATTCTATTGAAAAGAATGATACATGGGATTTGGTTAATTTTCCAAAGGATAAAAATCTCATTGGTGTGAAGTGGGTGTACAATACTAAATAGAATGATAAATGTGAAATTGACAGATTTAAAGCAATACTTGTAGCAAAAGGATTCTCCTAGCAACCGGGAATATATTTTGGAGAAACGTTTGCTTCTTAGATCAAATTGGATATTGTAAAAGCCAGCTTCCAACCACAACAGACTCGTAACAAATGGAAAATATATCAAATGGATGTGAAATCAACCTTCTTGAATGGAATTCTAGAAGAATAAATTTATGTGCAAGAACCTCTAGGTTATGAAGATGAAGGTCAAGAAGATAAAGTTTACATGTTGAAGAAAGTGCTTTATGGACTCGAAGAAAACACCTAGAGCATGGTATAACAGAATTTACATTTACATGATTAAGAATGGATTTTACAGTAAAATAACATTAAGCCTACCTTGTACACAAAGGTAAATGAGCATGGAAAAATTTTGATTTTTTTTCTTATATGTTGATGACATGATTTTTGCAGTGTGATCTTGAGTTAGATGAATTTAAAGTAGCCATGATGAAATAATTTCTGAGATGAAAGATCTTCGTCTCAAGAAATATTTTCTTAGCATTGAATTTTGAGAAATTCGAAAAAGGAATTTTTATTTTCCAAAAATAAATATGCTAGAGATTTGTCGAAAAGATCCAGGATGGATAATTGCAAACTTGTACCTACACTGCTTGCAACAGTACAAAGTTAAGTAAGGATGATGAAGGATCAAATGTCAATCCAACTCTATTCAAAAAGATTGGTTGGCAACCTCATGTATCTCACAAATACAAGACCTGTATATTATGAAAGGAGTGAGTTGGATTTCAAAATTTATGGAGACTTGAAAATACATACATTGAGGTGAAAAGAATTATGAGATACACAAGTAGAACTAGAGATTGTGGCATAATGTATGCAAGTACATAAAAGAAAGATTTGATTGGATACATACGTATAGTGATTTCGCAGAAGTTTGGATGATAGGAAGAGCACTTCCGATTATGTCTTCCATATTGGTTTAGGTGTGATTTCATGGACATATAAGAAACAACCTATTGTGACACTATCATTAGAAAAAGAAAAATATATAAGAAAGAACATCAACAACATGTCAAGCAAGATGGTTAAGAAGAGTATTGGATGGACTCAAGCAGTAAACAACAAAGGGATCAACGTAAATATATTGTCACAACAAGCTTCAACGATTTCACTATCCAAGAATAGTGTGTTGCATCAAAAAAGAAAACATATTGATACTAGATATCACGTTATTAGAGAACTAGTGAGCAATGGAGAAGTTCTACTTTGAAGCCTTGTAAATCTAGTGATCAATTGGCCGATATATTTACAAAGCCATTAGAAATAGATGTGTTTGAATTTCAAAAAAAGAAACTTGGGTGTTGTAAGCCTATCCGAGACATACATCAATAGACATATTTGAGTTTTCATGAGTTATGTTTTAGTTTAGTGGTTGTAATTAAGGGGGAGTGTTAAAATAGTTACCGTTGAGCACAAAAGGAATTACATATCTTTCTCATATTGGGCTATAAAATGTCCCTCTAAGAGCTTGAACAAGCTTTTGCACAATCCTCTTGATAAAAATCCCATTATGGTTGATCGTTTGATAAACATCCCATAGTGGTTCTTCTTTTATCCAATATATAAGTTGTTATGAAACCAAACTCTCCAAAAATAGAAGAAAAGAGAGATTAACGCCTTAGAAATAAGCCACTTCGAGGGGGGAAACCTCCAATACATTACATAAATGAATAATTCTTTCGGATGATACAAATGACAAAACCTACTTCTATATATATGAGTCCATGGGATCACAATATAATCCTAGGCGACCTAACAATAATAATGTAAGGGCACAATAATAACAATATGGGGGTTATATAGGTACAACAATAACAATAAGGGGGGTTACACTAATAACAATAAGGGACTACACTAGTAATATAGGGCCTAACATGCTCCTCTCCTTCAAAAAGTGTTGTACTCAATGCTCGAGTAGCTCCAAGTGCTTTTTGTATAAAATTCTCGATCCTCCTATGTAGAATCTTCAAAGGGTAAGTTCCTCTATTTGATGAGATACTCTCCGAAATTGATCGATTCCATAGGTGTCGAGTAATTTTTTTCCGTGACTCGCTTCAGGTTCCAATATGTTTTTTCCTTCCTCATCAAGTTCGCGAAATACCGTTTGAACTCGAAGTTTGTCCCCTATAACCTTTTTTAAGCATGAAACATGGAAAACAAGATGCACTTGCGATAGCTGTGAAGCTCCAATTTGTATGCCATATTACCAATCTTTGAAACACCTTGTAAGGACCATAGTAATTTGGAGATAATTTATCATCCTTCTTAGCTTGCTTCGAGGGACATTTGTTTGTATGGTTGTAGCCGTAAGAATACCCGCCTACCCTACATCAAAACTTCTCTCAATCGCGATGTTGATCTCGTTTGTTGTTTCATTAGATTTTGTGCCAAATTTAGGTTATTATTTAAGGGTTGGAGAACTTCTTGTTGATGATCAATGTGATCTTCCAACGTTTGAACCATAGAGTTTTCCTTTAAAGAAGATGTGGATGATCATGGGATGATATCCATATAGCCTCCATAAAATGGGGTCATTTTTGCTGTAGTATGGAAGGAAGTGTTATACACCCATTCAGTGAGAGGTAACCACTTGACCCATTGTGCTTGCTTATTAGATACAAAATAGTGAAGATATACTTCCAAACATTTATTCACTATCTCTGTTTGACCATCAGATTGAGGATGATAAGATGAGCTATGAGCTAGTTGAGTACCCAAACAAGAAAATAATTCCGTGCAAAAATTTCCTGTAAAAAGGGGATCGCTGTCACTTACAATAATCTTCGGGTTTCCATGTAGCTTTTGAATTATTTCCATAAATGTAGTAGCAATTGTAATTTCTTTAAATGGATGAGGTAATGCACAAAATTGTGCATAATTGGTAATTCTATCAACTACCACCATGATGACACTCGTTCCTTTGGACTTAGGTAAACCTGTGATAAAATCCATTGAGTTACCCTGTGATAATATCTTCACCCCGTGGTAAGTTTTTAAAAATCTCGAGTGTCCTCCTAAAGGAGAAGTGTGCAATTCCAAAAGAATATTTTGTTTTAGTTGGGAATTCCTGCAAATATATAAGTGATCTTTGTGCCATAAGGAATCATTTTTCCAACTAAATGTATCAGATGTACTAAGATCTTGCTGCAAATTTTGAATGAGTGTCCACACTTCTTTCTCCTTCTTCCATTGATCCCTTGCTTCGGTTATCCAATCTGGTTGGATAATAGAAATGGCACAAAGTAATGCTTCCACCTCTTCATCCTTTCTTGAGAGTGCATCTGCAACAAAATTTAGCTTCCCTTTTTTGTAGATGATTTCAAAGTCATAACCCAACATCTTTGTGACCCATTTTTGCTACTCTTCCAAGATAGTCTTTGTTCCAAAAAGTGTTTAAGACTATCATGATCAGCTTCTTACCTTGAAGTGTCTTCCCATTAGGTAAGGTATCCATTTCTTTAGTGCATGTAGTATTGCCAACATTTCCTTCTCATAAATAGCCTTTTGTAAATACTTTCCTTTGATTGAATGACTTTCAAAAGAAATGGGTCTTCTTTCTTGCATTAAAACAACACCAATTCCATTTCCTGAGGCATCACATTCCACAATAAGGTTTTTGTGAAGTCTGTCGTAGCTAAGACTGTTGCTAGGAACATTGTCTCTTTAAGATGTTCAAAGGCCTTAGTTGCTTCAGGAGTCCATGAAAATGCATTTTTATTCAATAATGTTGTTAGAGGTGCTGCTATTCTCCCATAATTCTTAACAAACTTGCGATAATACCTCGTTAACCTAAGAAATATGTGCAACTCGCTTTATGGTTGTGGGGACTTTTCATTCCTTAATGGCTTTAATTTTGTTAGGGTATACTCTTAACACCCTCGTGAGACACAATATGACCCAGATATTCCACCTCTTGTACTCCAAAGAAACATTTGGATGTTTTTGTATATAATTGTTTCTCCTCCAATATTTTGAGCACCCTGTCAATATGTTGAACATGATCCTTCCAAGACCTACTGTAAATTATTATATCATCAAAAAATACTAGCACAAATTTTCTAAGGAAGGGTTTGAAAATGGAATTCATCAACCCTTGAAATGTAGAAGGTGCATTGGTAAGGCCAAAAGGCATGACCAAAAATTCCAAAGGCGTTGAATGAGACCACTGAAATTTCCATCTTCCATTGACATTGAAGAGAACATCTTCTTTACTTCATCAACCGCCCTCAAAGACGTTCACTGTAAAGCGTGTTCCTAACCATATCAATTCAATATGGTAAATCGGAAGAAAAATATGAGTGTATATATATAGTAAACGATAGAGACGAAAACTAGCAGAGATATAAAGAGAATATTACCCCCATAAGGCGTTGAGCGTAAACTTATATGATATCATCGTTCCAAAGGTTGGAATGATAACCGCCCGTGCGTCTTTGTACATCAACTCGAACTCGACTCATGCTCATGGACAACATCATCAAATTTCCCTCGCCTCATGGACTCGCATGCCAAGTTTCTCTCGCCCCCGACATTCCAAGAATCCGCATTGTTGTGAAAAAAGGCTTATTAAGCTTATGAGTAGAACTAGTACTCAAGGGCTTATTAAGCTTATGAGTAGAACTAGTACTCAAGGGTTTGTGCAAGGGCGCAGAGGCACGATTTGGAAGCCGACGAGTAAGATAGATACTAAATCCATGGCTCGCTACCGAATCAAAATCTATATGGTGGACTCATATGCACTACCGTTCAGCCTTATATCGAGGTTTTATGCCCACCTAGGATACCGCTTTTTATTGGTTTCTCGCTCGTGATACGTTACCTAATCTGGGTCACTCATCACCTAATCATGTATCATCGTTATTAGTTGCCAAATGCTCATCTCTGTTCAAACATGGCCACCATACCATTAATAGTTAACTCGTGTGGGCATATACGGTTCACTCGCCTCATTAATTGACAAATATCGCATACACCGCATGTACTCATCTCGCATACACTTCTAAATTAACTCAGCAAAACATGGGGGACCATTATTTATTAGGCTATAGTTAATTGTGGGTATATATTGATCAACGCTAATGAGGCTGTACTCTAGGAAATATGTATGGTTGTCAAACATGCTCAATCTCTAGAAAATTTTCACTATTTTTGTTAGGATTTGAATATTTAGTATTTTCTTCTAGATGTCATAGAGTACCAAAGTTTGGTATCACTGGACATTAACCATCATCATCATCATCAGTACCAACCACTTTGGTCTATATATGTTTTATTTATGTTTAAATTGTGTATTTATTTATTTATTGCATTTTAAATTGTACATTTTTTTTTTCTTTAGTTAAATTTATTTTAATTTCAAATTTATAAAGTATTTCAAAAATCAAATTTTTTGAAGTGGAAATGTAAATTTTAAGAAATGTTTGTATTTCAAAAAATTTGGTTGAGATTATATATATATATATATATATATATATATATTAATTCTAAATTATGAGATTATGGTTGAGAGAATATATCAACAATCTTTAATAATCCAATCCAAACTAACAAACCAATTCTAATAATGTAAGCACCAATTTTAATAAAGCAAGAATTAATCCTAACACCTTACCTTACCTTAATGTTTATATTACAAAGAACAATATTGAAGTCACATTAACATATTTCACATTGATCTTGTTTTTTTTGACCTGGGTCTTCATTAGCACTTCCATCCATTCTCGAATCTCATTGACTTCGGTCTTTCTTTAACTACCAACTTCGAGCTACCACTTGATCCATTTAAGACACAACCGCTTCCATGATTCTTAACTACCCTGAGAAATAGTCTCGATACCGAATCACTCTATGGACATACTTCCATCCCAGTGGTATCCACCGAAATACATACTTCAAGTTATATAGGTAAGCACCCTAGATACCGCAGTGTATTCAAAATTCAATCACGTGTAACTTACCCTTTTTTTGACATACACAAACTTACATACACACAAAGATAGCCTCAGTAAGTGTTGATATTGAAGCGCCAAATAACAACAAAGCTCATCATCATATGACAAATTGTATACATATCGTATAAGAGATATGTTCTCTTGGCATCAAAGAACGTTGAGAACAACAAATTCAAATTATATTATTATGTTATATATGATTGGTTCTTCATATTTCACAAACAATCTTAACTAAAAAGTGAGAAAACAAACTCCTTAACAAAGAAGGCAAAAAAATCTCATGACAACAAAACCAATCAATTGCTCTCCTCCAAATAGAATCTCTTTCCATTAGCTCGTGTTTGATTCTTTGTGTGTTCTACTCAAGAATCCCCAATTTCGCTCCAAACTAAATTTGATCACATGGGTAAGAAATTAGGCCTTGAGAGATTTTTGGTACCATGGAAGTATGTACACACATTTTCCTCTTATTAAAAAGTAACTACTCTACTTTACCATCAATTACTTTTTTCCTTTCCAGCTAAGTTAACACACACACATATATAAATACACACTTTCTTAGAAAGAGAAAGTTCATACTGAAATGTATTAGTTAATATGGATATTCAAACAATTTCTTTAAGTTCTATATTAAGATATTTATAAGAGAAATATATATATATGTATGTATGTATGTATGTATGTATGTATGTATGTACACACACACACACACACACACACACATATATATAATGTCTGTAAAATTGTATAAAATTATAATATCAACAGTTAATTGTTGTGGTAATAGATTTTTAATTGTTTAAATTATTTTTATTATTTTTTTGAGGACGTGACATACTTACACATATTCCTCATACTAGATTGTAGAATGACCCTTTCGAGTCTCCGTTAGGGTCTCGTCAGATTAGCAAGGTTGGCAAAAGTCCAACTCCAGGGGTAACATCGAACCGCTTTGGGATTCAAGGATCTAGCCCTCCCCGAATCCAGAGAGGGATCTCTCTATAAATGAGTTTAAAGATGTGATATTTAAAGTCTAAAATGTGGTATTAGGCTAGTTATGAAGAGCATGAGTCTCCGTTTTGTTTGTTTTGGTTGGGCAAAGTCTCGCATATGAAGGAAACAAAGGACATCAATTCTTTCATGAATCGGGTCATGTTTGTAGTAAATCAGCTCAAAAATTTATGGTGAAGAAATTAAAAATCGAATAGTGATTGAGAATGTCCTTAGATCTTTGTCTACCAAGTTTGATGTCGTGGTAGCGAAACCCATAGAAGAAGCAAAGGATTTGGAAAAACTAACTGACGCTGATGAGTTGATGGGATCGCTTATATCGCATGTACAAGGATAGACAAAAAAATAAATATTCCACTTTAGAAACTACTTTCAAAATTCAAGTTTCTATTTCCAAGAGGTCGAGGCAGTAGGTCGATCGAGAGGTAGAGGAGTGAGTGCAGTAAGATATGGTGCTCGCAGAGATGGCCGAGAAAAGCATGGACATGAAAGTGGAAGCAACAACAAGAAAATCTTCAACAATAATTGCATATCCGACAAATCAATGGTGAGATGTTATTATTGTAATAAATTTGGTCACTATGCTCGTGATTGCAAGAAGAAGATAACTCGATTAAGGAAACCAAAGATCTAATATTAATACATAGAATACTAACTCCATGTTCCTAGCATGCAACAATATGCATGAATCGTCCGATAAGGTGTGGCCGTTAGACAATGGTTGCAGTAACTACATGAAAGACAACAAGAATTTGGTTTCAAATTTGGATCAATCTATGATGACAAGAGGTAAAGTTGGGGAATGAAAAGACTCGTGATGTGCAGATATCAAAGGAGTGGTCAACATTGTGACCAAGAAGGGGGGAGCCAAAGACAATCTCGCAGGTATATTATGTTCCTAGTCTCAAACATAATTTGATAAATGTTTGGTCAACTAACGCGTAAAGGATATAGAGTTATCTTCTAGGGGCAAGAGTGTGTTATTTATGACAAACCCCCAAGCAAGCACACTGATAGAAAAGGTGCATATGATGAGGAACATACTCTTTCCTCTAATTATGAATTACAACGATCAGCTTTTAGTTCTTTTATAGTTGCATGTTCTAATGATTACCGGTTATGGCACTTTCGTGCCTCGTACACTTGCACTTTTTCTCGGTTTAATATTGTTACGTAGAAACATATGGTTGGAGGATTACCTCCCATCAAAGAACCTCGCTAGTGCTTGTGAGTGTTGCATCTTGGGAAAGCAACATCGTGAACGTTTTTCGAAGGGATTTTCATACGAGAGAAAAGAAACCACTTGAGGTGGTGCGTAAAAACTTGTGTGGACCTATGAGGACACATTCGAATGGTGGAAGTTGTTACTTCCTCACTTTTATTGATGACTATAGTAGAAAGACTTGTGTTTACTCTTGAAGCAAAAGTTTGAAAATTTTGCAAAGTTCAAAGATTTCAAAGACTTAGAATAGAACCAAAGTGATCAGAAGATCAAAGTATTGAGATCATATCGTGGTGGAGAATATGATTCGAAAGAATTCCATGAGTACTATAAACAACATGGAATCAGAAGACAATTTACAACCAGATACACACCGCAATAGAATGGTGTAGCAGAGAGAAAGAACCAAACAATTATGAACATGACAAGGAGCATGTTGAAAGTAAATAAAACTTGTCTAATGAGTATTGAGAAGAAGCAGCTTGTATGTGATGTTTATGTGATAAAAAAATCACCTATAATGAGTGTGATGAACATAGTTCCAAAAGAAGCATGGTCGTGTATGTCATGAAATGTATCTCATTTCAATTTTTTTTGGTCATTAGTATATCCACATGTACCTAAGAGCATAAGAGGAAAATTGGGTGATCAAAGTGAAAAATGCATGTTTATTGGTTACAAGTGAGTTAACAAAAGCTTACAAATTGTATAACCCTATCACCAAGAATACAATAATTAACAGAGATGTTGTGTTCAAAGAACAAGAGTCATGAAATGGGATCGTAGACAAAACAATCGATGCACAAGCACCATTGATGGAAGAGGATGATGTAGCAGAAAGAGCAGAAAGACGAATCAAAAAGAGCAGTACACTAAAACGCAGTCACACCGACAAGGAATCTAAGATTTTCGTAGTAATATGGAGCTTCAAGGCATCAACGTACTGAATTCTCCAAGCAGTACCAATCATGTAATGAATCAAGCAATGGTAAGATAAAGATGAGAAGTTTGAAAGATATTTATGATGATTTGGATGTTAGTTCAAATTTTTCATTGTTGTCATTCCAACCTTCTTCGTTTGAAGAAGCAATCGGAGATGAAAATTGGGTGCAAGCCATGGATGAAGAGATTGATTCTATTGAAAAGAATGATACATGGGACTTGGTTAATTTTCCAAAGGATAAAAATCTCATTGGTGTGAAGTGGGTGTACAATACTAAATTTAATGATAAAGGTGAAATTGATGACTTTAAAGCAAGACTTGTAGCAAAAGGATTCTCCTAGCAACCGGAATATACTTTGGAGAAACGTTTGCTCCGGGTAGCCAAATTGGATATTGTAAAGAGTTAGCCCTAGAAACCACAATAGCTCGTAACAAATGGAAAATATATCAAATGGATGTGAAATCAAATTTCTTGAATGGAATTCTAGAAGAATAAATTTATGTGCGAAAGAACCTCTAGGTTATGAAGTTGAAGGTCAAAAAGATAAAGTTTACAAAGTTGAAGAAAGTGCTTTATGAACTCGAATAAAACACCTAGAGCATGGTATAACAGTAATTGACATTTACATGATTAAGAATGGATTTTGCAAAAACAACATTAAGCCTACCTTAGTACACAAAGGTAAATGAGCATGGAAAAAATTTTGATTTTTTTTTCTTATATGTTGATGACATGATTTTTACGTGATCTTGAGTTAGATGAATTTAAAGTAGCCATGATGAAATAATTTGAGATGAAAGATCCCTGGGTCTCAAGAAATATTTTCTTAGCATTGAATTTGAGAAATCTGAAAAAGGAATTTTTATTTTCCAAAATAAATATGCTAGAGATTTGCTGAAAAGATCCAGGATGGATAATTGCAAACTTGTACCTACACCAGTTGCAACAAGTACAAAGTTAAGTAAGAATGATGAAGGATCAAATGTCAATCCAACTCTATTCAAAATATTGGTTGGTAGCCTCATGTATCTCACGTACTACAAGACCAGATATTATGAAAGGAGTGAGTTGGATTTCAAAATTTATGGAGACTTGAAAATACATACATTGGAGTGCAGGAAAAAGAATTATGAGATACATAGTAGGAACTAGAGATTGTGGCATAATGTATGCAAGTAAATAAAAGAAAGATTTGATTGGATACACAGATAGTGATTTTGCAGGAAGTTTGGATGATAGGAAGAGCACTTCTGATTATGTCTTCCATCTTGGTTTAGGTGTGATTTCATGGACATCTAAGAAACAACCTATTGTGACACTATCATTAGAAAAAGAAAAATATATAGCAACAACATCAACAACATGTCAAGAAGTATGGTTAAGAAGAGTATTGGATGGACTCAAGCAAACAACAGGGATCAACAGAAATATATTGTCACAACACTTCAACGATTTCACTATCCAAGAATAGTGTGTTCCATCAAAAAATAAAACATATTGATACTAGATATCACGTTATTAGAGAACTAGTGAGCAATGGAGAAGTTCACTTGAAGCCTTGTAAATCTAGTGATCAATTGGCTGATATATTTACAAAGCCATTAGAAATAGATGTGTTTGAATTTCAGAAAAGAAACTTGGGTGTTGTAAGCCTATCTGAGACATACATCAATAGAAATATTTGAGTTGTCATGAGTTATGTTTTAGTTTAGCGGTTGTAATTAAGGGGGAGTGTTAAAATAGTTAAGGTTGAGCACAAAAGGAATTACATATATTTCTATATTGGGCTATAAAATGTCCCTCTAAGAGCTTGACCAAGCTTTACACAATCCTCTTGATAAAAATCCCATTGTGGTTGATCGTTTGATAAACATCCCATAGTGGTTCTTCTTTTATCCAATATATAAGTTGTTATGAAACCAAAGCTTTCCCAAAAATAGAAGAAAAGAGAGATTAACGCCTTAGAAATAAGCCACTTCGAGGGGGAAACCTCCAATACATTACATAAATGAATAATTCTTGGATGATACAAATGAAAAAACCTACTTCTATATATATGAGTCCATGGGATCACAATATAATCCTAGCCAACCTAACAATAATAAGGTAAGGGCACAATAATAACAATATGGGGGTTATAGGGGTACAACAATAACAATAAGGGGGTTACACTAATAACAATAAGGGACTACACTAGTAATATAGGGACCTAACATGCTCCTCTCCTTCAAAAAAGTGTTGTACTCAATGCTTGAGTAGCTCCAAGTGATTTTGTATAAAATTCTCATCCTCCTATGTAGAATCTTCAAGTGGGTAAGTTCCTCTATTTGATGAGATACTCGAAATTGATCGATTCCATAGGTGTCGAGTTATTTTTTTCCGTGACCGCTTCAGAGTTCCAATATGTGTTTTCCTTCCTCATCAAGTTCGCAATACCGTTTGAACTCGAAGTTTGTCCCCTATAACCTTTTTTAAGCATGAAACATGGAAAAACAAGATGCACTTGCGGAGAAGCAGGTGAAGCTCCAATTTGTATGCCATATTACCAATCTTTTGCAACACCTTGTAAGGACCATAGTAATTTGGAGATAATTTATCATCCTTCTTAGCTTTCTTGAGGGACATTTGTTTGTATGGTTGTAGCCGTGAAGAATACCCTGTCTCCTACATCAAAACTTCTCTCACCGCGATGTTGATCCGCATGTTGTTTCATTAGATTTTGTGCCAAATTTAGGTTATCCTTTAAAGGGTTGGAGAACTTCTTGTTGATGATCGATGTGATATTCCACTCGCTTGAACCATAGAGTTTTCTCTTTAAAGAAGATGTGATGGATGGTGGATGATATCCATAAAGTTCCATAAATGGGGTCATTTTTGCTGCAGTATGGAAGGAAGTGTTATACACCCATTTAGTGAGAGGTAACCACTTGACCCATTGTGCTTGCTTATTAGATACAAAACAACGAAGATATACTTCCAAACATTTATTCACTATCTATGTTTGACCATCAGATTGAGGATGATAAGATGAGCTATGAGCTAGTTGAGTACCCAAACAAGAAAAATAATTCCGTCCAAAATTTCCGTAAAAAAGGGTATCTCTCGTCACTTACAATAATCTTTCGGGTTTCCATGTAGCTTTTTGAATTATTTCCATAAATGCAGTAGCAATTGTACTTTCTTTAAATGGATGAGATAATGCACAAAAGTGTGCATAATTTGTAAGTCTAGCAACTACCACCATGATGACACTCGTTCCTTTGGACTTAGGTAAACCCCGTGATAAAATCCATTGAGTTACCCTGTGATAATATATTCACCCCGTGGTAAGTTTTTAAAAATCTCGAGTGTCCTCCTAAAGGAGAAGTGTGCAATTCCAAAAGAATATTTTGTTTTAGTTGGGAATTACTGCAAATATATAAGTGATCTTTGTACCATAAGGAATCATTTTTCCAACTAAATGTATCAGATGTACTAAGATATTGCTGCAACTTTTGAATGAGTGTCCACACTTCTTTATCCTTCTTCCATTCATCCCTTGCTTCGATTATCCAATTTGGTTGGATAATAGAAATGGCACAAAGTAATGCTTCCACCTCTTCATCCTTTCTTGAGAGTTCATCTGCAACAAAATTTAGCTTCCCTTTTTTGTAGATGATTTCAAAGTCATAACCCAACATCTTTGTGACCCATTTTTGCTACTCTTCTGAATATAGTCTTTGTTCCAAAAAGTGTTTAAGACTATCATGATCAGTTCTCACCTTGAAGTGTCTTCCCATTAGGTAAGGTATCCATTTCTTTAGTGCATGTAGTATTGCCAACATTTCCTTCTCATAAATAGCCTTTTGTAAATACTTTCCTTTGATTGAATGACTTTCAAAAGCAATGGGTCTTCCTTCTTGCATTAAAACAACACCAATTCCATTTCCTGAGGCATCACATTCCACAATAAGGTTTTTTTGAAGTCTGACGTAGCTAAGACTTTTGCTAGTAACATTGCCTCTTTAAGATGTTCAAAGGCCTTATTTGCTTCAAGAGTCCATGAAAATGCATTTTTATTCAATAATTTTGTTAGAGGTGCTGCTATTCTCCCATAATTCTTAACAAACTTGTGATAATACCCTGTTAACCTAAGAAATATGTGCAACTATTTTATGGTTGTGGGGAATTTCCATTCCTTAATGGCTTTAATTTTGTTAGGGTATACCTTAACACCCTCGTGAGACACAATATGACCCAGATATTCCACCTCTTGTACTCCAAAGAAACATTTGGATGTTTTTGTATATAACTGTTTCTCCTCCAATAGTTTGAGCACCATGTCAACATGTTGAACATGATCCTTCCAAGACCTGCTGTAAATTATTATATCATCAAAAAATACTAGCACAAATTTTCTAAGGAAGGGTTTGAAAATGGAATTCATCAACCCTTGAAATGTAGAAGGTGCATTGGTAAGGCCAAAAGGCATGACCAAAAATTCATAATGATCCTCATGAGTTTGAATTTTTTTTTTTGGAATATCTTCAATCTTCATTCTAATTTGATGATATTCTGAACGAAGATCCAAATTGGTAAAATAAATTTCTCCATGTAATTCATCCAATAATTCATCAATCACAGGAATGGGAAATTTATCTTTAATAGTGAGCTTATTGAGCTCCCTATAATCCAGGAGATGCATCATGATCCATCCTTCTTGTGCACCAATACTACTGGGAGCGTAGAAAGAACTTTGACTAGGTTGAATTATACCAGCCTCTAACATTTCTGCAATCATACGTTCAATTTCGCTCTTTTGGACATAAGGATATTTGTAAGGCATGATTTTTGGAGGAACACTTCCTGGAATCAAGTGAATAGCATGATCATGATCACGAATAGGTGGGATTCCTTTGGGAATATCAAACACATTGGAATGATTGTCCAAGACTTTTTGGAGATATGGAGAGATAGATAATATTGATGTTGGAACTTCTAGTGAGCATAATTGTGAAATTACGCCTTGTTGTTCTTTCTTCAAAAGATTTTTCCTTACATTATAGCTTATTATATTTCTTGTCTTCCTTGTGATACCCCATAATTCGATTTCCTTTCCTTTCGAAAAAAATTCCAAGAAATTTTCTTGCAAATTAAAAGCTATCGTCCCCGAGGTTGTAACCATTGTACTCCTAGTACAACATCAACACCTCCCATTGGGATGGAAATCATTGGAATATTCAATACATATTCCCCCATGGCTAGCTTGATATTATGGAATTTTCCGTGAGCAATTTATAGTTCCTCCATTTGCAACCATCACTTGACCTTCTCGTGTTAGGTATAGGAAACAATTCAATTCCTTGGCTACCTTACAATGAATAAAATTATGGGTACTACCCGAATCAATCAACACTATTACCTTTTTATTATTTATATGTTCTTCTATCTTGAGAGTTTGAGTAGTGGTAATTCCCTCTCCAATGCATTACATGATATGGTCGAACTCATTTCTTCTTCATCTAGGGTTGCTTCCTGGTGTATATCCTCTTCTTTTGAAGTTTCTTGTTCATTTTCTTCCTCCTCTTCACAATATATGTAAAATAATTTCTTCTCAGCACACATATGAACTTTAGTGTATTTTCTATCACAACTATAGAAAATCCCTTTCGCTCTTTTTTCTTCCAATTGTTGTGGTGTCAACCTTGTAGGTTGTGGAAGTCTAGGAGTAGCAACACTTCCATCTTTATAGATGTGAGTGGTACGCTTGCTTGTCACAATAATTTTACATTCAATTTTTCTTTCCAACCTAAATGCCTTCTCTAATGAATCAGGTTCCCAAACGTGAACCTCATTTTGGATGTTATCCTTTAAATTCCCTATGAAGACACGAATCCTGTGTTCCTCTGGAATATCAGTTACCCTTATATTCAATTTTTGGAAGTCCTCAATGTGCTCCACCACCGAACCCTTTTGTTTGATATTTATCAATTGGCTAAAGAAGGTGTTGCTCTTTGTATCCTCATAATGCACTATCATTTCCCTCCATAAAAATTGGCCAAGTGACAGCTTTTTTACGGGAGCAAAGCCATTGATACCATACAAATGTATTTTTTTTCTAAATGTAAAGTTGCAATGTGTACCTTTTGTGTGTTTTGCACATTATTTAGATCAAAATATTGCTCCATCCGTAGTATCCATGTTACGGGATCCTTGCCCTCAAACTTCCTCATATCCATCTTTGGAATATGGTGGTTCTTCAATCCAACATTAGAGTTTATGAAATCATGATTAACAATTATTTTATTCTCATCATGAGTTTCCTCTACTATCTTTTCGCCATTACGAATCATTTCTTGTATCAACTTTGACAAACCTTCCTTCAAACCTTCCATTTTTTGTTCCATACCATTCTTCAAACCATCCATCGTAGCTTCCACACTTTTCTTCAAAACATCCATTTCATTTTTTGTTGCTCTTTGCAAGAGCGAAATTTGGTGCACTTGCTCTTGTAATTTTGATATGTTATGTTACATTTCTTCATCTTCATGAGCTACGAGTAGAGCCTTCTGAAGGCTTAACGGGTGTTGAATTCTTCTTAAGAGGCATTTTAGAACCCAATACTGATATCTATTCTACAATATGCCCTTGGAATCAATTCCAATTGATTCTTCAAACAAGACTTATGCAATTCGGAAAAAAAATACACAAGATTTTCTTGCTTTTGAGGAGCTCGATATTGAAATTGAATTATCTCTATGATTTAGGATCTTAAATATCTGAAATTCGGCCCTGTAGTAGCACTCTGAATCTTATTTTGAATGCCACAGGTCTGATCTGATTTGGATTCTTCAAGGAAAAGTTATGCCCAATCTCCCACAATGACCAAATTATGGACTAGTTCAGTAGAGCGATGTTGTACGACGTGCCATGTGTCATTGTTTCCTCATTCGACTCTGAAATTGATATAAGGAAACTACATTCCATTTACTTGCAGTCACATTTTACATAATTCCAATCTTAGACTCAGAGAGAGAGTTATGACGATTTTCCCATGGTCACCTCTTTGAGATGAAATTCAGAAGCCTGTAAAATTCCTAATTTTCACAAATCATATCTCTGAAACTATTGCGAACCAAGATCTAAAATGTTTATAGGAGGTTCCACGAGATTTCAGCTTCGCTCTGTAAAAATTTCAGGTTCCGAGCCTTCATAGAAACAAGTTTATAGCGCAAACTCCACAATGACCTATTTTAGGTGAAATTCGGGATCCTAAAACTAGCCTAACTTCCATAGATCATATCTCCGAAAATATTGCGAACCAAGATCTGAAATTTTTTACATGACATTCCACTGGGATTTTGGATTTTCTCTATAAAAAATTTCAGCATCTAAACCTTCGTAGAAAACAATTTATAGCGAAAATTCCACGATGACCTGTTTGGAGCAAGAAACCCCTAGAATCCAAAGTTCTGATACCAAATATTATGAAACCAGCTCCAAAATTAGAAGGAAAGAGAGATCAACGCCTTAGAAATAAGCCACTTTGAAGGGGGCAACCTCCCATACATTATAAAAATGAATAATTCTTGGATGATACAAATGACAAAACCTACTTCTATATATAGGAGTCCATGGGATCACAATATAATCCTAGCCGACCTAACAATAATAATGTAAGGGCACAATAGTAACAATATGGGGGGTTACGTGGGTACAACAATAACAATAAGGGGGTTACACTAACAACAATAAGGGTCTATACTAGTAATATAGGGACCTAACATAATCTGACCCTGCCAAGACTCAACCTAATCACAAATAAATAAATAAATAAATTAAATAAAATAAAAAATCTAACTCTCATAATTACTAATTTCCAAAATTAGTTTTTAAAAACATATTCAATATCATAATTATTAATTATTAATTGAATTTAAAATTGAGAATTCATATTTACATGAAAGGGGATATTTTTAAATTGTGGGACATTATGAATATACATATTGATAGAAATATTTTATTTTCCCCTTTATTAAGATATTTTAATAATGTAATTTCAAAAAAAAAAAATCAAATTAAGATAATTAAATTAGTTAAATTTATAAAATATGTTAAAAAAAAACTTTTTAATGAACTAAAAAAATTAAATAATTTATATTGAGTTTAAGGTGTTTGTAACAAGTTGGGTTATTGGGTTAACGTCATACGAGAGGTTATCACCTCATTTATGGTGGTGAGTGCAGTAGGTAGGGGATGGGAAACACATATTTATCATGCTATAGGCTATTTAATGTGATTGGGCACTATATGCTCACCGTTAGATTTAAATTTGTTTAAATTTAAGAGTGGGCATATATCGCCCAACCACATTAAATAGCCTATAGCCCTGGGAAATAATGGTTGCCCAAGAGATGTGGGCTTCTTTTCCGGCATTCAATGTGAAAGTGGGGATTGAGATTGTTACACATGCAGGGACAACACGAAGATGCAAGTGTGGGTACGATTCACTTCATATAAGGTGTTGGGTCATTTAATGGTGCAGGCACTACTTGTTAAATTTGGAAGGTTTTTAGTATGCAATCTCGTGTTTCTTCCCCCGCTTTTCACATTGTTGGTTTTTGGGATTTTGTGTGAATTCCACATTCACACCTAGTGGTTGCGAAGACACTATAAATTTTCGGCATTCCAGTTGGAATTCTCTTATGTGCGGGGGGCAGACGAGGACTCGACTCGTGGGCACAAATTTTTGATCTCCTTGGCTCCTATTTAGTACAATGGTGAGGCAGAAGACTTGGAAAATTCGTGGCCATGGAGGAAGGGGCCCCTATGAGGGAGTGAGCCCCCGAACTCGAGGTGGGAATAGGTCCTGACCGAGGTGAAGAAGGAATTGGATAATTGGAGGACGACTCCTTAAAGCTGGAATGACAATATCTCTTTGATGGTATAAGTTCTGGAATATTTAAGGCAAAAAAGATGGCCAAATTCAATAATTGTTATATTGATCTGTACCGGAGGATGGTGGATGAAGGCTCTCTAGGGAAATGGAGGATGAACACTTTCGTGGAATTTTTGGGAATTGGAAGAGGAAGAATTTTGTGGGACATGTGAGGATGGAGGATGAAGACTTTTTTGGGAAATGGAGGATGAGCACTTTTATGGACTTTTTGGGAGTTGGAAGAGGAAAACTTTTGTGGGACATGTGATCTTAGATAAGAACAACATGATTTTTTTTCTTGGGACATGTGGTGTTGGATAAGAACAATAGGAAGAATGAGATTTTGTTGGAAAATATTGTATTCTCTCGATAGTGAGGTCCCAATGGCAGAATGCTAGGTAGCCCGGGCCTTTTTGCTGAAAATGTCAAGGAAAGTCGCAAAGTCCCCATTGAGGTGAACACCTCCACCTCTACCTCCACTGTTAGTTTCTAATTGCTATTACGTTGGGTTGGATTTTTTGTCTTCTGGGTTGAGTTGTCATGGTCAGGACCTCTAGTTTAGCTTTGCCTCTAGCAAGGAAGTAATAAATGAAATATGTTTATCTTTTTTTTATGGGATGAAAAATAGGGACGAGAGAAGAGGAGACTTTATCCTATGAGAGGATGTTATATGATGTTATATGAAAAATTTTTTTGAAGCAAGCTTTGTGGATTTTTGGTAAGATTGTGATCCAATTTAAAAAAAAATTATGAGATTCTCGAATACATAAACTTTTAATGGAGGTCATTTTTTAAGTGTTTTTTTGTAAATTAAGCAAAGTTACCATAAAAAAAACCTTTATTTTATTTTTCCCTATTACAATAAAAACACCTTTATTTTATTTTTTTCTATTATATTGATATTTATTTATATTGGGTTCAAAGTGTTTGTTGTTGTTAAAACAACCAACAAATTATTTACCAACATAAATTTACAAATGTGTAAAATATAGTAGATTTATAAGATAAAGATGAGATCCATGAATAATGTGATGGATTTACAAAGGATTTACAAATGTGTAAAAATATATTAGATTTGTAAGATAAATGTGAGATATATGAATAATGTGACAGATTTACAAAATAAATATCAAATCCGTAAAAACATGTGAAAAATAATTTAAAAACAAGCATTTCTCATAACAAAAATGAAAAATTTTTTTATGTGGAAAACCTTACAAGGAAAAACCATGACCAAAGATCTGTAAATTTTCATTAAATAAAAAATTACGACCATTCTCTCAACTCCAATCTTCTTTGCCTTCTCACCCCACACACAATGTCTGACCAAAACTACATATATACAATTTCTCATAGAATAATCTAGAGAAATATTATTGGCACAATACTATGTGTTATGGAAACCATGGGTCCAAAACCACTACCATGACTGTAGACTTATGCGAGAAGTTTCAAGAAGTCATATATTACATTATGCTTTTATTTATTTATTTTATTTATTTGGTCTCTCACACACAATAATCTCCCACTTGAGACCAAATACAAATTTCTATCTCTTATTTGCAAATGTGAATCTCCCACTTAAAACCAAATAAAAATTTCTATCTCTTAGTTACATATGTTTCCAAAGTCTTATTTTATCATCTTTTCATCAAGTCAGCCAAGGCTCAAAATTTTAGTTAACATATCAACTCGAGTGTCCTCTATGTGTATTTTCTCCAATTGTAGCAGATTTCCCCTCAAAATTTTAGTTAACATATATCAACCCTGGATTGTCCTCCGTGTGTATTTTCTCCAATTTTAGTAGCCCACCAACATAGATCCATCTTAAGTATGGATCTAACATGAACAGGTAGAGGGATAAAATTTCTTCACATGCAAACTTCTTTAGAGTGAAAATTTTAGAAATTACACCAATGGATTCAATCTGATCATGCAATGTATTAAAACAAGATATTGAATCCTTCTACAATATTTGTGGAATATAAATCAAGGTCTCTCAATCACATGCAAGTAAGAGAAAGAAGTAAATCAATCGCACAACATAAGATTTTCCCCGGGGAAAGAAAACCCGCTCAAAACCCCTCCATATCTATTGTATAATCATCCAAGGAATCATGAAACAATACAATGCATGTGTGCCTCACAAGAACCTCATACACTCGACCAATTATCTCACACTAATCTAGGCAAAATTGGACAAACACATAGCCAATTTTCAGCCCACCTTCAGCCTGCCTTTATTCACGCAATTCCTAGGCAAAATGACTCCTATTAAATAGGAATTCCAACCTTCCTTAATCGTGCAATCCATCATGGAAATCCTATGGCTTTATAATTGCACTGGGCGGTTCACTAGTAATAAACCCGATAGTTAACTTCCCTTTAACATTTGTCTCAATTGGGTCATCATCGAATTAACATGCATGCAACTATTAATAGTGAATCATCATGTTACTTGGTAGATCACTACTTTTGAATTAAATCTAATTTAATTCACTTGACCTCTCACTAGCTCATCACTCAGTTAGAACTAGCTAAACTAATTTTAACTCAATTAATTTGAGTTAACTGATTACACTCACACCACACTAGTGCTACAACTACTACTGGACCCTGCAAATAATATAATCACTCTCCATGCCTCACCTTTGACCCTCCACTCGAAATTCTTGAGCTAACTAAGTCTATCTCAATTAGTTAACTATTACAAGTTGTTATGAGATAAGATTACAATTTATTTAAGGGATAAAAGAATTAGAGGCCCACATTTAGCACTAATGTATCACTAAATTCCTCACTCATGTGTGACTGGAATCCCACACTAGTATGTGGTGTATTTTCTTGTTGAATTTGAACACTCCCTCTCAACAAGAAAGAGATTATCGCCTACCCCCGAGCCCTCGCCATGTGGTATTTGAATTTGATATTTGCAAGTGCCTTTGTCAAGATATTTGCATCCCTAGTCTTTCCGTGGGAATGTACTAAAACAAAATAATGCACCTCTCGAACACAATCTCTAAGATGGTGGTACCGTATGTTAATATGCTTGGACCTATCATGGAATACTAGATTAACCGAGAGTTTTATGCAACTCTAGTTATCACAATGTATCACCATCGGATCCATCTAATGACCGAATAAACCAACAAGTATCTTCATCATCTAGATGGCCTTACATGCAAACTCGACTAGCCGCCATGTACTCGCCTCGCTGAACCGAGTGCAATTTATCTCTCGCTTCTTGTTGTACCAAGAAACTATTGCCGATCCTATGCCGAAGATGCCCCCCCCGATATGCTCTTCCCCGTCCGATGGACTACCTCGCCCAATTCGCATCGATGAAGCCTTTAAGCTTCACTCCCTATATCTCGTTTGTACCATAATCCATACTCTGTAGTGTCCCCGAGATATCTCAAAACATGCTTCCCTTCCTTCCAAAAGAGCTTGGTAGGCTAAACCATAGCTTGACTAAGTCAAGTTAACTACGTAGCATATGTCTCGTCGTGTGTTCACCAAATACATAAGTGAACCCACAAGATGCCTATAAACGCGTAGCATCCACTACCTCGCCCGGAGTAACATCCTCCTTCCTCCGGGTCTCCGCAAGAGGATTATCCATGGATTTGTTTCCCTCCATGTGGAACTTCCTCATAATCCCCTTGGCATACTTGCCCCGAGATAAAAATATCTCCCCATCTCTTTGCCATATTTCCAAACCAAGGAAATAGTGAAAGAGCCCCATGCCCTTCATTTAAAAATCTCTTGCAAGATCCTCTTTGTAAGAAGTTATGAGCTTCTCATCACTCCCGTCGCATAAGATCATCAACATAAAGTACAATAATCAAAAGCTTACCATCAACCACAATATGATATAGGTTCACATCCGCTTCACTCTTTGTGAAGCCCAACCCGGTGATATAGTTGTCGATCCTGGTGTACCAAGCATGAGGTGCTTGCTTCATCCCATACAATGATCTCTTGAGTCTACACACATGTGACTCCCTTTCAAAGGTCACAAAACTTTATGGCTGCTCAATATACACTTCTTCCTCATTAACTCCATTAAGAAAGGTTGTCTTTACATCCATA
The DNA here is from genome assembly GCA_034641835.2 of Pinus albicaulis. Classification (NCBI taxonomy): domain Eukaryota; kingdom Viridiplantae; phylum Streptophyta; class Pinopsida; order Pinales; family Pinaceae; genus Pinus; species Pinus albicaulis. The sequence continues at coordinate 288,212,501 of CM076571.1, read as the reverse complement.
TGATGTATCTGCCACCCCATCTGCACTAAGAGTGCAAGGATGGATCTAATCGATGAGTACCTTGCAACCAGTGCAAAAGTCTCCTCATAGTGAATCCCCTCTACCTGTGAGAATCCTCTGGCCACAAATCTAGCCTTGTATTTCTCCACACTCCCATCTGCTTCTTGCTTCACCTTGTAGATCCACCTAGATCCAACCACTTACTTCCCTACTAGTCTTGGGACCAATTTTCCATGTACTATTTCTGATAATGAAGTCATACTCCTCAACCGTGGCATCAACCCATGTTGGTCGCTACATTGCTTCCTCAAAAGAGGATGGTTTTCTCACAATACACTTTCTCATAAGAGCCATGTATCCAAGATACTCCCGTCTCGGGGACCTTCTCTGCCTACGCTGTGATGTAGGTGCACCTACATGCTCTGTCACATCTAGCATCAATTTGTCAGCCTCGTTGGTGCGGTTCCTCACATTGCTGGTGGATGGATCTGCATGAGTGGTTTCTTCCACTCGATGATCCTCTGCTTGTGGCTACTCCACATCTTGATGTTCATCCTTTGGAAATAAGAGTTCATCATCTACATGCAAGTCAAGCTCCCTCTCAAGGGACAATCACATGGCTTTCTCCTCATCAAATTCAACATCTCTACTGAAAATTTTCATCATGTTAGCCGATAAATACACCCGATAGTTGTGGGGAGTATCAATGTACCCCACAAATATCCCAACCTCTTTTGTTGGCTCTAGATTCTTCCTGGCATATTTGGTCACATGGAAATAGACATATGAGCCAAAAATTTTAAAATTTGAAACATATGGTTTCTTACCTGAAAACGCCTCCTCTGGTGTACTGTTGAGGCGTAGAAAATGTATGCAACAACATCTGGGAAAACCACCCATTCAAGGACTTAAAAACTGTCCCTTTTCCATTTTGAATGGTGGCTCCGAATGGATTTTTGGGACCAGATTTTCTCCAATTTGATATAGTTGGGGCGAATGGATGGTTTTATCTCTAAGTGGAACTTGATAGATGGAAATATAGGCAAGCTTGCAATCAACAATAAATCTATATATTTATATATATCCTGAGATGAAATCTATTCTCTGTGTGATCTACAAAGTAATCTTTTAGTGGATGAAAATAAAGATCATACATTCACTTAGAGATATGAAAACATTTGAGATAATTGATTTAATTAAAAGTTAACTAAATCAATTTAATAAACCTTATATCGTAACTTATAAAAATGCCTGTATTGCATATATATAAATGATAACATCATAACATGTTTAGAAGTGAATTAATGTCAAACTATATTCAAACAAATATATAAGACAAAACATCATAAGATAAATGAACTATTCATCATTTGAAACTCAAATATAGCACATAAGATAAAAATACAATATATATGTTTACTCTGCTCATCTGAGAGATAATACTTGGTCGAACCTTTTCTATTTAGGAAAATTTAAGGGTACATAAGTGCAACATTAGTGAAGTCTTCTTTTCAAAATTTCAGGACCCCTTCTTAAAAGACATGAAAGGGTTTACATATAAAAATAATAAGTCTTAAAATAGTCATTACAATAAAAATTGAGGAGGTTTCAAACAACCCTCCTTAAAGTAAGTAAAATTAAAACTAAAATAGAAATTAAAGAGGTGATTTTTTGGAGGACCGTCGTGATGTCCCCTCTTCCATTTTCTCCTTGAGTTGAAGAATATTAAGCATAGGCTTAACCTCTAGAGGTTGGCCCGGCCTAATGTGTAGGTGTCCAGTGAAAACAACTTCGTATAGTGGAGGTAGCATGTATGAAGACGTATCTGTAAGACAATGAAGCATATTTCATTAGCTGTGAGGCTTTACTAAATATCTCCATTATTTTTCCCAATCCAACTTTTCAATCTTCATAATATGCTCCTCTTTTACTTTTGACACTTCCTTCCATTGTCTTATCAAGTCTTTTACTAAAGGAAATGCACTAAGAGGACATCTCTCAATAATATTTGTTGCGATAAGATTCTCGCTGACAATTTCCACAATGTTAGTGGCAGTCTCTTTAGCTCTGCAAATTGTTCTTTCTGCATTCTTCAATTTTATATCCTAGTCTGTGAATAATATCTCTTTCTTTGAATCTTCAATTATGGGCAGCTAGCCTTTCAGCCATCAATAGAATCCCGCCGAGTGAAAAAATGGGGGACCTTATCATCTATGTCGTCGAAACTAATCCTCATATCATCAATGCGATTCAAAAGTGAATCACTATTTCAAGTCATTTCTTGGAAATTTTAATGCACAGAGGTCACCCTTCTTCGATAATGTCATATCTCCCAAATTGATAAAATTTCCCAAACAGACACTTCTAAATGCAAAAAAATTGTAAATAAACCCATAGTTAATTATTTATTTTAGATTCTTTATTTTTATGGTTCCAAATCAGAAGATGGTGCGTAAGTCTGTTCTATTTTGATAAGCCCAGAAGGAGAAAAGACCATGCTAGCTTGCAGATTAGAATTAGAATGCAAAAAAAATACAATAAAGATATGAAGCACTAATTCAAGGTTTGTATAAATCAATCGACCTTGGTATTAAGTATCCGCAAATATATGGAGATTTAGAAATTATTATTAAACAAGTGAGAAAAAATTATACATTGCAACTCTCCGGGACATCTCAAACATTATCGCTGATTAGTCCATAATTTAACTTCTCATTTTTTTAGCTTTAAGTATCTCCTTCCGTGTCCCTCGAATAAAAAAATGCTAGTGCATATTTATTGGCAAATGTATCATCGAAATTAATACCATCCCAAGAATTTAATCCCAATATATTTTCTAATGAATTAATTTTTAGTACTCATCCATTCTTGATAATATTACTAATTGGAGAGTTTCTAATCACGATTATGATATCATAGACTTCCTTACCTCAAAAGGATCTTATGATAATAAAATTATAGATGAAGATGAACATTGTTAGGGTCCTATAAGTATAGGATTCATAATTTGGAATTGATTTATGATAGTGTTGTAAAATATGTACATACCTTGCTTTATAGAAGTTGTTTTCTCATATTTTGTGAAAAAGAAAAAATAGAAAATCAAAAAGAAGGTAAAAGTCCTAAAAGAAATATCAAAGGACTTAAAAAAATATAGACCCCAAAAAGAAAAAAGATGAAAAATAAAACATGAAAGTGTGCAAGTCCAAATGCCACTCCTTTTTACTTTTGCTAAATGATTATAAGCAGAGTGTCAATAAATACAATAATCCATGATGAGTTAAACTCTGTTTAAACTTTCTGACTTGTCATGTTTTCAATTTCCATGTTTTATATAGTGAATAAAGATTAGACAAGACGAAATTTTAATCTCCCCGACTAATCGTAGAGATAGGTAGAGAATAATGAGGAGCTCATTAGTTTAATCCGAGCCCCTGATGAAAAAAAAGGTAGAATTAGATAGTTTTTATGCTTTCAAAAGAATAAAAATGTTTCAAGGTAGAAAGCTTAATGCACCCGCAAAAAGGAAGAAAAAAATGTTAGAGTAATGATTGGTAGGTAGAAAGAAGTGGAAAAAAATCATGTAATACTCATCACCGGGTAGAAAAATCACTATTTTCCCTTCTCCCCGTAAGTCTTCAATATTCTACACTTCCTAGCCAAAGAGGCTCGCAGCATTTCTTTGACTTCTGTTGGGGACCGGACCCAAGGCTTACCGACCGGATAGTGGAAAGTGTTGGATTCTTATGATAAACTCCCCTTCACTAATATTCATTCATCATTCATACATTTAATTCATTTTCATAAGTAAAAAACTCCTTTTTTTTACTTCATGATACATAAAAGCCCATTTGATTAACTCCCTTCATTCATAAAGCATACAAACCCTCAAAAAAACACTCTATCTTGAGTAAAAGTGGTGAAATTATGAAATAATAAGCTTTGCTCTACATTTTTCTCACTTTACTTATTCATATAAGTGTATTTTTTTGTATTATTTTCCCCTTGTCATATTAATTTCTAACTTATGCTATTAAATCCCCAAAATTACCTTATCCTACCTATATAATTCCCTTTATGTTAAATATTCCCCCAAATCCCATTATTATAATATTTTAAGCTAAAGTTATTATTCACATGCTGAAATAAAACCCAAAAAATACCCCCTTTGGCCTAAAACTAACTATATAGAAATACTCCGCCCCCTATAATTATTAAAACCCCCATGGTTTAAAAACTATATAATAAAACAAAAATGCAAAATTGGCTTTTATTACATATCTTATGAATGTCTAAGCGCATAAACGTTATCCCATTTTATCTCATTTTTATCCTAAATTTATTATAAAGGTTCAACTCGCGCCTTTGTAATATACTTACCATTCTTCCCCGTGCTTAACCCTAAGGTTAAAGTGTGCCATAATATAACTTAATCTTTTCCTTTTTTCCCCGTTATATAAAAATCCACATTTTATATAAACATTAACCCAAGTTAATATAGCCCCACCTCATGTGCATCCCTCCCATTCCAATAAACCCACCATATATCGCTTATACATAGCCCTTTTGTATATAAAACTTTGATCACAACACATATCATATAAAGGTTTTATTATATTTTAAAGCTTGCCAACACATATAAAGGTTTTATTTACATTTTTATTACACCAAAGCAAGATATCAATAAAATACCCCGGTCCCACATACCTTTCGACCGCACCTTTCCTTTTTAATCTTGGCCCTTCGCTTCAACTTGTTAGATCTGATGGTGTAGAATCGATATCAAACCCGTAAACCAAACGTTCGCCCAAAGCCAAAATCAACGCGAAATGAGATGTTTGCAATATTCCGCCTCTTGTGACATGGCACGATTTCATTCGACCGCGTTCGTTTCACCAAATACATATTACCACCATGAGGTAACGTGAAAACCACCGATGGTTTTCGCATTTAAAAATCCAAACCACTCCCGCCAGCGAATTTGACCTGCATTGAATGCATTAAAGATTATTCATATATTAAAATTAAACCTTTGATATATCGTTTTGTGTTTATTCATGCATTCCAAGCTGAAAAAGAACTCTACCCGACTGTATTGAAGCTGCCCGACTATATTTAAGCCTCTCGTCGATAAATTTCCAATTCAAAATCCAAATTTCACCGCAGATTTCCGTTTGAAGACCGGAAAAAGCCATTTTTTTTTACTCCAACAAGGGTAATCCGCAGCTCAAATTCGACCTCAAATGTCTGAAAACCCTTCCAACTATCAAATAGCTGTGTTCAAAGGTATTTTTCGACATACAGACCTGCAAATTTCAAGGTTAAACCATCCATAAGTAAAGTAAAGTCTTAATTACGAAAATTATTTGTAGAAATTGCCCAAAAAACTCCTAAAACAGGCCAAACCCTCGCACATTTTCCCTAGAAATTACTGTGTTCAAAAAATCCTCTTCTGAAGCCAATTTTCTCAATTGTGTCCACTTAAAATCAATTTCAAAGAACAGGGAGGAGGTTGAAGCCCAAATATATCCTGAAAACGCCTTTTTTACAATTCAAATTATTCGTAAAACCTCGTTTTCTATCTTAAACCAGTTTGCATATCTTAGATACCTAATTGAGAAAAAATATCACTTGAAGCTTATCCTTGGCTTATAAATTGATAAATTTATCCTCTGTTTAAAGAAAACAACTCTTGGAAACAGTTTAAGCTTGCATTAGTTACTCAAAAAAAAATTACTAAGAAACAGACGACATCTAAAGCTGTGGGTTCTAAGCCTATTAAACTTGGTTGATCAAAGATTCCCAAATCTGAAGCATCAAAATCCATCAAATCTACTCCTGCACTTACTACTAAAACTACTGTGTCTGTAAATCCCCTTCAGCCACCAACATCTACCGTAGAGATTCTTCCATTGACTGATATGGATTACAAGATTTTTGACCCTATGATAGAGTTTAATCTATTGGAAATTCACAATTGGTGCTATGATAAATACCTTGACCAAGATGAAATTCCTATTTGGGAAACTCAATTGCCCCAATATGTAGTTCCTTTGACTCATCCTAGACAAGATCTTGTTAGACTGTGTCAAAAGCATTATGAACCAGCACCAACGAGCTATTGTTAATCGCACAGAGAGGTCCTTTTTACAATCACAACAGTAATCCATAAATCAAATGCCGCAATTACCATCCGATCCTCATTTAGTCCCCCCTTTCTATTGAATATTTAACCCGGCTTGTACTTAAGCCCGGATTTCCCAAAGAAGTTTATGATATTTCGGGACTTTATGCCTTCCCATGTTGACATCCCTAAGTTGAACCCTCCTTATTCAACTACCAAATTTCCTAAAGGATCAAGGCATATTATTTCCATGTTATCTTTTATACTAGGATATTTCACGTATGGATTCACCGATGAATCCATTCTTGGATTTCTATCCACTTTATCTCTAGGTCAACCCCCCGCACTCATTTTTTATTATGCCAATTTTATAGCGAGATAGCATTCATCACCAATTGACCAAACTACCCACCGAAGGGGGTGTTTAGGTGCTCATCATACTTGTTTCATTTGTTTCCGTTCTTCTAGTTTCGACAATTTTCCAATTTCATTGCAAAAAAATGGACTTAGAGGGCCGCATTTTGTTTATCATCTTTTGGACTTCTTTGCATAGGAAAGAAGGCAATGATTTCGCTTATATAGATTTTTTCGTACCTATTCCTCCGCCAGCAATGAATATATTGTACAAAGCGGAAAGCAACCTAGAGTAAATGAAGACATGAAAAATAATATTGTAGTTATCGTAACAAAATAAGATGGGAGACTCTGTTTCTTTATGAAAAACACAGAGAGATAAGAATTTTTGTCTCAAACTTATTACCTTATAAGTTTCCAAAATACATGTGCATGAGAGTTTTTGCATTGGAATACTTAAGGAAAATTCTAAATTTTGACTCCATCAACTTCTTAGTCGCCAGAAAAAGACCCAATTTAAGCTTAAAAATCAAGTTGGGCCTTTCATCATAAATAACAGATAGCGTGAAAAGGAATTCAATAAGATACTAGCAGGGGTTTAAATTTCGGTGACAGCTTTCCTTGGAACTATGATCCTCGGGGGATCTTGAGTAATTTAAGGGTTAAATGCAAAATGACACCATTTATACATGAACCTAAGCCAAAATTGAGAAGTTTGCAAATCAAACAGAAATGGATAGAGAAAACTCGATAGATACCACAAATAATACAAAAACCAAAGATAAAAAAATGGATACTACACAAGCTATGGTAGTTGCAAAACAACCTAAAACCTCTACAAAAAGAGGCATAGATGAGGGGAACCTATATGAAACTCGAGACCACCATAGAGACAAAGTTCAAGCTCATTTATAATAAGAGGCCTAAAATTACTATAGTTAAAAAAAAGAAAAAGTGATTGAAATTGAAGATACAAATGAGCCAGAAATAAACAATGATGAAGCTACAGTGATAGTTAATGAAACTCTAACAGAGATTGAAAAGGAACAAACAATAGCTAAAGGAAAAGATACTCAGATGATTGAAAAACCCCAAAATATGGAAACTTATTCCTCAAACACAGTGGAGGAAAAATAATTATATATGAAAGAAAAGTACAAGCAAATCAAGCAAAAGAATGAAGAAATAAAGTCTGAGATTTATTCTCGCTTTTCTTACGAAAAAACCAGGGAATCAGAATAGGCTACTGACAAACTTTGACTATGCAAAAAATAAAATGATTATGTCATTTTTGTGACCAACTACTTCAACATATAAGACAGTGGAAAACTATAAAAAGGTCGAGTTTGAAGTAGATACTGAAAGTGTCCATGAGCTAGACCAAATTGAATTCCACAAACATAGCTCTGAAATGTTATATTCAACTGTGGTAACAAAGGCTACTATGTTGCAGAATACCATTATTAACATGCAGGATCAAATGAACCTGGACAAAGGCTCTTTGTATGCTAAATACCTAAGGATTAAAGCCCTAGAGGATTTGATTTTATAGGTGGGATATGATCCCTCAAATGTGCAGGAAGCTGAATTGTTGATTAAGAAAAAGAATGAAGATATTGCAGCTTTGAGGAAACAAGTTAAGCTTCCCTCAAAGTGAGCACCCACAGACTAAAGAGATCCTTCAAGAGAAAAGTGAAAAAGAAGAGATGATGAAGTTGATCCTCAAACTAACTGCTCAAGTTAAAGAAATGGAGACCCAAATGGATCAACTTGTTAAGGAGAAAGAGACTATGAATAAAACTAATGCTCCTATTATTGCTATAGTGATACCAGTGATTACCACAGCTGTGGCTTCCACTTTGGGAGAAAAATTAGCACCTAAAGAGCCATTGGCAACTACATAGCAAGTGCATTCACCACTACATTAGCCACGCATTCTTCCACAACATAGGTACAAAAAAAAATGGAGCATGTCAAATAGTGAAAGAAATGGAGGAAATTTCCTTGAAAAACTAATGAGATAAATAGCTTGAAAAAGATGATTCAAAGTCTTGAAGCCACCAACAAAACAACATTGATAACTCGCTAAAAACCATGAGCAAAAGGCCATCGACTTGAAGAACAAATGAAGAATTTACAAAAGGAGTTAACATTTATCGAACAGTATTTCCTACATCAAGAATCATCTTTGGACAAATATTATTGAGGCCATACATTCTCAATGGCCTTCAATTCAGAGTCATCTATGAGTAGAGAGACTCTACATGTTAGTACCAAAATGAGATTTAGAAAACCAAGGATGAGTTAGCTAATAAGCCATCACAGGATTTAAAACTCATCACTTTTGAACGAAAGAAGAACAAGAGTAGTTGGAGGAGTTACAGGTACAGGATAGAACTAAAAAAATATTACAAATCAAGAAGGTTGTGACCAAGAAAAAATTGATGAACAACCTAGAGGAAAAATGTGAAGCTACGAACATTTCCATTTAAAGGGAAAACAAGCAAAATTCCAATCCTTCCAGTCCTAAAAAACCAAAAAGTCCCAAGATTGTTGATATTATTGATGAAGTAGCTCAATCTTCCAAAGATGCACCAAATGCTAATACTACAAAAGCCTCTAATTCAAGAAAAAACAACAATTTCCCGATCCTAAAAAGAGTCTTTTTGATTCTAAATCAGCAAATCCTAAAACTCGATAATACAAAAAACAACACGAAAAATTCAAAGTCCCGATAAAACATTTGCTTCCACACAAACTATCCTTGAAAAAAATAATTAAAAACAGACAAAAAGTCAAGAAACTCGTACGAGATAATATTAGAACAAATCGAAGATAAAAGTACAACTTTTTCAAATTCAAGAAAAACCCACTCGTATAACAATTACAAAAGATGAATTACTTCGTATTAGTAAGTCTCAACCCTCATCCAACATTCGACCGAAATAGCTAAGTTAAAAATACCAATTCCTTTAACTCGAATTGGTAAAGAATGACTTATATAAATCAACAATTATTGAGACTTTGAATATGAATGATGGTGAAGATGCCATTAATTTGAATGATGATCAACCGCGAGTTGATTTTTGGCCTTGATGTAAATGGTAAGCATTCAAATGGATTAGTCCCTCCTTTCTATATTAGCCTTACTATCCATGATCATATTTTACACAATGCTATGTTAGATTCACGAGCTTCCCACAATTTAATGCCTAAAGCTATCATGGAAATTCTTAATCTAGAAATAACCAGGCCTTACAAAGATTTGTTCTCATTTGATTCTAGCAAAGTTAAGTGCTTAGGATTAATTAAAGACTTATGTGTAAATTTAGTTCAAGCACTCCGGTAAGAGTACATGTAATGGACACTGTAGTAGTCGACATCCCACCAAAGTATGATATGCTTCTTTCTAGCTCTATGGGGAGAGAAATTTGAGGGGATCTCTACAATTAGACATGAGCTATGCTACTATACCAATAATTGGATAGCCCAAGAAGCTTTATAGGGAAAATTTAATGAAATTCATGGTCAACAGCTCGTAAAGATCGATAAATTACCCCCATTTACTCAACACCAACCGATCTTGACTCTTTCATTCTATGTAACTCCGATAATAATGAAATCCAGATTTTTACTAATTGACATAAAGCCAAAACCAAAAAAATGATAATATTTTTTCATGAAGCCCTTTGCAATTTAGACTTTGATGGCTTTGTGAACAAATCAGGGAGCAAGGGGAGTCGGAATATGGATCACAAACATTGAGACAAGTCATTCAGAAGGACATGCCTTTAGACTCAACTTCAAATGTACTAATAGCATGGCAGAGTATGAGGCACTTATCTTAGGCCTCCAAATCATCAAAAATTTAGGAGGTAAAATAATTTTAATCATGGGAGATTTGGAATTACTTATAAAACAAATAAATGTAGAGTATTTTATTCATAATCCTAGATTAGCCAGATATAGAGATATAGCAACTGAATTATGTGAAGATTTATTGGAATGTAAGTTTGCTAATATACCTCGAAAACTGTAACATTCAAGCACATTGCTTAGAAACTTTGCTAGCAGATGTAACTTACCTTTTTCAACCAACACATAGGTATACCGTCGAAGTTAAATATAGACCCATTATCCCAGTACAATGTCAAATACTAGCAGATTTTCTTGAAGATGAATAGATTTTTCCATTTTTTTTAGTAATGAGGAAGAATTTCAAAATTGTAAGATAGATTCGGACTACAATATAGATTCGCATTTTAATTGTGAAATAGATAACATAGAGGTACATAAATTTAACAAAACCACTGTATTTACTCAATCTATCATAGATAACTTAGAGAAAGTAGATATAGAGGAAATCATTGAAGAATAAATTGACATGTTAGATCTTAAAGATATTTTTTTTCCTAAAGGTTTAACTCCTTTGGAGGACCTTTTTATTCCAATGATGTGCCTAAAAAAAGCCAAAAATGGAACCAGACAGGGTCTAACATTGAGGAATGTAACATTGGGATGGAATTAAAGCCAAAAATTATTAAACTCGTCAAAATCTTTACCTCCTCAAGAAAAAGAAAAATACATTGAACTTTTTAAAAAAGAGGAATATCGAGATGTGTTTGCATGGAGTTATGAAGATCTCAAAGCTTATGACACAAACATAATTCAACATAAGATTCCTATAAAAGAAGACCATTAACCATTTAAACAAAAATTGAGGAGGATTAATCCTATCTTATTACCTTTGATAGAAAAGGAAGTTAAACACATGTATGATGCCCAAATCATTGCACCAAACAGTATTCCGATTGGGTTTCAAACTTAGTACCTACCAGTAAAGACAACAGGGTGAAATCAGCATTATGTGTAGACTTTAGGAATCTCAATAAAGTATCTTTGAAGGATAATTACCCTTTACCCAATATGGATCATATTTTACAAAGGGTAGTTGGTTCTTCCGGGATATCTTTGTTGGATGGTTTTTCGAGATACAACCCAGCATTCTTGTTCAAAAAGGAAGACCAAGCTAAAACAATTTTTACCACTCCTTGGGGCACTTTTCATGTGTGAAAAATGCCTTTTGCTTTGATGAACGCTAGATCTACCTTTCATAGGGCTATGGACATAGCCTTTGCAAAGGTAATACATGACTTCTTGGTTATTTATTTAGATGATATTACTGTTTTTTCTAAGTTGGATAATGAACACTTGGATCATTTGAAACAAGTTTTTATTAAATGTAGAAAATTTGGTATATCTTTAAACCCTAAGAAGAATATTTTTGGATTAGAGGAAGGTAAGTTACAAGGACACATAATTTCAAAGGAAGGTATTAGGATATATCCTGCAAGAATAGAGGCCATTCTAAACATTCATCCACCTCAAAAAATCAAAGAGTTACAAGCATTTTTAGGTAAAATTAATTTTTTAAGGAGATTTATTTCTAACTTAGTTAAAAATCATCATAGAATTGAATAACATGCTTAAAAAGGACTCCGTTGTAAAATGGACAATTGAAGCAAAAACAATCATTTGACTCTATTAAACAAGCTTTAACTAAAACACTGTCTTAATCGAGATGCGATTTCAAAAAAAGACTTTATAATTTTTTTCATTTGCCTCAGAAGATACTATTGTCAGCGCAGTTCTACTGCAGAAGAATGATCAAGGTTTTGAACAACCTATAGCCTTTTTTAGTAAAACCCTTAGAGATGCACCTCTGAAATATAACATAATGGAGAAACAACCTTTAGCCTTGGTTAAAGCTATAAAATATTTCACGTTTTACATTCTTTACTCCCACATTATTGCCTATGTCCCTAATTCTATAGTAAAATAAATTCTTACTCAGGATGGTCCTAATGGAAGAAGAGGAAAGTGGATTGCCACTATCCTGGAATATGACATATATATTAAACCAAAGAAACTCATCAAAGGACAAGGATTAGCCATATTGATGGCTGAATCCAATTGCAATGCATTAGATATAAATTTTATTGCTCAGCCGATAACCAGAGAAGAGATGGCGACCTCACTGATCGCTGAAGCCTTTCTAGATTCACCATGGTACTCGCATATTATCTTTGTACTTACACACTTACAAGCTCCTCCCTGGATTAACAAGGACTAAAGCCGTATTTATTAAATTTAAATAAATGAGATTTTGTATTTTGGATAATGTGCTTTTTTTGGAAAGAACAAAGTGGGATATTACCGAATTGTTTATCGAAAGTAGAAGATGACAAAAATTCTTGAGGAATTTCATGCAGGTGACTATGGAGGGAATTTGTATTGGAAAAAGTAACTGCATGAGTAAGATCCCGAGAGTCTGGTTTTTTACCGGCCTACCTTATTTTCTGATGTGAAAAAATTTGTTACTTCATGTCATAAATGTCGCATTTTTTGAAGGAAATAAGAAGTTGTTACCTTTACCCCCTAAAGCCTATTTCTACCGAAATGCCATTTCAACAATGGGGTTTAGAATTCACTCGGGGAAATTCACCTTCCATCCTCCGGCCAACACAAGTGGATTTCGATCGCCATAGCATTACTTTACTAAGTGGATTGAAGCCATTCCTACTCGTATAAGCACCGACTCGCCATTATCTCTTTCATAGAAAAAAAACCTTTTATCTAGATTTGGATGCCCAAGCAGAAAAATAATTACCGATAATCCAACAACATTTAAATCTAAGAAAATGATTTCCTTTTTTTCACAAGTACCGTATTACCCTAGGCCACTCTACTTCTTATTACCCTCGTGGTAATGGCCTAGTCGAATATTTAAATAAAAGCCTTGTGAATATCATTAAAAAAACTACTTAAAGACAACAAGAAAAATTGGAATAAAAATTTAGTCTATGCCTTATGGGCAGATAGACTTACTACCAAAAAGTCAATTGGAACTTATCCTTACCAAATTGTATATGGGATGGATGTAGTTTTCCGATCATCTTTAGGTGTTCCAGTAATGAAGATCATTCAAGAATCACAAGTGGAGCTAAATGATATACAAAGAATTATAAATCAAACTATTCATCTACAACAAACAAGGGAAGAAGTCTATGAAAAATCTCAATTCATTCAAGATAAAATCAAGAAAATTTTTGATAAAAAAAGTAAAGAAGATGACTTTTTCACTAGAGATAAAGTGTTAAAATGGGATTCCAAGAGAGAAGAAAAAGGCAAGCATGGAAAGTTTGACTTTCTATGGAAAGGACCATATGTAATTTATGGATATAGGGGTAACAATGATTTCTTCATAAAATATTTGGATGGAATAGATATTCAAGAAGGACCATTTAATATTAGAATTCTCAAACACTACTATTCTTCTGATTTAACCAATAGTTAGTCCCAGTTACTTTTTACATCAAAACTAGCAAAGGCGTTGGTAGCTATCTCTGAGAAGAGATGTGGCAGCTACAGGCCTCTGAATTGAGTTACAATGAGGCTCGAGGGCCTATTTATTATTTAGAAACAATGGGAAATCCTAAACATGTACCAAAACCCTAAACCTTAGGAGATGAAGCGCCAAAACTATGGGCCCCGCTTTGGGTAAATTGGTGTTTCAACTTCCCAGGGGCGTAACTTTGGCATACGATCTCCGTTTGACGCGTAACATACCTCGTTAGAAAGATCTATCCGAGGACTACAAATTTGGAACAAGAAACATTGGTCCATAGACCCATTTTTCTCTCCATTTTCCAAAAAAACGTCGTTTAGAGCCTCAAAATGATCTTTCGGAAGTTCGGGACCCAAAAAACTCGCTAAAAAATAGTAAATCGTGCCCGAAACCGAAAAACTGAAAGAAACAATGGTGGAGCCCCCAAGTGGAATAGGTGGGTGACCACCAATATCCACCTGGATCATTCCTCCCCCCTTAGGAAGCAATGGTCCCCCATTGTGTTAAGTTCCTCCATGAGATGAGGAAATTTCTGCTCGAACTTGGTCCCCGGTGAACCACTTTCCTTGGTGCGAGGAGTTGGCCACTTTGACAACCCGATATAGTTGGATCTTCCCGTTGGTGAGTGTTCTTGATTTGCATATCCATGATACAACTGTGGTGGCCCTGCTCCATGCGGTCTGGATTTAACTTCGTTGGTGTGAGTTGTTCCGCAATGTTCGAGGTGTCCAGTAGAGGTGGGAAGTAAGGACGAAGGCGATCCACATTGAAGATCGGGTGCGTACCAACGAATGGTGGAATACCGAGCTCGAAGGCATTGTTCCCTACATCCTTGGTGATGGTGTACGGCCCGTATCGCGAGTGGGCGAAGCTTGTGGTGGGGTCTAGTGAGGCGCTCCTTTTTGCAAATGTAGCCATACTTTGTCACCCACCCGGACGTTGTGTGGCACCTAGTGTTGATCATGGCATTGCTTGTACTTGGCATTGGCTCTATCTAATATATCATGAACCTCGTTGGTGGATGTGTTGAATGCGCTCAATGAAGCTACTTGCTTTGTCAATCTTCGACCGGACATGAGTCGAATCGCCCGAGCTGTACTCGCAAATGACATGGCTACGTCAATGGGACATAGTGGTTGGAATCCCAAGCCCACTCGAAAGGGGCTATGGCTGATTGAACCGTGGAGAGCCCGATTATAACTATGTTGTACATAGGGAGGCTCACGTCCCATGTGCGTGGATGATTTGAATTGTACATACGCAAAATGTGTACAATCATTCTATCGACGACCTCTCGTCCGGCCATCTCGTTTGGGGATGGAAAGCTATGGACTTAGTGAGCTTGGTATCCAACATTGACCGCAGGCCGGACCAAAATGTGCCGAGGAATCGCTATATCGATCCGATATGATAGACTCGTTGGATCCCAAAGTGCACCCACACTCATTCAAAGAAGAGTTCGGTAGTGGCTTCCACCGTGATATTCTTCTTGCAAGCCGCCATAATGGCCATCTTCGAGAATCTCGTCGACGACCATGAAAACACGCGTCATTTCCCTCGCTTAGTAGAAGGCAGAGCCCGCCATGTAATCCATGGAGATGGATTCCCAAGGTTGACTAGGGGTAGGTAGAGGAGTATATAGGCCTTGCTTCTTGATGTTCGCTTTGGCAATGGCACAAGCTAAGGGCGGATCCGATGTGCTTCTCGACATCCTTTCAAAGGTTCGGCCAATAGAAATACTTCTCGTAGGATTGCTACTATTTTTCTCGACCTCGAAATGCCCGTTGACTCGACCGTAGTGTGCTTCCCATATCATCTTGGCACGCTCGCTTGAAGGAACACAAAGGTGTCCCATGTGACATAAAAGTGCATCTTGGAGGTGAAAAATTTGGAACTTGCGTACCCCCCCCAAGAGTGCCTTGTAAGTGTGGCCGAATTTCCGGGTCACTCTCATAGAGAAGTGGCCAATCGAAGCCTCATGCCCACAAGAGTTGAGCATAGTGGTGAGCGCCACGATCGGTGGTCGGCCGAGGCAAGCCCGCAACATGATTGGTGCTACCCTTCTTGTACTTGATGTTCAAATGAAACCGCTGCGGTATATGTGGACCAATTTCGATGGCGATCATTCTCGCAACTTCCCTTGTGTCCGTATGAACTGCGTAGGGCCGTGATCCGTGTGGATGATTGTTTCCTTCCCCCAAAATGTAATGCTTCCATTGTCGACAAGCTTGCACAATGGAATACATTTCTTTGTCATAAGTGGGATACTTGCGAACTGCGTCGGACAATGTCTCATTGTGAAATGCCACCGGATGTCCCCGTTGAGTAAGAACTCGCCCAATAGCATAGTCGAGGCATATGTCTCGATCTCAAATGGTCGTTGAAAGTCCGGTAAAGTGGGAGCAATCGGGGCGTAACAAAGGCGATTTTTTCAATTCTCGTGGAACGCATTTTGTTGAGATTCCGACCAAAATAATTTTTTCTCTCGCTCCTCCCTTGGTGACTTGACTCAAGGGCCAAGTGATATGAGAGAATCCCAACACGAACCTCCAAAGAGAAATTAGAAATACCCGTAAAGCTACGAAGCTCTATCATAGTGGTTGGGGCCGGCCAATCTCGAATGACTTAGATCTTGGTCGGATCCACATGCAAACCCTCCCCTTTCATCAATAATGTATCCCGTATATTGAACCCGGGTCATGCCAAAAGTGCACTTCTCCAAATTGGCACACAACTTGTGTTGTCGCAGCTGTTTGGAGGACTTGTTCGGATGTGGTGAAGGTGCTCTTCCCAAGTCCGGGTCGAAGATCGAATGTCATCCAAGTACACCACTACAAATGAGTTGGTGAATGGCTGCAAGATGTTGTCCATCATCCTCATGAAGGTTGCGGGAGCATTCGTCAACCCGAAAGGCATGACCAGCCCATTCGAAAAAGGCCTTTCCTTGGCTTTGAAGGCGCGCCTTCCACACATCGTGGGAGGGTTCAATTGGTACCCGGTGATACCCAGTACTTGTGTCGATCTTGCTGAAATATTTTGCACCTTTGAGTTGGTCCGTAAGGTCATCAATCCGTGGGATTGGGTACCTATTCGGATGTTGATCTTGTTCGAAGGCCCGATAGTCAATACAGTAGTCTCCATGTCCCATCCTTCTTATGTACCAACACAATCAGGGCTCCCCACGATGGCGATGAACTTGGTCCGATGTGACCTTTCTCGCAACAGCCTCCCTAAATCGCCTCTTGATGTCATCATTTTCCGTAATCGCATCGCCGATAGATCGGTCCATTAGGTAGCGGCGCACCCGGGGTTAGATCGATTGGGTGCTTGACCTCCGACAAGGTAGAGGAACCCCCCGTGGGTGAGGTGAATATGTCCCCGTACTCCTCCACAACCTTATCCATTTGTTGTTGTTGTGCAAAGGATCCCCGTCTCGGGAGGTCGTGGCCACGGTCTTCTTCTTGCCCGGGGCGGATCATCGAGAAAACGAATTTCCCGGTTTGGGAAATGAGCGTTTTACCGCATTGTTTTGCAGTAACCAAAGAGATAGTGGTAGGAGGTGGTACCTCCGGTATCCCCGTACAACTTATTTCCCAAAGTAACAATAACAAGACGAGGTCAAGACTCATACATAGCATGGCGCTTCCACAAGTATGGTTGTCCTAATAATACATCGTGAAAACATCAATAGGAGCAACGTCACATAATACCTCATCCGTGAAGGGCTTGATGCTATAGGGAATGCGACGACCGCCGGGCCGACGCGAAGATCTCGTCCTCGGGTGAAGCCACCCGATGGTGTATGGATGTGGGTGAGTTGTGGTCAGCAAGCTTTCCAACCGCTTCATGGCGTCTCATCGAAATGAGGTTCTTTTTGGCTCCCATTGTCAACAATGAACCGTAGCATCGGGGAGCCCTTTACCCACATCCGGGAGTGGAAGAGACGTTCCTCCTCCTCCCGAATCATCCGATTCCTCCTTTCGGATCTTTGTAGTGGCAACAAAGTGGCGTTGGGCTCCACATAAATAATCTATTTCCATTTTTTCATTCCCATTTTCGGGTTCCGATTCGGAGTTAGAGCATGCATCCGACTCGAGCTCTCATCTCAAACTCACTAGCAATCGCTTGGCCCGACACTCACTTGTGTTGTGAGTGGAGCTCTTATGGAACTCACACCACTTTCCCGTGTCCTTCTTTGGCTTTGCGGCGGTCTTGTTCTTTTCTTGTGGCTTCGATGAGTTTTCTTTAGCCGCCATGCCTTGGCTCCGTCCTTTGTCTCCGCGGTTTGGAAGCACCTTTCCCTTGCTTTTTGATTCGCGTGATCCAAAGTCTCGCTTCTTCCGCTTGAATTTCCGCTTCAATCTTGGCGGCATACCGTATGCCATACCAAGCGAGGAGATGTCGAGGAACTCCATTTCCTCCCTCGAATGTATCCGTGTAGACAGCTGCGATACTTTAGCACCATATGTTTCTTCGAATCTTTGGTACCCAACTTTGTGCGCAGGCATGGAACGAATTCGTCTACCTCATGCACATCTTGATCCCTTTGTTGTCGCGAGCGCATGTCCATTGTATGTACTTGTCCTCATAGTTCCCCACGAGATAGTACCGTTCCTTGACGCGCATCTCGGAAAGAATTCGAAGTTGGTACCGTTGAGAACAGGGAGGGTTCTGTCTCGGTCCTTGTTCTCGCAGTAGGTTTCCACCGCTCCTTAACATGGGGGGGGGGTAGCTTTGAGGAGTGTAAAAAATAATCTTCTCCAATTTCGAAAAAGTCATGAACCGAGAAATATCCTTCTAAAATCGCATTCAACCATCTATCTATGACATCCGTGTCTATTTGACCCCTCAAATATGGGAATTTCAAAATTTACTTGTACGTTAAAAGGAGTCGCACCTCCGCAGTGGTTACGTCGGATGCAAGATAAGCTCAGCCAGTGGGTAGTCGTTGAAGGATCTAAGCAAAGTTATCCATCATCGCGTTCCTTTGTTTTTCGAGGGCCTCCTCGAGCAATATTTTGATAGGATCTCCTGCTCCCTCATCTTTCTTTTCATCCCCCCATGGGCGTCCGTCGAGGTTTACGAGGCCGATCTTGCAAAGGTTCCACCGGATTGAGCCCTAGCTCCTTATACCCCCGACCTCGTTGGGGACATGCAAAGAAGGATCGAGAAAAAGAAGACCCCTCCGATACCACCGATCCGGATTTATGCAAGAATGCAACGGAGTAAACATATAACCATAAATACAGTAGATGCGACGGAAATAACACTTCATTTCATTAATATCAAAGAACTGAAATTTGCTTACGAGATAGAATGGAAATAAAAACTAGCTAGGGCGCTAGTAGCTATCTCTCGAGAAGAGATGTGGTGCGCACAGCCTCCGAGATGAGTTACAATGAGGCTCGAGGGCCTATTTATTATTTAGAAATAATGGGAAATCCTAAACAAACAACAAAACCCTAACCCTAGGAGATGAAGCGCCAAAACTATGGGCCCCGTTTGGGTAAATTGGTGTTTCAACTTCCCAAGGGCATAACTTTGGCATACGATCTCCGTTTGACGCGTACCATACCTCGTTAGAAAGATCTATCCGAGGACTAAAAATGTGGAACAAGCGACATCGATCCATGGACCCATGTTTCTCTCCGTTTTCCCAAAAAATGTCGTTTAGGGCCTCAAAACAGCTCCGAAAGTTTAGGACCCGAAAAACTGCTAAAAATAGTAAATTGTGCCGAAACTGAATAACTGTAAGAGACAATGGTGGAGCCCCCAGATGGAATAGGCGGTGACCACCAATATCCACCCGGATCAATATCCATTGAATTTTTTTAGATTGGATTGGATATTTTCTTTCCAAAGTTGAAGCCCGTAGAGAAGGCCCTAAGCTTTGAAGAGTAAAAATGTCATAAATATGAGTGTTTGTAGAAAACAAAAGATAATTACTGGATCATCAAGGTCAAAATTGAAGGCCACTAGTCTTAGAGTTCTTGACATTTCACCAGGAAATGCCATCCCCATGTGAAGTCGTTGTTAGGGTCCTATAAGTATAGGATTCATAATTTGGAATTGATTTATGATAGTCTTGTAAAATATGTACATACCTTGATTTATTCAAGTTGTTTTCCCATATTTTGTAAAAAAAATAAAAAAAGTAGAAAATCAAAAAGAGGGTAAAAAGTTCTAAAAAGAAATATCAAAGGACTTAAAAAAATATAGACCCCAAAAAAAAAGATGAAAATAAAACATGAAAGTGTGCAAGTCCAAATGCCACTCCTTTTTAATTTTTCTAAATGATTATGGCAGCAGTGTCAATAAATGCCATAATCCATGATGAGTTAAACTATTTAAACTTGACTTGTCATGCTTTCAATTTCCATGTTTTAGATAGTGAATAAATATTAGTCATACATTTTAATCCCCGACTAATCATAGGTAGATAGATAATAATGAGGAGCTCATCGCTTTATCTTGAGCCCTCTGATGAAATAAGGTAGAATTAGATAGTTTTTATGCTTTTCAAAAGAATAAAATGTTTCAAGGTAGAAAGCTTAATGCACCTACAAAAAGGAAGAAAAAAATGTTAGAGTAATGATTGGTAGGTAGAAAGAAGTGGGAAAAATCATGTAATACTCATCACCCAGCAGTAAAATCACTAATTTCCCTTCCCCCGTAAGTCTTCAATATTATACACTTCTAGTCAAAGAGGCTCACGCATGTCATTGACTTCGTTGGGACCGGACCCAAGGCTTATCGACTGGATAGTGGAAAATGTTGGATTCTTATGATAAACTCCCCTTCACTAATATTCATTCATCATTCATACATTTAATTCATTTTTATAAGTAAAACTCCTTTTTTACTTAATGATACATAAAAGCCCATTTGATTAACTCCCTTCATGCATAAAGCATACAAACATTCAAAAAACACTCTATCCTGAGTAAAAGTGGTGAAATTATGAAATAATAAGCTTTGCTTTAGAAAAAAAAAAAAAAATCTCACTTTACTTATTCATATAAGTGTATTTTTGTGTATTCCTTTCCCCCCGTCATATTAATTACTAACTTATGCTATTAAATCCCCCAAAATTACTTTATCCTACCTATATAATTCCCTTTATATTAAATATTACCCAAAAAACCCATTATTATAAGATTTTAAGCCAAAGTTATTATCCACATGCTAAAATAAAACCCAAAAATACCCCCTTTGGCCTAAAACTAACTATATAGAAATACCCCGCCCCCTATAATTATTAAAACCCCCATGGTTTAAAAACTATATAATAAAACAAAATGCAAAATTGGCTTTTATTACATATCTTATGAATGTCTAAGCACATAAACGTTATCCCAATTTATCTAATTTTATCCTAAATTTATTATAAAGGTTCAACCCGCGCCTTTGTAATATACTTACTATTCTTCCCCGCAGAAGCTTAACCTAAGGTTAAAGTGTGCCATAATATAACTTAACCTTTTCCCTTTTCCCCGTTATATAAAACTCCACATTTTATATAAACATTAACCCAAGTTAATATAGCCCCGCCTCATGCGCATCCCTCCCATTCCAATAAACCCACCATATATCGCTTATACATAGCCCTTTTGTATATAAAAAATTTGATCACAACACATATCATAGAAAGGTTTTATTATATTTTAAAGCTCGCCGACACGCATATAAAGGTTTTATTTACATTTTTATTACACCAGCAGCATATCAATAAAATACCCCCCGTCCCACATACCTTTCGACCACACCTTCCCCTTTTTAATCTTGTCCCTTTGCTTCAAATTGTTAGATCCGACTCGTGTAGAATCAATATCGCACCCGTAAACCAATCGTTCGCCCAAAGCCCAAATCAACGTGAAATGAGTTGCTTTCAATATTCCGCCTCCCGTGATGTGGCGCGATTTCATTCGATCGCGTTCGTTTCACCAAATACAGCTTACCACCATGAGCCAATGCAAAAACCACCGATGGTTTTCGCATTTGAAAGGCCAAACCACTCCCGCTAGTGGATTTGACCTGCATTGAATGTATTAAATATGATTCATATATTAAAATTAAAACCTTTGATATATCGTTTTTTGTGTTTATTCGTGCATTCCAAGCTCGAAAAAGAACTTTGCCCGACCGTATTGAAGCCGCCCGACTATATTTAAGCCCTCGTTGATAAATTTCCAATTCAAAATCCAAATTTGACTTCGAGATTTCCCTGTTTGAAGACTGGAAAAACCATTTTTTTTACTCCAACAAGCAGAACTAGAGCTCAAATTCAACCTCAAATGTCTAAAAACCCTTCCAACAGTCAAATACCCGCATTCAAAGGTATTATCGACATACAGACCTGTAAATTTCAAGGTTAAACCATCCATAAGTAAAGTAAAGTCTAAATTAGGAAAATTATCCATAGAAATTGCCCAAAAAACTCCTAAAAATAGGCCAAACCCTTGCAAATTTTTCCCTAGAAATTGTTGTGTTAAAAAAAGCCTCTTCTCAAGCCAATTTTCTCGCCTACGTCCACTTAAAAATCAATTTCAAAGAACAGGAGGAGGAGGTTGAAGCCCAAATATATCCTAAAAAACGCCTTTTTACAAGTTCAAATTGTTCGTAAAACCCTCGTTTTCTGTCTCAAAACCACGCTTTGCATATCTAAAATACCTAATTGAGCAAAGATATCACTGAAGCTTATCCTTGGCTTATAAATTGATAAATTTATCCTCTCTTTAAAGAAAAAAATCTTGCAAATAGTTTAAGCTTGCATTAGTTACTCAAAAAAAGAATGACTAAGAAACAAATGACATCTAAAGCTAGGGGTTCTAAGCCTATTAAACTTAGTGGATCCAAGCTTCCCAAATCTGAAAGCATCAAAGCCATCAAATATACTCATGCACTTACTCGGGTAAAACCACCGTGTATGTAAATCCCCTTCAGACCCACTAGTACCTACCGTAGATATTCTTCCATCGACCGATATGGATTACAAGATTATTGACCCCGTGAAATAATTTAATCTATTGGAAATACACAATTGGTGCTATGATAAATACATTGACCAAGATGAAATGCCTATTTGGGAAACTCAAATTGCCCCAATATGTAGTTCCTTTGACTCATCCCTGACAAGATCTTATTAGATCGTGTCAAAAGAATTATGAAATCCGGACCAAAGCGCTAATGTTAAAGCGTATAGAGAGGTCCTTTTTTACAATCACAACAGTAATCCATAAATAAAATGCTACAATTACCGTATGATCCTCATTTAGTCCCCCCTTTCTATTGAATATTTAACCCAGGGCTTGTACTTAAGCCCCGAATTTCCCAAAGAAGTTTATGATATTTCAGGGACTTTATGCCTTCCCATGTTGACATCCCTAAGTTGAACCCTCCTTATTCAACCGCCAAATTTCCTTAAGGATTAAGTGCATATTATTTACATGTTATATTTTATACCGGATATTTCACAGATGGATTCACTAATGAATCCATTCTTGGCTTTCTATCCTCTTTATCTCCGTGTCAACCCCCAACACTCATTTTTTTTATTATGCCCGCTTTATAGAAGATAGCATTCATCACCAATTAACCAAACTACCCACTGAAGGGGTGTTTAGGTACTCATCATACTTGTTTCATTTGTTTCTATTCTTCCAAGCTGACAATTTTCCAATTTCATTGCAAAAAATGGACTTAGACGGCCAACTTCTATCTATCATCTTTTGGACTTCTTTGCTTAGGAAAGAAGGCAATGATTTCATTATACTGCATTTTTCGTACCTATTCCTCCAAACTGACAATGAATATATTGTACAAAGCAGATAGCAGCCCCGTAGTAAATGAAGACATGAAAAGTATATTGCGTGCTTATCAGATTGGAGATCTGGGTTTCTTTATGAAAAACACATAGAGATAAGAGTTTTTGGCTCAAACTTATTACCTTATAAGTTTCCAAAATACATGTGCATGACAGTTTTTGCATTGGAGTACTTAAGGAAAATTCTAAATTCTGACTCCATTAACTTCTTAGCTGCTAGGAAAAAGACCCAATTCAAGCTTAAAAATCAAGTTGGGCCTTTCATCATAAATAACAGAGAAGAAGAAAAGGAAATCACCAATATTCTAGCAGGGTTTAAATTCCAGGAGAGCTTTCCTTGGAACTATGATCCTCAAGGGATCTTGAATAATTTAAGGGTTAAATGCAAAATTACACCATTTATACATGAACCTAAGCGAAATTGAGAATTTTGCAAATCAGACAAAATGGATAGAGAAAACTATGATAGATACCATAGTCAATACAGAAATCCAAAGCAGTAAAAAAATGGATACTACACAAGCTATGGTAGTTGCAAAACAACCTAAAACCTCTACAAAAAGAGGCGATATGAGGGAACTTATACGAACTGAGACCACCACAGAGACAAAGTTCAAGCTCATTTATAATAAGAGGCCTAAAATTAATACAGTTGAAAAAGAAAAAGTGATTGAAATTGAAGATAAAAATGAGCCAGAAATAAACAATGATGAAGCTACAGTGATATTTATTGAAACTCTAGCAGAGATTGAAAAGCAACAAACAAAAAATAAAGGAAAAGATACTCAGATGATTGAAAAACCCCAAAATATGGAAGCTTCTTCCTCACACACAGTGGAGGAAAAAGACTTGGATATCAAAGAAAAGTACAAGAAAATCAAGCAAACTTAATGAAGAAATCAAGTTTGAGATTTATTCTCAGTTTCTAAAGCAAAAACCAGGGAATCAGAATAGGCTACTGATAACCTTTTACTTATCCACAAATAAAATGATTATGTCATTTCGCAACCAACTACTTCAGCGACCCTAAGACAAGTAGCGTACTATAAAAAGGTTGAGTTTGAAGTATATACCGAAAATGTGCATGAGCTAGACCAAATTGAATTCCATAGACATAGCTTTGAAATGTTATATTCAATCGTGGTAACAAAGGCTATGAGTGCTACTAAGTTGCAGAATACCATTATTAACATGCAGGATCAAATGAAGTTGGACAAAGGCTCTTTGTATGCTAAAGACCTAAGGATTAAAACCTTAGAGGATTTGATTTTACAGGTGGGATATGATCCCTCAAATGTGCAGGAAGCTGAACTGTTGATTAAGAAAAAGAATAAAGATATTGCGTCTTTGAGGAAATAGATTAAGCTTCCTCAAAGTGAGCACCCACAGACTAAAGAGATCCTTCAAGAGAAAAGTGAAAAAGAAGAGATGATGAAGTTGATCCTCAAACTAACTACTCAAATTAAATAAATGGAGACCCAAATGGATCAACTTGTTAAGGAGAAAGAGACTGTGAATAAAACTAATGCTCATATTATTCCTACGTTGATACTAGTGATTACCACAACCGTGGCTTCCACTTTTTGAGAAAAATTAGCACCTAAAGAGCCATTGGCAACTACATGCTAGTGCATTCAGCTACTACATCAGACCCATAGATTCTTCTAAAACACAGTACTCGCAAATAGATGGAGCGGTGAAATAGTGAAAGCTATGGAGGAAATTTCCTTGAAAACTAATGAGATAAATAGCTTGAAAAAATATGATTCAAATTCTTGAAGCCACCAACAAAACAACATTGATAAATCGCTAAAACCATGAGAAAAAGGCCATCAGACTTGACGAAAAAAATGAATAATTTACAAAAGGAGTTAACATTTACTAAATATATTTGCTACATCAAGAATCATCTTTGGACAAATATTATTGAGGCCATACATTCTCAATGGCCTCCAATTCGTGCCATCTATGAGCAAAGAGAGACTCATCGTTAGTAGCCCAAACTCGAGATTCGGAAGACCAAGGATGAGTTAGCCGATAAGCCATAAGAGGCTTTAAAACTCATCACTTTCTTGAACAAGAAGAATGAAAGGCAGAGTTGGAGAAGTTATAGGTACAGGATAGAACTAAAACATTATTACAAATCAAGAAAGTTGTGACCAAGAAATATTTGAGGAACAACCTAGAGGAAAAATGTGAAGCTATGAACATTTCCATTACTAAGTTTTTGGCAAAATACACTATTTTGAGGCAGAGAGGCCTCCCGGATATTCATGTCTTCAGTGACAAAGTAATGGTCCAAAAATATTATGATAAGAATATAAGGGAGTTTGCAAAA
Source organism: Pinus albicaulis (assembly GCA_034641835.2). Lineage (NCBI taxonomy): Eukaryota > Viridiplantae > Streptophyta > Pinopsida > Pinales > Pinaceae > Pinus > Pinus albicaulis. The sequence continues at coordinate 288,186,454 of CM076571.1, read as the reverse complement.
GAACAAGTCAACAAACCACTACCACTGGGCACTCCTACAGGAAAGGTCATCCTTCAATGTTTTGAAGACTTGTTTTTTATACAACATGAGATTAGACATCTTTTTGTTTTCAAACCTACCTTTGCCAAGTACACAGATGCCGATGAGAACTTTAGAAAGCTAAAGAATGTGAAAATCCCAAATGCAGAGCAATGGCAAGCATTCACATATTTAATGTAACAGTGAAAAGGTAAAACAGTGAAGACAAATGCACTAAAAATAGTCAAATAGAAACAGGTAAATAAAAAGACAAATATATTGATTTTTTTACTACAAGAAGACATATTTTTTTCAGCAGGAAAAAGTGAAAAAAAACAGTGAAAGAGTATCGGTGTTTAAAGAAGCAAGTGTTAAAGAGTGTCGAGGAAAGTGTGTCGCCCAAGGCAAGCTCAAACAAAGATATTTCCTAAACAACATGCCAAACGTAGACAACTAGTCAATAAAAAGCTCCTTGTTAGATAAAGTTGTTCTATATATTTTGGATAAGAGGATAGCTTGCTAATTTATTAAGAAGCTGTCCCTCTTATTTTGTAAAGATATTTTCTATTTCCTAAATATTTTCCTACATTTCTCTAGGATATTTGTAAACAATATTTTGTATAAATACTTATGCATTAGAAGTATTATGTTTGGAATAAATTGCTAAGATTACTATAGACTTTTTGTTGATACATTGGAGGCTCTCATGTGTTGAATTCAAAGAAGCATACTGGACAAAGCTAAAGTGGCATCATAATTCAGGATTCTTGCGATAAGTTGAAGGGTGAAGTACATCTCTTATTGTCATTGTTTCTTTTCCTCGAGTTTTATGCAATTCATTATGTGTTTGATCTATCTTAATGTGTAACTAGGAATACTACTACAGACTAGCTTTTTTTCTCCCCGTTTTTAACTAAGTTACCATTTAAATGTTTTATGCCGATTTCGTGTTAGGAATTCTTCATTGATCCTACTCCTATTTGACCCCCTACCGCCTTCTTCATTTTCCGGATCAAAGGATCCTTCATTGCCCTTATCCTGATCATACCATTTCACCAAAAACCTTTCCCCAAATCTCTGAGGGTTATCTACCTTGCCCTGAATACATTTGTACCCTTTTGGCCTTGCGTTCTAGTGCTGCTATCTAGACTTAGAATCCATAGCCCAATGTACAATTAGATCTCTCTCTAGTTTAATCCTAAGTAATTTTTACCCACCAAACACTTTAAAACAAAACCAATTGTTCTATCATAACTAGCCTAAAACATAAATAAAAAAAACAAAGATAAATATTAAAGAGAGAGCCCTCTCTGAACTATAGGAAGGCTAGATCCTATTGTTCCAAGTAGGTATGTGGTTACCCCTAGTGTTCTTTGACTAAAAATTCAAATCCCACAACTTAAGAAATTACTAGGGTGATAACAATCATGACACCTATATAAATAAAGAACAGGATGAAATTTCAATACCAAAGTATGTTGTCAAACTTGAAGACCTTTATGATTTAAAATATATGTTCAATAAAGTTACTAATTATAAAACTCAAAGTTCAACTTTAAGATTTGAGTTAGTAAATATTGGAACTAATGATAAACCACAAAATGTTAACTCAGGTCTTGGTCTATCTTCTAAAGAAAGATCATCATTCATAAGGTTGTTAAAAAACTACAAAGGTGTTTTCTCTTGGGATTATGTTGATCTCAAAACATACGAAACCTCTGTCATCCAACATACTATCCCTATGATTTCAAACAAGAAGCCCGTGCAAAAGAAGTTAAGGGAAAATTCATCCTAATATTGAAAATCAAATCAAATCAGAGTTGAATAAACTCCTCAAAGCTAAAATCATCTTTCCCGTTAGACATTCAAAGTTGATATCAAATTTAGTACCTGTTAGGAAGAAAATGGTGACATTAGGATTTACATAGATTTTATAAATTTAAATAAAGCATGTCAAAAGGACAATTTTCCATTACCAACCATGGATCAAGTATTGCAAAATGTAGCTGGTTCTGAGCTTATGTATTTTTTATATGGGTTTTTAGGATATAACCGCATCTTGCACACCAAGATGACACATTAAGGACCACATTCGTAACTAAGTGGGGGAAATTATGCCTATCAGAAGATGCCATTCAAAGTTAATCAATGCGAGGTACCACATTCCAAAGAGCCATGGACACAACTTTTAAAGGACTCATTAACAAACTAGTGATTATTTATCTTGATGAAATCATCATCTATTCTGGACAAAGAACCAATCATGTAAATGACTTAAATCAAGTCTTTGAGCGAAGTAAAAATTATGGAATCTCACTTAACCCAAAAGTCATATTTTTCTTTAGATGAAGGAAAATGTTTAGGATTCATCGTGTCCAATAAAGGTATCTATATCGATCTTGAAAGAATCAAAGAAATTCAAAGAATTCCTTTCCCTCATAATAAGAAAAAACCATGCAGCTCATTCCCGAGAAAAATAAATTTTGTAAAAAAATATTTGTCCCCGACTTTTTCACAGTATAGTTTTTTCCTTTACAAACAATGATTAAAATCCAGTCTTCAAGTCGGGACATTATGAGAGAGAAGCATTCGATTTTATAAAACAGTCTATTGTTAATGCTCCAATTTTGACTACTCCCAATTTTCTTAATCCTTTTACTTTATATACATTCTCATTAGATACATCATATGCTTCCGTTTTGACACAACTTAATGAGAAACAAGTTGAAGCACCGATTTCATTTTTTAGTTCCAATTCACAAGGTGTAGAACTAAATTATTCAACTGTTGAAAAACAAGAATTTGTTGTCTTCAAATCAGAGAATATAATAGTTCCATTCTCTGCAGTAAGGAAATTATTGATGCAAAGAGAGGTATGAGAAAACAGGGCTAATTGGGTAAACTCGCTTTACAAGAATACGACGTATAAATTAGACCTTGTAAAATTGTTAGAGGTCAAGGTTTTTTGTAGAATGTTAACAAGAGCATCCCATTTACCAACAAGAGTATGCATTTAGGTAATGATGTACAAGTGTCGCGAGGTAAGCCTCAACGATGCTCTGGCCTCAATATGCTAATCTTAAATTTTATTAGAAAAAATGGATATGCCCCTCATGCACTCAATTATAAAACAAAATGTGCTTTAAGATTGAAATCTAAGTAATACGAAATGGTCAACGATGTATTTTTTAGAAGGAACTTTGATTCCAAGCTATTGCGATGCTTAGAGAAAATTGAAGCAAGTAGAAATTTTTGTGCAGGAACACCACGATGGACGAGTTAGAGGACATTTTGGAGGAAATACAACAACACGTAAAATCTCGCATTTAGTTATTATTGGCCAACACTATTCAAAGACGCTCATGACTATGCGAGGAACATGTAAGGTCCATCAAAGTGCATCCGAAGACAAAGGAAACTAGATTTTCCATTACAACTAGTTAATATTGAACAACCATTCGGGTAAAATGGGGATTAGATATAATTGGTGATATAACATCATAAATACATCCTTAAAACTACCGATTATTTTAATAAATGGGTGGAAGAAATTCCACTAAAAGTGGCCAATTCTCGGGGAATATTATCATATTTATTGATCAGCTTATCATAACTAGATTTGGATTACCAACCGATTTGATGTTTGAAAATGCATCATATTTCTCGAGCGTTGCTATGATAGAATTTGCCATTAAAAGTGGTTTTAAGCTTAAATATTCTACTAACTATTATCCTCAAGGAAATGGTTTGGCAGAATTAGCTAATAAAAAACTTATTAGGATCATTAAACGAATTGTTGACCAAAACCAAAGAAATTGGCACAAATCATTGACTTTTTCTCCTTTGGTAGATCGAATAACTCATAAGGCCTCAATTGGCACTTCTCCATTTAATCTTGTTTATGGGAAATAAGTTGTTCTTCCTACAAATATAGTTATTCCTTCTCTTGACCTGGTATAATTTAGTGACGAATCACCTTCTTCTTCTCTCTAAGTAAGAAAATTCCAAATTATTAAACTTGAATAGGAAAGAGAAAATGCCAAAGTTACGCATGCACATCATCAACAGTTAGTTAAAGCTTATTTTGACACAACTTCTCGCAACTCCAAAAATATTTCAAATTGGTGATCTTGTTTTGAAATGGGATAAAGCACACAAGGAAAAACGTAAACATACCAAATTCCAAAGACTTTGGCTTGGACCATTTCAAATCATAGAAAAGATAGGCCCATTAACATTTTTATTGCAAGATCTATCAGGCAAGAGAGATTATCTCGCCTATTAATGGGAAAATTTTTAAAGAAGTATTTTTTCATGGGAGGTAATCCCTTCTATTTCATGTACATTATTTATCTTTTTCTTTTTAGGAAAAATAAAAAGTTTAATGGTATTTACTTATGGATTTTCAAATAGAGATCTCATTCGCTTCTATAAATAAGAATTGTTAAGGAATTAATTGTAAAATTCGAATCTCAAACAAATTTTATTTCACAATTTTTTTTTCACTAAAATTATTTATTCTTTGATAAACTCTCACTTTTATAAAGTATGTTTGTTCTACTATCAATCAAGAAAAGAATATTTAACATAGTAAAGACTCTTTACAGATAAGCGACTTTAACTCTAATATTATCATCCGTAAACCCTAAAAAAAGGCCAATTATTCACCCCATCCAACAAACTTTTCAATTTTCAAAATGTAATTAAAAAATATGCAAAATATTAGAAGATAATAAGCCTCATCAAGACCTTGTTTACCATGTTCATAGGAAAATAATTAAACTAAGATTACCAATACTGTCTACCAAAACAGGGTAATGACTTGAGATTGTATCAAAAGACAAGGGGTCTCATCAAGAGCCAGCTTGATCTAGCTTAGTTACAACCAATGAATGGCATTGTCAATATTTGGTTACCAAGCCAAGACAATGGATTTTAAGTAATATAAAAATATATAGATTTTTTTTATAAAAAAAGAAAAAAAGTGAAAGTATATGATTCTGAACTCATTTTTGAAAATTGCGATATTAGCTGGATGGGACAATGAATCATTGCTGGGTAAAAGGTAACCCTATCGAGGCTATGAATGACTGCTGGCATTAGAGGCTCTGCTTGTGATAAATGAGTATATATATAAAAAGATAATATGGAAGAGCCACCTACTTTATATTTTTTAACTTATTAAAGATTGATACAAACGATCATATTTTCATCTTAAAGAGGGAATCTTATGAATTTTAATCAAATTAATTTTTATTAATTGGTGAAATATTACTTATATTGAAATTCATTCCTGCAACTATTTTTATTTTGAAAGTTTTACAAATTTCAAAAAACTGATCATAGATAACTGGTTCTCCCAAGTATATCACCAATTGTTGTACTATACCACACCCCCCTCATTTATACTAATATACGGGGACCCTTTTTAAATTTTCTTTTTTGGACACCTAGTCCTCAACGGGTAGGTGTGGAAGGCAAATGGACAAAAGGAGTCCAAGAGACCACTTGGAAGATGAATCCAAGGGTCACCTAATGTACTATATGTTATTGCCTAAATCTACCTCAGGCTGAAAGAAGGCAGAGTTCAGGGTAACATCAAACCATGCTCGATCTCCGGGTAGCTAGCCCTACTGTAATGTGGAGAGGGCTCTCTCCGGGTCAATCTCAGCGAAAAGTAATCAATAGGGCTTGAGATGACTGAAATGAAAGCTAATTTTAGGTTAGGTATATAAGTGAAGGAGTTTGATTATGTTTTTGGGGGTTTTTGTTGGATCAAAAGGAAAGGCATTTTTGGGTGCGGGGATTAGGCCTAGTTTTTGCAGTAGTTCGATTGGGGCAAGGAAGGCAATAGTTTTGATGCTTTAGATCAAGTGAATGGATGGATCAGATTGGTGAGGAGCTGAATATGGCAAGAAGGTCTCAAGGGTCCTCCTCAAACAGATGAAAACATGAAAAATTAAACAAAACTAAAGGTAGAGCAAAGCAAGCTACTGAATTCCACCTTTAAACACTGATTTGTTTAATTTAAGAAGAAAGAGAAGGGAAAATGATACACATAAAAATCAGTGAACTTACAATTACATAGATAAAAACACCATCAAAACACAGAGCCACATGGATCCCAAAAAGTGCTGCAAACCTTGGTCTATTACTTTGCCAAAGTGCATAGATGAAATGTATAATGAAGTGCCAAGCAATCCCAAGTGTCCAACTGTGAAAATGACTGAGAAAATACATCATATAGACAAGCCTAACCCATTCCCATGCCTCTAGGGGTCTAGCTCATCATTCTAGGAGCTATTTCAACCATATCTAAACTAGAAACTAGAAAATAGGCCATGAAACAACTTGCCTCTATATGCTAGGAAACTGATCTATTCACTCACATTTCACCTTTTGGTGAATGAATATTCTAGAACAAGTAAAAATGTGCCAAAATTACATCATGATCATGAAATTACATCAAAGTAGATCAATAGTTACATGAAAAAGTGAAACTGGTCAAAACTAGGCGAAATTCTGAGCTACTGAGTGAAAAATAGGGAAAAATTCTCTATGCGTCGTGCCCAAAATCTCTATGCATAGCACAAGTTTGGAGCTGATTTTTGAGGCACTTCCTGAAGTCCAAATGGATCTCATGATAGCTCGTTGGAAATCCCCGCCCTCGTCTAATTTCCAACCCAAGTGGAATTTCTGGATTTGGTGTCCATTTGCCCCTCCAAAAGTTCAATCTCCCAACATTGCTTCCCCGTGGGTGCAAAAGGTGGCAGAAAAGGCCAATTTTAGGGTGTTTTTCGACTCTTTAGGCAACCCGAACTTGATGAAATCCTTAGGTAATCCATAAGCATACACAAATATTCATGATAAACTCGTAAATGCAAAGTTTTCCCCCCTGAAGAGCTGCCAATCATAAGCGCGCGCATGGCGCACGTGGCGCTAGCGCGTAAAAACCTATTTTGTGACCAAAAAAAATTCAAAATTCACAAAATGTTTTCCAAATTCCTTGAAATTTGGGCTGTAGGTCCCCTGATCAAATTCTATGCTCAGCCAAAGAAGCTTCGGCCAAGATTTGGAGCCTATCATGCCTTTTACGATGCTTCAGTGCCCTCCTAAGCCTTGCTTTCAGGATCTTGATCTTCGCTTTGCAAACATGTGTGCATGCCCAATAGTGATTCTTCATGTGTCTGAGCATGTTTTTCTCCCTTTTTGCCTTCTCCAATAGCTTCTCGAGATGAATGTTGACTCTCTCAAGCCAAGTCTCTCTATCGGCCTCAATCTCCCGCTCAATAGGTGCCATCTCGAATGGGCTTCTTCGGGAAGCTTGCCGGTTCTCACGGATGTTTTGCAACTCCATGATCATCTGTTGATCCTCCAACTACTTTTTGCGTTGCTCCAGATAGTTTTTGATCCACTGAGCTCTCTGCAACTTGTCATTCAATGTGTCGATTATTGGGAAAAATACTGAGAGGGGGGGGTGAATCAGTATTTAGGGAAAACTAAAACTTTTTACTTTTCCATGCTCTAAAACCCATACACGACTTTTCTGAATACAACTAGCGTATACACGCGGATATCCTTCATGAAACTCGCGTATACACAAAGATCTAATTATGCCATTAATTCTTCACTTATGTCATTCTATCATTCATTCATTGATGTTCTATAAACAGTAAACATGTGCAGTAAGAACATAATAAACCATCACACATAAGCATCACACATGAACACCAGGATTTTTAGGTGGAAACCCAAGTCGGGAGAAAACCACCGCTGCAGTTGCTCAGCCTTCAATATTTTATTATAGAGAAAACATCTTACAACATATGTGCTGGCGCAGACTTGACCAGCACGCAGGCACCCACCTGCGCTCGTTTACCAGCCTCTCCTGGAAGGGAGCTCCAACCCCCTGACTCGTTTACCAGCCTCTCCTGGAAGGGAGCTACGACCCCCTGACTCGTTTACTAGCCTCACCTGGAAGGGAGCTACAACCCCCTGACTGAAGGCTACAACCCTCAGCACCTCTATGGACCACATTTCATCAATTTTCACGCTGGATCCAAAGCTTCCTTTAGGACACAACTTACAGGCCACATTTCATCATATTTTCAGACTGGACCCACTCCACATATTTAAGCTCAATCATTCAACCAAACTGAAACATACAACTCAGAACTGTAGAATACAGATAGCAGCAACACAGCAGAATAGATCAGACATTTCATACCCCATGCTTCAGCAAACCCTAGTTTGAATACGCGCTTTCCTTTTACTGATATCGCGTATATACGCGCTTCCGTTCACATAAACCAGCGTATACATCTGCACATATTACAAAGTTAATTTCACTGTGCATACGCGCTTTCTCTTCAGAGAAGCCGCGTATATACGCGCTTCTTCTGTGGCAAACTAGCGTATGGTTCTTCAGACATATATGTCATTGCAATTCTTCAAAACAGATACATCACACAGATTTTACCCTTTACTTCAGATAGATGTTCGCCTTATCTCAGATCTAAACATTCCATAGATCTAGAAAATACAAATACATTCCAGATCTAGATTCCCTTCTTCATCATTTCTTCATTGGTGCATCATGCATTCAGATCTATCATTCAACTATAACCCTTTCCATTCAGATATACTTCAGAGAGAAGTATTCATTCAAGCTCAGACATCTTGCACCCACACTCATGATTTGCACAATGAATTTCTTCTCTTTATATAGATTTACCCTTTTCCAATACCATGAGCCAAAACCACATTACTTCTGATGGTATTCCTGGACGGGGTCATTTAGACAAATCATTACCCAATACAATGGGTCAATACCATGGTCGTTACCCCTGGTTTTGCACTTTATGAGCGCTTTTTCCCATACGCGACTTGGCACGTTATTTCCCGCGTGCATACGCGACTTCTCCTAGACAAATCCGCGTATGCCTTGAGACATACTCTTTGCATCATAGATCTAGCACATATTGAATTCCTTTCTTCATTACCTTTTGTACTCTCTGTAGATACATCAGATTTACATCATTTAACAGGTTCATCAAGACATATTCTATCAAGCATAACTTCATCAAGTAGGTTGCCATCATCTTCATCAAGTGGGTTTCCATTCAAGGACAACACTCTATCAAGTGGGTTGTTCATCAAGGACAACACATTCATCATCATATTGCCAACAACATCATATCACATCAGATTTACATCATTACCAAGTCCATCAAGTCAAGAATAACTTCATCAGGTGGATTGCCATCAAGGACAACACATGCCACCAATCTCGTGTCTTCATCTTCATTCAGTGGGTTTCCATCAAGGACAACACTCGGCATCATATTGCTAACAATCTCCCCCTTTGGACTTGATGGCAACCACGATGGTGTTTGATCACCACAACAGATAGGTACATTAAGAATACAATGACATCATGTCACTCTCCCCATTCTTTGACACCATTATCTTCATTCAAACACCATGTCACTCTCCCCCTTTGACATCAAGGGCAAAGGGTGGATCAAAACCAACACACTCTCCCCCTTTTCTCCTCATGTAGAAGAAGCGTTCTGCAGATCTGATGTATACTGAAGTGACCAAGCTCCCCCTGAGTTCATGCTGAATCTTCAAACATATTTTTCAATGAAGTACATGACTCTATGAACTTCCTATCACAAAAGACTCATACTTACATCAAAGATCCAACCAAGTGGATTTACATATGAGACCCAAATACCCAACCAAGCGGGTTTACACATCTCAACTCAACTCCCCAACCAAGTGGGTTTACAAATTTTGACAAGTCCTTACATGACTGAATATTACAATTTTACATCAAGGGTCTCAACATGACCTTTTCATCAAATTAAAAATATGACCATTTATGACCAACACCAGAAAAACCTCAAGAGAGATCATATATCAGAACCACCATAATGCCAACAATGCATTATACTCAGCAAGACTAGGGCTCCCCCTGAAAATGTGCATCCGAACATCCTTTCCATATGACTAAGGCTCCCCCTTAGTTTTGTGCATCCTGAACACTTTCAACCAATCAAATCATCAAGGCATCTTTATCAAAACATTAGAAATAGAATTATGAGAACTGGAACACCACCAGAGATACCAAACAGTATCAAATATACCAAACCGCACTGCAGCTGTGCTGAAGAGAGCTGACCCCAAACAGAAATTTGTCAGCAATCAGACATACGTGGTTTTCTGTGCATGAACTCGCGTATATACGCGACTGTGTTTCAGGAAATCCGCGTATCCAATACCATCTTCTATATTTTAACCAGATCCAATCCTCTGTGAGACAGAGACAGTGTTCAGCTTCTTTCTGAGATATTTGAATACTTCCATGGACTACAGATAGATAGAACAGGTAGTTGTGTCTTCAAGCGTCATCCAATGGTTGTAGCATAAGCACATTAGTAACAAAGCCTTCGGATTCTTTGCAGCATCAATACATCTTTTCCAAGAGAAATTATCATACCAGAACAACATCTTCAAATATGTGTTAAGCAATCATCCATGTGGTCCAATATCATTAAGATCTTCAAGATTTAACATGATGTAGCATATGTAGGGAAAAGGTCTCAACCATAGTAACAAACTCTGCATGATCCATTCTTATTTCTGAATCATAAGACTTCCAACTCATCCATGTGAGAGCACAAAAGATACTTTTCAGCAAACAAGGCTCATCATAATAAACCATGTACTAAGTCATCATCATGAGTATCACAATAACCAAAGAATAAGCAGTCATAGTGCCAACAATGCAATCATTAGTATTCAACCTGCTGCTCCCCCTGAACCAGTGCTCTTCCTTAACTTGTGCAACCTGAACACCTTCATCAACAAGTCATCAACAACAATCTCTGTATGATCTGTCCTTATCTCTGAATTATAAGACTTTCATCTTAGCAACGAATGCTCTTCATCAAAAAGGAAACAGGACTTATCCATAATTTTCAACATAAGAAACCAAGTATCATATCATCATAATTTAGAACTGAGAAACTAAGCTGATACTGAGTCAATAATACAGTTATTAACAGTCAGACTGATGCTCCCCCTGAACCTCTGCTCCTGATCTTCAGCTGTCATCCCAATTCTCTTATCATAAATGCATACGCGACTGTGTCTGTTGGAACTCGCGTGTATACGCGACTTTTGTTCATAGAACCCGCGTATGGAAAGTGAAGCATAGAAATTTTTCACATTTCTTCATCTCCCTCTGAACTTGTACTTTCTGTACTTGTCTTCTTCATGTGAGATGCTCTGTCAGAAATACATATAACCAGAATAATCAAATCAACCATGAGAGTCATCATACATTGCTCCCCTTGTGACGATACATTACTAAATCTCATAATGTATCCCACATCATTCCTGCAGTCAATAAGAGAAGTAAGCTTCAGAAGTGGATGACTGCAGTAGGGTCAGAATTCCCTACGTTTCTGATTGGTCCTCCTTCTTTTTCCAAATTTTCTTGAACTTCCTAACTGTGTGCTGAAAATTGTCCACTTTCTCAGATCTGTTCAACCTGTATTCCTTTTCTACATGTCCATACTTGTTACAAGAATAACATCTCATGTGTCCAAAGAAATAAGCATAAGAATCATAATGAGTATTTCTAATCTTCCTCCTTTTACAATCAGCTGCTTTATGTCCATACTTGTTGCATGAAAAACAATATCCCTTGAAGAAACCAAAGTACCTTTCTATGTAGGAACTGTTTGTTTGAGGCTGAAATGATCTGCTCCTGCAATTTGCTGCAACATGCCCATAATTATGACATTTAAAGCATTCAACATTATTGACTGATTTCCTTTGAGATTTCATCATCGTTGGTTGACCTTTTGTCTCTTTCAACACTTCAGGTTTTGCATTGACATCCTCTGAATTTTTAGCACTTCCTTGTGAACTAGATTCTCCTTTAACAGTTTCATGAAAACCAAGACCAAGTTTGATAGCAGGAGACCTTTGATTACTCAGAATATTGTCCAAAATCTTAGTACTATCTTGAAACCTCAAAAGTTTAACCTTTTCTTCTAATTTACCTTTGAGAATGTTTACCTCAACCTCCAAGGCTCGACATTGCTTTGTCATGCTTTCTTCTTTCCTTCTTCCATCTTCTACTTGATCCTTCAGATTTAGAATCTCTTCTTTCAACCAATTTTCGTTTTCTTCACATGTTTGTTGCAGCTCTTCATTCCTCTTATTTGATTTTTCCAGATCTTCTTTGAGAGAGATGATTTATGCTTCAAGGCCTTCCTTTTCAAATGTTTGTAGAGGTTCCTCATTCTTCTTACTTGATGCTTCAAGATCTGCTTGCAGAGAGATGATTGCAGCTTCAAGTCCTTCATTCTTCTTGCTTGATTTTTCGAGATTTGCATTTAGATCGTTGATTTCTGCTTCTAGTTCTTTAATTCGATTGGATGCATAAGTATGAAACCTTTGATACTTGTCCACCTGTCCATTCAACATTTCTATTTGTTTTTCCATTTGAGAGATCATCTCTTTGTAGATAGTTTCTTGCTTATTAGATGAACTTTGTAGTTCTTCAACTTTAATCTTGAGAGCTTCTTCTAGATCCACAACTTTACTTTCACTATATTCACTATTGTTTGCACAGAGAAGATTATTACAAGGACCCCAATCACTACCTAATTCATCTTCTTCAATTTCTGCTATACATGTTTTCTGAGATATCTCCTTGCTTCGAGTAGCCTTCTTCTTTTGCTTCTTTGCCATGAGCACTTTCAGATCATGGTCAGAATCTTCTTCATCTTCACTGGACACTTCATCATCATCTTCATTTGCATAATAAATCTTCCTCTTTTCAAATTGTTTCCCTTTACCATGTTTTTCTCTACAAGGACATTTAGCAGCATAGTGACCAACTTTTCCACACTCAAAACATTTGAAGGGAAGCTTACCTTTGAATCTTCCAGTACCTAGTTGGAGTTTTCTCACGAAATTCGATTCTTCTTCTTCGGATATATAGCTGGATTCTTTGACAACTTCCTTTTCTTTTCCTTTTGCAGATACCTTAAAAGCAGCTTCTCTGATTTGAGAAGGACCTCCTTGTCTCATTTCAAAAGCAGTCAGAATACCATGTAATTGAACAATAGTAAGAGTTTGTAGATCTTTCCTTTCTTCAATAGCTGAAACTTTAGAGTCAAATTTTGAAGTCAAAGATCTTAAGAATTTTTCCACCAGAGTAGTATCGGTTATGGTTTCACCCAAATTTATCATTCGATTTACAATATCGTCCAGACGTAAGAAGAAATGGGCAATACTCTCATCACTATGCATCTTCAAATTTTCATATTCAATTCTAAGAGTTTGGATTTTTTCACTTTTTACCTTTGTGTCTCCTTCATAGCTTAGAATGATTTTGTCCCATATTTCTTTTGCTGAATGTAGCTGCATCACTTTAGCAAATTCTGGTTCAGACATGCTTCCTAATAAGACATTTACAGCTTTGGCATTGATTTCATACTTCTTCCTTTCTGCTGCATCAGTAGGAATACTTGCCGGGTATTGATAACCTTCTTCCACGATTGCCCATACATCTGCATCAAGACTTTGCAAATATGCTTTTGTTCGTACCTTCCAAAATATCAGATTGCTTCCATTGAATAGAGGTGGCTTTATAGACATTACTCCTTCTTGACTTCCCATTGCGACGGATCTCCTTCAAGCGATCAAGCTTCTGCAGAAGGACCTGGCTCTGATACCAATTGTTGGGAAAAATACTGAGAGGGGCGGGGTGAATCAATATTTAGGGAAAACTAAAAAATTTTACTTTTCCATGCTCTAAAACCCATACGCGACTTTTCTGAATACAACTAGCGTATACACGCGGATATCCTTCATGAAACTCGCGTATACACAGAGATATAATTATGCCATTAATTCTTCACTTATGTCATTCTATCATTCATTCATTGATGTTCTATAAACAGTAAACATGTGCAGTAAGAACAGAATAAACCATCACACATAAGCATCACACATGAACACCAGGATTTTTAGGTGGAAACCCAAGTCGGGAGAAAACCACCGCTGCAGTTGCTCAGCCTTCAATATTTTATTATAGAGAAAACATATTACAACATATGTACTGGTGCAGACTCCTACCAGCACGCAGGCACCCACCTGCGCTCGTTTACCAGCCTCTCCTGGAAGGGAGCTCCAACCCCCTGACTCGTTTACCAGCCTCTCCTGGAAGGGAGCTACGACCCCCTGATCTCGTTTACCAGCCTCTCCTGGAAGGGAGCTACAACCCCCTGACTGAAGGCTACAACCCTCAGCACCTCTATAGACCATGTTTCATCAATTTTCACACTGGATCCAAAAGCTCTTTGTGACACAACTTAGCTGTGACACGTTTCATCATATTTTCAGACTGACCCACCTACATATTTAAGCCTAATCATTCAACCAACCGAAACGTAATAACTCCGTAACCGTAGAATACGTATAGCAAAGAACAATGTGGTAATATCAGATCAGATATTTCATACCCCATGCTTCAGCAAACCCTAGTTTGCATACGCGCTTTCCTTTTACTGATGTCGCGTATATACGCGCTTTAGTCCACATCAACCTGCGTATACCTCTGTACAAATTACAGAGCTAAATTCACTGCGCATACGCGCTTTCTCTTCAGCAAAGCCGCGTATATACGCGCTTCCTCTGCGGCGAACTAGCGTATGGTTCTTCAGATATTTTAGGTCATTGCAATTCTTCAAAACAGATACATCACACAGATTTTTACCCTTTACTTCAGACAGATGTTCGCCTCATCTCAGATCTAAGCATTCCATAAACAGATCTAGCAGATACAAATACATTCCAGATCTAGATTTCCTTCTTCATCATTTCTTCATTGGTGCATCATACATTCAGATCTTTCATTCAATTGTAACCCTTTCCATTCAGATATACTTCAGAGAGAAGTATTCATTCAAGCTCAGACATCTTGCACCCACACTCATGATTTGCACAATGAATTTCTTCTCCTTATATAGGTTTACCCTTTTTCAATACCATGAGCCAAAACCACATTACTTCCGATGGTATTCCCGGACGGGGTCATTTAGACGAATCATTACCCAATACAATGGGTCAATACCATGGTGGTTACCCCTGGTTTTGCACTTTATGAGCGCTTTTTTCCCATACGCGACTTGGCACGTACTTTACCGCGTGCATACGCGACTTCTCCTAGGCAAATCCACGTATGCCTTGAGACATACTCTTTTCATCATAGATCTAGCACATATTGAATTCCTTTCTTCATTACCTTCTGTACTCTCTGTAGATACATCAGATTTACATCATTTAACAGGTTCATCAAGACATATTCTATCAAGCATAACTTCATCAAGTAGGTTGCCATCATCTTCATCAAGTGGGTTGCCATTCAAGAACAACACTCTATCAAGTGGGTTGTTCATCAAGGACAACACATTCATCATCATATTGCCAACAACATCATATCACATCAGATTTACATCATTACCAAGTCCATCAAGTCAAGAATAACTTCATCAGGTGGATTGCCATCAAGGACAACACATGCCAACAATCTCATGTATTCATCTTCATTAAGTGGGTTTCCCATCAAGGACAACACAACAACAATTCATGTCTTCATCTTCATTCAAAGGGGTTTCCTATCAAGGACAACACTCTACACTTTATATTTCCAACCGTATGTCAAAGTTATTTTTGCAATTTTTCATGGGGTCCTAGAGTGAAATCCAACCCCATTTCAGAATGGCTATGGCCAAGACATTGCCCTAATAAAATTCACCCATATCGAACTCCCATACACCGCTCGCAAATACTAACACTTGTACCCATAAGCCCTCCTTTGAAGCTCGTGAAGTGGGCATGGCATTTGCATAAGCCATCCTCTCAGTTGGTTGGAAAAGAGGAATACTGTTACAAACATAAGAACATGTAGAGTACGTTGCCTTAGTGTTGGTCGCTTTAGTTGTTTTAACAATTCAAGCTCCACATAAATTTTCAACCCGAGAAGGTCTCCGTTTATTCCAAAAGACAACCACGCACCGGATATGCTCAATCGAAAAGAAAATAATGTTGTAGTAAAAGTCACACAATTATTAATCATACAAATCTAATTATTCACACCTCGTTTTAAAAACCCGAAGTCTACTTATGTTATAGTAGAAGCAATTCCTCTATTGCGCCTTTTAAGAATCCTAATGAAAGGAAATCATCACAGAAAGGAAACCAATCAACCATAACAGGGAACAGGACCCTATTCCTTCAAATAGAATCCCGCACCGTCGCCCGACACTAATCACATCAGAATAGATAAATTCAAGAAAACAGACCCTATTCCTCGAACAGAACCTTCAAAGACCTCGTCTCCTCTCGTTTCTAATCACACCCAGGAAAAAGAAAGTCAACGATGAACAAGACCCTATTCCTTTGCAGACAGAATATTCAAGACCGTTTCTCAACACTGTAATCACAGACCAAACAGATACGAAACATCCCTGCTTCCTTAAGAACGAATGTACCAAAATCATGCAACCGTTTAAAGGAAACAAAGCTTAATGAACTACGAACTATGCAAATCGATGTTTCAAAAATGAAACATAATTAAATTAAGGTGCGAATATCATAAAGAAACTCAACAACCACAGAACAATGGGTGAATCTTGTGATGAAGGCGAGACCTTTCCTTCCTCACAAGATTCCCTGTGGAAAGAGTTAAATTGAAGCGCTCAAAAGGAACCTTTATTCATTCTGTCAAAAAGGAATGATACATTACAATGGAGTTCAGTCTTTTCTCTCGCTCAAAACAACATTCTATAGTCTCTAATTCTTCTAATGATGATGTCTCCTTTAAAGAGGAGACATATATTACGTTTACATCGCAGCAAATCTATGTTTATCCAAATCTGTTCTTCTTCTTAAAACAGGCCCTTCATTCTTCCATAGAAATATATTGTTACAACAAGATGCGTTAAAAAGTATTGGTTTAATAATCCATGTAACCACTCCTTGCTTGTCTTCATCTTGTTGCCATTGTTCCCAAAATACCTTCCCGTAATCGCAACCATGATAGTGACGAAATTTGCGTGCTCACGACTCTTTCAAGAACGGCCGATCGTTTGAGCACAAGACGTTCCTTATCATAAATTATCTCGTGATCTTTAGAATTGTGTTAGCAACAATATACCTTCGATTAATGATGAAATATGACAGTACAGGAATTATATGTAAACAGATTAAATATATAGTAAAGAGGAGGATTTCATATACCTTTGGATAGAATGAATGAAAATGATAATGGGGCCCTTTTAAATACAAATGCTTATAAAGGGTAAGGTGGTGTCAATATGTATGGTAAAAAATGGTACATCATGAGGTCCTAACATCCCCCCGAAATCGAAAGGGTTGCATGTCCCTGTGCAACCTTTAGTCCGAGTCCGAGTCTCGAGTACCGACTCTTTGTATGCAAGTTGCTCAAGCAAAGAATCGGGGAAGGTGGCTTCGTCGGCTCTAATCCTTGATTGTTCTCGCAACAGTGTCACGTTACCTGGTCCCCTCGTTAACCAATTGGTAGTGAGACCGGTATTGTTCGTCGGCATCCATAAGATCGGGAAGTGAAAATGATAACCAATCCGCTCTCTCCACAATGTCAAATGCATCTGATGTAGTTTGCACTCGATAGTGCAATGGAAGACGGTCATGGCTAAAAGGTGATACTCTTGTTCCTTCTCATATGACTCGTTTTCCAATACGGTGTTGGCCTTCAAGGCGTTAGCTTCCTTAACTCGATTAATCGTTAACACTTCCTAGAAGTGTTGAGGCTTGCAGCTGTTGTATGTAGCGTCGCATCTCCGGCTTCGCAAAATCAGTGATATTCTCCGCTACAAAAAATGGCCAGTGTTTGAAGGTTCCGCCTAATCCAAAGGAGACGATTCTCCTATTATGCCTACTTGCAATAAAAGCAGCTTTCCATGTGATTTGATTGGCAAGAAAATGAAACAAATGCCATAATTTGTACATCACCAACAATGGGAGTAAGGTTGACCTCATTATGAAGATAAAGTTCACATAACAAATGTTGGTCACTAAAGTAGGGGCCCCAAAGAAATGTTTTAACAAATTGTTCCGCCGTGAGAAATTCATGAGATCTCCCATCCTTAACTTCCTTCAATTGAAAATAAACAAGACGTTCGTAAAGGAAGAGAGAATAATTCAAGGAGGGTTTCCGTGTGGCTAACAATTTTTGCACTAATGAAAACATCAAACCAGCTTTCTTTAATTCCTCTGATTTTTTTCTTAGAATCCTTGAACATGGCAAAGGTCCCGATTATCCCGCTGGCATACATCCGATTCTCGCGACAACTTATGCTTTTTTAGTATTTTATCTTGATCCACGATACCGTTTTCCCGCTTATTCATTATTTCTAATTACCTGCGAGTCTGTGGTCCCGCATTATAAGCACCGGGTTGGGGCATTGTCTCGAGTAGCCGAGCTCACTAACACAGGATCTTCGTGGTTTGGTTTTTCCGTACTTTGAGGGCCCCATCGGTTCTTGTGTGGGCAGTAAGGCTTTTCTTAATTGTAATCGATGTGGATGCCTCAGTAATCGGAATTTTGACTATTTTGTATCCTCGCCCGTTGGTAAATGTCGACATTCATGGCACATGTATTCTCCGTACGGATCCTTCTTTGTGTCGATGTTGTGTGTGCCAAAATGTAGAGATTTAATTCTCTATCAAAGGCTTCTCTTGCGATTATCAATTCTTTCTTATAAGCCTCTAGTTCGACTTCAAAACCTATTTTCCTCCAATAAAGATGCCAGTGGTGAACCCCCGTGTGTCAAGTTGATTCTGGCCGGGAGTCGTCGTCGATCTGCTGTACCGTAGTCGGTTCTTTGGTGTTGCGCTCTGCTAAATCGGTTTCCTTGCATTATCATGCTTGGTGGCGCATTTTGTACCTCGCATTTGCTCAAGTTTGCATTTTTCCTGCAAGTAATCGGTTCTTGTGGGAGCGCTATCGTTTGAGCAGTAAACGATGTCATTCACTCCGGCAACCCGGTTCTCGTGGAGCCGTGCCGGCAGACGCACGGGTAATGGTTGGGAATTTGGAATGGTGATGAGGATTGAAGTTTTAATGTGATAGTCGTTGTGGTCGTGGGAAATGGGAGTGACTTCAGTTTCAACAAATATTTTCATTTTCCTCCCAGGTAGGAAAGCAAGTCAAGACTTTCCTTTTCCTTGTAGGAAGATCTTTGACAGGGGAAGGGCTTTCTAAGAGGTGACAACTTGGGATGTGGCCCTTGTTTGTCATTTTGAGACAAGAGATTGTTGGGGTTCGGCTCTTCCTTTTTATGAGTAGGGGGAGATGGGGGAAGCTTGAGAGTCATTGCTAGAGATATGAATAGTGGGAAGGGGTGACTCCGCTATAAGGGGAACTTGGGGGGTAGGTCAACCGGGTTTCCGAGGGGATGGAATCAATGGGGGGTCAGTGATACAGTCCAGCCTTGCCTTTCATAAGAACTTTCGGGAGTTTTCGGGAACTTCCGGCTTGTTGGGGAATTTCGCTTGCCGGGGAATTTTTGGCTTGTCAATGAGAGTGGATTATTCGTAGGGATTTTGCCGAGCAAAACACCTCTCGAATTAATAATTTACATAAGCGATGATGGGTAAGCGGGATAATAATGGGAATTTTACCCGTCTACGTAATATGACATGTTTTTGATACATCCAAGCAGAGATAACAAGGAATAATAACTAATCGACTATGCTACAAATGATTCATTAAAACGAAGTCGTGTTGATAAACTACTCGGTAACGCCTCTTGCATGTCAAATAGTGCTTCGATGAATTCACTTACCATACGTGCTAGGTAATGAAGGTAGACTTATACCACGGCCTTATGTTCAATTCATTCCTTCCCGGAAGAAGGAAGTATTGCTTATGCATTTAAAATGACATGTTTCCCGTCAGAGCTGCTGAGCACCAGAATCGAAACCCCCGTGCTATATCTTCCTTTATGACCGAAATTCTAGACTCTTTGAACCACCGAGTAAGCCTTTCCCGAAAATTCTCGTGCAAACTCTAAAACTCGTTGAGGCATCACCCTCCTAACCTTTTCGAAGTATCTTATCCATCCCCGCCCGCCGAAAAATTTGGTAGGCCTTCGAGAACAATTCAAGAAGAGTTATCGAACCAGGCTCATGTCTCCAGCGAACCTCCCATAGCTACTAACTTGAGTCACATGTGTAGGCGCAGAATAGAAACACGTGCTTTGGTCAAGCCAATT
The DNA here is from genome assembly GCA_034641835.2 of Pinus albicaulis. Taxonomy (NCBI): domain Eukaryota; kingdom Viridiplantae; phylum Streptophyta; class Pinopsida; order Pinales; family Pinaceae; genus Pinus; species Pinus albicaulis. Next base: position 288,166,091 of record CM076571.1, on the reverse strand, counting down.
GTTGCAACAGAGGATATGGAGTCTCAATGACGGTGGAAATAATGGATATGAAGAGTGACGAGGATCGGATGGTGTGGAATGATGATTCAATAAATTCCCCCCCTTACGATGATGAAATGATGTTTACAAAAGTGATCAGAATCATTATGAGCAAGATCCTCTCTTAAAATATTATTTAACCGTATTACATAAAAACCACATACCTTATATTTTTACCTTTGTTTATAATTCAAAGTATAGAGTGCTTCATAATGGCTTCGATATTAATGGAAGAATCTTTTAAATTTCTCTCGAATGTAGAAACAGGAGCATATCAAGACCGCTCAATAATCGAATATTCACCCAAGGGATCCGAAGAATAAAAGTGGAGAACTGAAAAACTTGTATAGCAGAGGAAAGAACGTGTTTAACAATGAAAAGATGAATGACAAAGGCCGAAAGTGGTGTTTCAGCAATGGAAAAATGAATGATATGTTGCCGAAAGTGGTGTTTCGAAAGAAAGGGAAAACATGAGAATGGGATATAATGACTGGGTTTAAAACAAATTGGGGAAGTATTTTCTAAGGGGATAATTTCAGCAAGAAGGAACGGGAAATACTAGCTGAAGGATGATATTTCAGAATGGTAGAAGTGGGGAAAAAATGGAAAAAAGGGAAAATGTAGAAATGGGATAAGTAATAAAAGGGATATTGCTAGGAAATGGGTTGAAATGAAGGGAACAAGCTTTCCGTGATTGAAGCTTCGATCTTCTTATGATGAATCGTCCTCCTTAATGAGTTCTTCCATAGTCTCAGTAAAATTCAATTGTAACATGCTAACCCTTGACAGGATTATTAGTTTTAAATCTAATCTAATGCGAAATACAAGCAAGTAAAATTAAATGTCGTGAGGGAGGCGAAGACTCCCTAGAAAAAGATACGTACTACCATGTACACTCTTGAAATCATCTTTAGAAATGTAGCCGGTACAAAAGAAGCTTATGACCATTTACTCGTAGAGGTGTTTTAGAATCATCAATTGTTAAAAAGTCTTATCGTTCCATTAGGAAAAACAACATCTACTTCATATGGTCCAAGCCATCAGTATTTAGTCAAATCTCCGAAAATTTCAAACCCAGAGTCAGTTAACAAGTGTCCTTATTACCTTTTTGGAACTACTTGTGTTTGATAATTTTATCATGCCACTTCATCTTTGTTTTTGAATCATGGTTGTTTGGTGAATGGCATCTAATCTCTTTTCATCCAATTCAAGAAGTTGTTGCAACTTGTGTCGGTTCGCACATTAGTCAAACTGTAAGATTAACAACTAAAGTGGGGCTTCAGAGTTTTAATTTCAAATTCCACAGAAAAACAACATTTTTACCATAAACCAATTCAGGAGAAAAACCCGTAGTGTTTCTCCAGTTCTCGCAAGCCCATAGTGCTTCAGATAGCCTTTGAGACCAATCCTTCCGATTATCCTTCGATCGTTTTAGTTAGAATGGCTTCTAATACTTTATTTGTGCTTTCCACCGCCCATTGGCCTCGGGGTGGTACATGGTAGTCATTCTATGATGAATATGATATTTCCGAAGGGTGCAGACTTAAAACCACATGAGAATTAATGGAGTCCTCCATCCGCAACTAGCTCTAGAATTCCAAATCTAAAGAAGATTTCTTCAAATAAGAAAGCTAGGATGCCCTCTTCATTGGCTCTAATAAGTGCTTTGGCCTCCACCTATTTAGTCATATAGTCTCGTAGAGACTAATATATAAGTTCTTTGATTGGATGGAGGATTAATGGGTCCTATGAACGCAAGGCCCATCTTTCTGCATCAACAGGCCCTGAACTACCTAGGGGTTTAATGGCATTCGATCTCTATGATTGCTGCTCCATTCACGTAAGCCGGCCACAAGCTCCCACACATTTTCGTAACTTAAATAATGAGGCCAATAGTAACCATCCTCAAAATTTTGTGTGCTGTTCTTTATCAGCAAAATGCCCTCCGCAAGGACCATCATGACAAGATTTTAGTATATCATACACTTCATCTCTCCTAATGCATCTTCGGATTTCCCGATCAAGCCTTGTGTAGAAAAGAAACCCACTTATCCAACATATTCGGCACTTTGTTGAACAATTCTTCTCTTTCTCTCGTATGACAAAGATGGTAATTTTCCGCAACCAAATAATTGGCAATATCTAGACAATCTTTTGAGAGTGAGCGAAACGTAAATAAATACTCTATCGAAGAAAGAATCATCTACCGCAATATTATTACCGCTTTTAACCGTGAAAGGAAATCAGCTACCACATTTTCTTTACCAAAATACATCACAATTGTGATATCAAACTCCCTGCAGTAATAATAGCCATCTAGTAACTCGAGCATTTGTGATAGATTTGTTCATTAAATACTTAATAGCCGAGTGGCTCACAGAAAAAAGTAGAATAAATCCGCTTTATATAATGTCGGAATTTATTAATGGTAATCATCGCAAGAAACTCTTTTTCGTAATTGGGATAATTGGGTTCTACAGGTCATGTTCCTTACCGATAAAGTAGATAGCATAAGGAAGACGATTCTCTCTTGTCCCAAGATAGTCTAATTGCGTGTCCGAAGCATCGTAAGATATATGAAAATGGAGGGCCCAATCAAAGTCCTTGCAAAAATAGGGAGCGATAGATAATCGATGATTGAGTTCTACAAAGGCTTTCTATCAAGAGATTAGTCCACTTAAATCAACATTTTTCATACAATACACAAATAATGGAGAAGTTTACTTAAAAAAATATTTAATAAATTCTTCCGTAATATCCAAGATGTCCTAGAAAATCAGACCAGCCAAGCTAGGAACAGGAAGATGGACTACTTGAATACCTTGAGATGAAATAAAATGTCCAAGCACTACCTTCACTCATCATCATATGACATTTTTCGTACTTAGGGAGAGGTGAGCTTTCTTGTATACAACTATACCTTCTCAAAATTTTGTAATGCATCTTCAAAAGACACACCATATGAGTAAAATCATCCATAAATATTTCCATAGAATCATTCAAAGATATCGTAAAAGACCCTATAACAAATTTCTTTGAAAAGTTGTCGGTGCATTACATAGCCCAAATGGAAGAACTCTATATAAAAGTTCCCCAAGGACTAGTGAAAGTGGTCTTGTCCTGGTCTTGGGGTGCAATTTTAATTTGGTTATACCTCCATCGAATCCATCTAGAAAAGAAAAAAGAATTTCTTTCCCGACAAACTATCCAACACCTGATCAATGAAAGTAAAGGAAAGTGATTCCTTTTTGAGTAGCTTTGTTTAAGGCTCGTAATCAACACATACTCTCCATTTCTCATTTTTATTAGGGAAAATTATCAATGGGGAAACCCATTCACCGTCGTATATGGGGTATATAAATCCCCGCATTAAGCAATTTTCAAGTTCTTCTTAACAATTTCCTCGTAAATTAGGTTCATTCATCTTTGGGGTTACGTACCCAGTCGGCATCTTCTTTAATATAAATTTGATGAGTACATAGTTCGTAATATTCCTTTCATATCCGTGTAATCCCATGCAAATGCTTCCTTATTTTCACGTAACAACTTCATTAACATCCGTGTTTCGTGAAGAATCGTTAGACTGTGATTTATGTCAATGTCTTGCCAAAGTTCACTTCTCGACTGTTATGCTTTTAGATGAGATGGTGGTTAATGTCCGAGATAAGTCTTCGATTCAATCTTTCCGGGTATCTCGTTTTCAAAATTGGCAAATAATTGATTGTGTGTTTTAGCAATTACGTAGGAAGGTTCACAAATAAAATTATTAATTATTTCATCCCCTCCAGACGTTTTAAGAGTTAAGGCTTGTCCGATAGTTAAAACAGGTTGAATAGCATTGGATTATCACAATCCATCCACATAGAATCTTCATTAGTAATTATGGGTGTAGCATGACGGTAAACACAGTATGTCATTTGTCTACAAACTATTAGGAAATTTTCATGAACTAGGATCTGCAGAATCGATAAAGGCACGTCGTGGCTAGCCATGGCCTCCCTAGAATTAAAGGATGTCCCCCTCAGCCTTGTTTTAGTTTGCAATACGACAAAATCCTACTCGGGTAATCTCAGGATTCAACCGAGATAAGTAGATTCTCAACAACTCCTTCGGGTTTAATTGTGGAACGGTCGCCCAACTCTAGGATAGTTGTGCATTCCCGATTGTGTTATTCATCCGTAACCGTGAAGTTTCAAGAGTTTATTATGTTTGTTTGTGATCACCCAGATCTACCGTAACTTGAGGAATCATTTTACCAATTTGAACTGTCATGGTAGAAGGGTTTGGGGTCACCATATTTCACAGGAGGGGTTTTAAGGACATTAATGCGTATAAATCAACCATCACATGCACCGTAAAGGGATCTTTAGTTTTCTCACTGTGTTTCTTAACACAAATATCCCTTATGGTTCCGGCATAAATTGTACATCTCACAGTATGCAGTGAAATTTAACATACAAGTTTTGCAATTCTCTAAAAGATTAAAAGTGTGTTTGTGCGTTCGGTTAAAACTAAACGCTCGAGGAATGGTGGTTATGTTATTTCAATACCCTTGTTAGAGGGTGTTGTGCTTTCATGTTTCTCGCCTTCTTTATCGAATCAGAAGAAGTTATGTCATCAATAATAGGTCTCATCATTTTCCCTGATTCAAATGAATATCATTACATTGCATAGTAGGAAATATAGGCTAATTCCTTTAATATCAATGACTCTGCACAACTTTATTATTGTGTTAGGATTTGGTTGCATAGGTAGTCGGGGTCTCATTTGGTTATTTGGTAGAGCATTCTCAAGGTTAAGAGAAGTGGTTGTTGAAATTGAGGAAATTGATTTGGATAATGAGTTGTTGGCTTCTCCACCTGAATTCCAAGGGTTAAAAGAAGATGGTCGCCGTGGGGGCCAAGGAGTCCACATCGTAGGACTCAATTAAAAGGGATGGGCTTGATTGTTGCATGGTGGGAAATTCATCCTGATTAAAAGGTGGGTATTGCATTTGACTAAAGGGAGGGTAATTTGTTTGACTAAAAGCAGCATTAATTATTCCAATGATTAAATGGCATACCTGAATTCATACCTGTCCTTTTTCGTTGCCATTGTCTTCTTTGAGTTAGCAGTAAACTACTTGCCTTCTTCTTCCATTGGCTGCAATGCTGCCTTTATTCCTTGTAGAGATGGACATTGTTGTGTTTCAGGATCTTTCTCACAAAGGGTGCGTATTAGTATTTTGTCTAATGGGCACCCTTTAGTGGATGTTTGTCCGTACTTTAAAAAAAGAGCGCCCGCAGTCGTCGTTTCAAACTACTTTCTTTTTAACCTACAAAGTGTCAATTTCCGTGAAGCAAAAGAACTAACATCTCAGCTTTTTTAAATTCTTCAAGTAAATTACCTATTTCAGCTCTTGTTGCTCTAATTGGCCGATTTCTCAGACTCTTGAATAGGTGGACTTATTACTTACTTTGTTCTTTACAAATTTCCTCGAACATCTTTTACAGTTCAACAATCTCATCATATGATTCTTTAGATATATCTCCTCACAAGTATGTTTAACACATGTCTAAACAATCATCCTCAGTCCTTTAAGTAATATTGTTTGTGAATTTCCTCACTTATATTCAATATCTTCTTATCTTCCAGATTATAGACTGCAATTTCTTCTGTATATACTTCCATTCTTATCCAAATTTTTTGTGCTATATTGAATAGCCGTCCTTCTTTTCTCTGTCCGAAAATATTTCATATTTAAGCAGAAATTTATGTTTCATCCGTTCCCATGTTGTGATTACTCCGACTTCCAAGGCTCATGAACCATCTTAAAGCATTTCCCCTTTTAATGTTGCCGGGAAACAGCTTCTAACTACATTAAAATATAATCATAACTTCCGCATAATATATCAACCAAAAAAGAAATTTATCCGGATCTTCGAGGATAAACCATGGAAGTAGTAAAGCCGACAATGGAATATTCTTCATAGGAGTTGTTCCTCTAGGGAGATCACCGATAGGAAATCCCAAGGTAGAGAGAGAATTTTCATCCCTTCCTTCTCCTTCAGGATCTACACGTCCTCCACCAAAGAATTCTTTCGTTGTTTTCATTGGTTGTTCTCCTACCGCACTTGCTCGATCGTCAAGATCTTCTACCGGCTCCTCAATGTTTTCCACTCGGTCGTCCAACACTCTCTATTAGTTCCTCAATGTGCTCGCCGATTTGCTAGCACTTTCTTCTCGACTCTTCAAGACCGACGTCGATCCTTTAATTACTCGCTCTCTATGTTTTCGTGGCCCACAACTTCCTCCGTTTTGTAATCCGATTGAGGGGAGTGCTGAATTTTTTGGTCTTCGTAGGAACTTAATCATGGATGATTCGAAACTTTCGATACAATCTCGTCAATGAAAGTCTTTCTCCTCCTCCTTTGCCTCGCCACCGTAGGATTAGTTTTCTCCGGGTTCCACGTCCTCTCATAAAATCTCGCACATCTAGAAAGAAAATATTAATGCATTTTAAATCTAATTGCCTTTCCTACAATTTGTGTGCGCTAAATGTTGGTCGTTTAATTGTTTTAACAATTCAAGCTCCACACAACTAATAACCCAGGAAGTGTCCAATATTCCAAAGGACACCATGAATTGATATGTCAATTCAAAAGCAAAATAATGTTGTAGTAAAAGTCACATATTCATTAATCATACAAATCTAATTATTCACACCTCGTTTTAACAAAACCCGAAGTCTACTTATGTTATAGTAGAAGCAATTCTATTACAGCTTCTTTAAGAATCCTAATGAAAGGAAATCATCACAGGAAAGGAACCAATCTCAACCATAACAGGGAACAGGACCCTATTCTTCAAATAGGAACTTCACCTGGCCGACACTAATCACACCGTAGAAAAGATAAATTCAAGAAAACATGACCCTATTCCCATGAACAGAACCCCGCACTGCCTCCCGTTTCTAATCACACCGCAGAAAGAAAGTCAATCAATGGGAACATGACCCTATTCCTTTTCGCACAGAATCTTCGCACTATTTCAAACAATCATACATTCAAATAGATAACAGAAAAAGATCTCTTGTCTCTTTTAAGAATTAATGTACCAAATTTAAGTGCAACATGAAGGAAACAGCACGTTTAATGAACTACGTAATCCATGTAACCGATGTTTCAGCAAATGTAGACTAAATTAAGGTGCGAATATCATAAAGAAACTCAACAAACCACAGATCAGCTGCTTAATCTTTGTGATGAAGGTGCCCTTTCCTTCTCACAATATTCCTTGCAAGGTGAGTTGGAATGAAGCGCCAAAGGAACCTTTATTCATCTGTCAAAAGGAATGATACATTACAATGGAGTCTAGCTCCTTTCTCGCTCAAAAACAACGTTTCTCCCCGTAGTCTCTAACTCCCCTTTCTAATGATGATGTTCCTTTAAAAAAAAAAAGAGGAGACATCTATTATAAATACATCGCAGCAAATCTATGTTTATCCAAATCTGTCTTTCTCTTTCTTAAAATAAAATCTTCTATTCTTCCATAGAAAGATATTGTTACAACGTATGCGTGTGCATCGTCTTCGAATAACTGTAACCACTCCTTGCTTGTCTTCATCTTGTTGCCATTGTTCCCAAAATACCTAATCGAAAATCACGAGTAGTTATAGAATTTGCGTGCCCGCTCGATCGTTTCAAAGAACGAAGTCGATCGAGCCAAAGAATTCACGATCGTTTCAACACAAGACGTTCCTTATCATAAATTATCTCACATCTTAGACTATGTTAGTAAACAATCTACCTTCGATTAATGATGAAATATAAGAGTAATATGGAATTATATGTAAACAGATTAAATACATAGTAAAGAGGAGGATTTCATATACCTTTGGATAGAATGAATGAAAATGATAAAGGACCTTTTTTAAATACAATTATAAAGGGTAAGGTGGTGTCAATATGTATGGTAAAATGGTAATATCGTGAGGTCCCACACTTACCTCATGCAGTAACATCTACAATATTATGTGTTGGATCATCCACCGCACATACCGTGTTTGCTTCGCCTTCTCAGGAGGCATACACACATTATTAACCAATAAGTTTCTTTCCCCTTGCAAGTTTCTGGTATTGTAATGGGATGGTATTTTTTTTCACATAGAAAACTAGTGAGAATAAAGACATTCACTGCCATGGACATATATCGTTACTTTATATTCCAGAGCCCATACTACCTAGCTTTGGAATTTCCTAAACGTAAAGTACTTTTTTTAATCGATTATGCTGAGTGAGTGTGTTTAATTCGTGAATGTATCCCTTCAAAACTCCGACTGCCACTAATGAGTGATGAGGGGTGTACCATAAGGATTTATGTCCCCATACCAAGGGTGATTCGTAAGCTGTAGTAGAAGGCACAAGTAGCCCCATTTCCGGGAGCACTAACATCAATTACCCCCCCCCCCCCCCCCCCTCACTTTCGTATCCGTGTGCATTTAGTCTTTTTGTTGTTATAGATTAGGCTTCCATGTCACCGACCGCATTTCTTTTCATTTATTAGGTTCCCTCGGTACCCTTCGAACCAGGAGGGGGGCAAACATAAGACCACTAAGGAACAATGGAATGATGGAAAAATGCACGTTTCTATTATGGCAAACATGCAATACCGTTTGTGTGACATTTTTTAACATTAATATGAACAATGTAATTTTATTTTCATTGGTGAATTAATATGGAAGACAACAAAATTTGGTTAAAGAGATATAATTTAACAAGACGATCCGCAAAGTAGCTAGTCCCCGCCATGGCTTAATAGTAGTATATTTATTCGTTTTCATGATCTAGTCAACCTCGGGTCCAATAACTAGGAATGTCGATTTTGACATGAGTATCCAAGTGATTGAGACAGTATCATCACAATAAAAAACCAAGTACAAATTGTAGTAATCCTAGGACATTATTTTCTTAGTTTCTTTTCAAATTAGATTCTTTTTCGTTAAAGTACACCCTTCTCTCCCACCATGCTTTATCCCTATTTTAACCCAATTATTATTTCTCTCCAAAAAAGTGATTAACATAATATTTCTCTCCCATCATGTTAATATTTTTATTTTATTTTATCCTAGGTATTTTTAGAAGATTTTAGGAAGGTTCATCACGTGGATTTTAACCACTAAAAAAATATTCTCAAACTCTAGTGATTTTGCGTGAATATTTACAAACAATTTATATATTAACTCAAATAATAATAAAATATAGCATCATCACATAAACACCATTATTCCTTCCATATCCATTTAATCCAATAATATTTCAAAGGTCTAAAAATACAAAATTCTCAAAAAGAGGAACATATGGGTGTTAAAATTTCAAATTCTAAGACATAGTGCTATATTTTTATTTCTTTCACACAACAGTCAGTCACATATATATTTTCTTTGCTACTCGCTCGATGTTTTCAAATATATGTACCCTTAGTCTTTGTATGTGATTGAACAACAATTTATTATTGTTGTTAAATATGAATTGAATATCGAACATGTGTTATTCTTCAATTTATTTACTTCATAGTACAAATATAATTTAATAGAAGCTAAAGGATTTTCCTTGTCTTCAATTATTTTCACTCAACCGTAACTATTATTAAATTAATTTACTTGTCTTGAAGTGGGCTAACATAGCTTATAATATATTTAAATATGAGCGATACACACTTGTTAAATTCTACTTCCAATAACCCTACACATTTCCTCAAAGCTATTCCTTTTACAATTGTATTTAGTTCTTGCACACCAGTCATTTAACCATAACAATATCTAGCATTCATGATTTATATATGTAGACATGGGTGTCCACTTAATATATTTATTTCTATAGCCAACATTGGGTTATAACTAGATTATGTATTGTTGTAAATTCATTTGCAATTCCCCGTTAATTTTATAATTAAGGTATCTCGAGGAAATTTGAAGAGAATGTTTATATTTGTAATATGCTACCATTGTGGTATTGTTCTATTCTCGGCTGAATAATTTATTACCATGCTGTTTTACTTAAACCTCATCACACATCTCTATTTATATGCATGCTCTAGAATTTCTTTTTTTGGACTTTAATCTTTGGCTTCAATAATGTTTTGCATATCCATCTAGGTAAAAAATATTTTTAAAGAGTGGACTAAATATATCCTCTTCCATTTAATTGTATTTTCAAATCATAACCATAAATATAATTTCCATGCCAATTGGTTTACAGGGATATTAAAGCTATTCCATGTTTCCTTATCTAAATTTACTCATTCAAATTCATCTAAACGAACTCTCAACAATTCCCAATTAATTATGTTCCAACTCATTCTTTGGAGAATATATTACTATATTTATTTAAATTTTAATTCATAATTCTAATGTATTCATTCAACATTGAGTTTGAGCTCTACCCTTATTCCTTTTTATATTATACATTCTGCAGAATCTTAGTTATTTTATTCTCCTCTTTGGGTGTTAGGTTAGTATCTCTTAATTCCTGTGCTAACTATTTATGTTATATATAGTCTCATGCATAAATTATAATCTAATTAGATATATTAGTCTAAGCTAAAATTTTAAGCAGTGTTTTTATAACTCGAGTAATTTTACCACATGTGAATCTACAATTATGTTCTTAGTAAACTACTCTATTTATTCACCATAGTTAATTCCTTATATAATTCAACAATCCAAAAAAATCATAACAATAAGTAACATTAATAACCGTAATTTAACATGTAACTTCATAAAATAGCAATCATATGACCATAACCAACTACCTGGAACACTTAGGGAGAGAGAACGTTCCTCCCAATAAACGAATTGGAACCTCAATAATTACCCCAAGCTAAGACTGATACATCTAGGAATAACAACAAACATCTTCATATTCCTTAGTGGTTTCCCCTTTCGCTATTCCAATCATATTTTTTTCTCATCCGTGTCGAAATTTTATTGCTGGTGCCCCTTAGTTACGAAGGATTTTTGAATTGAAATAAGATAAATTTATTATTTTTCCTTTTGAATCATGCAATTCTCTTCTCGTTTTTCTTTTTTCACCCAAGTTAGCAACTTCGGCCTCCGGCCTATTTTTTCAAGATGTTATTTTTCTCCCATTATGCTATTCTAAATTTAACAATTTTCTCCTATGATTTTTAAGAGAATATTAGGGAAGGTACACTCCGTGGACTTGACCACACAATAACTTTTTCAATATCAATAAGTCTCTATTACTAATGTTCTATTTCATGATTATTCCCAAAAAGCTCATTTAGTCATCAAATAAAATCTCATTACATAATCAATTAATTTTAATCACATATTCCATATCCATTAAGTGCAAAAACTAAATTAATAGCCAAAAAATAGTGATGCCTTCAAAAGAAAAAAAAATGTGCCACATCCAAACACATAATTATGAAAAATATCTAATATCCCTTCTTCCCTCTTACCACAGAGGGAAAATTCACCCAATTTTTCTTGTAATATACGCAATGTTCGCATAAAATTTTTTAATTAGAAATATAAAATACCTTCTACTATACTATTACCTTGTAGTATTTGAAAGGCCCTACTCTCTAATATGTCCTAATATTTAATTCCATAACATGGTCCTTCCAATAGAGACAATAATATCTTTTGCTCCACTTTCAAGACCTAAGTAGAATCATGGAACCCGTAAATAAAAATACTTCCCAAAATATTGTACAAAGTTATGATCCAAACTCCCCGATTAATACCATTGTTTATCGAATCATCTGGCAGCTTATATTTTCCTCATAATCTCCTTACACTTGCATCTTAGATATTTATTACAAAAATTAGATTTTTGGCCAATTTAGCAATGTCTAGAACACTAGGAATTGTTCAAATCCTTCCACCTATCAAATTTAGCTTAAACTTTCATTCTCCTCTCATTATAGCCTTCTTTCTACCAATGGCATGACATCACCACCATAAAAACCTCTCATATTCCTACAACCACACCCTAAGAGGAGTCATTTTAAAGTATGAACCTAAATCAATCAACCATGCAGTATATCGTACATGTGTACTTAAATAACAAGTCATAGATACAAATGCCCACCTTCATCTAAGGTGGTTTTCATGTCGATGTAGTATCCTCGGTTCCACAATTATTTTTTGTTTTCTAATTAGGAATGTATACTAATCACACACAATAACTTACTATAGTTCGTCACCTTATGAAGATATTTGATGTAATTTTAACTGCCATTTTATTTAATCCTTTTTCATTTAACACTTATTGTCAATTATAATTCCTTGAGAAGGATTGCTATACTCATACCGTTTATCTCGTGAACATATGCTCTTGAAAACTAAAATTCCAACTTAGAAATTCCAAGGAGACTCTATGTCTAGGAATGTAATCCCATTTCATATTACATGGAAATTAGTAGGAGTATTATAAAGTAACCCCCATTTAACTATTATTGACCCATTCTTTTTCCATACACTAATGTTACATATTCTAAGTTTGTTCATCTACAACCATATAGACATTGTCTTAAATTTAATTAAAAGTTACAAAATATCTCTACCTTATGAGATATATATATATATATATATATATATATATATATATATATATATATATATATATATATATATAAATTGTCATAAGAGTACTTAACCTTTTAATGGCTCAATTAATGATAGCTAATTTTTAATATAGTCCTTGCCCCTCTACCTTAACCTTAATAGTATTCTTATATTAATTTAGTGAATATTTTAATTCACTAGACCCACAAGATAATGAGCTATGAACCTTGAAAATTGAATTTATATTGAGATTGATCTCACAATAATTTTTATGAATTAAATCAATTTTCCACTTACTGTTGAGGATCTTCTTGAAGGGTTACTTTACCCTTATACATATCACATCTATACATTATGAATATTACTCTATTTTAATTTATGTAGAGTCATTTCTAGCATTAACCTCCAATTTAAAATTTTACTTATACAATAAAAGGAGTGGTGCCTCTAGAGTGACTGCTAGATGTAGATGTGCCACCAATGGGCAACCATTGAAGGATCTGGGAAAATTTATCCATCATCGCATTCCTCTTGTTTGTCAAGGACCTCTCGAGAAATATTTTGATAGGATCTCCGTTTCCTCATATTTCTTTTCTTCTCATGGGCGGCTATCGAGGCTGTGCGTCAATCTTGCGCAGGTTCAACTAGATCGAGCCCTTAACTCCTTATACCCTGACCCTTTAGGGATATGTAAAGAAGGATCAAGAAAGAGAAGACTGCCCGATACCACCGATATAGATTTATGCGTGTACGTAAAATACAAAAACACACATAAAAACAGAGATGCACCCGTAGAAAAAAAAAAGAAGCTTCATTTCCTTAATAGTAAATAACCTAAATATGCTTACGTATAGTGTAATATTCCAAATTAGGGAAACAAGAATATAGACTACAAAACCGGAAAATGCAGTAAAATATCAATACATCAATAGGAGAAGATCATAGAGCCATTTCATTACACATTATAGTAGAAAAATGAGTACAATATCTTGAGGACAAAGTCACTCAAGCTAGGTAAAATAAGCCTTAAATGACCCAATACATAAAATATGAAATGCTTCTGCTACATAAAATGTTAGAAGACGTACGAATGCGCAGTACTATGGAGAAAAACTATAGAGTAGAACTGAAAATACATAGAGCTACCAATATAATTCTTAGAAAATATCAGGATTAGAGATTTAGGCTTTCTAGCACCAATCCAAGGTAACTTGGAAGGGGTACACAAAATGAAAGTTGCAATCCTAGGGCTGAATAACGCATTGCACCTGGAATAATGTTAGGATGTGACATATATTATGCAAAAATTTCTGATACTCCTCCCTACTGATCCTCAAGATGAAGGGCTTCTCCCCTCACTTGAAAACAAACTCACAAACTTGGGCACTAAGCCCTCCACTGCAACTGCCTGACAGAATAACATAGTTTCTGAAGGAGACCCATTGTCGAAGATGGATGAATCTTGGCCTGATTTTGGATGGTGGAAATGAAGCTCAAGTAACCTTCCAATAGGTCTTTCGGAGCTGAAGTGTGCGTCTCCACTAGAAAACAAGCCCACAAACTTGGGTACTTGACCCTCCACCACAACCGCCCCTAAAATCAACGCAATTTCTAAAGCATCATTTCTAATGATGGTTGAAGCTTGGCTTGATGTCTCGATAAAGGAATGAAGCTCAAAGGAACCTTTACTTGATGGTTTCTCAAAATCCCTTGAGGGTGATGGTGGGATTTCCTCTCGGTAAACACTCTTGGTGCTGGAATAACGAAGGATTTGCGAAACAGCTATGCAAAAGAAACAAAAGAGAAAACATAAACCATAATCGAATACCTTCTATGGTTGACATATCCTTCCCTTATATTCTTTATGACTCTCCTCACCCTTGGTCCCACTCATTAAAGATGCTACTTTCATAAAGATTTCATCCCCATTATGACTATGTTTTCCCTCCAATAACTCTCCACTACCTCCATAACAACATTGTTGATAAGGACAACCTTGACCCCATCAACATGATTTAGCCCCCATTCACACCTAAGAGTGTTGTATTCAATCGATACAATGATCCACCTTCATATTAGAAGTGGTTTCTATTCCTACTAAACATTTATGGGTCTCTCTACCCTCTTATTCATCTATCTTAATGACAAAAGAAAGAATGAATATTCTAACAAGCCGAAAGATAATTAGGAATATTAATATGTATATAATGGAAATAAATTAGTTAGGGCTTTGGTAGCTTATCTCTTAGAAGATATGTAGGCTACAGCCCTCCCATCCGTGTTACAATTAGCTCAAAGGCCTATTTATTACTTAGAAACAATGGAAAACCTATACATCCAAAAATCTAACCCTTTAGGAGATGAAGCGCCAAAATATGGGCCTTGTTTGGGTAAATTGGTACATTGATCTTCTCAGAAATGGGGAATTTGGTGTACGATCTTCATTTGACACGTGTTAGTGTGAATTTAATCGCAAGCGTAAGAAAAAATCACTTTAGTCGTGCATTTAATGAACAACCTTAATATCAAAGATGGGTGTCAATTTCCTTAGATCTACGATTAGTGATCAAAAATAAATGTTGCTAAAAACCCAAATCTATGCCTAAAGACATTAAACACCAAATAAAAGCAAATATTTGCTCCATGCATCCAATGAACAAGACAAGAATAATTTTAAAGATTTTTTGTATTATGACACCCGAGAAGGGAGCATAAAGATGTTACCATCTCCTCAATGGGATGGGTTCTTGAGCAAAAGGGTCCCTGCACTTGTTGATCTAGTAAGATCTCTCTCCCTTGATGGTGTATAAAACCCAGACAAAAATGGAACTCAAGGGGAGCTAACAAGCAAAAAAGTAGGAAAAAATATGACATTGATGGAGGATTAAAGTCGACCAAAGGTATAAATCAAGAGTGATCTTTAGGCAACAAAAGGTAGTGAAAGAATGTAAAACCCTTCTATGTATAACAAAATATTGAGTTAGTCTAGATATTGCATAATTACTATATTATTAACCAAATCTAGATCCAAATTTTATGGAATATTTTATTATTTTTGTTGGAGGGAAAAATAATTTGAATTTTGCAATAATAATAAATAAATAAATGATTTATTTGTTATTTTAAGAATGTATTATAATAATTAAATAAATACTGATTTATTCAATTATTTATAAATGATTTAATAAATTTAAAAGGAATATTATTTAAATAATATTTTAAATAATTATTCCTAGAAATTAATAAGATAAATAATGATTTATCTACTTAATTTTCCGTTTTGGGTTAAATATGACCTTAATATTAATTAAATTGTGGTTTAATTAATGATCTCGAGGAAAATCAAACAAATAAGATTTATTCAATTATTCTCATGGAGTTTCCCTGCTTAGACCATAAAAAACATAATAAATTATTGATTACTAAGTTATTTTTCATAGTGAAAGCAATTTTAATAGGGGTAAAATTTGTCTTAAATAGTACTTTGGTCCATCTAATAGTAACACATTAGATGACCAAAAAAATCGTAACAAAACGCATAACAATTTCGTTAGAAAGATCTATCTCACTACAACTTTTGATGTGGGAAACATAGAAGGCACTTCCATGTTGCTCCTCCTTTTTCCAAAAAGGCTGCTTAGTGTCTCGTCAACATTTTAAAAAGTTTAGGGACCCGAAAACTCCTAAAAAGAGTAAACCGTGATGCAATTAAGGAAACTTCGAAAAAATAAATGAAAGAAACAATGGTGGGGCCCCCGAGTGGAATAAGTGGGTGGCCACTAATATCCACCCGCATCAACAAATCTCGGCGGCCATTTTTGAAACTTGGAAAAAGTGTTATTTTTAACAAATTTCCTCTCAAGAACGCTCGTATCTATTAGAATATCACAAATTTTCTAATTGTTCAAAGGGAGCTCTAATTCTTCATATTGTAAACAATACCCGTGTTTTATAATTTTAATATTCTTCTTCATCCGTATGCAAATCAAGTAAAATGTTAGTAGTTTTAATATTTAAAGAATTTTGGGGTTGATTTATGAATTTGCTCTTCAACAAATCTCACACTGAAATATTGGTGTATTCTACCTCATTTTTCATTGTTAAACATCATTTTCGACAAAAATCGTCTTCGATTTTCCCCCGAAAGTGTGCCAATCTATCAAAACCCCCAAATTATGGGAATGTTGTTGGAAAGTGGTGAATATTGTTGGTGTAGGAATAGGCCAAAAATTTGTTGCATACATAAGTTGGTTGACCAATTATTTGTTCAAATTGTTATTTTTCTGAGAACCTCGACATGTCAAAGATGCAAAAAGTGTTGAAGTCAACATGTACAATCTTACCTAGTGCAAGAATCCTCAAGGATGCAGATCAAGGTTTTCCAACATGCATCGATCAATCATGTATATAAAGACAATTTAACCACATCTAGACCTAAAGAAACACAAATCCGTCATTAATAATAATTTTAGAGTTAAATATCATGAAGTAAGGGAAATGTGTTAGATAGTAAATTATGCTTAATTGCACAAAATTGTACAAAAAGACGATGGTAAACTACAGAAATAATGAGGAATTTCATAGTAAAAGGTGATGTAAAATCGTACAAAATAGATGCCCGATAAGCTATTGGAATTCTCTCGACTCTAATTAGGTTGAAGGTGTTGTCGAAAAAACTAGTACATATGGTGGATGTTTTTTGGTTGGGACGCAGTAATGGCCGTATTTAGAAAGAAACAATCCTCTATGGAACTTAGTACTCGTTTAAAGCTAAATATACGACAACTTGTATAGTTTTTTGCGCAACAATTTGTCTTTGGAAATTGCTTGTTGAAATGTTTGAACATGTGATGGAATTAACCATGAAATTTTGTCATGGCCAAATTTGCATGGAAATTTGAAGCAAATTGGTATCAATTACCAATGCATTCATGGTATGGTACATAAGGGAGTGGTGAGGTTTCAATATATTTTCATGGATAGCGTACGATTGGAATCCTCACACAACACCCTTATCTAGAGTGAAGTTTGTATACTCGCAGACACGTGGACTATTGAGAACCACATTGTCAAATGAGATGGAGAATTAACGAACATCAACATGGGTATGGACTCAGCATTGCTAGTGACATGAGCACACCCATACTTTTGATGGATGGAAGTAGAGGGCAAGGGCTTGTACTATTGGTGACCATAGGAGCATGAACTGGATCGTTGATGGGTGGAAAAATAAGTGGTATGGACTGTGACTATTAGCATTTATAGAAGCATGACCAAGATTATCAAGGAATGCACAATGTGGTTAAGGGTCTTGACTCTCGCTGGAAACAACATGATGTGGTTTTTAATGGAATAAATAATAGGGGTGGTGGGCTCACTCATTGGTGACATAACAAGAACATGACCCTGGGTATAGTTGATGGATGGAAAACAGGGGTATGGCTCATATTGTTCATGACAGAAAGAGCATGACTCGTACTAATGATGTATACATAATAGGGGTATGGCTCAAACTTTTGGTGATAATAGGAGCATTCCCTAGATTGTTGATGGATGGAAAATATGGGTATAGATTGGCATGTTGGAGAAAATAGGAACATAACCTAGACTATTGGTGAATGGAAAACATGGATACGGATCAGACTATTGTTGATAATAGGAGCATGACCTGCATCGTTAATGGATATACAACATGGGTCTCAAGCTCGACACTTGGTGACAAAAAAAACATGACCTAGATTGTCGATGGATGGACAAAAGGGAGATGGCTAAGACTATTGGTGAAAATAGGGATCATACCAGGTTTTGGTGGTAGACAGCGTAGTATGAAATTTTGAGGAATGGTATTTGGAGGCCCGTGCTTTGTTGAGGAGTAGTCTTTCTATATCATGGCCTAGAGAGAGGCCTTGGATCCTGGGACATGGTTTTCCCTAGGGTTTGACCATGGGTATTTGGGGATGGAAACTCGAACTAGTCATAGTACCATGGATGAGGCACACAACAAATCAAAGACTGGGGTTAAGAAAGTACTATATTTTAGGAGATCTATCCTAATTTAGAAATATTGAGATGATTTTATGTAGGTCATAATGACCCAGATAAATATTCTATTGATGAAATTTACCCTTATTTTTAGAAATATTATGTATATAGAAATAGGGATATTATCCATGTATTAATTTGACTAGAATTAGGAAGAATGGTTTCATCGAAAGATATTACTCATGTATCGTATGCTCGATCGTAATTATCTATGTTATCCATGTGTCACACATCGACTCGGTAATCCAGAAGAATGTTTTGGGAATAGACATTTTCCCGTGCTTCATGGCCAGAAAAGAATTAGGGATGTTGTTCGTGTGTCAAGTACAATGAATTCGCATTTAGGAAAATGTTTCTCGGAAATATCTAGTCTGAACATCTTTCTCAAATATTTGAGAGGGTTTCTTGGATCTTTGAGAGAGATTCTTGGATCTCTTTTTAGAGAGAGTTACTTGGATATCTGTTTAGAGACAACATGTTTTGGCATCCAAGCTAGGTTGAGGTCGTTTGGAGTTTCGCCTGGACTATGTGCACTAGTCATGTGATGGTGAACAAGGGATATTCTAGATACCATGAGGTTGAGGTGTCAATCAAATCACAGTTGACTAGTTGATATTAATGGTGTATCATAGTACTATATGGATGTCAGGACTATTATACGGCAAGAGAGTTGGCCTAGATGATTGTGATGTTGGTAATATTAGTATTGATTTGATAATGATGATAATCCTTGATGTATTTATGGTGACATATGTAGGCATAAAAATAAAATTAAATACTAAATTCGAAGAAATGAAATTAAAGGAAAGGGAAGTCAACAAAAGCTACCTAAAATTGAGATCCTTGAAAATAGCTCATACTCATGTAGATAACATATTTACCATAAGTTACTACCCACCATAATTTAGAAGTATGTAAATAAATATCCTTACGAAGATTGATTTCCCACCATTATTTATGTGAGCTTCAACACTTTAACATATATGAGTAAAAGTGTAAATGGGTAGACTTACTAGAATTTAATTTACAAAGAGGCGTGATTAAGTTTAAGAGACATGTCTCTTGGGTATAAAATACACTTGAACTGTTTCATTTACACATTAGTTTTCACACATCTATATCTTTCTTTAGTTATGTGATCTCACATATCATAAGTTTTTTAGCATTTGTGATCTTTACTTTCCTTTCATGTTGGCTGGTTGGAATTTCTTAAGCGTGATTGCTTGATGAAGATAAAAGAACTATAATTTATATTCACAATTAATTACCATAGTACATAAAAGAACTATAATATATATTCACAATTAATTATCATAATACATAAGTAAAGCATTTAATTAATTGTGTACCAAAATCAACCAAATACTCCTTAACACATAATTATGATTTTTAGTTTTAAGCCTTCGTGTTGCAATGAATTCCTGATAGAAGAATAATGAATATATTACATTAGAAAAGAATATATTTAAACGGGCTATATTAGAGAAGAATACCACTGAAAAGCCATGAGTTGTCAAGACCTTGAGTCCCAAAACTGCTAAGGATAAATTGACTATACTACCTCAATTTTATTTTACTTACTTTTTAATTTTTATTTATTTGTTTATTTCTTTTTTTAAATTTATTTCACACTAAGTCAAAATGTTTACATAACAAAATATAACAAATATTTATTTCATACTAGGTAGGATTATGTCTCTCAATGGAATGAAACTTATTTAAAAGCTTGAAGAAATTCATTATGAAATGCAAGTACCTAACTTAGACCCATTTTAACCTAAAATTGATCCTTCTTAGTACTTGGTAGATCCATCCATGCATATATATATATATATATATATATATATATATATATATATATATATATATATATATATATCCAAGTATAGATATATATGAATTCCAATGCACTAGAGATAGATATATATGGAGAGAGTGTGTGTATGTTTGCGGGGTGAGATGGAGAGATAAAGAAGGAGATACAATGGGAGATAGAGATATAGATGGAGGTTTCAGAGATGTGCTTACACTCAAATCAATGCACATTATTAATCTAATTACTTTGAACTTAATGCACATTATACATCTAGCTACATCAAATCAGAAATAAACATCTACACATAAATCAATGCATCTAGTGCAAACAATCAAATAGGATTATAAAGAAAAATCTACACTAAATTCAATGCATCTATTGCAAGCAATCAAATAGGATTAGAAATCAATATCCACACTAAAATCAATGGATCCCGTGCAGGCAATCAAATAGGAGAAGAAATCAACATTTTCATTGGAATCAATGCATCTAGTGTAAGATATTAAATAGGACTAGAAATCGACATCTACACTAAAATTAATGCGTCTAGTGCAAGTGATCAAATACAATTAGAAATAAAAATCTACAATGAAACCAATGCATCTAGTGCAAGAAATCAAATAGGAGTAAAAATCAACATCTAGCTAAAATAAATGCATCTAGTGTAAGGTATTAAATAGGAATAAAAATCAGCATCTACATTGAAATAAATGAATCTAGTTAATGTGATCAATTTGGATTGCAGATCAACTACTGCACTCAAATCAATACATATATTTTAGTGAAAAACCAAAATATTCATGGGTTTCTAGATATAACTTCTATGTCTATATGTGTCTTTGTTTCCACCTTCCATTCTGTGTCTATCTTCCTCCCTCTCTCCTTCTCTCTCTCCCCCTCCCTCTCTCCTCGGTCTCTATCTCACCACCTCTCCCTCCCTTTCTCTATCTTTATCTTCTTCCTTCTCCCCCATGCCATATATATATATATATATATACCTCCCTCGATCCCTCCTTATCTGTTTCTCTATCCCATACCCTGAAACACATGGCATGATCTTTCTCTCTCTCTCTCTCACATCCCCCAAACATACGCACTATCTCTCCATATCTATCTATATATTTATCTCTCTCTCTCCCCCTCCCTCCATATTCCTCTCCCTCTCTCTCTCTCAATCTCTTCCTCTCCCACTCCCTCTCTCCCTCCCTCTTCCTCTCCATATCTGTCTCTCTTCCTCCCTCCCTCATTTTTCCTCTCTCTCTCTCTTTGTCTCTCTTCCTCTTCTCTCTCCATATCTGTCTCTCTTCCTCCCTCCCCCTATTTTCCTCTCTCTTATTCCTTCTCTCCCCCCTCCATATATATCTCTATCTCCCATTGTCTCTCCTTATCATCCCAAAAACATACACTCTCTCTCTCCATATCTATATATCCCTCTCTCCCTCCCTTTTCCTCTCCCTCTCTCTCTTCCCCTTCTCCCTTGTCACTCCCTCTACCTCTCCACCTTTCTCTCTCTGTCTTTCTTCCCCTTCCAACTCCATCTATCTTCCCCTCTCTCTCTCCTCTCTCTCAAGTCGTCTCTCTCACTTTCTCACCCACCTCCCTATATCTCTCTCTCCCATCACAAACTAATGATAGAATATAATGTTCAGATGTTTCCACGATTTAGATTGAGAGATATACTTATATTTTTTTTTATTTAGGTGAAGCCTATGGTTCAAATACGGTATTTGAACCATGGTATTAAAAATAATTTGTTCCATGGTATTTTTCCCATAGGCTTCACCTAAATAAACAAAATATAAGTATATCTCTCAATCTTATTTGATTTCCAGAATCAATAGTTTGTCAACTTTACCTTTCCATTACAAATATATTTAAATATATTGTGCCTACATTCAAAATTTTTACACACTTTCTTACATTACATCTACACAGTAATATGAATATTAGATAATAATATTAATTTGGCTGATGGTTATTGTCACATAGGCTTCACCTAAATAAAACATCCTTTTTGAGTGACCTTAAATATAAATATGATTATGGAGTAAATACAAAATATGGTGTTTGAGGTATAATTTAATTGCTATTGTGTGCGGCTTGCAGGTTGTTGCACCTAGCCTAGGTTTATAGTGGCATCCAGTTGGATTTGAACCCGGGCCTTGCTCAGGCAACTCTCACCAGTTACCGATTGTCCTAGATCTAAAAAAAAAAATACAAAATATGGTATTTGACCCATGGTATTTATCCCATGGTATTAATAATAATTTGTTCCGTGGTATTTGGCCCATGGTATTAATAATAATTTGTTCCATGGTATTTGGCCCATAGGCTTCACCTAAATAAAACTTCCTTTTTGAGTTTTCTTAAATATATAAGGAGATTTATGGAGTAAATATAAAAAATGGTTTTTATTTATTTATTTTTATTTTTATTTATTTACCATACCTTTTTTAGTGTTCTTAAATATAAATTTGGGTTAAAAGGTAGGGATAATTATTACAAATATATTGATTACAATTAAGCTGACATTTCAAAATATTTACAAACTTTCTTACATTCCATCTAAACATGTACCCTATATATTGAACTGAAATTACAAAAGTTTACAAACTTTCTTACATTAAATCTACACATCGACCCTATACTGGGTTGTAGAGCCAACTAGCCTAGATCCATCTTAACTTCAGATCTATCAAGCACCAAGAGGGATCAAATCTCTCGAGGTGCAAACCTTTCCTCAAGTGTTGCACTAAAAAAGAGGTTTGCTCCTCGAGATATTTGATCCCTCTCGACGCTTGATAGATCCGGAGTTAAGATGGATCTAGGCTGGTCTAATTAATTTGAAATTAATCTACATCATACATTAGTTGCATCAAATAAAAAATCAAAATATACACTGAAATCAATGCCTCAAAGGCAAACAATCAAAGAAATCAACTTCTACACTAAAATCAATGCATCTTGTGCAAACAATCAAATAGGATTAGAAAGAAAAATCTACACTAAATTCAATTCATATATTGCAAGCAATCAAATAGGATTAGAAATCAATATCTACATTGAAACCAATGCATAGAGGGGAGAAGAGAGATGCAAATATAGGGTGGGGTGGAAGAGATATATATATGAAGAGAGAAGTGTTAGAGAGAGATAAGGAGAAGAGAGAGAGAGGGAGTAGAAAAGGGAGGGAGAGAGAGTGAGAGAGATAGATATATATGGAGAGAGAGTGTGTATGTTTGGGGGTGAGATGGAGAGATAAAGAAGGAGATACAATGGGAGATAGAGATATAGATGGAGGGGGAAGAGATGTGCTTACACTAAAATCAATGCACATTATTAATCTAATTACTTTGAAATTAATGCACATCATACATCTAGTTGCATCAAATTAGAAATAAACATCTACACTGAAATCAATGCATCTAGTGCAAAAAATCAAATAGGATTAGAAAGAAAAATCTACACTAAATTCAATGCATCTATTGAAAGCAATCAAATAGGATTAGAAATAAATATCTATACTAAAACTAATGGATCCCGTGCAAGCAATCAAATAGGAGTAGAAATCAACATTTTCATTGGAATCAATGCATCTAGTGTAAGATATTAACTAGGATTAGAAATTGACATCTACACTGAAATTGATTCATCTAGTGCAAGTGATCAACACGTCTTCAGGAATATATTGAAAACATAATTTTGATGGTAACCTTGCACAATAAAAGGGTCCTAAGGTTTTTTTAGGATGCTATATCCATATATTCAATAAAAAAATCAGTTTAAATAACATAAATCAAGATAAAAATGACAATAAACACAACTCATATATATCTAAGATACTGCAACAAAACATATTGGATTTTGTATTCTTATGTACCCCATCATGTAACAGACCTACTCAACCTTACATAAATACATATGGTAAATCTATTTTTACTTTAACTATTTAATCAATAAAATCAAGAATCAGTTTGATGTAAAACAGATTCTTGAATGGGTATTCGTTATTTACTTTGGATCTTTGGAGAGGTTTTGGGCAGTGGGGGTTTCATCATTTCAGAGCTGGGTGCATTGTTCAAGTTTATCATAGAACTGGAAGGATTCTGTGATGCACACCTAGGTATGCTACTCCTTCCCATCTTTCGACAACAAAAGTTATAACACACCATACCTCCTACATCCCCAGCTCACAGGGTGCCACCCTTTCCATTTTCTCTTGCATTTCGTACTAGCACGCGATTACAAGCCACTTGTTTTTCCATTCTGCTATCATATTCATGAAATTGGGCACTTGTTTTTCCATTTTTTTATTGTATTCGTGAATTTGGGCACTTGTTTTTCCATTCTGCTATCATATTCGTGAAGTTGGGCTTGAGCGCATCCCCATTGCAGTCTAGTCCTCAGCTTATCTCAACTAATTGCAGTTCCTACCTTGAACCTCTAGTTCATTTTATGCTTACCTCCAACTCAATAGAGTATTGAAACCATGAAGGAAAGTTGGATACTGTGATGGAAGGCAATGCATCTCTAATCCAAATTTGTTATGGTGTTGAAAAAGATGCATATTAAATTCATTACATAGCTTAAGAATAGTAAAAGATAAGTAAGCTGGCTTGTATATATATATATATATATATATATATATATATATATATATATATATATATATATATATATATATATATATATATGCATCTTATGTAAAAATATAGGATGCTTGTTTTATTTTGAAAGGGATTTCATACATGTGTATGAAATGATAATGAAATCCAAGTTATTTTCCTAAAAGTAAATATAGATTAAAGAGGGTAATTCCTGAATATATTCCATGGGTTGGGAGATAATTTAATGAGTTTTCTTGGAAGAAAAGTCATGAATAACCCATAATAGTTTCACATAATTGTTTCTTGGGGAAAATTCATGTCGAAATCTTGTGTGAAAAGAATAATTTCTACTTGGGAAAAGATTATGTTGTTTTATATATGTTGTTCTTCTTGGAAAGGATAAATTCTTGAAAAGAGTGCATGTGGACTTCTTGATTTGGGTGTAGCTAACCTTCATATTGTTTCCTAGTTTTATGCATGAAGGAAGGTTATCTATGATAATTTCTTGAAAGGGAAACATAAGAAGCTTTTAAGTATAAGACATCAAAACTAGGTTATGATAACCTCCTTATGAAAATGAAGTATGCATTTGTTTACATGAAAGGAATAATTAATGATGGTAGAGTTCTAGGAAGGGAATAATGTGTTGCCTATGTTAAAGAAGGGTTATTATGATAAGCTCTTGCATGCGCCAAGAATAGCCATTGTGTTATAGAGGTATGTTCTTTGCATGGATAAAAGAAATACTGAGCTATCTTAATCTTTAGGAAAATATGTGAGTACCTTTATGCTAACAAAAATATTATGTTAGTTTATGTTAGTTTTCTTTTGGAATAATATCATGTATATTCATGCAATATTTGCATTAGATTTCATTGGAAAGAATATACATTTGTATGTGGGAAATGATAACATGTTTTGTTATCCTACTTTGGAAAAGATTCTTTGGCAAAAAAGATGAATTACATGTACAAAAACTAAAGTAATGTTTTTGTTTCCTTGAAATATATATATGGCTAATGTTGGAATAATATTTGGAGAATAAGACATGTATTCTTATGCCTTAATCCATTATTTTTATGGAAAATAAACCATGTATTTGCATGCCTATTATGTTATATTTCATGGAAAAAGGAAATATGTGTTTGCATGTTCTCTTGTGTTAAGAATTTCTTTGGGAAGACTCATGATGGACGCTATCTGCTCCGTTGTGTAAGAATTCCTTTGGGAAGGCTCATGATGGAAGCAATGTGCTCTGTTGTGTAAGCATTCCTTTGGGAAGACTCTTTTGGAATCTATATGCATTTGCATGCATGGGAGCGACATTTTTTATGTTAGCTTTCCTTCCATGCACCAAAAAGCAATAGCTTAAGGGTTATCTATTTTGATTAAATTTATGTAAATCATATGCACGAATATTGTAACTGATGTACCAGTTTTTTTTAAAGACAATATTGGGAGATGTAGCTATTGTCTTGTAGGAATGTGTGCTTATGTGAGGGAAACACTAGTTAATGTGATGACTTATAACTAGCGCATACGAAGTATGTGTTGTTAAAGAGAGAATGTCAAGGTATTTTACTTCCATGTCATGAATATACATGAGTAGAGGAAGAAGCTTCTCTAGTATATAATTATGAAATGGTTGATTAATGCTTTATGAATCTTTACATCAATGTTTGTTGAAGGCATCATTACCAGGGTACGATGGTGTCATGTACAAAGGAAATATTATGCTTAACCTAGTGACAGGTAAATGATTATGGTTCATGTAGATAAGTGCGAGCTGCAAGATGATCCAATGTACGATAGTCCATTATAGGGCATCCATACCACCAAGATATGAAGATATGAAGACTAGTGGGTAAATGTTGTCATATTTAATGTAATGGCTTTAAGCTAGATATTTGTAAATTTCATTGTAAGATTTATAATGATGGTTAAGGGATGGTCTCCCTTATAATCCATTGAGTGAGGGCTGAACACCCTCATGAGCATTTAATAATAAAATTAAATGTTTGTTGGTTTTCACCCTACAGGGTTTCTAGGGTATATTGGTGTTCAATGATGTGATTGATTATGATGTCAAATTGATGATGTTGATTCCTTTCTTGTTGTGATGTTCATAATGTCAAGTATGTGATGACTACATGAGTAATGAATGAATGCAAGTTTACATCATAAAGTTTTATGTTAATGTACTACAATAGAGGTTTTTAATAGTTAGGCAACATACTATTCTTACACTAAGGTTTCACTAAGAATTGGTGAACATTCTATGTAATGATGAGTAAGGAATATTTAATAGTGATTTGGATAGTCACCCACGGGTAACTTGTATAAGAAAATTTTAACTCCTGCATTTTCATGTGAGTTTATCGGTATATGTTACACATCTAAACACACCAGCGTGTTGATGTGATCTATAGATTTTGTAAATAACGTTGATCATGCATCTTTTTATATATACATCTATAAAAGAAAAAAGAGAAGGAAATGTATCCTAATTTCACACCAGAGTGTCGATGTGATCTATAGATTCTATAAATAACGTTGGTGATGCATCTTTTTATATATACATGTATAAAATAACATAGAGAAGGAAATTTATTCTGATAACTATAATGTATGCTTGCCATGGCATTTGAAATTTCATATTCATCCAGGTCAGTGGTCAACGTAACCTTCGTTATTTTTAATTAATATTTTTAATCTAAAATTGGTATTTATCATTTTTTTTTCTACGTTTCGAAAAAAAATTATTTTTATTTATCTTTATTTTTAAAAATTCAAAGTTTAAAACAAAATTTAATTTTAATATCAATAAAAATAGAAATTATTATTAAAATGAATTATAATGTTTTTATTAAAATAAATTATAAATATAATGAGTATGATGAATTTTAATAAAAAAATTATATTATGTGTTCAAAAAAATTGAAAAAGTAGCAGTTCAAGAGCTACATTTCATAAGGTTTATTTTTTTTTGGAACTAAGTTAAATTTAAACGTGAAAATGTGAATATGGGTTAGTTTATTTTTTTTAGGAACTAAGTTAACTTTAAGTGTGAAAATGTGATGTTGGGTTACACTTTTTGCTCTTTTTTGAGAAAAAAAATTCATTTATTTTTTGTTCTACAACTTTCTGCAAGCTAAAACAAATTTTATGTTTAGAATTTCATTTTGTGATAAAAATACAAGTTGTCAGAAATTTTATTAGCTTTCTATTACTTACTTTTTGGAATTTTTTTATAGACATTTGATATTTCAACTTAGCGTTTCTTTGAGTGTGTGTCTTTTAACAATCAAAGGATTCATAAAAAGTCATGTTAATATGCGTTGATGTATTTATAGTCAATGTTGGAACACACTTCCCTGACTACTTAGTCCCAGGGACCACAACTGAGAATAAATTGAAATCATTGGTGGTTATGTCTCCCCTCTGCACTAGTTGGGTATCAATAAAATTGTGGGTAGTCCCACTGTCTATCAATACTGACACATGTTTCTCCTGGACTGTGCCTCAGCATCCCAGTGTTATATTCTTTGGAAATCCTCACAAGGATGTAATGGCTCCTCTAGTTGGAGAAATTACTCCATTTCCACCTCCAGGTGGTGGTGGATCTCCTCCGGTGCTACAACGCTAGTATCTACTTCCAACTCCTCTTCTTCCTTCTCATTATTATCAAAGAATACCTCATCATCATTAAGAGATCCTTTTTCTTGTTTCTCTCTTGAGGGAGGAACCTTCATAGCTTCCCATTTTGAATAAGAGGAGAGCTCTTGCTGAAAGGGGAATCTTTCCTATGAAAAATTATTTTGCAAGTCTCTAGCCCTCTCAAAAGCATCTGGGAGCGTAGTTGGTCTAGTGGATTATACCAACTCATGCAAAGGCTCTGCTAGTCCATCAATAAACATATTTACTCTTCTAGCTGCGAATATATCTGGCACCATGACTGAAATTTTCAGACATTCAGAAGTATAAGTCTCTAGATATCCTGACTACTTGAGCCTAGCTAGCTTAATAAAATGAGTGTATGGCTCTCTTTTTTCAAATGTTTCCACCAAGATTTGGGTAAATTATGCATAAGTAGTTATACTGGCATGACCCAATGTAGATAAGCCATGAAACCATCACTCATGTGCTTCACCTTCAAGGTGAAACATTTCTATCTTAATGGCCTTCATCTCTAAAACTCAATTCAGCTGGAAACAAATGTCTAATTTCTCTACCCAAGCCTTGGTTGTGCACTTGGGTGACCCATCAAAAGCAAGAAGAAATAATATTCCCAAAGTATGTTGCAGACCATTTTTGTGCATGTACCCTCTACCTCCTTCGGGTATCTTTGTGTCTTTCAATCCTTATTTCCTTGATTTCCATGGAAATATCTTCCATATTTTAGAGAAGGAGCTTTGGAAAATCCTTCCCATTCATTTCTCCTGATATTGGAGTCTTGCCTTTGTCTTCTTTGTATAATCATACCTTCTTCTTCTAGTGATGTACTGCTTCTCCCTTTTGGTGAGAAGCTTGTTATTCTTTTGTTGTCATAGATGTGATGTCTCATAGGCTGACCCAAGATTATGCTCTGATACCACTGTAATATTACAAATTAGGAAAAAGAGGAATATAGATCATAAAACTGGAAAATGCAGTAGAATATCAATACATCAATGGGAGCAGATCATAGAGCCATTTTATTACACATTATAGCAGAAAAATGAGTAAAAGATCTTAAGTAAAAAGTCACTCAATCTAGGAAAAACAAGCCTCAAACGAATGAGTACATAAAATATGAAATGATGTTTCTACATAAAATGCCAGAAGACATATGACTATGTAGTCCTATGGAGAATAACTACAGGGTAGAACTAAAAATACATAGAACTGCTGATATAATGCTTAGAGAATTTTGGGATCCTTCTTCGGCTTTATGGTGTTGTTATTTGCTTTCATATTTGGCAAGCTGTCTTGGGCTCCCATGTATTGGCTTTTTCCTTTGTTCTGCGGTTTGGGGGCACATTTCCCTTGCTTTCAATTTGCAGATCCAAAGTCTCACTTCTTATGTTTGAATTTCTGCTCAATCTTCGCAACGTACTGGTATGTCGTACCAAGAGAGGAGATTTCGAGGAACTCCATTTCCTCCCGAATATATTTGTGTAGAAAAATACGGTAATTCAACAGAAAATGTTTCTTCAAATATTTGATACCCAAATTTGTGCACAGGGTATGGAAGAGATTCATCACCTCATGCACATCTTGATCCCTTTGTTGTCGCACTGTATTCCATTGTATGTACTTGTCCTCATAGCTCCCCACGAGATAATATTTTTCGTTCAAGGTGTCTTGGAATAATATTGTTCATCCCTATTCTCATAGTAGGTTTCCCACCAGTCCTTGACATGGGGGACAACTTTGAAGAGTGCAAAAAAAATCTTCTCCCGCTTGGAAAAGTCATGAACTCAGAAATATCCTTCTAATAGATTCCACCATACACCTATGACATCTGCATCTATTTGGCCCTCAAATATGGGAAGGTCGGAAACGTGAAGCTGGGTTACACTTTTGTGAGAATCGGGGGCCGAAAATTTTTTTCAACAATAGTTCGGCCGAACATTTTACAAAGTTCAGCCGAACTTTGTAATATTTCGGCCGAACTCGTGATTCCATTTAGATTGACGGCACACTGACGGCGCGGGCAAACATAATTTTTGCCGGGAATTGGAAAACCAGCATCAAAAGTTCGGCCAATTTTTTTTTTAAAATAGTTCGGCTGAACTATTTTTTATAAATAAGTCACCCGCGAATGTTGATGGTTTACAGTTTTCATTGTACGCATGTTTTTTTTTCGCTCTAAATTTACTTTCTGCTTCTCCCCCTGTGGAGTACTGAAAAGGTATGATTTTGCTGATTACTTTAATGACTTTTTAATACAATTTGTGAACCTTTTGTATCATGGATTTGGAAAGTCATAAGGAACTATCACAAAACATGTGAGAATCGATGTGTATAACTTAGCCACCGATAATGGTTATTTTCTATACTGTGGAAAGAAGAAAATCGAAGATTGCCGCTCTAAAGATAAGAACGAAGTAGAGATAATCGGTCATTCCTCCGGATGAGAACTCTAACGCAAACATAGGGAAACAAGATCAAGGTGAATCGGCTCGGGCAAGAAGGAGAGGACACCACCGCCGCAATAGCAAAGACAAAGATGAAGAGTTAATCGTTGGCGAATCCTGTGGATCGACATCCCGAGGGATCGCTCGCTTATTTATCTAGTCGTTGGACACCGCCATCGTCCTTATAAAAAGAGACAAATGACCGTTAGTTTAGGGATGGCGAGATAAGATACGTTTTATGTAATCTTCTCAGAAACATCGATTTAAGTTATTAAGCTTGTTGAGAACTCACCCGATGTATTTTTTATCAATGTATTAATGAAAGCCTCGGGTGATTATTCCGTCCTCACCGCGTTAACCTAAAGCGGCATCCTTGGAGGCTAAGGGCTCGGCTCTCGAAGGACACTTGCTTCGTACCATTCCAGCTCGTTTCCGTGTGGTTTGTTTATTATTGCTATTCGATTATTTGATATGCTTTGCTGTCCATATTACATGCTCGTTCAAGTTTGAATCATTGAAGTTTCTTGCCATCAGACTTGTGTGTTAACTCCGCATTGCGTTATTATTCCTTTCAAGAGTTCATCGTACACCTCATATCGTTATGTTACGTAGCCGTTATATTAACATTTGTGTTGTGTGCGTTTCTACCGAATCGCATTGTCCCATAATTCATTAATCGTTATTGCTGTCCCATTAATATGATTTGTGTAATTCGCCTTTAGAATGATAGAATGTTCCTTGATTGCAAAGAGTGTATAGATTGAGTTTGATTATAACCCGCGGATTCTAGTATTCACTAGTCGTTCCATTTTAGAGTTGCCTCCATTTCGTAATTGTGGTTTAACTTTTTATTTCCTTCTTTTTTTTCGTCGATCTATTTATCTGCATTTGATGGTTTACGAGAGATAAGATTCAAGACCGTAGTGAGTGTGTGGTGACGTCGATCGTTTAGCTCCCGGTGCTTGTGATTCATGTTTAGTTCTTTTTCCATCGCCTAAGGGGATGGTTTATTATTACTCTTAACCCTTGACTCGATGAGTTATTGGTTTCCCCCGAGTGTGTGATTTATTTCTTTAAAACAATTCTGATTTCGCTAAGCATCCGTTTACTCTGTATTTCTTAAGCACCGTACTACTAGCATTACTCGACGAATGAGCTCGGATTGAGTCACTCTTTGTAATGACAAACGCTCTCACAGTTATATATATTAATGTGAGGTAATTAGAGCAGGAAAGAGACCCTTTATAGCTCTACATTGGGCGCCGTCGTCGGGGAAAGAGTGTAGCCATTTGTCTTTTTTTCTGCAGTAGTGTAAGCCTCGCTAGGGGAGGAGGTGGATCCTAAAATCTTAAGGTAAGAACCTACGTGCAGCACAAAGACCCACCATTATCCGCTTCTCAATGTATTTGTTGTTGCTTGTTTGAATAGAAGTTCGTAGTTTATTTTCGAGTGTGCATGACTGCTGCAAAAGACCGTAAAAGAATATCAAACCCCCATCCAAACCTGAAAGCTAAGGGGTCGGTGACCCTTGGCCGAACGACCTCGATAGACGAAATCTATATGAAAACGTAGTCTCACCCATCGGGTAGGCTTCAAGAAAAACACTTCCAAACCGCCTACTAGTCTCCCCTTCAGCTACGGATCACCATATGTAGCCCGTGCCGAGGTGCATAGTCGAAATCGAGGAGCACAGATTCTCTGCTAGTTGAAAATTCCACCCGCGTAATCATTGCGGTGAAGGGAACCTAGCAATCTGCGAAGGAGAAGGAGAAACAGGGAAACCAAGGAACCAAAATCTCCTCTTGAAACAAATCACCAGTTGGGACAGCCCGTATATGAGCAAGCCGCGAAAGTCATTGTTGAAGAGATTCAATCTCCTCAACACCCGGGTATTCCCATTATTCCGCATAAAGGAAGCGCTATTAAAAAGATCCCCGTCAAAACCGTTCCCACCCAACCCAGGGAATACCCTCCAGATATCCCGAAGGTTAACACGGCATATATTCGATCCCATGGCTCAAAACTAACCAAACGCTCAAAACTACCAAACACTCAAACCTCTACATTACAACATCCATAGTGATCAGTAAATGCACCGTTGTGCCATCTCAAAGATATCCTCATATTTCGACGGACTCACATCGAAGATCCGGATGCATTCCTATTCGAATTCGATGTTATGTCGGGGTATGATTACACCACCGATCCCCAAAAATTGAAATTATTCCCCTCTACATTGAAAGGGGCCTCAACATGGTCAAGGGGCTAGGTGGCGGGGTTATCAACAATTGGGATCAAATGAAAGAATCCTTCTTAAAGAAATACCAGGATTATTGTAGGTTCAGAGAATTAAAAGACGAAATATTTCGCATGACAAATTTAATTAAATGAAACATTAGAAGAGTATGTGGAACGTTTTCAACATAACTTACAAAGATCTCCTTATGCACCACCTTTACCCCGATAATGCGTAAAACCCACATTAATGAGGGGTATGAAGGAACAATGGATTGAAACATTAAACATTATGGGAAAATGGGATATTTATCAAGAGAATTTTTTTACCCACATCCTCGACTTATGTATCGTAGAGTTCGAGAGGCAAAACATTAGAAGAATAAAACCGCATAATATGACTTGCTTGCAAGAGATAACAAAGTATCACAGTATGAGTAACACGTGTATGTTAAATTGGAAATTTATTAGAGAATTTTAAAATCGATATAGATACTAACTACACAACTTGACACAGCAAAGCAAATGTATGTACCGGAGGTAATGTATTGCTGCAACTTTCCGCCCCACAGAAAAAATGATGACAGTCACAAGGAGTGTCCATTAGATAAAGTCCAAACATGCGCCATCCGTACAAAAGATCACCTTACCAGAGCCGCCCTCACTTCGGATTGAAAGCAAGATATAAGGAAGCAGAAGAAGAACCACAGACCGTAATTCATTAACCAAATACCACAAGTACCAAGACAACTCGGGTATGTTTCCGGACCCAACCTCTTTCTTTCAAACCCACAAGATAATGCTCAACAATATGGTATGTGGCAAAATCAATCTCAAACCCCATTTACAAATTGGTCACCACAATCATTTCCTTCTCCAAATCCATGCACGAATCAAACAAGCCAAACTGCTGGCCAAATTTCCCTTACACTCACCATATTGGAAAACACTGGTATCCTTCACAATGGACTCCTCTACTTCACAAAGTTCACCCCGCATAAGCCGGAAAGACCAATGTACCACCCACTCCGGGAACTATTCCGCCTCAACCCACTTTGCCACTTTACAACAAAAATCCTCACTTCAACCCGAGACCGCAACTCCCACCCCAACCCGATCCCAATCCAAACACGTGGTGTCCAATCTATTCCCAAAATCATAGAATCACCAACTAGACCCGACCGAGGGAGTGCAATGATCTTCGCTTAAGATCCGGACGTATAATTGAAACCGAGGGAGATAAAACAATTCATATTGAAGATCAGTTACCCGTAGAACATCACTGGCAACAAGAGGATGTAAATAAGAAACAAACTCATAATCAAGCAACCATCCTCTCCCCCCGTTCCCGAACGATTAGCCATACCCCTCGGTCCATACAATATCCCGACTTCGACATTCCGGGAGAATACAAAACGAGACATAAAAAAATTCCATTCCTCCAAGCCATTCAAGACATTCCCATATACGCCAAAACCATGATAAAAGAATTGTACAAAGAAACCAAGGAGGAATATAACAACAATCCAAGAGTCCAAGTAGCTCAAGACCTTATCTCCACCTATTGTCAAGAAGAGAAACACCTCAAATATACAGAAGACCCCTAGAACCCAATTATAACTGCTCAAATTTATGGCCGCACCGCCTAATGCCTTAGTTGATTCCAAACGTAGGGGCTGCAATTAATATTTTAACAACCACAACTTGCCAAAAGCTCGGCATTACATCCGTAGAACCCACCTCTACTCGTTAGAATTGGTCGACCGATCCGTGGTTAGACCGCAGGGCAGCCTCCACATGATGTCATGGTTCCCGAGAATCCCTATGTCCAACCGATTTCCCCGATAATTAATCCAAAACCCGACGGATGGACACCCGCTAATTTTAGGTAGACCTGGCTCGACATCGCCGATGCCTACATTGGCTGTCACAGGAACATGACTACAACTATAGGACCAAATAGCAAAATTTAGTTTTATATCCTCCGAAATGTTGTACCAAGTGTCACAATGATTAAACGAATAAGCACCCGTATCATATCTCACCGATAACATTAGATCGATTAACTATACAAGAGGCACTCGATTTCAAAGATCAAACAGAAGACGATGCCATTAATAATTTCATTACTCAAATCGAACCTCGCACACAATGTCACATGATAAAAGCAACATTTGGATAATGAATTGAAGAAGATCCCCGGGAAGATATTCACATGATCAAATAATACCGTCACTTCTCGTTGCAAATAGTAAACCGTGGAAATTGTACCGGTGGGAAAACTTTAAACATCAATGCTAATCTCACACCGGAACAAGAAACAAAGCTCATCCATCTCATAACAAAATATCAAGAAGCATTTGTATGAATTTCGTCCAAATATGAAAGAACCGATCCCGCTATGTACCCACCACATTTACATAGAAAAAGATGCGTACATGTGCGTCAATGTTAAAGGAGACTTAATCCCCATCTAAAAGATGTTGTAAAAAACCGAACTTCAAAAACTTTTAGATGTGAATTTTATCTACTCCTATTCTGACAGTAAATGGGTCTCTCCACTTGTGGTGGTACCAAAAAAGAATGGGAAATGGAGAATTTGTGTGGATTATAGAGAACTTAACAAGGCAAACACAAAAAGATCATTTTCCTCTTCCTTTTATAGATCAAGTATTGGACACTTTAGCAGGGAAGAAGTTCTTTTCCCCGGATGGCTTCGGGATACACCCCAGATTCCGCATTGCCCTCGAACACCAGATAAACCACCTTTACTTGTTTCGGGGAACATTTGCCTATCGAAGTTTTACCTTTTGGCTTATGTAATGCTCCCGCCACATTTCGCAGGGCTATCCTTAGTATTTTGCAGATTTAATCAATGATGGACTTGAGGTTTACATGGATGACTTTACACCATACGGAGATGACTTCGATCCGCTTCTAGACACCCCAGGAGAAAGTCCTACAACGCCGCATTTGCTATCAGGCTCGCCTACAATGAAAATGCTTTTTGATGATGACCTCCAAGGACTTATCCTAGGACACTATGTCTCAAAGCAGCTCGTATTCAGAGACCCGCCAAAATCCAAAATACTTTGCTTATTCCCACTCCTACTACTCAAACAGAGGTACGTTAGCTTTTCTGGATTTTCAAAGACATAGATTTGCTGAGGCATTATTCACACATTACCACGCTTCCATATGCACCGACCGAACGTTGATTTCCTTTGGACAGACAAATGTGACCATGCTTTCGAGGATCTAAAGAAGCTTGTATCTGATGTACTCTGGGCCTGAGGACCAAACTCGGGACCGCTCATTCCGTACATCATCTCGATGCCTCGTATACACCATTGTACCCAAGGTGAAGAGGATAAAACCATATGCTATATATTACATCGCAAAAATTTATCCCCCGCCGAATTGAATTACACTCATCGAAAAAAGAATTTCTATCGTAATACATGCCGGCCAATAAATTTAGACATTATATCATGTGCTACCCCGTTATCTTGTATAGATCATTCTCGCCATAAAATATTTAGCAACAAGCCTCACACAAATGCCGAGTAACCCGATGGTTAATCTTATTGCAGGAATTCGATATCGACAATCAAGGACCGCCCGGAAAAGAAAACCCCGTAGCCGATTTTTCAAGGATACCAAAATCGTCGGCGGCCATCATGGAAGATCAATTTCCCATGAACACCGTTTGTCAAAGGTTGTCGAAACGCCTCTCCGGTATGCCGATGTTGCCAATTACCTTGGCAAAGAGGTAAATTACCAAAACATTTAACTCCTAATGAGCTGCATACATTATTCGAAAAGTTCTCGATTTTTCGTGGATTGAGGTTACTGTTTCACACAGAGAGCAGCACATGCACATCGTGCGATGTTAGAGAGGATGAAATCTTGACATCCCAAAAGCCTCGTCACGATGGACCATGTGGGGCATCATCGAGCGTAGGACCGGACATAAAGTATTGCGCATGTGGACACATCGGCTCACGATCTTTAAGGATGAAGAAGTTCGTCCTGCTCGGACAGCTTGCCGTCGAAAGGTGACGTACCGTCGGGCCGATGAAATGCCTCCGAAACCGTCGCTAGTCATCGAACCATTCGAACGGTGGGCTTCGGATTTCGTTGGACCCATCAACCCTTCATCAAATCAGAAATATATGGCTCTCAAAAGTAGCCAAGACATGTCACCAAATGGGTTGAGGCGTGTTATCACTAAGAGCCACAGAAAGACTCGTCAAGGCGTCTCCTCGTTCCTTTATTTGTTCGTTACCGAGGGAAATAATTTCATATGGAGGACCACAATTTGTTAAATAAACGGAAATGTTGTAAGGCACTTAACAATTATCATGTCCAAGATAAGATCACTACTCCATATCACCCAGCTGTGCGAATGGGTGTAGAAAGTAGCAACAAGATAACAGAATCAATCCCAATTCTAAAACTATTGCATCACATAGGCGTGATCGGGGCTACCCGACTACCTGGCGA
The DNA here is from genome assembly GCA_034641835.2 of Pinus albicaulis. Lineage (NCBI taxonomy): Eukaryota > Viridiplantae > Streptophyta > Pinopsida > Pinales > Pinaceae > Pinus > Pinus albicaulis. The sequence goes on along the minus strand of CM076571.1, from coordinate 288,128,153 downwards.
CTTCCGGGCCTATCGAACCAAGGAGGAGCACCACCGGTTACTCACCTTTATCAACTAGTGCTGAAAACAACCTATTTTTCCCATAGAATTCGAAATCCAAACACTCACAGACGGGCACAAGAGAAGTTACCGAGACTTAATCTGGAGGCATAACCTTCAATCGATCACATCAATGAATTAGACGAAATTCGGCTCGCACCACAAAATACAGCATTAATCTAACAAAATAGCCGGCCAAATGGCATGATGCGCTCATTAAGAACAAAGTCTTCCACGAGGAGATCGGGCTCGTTATACGATTCTCGCTTCGTATCGAAAACTCGTACCGATGGTTGGGACCATACGAAATCCGTAAGGTACATGACAATGGAACTCTTTACCTAATCACTATCGATCGCTTCCGGATATGCATTCAAGGTAAATGGCCACCGAGTCCGTCTCTACCGTAAACCACTTACTCGGGAACTTTGCCAAAGAATACGCCGAGACATCGTATCTGGAGATCTTAGGAGAAGAAGAGAAATCTTCCTCACCGTAATTCATTAAGGGTCTATTTCTTTGCAAATTGTACACAAAGTTTGTTTTCTTTTGAGTGATTCTTGTACATAAGTTTGATTTGAATAAATTCTTGTCATTTTGTCGTTCCTTTTTCTTCCACAAAGTTTGATTTTTGCTCTTCTAATAGTACATGTATGTTTTTTTTATTATTTTGGTTTTGCTTGTTCTCAATGTTCCTTTTTCGTAAGAACGATATTGTTACGTCTATCGTTCCTTTTTGGTTACCATTGTTCCTTTTTCCTTCAAAGAACAAGCCGTTCTTTTTATTTTCCGTGTTGACTTTTTCAACGGAATAAAGATATTGAGTGTTTAGTAGATTGCCGTTCCTTTCCCAAAAGGAACGGCATTTGCGCTTTTCTTCCTTTTTCCATTATCCATCGTTGCTGCTTTTTCAACAATTATCCAGCATACTTTGATCTCTTTTGCCGATTTAAATTGAGGATGCTTTTTCCTGCCTTTCTTCTAGTCTTCAAGCTTCAAATCATGTATTTGTGCGATGAAATATAAAAACACAAGATACCGAAATCAAGTAAATCATAAATCTACATATCTATAAGGCTCGCATTAATAAGAGGACAGAGAAGGACATACTTATTTCTTACCTTTTCAGGACATGGTTTTACTAATTTTTTGCCCCATTTTGTTATCTTTATCATGTTGATTCCCTTAAAAATCTTTTTATTAGTACTTGGGAATAAGAGCAAAAGAGTTTATATCTTCCTATTGAGATAATAAGACTTCTTCCACCATTTTGCTCTTAAGGAGCGTCGAACCACCCTTTTGTGTATAAATAAGGAAAAGAAAAAAGCATGTCAAATGTCAAATGCAGTGATAGGGGTCTCATCGAGAGCGGCCCACCATGATCATGAGGATGGAAGTGAAGTGGCATTCCCATTCCGGCCACCACACCAGGGATATGGTCCAAAGGTGTATCAAAATAAACAAACCTTGGAACAGAGGTCTCATTAAGAGCGTCCGCCCACCGTTTCGCTCTTTCCTCGTGAATGGCATTATGGTTAATCGGGTCACGTTTTCAAAGACATAATGGTCTACATTCACATAATAATGGCCCCAAGTATACACACAAGATCATGGTTCCTGTGGGTGAAAACACCCTCGCCAAGGTTATGGACACCGTCGGGCAAAGCAGAGTAATGTTAATGGTATCGAAGTCACTCGCTTACACCAATAGGGTAAGATATACATTTCGTTTTCATATCCTGTGCACTAATTATATGTTACTTCGATTTATACACCGCATGAATATTTATCATTACCAATCATGGCAATGAGGTGACCATGACCGCTTAAGATTGGCGAGTACGATACATGCCTATCCATCAGCCTCAAATCATAACACAGTTGTGCCCTCAAATCATAACACGCGATCCATCCTCCGCCTCGATTTCTAACTGCTGTCCTCTCTCAACATGGTACAAATTGGGCTACGTCGTTCCCTTCGACTCTGATTGGCGCACCGGGTGCCGCTCATTATTTGCTCACCGGGACAAATTATCACACCGAGGGGGGAGGTTAACCTCATCATTCCTCGTATTACGTGTCAATTCATCATTCGGAAAATCTCGGTTCACGTGCACGCTCCGTGCGAGCCCCACGGCATGGCATATTTTTATTTTTATTTTTTCGTACAAGCGGTTGTTTTTGCCGCACTATTGCATACCGTGTTTTCTTTGCGAAACCTCGTTTCTCCGTGTTTCAAACCTAAAACGTTTTTGGGTCGTTCCACGAGAAATTCAATGTCGAAATCATGGGGGAAAGGCAATTCGTAGTGAGCCTCAATGCCTAACGCATCATTGGCCGCCCGAGAAATCTCGGAAAGAGCAAAGATGAAGTTAAAATCTGTCAACGTTACAGGAGGGTAATGAGACAAGATAGTGGAGTTCTTGCAGAATTTACAAGATGACTACTCCATAGTAAGAAGGAAACGAATAGCGGCTACCGATGCCATAATTGCAGCCCCAGGACTACCACCATCGGGACCCATGGGGACATTCCAAAAGAACCATTACAGTAAGTGTCATCAGCATCTTCCGTGACGAAGGCCACATTTTGCCAATCAAAGGGCGAATTCTGCCAGCCGACCTAGGCGAACCCCCGGAGCGCAGCTAGCAAGAATAGTACAGACAACATTTACGAAAGAAGAAAAGACGGGTGCGGACGATGACACCTTAAACTTTAGGTCGTTCTAAACAAAATAAATGCTCGTAAATTTACCGCACTCTTAAACTCGCGTTATTGCACATACGACAAAGTATGAAAAGGGTACAAAGACGTAGAGGCAATTGTTAGTCACCACGGGTTAATCCGACTTGTTACAGACAGAAGTTCGTATTTTCAAAGAACAGAAAGCACCGGGAAAGACTCATTACACCGATTGAAGGGGGACCCGCTATAACCGTCCCCGAAACGTAGACATTTCATAAACCAACGTAACAACCCCGTTAAAAAACGCAGAAAATGTTAGTACATCGCAACAACCGCAGACACACCAAGAACTTCCGGCAGCGAAAGCACAAGAAGTTGATTCACCCGAGCAACCGTAGAGAACCACGAAATCAGCTCGGTTAGCTCGTATGAGAGGAAGCATAACAAAACTCAGAAGTCACTTTGCTGGCTCGAATAAGGTATATCGGAACAGCCTTTCCGTAAAGCACCGTACCAACCAAAGACAAGAATGAAGATGATGAGCAACTCGAAGAAGTTGAAGTGTACCCGAACCTTTCTGGACGAAAAAGAAGCAGAAAGTGAACAGATAAAGAAAGGGGACACAGGGGAATAGTCTATTACAAGACTCACTAAGAGAAGATGACTTCGCCGCCATCCTAGCTAACATGAGTAAATACTACCAAATCTTCACTCAAAGAACTTCAACACCATCAAGAAGAGAACATGCTCAAGTGCATGATGAAGAGGAAGAAAATACCGAACGGGTGCAATCGTCTCATGTCATAGAGGTATGCCCAGAGAAGAACCTCAAGAAGAAGAACGAATCCGCCATATACACCAATGTAAACGTAGCAGAAAGCAAGAGGAAGAACCTGTGAGTGCAGGAGTTATAACCGGGTCGCATCTAGTCCACCATCGACAATCGCCGTTCTTCAAAGGAATCAATGGAAATCAAGTTGAGGAAGGAACGCACTAAACTCGTTAAACACTACAACTCACCAAAAAAAAGTAACAAATTAGGATTTTTGAAAGAACCGTAAGGTAAAAGAGGAAAAAAGAGGGCACAACAAACACTGCTTTTCCAAGACTCTATGATCCACCGCCGTTCGATTAAGACAAAAAAGAAAAGATGAGAAGCGACCCGACGTGAGGCACCACCTCGTGGGCACCGTGGTCCCGAACTCGGCAAACAACAGAACAAAAGGTTCGTAAAACTCCCGCTCCATCGATGCAGCGATAGAGATCCAAAGACAAAATCCTTGCACAAGATGGTGAAACAAGCACAAAGAAGAAATGGAGCAACTTAAAGAGCAAACTGTTCCCCAGAAAATATGAAGAGTTGCAAGAAGAATCAAGGGACGTTACCAGAATTCAAAAGACAAGCTGAAGGATGGATGAAGGAACAAGAGGAAGTCAAAGGTAATCAACTAGATACTACTATCAAAACGTACACCAGACTCTGTGTTCTTTACAACAATACTAGCATGTAGGGCCCCGCCAAAAACTATGCTCGTTTCTATTAGAACGATATTTACAAATTAAAATAAAAGTTGTTGGCGTGCACCCCTATACAATGTCAATGATTTTATCGATCTGTAAATATTATGGAGTGAAAGTCCAGAGATTGTTGTGTAACCTTATTTAACACCATAGCTAAGTCAAGAGACCTAATTGAACCCACCATTGGTGGAGGAGTCACACCCAAGTATTCATTTCTATTCGGGGCTAATCGTATTATGGGGTCGAAAGCTTCATGATACCTTCCAGAGTCAAGAAAATGGTCTAGAATTAAGAGTTGAATAAGCTCATAAACCCAAAGACAACAGTGGACAAATTTCATATAAACCACATAAGGACTCAGTGTCATTGTAACATTAGGGCCTATGCATGAGGCACTCATTCAAGAGGGTTTATATTTTTCCATCGTTATTCTGGCCATTAATGCGGTACCAAATTTCGATATATCGAATCTTCGATCCACACATCCTGTACTGTGAGAACCATTTAAGTATGAGAACTTTGAGTTAGCCGCCCACCGTTTGAATCTCTATACGAGCCTTTCCCAAAGTGTCACTTGGTTAGGTGGCAGATTTCGCGCTCCAATTATTTGGCATCCGCACATGGATACTGTGCCCCGATGATATGCCCGAGGGGCAAGGTGCCGCCTTGATTACCATCCACCAACATGGTTGTAGGCCTCCGTATTGAAAAACCTTTCCGCATACTCTCGACCGCATTACATGTCAATTCATAAATGTTTTCATGAGGACATGAACAGAAAGTGGTGGGTGTGGAGTACCGGTGGTTATGTAATATTTTGCTGATTACCACGACCTTTAATAATTTGTGAACCTTTGTATCATGGATTTGGAAAGTTTATAAGGAACTATCAAGCATAAAACATGTGAGAATCGATGTGTATAATCAACACTTGATAATAAGTGTTTTCATACAGAGAAAGAAGAAAACGGAGAGTGCTGTCATTTAAAGATAAGAACGAAGTAGAGATAATCGCCGTCCCTCCTGATGAGAACCGAACGCAAACATAGGGAAACAAGATCAAGGTGAAATTGCCTCCTGCAAAGGAGAGACACCTACCAAGGTAATAGCAAAAGACAGGATGAAGAGTTAATCGTTTAATAATCCTCGTATTCACATCCCGAGGGATCGCCGCTTTATTTATCTAGTCATGCATATTCCAGCTATCAAGTTCTGAGAGGGAAAGAGAGAGCAAGATCATAGTTTAGGGGATGGCGAGATAAGATACGTTTTATGTAATCAGAAACATCGATTTGCTATTAAGCTTTGTTGAGAAACTGTCTATGTATTCGATCATGTACAATAAAGCCTGGTGATTATTCCATCTTCGTCCGTTAACTTAAAAGTGTATCCTTGATATAACTACCTGGAGATACTTCCAGCCGTAATGGTCCCCACGTTTTCTGTGTATTTATTATTATTGGTCTGATTATTTTGATATATTTATAAAGTCAGTAATATATATATGTCTGTCTGCCTAACCATTTATTTATGTCTTAATTTAGGTGTTGGACCCCACGTTATTATTCTTTCAGAGTCACACGTACATCCCTCATTCTTCTTATGTTAAGAAGAGACACACTGTGTTGCAAGAAGCCCATCAATCAGATTAACTGTTAATTCAATAATCACATATTGTCTTAGCTAATAAGGATTTATAATTCGCCTTTGTTCATAGAATGTTCCCGACGTAGATGTCTGAGCTGATTGAGGGAACTCATGGACTATATTCACTATCTGTCTGACCGCCATCCACACCACATTTTGTCTGTGGTTTAATCTATTTCCTCATTAATTCATTTATTCCATCTCTAATAATGGCTGGAGAGATCAAGACCCAGATAGCGTGAGCTGGCCACCGCTTGCTCCCTCAGGGCTGTGACTGGTGCCATGCTCTTCATCACTGAAGTGTATCTGTTTACTTCACCACACTTGACCTAATATTATTTATTTCCATGTGGATTACTTTTAAAGTACCTTGGATTTCAAAGGAAAATCATTACCTTAGTATTGATATATCCATTCAGCTATAGCCATTCTTACTAATATTTCCCCATCAGAACCAGCTCTTTGGGAACACAAACGCTCTGTCAGACATATATTAACGTGAGGGGGCTGAGGGAGGTGAAAGAGACCCTTTTATAGCTCTCCACACCCCACGGCTGCAGCCCCACATCCCTGTTCACGGAAGTTAATAAGTCCAAGAGAATTGCAGCTGTCACTGAAATGTTCTTCCACCACCTTTTAAAATAAAATACCTAATGGATGCCATGATTTTTAGACTACATGGTGTAGTGGCACACGTTTGTTTTAAAAAATGTTAAATATAATAAATACAAAAAATATTGTTCAAAATTGCTGACGTTTATCTCCGCATACGAGATTATCCAAAAGTAAAAACCCGTAGAAATTAATAACCTCATATTGTAATATTTAAATAAACTTCGTTATCACAATACCAACCATTCAATAGTTCTTTTGTTTTTTCTTGGAATGTTGAATGTTAAGAACTCGTGTTTTCTTGAAATGCCGTAATGTTAAGAACCTCGTTCCCGTGTTACTCATGCAATCTAGAAAGGGTTATCCACAACTGGAAAATGGTTCAAGACATAGTGTACAACAATTTTACAAGGTTGAAACATATTTAGAAGGATAAAATATGTATCGCATGTCAGTTATTTTTGCAATTTTTCATGGGTCCTTAGAGTGAAATCCAAATTTCCATTTCGAATGGCTATGGCCAAAGAGCATTTCTAATAAAATTCACTCATATTTCTAACTTCATGTATACCAACAAATAACTAATACTAGGCACCAAGAGTCCTCCTTTAAAGCCCATAAGTATGGAATTTGCGTGTTTATCCCTAAAAGTTATTAGAAAAAGAGTCCATAAAATAGCAGCCATGACAGAGCATGTTGCCTTACTCATGTAAACACATCTAAGATGAGAAAAGCTGGACTGATTCATTCCACACACTGTATTTTATCCCGCTTTGGGAGGCATACATATTTTATTATCCAATGTTTTCCTGTGCCTTCCGGCATTGCATGGATATATATTTTTCGCGCGTAAAACTAGTGAGAATAAAGACATTCATTACTATGGAGACCATATCAAGTATTTTATATTCATATTCATACTACCCATTCTCTTTGGCATTTCCTAACAAAAAGTACTTTTTTGAATCGACATTATGCCGGTCAAGGAGGAGGTGCTCTCGACACCAGAATGTATCCCTTCAAAATTCAACGTACTAATGAGTGATGAGGTAAATTGTGAAGGATTTATGTCTGTTATCAAGGTGTGATTCTGTCTTCATAATAAATACAGTCATTTTAATAATCATTATCAATTATCTTCACTTTTATGATCGTGTAGCTTCCATTCCGCTATTATATAGATTAGGTTTATACCTATAATCATTTTATTTTATTAATGATCTCATACCTTCAATCAAATGGATCGTGGGCAGCAAACATAATAATAATGAATAATAATTAATAAAAAGCAAATATTATATAAATATAAACATGTACACTTGCCAGTATACTTTTGTATTATTAATATTGTATTTGGGCCCAAATTTATTTTCTTTAATAAGAATTAATATGAAGACAACAAATTTGAAATGAAGATATGCAATTTAATACATCAATCGTAGAGCAGTAAGTCCCCCCGCCATGGCTTTAATATATAAGAACCAAGTTCGCTTATGATTCAGCCAACTTCATCTGTTAAATAAGAATGTTGATTTATATATTTCATGATTGAGAGAAATATCATCACAATAAAAACTATGTTTATAGCTCCTATAAATCAGACATTATTTTTTTATTTTTCCAAATTATCTTTTTCACGAAGGGCAAGAATTTCTCTCACCATGTTTATCCTTATTTTAACTTTAATTATTGTTTCTTCAATGTCTGATTTACTAATATTTTCCACCATGTTAATATTTTATATTTTAGCTTGTCTCAGTAGCTTTTGGGTATGAAGATTTTAGGGAAGGTTCATCACGGATTTTAACCACTAAAAATATTCCAACCTAGTGATTTTACGTGAATATTTATAAAACAATTTATATATTAACTCAAATAATAAGAAATATAATTATGAGTAACAATTATTATCTTTCCATCCATTTATATCCAATATTATTTACAACTAAAAAATACAAATTTCTAAAACAGAGGAACTTATATAAAGAAAATCACCCTGAAAACATAGTGCTTATATTTTTAAATTTCTCTTACACACCAGGCCGAACAAGAGTATATGTTTTCTTTGTTGTATCAGCTCACATGCTTTTGTGATATATGGTCCTGAAATCTTTGTATGATTGAATACAATATTCTGTTTATTAGTACAATATAATCATGAGACGTAATAGTAAGGTGTTATCTTCTTCACTTATTTATTTAGATAAATACACTTAATGTAGAAGTTGTGTTGGATTTTTCATTTCAATTATTTTCACTGTTCCATCTATTATTAAGAATTAATGATTGTTCTGAAGTAATAATATAGCTTATATATTAATCATATTCATGACATATACTTGTTAACTTCAGTCAATAATCCTACATCTTCGCCATTCTTTAATAATGTATTTAATCTTCATATTTAAATAACTAGCAAAATATTCATCTTATTGATTTATATATGTAGACATGTAAGTCCATTTAATATATTTATTTCTATAGCCAACATTGTTATAACGATTATGTATAAATAATTCATTTAATTCTTTAACTAGAATACAGTATATTCATATGTTCTAAGAGAATAATAAATATGCTAATTATAATACTTATCCTCGGTCAATAACGATATCAAGTAATATTACTTAAACTCACTTGTATTACTTCTACTTTATATGTAATGCTCTAGAATTTCTTTTGGATCTTTAATTTATATTCAGTAATAATGTCTTTAAGCATCATCTAAAATATTTGAAGATATCAACTGTATCTTCTTCAGCCCATCATTTTCAACTATAATCATAATAATTTAACTCAACAATAAGAAAGATATGAAGTTTTCATTCATGTTTCTATCTAAATTTATCATCTAATTCATTTCACCAGCATCTCTAACAAATTCTAATTAATTGTGTTCGTTCATTTTCTTTAGGATCTTTTCGTCCATCATCATTATCATCTACATCGCCCTTCTGTTTTTTTTATATTTATATTTTAAGAATCAGTTGTTTAATTTTTCATGCTAAAGGTATCCTAATTTAGAAAGTAACTATTTATGTTATATATATAACTTCATGTATACTATAATCTAATTAGATATATTAGTCTAGTTTACAATGCATGTCTTTATAATTCAGTATCATCATGTTTTTTAACTGTAATGTTTTTAGAACTACCTGTATTTATTCTACTAAGGTCGATTCTTTGTATCCAGACCAAAAAAAATTTCATAATACAATATTAATAGTCCAGACCAACAGAATGTATCAAGGCAAGAAATAACCACAGATTATGAACTCAACTGTCTTTGCATTTCTAGGGAGAGAGAACGCCTCCTCCCACAAATGAATTGGAACCAATAATTACTCTCTAAGCTAAGACTGACATATCTATAGTAATAATAAATAAAGATTATTATTTTTATGGTTTTCTACATTCTACAACCATTTGTTTCTATCTCAGGTTTTAAATTTTATTGTTGGTGCCTTTAATTACGAAGGATTTTTGGGAACTGAAATATTAAATATAATTGGATTATTTTTCTGAATCATGTAATTTATTCTGTTTTTTTTTTTTTGTAATTTGTTAGTAACTCCGTATTTACCATTTTTTCAGATGTTATTTTTCTCCCCATTATGCTATTCTAAATTTAATAATTTTCTCCATGATTTTTGAAGAGAATATTAGAAGTTGGTATACTCTTCAGACTTACTACATAAAGAAGAATTCTTCTACATTTATTGTTTATAGATGATGATTGTCTATTTGATTATTCTGTACCTTGTTTAGTCACAAAATTCATAGTTCAATTCAATTAGACAAGATATTCCATATCTAGCTAAGTGTAAATACTGAATACAAAAAGAGGCTGATGTTTCTCAGTGAAAAAAATACGTCCAAGACACTGTTAATAAAAATATCTAATATCCTTCTTCCTCTTACCACAGAGAAAAATTCACCCAATTTTTCTTGTAATATACACAATGTTCACATAAAATTTTTAATTAGAAATCTAACATACCTTCTACTATATCAAGTTACCATGTAGTATTTGAAGGCCCTACTTCCAATATGTCCTAATATTTAATTCCATCACATGGTCCTTCCAATAGAGACAATAACATTTTTTGCTCCACTTTCAAGATCACAGCAGTAATTGTTGAACTCGAAACAAAATACTTCTCAAATATTGTGTTGTGTTATGATCCAACTCCCTAATTAATCCTATTGTTTATCGAATCATCTCATGTATATTTATAAATCTCTCACACTTGCATCTTAGATCTTTATTACAAAAATTAGATTTTTGGCCAATTTAAAAAATTGCCTAACAGAAACTTCCACCAACTCTTTCCTGACTATTTAATTTGTAATTGAATCTTTATTCTCTATTATAGCTTTTTTCATCACCATATATATCTGTCACCAAACTTCTCATTCCACCACCCCAAGAGGAGTCATTTTAAAGTATGAACTTAAATCAATCAACCATGCAATATGATCGACATGTGTACTTAAGAAGGGTTATAATAATAAAATGTCACTTATCTAGTATATTTATGCTTATGTAAACTGTTCCACATCATTTATTTATACCTATAGAATGTATACTAATTACACACAATAACTGCATTATAGTTCGTCACTCTTATGAAGATATTTCGTTGATGTACTCTAACTTGCTTATTTAATCCTTTTCATTTAACACTTATTGTAAATTATAATTCTTGAGAAGGATTTCTTCACATACTCATACCTCTCACATATCCTATGAACATATGCTCTTGAAACTAAAATTCCAACTTAGAAATTCCAAGGAGACTTTATAAATTAGAACAATCCCATTTCATATTACATGGAAATTAGTAGAGCATTAGTTAAATCCCCATTTAACTATTATTGCACTCACATTCTTTTCCATGTTAATTACTTGTTACATATTCTTAAGTTTGTTCATCTACAACCATATAGACATTGTCTTAAATTTAATTACAAGTTACAAAATATCTCCACCTTATGAGATATATATCTATATATATATATATATATATAATATATATATATATATATATATATATATATATATATATATATATATATATATATATATGTATATTAACCTTTAATAATTCATCAATGGATATTATTTATATAGTCCTACCTTCACCAACTAATATGTCTGTTAAATTTATAATACTTTATCCACGACTTAGGAAATAACGTTAACTTGAATGAATTTATATAATGTGATTGATTTTCATATTTATCTTTTACAATTGAATGCATCTTCACCATCGATGGATTTTTCTTTATATAAGCTGCTTCATTTTATGCTTCCGACGTACACTCATATATTAATTATTTATCATTTTAATTATTGTAGAGTCGCTTCTAGCATTAACCTCCAATTTAAAAGTTTACTTATACCTTAAAAGGAGTGGTGCCTCTAGAGGATCGCTAGATGTAGATGTGCCACCGATGTGGCAACCATTGAAGGATCCTGGGAAAATTTATCCATCATCGAATCTCTGCTTGTCTTATTATCTCCTGTTATTTGATAGACCCTCTCCTTCGTATTTTTCCATGTATGTTGTCAGCTATGTATGCTGATCTTGTATGTCAATCATAGATCAAGTCGGCATCCTTATATCCTGACTTTTAGAGTGTTATGATCAAGAAATCACCGTTTCCCACATAAAGAAAAGGTAATTTTATATGACTATGTAAAACAATTATGTCAAAAATACAAATTATAGATGCCCAGAAGAAAAAAAACTGCTTACTTCATTGAATAGTAGCATCCAACATCCTATTAAATATAATATATCCAAATGCTGTCAAGAATATAGATCATAAACTGAAAATGCGAAAGAAATATCAATACATCAATACGTGGAGAAGATCATAGAGCCATTTCATTACACATTATAGTAGAAAAATGAGTACAATATCTTGAGGATAAAGTCACTCAAGCTAGGCAAACAAGCCTCAAAATGACCCAATACATAAAACATGAAATGCTTCGCTACATAAAATGTTAGAAGACATACCAATGCACAAGACTATGAGAATAACTATAGAGTAGAACTAAAAATACACAGAGCTACTCCCAATATACCCTGAAAATATCGTATTTAGAGATTTAGGCTTTCTAGCACCAATCCAAGGCAATTTTAAAGGTTTCCCTCAAGAACACAAAATGAAAGTTGCAATTCCAGGGCTCGAACAATGCATTATGTACCTAGACAAATGTTAGGATGCAGACCATATTATGCAAAAATTACCGATACTCCTCCTCATCGATTCCACAAGGGCTTCTCCCTCACTTGAAAACAAACTCACAAACTTGGGCATTGGAAGCTTCCTAATTTTAACTTCCGTGTTAAAACAGCACAGTTTCTCAAGGAGACTCCGCTATGGCCGAAGATGGATGAATCTTGGCCTGATTTTGGATGCTGGAAATGAAGCTCAAGTAACCTCCTCAATAGGTTTTTCTTGATGAAGGATGTTTCCCACCGGAAAACAACTTCACAAACTTGGGTACTGACTCCCCACCACAACCTCCGCCTTGCAACAATCTACCCCTAAAGGAGACTGTCAATGATGGTTGGTGCTTGGCCTCGATGCCGACAAAGGGAATGAAGCTCAAAGTTAGAACCTTTACCGATTGGTTTTCAAAATCCCTCGAGGGTGATGGTGGGATTTCCACCAGAACACTTTTGCAAGCAACAATGTTAACACGATCAAGTAATAGTTGTTAAAAGTAAAAGTCACAAAAGAGAAATGAGCAACCATAATCGAATACCTTCTATGGCTGACATTCTTCTCAAGGTATTCTTTATGACTCTCTCACCCTTGGTCCCACTCATTAAATATGCTACTTCATAAAGATTCCATCCCATTATGACCATGTTTTTCTCCACAACTTCACTGCCCCCATAACAACATTGTTATATGGTGTCAACCTTGAAATCATCAACATGCTTAGTCTCTCATTCACACCTAAGAGTGTTGTATTCAACTTATACAATGATCCTACCTCATATTAGAAGTGGTTTTATTCCTACTAAAACAAATTTGAGGTCTCTTCACCTCTTATTCATCTATTCATTTATAAAAGAAAGAATGAACATTCTGGACCATTTTAAAGATAATTAGAATATTGCTGCATATAATGGAAATAAACTAGCTAGGGATTTGGTAGATGATTATCTCTTAGAAGAGATGTAGAAGCATAAAGCCTCTCGAATCCATAAGCACCTAGGCTCAAGGGCCTATTGTTATTACTTGTAAACAATGGGAAATCCTATACATCCAAAAATCTAACCCTTAGGAGATGAAGCAATTAAAAATATGGGCCTTGTCAGTAAATTGGCACATTGATCTTCCCCAGAATGTAAATTTGGTGTACGATCTTCATTTGACACGTGTTAGTGTGAATTTAACGTAAGCGTACTTAAAAAAAATCTCACTTTAGATGTGTATTTAATGAACAACCTTAATATCAAAGATGGTCGTCAATTTCCTTAGATCTACAAGGCTAGTGATCAAAATAAATGTTACAAAAACCCAAATCTATGTATTTAAAGACATTAAAGACCAAATAAAAAGCAAAAGAGTTGCTCATGCATCCAATGAACAAGACAAGAATAATTTAAAGTACCTGGTAAGAAGGGACACTCCAGAAGGGAGAAGGAAAGATGTTAACACCCTCAATGGGATGGGTTCTTGTATGTCCTCATGACTGACCATGCAAGATCTTCCTTTACGGTGGGATGAAACTTACAAAATGGAACTTAAGGGGAGCTAACAAGCAAAAAGTAGAAAAATATGACATTGATGGAGGATCAAAGTCGTAATTAAAAGTATAGACTGTTGTTTACCCTTAGGCAACAAAAGGTAGCAGAAAGAAACGTAAAACCCTTCTATTTATAACAACATTAGTTAGTCTAGATATTGGTGCATAATTAATATATTAATAATCAAATCTAGATCCACTCTGTGGAATATTTTATTATTATTGGAGGAAAAATAATTTACTTAATAAATTCTTTTTATTTGTAAATAATAAATAAATATCGATTTATTCAATTATTTAAATGATTTAGTCAAATTTAAAATAAATATTATTTAAATAATATTTTAAATAATTATTCCTAGAAATTAACAAGACAAATAATGATTTATCTAATTAATTTTCTCTCAAGCTGTTAAATATGACCTAATATTAATACCAATTGTGGTTTAATTAATTATCCTTTGAGAAATCTCAAACAAATAAGGATTTATTCAATTATTCCCTCATGGAGTTTCCTTGCTTAGACCATAAAAACTTAATAAATTATTGATTACTAAGCTATTTTTCAGGAAAGTAATTTTACTTGTGATAAAATTTGTCTTAAATAGTAACACTTTTGTCCATCTAATAGTAACACATTAGATGACCAAAAATTAAAAATGTTTGATGACATTAATTTTGTTAGAAAGATCTATCTTCACTGTATAACTTTTGATGTGGAAACATAAAGGCACTCCCATGTTGCTCCTCAAGCCTAAAAGCGTCATTAGTGTCTCAAAACGTTTTAAAACTTTAGGGACCCGAAAACTCCTAAAAAGAGTAAACTGTGATGCAATTAAGGAAATTGAAAAAAAAAATGAAAGAAACAATGTTTGGGCCCCAGTGGAATAAGTGGGTGGCCACTAATATCCACCCCGTATTCAACAAATCTCATGCCACTTTTTGAAATCCTGAAAGTGTTTGTCAACAATCGTCTTAAGAACCCTCCGTATCTATTAGAATATCACAAATTTTCTAATTGTTCAAAGGAGCCTAATTTTCCATATTGTAAACAATAATTCTGTTTTACACTTATTTATTCTTCTTTCTATTTGTATAAATTCATGAAAATGTTAGGAGATTGAAGATTGTGTGAATTTGAAGTTGATTTATGAATTTGCTCACAAACCCACACTTGAAATATTGGTATTCACCTCATATTTTTTAGTGTTAAAACGTCATTTTACAAAAACGTCTTCATTTTCCCGAAAGTGTGCCAATCTACTTAAAACCCCAAATTGAAAGTGAATGTTGTTAAAAGGTGAATATCGTTACAGAAAATAGCTAAAAATTTGTTGCATATATAATTTGGTCGACCAATTATTTGTTCGTAACCATATTTTTCCTTGAGAACCCTTGACATGTCAAAGATAAAAGTGTTGAAGTCAATATGCACAATCTTACCTAGTGCAAGAATCCTCAAGGATGCAAGATCAAGGTTTTCCAACATGCATCGATCAATCATGCATATAAAACAATTAACCACATCTAGACCTAAAGAAACACAAATCCATCATTAATAATAATTTTAGAGTTAAATATTGATGAAATAAGGGAAATGTGTTAGATAGTAAATTGTTGCTTAATTGCACAAAAATGGGCAAAAGACGATGGTACAACTAAATAATGAGGAATTTTATAGGTAATAGGATGTAAAACGTACAACAGATGCTCACAAGCTATTGAATTCTCCGACTTAATTAGGTTGAAGGTGTTGTCGTACAAAATCAGGCAGGGACAGGTGAGTGTTTTTGTTGGGACGCAGTAACAGCTTCTTGATGATAAGAAACAACTTTCATGGAACTTAGTACTTCTTAATAAAGCTAAATAATACAATCAGATAGTTTTTTGCTACAAACAATTTGTCTTTGGAAATTGTTGAAATGTTTGAACATGTGATGGAATTAACCATGAAATTTTGTGATGGCCAAATTTGCATGGAAATTTGTGCTAACACCAGTATCAATTACCACGTATCAAGTATGGTACATAGAGTGTGAGGTTTCAATATATTTTCACTAATAGACAAGAGCCATTGGAATCTCACATAACCTTTATCTAGAGTGTTTGTATACTCGTAGACAAGCATGGACTATTGAGAACCATAATGCTCAATGAGAGGGATTAACGTAACATCACGTCATGGGTATGGATCATATTGAACAGACAATAGGAGTATTGGACCTATACTTTTCAATATGGATGGACAAGAGGGCATGGTTTACATTATTGGTGGCCATAGGAGCACATGAACTGTCATGGATGGGTGGAAAAATAAGGGCATGGACTGCATCATTAGTGACAATAGAAGCATGACCAAGATTATTGATGAATGCAACAACAGTGGTTGCTACTTGGACTTCTGTCAAAAAAAGAAGCATGATGTGTTTTTAATGGAATAACAATAGGGGTATGCCCGACTATTGGTGATAATGTCAGTGAGCATGACCCAAGAGTAGTCGATGGATGGAAAATAGGGGTATGGCTCATATTGTTCACATTAAAGAGCAAGACCTTTATCGCTATCAAGGGGAGCATGGCCACAGGGGTGCGGCTCGAAATTTTGGTGATAATAGGAGCATGCCCCAGATTGGTTGATGGTGAAAAATATGGGTATAGATTGCATGTTGAGAAAATAGTAGAATACAATCCATAGATTGTTTATGAATGGAAAAACATGGAGGTGGATCAGATTATTGTTGATACAGGGAGTATGACCATAAAACAGTTATTGATATACAAATACAGGTCCGGGGTCGGACACTTTGGGTGGACAATGTTATGAGTCTTGATTGTCGATGGATGACAAAAGGGAGATGGCTAAGACGATAGTGAAAATAGAGATCATGTCAGTTTTTGGTGAGATAACATGAGGATGGAAATTCTGAAAGGAATGGTATTTGAGGCCCCGAAGCTTCGAGGAGCAGGTTCCTTTTTAAGGACGGCGGCCAGAGAGAGGCCTTTGGATCTGACATGGGTTGCTCTGGGGTTTGACCATGGGTATTGGGGGATGGAAACCCCAACTATCATAGTACCATGAGATGAGGTACACAACAAACTGTGTGACTAGTTAAGAAAGTACTATATTTTAGGAGATATATCCTAATTTGGTGGGTAATACATTGAGGATGATTTTTATGTAGGTCAAGGGGTAATGACCCAGATAAATATTTTATCGATGAAACTTACCTTTATTTTTAGAAATATTACAAGCAGAAATAGGGATATTATCCATGTATTAATTAATTAGAATTAGGAAGAATGGTTTCATCGTAAAGAGATTACTCATGTATCGTATGCTCGATCGTAATTATCTATGTTATCCATGTGTCAAGCACATCGAATTTAACTGAAGAATACTTAGAACAGACATTTTCCTATATCATGTATTGTGAAAGAATTGGTGGACGTGCCGGTTCCAAAGCTAAGTACAACGACTCGTATTTAGGAAAATATTTCTCGGTGGTTGATTGGTAGTCTCCAAACATCTTTCAAATATTTGAGAGGGTTTTCTGGATCTTGAGAGATTCTTGGATCTCTTTTTAGAGAGAGCGTTCTGATATAAGTGTTTAGAGACAACATGTTTTGGCATCCAAGCTAGGTTTTAGTCGTTTGGAGTTTCAATTGACCAGTACTAGTCATGATAAAGAACAAGGATAGTCTAGACACTATGAGGTTGAAAACAATCAAACTGCTGTGTTGACTAGTTGATGTTAATGGTGTATCATAGTACTATGGATGTCATAATTATTGTACAAGAAGAGAGTTGCATTTGATGATCGTATGTTGTAATATTAATATTGATTTGATAATGATGATCATCCCCGATGTATTTATAATATTATATAAAAACAAAATAAAACTAAATACTAAATTAAGAAATGAAATTAAAGGAAAGTAAAGCTCAACAAAAAGCCACCAAAATTGAGATCCCTTGAAAATAGCTCATACTCATGTAGATATGATTATCATAAGTTACTACCTCCAAATTTACACTTTAGAAGTATGTAAATAACATCTCACGAAGATTGATTTTCCACCATTATTTTTATGTGAGCTTCAAACACTTTAAACATATATGAGTAAAAGTGTAAATGGGTAGACTTACTAGAATTTAATTTACAAAGAGGTTGGATTGCTTAAGAGACACACCCTTGGGTATAAACACACTTGAACTCATGTTTATCTACACATTATTTCTCACATATATATCTTTCTCTTAGTTATGTGATCCTATTATTATCGATAAGTTTCTTAGCAACAGATCTTTACTTTACTTTCATGGTTATTGGTTGAATTTCTTAAGCGTGATTGTTGATGAAGATAAAAGAACTATAATATATATTCACAAATTAATTACTATAAATACATAAAAGAACTATAATATATATTCAAGAATGAATATCATAATACATAAATAAAGTACTTGTATCAATTGTACCAAAAAACTGTTCAAATACTCCTTAACACATAATTATGATTTTTAGTTTTAAGCTTTGTACAGAAATGACCTCATATATTGTTAATAGAATAACTTTTGAATATATTACATTAGAAAAGAATATATTTAAACGCAAGCATATTAGAGAAGAATACCACCGGAAAACCATGAGTTGTCAAGACCTAAGAGTCCTAAAATCGCTAAGATAAATTGACTATACTACCTCAATTTTATTTTTATTTACTTTTTAATTTTTATTTATTTGTTTATTTATTTTTAAATTTTTATTTGCAGACTAAGTCAAAATGTTTAAGCAATACAACATAACAACATTTACCATACTAGGTAGGATTATGTCTCTCAATGGAATGAAACTTATTTAAAAGTTTGAAGAAATTCATTACAGAAATGCAAAAGTACCTAACTTAGATCCATTTTTAATCCCCAAATTATCCCTTCTTAGTACTTTGTAGATCCATCCACGTATATATATATATATATATATATATATATATATATATATATATATATATATATATATCTATATAAACTAATTCTGTTGTGAATTAACTGTATTTATATACCATATGTCAATGGCAGAGAAGAAATTATAATCTGTTTATATTAGTTATAATATCAACAATGCTATTAACTAAAACTAGCCAAATTATATGTTGTGTGTGTTTATTTTTATTTTTCAAAATACATAATATGTCTTCTAATTTAGTAAACATTTTACTTTTATTTGAAAAAAATACTCAATTAGTGGATTAAAAAAATTACACATTTCTCCTTATTTTGTAAACATTTTATTTTTATTGAAAAAAATACTCTACACATTTCTCTCATATTAAAATGAGACAATACACTTTTTAAACACAATAATTTATTATTTTTATTAATATCTTAATTATATTTATTTGATTAATTTATTCTATTCATCATTATTAAACAATTAATTTTTTTAATTACTTTTTCAATCTCACGAGAATTTTTTTAATCTTTATAAACGACTTATATATAATAAAAAAATCAGTTAAATTAAAAACCAAAAATATGGAAATATATTTTCTTATTTTAAATATCACACCACAATATATTTATTTATGTAAGTTGTCTACCGAACCCGTGAAATAGTCCGGACGGCCGAAAACTGCCAGAATTCGGTCAATTAAAACTCAAAAATCAGGTTTATTTGTTATCACTTTTAATTTGATTGGTTTATTTCATAGCATAAGCAAAGACACCCGTCATTTCTTATGGGCAGTGATCGTTTGCGAAGAAGATCGTGTACAAGGCAGCTCGATTCGATCCTCTTTGTTTGTCATTCCCCAGTTTTCCTCTGCTCTCCGGTCTTGGATTGACTCTCAAAATCCAACGCAATTACCAACGGATTGGCAGGTGAGTTCAGAGACTTTATCTTCTTCTTCCTTCACATTCTCCACACGTACCCACATATCTAGTAGCAATACAAAGAACTTGGCTACACAAAATCCTATTACAAAAGCACGCTACAGGAATCTAGGAATCTGAATGACGTCAACTCTTCACTGCTAAATCTCACCTCTCCTTTTACGGAACCAAACACAAGGATCTCCTAAGTAATTCTCTGGACACTATTTTTAGTTTTGGAGTTGTTTTTAATGTGAATTTTTGAGTTTCAATAGATTTTCAAAAATAGGTTTAAAAATTTGAAATTAAATTTTTATTTGTGTTATTTAAATTTGTTTTTTTAATTGTATGTATAGATTCAAATTTTGATTTGTGTTATTTAAATTTGTTTTTTTATTTTATATATAAATTCAAATTTTGATTTGTGTTATTTAAACTTGTTTTTTTATTGTATATATAGATTCAGCATTTGGAAAAATTCAAAAAACATTTTTATTATACAAAATTTACTCACTAAATTTATTATTTTAATAAATTCCTACTAAATTTTAGACAAATTAA
Source organism: Pinus albicaulis (assembly GCA_034641835.2). Taxonomy (NCBI): domain Eukaryota; kingdom Viridiplantae; phylum Streptophyta; class Pinopsida; order Pinales; family Pinaceae; genus Pinus; species Pinus albicaulis. Next base: position 288,107,436 of record CM076571.1, on the reverse strand, counting down.
ATTAAAAAACAAATTTAAACTTTCCTAAAAATAACGACGACTATTTTACTGATTGCACTGCAGGTCTAATCTTTGCGAGAGGCACAACCCCTTCATATCTGTTTCCAGTGTATTTCTGAACGCCCAGATCTGTGAGCATGCAAACACAACTCCATATAAATCTCTGGAGCAAATCTTTATAGCAGATGCACGCCTCTACATGAATATAAAAGATAGGAATTTCGGGAGATTCGCCCTCCCACCTGCCCCACTTTGGATGGTACCTCCGGTGTTCCATTTCGAATCGTGTCAATCTTTCCTATTAAAGCTGACACTAACGTTATTCTGACCGACCATATCTTCTTTTTAAAAGCCAGTAAGTTATTTTATGCGACAATCTAGGTGCTTTGGAAATCTCTTCACGCAGTTTACCATAGGTGCATCGAATTTCAGGCTTCCAAGCCATCATCTAGTTCGAGGATTATGTTTTGCAGGACAGTGTGAGTCCCGACCGACGAAGACATCTTTGCGAAGATCTGATTCTCACTCTCTTTTATCAAAGTAGCACAACTTTTTAAATTTTTACAGCAGGATGATACGTGAATCGTTGTGTCAGTGTACTATGAGCACATCACTCAAGAAATTATGCTGGTTGTGACAACAAGTACGAGGTGCATTCAATATCAAATAGGATCTCATACCGTAGTACCTCTTTACATGCTTGCCATGGTTTGGAGGCATTCTCATTTTAGTAATGGCGGATAGTGCATGTTAACACGTACAACATTGTGTATGCCTTTGTGCCCGCCCTTTCATGTGCAAAATCTATTGGTACATGTGAGAGGTGATTCGACCAAGAAAATGGAAATGGAATATATCTAAACCAAGAAAATTGATTGAAATGGAAATAGAATATAAGAGCTTGCTAGAGGGAAACGCCTTAAGGAAATAATATTAAATAATGGTTTTTTGACAAGGCAAGCTGCATTTAGTCAATCCCAACCTTTGTTACACGATTTCTAGACTGCCTTAGGGGAGGAAACCAGCGCAAACAAAACTTAGAACATAGAATTACATTATGCGCAGTAATGCTGACATATCTAAGAAACATAATGTAAACGGTAGCGGTTAGCATGCCAAAAAACATAGGAGAACTGTGAAGTTGCACAGACTTCACTTTTTATCTTCATCATCACTGTAGGGGGCCTCCTCCTCAATGGGGCAAGCAGGAGCCTGCGCAACAGATTTCTCCGCATATGCCAATGTATGCCTGGGATTGTGGACCAGTGCGCAAAGGATGGGGGAGTCCGGATCTACTCCATCGGGAACATGTGTCCAGATGCCATCAGAGTCCATCACCCAGATCTCTGTGTCCTCATCTTCCTTCTCCAGAACTGACAGCGGGTCAATTTCGCAGTGTTGGGGGTGCATTCGAGGGGAGATGCTGGACTTCCTCAGACTGCGTCTTCCTCTCTGCGCGGCATGCCCAGAGACTTCTACACGCGTCTCGGGATTGGCACTCTGACACACATAAGTGCTCAAAGAGAAGCCATCTATCAACTCGAGACAGTTATCCTTGCCAGGGTGATAACGATCAGGGAGAGCCCTTCTCTGTCCTCCTCGGATAATTCATTGGCAAAGTCTTGGAGCCATTGTGCACCAAGGCACGGGGGAGAAATTTAGAAAAAAAGGTGACACAAAAGGGCGAGCAACGTTGGGGCTCAGGGGGAAGGAGTAACTAAGGGATAGATGTGCAGGAACGTAGTGCTACGCTGAGAGTAGAGCTTTGCACCTTTTTAAGTCAGGGAGAAGCCGGAGCATAGTAAGGGAGGCCAAGATAACATTCTAAGTATTGAAAGGGACTGAGAGCTCATCTCTTTAAAGGGGCGGGGATGTGTGCGATGAGGATAGCAATGAGTAGGCTTCGCACGCATCTGCGTGCTATGATTGAGAACCTGAGCGGGCTCGAGGGAAGGCGGATGGCTGCAAGACAGGTTAATCATGATGGTCATTAATGGTGATTGATGTGAGGTGATGCTCAGAACATGATGACGTTGTTCCTGTCCTCTTGTCATCATTGCTGATTCTATAAGTCTCACGCGAATGACTTATGGTATGAGTATCCGAAGCAGATGAATCTTTGCGCAAAAGATATCCGTTTCCTGGGGAGTGTGGGATGTGATTGTCAAGCGTGTCAATTTTGTCACCCGCATCTCAGGGAAAGCCCTTCTTTGTCCTCCTCAGATAATTCATTGGCGAAGTATTGGAGCCATTGCGCACCAACGCACGGGGGAGCAATTTAGAAAAAAAGGTGGCACAAAAGGGCGAGCAACATTGGGGCTCAGGGGGAAGGAGTAGTTGGGGGACAGATGCGCAGGAACGTAGCGCTATGCTGAGAGTAGAGCTTTGCAGCCTTTTTAAGTCAGGGAGAAGCCAGAGCAGAGTAAGGGAGGCGAAAGGCCAAGATAACATTATAAGTATTGAAAGGGACTGAGAGCTCATCTCTTTAAAGGGGCGGGGATGTGTGCGATGAGGATAGCAATGAGTAGGCTTCGCACACATTTGCGTGCTATGATTGAGAACCATAGCGGGATCGAGGGAAGGCGGATGGCTGCAAGACAGGTTAATCATGATGGTCATTAATGGTGATTGATGTGAGGTGATGCTCAGAACATGATGACGCAGTTCCTTTCCTCTTGTCATCATTGCTGATTCTATAAGTCTCATGCCAATGACTTATGGTATGAGTATCCACAGAAGATGAATCTCTACGCAGGAGATATCCGTTTCCTAGGGAGTGTGGGATGTGATTGTCAAGCATGTCAATTTTGTCACCCGCATCTCAGGGAGAGCCCTTCTCTGTCCTCCTCGGATAATTCATTGGCGAAGTCTTGGAGCCATTGCGCACCAAGGCACGGGGGAGTAATTTAGAAAAAAAGGTGGCACAAAAGGGCGAGCAACATTGGGGCTCAGGGGGAAGGAGTAACTGGGGGACAAATGTGTAGGAACGTAGCGCTACGCTGAGAGTAGAGCTTTGCAGCCTTTTTAAGTCAGGGAGAAGCCGAAGCAGAGTAAGGGAGGTGAAAGGCCAAGATATCATTCTAAGTATTGAAAGGGACTGAGAGCTCATCTCTTTAAATGGGTGGGGATGTGTGCGATGAGGATAGCAATGAGTAGGCTTCGCACGCATCTACATGCTATGATTGAGAACCTGAGCGGGCTCGAGAGAAGGCGGATGGCTACAAGACAGGTTAATCATGATGGTCATTAATGGTGATTGATGTGAGGTGATGCTCAGAACATGATGGCGCAGTTCCTGTCCTCTTGTCATCATTACTGATTCTATAAGTCTCATGCGAATGACTTATGGTATGAGTATCCGCAGCAGATGAATCTCTGCGCAGGAGATATCCGTTTCCTGGGGAGTGTGGGATGTGATTGTCAAGCGTGTCAATTTTGTCACCCGTATCTGGGGAGTTCTTTGACAATTGTTACCTCTAAAGTCAAACCCATATATTTATGCATCATATAATTGAATATATATTAGCTCAAAGCATGCATAATATTGTAACTTTTATCAAAACATTTTGATTTATAGTCAATTATTTGTACACATAGTTTTCTCAAGAATATGTGTAGTTGATGTTATTGTTGGGTTTAATATCGGAAATATATGAAATTTTATTTAGGGTAGATCTTGATTCACATAGAAATTGAAAATTTATTTACAAAATTGTAATATTGTTTTGTAGACACATGTTTCAAACAATAGAAAAATTTATTTTTAATGATTAAGGTTTTCTATAGAAGGAGGAAATGATATATTGAGGAACTGTACCAAAACAAACTCAAGGTAGTAAATCACTTTTAAAGTGTACCAAAACAAACTCAAGGTAGTAAATCACTATCGAAGTGATCAAGAAGAAACATGGAGGAATTTTACCAAAACAACCTCAATGTAGCAAATTTCTATCTATTTATTTATTTAAGAGGCATTTATGTTGGCATAATCAAACAAGTTATTGAACTTCAACATAGGCCTCATGATTTGTAAGGTTCAAGAAAGCAATATTGTAGTAAGATTTCATTGTAACATGGCATAGTATTTTCCTTTTCTTGATGTTTCATTTGCAACATCTGGTGCAATTTATGACACCACTACAATTATGTAATATAAGTGTAAGATTTTTAAAGAAACAATTATTTTTTATAATTTTGATATTATATATGACATAACAATTATTATTTTTTACATAATATTCATTTATTAATCTAAATATTTCTAAAATGTAATTTCAAAATTTAAATATTCTAAAATTTTGTATTTTTAAATTTATGTCAAAGTTTTCTCTTCAAAGTGATTAGAACGGTTGATATATAATTATATATAAAATTGAGACGAATTGTCCTCGTTTAATACTCTCATCATTATGGTCTTGGAAGAAGGGCAACTCTAAGCATGAAATATTGTTCAATAGTTGGGAAATGAGAATATTTAATTTTGATAACATTGTCTTCCTATTTTTCTACTATTCCAAATATCTAGACCATTAAGTGTCACTGTCAACAACATGGGAAGAATTTTTCACAAGGAACATAAAAGTTTTCCCATATTTTTTAATATTATCTATTTTTTTTGTGACATATAATTTTTTATTTTTCATGCTTTTTTGGATGTAATTTTTATTAATTTTATTTTCCGTATATTTTTTAATATATTTTTTTATTAATTTTTTTTAGAATTATTGATTTTTTTTTTGGATTTCAAATGTGTTACATTTTTACTTATATTTTCTTAACTTATATTTATTTAGATTATTTCATTTTTTTAAATATACAATGCATTCATATTAAAATTAAAATTAAAATAATAATAAAATTATTATTATAAAAAATAAAATAAACATGATTATGTTATAAAATTTATCTTCCCCAAACATCAATTTTATAGCTCGGAATTTTTGAGAAGATACATAATTAAAGTAGGATTTGAAGTGGGAGAAGATTGTGGACCTTTCCAAGCTCAACCTGAAGTATATGGTTGATCCAAAATGTATTCCCTACAAAAATGCATTGTTACAGAAATGCTAATTGGAAGTATTCAATAATGTTGTTTTTTTAACAAATTATCAAAGCCCAAGTAATTTTTATTTTTATTTTATATTTTCTAAAATATATTTTAAATACAAATAAATTTTAATATTTAAAAAATGTTTCATTACATAATATATAAGTATTTAAGAAATTGTAATAAAGGAATTTCCAAATGATTGGGAATATAATGAAACAAAATTTTAAAAAACATTCTAAATGTAAACTATTATTATGTCATCTCTAAACATGCACAACTTTACAACTCCACAAAGAAATTAGAAACAAAACAAAATGCATGACGGATCCCAAAACAAAACAACTATATTTAATGATGATCTGGTGACAATTACCATGAATGGCATGATGGATGACTATCAGATGTTTATAACCAGATTGAATGCAAGAGAAAAGCCTCCATGTTTTGAAGAGCTTACTGGGATTTTACTGCAGGAAGAGGAAAGAAGGTTGTCTCTCAAACCTCAAGATCCAGATCTTGCATTGATAACGAAGTTCAAGCCAAAAGGGAGAGCAATGGCTGATCAGAGGAGGGGCAGCACATCAAAAATGACACCACAAGGTATGACCTCACATAAACATGACTCTACTCCTAAATGATTTTATTGTGGTAAGATAGGCCATATTGCTAAATTTTGTCATAAGAAAAAGGCAAATTAGGAGAGGTACAAGCAGAGAAGACATGCAGGTCATTTGTCTGATGCAAATGAAAATCAGAATCTGGATGTCAGATTGTTTATGGCTGAGGCTGACATTGCTTTAGCTACTGAGGAGGATGAATCAGATATTTGGTTCGTAGATTCTGGAGCCTCCTCGCATATGTCAGGTAAAAAGCAATGGTTCAGAAATTTTAGAGAATCCAACACTAGAGTAAAAGTCTACCTTGGAGATAATAGAGGGTATGAGATTAAGGGACATGGAGTTGTCCTTATTACTCTTCCTGATGGAAATATCAGGAATATATCTGATGTGTGGTATGTTCCTGGCATTAAGAATAACCTGATTTCTATGTCGAAGATACAGGATCTCAAGGTAGAATTATTTAAATCTCATTGTATTATTAAACATTTGTTGGATCAGATGAAGCCCATTGCTACAGGTATTCACATAGGAGGACTCTACAAACTGGATGTGAAGAGTACGCCACAACAAGCCTTTATGTTGTTGGATAAGTTTGCTGAAAATTTGTGGCATCAGCGACTTGGGCATATCGATTTCAGTGATCTCCTTCTGTTGCAGAACAAAGGTATGGTAGATGGTCTTCCTATTTTGAAAAAGTTACATATTGATTATGAAGCATGTGCATTTGGTAAACAACATAGAGATGAATTTCCTGCCATCAAAGACGGAAAACAGAGGGATATACTCGAACTTGTACACACTGACTTATGTGGCCCGATGCAGACAAGATTGTTAGGTGGGGCCTATTATTTTTTAATCTTTGTTGATGATTGTACAATATTCACATGGGTATATTTTATTAAATAGAAAAGTCATTCTTTTGAATATTTCAAGCAATTCAGAAACATGATTGAGAAGCAAACAAGAAATTTCATCAAGATTCTTCGATCAGATCAAGGGGGAGAATTCAAGAAAGGAGTTGTCATCAAATACTGCAACAAGCATGGGATACAACAGTAATTTACAACATCTTACACTGGTGGAGTGTGCTCGCAATATGTTGAAAGGTAAGAATCTAACCAATGGTTTTTGGGCAGAAGCTGTTAATACTGCAGTGTATTTAAAGAATAGGAGTCCTACTAAAAGTCTTGAGTATAAAACTCCTTTTGAAGCATTTTTTGGCTTCAAGCCTGCATTAAGTCATCTTAGAGTACTTGGTTGTAAATCTTTTGCACATGTTCCCAAAGAGAACAGGAAGAAGTTAGATTCAAAGGCCATTAAATGTACCTTCATTGGATACTACAGTGAGTATAAGGCTTATAAATTGTTTGACCCTTCTACTCACAAGGTGTTTGTCAGTAGAGATGTAATATTTCATGAACAGGTTCATGATGGAAACCATGTTCAAAACAATGAAGAATGGAATGTACCCTTACTTCCAGAAGAGGATAGTGAAACATAAATCAGTCAGCAATAGGAACAGAAGCAGGAACACCAGTAGGAATAGCAGCAACAATAGGAGAATGTGGAAGAAAATGAGTTCAATCCACAAAGAAAAGAAATCAAAAGAATAATTGAACCCCCATCACTCAGAAGATCAAGCAGGCCAAAACAGTTACCAGCTCGATATAGGGACTGTGCGCTCATGACTGGTATGTTAAACATTGCAGAACCTTCTAATTTTTATGAAGCTAGTAAAAGTCCTGAATGGAAGAAAGCAATGAATGAGGAATATGAATCAATCATTAAGAAAAATACTTGGGATCTAGTAAAGATTCCTAATGATAAACAACCCATAGGTTGCAGATGGTTATTTAAGTTGAAAATAATTAATATTATTTTATATTAATGGAGAAATGGTTACACAAGTTGTAACGTATCTCCTTAGTTTAGGATTAGTTCTTATAATTTAGGAGTTTGTTTGCAACTTCCTAATTCCTAGTGATGTACTTAATGATGTAATGCCTCATTCATGAATGTACAGTAAACTCAGAGTGTTCTCTCTGTTTGAGTGTAGTCTCCAGGTGCAGTACTCACCTGTGAACTGCAACTCCTTTTTCAATTCAGTGTCATTTTTATCTTGGTATCAGAGCACAGAGTAGGGAGAGCCTTAATTTTTTTATTTTTAGGATGCATCATTGATTACAAAACTGTAGTGGTGGAGGAGCTTACAGAAGCTTTTGTAGAATCAGGTGGACTGCAGTAACACCTGAAACACAGGTCTCAGATGACTGATCATCTCTGAGGAAGTACACGCAAAAGTCGCACCAGGGTTGGGACTCGCACGCATTTTGATTTGGGCACGAATTTTTCGCATCAAAGAAGCGCCAACCTCTTTCTCTTTGGGAAGGTCTGCAATTTTTTGCAGATCGACCCTACCCGGTGGTGGCACATTGAAGTTCCGAATTCGCCCAGTGGTGGCAGATCGGACTTGCCCGGTGGTGGCACAATGAAGTTCCTGATTTGCTCAGTGGCAGCAGATCGGACTTGCCCGATGGTGGCGCATTGAAGTTCCTGATTTGCTCGGTGGCAGCAGATCGGACTTGCCTGGTGGTGGCACATTTAAGTTCCTGATTTGCTCGGTGGCAGCAGATCGGACTTGCCTGGTGGTGGCGCATTGAAGTTTCGAATTCACTCAGTGGTAGCAGATCGGACTTGCCCGGTGGTGGCGCATTGAAGTTCTGAATTCGCTCGGTGGCAGCAGATCGGAGTTGCCCGGTGGTGGCGCATTGAAGTTCCGAATTTGCTCGGTGGCAGCAGATCGGACTTGCCTGGTGGTGGCGCATTGAAGTTCTTAATTTGCTCAGTGGTAGCAGATTGGACTTGCCCGGTGGTGGCGCAGTGAAGTTTCTGATTCGTCTGGAGGAGGCAGATCAAATTGTTATGGTCAAGAACTGGTATGTGGTGATTTTTTTTTTAGTATCCTGCAATTATTCAGTTGGGTAGAATTATTCATCAGAGGATCAGAAATTTTATCAGTCCAATATGAATAATAGTATAGAATCGTATCTCCACGAGTCTGGCAAACTCGATGGATCGAATTTCTCCAACTGGTAATTCAAGATACAGACTTTACTTGAAAGCGCAAATGCGTGGTCGATCGTTACAGGAAGTGAGCTGAGACCAGGATCAGCTGCACAAGAACAAGACTGGGATAAAAGGGAGACAAAAGCAAAGGTCATATTGAAGATGTCCGTCAAGGACAATATTATCCCACATATTAGAGACTGTAAATCGGCCGCTGACATTTGGACGATGATTAAAAACCTATACCAGACACAGAATACAAACCGTGTCTTGTCACTCAAAGGCAAGCTATTTGCGATGAAGATGGAGGAGAATGAGTCCGCTGCTGGATTCATTGCGAGAGTCAAAGACCTGAAGGACAGATTGGGAGATATCGGAGAGAAAGTTTCCGATTCGGATCTGGTCACGATCACGTTGAACGGAATGATAGATGAATACCATATGTTTATCACAGGGCTGGCAGCAAGGGAGAAAGCCCCTGCGTTTGAAGAGTTGACAGGGATTCTGCTACAGGAAGAAGAGCGACGACAAAATTTGAAATCATAGAGCAATGACCTTGCTCTGATGGCGAAAAGGAGACAGTATAGAGGGAAGCAGTCACAACAACAACATCAGCCAGAGCAGCAGCAACATCAGCAGAAATGAGCCAACACGTTTCAAAAGAGACCATTTAAGGGTATGTTTGCTAATAATTTTCCGAGCAAGAAATGTTTTTACTGTGGAAAACCTGGTCATCAGATTAAAGAATGTTATAAGAGGCAGGCAGACAAAGCAAGAAATAAACAGAGAAAGCACAGAGGATACTTCGTTGAGGAAGATGAGGATCATAGCCACGAACTTCGACTATTTACAGCTGACTGTGCTCTTTCAGCTTCAAAGGGAGATGAGGACGACATATGGTATGTCGACTCTGGTGCATCCTCACATATGACAAGTAAGAAGGATTGGTTTGAATGTCTTGAAGAAACTTCATGTGGGTCGAAAATTTATTTAGGGGATGATAGTGGATATGAAATCAAAGGATATGTTGACATTCCGGTAAAATTACCTAGTGGTAACATTAGACACCTTAAAAATGTATTGTATGTTCCTGGAATTAAGAAAAATTTGATCTCTGTCTCAATGATTACTGATCAGGACATGCAAGTTCAATTCTTTAAGACTAACTGTGTCATAAAGGATAGCCAGATGGAAACAGTTGCAACAGGAGTGTGTGTGGGGAGCTTGTACAGATTAGACGTGAGAATTATGACAAAGAAAGCAATGGTTGCAACTGGATCGACAGCTGAAGATCTCTGGCATCAGAGATTTGGCCATCTTCATCTGCAAGACCTCATCTTACTTCAGAGAAAAGGTATGGTTGAGGGACTCCCTGTTTTCCATAATGTTAAGTTGGATTGTGATGGATGTGCATTAGGGAAAATGCATAGACAAGAGTTCCCTTTGCATGTTAATGGAAAAGAAAGAGATATCTTAGAACTGGTGCATATAGATATATGCGGACCTATGCAGACTAGGTCACTAGGAGGTGCATATTATTTTCTCTTATTTACAGATGATTGCACTAAGTTCTCATGGATATACTTTCTAAGTAAAAAGATTCAGACCTTTCAGTATTTTAAAGAGTTTAAATCTATGGTAGAAAACTAGACAGGAAAAAGCATAAAAATTCTCTGCTCAGATCAAGGGGGAGAATACAGGTTGGGATAATTCATGAATTTCTGCAAGCAGCATGGGATTATTCAATAGTTCACAGTGCCCCACACTCCTCAGCAGAATGGAGTGGCAGAATGAAAGAACAGAACTCTTGTGGAGTGCGCAAGGAGCATGCTTCAAGGTAAGGGTCTATCAAACGGTTTTTGGGCAGAAGATATTAACACTGTTGTATATTTAAAGAATAGGATTCCTACTAAATGTCTAGGCTTCAAAACCCCTTTTGAGGCATTGTTTGGATTCAAACCAGCAATGAGTCATTTAAGAATATTTGGGTCAAAAGCTTATGCTCATATACCTAAGGCAGATAGGAAGAAGTTGGATCCAAAAGCCTTGAAATGTATCTTTGTTGGATATGGCACTAATTTCAAGGCATATAAGTTATTTAATCCTGTGACTCATAAGGTTTTTGCAAGCAGAGATGTCATATTTCATGAACAGGTTGAAGAAGGAAAGGATGACTGTAACAGAGATTGGCACATTCCATTGCTAATGGAAGAAAACAGTGAGGATGATGAAGTGCAAGAGCAGAAACAAGAAGAAGAAGTAACAGGTAATGTAATCAATGATGCAAGCCTGGAGAAGGCTGAAATAGACAGATTTGAGGTAAGTCCCCTACCAAGGAGATCAAGTAGGAAGACTCAATTACCATCCAGATTGAAAGACTATGCATTAATAACAAACATTTTAAACATTGTAGAACCTGCAAATTATGAAGAAGCATGTCAATCTGATGCATGGAGGGCTGCAATGCATGAGGAAATTGAATCAATCAATAAAAACCATACTTGGGATTTGGTTGAATTGCCTGAAGGAAAAACCCCCATAGGATGCAAATGGTTGTACAAACCTAAAATAAATGCAGATGGGAGTATAGAAAAACTTAAAGCTAGACTGGTAGCAAAGGGTTACTCACAGCAAGAGGGAATAGATTTCGATGACACCTTTGCTCCTGTAGCCAAATTAAACACCATTAGAATGCTAATTTCCTTAGCAACAAAACATAAATGGCAGCTACACTAGCTAGATGTTAAGTCTGCATTTCTGAATGGTGACTTGAAAGAAGAAATTTATTTAGTTAAGCCTGAAGGTTTTGTGAAAAAGGGGCAGGAACATCTTGTTTGTAAATTGAAAAAGGCACTTTATGGTTTAAAACAAGCACCCAGGTCATGGTATGAGAAGATTGACTCATTTTTTGTACAACATGGCTTTCATAGGAGCTTAAATGATCCAAATCTGTATACCAAGTTTAATAAACAGAGGCAAGTTATTTTGATTTCTTTGTATGTAGATGATATGATCATAACAGGGGATGCTAACAATCTGATCAAAGAAATCAAACAACAGATGTCACAAGTGTTTGAGATGAAAGATCTCAGAAATCTACATTACTGCTTGGGATTGGAGGTATGGAGAGATTCTGGACAGACTTTTCTTACACAAGGGAAGTATGCCAGAAGCTTGCTAGAAAAGTTCAGAATGGAGCAGTGTAGATCAACAGCAACACCATTACAGCATAAATTAAAGTTGAGCAGTGATGATGGTACTAAAGAGGTGGATGCCACTATGTATAGACAACTAGTTGGTAGTTTGATATATCTCACTACAACTAGACCAGATTTGGCATACTCTGTTAGTATGTTGAGCCAGTTCATGTCGAAACCACTCGAAAGTCATTGGATTGCAGCAAAAAGTGTGTTGAGGTATCTTAGTGGTACTAGTAATTATGGTATTTTGTACACTGACACTTCTGATGTTACTCTAGCAGGTTTTTCAGATTCAGATTGGGCAGGTAACTTGGATGATCAAAGGTCTATCACAGGTTACGCTTTCAGCATTGGATCCGGGGTCATAGCATGGAGCAGCAAAAAGCAAAGCACTGTAGCCTTATCTTCATGTGAAGCTGAGTACCAAGCATTGTGTGCAGCCACATGTGAAGCTATCTGGTTGAGAAGATTTCTCAACGATGCAGGAGAAGAATAGAAAGAATCAACTATCATCAAAAATGACAACCAGAGTACCATCAAGCTTGCATACAATCCAGTATTTCATAAAAATACCAAGCACATCGATACTCAGTTCCATTTTTTTCGAGAGAAACTACAGTCAAAAGAGATATTTGTTGAATATTGTAAAACTTGTGACAATATGGCTGATATATTTACTAAGCCTCTTGGGCGTGTAAAGTTTGAATTGTTTAGAAGGATGCTAGGAGTTCAGGATAATCCTTTCTCCATTAAGGGGGGAGTTGAAAATAATTAATATTATTTTATATTAATGGAGAAATGGTTACACAAGTTGTAACGTATCTCCTTAGTTTAGGATTAGTTCCTATAATTTAGGAGTTTGTTTGCAACTTCCTAATTCCTAGTGTTGTACTTAATGATGTAATTCCTCATTCATGTATGTAGAGTAAACTCAGAGTGTTCTCTCTGTTTGAGTGCAGTCTCCAGGTGCAGTACTCACCTGTGAGCTGCAACTCCTTCTTTTCAATTCAGTGTCATTTTTATCTTTATAATCACATTAGATTTATGTTACAGAATTAATATCTATATCTTATTAAGTGTTTAAGATATAGTGTTTTCATCCCACCACAATTTTGGACTTAAATATGTACAAGCCGGTCATTCTTAAATACTGAGATAATATGATCAATTTTTATATGAAAAGGAGCCAAAAATAAATAATAAATAAAAAAACCGATATTTGAATAATATTTTTGAGTATCACACGTACTTGTATGCAATGAAGTGCAATGGATACATATTACTGCAACATGCAAGAAAACCTATAATATATTAAACATATAATATATCAGAGTCATATTTAACTCACCAATGATATTAGGATTGTAATAAAGAGACTAACGTTGTGATTAAGAAGGCAGGGTAAGTGTCGTCGTGTCAAGCATAAAATTTATTACTAGAGATTTTAATTGAAACAATATTGGTACATAAGTAAACGAAGGAGCGCCGCTCATAGCAGTTTGTTGAACGGGCATTTTGAACAGACAGGAAAGTTGTTTATGTTGGCTTTAATAAATGAGATATTTTCTATGACTTTCTTCGTAAATTTGCGGTACAATGCCAGGGCATGATTTAGCATGTGATATTTTCTTGAACCCAGGCTCGCGACAACATAGGATTTGTGGGATAGTAAGTAGAATCTCGATTTGGTGAAGAATGATCACTTCGACCCACCATGCTTTGACTGACTGATCCATACTCCCACCATGCTTTTACTGATTGATCCATACTCCCACTGTAAACAAGAAAGCCCCTGGAATTGGAAAATGTCAACGATGGGAGTGATGGACTTTACTGGTCGACTATGGCGCTGCAAAACCGCCATCCACGAATGGAATCTAGAAATATGGTCCTGTTTCCATATCTGTATCGTCTTATCTACCGACCCGCTGAGAAGGAAATTATTAATGGTGTTCAGACACAACATTGCAAGCATGTGGCCTCTCAAAATCCGGGAGTGTTGCAACATTGAATTCATGTAGATGAGCTTTTCTCTTTCCCACACATTACTCCATTTTAACCGTGGCCCGTGAGGTAACACCTCATCCCGTATCACTTCTTATAGTTTATGGGGAGCGAGGGATATAGCCTTAACGTTTCAGACAGGGCAGCGTGCAACTACTACCTCTGATTCACCTCCTCGACTGTAAAACCACCGTGATTCGATCCTCGTCTGCTCACCAAGATCCAGTGTAATTCTGACAAAATGTTTTGTTCGGAGGTTGAATAAGCAGCTAATGGCAGTATTGTCCCTACCTACTAGAAGGAAGTTGCTGCACATGTCTTGGATCACTTTATCACATAATAAACTATCATCATCGCCACACAACATGAGAGAGTTGTATTTCATAGCGAGGTGGAAGATAGATGTATAATTGGTTGGTCAGTTAGTTAGTTAGGTAGTTGGAGGGGTAAATGAAGAAGTAGTAGATTTAATTGTTTAAAACATTTTAATTGTCCAATATTTAATTCAATAATTCAAATAAGAAAATAATAACAATTAGAAAAATTTTTGTATTAAAAACTCGGAATCTCCACAGTTCTCATTTTTCAATCTACGTTTCGGGTCTAAAACAAGACCCATCTTCAGGACAAATCTGCAAAAAAGAGAGACAATTAGTGTTAAATAAATAGAGACAATTAGTGTTAAATAAGAATGAAATCGGTCAAGGATGACCCCGACCACCTCCAACAAAAAGGTGTTTATAAAATCAATTGTTCATGAGGAGATTGCTATATTGGGGAAACAGGTAGAACATTCAAAATAAGGCTTAAAGAACATGAGGCAGACATCGGGCTTGGAAGAATTAAAACCTCGGCTTTGGCAGAACACTCCAGCAAAACATGTCACCACATATGCTTTGAGGAAGTAGTGGTCATTGCCAAAGAAAAACATCATTTTAAACGTAAAATACGTGAAGCCTTGGAAATCATAAAACACCCTCACAACCTAAATAGAGATGGAGGCTTAGAAGTTAGCAGAAATTGGATCCACGCTCTTTCCCGTTAAAATACTCTCACCCTTGAGTCTTTGGCTGCTTGTTTCCCCTCCTTTTCCTCAGTCCTTGAAGAATCTTTTATTGACGTTCGCTTTTTCCACATCTTAACCTTTCACCTTCCCTTGATCCACCAGTTCGTTTCTATCCCTTACCCTTCTCTGGGCCTATACCGTGCTACCCTTCTCTAAAATCCTTAAGAAAGTTCATATAAAATCAACCTTATAAAACTCTTAACCTTATCTTCGACTTCAACCCAAATCCTAACCCCCTACCTTTATCATTATTTTTAAAACTTCTTAGAACCTTTTATCTTAAATTAGTTTAAGGAAAACTCTATACAATTCAAACCTTCATAACTTTAAAACAAAACCATTAATCTAATTTAAAGATATAATTAGTCTAAATGCTTAGGACTTCACATCGTAGATATTTAATTAGTATTAGAAGAGTAGACTTTATAATATACATAGAACCTTATAAAAATTAAATAATTCAAACCTTCCAACTTTAAAATTCAAACCTTCATAAGCTTTTAATCAATTAATCTAATAAAAAGATATAAATCAATTAATCTAATTTAAGGATATAAATTTCAAACCCTCACACATAGGAATTTAAAGAAATAAAAATTCAAACTTTAAAATTCAATCCTTCTTAGCTTTAAAACTAATCAATTAATCTTAAGATATAATTAGACAAAAAGCTTAGAACTTCGCAACTTAGATAGAGATTTAGTATTAGAAGATTTGACTTTATTATATACATAGAACCTTATAAAATTAACATAATCAAATCTTTAAATCATTATTCTAAATCTACTTAGAACCTTTTTCATAAATTTAGGATCATAAAAATACTACACTTTAAATATATATTTATAACACTTTATAACTCTTTATATAATAATTATAAACAAATAAAATAATTAATCTAAATTGAAAATAAAATAAAAATAGAAATTGGATAAACTTAGGAATCTATAAACCTAGGATAAATAATTAATAGTAAAAAGATATTAAATAGTATTAACGTTAACTCATTAAACTTTATGAAAAAGAAATTGTTATATTTTAAAAAGAAACAAAATAATTAAAACTCAACGAAATATGAATAAAGCAAATTTAAAATTAATTAACTTGATAACTAGTCGGCTCTCTTTTCTATCATATTCTCCTTTATTTATTTAACACTAATTGTCTCTCTTTTTTGCATATTTGTCCTGAAGATGGGTCTTGTTTTAGACCCGAAACGTAGACTAGAAAATAGGCACTGTGGAGATTCCGAGTTTTGAATACAAAAATTTGCACCACAGAAATCTACAATCCATAATTAGAAAAATTGTTTTCAAAGAAAAACACCTTACAACATAATTATTAAATATAAATATTAAATATAAATATATATAAATTTTATTTATTAGATAATACATCTATATTAAATATTCACTCACTTTTCAAGTGGCATTGGTTGACTAACTTTTCAAGTGACATTGGTTATGATTGTGTTTTCAAGTGACATTAAACCATTATTTTATGTGTCAAAACAAATTTTATAATAAATATGTATTAATAAAATTTATTATTAATATAATATTTTATTAAAATGTATATATTAATTTATATTAGTTTCTTATTTGATTTAAAATTATATTTTTATTAAATGTGGATTCTATTTTTACTTTTATTAATTTATTTTTTAATTATTATTTTTTAATATTTTAGTTTATTTGAAATTATAATTTTATTGAATGTTAATTGTATTTTTAAGGTGTTTTCATTTATCATTTTTCATTTATTAAAATTATAATTTTATTAAATGTGGATTCTATTTTAAGTTATATTAATTTATTTTTTAACATTTTAGTTTATTTGAAATTATAATTTTATTAAATGTTAATTGTATTTTTAAGTTGTTTTTATTCATCATCTTTTTTTTTAAAGATATTTAGTGATAAATATTTGATTAATATGATTTATTAACAAAATATGATATATTAATATTATTTCTAGAATACTTAATACTTTAAATTTGTAATAATTTTGGATTATGTTATATTATTTTTATTCTATTTATTGCAATCTATCAACTTTATATATATAATATTTTTTGTTGTTCATTATTTTCTATTAATTTATAAGAAAGATACATCTTGGATTACACTCATTTAGCATATTACAGGTCTCACTCTTACTGGATTTGTTGACCTTTAAGTACAAACAAAATAACTGTAGAAAACAACATTCAAAACAAGAAGATTGAAGATTTACAACCAAAAAGGCCCAAAAATTAGCAAAAAAGTAGAAGATGTCCAAAAATCATAATTCAACCAGCTATTTTACCCGGATCCGAGTTGCCAAAAACACCATCTCTAGGAAGTCTAAAGCCTCGTGCACATGCAATTCCATATGAGCCATTCTCCCTTCAAAAGCATCCATCCGCTCCTGAAGTCACTTTTGGCCTCTTCTCAAGGAGATTTGTCTATCCAAGATGTGCCATTGATTATTGTGGATGTCATGCAGAAAACTCATTATCGCATTGTGATCATGTTGCTTGTCTCCCGCTTCTTGCTCCAATGTTGTTGTCACCACCCAGATTTGGGCCTCCAAAGTGCCAAAGGGAGGAGGGCAGTCCACGTGCCTTGGAAATGACTACTACAGCTACACCAGATCTTCTTCGTCATCATTTGAGGTTGCTGAATGAGCAACACCTTGTCCATGGTTGCCTCCCCCCTGCCTTTGCCTCCCTCTTTCCCAAAGCATCGGGAGATCCCAATGGGCTTTCCAAGGACCGCTAATCACAAATTCAGGACCAACTACGCAGAGAACAATGGACCGCCCACCCTCAGCCACACCAACAATCACTTTTCTAGTATCCTGCTGCCACATAATACAAGAACTAATTCACTAATATGCTTGAACAAACCGCCCTTCACCCCACTCACTGTTGAATATACAAGGAGAACTGGAAAAGACCCTACTAGCCTCTTGCAGTGAGGTTACCCGACATACAATGCCCAGACCAAAAGGGGTGGCCACCCTAACCAACCCACCTCACCCAATGACTAGCGCCTTACACTTCTGGATGCCTACCAAGAAATGAAAGAATCCCCACCTCGTAGAAACATACAAGAAGCTTGAAAACAACACCCAATGTTCCCAAGAACAAAACTGACCACAATACGAGGACCCCCACGAACTCCGACATGGCTCCCAATTCGTGTCAGCCTCCACCCAGCTCACAACCCCCCGCCAAAGTAGAAACCACTTCAATTGAGAATTCATAAAACAAAGATAAGACAAGCTGTAAACATAAATGAGAGGGAGACTTCCTAGAAATTCTTGCTAAAGGCAGACCCGCATACGCTAGCCTCCCTCCTGCCATATTTCCCTACCAATACTGTGCTCACCAGAGAAGAATGTGAGCCTGGCTCCCAGGTCGTGTATTGCTCAGATTTGGGGTTCCACAATTTACCTTTCTTCCTTCTCACACAATTGTTTGCGAGCACTTGTGACCAGAGAAAAAGGAAAGATGGATAACATTGCCTCCCTTCTCCTTTGCAATTGTGTTTCTAAACTCACTCCGCTCCATCTCCCACTCGAGACAAATGGCCTCGAGCCACCATCCCAATTCACATATATGCAAAAGACTTTCCAAAATCTTCGCCATCCCAACCCACTGTTGAGCTTTCATTACCCGCTACCAAAACATTAATGACATGTTGATTGCTTCGTAACACCCTAACCTTGGGCCTCCAAATGTCCAATTGTCATCCCATCGAGGAAATATAAATTATTATTTTTAAATTAATTAAAAATTTATAATTTTTTATTAATTAAATTAAATTTAAAATTATTTATTTATTTATTATTATTATTTATTTATTTATTTGTTTTTAATTAATTAATTAATTAATTTTATTATTTTTTCAGCAAATATAGGCCTCCTTCTATTAACTATTAAAATAAGTACATATAGTGGTCTGCGGGCATGCCAGAAACCATACCAAGAGTGTCCAGAATTACAAAAACATCTCCACCCATATCAAGAAACTGGAGGAAAGTCTAGTCTGATGGCCCCTAATAAAGGTAAAAGAGCCATAACTCCTACTTGTAACCAACTAAACCTGCTAAGACTATGCACTATAAACATTACTGGGATACAATCACCCATTAGCTTAACACAGCAAAAAAGAGCCGAGGCACATGATCAGTCCCAGTCCTAGTCCTCCCCTCCTGGACTTTCCGACACGAGCTCAGTCACATCCTCCTCATCTTCCCCGTCCCTGACGGTTTCCATCGGGAGCACACTGGTGTGCCGCGGAATGTCGAAATAATGTGCCATGTCCGAGATACCCTACAGTTTACCAAGGATTTTGTGCTTTCTTGATGCTGCTGAGATTGTCCCCGACAACTTTCCCAATTCTACTCCTCTCGCGCATCAGACGGCCCAAGAGGATCCTCGACACCCAAACCAAATGCACCTCAACCCCTCCCCCGTACTCAAAGACACAACGCATTAACCAGCTCAACCTCCATTTTTGAAATGGCATTGGCATCATCGTCATCATTTTCCGCAAAAAACAAGGCTTCCCATTCGAGTCTGCCACCCCAATTCTTTGATTGGGACGGTTGAGGGTTGTTTCCACCTCTGGTCGTCGCTCCGCTGCCGCTGCCTTTTCCACGACCCACGCAGCGACGACCTGAAGAAGGGCAGCCCGCTATAGTCTCTTCCAGAAGGGGACGCCAACGGACCCTAGCCGCAACCTCCTGCACAACACCGGAGACTCCTCCTCCTCTCAACTCGGACACACAGCTACACTAGACTAAAAAACTGCCAACCATATCCTTCCGTGCACAAAGAGGAACATTCATGCCTCCGCTACATCTGATAACATCTCCCCTCCACCCTTCATCCTTAATTATAACTACTCGCTCGAGCGACCTTGGATAGAGGTGGTACCTCCCTCCCTCGGGATCCTGCACCCCCATTGCCTCCACCTCCATTCTCCCGTTGTGCGAACTGCAAACCATTAACTCTGTCCTTCCCACCATTAAACTCTCACCGCTGCTCATGCCACCGTCCACGTCCCAGCTCGCATGAGGCATCTACGTGCTCACCCCATGGTAGGCACATGACAGTCCACCTACCGCCCAGAGACCCTGGTCACCCGCATTAGGGAAATTTAATTTACAACTTAAAAAATATAAATAAATACTATTAATTTAAAACATGGAAAAATTGATAAATAAACACCATTAAAACTATAAATGTAAAAATTAAAAAAATTAAAAAAAACATAAATAACCACTACTAAAACTATAAATACAAAAATTCAAAATTATTTATTTATTTAAATATAAATTATTATTTTTAAATTAATTAAAATTTCATATTTTTTTATTCATTGAATTTATTTTACAAGATAAATAAATATAAATGAATACTATTAATTTAAAACATAAAAAATATATAAATAAATACCATCGTAAAAATTCAACGCATTGCAGAAGTCATTAAACACTACTAAAACCATAACTGTAAAAATTCAAAAAAATAAATAAACAACTACTGCACATAAATTTTGAAGCACGAGACGTCACAATTTCATAGATTTCAATAAAGAGAACAAAAGAATCACATTAGAAATAAAATTTTAAGCACCAAATTTTCTTTTCCTTTCCACATTTGGAGCTGCAATTCCATGAAGAAACAGTTTCTTGCAAATCCCGGCTGCAGTGATTTTTTTTAGTCTCTGCATTCCACTTGAGAAACACAATCACATTTAGGTCCAGGACGGTTTTGTTTTGGATGTGTCTGAATTAATTTATAATTCGGCTGTTGCAGTGAGATTTTTTTAGGTCTCTGCACAGTTCATTCCACCTGAGAAACACAATCATTTCGGTCCCAGAGGATTTTTGTTTCTATGGGTTGTCTGAATTATTAATCAGAGCAAAACGAATTGTCTTTGCAGTACTTTTTGTCCAGAGCATTTACTGTATATTACTTTCTGTATGGGAAAAGTGAAAACTATAAGTAGAAAGTGGTGATATCAGTTTGTATGAGTTCAATTTGGGAATCGACGAAGCTGCACGTCTCTCTATAGTATAGGCCACGAGGGTTGAAAAGTCCATTCGCACGATATTGGAGAGACATCCATTTTCAAGTCGTATCCCCAATTTGGAAAGTATCTTTTGGTCAGTGCGTTGAACTCAGGGCTAGCCGGATTCATGTTATCCCCGCAACTTGGAACGAATCTGCGTTCTCATTACACAAGGGGAAGATTCCGCCTTAGCTGGGGCTACGAACCTGAGATTCTTGATTTCTAGAGTCATACTTCTGCATTGGTCAGCAGTTCGATCCCCACAAAGTTATAACATACAATGAAAGGTGCAGTCCTGGTCAGCATTTCGATCCCCACAAAGTTACGACATGCATCAAACGTGTAGTTGTGGCATTTGGCGTTCATACTTACGATATCCGATCAAATTCGGAAGAAGCAAAGCAAACGTCATGCTTGGACCGAATGAATTACTTTAGCAGAAGTGTAATACCTCCCATTACCTTCCTAAACAAGGAGGGCAAGAAATAGGCAAAGGAGGCCGAGCTGAGGGCGAGGCAGAGCAAAAGCTGCCGGAAAATCTTGAATGGAAAGTAAGTAATGTGATGGAGGAATCTTTTATCTATTTCAAGGAGATTCTTTTGATTCCGTCCATGGCTTTCTAAGCCTGCTGCGATTTTTGGTTGTTTTACGACAGTTTAACTCCGGTAAGGAGCTGCTCATCTTTGTCTCTTTCCATGGATTCTCTCAATGATACCAACGGGGTTAGACTTGAAGACGGGATTGACTCCGGACATGCACGCCTGCATCAGCTCGGCTACAAACAGGAGCTTAATCGTGATCTCTCGTACTATTCTTTGCCTTATTAAGCTCTTCAATAGCAATACTTGTTAGCAGAAGAGTCTTCGGAGCTAAGGCTTTATTCTCAAAATAAATATTTAATGTTTGTTATTTCCCTCGTAAAATTTTGGCGTTTTCTTTCTCCTCCAAGCTTAAGGGTACATCCACAAAATCTTGAAAGTTTTACTAATTTCTCTCAAAAATTATAAAATTTCCACGTTTTGAAATGAAGGAATAAGGTTTGGATTGCTTTCTGCAGAGTACTATCAAACTTTGCTTTTTCGTTTTCCATTATATCGATTTTGACTGGCATAACGACTCTGTATACTACGGGGCTGACCTTCGGAGGTCCGGCGACTATGGTGTACGGATGGCTCATTGCCGGTCTTTTCACTCTCTTCGTGGGACTCTCCATGGCCGAAATTTGCTCTTCGTATCCAACGTCCGGCGGTCTCTATTACTGGAGCGCTATGCTCTCCGGTAAAGAATGGGGACCCTTCGCAGCATGGATAACAGGCTGGTGAGTAAGTCCTTCAAGTCGTCAAGACATCTATTATTTCTTATCTAGAATGAATTTTACCCATACAATGCATCTTCGATAATTGTGAGTGAAGGTTCCAATGCTTTGCATTTAACGATTCTGAACAACGTAGTTGAGAGCCTATCGTTTTTAGGTGTTTGAAGGGATAATTTAAGGATAAGTTCAGGTATTTGCATTGAGGCGTCAATCCATTATATCTTTTATTCACATATACATGGGACTTTTAGATTGTTCCAGGCCTTTCTACTGATAAGTTTATGGACCTTTACAGTACTTATGCTCTTATGTTTTTTTTCTATCATTGCATTGAGAAAAACGAGGTGATCCATCATGATCCGTATTCCAATGAGCAAGTTGGAACTACTTTATGTATTCACACTATGGATTTAGCTAAGCAAATTCCACTATGTGGTCCCTGTTATGTTTGGTGCTATTTAACAATCATGTGGAGATTGGGAAATATTAACAGTACATACAACAATAGCAAAGCAAAAATAACGACTCTAGTTCCCCCTATTGAGATAAAATGTCTTTAATTGTTGGATGTGGAACATAAGCAATTATCCCGTCATAGCTGATGTAAGTCCTGAAATGCTTGAGCGATTTAACCATTGCCTAAGCTTGCTTTTCCATTATGGCATATTTCAATTCGGCATCCTGAAACATCTTGTTCATGAAAGATATAGGCTGCTCTTCACCCTGTTCATTCTTTTGGAGAAGTATACATGCAATAGTATCATTAAAAGCAAAAGAAAAAAATATAAAATCTTTAGCATAATCAAGGATTTCCAACAATGGAGATTTCACGATAGCCTCCTTGATATCCACGAATGCAACCTTGCTACTTTCATCCCATTTGTAATCAACATCTTTCATTAGCAACCTATTCAGAGGCTTTGTGATCTTAGAAAAAATTGGGATGAATCTTCTGATAAAATTTATCTTGCTGAAGAAGGATTGAAGTTCTTTTTGACGTCTAGGTGAAGTGATTTCTTTAACCCCTTTAATTCTTTCTGGTTCCACCTTTACAACCTCTTTGGAAACAATGTGCCCTATGAGCTTCCCCTCCGTGGCACCACAGATTGTCTTCTTTTGGTTGAGTGAAATTCTATATTACCAGGGCCTTTCAAAAATCTGCCCAAGACCTATGAGGTCCCTCAAAGCATAGTCCATTGCTCTTGGAAATGTAGCAGCTGCATTAATCAACCCAAAAGGCATCCTCTGATATTTGTAAGTACCTCAAGGTGTGGTGAATGTTGTCTTATGTCTGTCATCCTCATTCACCAACACTAGATTGTCCCTTGAAAAGCCATCCAAGAAAAACAATAGTTTTGAACTTGTAATCCTTTATAAAAGAAGCTCCATGTTGGGGAGGGATTGACTTTAATGGATGAGACATTCCGATTGTGGAAGCCCCTGCACAATCTGATTTCTCCTGATTTCATTCTTACCACAACAAGGTTTTATAACCCTGAATAATACCTTGTTGGTATAATGATCCCTGCATCAAGTAACTTTTCTAATTGCTTTTGCACAAGAGGGATCAATTTTGGATTAATCTGTCTCATCTTTTGACGAAAAAGTTTGGCATCCTTTTTTAACGGAATGGCATGTTGGATGACATCTTCCTTGTAATCCTTTAAATCTTGATATGATCCTGTGAACACATCTTTGAAACATGCAATACAATTTTCAATGACCTTCCTTTCTTATCTTTTGTACCTGTTCCAACTATGATTATTCTTGGGTCTTCTTGTGGGCCAACTTTGATTTCTTCATAATCATTTGGATTAATATTCTCAGTCCTTCCCTTGTACATGTCATCCTTGTTGAAAAGATCCTCAAGGGACTAACTCAGTAGGAATTTTAATGTCCTTAAGTTGTACAACTGCATCTTCTTCTGTCCAGTTCACTTCATTCTCTAAAAAATTGTGGAATTGGTTCATAAATCTGACAATTTGTTCATCATCCTCAAAACCCTGTGAATGGATACTATTATCTAGAATAGATGGCCTATAATGATCTTTGATCTCCTGCCTTCCATCGATTCTTGACATGGCTGCAAAGTAGAAGTTGAAATTGATAATGCATCTACTTTCTCATTTGTAGATCTTGGTTGGGCTTCTAAAGACAGTCTTGAATACTCCCATGGCGTCCAATATTGTCTGCTTGTATCTTCTATGCTGTTCATTTTACAAGCATACAATCCCTTTACTTGGCAAATGTAAAGTTAGAATCACCAATAATCTTTAATATTTTAAGACCAAACTCTTTAACTAATTTTAAATGAAGTAAACGAGCTTCAGACTTAGCTATGCTATTAGGAAAAGTAATAATATGACATTTTACCTTTAGGAAAAGTAAATACAATTCCTACATCGTTACCTATCTTGGAGTAGGAGCCACGCAGGGCTGACGCAGGCCCAGTCAGGGCAGCGCAGAGGCAGTAGGAGCCATGTAGGCCTAACGCAGGCCCAGACAGGGCAGTGCAGGGGCAGCGTAAGCCTTTCAGGGGTGACACAAGCCCTTCCAGAGTAGCGCAGAAGCTGACACAGAGGGCTGAAGAGCAGCGCTGGGGTTTTCGGTGGGCCAGAAAGGGCTCGAGTTCTGTAAATCCCGTTTGAGGGTGTGAAATTTGAATCAGCCATATTTTATGTCTCCGAGGATAGAGGTATTGTTGCTTATTATTTCTACCAATTTGGTGCCCAGAGACTGTTGTACTTAGAATCTACTTAATAATGAAAACCCTCCAGAGCTAGCTGCACCGGTTTTCTCGCATTGGGTTTTTCCGGGGACAATGGTCCGAAAAATCTGTCACTCTGTCATAAGAGCGTGCTATTCAGTAATTGATCTGTATGTGTAGGCTGTTATATGTATTTACTTCGATGTTTTTCAGAATATTTAGATTAATAACTTGTAACTGAATTCAAGTAGGAGAAGTAAATCGAGAATTAACAATAGGATTTCTTAGATTAAGAAATTTTCACATGGTATCAGAGTGATTGCAGATTAAGCTGGATCTCCCAGAAATCAGCTGAAGACATATTTGTTGTAGGGTAGTAGTTGAAGCGATAGAGAATTCAGAGAGGGCAGCGCAACACCAAGAGGGGCCGACGCAGTCCCAACTGGGTGACGCAAAAACAACGCAGTTCCTTCAAGAGGGACGTAGGAGCAGCCTGCGCAGTCATTGCACAGAGGCTGCGCTGAGCAAGTCTGCTCATGCAGAGGCTAGCTAGGGTGACACAGTCCAGTTTTGAGTGTTGTGCAGATTTGCCGTGGTTCGGAAGCGAGGCTTCAGATCTTCAGTAGTTGCAGGTGGGGTGGAGATTCTGCTGGTGCAAATTCGTGCCTAAGCTAAGTTGACAAAGGGCGGGAGGACAACAACTGCTCAGAAGATTTCATTGCCAAAAGAAATCTGAGGATCAATCGTAGGGTGATTGAAGAGAGCTGATTCGTTGTGTTTGGCATATTTCCAAGGGAGGAAATCAGGTGTCAGAGGGAGAAGAGGGTGCCTTCCTCGCTAAGGACCCTAGATTCGAGTTTTTGTTGAGAGTAATAGCAGAAGCGAAGATAGGAAGATCTGTTCCAATATATTATTTCTGAGCAAATGTCGCCACACGAATTGCATGATCAGGATAGATTAGACCACCTATCCAACTTTGCTATCTAGTAGGCTAGAATCCTGGTAGTCCTGGAGGCATACGGCTTGTGGGAGCATGTAGAGGGAGTCCACAATTTTGTTGGTGAACTGTCGAAGCCGGGGTGTAGGACCAAGAGGCCAGAGGGTCGAAGTTTCCAGCGAGGAGGAGATTAGGAGGAGGTGCAATGCAGTCCCAGCAGCAGTGACTACGTGGGCAGATGCAAAGACTATGCAAAGACAACGCAGGGAGCTCATCTCCAGTCAGATCAATGCCGGATTTTCCAGTGACAGTTTGCAGTCTTCTCACTATCATTTTGTCCAGTTTTATCTCTGTATCGGATTGCTAGTTTGGGCGTCCAAAGACTTGTATTTAGAAACTACTGCAGAATAATTAAAACCCTCAGTTGTTGCACCGATTTTCCCGCATTGGGTTTTTCTGGGTAGATTGTCCAAAAACAATGATGTTTATGTGTGTGTTTATTTCTTTCTTGCTTAGTATTTGTTTCCGTAGTATTGTTTATGTTGTAAAGGTTGCAATCGTATTTATTTCGATGTTTACTGTGTAACACCGTAAATAACTTGTATTAGAATTAACAAGTAGAAGAAATAACATCAGATTGCTGCAGTAGGGATTCCAATCTTGGAATTTGCACATGGTATCAGAGCGCAGGTGGAGTAGTAGAGTAGAGCAGGGAGAGCCCAACGTTGAGCAGAAGGAGGAGTTCGAAGGACTACGTAAGTAGTAGATCAAACCCTAGAGGGGCTGCACATTACATTGGTCGGGAAGGCTAATTTTCGTGGAAAATTACTTTTCTGAGTGAGTCGACAAAGAGTAAATTTTCTAGATCGAGAGCTTGTCAGAGGCAGAGGGAGCAGCGCAGCAGATTCAACGTTGAGAAGATATTCAGCTGGAACACAGTTTTCTGCAACAATTTGTTGGGACAGAAAAGCGTCAGAAGATGAAAGAAGGGCACATATAGAGGGAAGTTCTTCCTCAGAGAATTCTGAGACAAGGAATTCGATTTCTCATTGTAGAGTAGCAGTAGCTGGGAGTAGATCTACTTGTTCCAACAGGGAGTGTGTAGAGCCAGTCAGTAGCTGTGCAGAGGAGAGAGGAGGCAGTTCCACATTTGATTGGCGAGATGGCATCATCTGGGTTGCGAGATCAAGATCGGTTGGAGGGTGCCTCCAACTATGTTATCTGGAAGGCAAGAGCTTCCTTCCTTCTAGATGAGCATGATCTCAAAACTTATATCACTATTGTGGTAGCTGAGCCCACAGATGCAGATACACTTAAGGCCTACAAGAAGGAGATGGCGAAGGCCAAGAGGTTGATCCTCTACGGAGTGAGAGATCACATTGTATCACACATAGCAGGCAAAGACACAACCAAAGAGACGTGGGATGCATTGGCCACGTTATATCAAGGGTCTTCCAAGTAGCAGAAGATGTACTTGGAGGAGAAGATGAGATGCACTAGGATGTAGAAGGGGGAGCTCATAGACCCCTTCCTAGCGAAACGTCAGGATACTCGAGATCAACTGGTTGTTGTGGGAGAAGCACCTCAGGCTACTGAGTTTGTACTTTCTCGTTGACACATCAACGGTCGTGATCTAATCTCTAATCAACGACTAAGATTAGAAGTAGCTTGATCCACATCACTTCGAATGTTCTCATTGTGAAAAATCCTAGATCTGGATTCCTACTGCAACAAATATGAATTACTTCTTCTATTATTTTACATAATTATTTCATTTTAGTGAAATATTGAAGTAATTACTGAAGCAGTCTACACAAATAATACTGCGGATTAAATCTAAGTGCTAAAACAAACTGAACAAAATGCAATGAAAAACAAACACATTGACATAGTTATTTTTGGACTAAGTCCCCGGGAAAACTGGTGCAGCAAATCTGAGGGTTTGTATTATTAAGCAGCAGAATCTTGAATACAACTAGGGTGCTAACATCCGGCAAACCCTTCAGAGAAATCTAGACAGCAAAAATAACTGTGAGATATACCTCACTCAGCAAGTCTCCGGTTGATAAAAAACAGCGCTAGTGAAGCCCTCACTGCCTCCGCGTGATTTCCTGCACTGGATTTGCATAAGCCTGCATAAGCAAGCTTGAGGAACTGTGTCACCCTTCTCTGCAACTGATCTGGCTGATCTGAAGCTGGATCTTGGCCCTCCTGGCTCAGAACCCCAACCCCTAGCTTTCTCTGGACTAACTCCAAGAGACACTGTGCTGGTTTTGTGTGATTCTCTGCAGGAACTGCGTCACCTCTGCAGAAAACTGCGCTGTCTCTCTTTTGCGTAAATGTTGTCTCACTCTAAAATGTATTCTTGGTCCACCTGACCAATCTCTGCTTCTGCCCCTCTCTGAATTTGATCACTGAATCAAATCACTTAGCCAACCCAACCCTAATGATTTGTTCTTGATCAAAAGTTGTGTCTCCTCACACAAATTCGAAAATGCTCAATGGCTCAAGTGTCAAGTGTATTTTCCATAGCGCCTCACCCTCCTTATAATCTTTCGTTGACCCTTCAATGACCAAGATTAAAACATAATCAAGGGCTAAGATTAACTTGGAAATGATCCATGACTTTATCTAGAAGATTCACACTTGATTTAATTAATACACTTTAATTAATCAATTTCCCTAAGTTTAGACTTAGGAAAACATTAAAAAATGATTAATTAATTTAATTAAATCATCTCTAAGTGGAATTTTCAAAAACCATTTCTGGGTTTTATGGAATACATGTGTCTTAGCCTGTATACAAAATTACAAGGCTAGAGCACATCTGATGCTACCATAAATAAACACTCCCTCTTAGCTAGGAAAGTGCTCTAGCAAAACAACTCAATGTGCTATTGATCTGACTTTTGGAACATCTGCTGCTGTGCTGTTGATGCTGCTCACCAACACTGCACAAAAATGCTGCAACTGTACTGCTGCTGACTCTTCATGATGCTGCCAACTACCACTGTACTGCAACTCCCTCTAAATTTTGCAAACATGTTGCTGCACTGCATGAGCACTGCTCTGCACTTCATGAGCATTACTTTGCTCTGCACTGCGTGAGCATTACTCTGCTCCGCGCTGCACCACTTGTGCACTGCGCTGCTGCTGATTCTCTGTTGTTGCTGCACTGCTGCTAATTGCAACAGAAAAACATTCAAAATTGGACAAGTAGCTCTGCAACTGAAAAATAAGATTGACTGCTGCTAGTTTCTGCACTAGCTCTCTGAAAATACTGCGATGTTTCTGCTCTGCACTATGTGAGCACTACACTGCACTGCACTGCTGCTGCTCAACTGCTGGTGCTGCTGCTCCCTCTCTGCGCTGATCAGGCTCTAGTACTACTAGCCACTGCTCTGTCTTCTCATCTTCCGCTGCAACTATCCATCCTGCTACTGTCTTTAGGCTGCCATAGCTCACATGTGGTCCAAGAGTTTGGATATACTCATGGATCCCGCCTCCTTGTAGATTCTGGATCTACAACTCCAAGTTGGCCCATTTCTCTCCTTTCGGAATATGAGCTAACATAGCACAATCTCTTTATGCCTCAATCTTGGTAGCTCCTGCTTGTGGATCTTCCTTCTCCTATTGATCCTTTTTCTTAAGAGGACACTGTGTGGTATAATGTCCCATTTCCCCACACCGGAAGCACTTGATCTTGGACAGATCTTTCTTTTTTTGCTTCTGTTGCTCTTTTGATGCAAGGGCAGTGTTATCTTCTTCCTCCTTCTGGACCTTTGAACTACTACTGCAATCCTCCAAGTGCATTTTTAGGAGATCTCTCCTCAACTCCTCTTGCTGTAATGCTGCCCACATTGCTTCCCAACCTGGAAGTCTTTCTCTGCCCAATATACTTTGGACAAAGACTTGATAATCCTTTGAAATAGAGTTCAGTATGAGCCTTGCTAGCTCTGAGTCTCTAGGAGCAGATCCTACTGTAGACAATTGAACTCGGTTTTCCTGAATCCGAGACAAGGAGTCAAAACGCTCTCCCTTCTTCATCCCGATATTCCGCATCTTCTCTTCAAGGTACATCTTCTGCTGCTCGGAAGATCCTTGGTATAGCTTTTCTAGCCCTACCCACATTTCTCTAGCCGTGGTCTTTGCAGCTATGTGGGGTACGATATGATCCTTTACTCCATCTAGGATCAACCGCTTGGCTCTTGCCATATTCTTCTTGAATTGCCTCAGGTGTGCTACATCAAGAGGTTTTGCAACTGCGCTGTCTATGAGGGCTTTCAGATCATGCTCATCAAGGAGAAACTCTATCCTTGATTTCCAAATAACATAGTTGGAGGCACCCTCCAATCTATCTTGGTCACGTAGTCCGTTGCTGGCCATCTCCTCAACTATCGATATCTTGCTCTAACCCTCTCCTCAGCTAGACTTACGTACTCCTTGTGGAGTAAGTCACTTCTTCTGCTGCTGCACGGGAAAAACTGAGTTTCTTTGAGTAAGAAACTCTCTGAGATCAAGAAATCCCCAATTGTTTTTTTTCAGAAATTTTCTGACGCTTATGCACCAGCTCTTATTGTTGTACAGTAACTACGTCCTTCAGCTACGCTGATCTGCAACGCTGTCTCTTCTGCAACCAAAAAAAAACTTACCCCTCTGTCAAGTCTCTCAGAGGGAGTTTTTTTATTTATTTATTTTCTGCACTGGAATGCCCTCCTGGCCTGGACAACATGATTTTTGGGAGGGTCTGTTGCTGCTTACGCAGATCCCAGACTCTACAGCGCTGATCTGCTGGTTCTCTTCGTTTCTCCTGCACTTCAACTTAAATAAGCTTTGATACCATGTGAAAAATCCTAGATCTAGATTCCTACTGCAACAAATATGAATTACTATTATTATTTTACATAATTATTTCATTTCAGTGAAATATTGAAGTAATTACTGAAGCAGTCTACACAAATAATACTGCAGAATAAATCTAAGTGCTGAAACAAACTGAACAAAATGCAATGAAAAACAACCACATTGACACAGTTATTTTTGGACTAAGTCCCAGGAAAAACCCAACTTGGGAAAACCGATGCAGCAAATTTGAGGGTTTGTATTATTAAGCAGCAGAATCTTGAATACAACTAGGGTGCAACCATCCAGCAAACCCTTTAGAGAAATCTAGACAGCAAAAATAACTATGAAATATACCTCACTCAGCAAGTCTCCGGCTGATAAAAAACAACGCTGGTGAAGCCCTCACTGCCTCTGCATGATTGCCTACGCTGGATCTGCGTAAGCCTGCATAGGCAAGCTTGAGGAATTGCGTCACCCTTCTCTGCAACTGATCTGGCTGATCTAAAGCTGGATCTTGGCCTTCCTGGTTCAGAACCCCAGCCTCTATCTTTCTCCAGACTGACTCCAAGAGACATTGCGCTGGTTCTGCGTGATTCTCTGCAGGAACTGCGTCACCTCTGCAGAAAACTGTGTTGTCTCTCTTTTGCATAAATGCTGTCTCACTCTGAAATGTATTCTTGGTCCACCTTACCAATCTTTGCTTCTGCCCCTCTCTAAATCTGATCAATGAATCAAATCACTTAGCAAACCCAGCCATAGTGATTTGTTCTTGATTAAAAGCTGTGTCTCCTCACACAAATTCGAAAATGCTCAATGGCTCAAGTGTCAAGTGTATTTTCCATAGGCCCCTCACGCTCCTTCTTATAATCTTTCGTTGACCCTTCAACGACCAAGATTAAAACATAATCAAGGGCTAAGATTAACTTGGAGATGATCCATGACTTTATCTAAAAGATTCACACTTGATTTAATTAATACACTTTAATTAATGAATTTCCCTAAGTTTAGACTTAGAAAAATATTAAAAAATGATTAATTAATTTAATTAAATCATATCTAAGTGGAATTTTCAAAAACCATTTACGGGTTTTATGGAATACATGTGTCTTAGCCTATATACAAAATTACAAGGCTAGAGCACATCCGATGCTACCATAAATCAACACTCATCACATGTGTAAATTAATTCACACTAATTTTTTAATTTCCCTAAGTTAGACTTAGGGTCCTCATTAAAAAAATTAATTATTTGAATAACTCTTACACCAGATAGAATTTCTCCAAATGCTTTCTGGGTCTTGGAGATCTCATGTGTTCTAGCCCCTCCACAAAGTTTCGGAGCTAGAGCACATTCGACGCTACACAAAAATATCAACCCTCCCTCTTAGCGAGGAGTGTGCTCTAGCAATACTTCCACATTGAAGCATTTCCCTGATCTCTGGCATCAGTCTCCGTGCTGATGCTTGGCCTGCTGCCCTCCATCCACTGCGCTGTTGCTCTCTGTACTGCTGCCCATGTCACTATCACTGACACTGCCACAACTATACTATAACTCCCTCTCAAATTGCTGCATCATGCTGCCAAGTGCTGCATTGCAACTCAGTTGCTGAGAAGTAAGCAACGAAAGGAACACTACCGAATTACTAACAAACAAGTTAGTGGGGCTGCATCTCATCACTGACGCTTCCTCGGCTGCTGCACTGCGCTTTCTCTCTAGAGCCTCTACTGCTACTGCTCTGCACTGCATAAGCACTGCCCCTCTGAGCTGCTGAAGGACCATCAGCCCTTGCGTTGTTGCTGCCACTGCACTGCGCTTCTCCAATCTACAATGTCCTAACTCTGCCTCTACTTCATCATGATCTTCTGCACCCACTGCTCCAGTCATCCTGCTACTGTCTTAAGGCTCCCATAGCTCGTATGTGATCCAAGTGTTTGGTCACCTCAAGGATCCTACCTCCCCATCTGTAGCTGCTCTACAGATCAATATCGCCCCACCTATTCTCTCGAGGCACATGAGCACTCATGGCCACATCATCCTCACTACCACTGTCCCCTCTAGCTGTTGCTGCCTCGAAATCTGAAGATTCCTTGTCCTTCCTCTTAGGACAAGTGCTGGCGAAGTGTCCAAGTTCGCCACATCTAAAGCACCAGACCTTAGATAGGTCCTTCTTCTTCTTCCCTTGCTGTCAATGTCCCTTTGATGTTAGGGCCACATCCTCCTCCTCACCCTTCTTCACTTTGCTACCTCTGCTGTTGAATTCCTTCTTGGTCATCCTTCGGATCTTCTCTTGTCGAAGGATAGCTCACATGTCACCCTAATTAGGGAGTTGTGCTCTGCCCAAAATGGTTTGGACAAAGGTCTCCCATTCATTAGTGACTACATTCAGGGTAGTCCTTACCAAGAGCCCTTCATTCGGAGTTGCCTCCATGGCAATTAGTTGATCACGGATCATCTGCAATTTGGAGAGGAATGGATCAATCTCTTCTCCCTTGTGCATCTGGAACATCCTCATCTGGTTCTCTAGAAGCATCTTCAGTTGGACGGAGCTGCCTTGATACATCGTGGTCAAAGATGTCCACATCTCATATGTCGTCCTCTTCTCGGCAATGTGTGGGACCACGTGATCCTTCATCCCATCCATGATCAAACGCTTTGCCCATGCCTGATTCTTGTTGAACTTCTTCAGAGTGTTCGCATCAATCGGCACAACTAAGACACTTTCCGTGTGGTCTTTGATACCGTACTCCTCTAGGACTGTCAGGATTCTGGCCTTCCAGATCGCAAAGTTGGAAACACCGTCCAACCTATCCCGATCTCTCAGTCCGTACGGGGCCATCTAGCTCAAAATATATCGAAGAGGGTACTCCTCTCCCTTCTACTGCTGTTGTACTCAATAGAAGACCGGATCTAGGTTTCTTAGTGATAGAAACCCTCTAGAGTAGTTGCTCCCTTTGACAACTGATTTCCCTCCCGGAAATCCTCCGCCAAATCTCTTGAATCAGTCCTCTACGTCATCTTCGAAAGAAGGACAAGGATAAGGAGCAGGATAAGCAAGCTGCTACTGCAGAGATTGATAGGCTGTCCTCCAGATTGGAGGAGGAGTTTGCCATGATTGCCCATATACCTACAGGGGAGGGGTGGGGTGATATGGTTTTGTAGCCTCAGAGAGCTACAGGATGGGAAGGATCCTTGAGGAGTCCACCTCTTGGATCATCACCTTGTTATGAGAGCCCATAGCAGCAGTAGCAGGATGGACCAGTGACAAATGGTGTAGTCAAGTGCTAGAGTGACAGATGCAGTGGTTAGCAACGTTAGGAATTGAGCAGTGTAGAGCAGAGTTGACAACAGTGCAGTTGGCACAGTGCAGAGTAAGCAACAATGCAGAGGCTTCAATGACAACGCATAGGCTCCAACAGTCAAAACTCAGTGGATAGATGCATCAATCTGAACAGTTGGTTCAGTTGATGGACATCTCTTAGTTGCAACAGCAACAAATGAGAGGGAGTTGCGGATGTTGCAGTGGAAGCAACAACAGAGTTGTAGTGTCGATGCAGTAGCTGATAACAACATGCAGAGTCAGCAACAACACAGATGCTGCGCAGAGAGAGCTATGCA
This sequence comes from Pinus albicaulis, assembly GCA_034641835.2. NCBI lineage: Eukaryota > Viridiplantae > Streptophyta > Pinopsida > Pinales > Pinaceae > Pinus > Pinus albicaulis. Next base: position 288,072,942 of record CM076571.1, on the reverse strand, counting down.
GTGTGAAAATTTCTGAATGTTACACTTAGGCACAAATCTGCTGAGAGACTATTCTCCTTCTTTGTCACCTTTTCTAGGCACTGTTCAGCATCGACAGAACTGATGCCACACCAGCAACTTCTAAAGATCGGAAACTGCACTTCCAACCCCGACAATCTGCACAAAACACTCCCTCTTGGACTGCGTCACCCTCCTGGTGCTGCGTTAGCCTCTCCGTGAGTAGACTGGCTCAACGTCCCTCTCCTGGTGTTGCGTCAGCCTCTGCATGAGCAGACTGACTCTGCGTCACCCTTGCAGGGTCTGTGTTGTCCCTCTAGTGTTGCGCTGCTTTCTTCAGGGTATGTGCTGCTTTAGTTGCCCTTCCTACAACAAATATCTTCAGCCCCTTTGCTGATGGTTCAACTTGATTTGCAATGCTCTGATACCATGTGAAAATTTCTGAGCACAGAAATCCTACTGCTAACTATTGATTTACTTATCCTACTTGATTTATTATACACAAATTATTTAACTGAAATATTTAGAAAAAAACTTCAAAGTAAACACAAATAGCAGCCTACACAAATACAGATCATTTACTGAACATCACACACATATGACAAAGGACACACAGATTTTTCGGACAAATGTCCCCGGAAAAAGCCAATGCGAGAAAATCGGTGCAGTAGATATGAGGGTTTACTTTAATTAAGCAATAGTTTCTGAGTACATCTAGGGTGCCACAAACCAGCTCACCCAACATAGAAAACCTCGGCAATCAGAGAAAAATGTGAGATATACCTCACTCTCGCAAGTCCCATCTGATCTGAATGAGCAACTGGTGAAACCCTAGCTGGTTTTGCGCTGCCATTGCGTAAGACTGCGTGGCCCTGGATGAGGGACTGTATCACCCTAGCTCTGTGTGGATCTGCTTCTCCAGAGTCTCGTTTCAGCCCTGCCGGCTCAAAAACCCCAGTCTCCAACAAAATTTCGGACTTTCCTTGGAGACACTACGCTGCCCCTGCGTGGGCCCGCATCACCCTCTTGAGGGATTGCGTCACACCCGATGCGCTACCTCCACTGCGTCTCTGCTACCCTTGCTCTGCATTGTACTCTTGGCCCTCCAGACCAATCACTGCATCTGCCCCTCACTGTTTCTTTGAGTCACTCAGATTTGATCTTCGTCCGAGCACTGCTCCGTTAGAAATAATTCGATCTCTTAGACTCTGTGTGTGTCCTCCAACTGACTCCAAGCCCTTCCTTTATACTTTTCTCATTGACACATTAAAGACCGTGATCTAATCTCTAATCAACGACTAAGATTAGAAGTAGTTTGATCCACGTCACTTGGAATGTTCTCATTACATGTGTAAATTAATTCACTTTAATTTTTTAATTTCCCTAAGTTAGACTTAGGGTCCTCATTAAAAAAATTAATTATTTGAATAACTCTTACAACAGTTGGAATTTCTCCAAATGCTTTCTGGGTTTTATAGATCTCATGTGTTCCATCCCCTCCACAAAGTTTCGTAGCAAGAGCACATCCGATGCTACCCCACAATCTCATCAGGATCAACTCCCAGTTAATCTTAGCCTTTGATTATGCTTTAATCTTGGTCATTGATTTGTCAACAAGAGATTATAAGAAGGAGCTTGATGGGCATTTGGAAAATACATCGAGTAAGAGATCAAGAGATCAATTTCTCAAGAGAGCAGTGCAACAGTTGCCGAAGGAAGATCGAAGTGATTTTTTGCAGTGAGGGGCAAGGATAGTTTGCCGGAGGAAGTTTTTCCGGATCTGAAGAGTGCAAGGCAGAGAAGGTAGAGAGAAGTCCAGAGAGGCAGCGCAGAGCTATGCTGTGGCAGCGCAAAGCTTCAGAGGGAGTCTGCAAATTTGCTAGGGAATAGTCGAGATCTAGTGCTAGGAGTCGGGGTGTGAGACCGGGAGGCCAGAGGGTTGAAGTTTCCAGCGAGCAGGAGATCATGAGGAGGTGCAGCGCAGTCCTAGCACCAGTGACTGCGTGGGCAGACAAAAAGACTGCACAGGGAGCTCATCTCCAGTCAGATTAGTGCCAGATTTTCCAGTGACAGTGTGAGATCTTCTCACTATCTTTTTGTCTAGTTTTATTTATGTATCAAATTTCTAGTTTGGGCATCCAAAGACTTGTATTCAGAAACTACTGCATAATAATTAAAACCCTCAGCTGTTGCACCGGTTTTCCTGCATTGGGTTTTTCTGGGGACATTGTCCAAAAACAACAGTGTTTATGTGTGTGTTTATTTCTTTCTTGCTTTGTACTTGTTTCCGCAGTATTTTTTATGTTGTAAAGGCTGCAGTTGTATTTATTTCGATGTTTACTGTGTAACACCGTAAATAACTTGTATCAGAATTAACAAGTAGAATAAATAACATCAGATTGTTGCAGTAGGGATTCCAATATTGGAATTTTCACAACTACAACTAGTTGTGCAATTGACATCTGAATAACCAATTGCACCTGCTGACACTGAACATGCTACTGAAATACTGTGGGTTCTTGTAGTAAAGGAGGTGATCTTGCTACAACAACTGGAATTGATCTAACTGATCTTTTTGTTGCTTCTACACTAGATCCTGCCCATCCGACACACTGGAGTTTCATACTCCTCTTGGATCTGGTGCCTCAATATCTCCTTTCGAGCCTTGCCCCTTGCTAAGAAACTGCTTCGCTTTGCAACTCGCACTAGACAACTTGTACTCCTTTTGGACCCTGTCTCCGGCAACTAGAAGTCGGCCCGTTGCCCAATTCTGCATTATGGCTAACTCACACGGTCTCCTCTAGCAATCTTGTCCAACCATCTCTGTAAAGTTGCAAAATTTGCGAAATTCAGAACTAGGACTACTGCTGAAAATTCCCTCTCTTGCTTTCTGCCTTGCTGCTGTTACTGGCACTCCCTATGGAATGCGCAACTCTGCTCCTATTTGCCTCAAAGATGCTTCTTCGACCAATGTACTGCCTTCAGCTACTAACTGAGACTACTCGCTCAGCCTTTCGGATGTCCTTCTGGAACTGGCAAATGATCTGAAATCTCGACAACTTGAACTGGCTACTCTGGAAAATTCTCATGGCTTACTGCAACTGGAATTTGTGGATTTCCTCCTGAACCTGGATTTGGAAACCCTCTGAGAAAATTGGAAGTCTCCTCCTGTTTGTGCACTTTCTCTTCCACCCGACACTGAATCTACTCTTGCAAACTACTGTAAACTCTCTGTGCCTAGACAAGAAATCTATTCTGCGAAAATACTGAGCTGCTGCTCCCTCTGCCTGCTAGAACGACTTCCCCGGATAAACTGATCTTTCCTGCCAATTGCAACTGGAAATCGAACCCCTGTCCAGTAATTTGCACTGCCTGGCTAGGTACTGCGCAACCTCTGAAAATTTCGTCCTGCTGCTTCCTCTAAACAACGAAATTTTCCCTCTTCGTCTTTGAGCCTCCTGTCCGTCAAATATGCTCTGATACCATGTGAAAATTCGCTTGAAATGCATCAACTGGAAATAATTCTTCTAATTGATAAATTAATTATGTAGTTTATTTTGTTTATGGTAAAATAATGAATTATTCACACTGTAATTTCTTCACCATAAAAAATACTGCGGAAGCAAAAATAGGAACTGAGAAATGCTAGTACACACACATAAAAATTGACACCGTTTTTTTTGGACAATTATCCCTGGAAAAGCCCAATGTGGGGAAACCACTGTAGTAGTGACGGTTTTATTATTATTCAGCAGCAGATTTTGAGTACAATAAAATGGTCGCCAAACTTGCAATTCTATCTAAGAAAAATACTAGCAAAATTTACTGAGGGAAATTTACCCTTGCTCCAAGCAATCCTGGTTCAGTCTAGCCCACTCGAATTGGCTTTCCAGCAAACCGTGCGCAAGCCTCTGCGCAACTACTGCACAACCTCAATACGCACTAGCTGGAACTGCCTCAAATCTGCCTCTGATTGACTGCTGTTGGTTTGGAAATCTTTGGCTTGGCCTTTTGGAAAATTTCCCGACCACTAACACCTGAAACTGCCTTCCCTTTAGTCAAATTGAATTGCCTCTATGAAGCTCTACGCAAACCCCTGCGCAACCTCCTGGAGTTGAAACTCGACCTCCTCTTTTGACTCCTCCAGAAAATCTCTGTCGCTCCTCTGCCACCTGCTACTCGATCACTAACTTGATCTCCCTGCTAAATCACCTGTAATTGGAAAATCGAACTACCTTAATCATTGAGTATCTGCACTGGTGTGTTCTCCATCTAACCATCAATCTCTTCTTATAATCTCTAGTTGGGACTCCAATGACCAAGATTAAAACGTAATCGATGGCTGAGATCATCTCCAAGTCGATCTGTGTGAGTTTCTAGAGAATTCTCACCTTTCTCAATTAATTATTAGTAATTAACCAGTTTTCATAAGTTAGACTTAGGAAAAAAAAATGGTCAATTATTTTAATTGAGCTATCTGTAGGTGGAATTTCTGAAAAATATTTCTGTGTTTTGGAAAACTCATGTGTTTCAGCCTCTGCACAAAGTTTTGAGACCAGAACACCATTTGAAGCTTTACAAAAACTAACACCTTTCAAGTGATATACTTTACCCTTAATGGATTGATCTTGCTAGATTGTAGAAATTTACATTCACAATTAATCCTTATGCGCCGAATAGAAACCAAGAAGAAGAGCTTAAATAATTGACACCAAATCACCTCAATAGGTAGATATTCAATAAAATTTCATTCTCAATAGCCAACAATGACAAATTGAAGGGTGTGAGGGAGCCTCTTTTATATAGGGGCTTCAACAACACTCGTTGCAAAAATATTATCATCTCCCTAGATCTAGCCAAGAGACCTCATAATAGACTTGTTGTCCTACTAGTTAAGAAGAAAGGCTCAAACAATACATAAAATACAAGAAGCGATGTAATACGTGTAAGATATTCCCACAAGAACACAAAGACGCTCCACCAAAATAGTCAAGTGGAGGTCAAGAGAGCCCAACATCCGTCCATGATGGAAGGTAACCTCCTTAAGATGCCTTTGCAATGAAGATATATCCACTAAATATGCTTGTTGCCGCAAAATCTAGCAGGTCTTGTAGAGTGGTACCCTACAAGGAAAGCACTAGACTAAGTGACAATAATGAGGTAATGGTCCACTGTCACCACAGCGAATACCCTGCTCTTTATGGATTTTCACCATTGGGAGGAGTCCCAGTATAAGGTCACCTACAAGATATTTCTAGTTTAAAGGTTTAAGGTGACACAATAGGCTTCCAAAGGATGGACCAACTTAAGTACAAGGCTCTTACGATGAGAATAAGGCAATTTGCATCCCTTAGAGAAGCCAATCTAGAGCACGCTAGACTTAGGGTTTTAAGGATAGCTTCAAAAGGGATATCCTAAGGTCAAGGTACCAAGGAAAAGGTGTCCAACGATGATCATTAGCAATCCAATGACATATGAAACCTTCAAGAAGCCCTCAAGTTGAAACCTAGCCAAACTAGGGCTTAACCTTGGGCAAAATATCTAGGGAAAAAGAAATTTTGGAGGGCAAGGGAGAGATTAGCCACTAAAAGGAATGATTTCGAGGCAACAACTTCTAGTATTGATGTTGAATCCTTCTAGTACCAAAATTTCCTCTCCTAGGCAATTTCACTCCAAACCCTAGTTAGGTTGCTTGTCCTTAAGAGGGCCGAATTTAGACAGAAAGTAAGAGCAAAATTCAATTTGTGGATAAGGTAAACGTTGATCATCTACTAGACAAGGCCAATGCTTGGTCCTTGGGTGGATGGAGTCTTTGGATGTTAAATATTTGCTAATCCTTGGAAAGGAGTAAGGATATTTTGATGCCCTAGCAAGAAAACCCTAACTATTACCTTTGTGAGGGATCAATATTCACTTGGGAGAGCTAATTTAAATATTCATCATTCACCAAGGGGATTGTCATTCATATATTATACATGAGTAGTGCATGCAATGATGACAATCAGCTTCTATACAATTTATCTTCAATAATAATGGTACAATAGAAAAACCCTAGATCATCAATACATTCCAATGATTCCATACATTAGACATAAAATCATAAATTTATCAATAACAAAGCTCACTTACAAGATAACATGCATGAACAATCCTTTCATTTATCCAAGATAACTTCTCCAAAGATAGGAAAATATCTCCACTATGCAAAGTACTTGATAGATCACATCTTCTCCAAGATACAAAGAGGCTGAAATTCTCCAAGAGAGGCCGAATCAGTCCAAGTGATGATCATAGAAACGAAATATCCTCTCCTCTATTTATATGAGGAGTATGAATCCTAATATTAGCCTAAAATCCCCTAATAACAAGTTAAATCACAAGAAACCCTTGGGTTTTAAGCCAACCCACTAGATTTTGATCATAAGTGCAAAATAAGCTCACATGTGTGAGCGACTAGCCTTCTAGGGCTGACGTCATGAATGGAATAGGTTCCCAGTGGCATCTCCAAGTGCTATGAGGCGTACAATGTGGTGTAGTAGCATTTAAGAATAATGATTTGAGGGTTGGCCCTGTGGTCCCAAAATCTAGCTGGGGCACCACAAAGTGATCTCCTTTGGGTATCCAACTATGAAAAGTGTCGATCTCTGCACTAACGTTGAGGGATTTCTAGGTGCTACTAGCTCTCCCAAGTCTCTAAAGGTGAGACCATCCTCATCTGCATCCCTCACAAGGTGCTAAGGCTGACCTGGGGGCATGTTAGGTCTAGGTGTGTCTTCCTAAAGAATCATCAAATCCAATGCAAAGTGGCAGAAAGTCCTAGGTGTAGGAGGTGTCCAGGGTTAGGTGTGATATATTGCTGCTGCTAGGAGGCCCAAGGTTGTCAATGCTTCACTTATTAATGCCAATATACTTTTCGAATGGCATGGGTACTTGTGGGTAAGGTGCCCGAGACGTGGGCTGTTGAACCACCTTCCAATAACAACATAGATTCTAGTGACAACCAATCATTAGGGACAAAAATCATTATTGCATCTAAGTGAACCAAACTTGAATGTAATGGGCTATTTCATACTTCAAATAATGATTCCCTACCAAAATCAGGGCCTTGAGCTCGTAATGGTGTTTCCTCCCTAGGTTGGAGTGGCTAAAGGTGTTTCCATCCCCTAAGGGGAAGTAATATTTCCTCTATCCATCCTTCAATTGATAGGTGTTAGCGAATAATAATGATGGTATAGAGGGGAGAAGACTTCATGGCCAAGTGCCATGGTCAAAGGGACTGGTTGATGGGGATCCACATCCTGAGTGTATAGATGTGAGGAGGGAGTAATCGTGCATGCATGAGTTACCAACTCAACCTTTGTTTTTTCCACCCCTATTTTACGCCTTTTACTTTTGCTTGAGTTTTTCATTGTATTATTGCTCATAGCTCAAGGGTTAGAGCCTGATTCAAATGATATAGCAATTATATTACCCTATAATGATGAGTCAATTCCTCGCTCATCGGGTTTGGGACATGCAAGGGTTCCTTTTTATGATGTAATGGAGCAACATGTGCTCAGGAACCGAATGATGGCCATAATGGGTGAGGTAAAACTCATGCTAGGCTTTTTCCCACGTTCTAATATGTATGTCCCTGGCCATCTTTTGCATTTTGACATTCTTTCCTTTAGTTTTGCTCTGGCCAAGATATGTTGTTTCTGTTTCTTTTAACTACATCAAACTCCTAGGGAAAAGTTTCTAGGCCTTACCAAAGTATATGAATATATGGGTGCCAAATCCCAAAGAACCAATGGTCAGGTGAACTTGAAGAATGGATGTGAGATAAGGGCTTGTAATGTACGATGGAAAGTGTTAAGTATGACATAGGTATAGATGAAACTACACTATCTCAAAACCCATCCTTCCTCCAGATCACCCAATAATCCACTGAAGACAAATATAAGAGAAATTTTATTCTATAAAGGCCACCCACTGGTAGTGGGTAACAACACATTTACATCTATAGTAAGACCATGGAAAAGAATAGACTTAGAATCAAAACCACACACATTCTTATATGGCCTAGTGATATCCATTTCGACTTTCAGTGGCATGACATTGGAAAATGTTCTCAAGTCAAGCATGCAATTATGAAGTATAAAATTATTAAGCACTAGGGACAACAAGAAGGGTTCATGACCCCCATTTTTCTTGTTAAAATACATATTTTGCAATATAACACAAGGATTATTGGGCTCATATTCAAAACCTAAAGCCTTCTTGATTTGCCTCCTTCAGGGAGGAAGCTTAGCCATCTCTATAAGGGGGACTTGCACATTTAACTTGGCCAAAACATTTTTGATATCAACATCCAATGCAATATCATTATTCTTGGGCTTTGACTTAGGCTTATTTTGAGGTTGTTGAGATTTTGTGTATTGGGGTAGCATCGGATGTGCTTTAGCATCCAAAATTTGTGGAGGGACTAGAGTACACATGATCTACAAGACCTAGAAAGGGATTTGCGAAATTTCATCTGGTTTGGGAGATATTTAATTAATTAATTATTTTAATGTATTTCCTAAGTCTAAACTTAAGAAAATTAAATACTTAAAGTTAATTAAATTAAACATGTGATGAAATTGTCTTAAGTCACACAGATCAAGCTTTCTTTTAATCTTAGCCATTGATTCAAGATCTGATCATGGCCGTTGGTTTCTGAACGAAAAAAAGTATAAAGGAATGACTTGGGGTCATCTGTAAAGATACACAGAGGCAGAGCACTGAAGCTAAGCTGAGATTTTAGGGTAGGGTTTGCTAAGAATTCTCAGAAGTGTTTCAGCTGCAAAGAGGGGAGTTTAGGCAAAGGGGATGGTTTGATCCTAGTTCCTAGAATCAGCAAGAGGTAGAGAGCAGCTTCTAGAAGCAGGAGCAGCAACAATAGAGAGGGCAGCAGTTGTGCAGCGCAGGGGCAGCTACAGCTACGCAGTCTCTCTCGGGGCAGCGTTGGGTAGCAGGAGAACCTCAGGGCTTGCGTAGAGTCCCTCAAGGGAAACGTAGGGTCTGCGTCACCCAGTCTAGGGTTACGCAACCCTCTCTAGGCTAGCGCAGAGAGACGCAGAGGCTTCAGGGGCAGCACTAGGGTTTCTAGGGCCAATATTTCGCTGAGTCCTATAAATCCCGTTTGAGGATGTGGATCAGCCAATGTTTTGTCTCTAGAACAAGAAGTTAGTTGCAGATCTATATTTATCTTTGTCGGTGTTATCGCCTGCCGCCTACACCTACCTACAGTTAGTGGGAAAAGCCTTTAACCCCACAAGGTGTGGTTGGTGGCAAGGAACTCAGAGAAGGGGTTGTCACACTAATCTCGACTCTCTCTGTTTAAGCTATCTCCTAGGTTAGATATGCGGGGTCGTCCCTAAATGGAAAACTAAGTTAAAAGATGTGAGTTTCTAGGAGAGTTGTTAGAGTTAAATAGATTACTTCTTAAGATTTAGAAGCAAAAAGTGATATGAACAATAACCATCAATACATAATTTAAATAAGCATAAAGCATATGAAAACCAGTGCCTTCAAAGTATTGCTCTTTGAAATGAAAATGTATTTGCTTAAATGAAGTAAAATGCTTTCAAATGGAAAACAAAAATAATCCTAAAAAGTGAAACAAGAAAAATGTTAGCACAAGATATTTTAAATGCTTTCAAAATAAATAGATTTATGAATCAAAGCATGAGAAACTATCTTGGTCAAAAGGAAACAATTAGTATTCTACTTTGGAAAATGTAAATGAGATGATAGAAAAACTCGAATGTTTGACCAAGATAACAACATGCAATTAAATTTGCAACACCAAATAAGGGTATTTGCCAATGAAACAAGATATATCAATCATCCATAAGCATAATGACCATTAAAATGGCAACATGCAATGAAGTTGCAAAAGTAAGCAAATTTCCAAGTACCATAGAATTAAACTTGTTGCAAAATTTAAGGAATTATAATTTTTGCATCCAAAGTGCTTCTTGAGATAATATTTGCATGTGAAACTTTAAACCATTAAGATAGCAAAAAATTTGAGAAATTTGCAAGTAAATGTGATGAGATAGTGCTCTTGGTTTATTTTGTAATTAGTTATAAAACAAAGTTACAATTGAATTCTAATCCTCAGACCTCAACTGCACCCAAATATTTGGATCTCACAGTGAGGATTCCATAGAGGTAGAGGGTCCCTAAAATGTCTATTCAACCAACTTAAGTTGGAGGTAAATTTTAGTGATGCTTGGGGCATGTAAGATCTAAAAGTAAATTAACATGAAAATGAAAATTCAACTTCAACTTGAAATATATTTGCTTGTCATGAAATAAAATGTAGTTTTACTTGATGCATCAAACTTAAGATTCTAGAGTGTGCTCAATGGTGAAGCATAAGAGAATTTGAAATATGATTTCAAGCTAAATAAGCACAAGTAAAGATGCTTGCATATTAAAAAAAATCTGAATTTGCTATGAAAGTAAATGCTCTTAAAATTTGTAGCAAATCAAAGTGAATAGCTAGTGAAATGAATGAAATGCATGGTTATGTTAATTGACCAATTAAATGATATGCATGCAATTTAAAGAGATCAACAAATCATGCCACAAGTTCTCTCCAAAAGTGGAGAGATTGGGATGCCAATGGGTAAAACCCACACTCCCAAAATCACAAATTTTATTGGTTGTTAGAGGTAAGAGACTATGAAGCCTCCTATAAGCTCAAGGAAAACCTTTACAAATGACACTTGAGGTCTTAGACTTATCCTTGATGAGAAATTTCTGCAATACAAAGACTCAATAGAAATCAGATTTTTACAAGTGAAGAAGAGAGGCTAAGCCTCCTCAATGCTCACGACCAAGAGAGAGAGAAGAAGCCACAAAAGGAACTCGGCCTTCCTCAAGGAAGCTCCTTAACTGCCCATGACCAAAGGAAAAAGAGAGAGTCCTTCTCGTTTGACATTAGAGCTCAAAGGTCCTGCAACAATTTGTTAGTAGTTTCTTGAAGGTGAATCTCACAAGTTGCTACAAGAAAATAAGTTAGAAAAAGAAGACTACAAAAAACCAACCAAGTGTTAGACAAAGAAAATCACAAAATATTGCACAATAATCTACAAAGGGCTAAGCCAAAGAGAATGAGTAAATTCTCCTCTTTGTCTAGCCATGCTTAAGCTCTTTAAATAGCAAAATATGATCCAATGAAGAACAATGAAAAGTAAAATATTTTTAAATGATTGCATGCATACAAACTATGTCCAAACGAATCCCTGCAAGACACTTTTTCGTAAGATAAACTATAAAAATCCAAATAACAAATGAGAGTTCTTTCGAAGGTGCTTCAAGAGTGGGTTGGTCTTCCAAAGACTTCCCCTCACGCTTGGTCCAAAACAAATTCTTCTACAATACTCAAGTAACACAGTAGTCCATGTAGATTTAGATAAGCAAACAATGAATTGAAACTTCTAGAAATTTATTTGAAAATAAAATAGAACTTTCAACCTCTAGAGCCTACTTTCAAATCAAATGCTAATACAAGATAGTTGTGCACTAGCAAATTCACAAGAATACATGGAAAATAAAATAACTCAGCATAGAAAAGATTTTATCAATAGCTCCAAATGCACCATGCTCCAAAGGAAGAACACCCATGAATGGACCCCCAAAGTCTTTTTATTAATATTCATGAAAAGTATACTAAGTAGCAGCGCTTCCGCAAGCACAATAGTTTGTATCCAATGATACAATATGAAAGCCCATGGCTCCATTATATAGAAATTTGGGACTAAATCCCAATGAAAAACCATATGCCAAGTGGTGAGAGGGAGGAGATCTCAAGGCAAATTCAAATTTGATATGTGGAGTTCCATTGCCAAGTGTAAAAATCGGATTCTGGCAAGTGGACATCATTTTCTTCTTCTCTTATGTGCCAAATTAGAATTTTATGATGGAATGACAAGTGTATATGGGTGGTAACCCATGTGGGAAAAATTTTCCACAAAAATATCCACCAAATATTCTCCTAAATCCTCCCAAATATGCACTAATTTCACAAATTCGTAAGCAACTCTCATTTAATGCCGAAAATTCATTTTTATTTGAGCACATGTCTTTTTCTTGATTTTAGGAGTCCACATCACTTTGAGACTTCACTTTAACTTCTCCATAATTTTCCACCTCATTTCCACCTGATTTAGCATGTGTGGGTATTTATTTTTCTCCATTTATTTAATTTCTGGCTTAATTAATTGCCAGATTTCCTACTAAACTTGGGAAAAGTGGGTTTTGAGGGTTCAAAACACATTTTTAACCCCTCAAAGTGTGTCATAGTAGAAAGTTGAGGGTGAGAGGTTTAATTTTGATTACTCATACCCCATACAACTTCTCTAGGCAACACTTATTAGAATTCAATTACAATTTTTATTACAATTTTCGACTTGTGGGAAATCTAAAAAAATAAAAAATCACTACTTAGACTTAACCAAATTCCACGAAATTTTTTGTGTGATATAGCATGGTAATATACATTGACTCTAGACACTAGGACTCACCTAAGGCCTCACCTTAAAGTCGTACTTCTGCTTTGGAGTAAAATTGGAGGAAAAAACTCAATTAATTATTAACTCCTGGTAGTGAGATGATAATTAACCAAGTAAAAAAAACCTCTCAGAGTAATACTCACTTGTTGGCAAGGTCCAAGGCTACCTAGGCCTGTTACAGACTCAATACTGACTTAAAACTCATCATTACTAGCATCAATTATTACAATTCCCAGTAGGGTGTGGAATCTGGGTACAAGAGAAAGATGATGAGAAGTAGAAGTAGAGCTTAAAAACTTTGTTGAACTGATGACATCTGATGATACATGTGTCCTCTGGTTCATCCTTGGGCATGGAGTTTTCTCATTATCATCTGGTTCCACTCCAGTGGTCAACAGTCGGGTTTTCCAAATCTGGAACCCAGATTTGTTGTATTCTGAAATACTCTTAATAATAAAACTCTCCAGTAACCAGAAGACCGGTTTTCCCGCATTGGGTTTTTCCTGGGACTATTTGTCCAGAAAATCCTTGTGTCACTTTGTCTATGTGTGCATGTACTTTTTCTAGATTTGAATCGGTGAAAGTCTGTTATGTGTTTGCTTCGATGTTAATCTGAAGTTTCAGTATTAATAACTTAATTAAGTAGGAGAAGCATAACCAGATCTAACAGTAGGTTTCTGTATAAGTAACATTCGAAAATTTTCACATGGTATCAGAGCGATTGTAGATCTAGCAGAGTCACCAATAGGAGACTGAAGGATCTTGCAGCAGAAAGTAGCAGGAAGAGCAACAGTAGTAGCAGAAGGCCAGATCTGAAGGGACAATGCAGTTTCAAAGGGAGAAGAGTTACGTAGAGGGTAGGGTGACGCAATCTTACACTGTCTCCACGCAGGCCCATGTACTTTCTGCGCAGAGGCAATGCTGGGATTGTCTGAATCCAGCTTGGCTAACACAGATCTGAAGCTGTCTGATCCAGAAGTGCTTGAAGCAGAGTTGCAAAACTTCAGAAGCTGCTGGTGGGATTAAATTTTTGAAGTTTTCAGAATTTTAGCCTAAGCACTAGTGACAAAGAGCGGGAGGAAATAAGTTTCTCAGAGGGTTTCTAGCCAAAGAAACTTGCAGATCGATCAAAGGATCGAAGAGCGCTGAATCATTGTTTGATTTGGCAGATTTCCAAGAGAGGAAATCAATTATCAAAAGGAGCAGAAGGTGCCTGTTTCGCCAAGGACCTTAGATCCAAATCTCTAACATAGAGAGGAGGAGCTCCGACAGATTTCTGGGCAGATGTCACCTCACGGACTGCGTGATCAGGATAGATTGGATGGCCTATCAAAATTTGCAGTTTGGAAGGCTAGAATCCTGATAGTCCTGGAGGATTATTGTCTAAGAGACCATGTTGAACAGGTCTTGGCCACGCCGATTGATGCAGATCTCCTGAAGAAGCAGAATGAAGCTGCGGCACATGCCAAACGACTGATAATGGATGGAGTTAAGGACCATATTGTCCCACACATAGCTGAGAAGAAAACAACTAACGAGATGTGGAAGGCCTTAACATCCCTATATGAAGGGAAATCTGTCCAGAGGAAGATGCTTTTGGAGACTCAAATGCGATCATTCGTGATGACCAAGGGGGAAGACATGGAACATTTTCTCTTCAGATTACAGTCGATTAGAGATCAGTGGACTACCACGGGTGCAAAGGTGGAGGATGATATGATGGTTAGGAATGATCTCAATGCGGTCACAAATGAGTGGGAAACCTTTGTCCAAAGTATCTTGGGAAGAGCAGACTTTCCCGACTGGGACAACTTGTGGGCAATCATGCGTCAAGAAGAACTCAGCAAATTTACCAAGAAGCAGTACAACACGAGATCGAGTAAGGTGAAGAAGGAAGATGAAGAGGATGCAACCTTGGCATCAAAGGGGCAACAAGGGAAGGAGAAGTGGGATCTATCAAAGATCAAGTGCTTCCAGTGTGGCGAACTAGGACATTTCGCCAGCAATTGTCCTCAGAAGAAAAAGGGCAAGGAAGCTTCTTCTTCCAAGGCTGTTGTGGCGGATGTTGGGTCAGAAGACGATGCAGCCATGAGCGCTCATGAACCACAAAAGTGGAGTGACATGGATCTATAGAGTAGCTACAAAGTGGTGGCGGGATCCTTGAAAAACTCATCTCTTGGATCACATCCGAGCTACGGGAGCCTTACAACAGTAGAGGGACAAGTAGAGTAGTTGGTGTAGAGAGTCACGAATGAAGCAGAGGTAGATCTGAAGGCTGGAAGGTGTAGCGCATTGCAGATGCAACAACAGCGTAGGGGCCGATGTGCCTTCAGCAGCGTAGAGCAGAGTTGCAGCAACGTGGAGGTTTCAGGAGGACAGCGCAACACAACAACAACGTGAGAGATTTCAGCACAAGGGGCTGACGTGTCTTCAGCAGTGCAGAGGGAGTCTGCTTACACAGTGCAGATGACAGCATAGATCAGCAACTAATGGAGCTTCAGTGATGAGGATGCAACCCAACTGACTTGTCTGTCAAAGATTGGGCAGGAGATTCAGCGGCCTCTCTCAGCAACTGAAGTTGCAGTGCAACAGTTAGTAGTGGTCGTGCTATGAGCAACACGGACGCAGCAGATTGAGAGGGAGCTGCAGTACAAATGTGGCAGTGGCGGTGACAGCGTCATGGGAAACAATACAGATTGGAAACAACAGTGCAGTGATGAAGGGCAACAAGCCAAGCATCAACAACATAGAAACTAGTGCCCAAAATCTTGTGATACATGGTGTGATGTATTGCTAGAGCACACTTTGTGCTAAGAGAGAGTGTTGAGATTTTGTGTATTGGGGTAGCATCGGATGTGCTCTAACACCCAAAATTTGTGGAGGGACTAGAGTACACATGATCTACAAGACCTAGAAAGGGATTTGGGAAATTTCATCTGGTTTGGGAGATATTTAATTAATTAATTATTTTAATGTATTTCCTAAATCTAAACTTAGGAAAATTAAATAATTAAAGCTAATTAAATTAAACATGCGATGAAATTGTCTCAAGTCACACGGATCAAGCTTTCTTTTAATATTAGCCATTGATTGAAGATATGATCATGGCTGTTGGTTTCCCAACGAGAAAAGTATAAAGGAAAGGCTTGGAGTCATTTGTAAAGATACACAAAGGCAGAGCACTGAAGCTAAGCTGAGATTCTATGGCAGGGTTTGCTAAGAATTCTCAGAAGTGTTTCAGCTGCAGAGAGGAGAGTTTAGGCAAAGGGGATGGTTTGATCCTAGTGCGTAGAATCAGCAAGAGGTAGAGAGCAACTTATAGAGGTAGCGCAGAGAAGCAGGAGCAGCAGCAGTAGAGATAGTAGCATCTGCGCAGCGCAAGGGCAACTACAACTACGCAGGTGCTACGCAGTCTCTCCCAGGGCAGCGTTGGGCAACAAGAGACCCTCAGGGGTTAAGCAGAGTCCCTCAAGGGCAGTGTAGGGTCTGTGTCACCCAGTCGGGGTTACACAACCCTCTCCAGGCTAGCGCAGAGGGACGCAGAGGCTGACGCTGAGGCTTCAGGGGCAGCGCTAGGGTTTCTAGGGCCAAAATTTGGCTACGTCCTGTAAATCCTGTTTGAGGGTCTGGATCAGCCAATGTTTTGACTCCTGAACAACATGTTAGCTGCAGATCTATATTTATCTCTTTCGAGTTTTCCAGATCTGGAACTCAGATTTGCTGTATTTAGAAATACTCTTAATAATAAAACCCTCCAGCAGCCAAAAGATCGGTTTTCTCGCATTGGGTTTTTCCAGGGACTATTTGTCCAGAAAATCCTCATGTCACTTTGTCTATGTATGCATGTACTTTTTTTAGATCTGAATCAGTGAACGTCTGTTATGTGTTTGCTTCGATGTTAATATGAAGTTTCAATATTAATAACTTAATTAAATAGGAGAAGCATAACCAGATCTAACAATAGATTTCTGTATAAGTAACATTTAGAAATTTTCACAGGGGTTGCACTTGGGAATTGTCCTTCCCTTGAGATGGATTCCAAAAAAAAGAGCTTGCTTGGGCTTGGTCATTATTCTTTCTAGAATATTGAAAACCTATAAATCTTCCATCATTTTCAACAGCTAGCAAGGTTCAGCTTGGTCACTATTGCACACATTTTGTCAAGGTTCCAAGGAACCAGTTGTACCAAATTTTTTCAAAGATCCGGATCATCAACCATCGGATTTTTGAGTCATTATAAACCCATTCTGCAAAATTTGTAATGTAAATGATGCTAGTAAGACTGTGTATGTATGTAATAGCCTAGGTAAGCCTATTATTTTGGCAACGAATTTCATCCTAGGAGATTTTTTCGTCGCACTGATTTATCCATGTTTCTAAACATAGATGATCGGCAAAATTTTTCCCTCCAGCCTCACCCCAAATCCAGGGTGGAATTTATCGTCAAAGTTTTAGGTGAGTCCTAGTGTTCTAGTCGATTATTTTGTAGAAGTGATTTGGGAATAATTGAAGCTAATTGGCTAAATTATTTTATTACATGTCACGTGGTCTACTAGATCATATTGTGTCGCAGAATTGGGTATGTATTTTGAAGGTCTATAATGAATATGTATTCCCCCTTTAAGGCTTGAATTATTGTAAAATATTATGTAAAAACTATTTTAGTGCATGGTCTTTCATACTTAGACACCATGTCTAATATATTTGAGGGTGAAAAAAATAATTAATCCCTTCAAGTGTCAATTAATTGATTTTTTTGGCAAAAATAAAATTAATCCTAAGCCAGAAAATAAATTAATTAGAGTAAAAATTAAATTCTCCAAGTGGAAAAATTCCTGGGTTTTGAAGAAATTAATTTTTAGAGGCTCTCCACCAAGGGAATATTGGAAATTTCAAGAAAAAATGAACCCTTGGGCCTTGGTGGTTAAGTCAAAGTAAAATTGGACCCTTGGGCCTTGGTGGTTTGAAGAATGCGTTGTTTTATGACAGTGCTTACATGGATGAAGTTGAAAACAATGATATTTCATATGGCCAACTCGATCACAGTGTTGGCATTTAATATTATGTTGTTGCTGCTGTGGAAAAGGAGCAGAATTTGGAACATCTGAAGATGCGTTGTCATGAAGAAATCCAACACTCTGAAACCGGATGGGCTTGGAATAGTTTGGAATATGAAAGGACGCATCCTTGTCATGTCCAAGACTTGTTTTGTTTCTGTTGCTGACAAACTCTTCCTAAGGTCTGATGATTGGCTTGGGAAGTGCAAGCTGAATTTCGACACATACATGCAAATCTGCTCTTGAACTAGGCACTGAATGTGAGTCAACCTCAACTTCATATTCTTGTTACTGATGGGAGTCTGTCTCAATTTTCTAAACATAAACAAGTGCAGAATGATAACTCCACTGCGATAATTCTTCTTGCTGAAGTTGAGATTCAAGCTACAAAAAATCAATCTTCTCTTGTGCATATTGTAGGCAGGTCTGAATGTCAAGGAGAGTTGCCTTGCCAATTTCAACTATATCACAACAATAGAGTGTATTGAAGTATTTAGTAAATCTAATAATTCAGTGATTCTAGTGATTTTGTCAACAACTCAACTTCAATAAATGAAAGGTGTCGACAATGTCAATAGGCAACCAATTAACATTATATCTCCTAACTTGGTTTTGAATTGCGTAATATATAGTATATAATGTGAAAATTGCTAGATATGCAATCCTCTTGCATCAACTAGAAAATATTCACCTAACTGTTAACTTTTACTTAACAATTTATTTGCAATTTAACTACAGCAAACACTGAATACATCATACTGCAACCCTCACTAACATAAACTGCAGAAATTAAATGCAGAAACAAGATCTGAGCAAGAAGAGAAATAAAACACACGACACCGTTGTTTTTGGACTAAGTCCCTGGAAAAACCCAATGCGGGAAAACCGATGCAACAGCTGAGGGTTTGATATTATTAAAGCTGTAATTTCTGAGTACAATTATTCGGATGCCTTGACTGGCAATCCTATGCAGAGTTCTTGTTAAGATTTTGGGGTAGCATCGGATGTGCTCTAGCTCCGAAACTTTGTGGAGGGGCTGGAACACATGAGATCTCCAAGGCCTAGAAAGCGTTTGGAGAAATTCCATCTGGTGTAAAAGTTATTCAAATAATTAATTTTTTTAATGAGGATCCTAAGTCTAACGTAGGAAAATAAAAAAATTAAAGTGAATTAATCTACACATGTGATGAGAACATTCTAACTGACGTGGATCAAGATACTTCTAATCTTAACCGTTGATTAGAGATTAGATCACGACCGTTGATTCATCAACAAGAAAAGTATAAAGGAAGGGCTTGGGGTCAGTTGGAGGTGACACACAGAGTCTAAGAGATCGAATTCTTCTGACGGAGAAGTGCTCGGACAAAGATCAAATCTGAGTGACTCAGAGAAGTAGTGAGGGGCAGATGCAGTGATTGGTCAGGAGGGCCAAGAGTACAACGCAGAGCAAGGGCAACAGAGACACAGTGGAGGCAGCGCAACCATCATAGGGTGTGACGCAGTCCCTTAGGAGGGTGACGCAGGCCCACACAAGGCTCACGCAAGGGCATCGCAGTGTCTCCAAGGAAAGTTCAAAATTCTGCTGGATACTGGGGTTCTCGAGACGGCAGGGCTGAAACCAGACTTTGGAGAAGCAGATCCATGCAGTGCTAGGGTGACGCAATCCGTCAGCCAGGGAGACTGCACAGAGCCAGCTAGGGTTTCACCAGTTGCTCATCCGGATCAGTCGGGACTTGTGAGAGTGAGGTATATCTCACATTTTTTTTTCTTCTTCTGATTGTCGAGGTTTTCTCTGTTGGGTGAGACGGTTTGTGGCACCTTAGATGTACTCATAAATTGTTGCTTAATAATAATAAACCCTCATATCTGCTGCAAGAAGGGCAGCTGAAGCAACACAGATCTAGAAGAAGGCAGCGCAACACCAAAGGGACAACATAGACCTTGCAAGGGTGACTTAGAGTCAGTCTACTCATGCAGAGGTTGACGCAGCACCAAGAGAGGGATGCTGAGCCAGTCTGCTCATGCAGAGGTTGACGCAGTACCAGGAGGGTGACGCAGTCCAAGAGGGAGTGATGATGTGCAGATTGCTGGGGCTGGAAGTGCAGTTTCTGATCTACAGAAGTTGTTGGTGTGGCATCGGTTCTGTTGGTGCAGAATGTTGATATTTGTGGAGTGTTGGGGTAGCTTCGGATGTGTTCTAGCTCCCAAACTTTGTGGAGGGACTAGAGTACATGAGATCTCCAAGACCCATAAAGGGTTTTGAGAAATTCCATCCGGTTTGAGAGAAAATTAATTAGTTAATATTTTTCATTAAGGACCCTAAGTCTAACTTAGGAAAATTAAAATATTAAAGGTAATTAATTTAAACATGTGATGGAAATGACTTAAGTCACACAGATCAAGCTTTCTTTTAATCTTAGCCGTCAAATCAAGATGAGATCACGGTCGTTGGTTTCCCAACAAGAACAGTATAAAGGAAAGGCTTGGGGTCAGTTGGAGAATACACACATAGTGGCAGAGCATTGAAACTAAGTTGGATTTCTAGGGCGTGGTTTGCTAAGAATTTCCAAAAGTGTTTTAGCTACAGCGAGGGGTAGTATTGGCTAAGGGGATGATCAGATCCCAAAGCCAAAAGTCAACAAGAGGCAGAGAAGCAGCAACCAGAGCAACGCAGAGGAAGCAGAGGCTACGCAACAGCTGCGTAGTGCAGAGGGTTTTAGCGGCTACGCAGGCCCAGAAAGGGCAGCGTTGAGGCAGCAGGAGGTCATCAAGGCTTACGCAGGGCCAACCAAGGCAGTGTAAGGACTATGTCACCCAATATGGGGTTACGCAGCCCTGTCCTGAGTAGCGCAGGGGCATCAAAAGTCTAGCAGAGTTGACGCAGAGGGCTTCAGAGTAGTGTTGGGATTTCTAGAGGCTGAAAGGGGCTTAGTTCTGTAAATCCCATTTGAGGGTGTGAATTAGTCCAATTTTCCGTCTTCGAAACAGAGGCATTGCTGCAGATCTTATATTTCTTTGTCGGGTTAACCAGTAAGGTGCCCAAATTTGCTGTACTTAGATTCCACTTATTAATATAAGCCCTCCAACAGCCAGAAGACCGGTTTTCCTGCATTGGGTTTTTCCGGGGATAGTTGTCCAAAAAATCTTGTGTCACTTTGTCTGTGTGCATGTATTTAGTTTTAGATCTGTATCTGTGAAGAACTGTTAATGTGTTTACTTCGATGTTAATGCTGAAATTTCAGATTAATAACTTGATTAATTAGGATAAGTCTAACTAGATTTAATAGTAGGGTTTCTGCATTAGTAATATTCAGAAATTTTCACATGGTATCAGAGCGATTGCAGATCTAGTTGGATCACCAGCAAGAAGACTGAAGAATCCTTGCTGCAGAAAGCAGCAAAGAAAGCAGCAACAGTCGTAGAAAGTTGGACCAGAGAGGACAACGCAGCGAAAAAGGGAAGCAGAGCCATGCAGAGGCCAGAGTGACACAGTCCCCACGTAGTCTCCACGTAGGCCCAAGTACTTACTGTGCAGAGGCAGCGCAGAGACAATGCTGGGACTGTCTCCTCACGTAGAGGCCAGCCAGGGTGATGCAATCTCGAGGCTGTGGCTGATTCAGAGTGCTGGAAGCAGTGCTGCAGAGCTTCAGTAATTACTGTCGGGGTTAAATTTTTGAAAGTGAAAAAATTAACCTGAGCACTAGTTGACAAAGAGCGGGAGGAGAACATCTTCTCAGAGGATTTCTAGCCAAAGAAATCTGCAGTTTGATCAAAGGATCAAAGAGAGCTGATTCGTTGAGATTTGGCAGACTTCCAAGAGAGGAAGTTAGTTGTCAGAGGGAGCAGAGGGTGCCTTTCTCGCCAAGGACCCTAGATCCGAGTCTCTAGTATAGAGGAGGATTAGTTCCGACAGATTTGTTGAGAAGATGGCACCTCACGGACTATGTGGTCACGATAGATTGGACGACCTGTCCAACTTTGTAGTTTGGAAGGCCAGAATCCTGGTAGTCATGGAGGCATATGGTCTGAGGGAGCATGCAGAGAATGTCCTAGCCACACCGATCGATGCGGATCTCCTGAGAAAGCATGAAGAAGCAACAGCACATGCAAGCTCTTCATAATGGATGGGGTTAAGGATCATGTTGTACCACACATAGCCGAAAAGAAGATGACTAATGAGATGTGGAAAGCCTTAACCACCTTATATGAAGGAAGATCTATCCAGAGGAGAATGCTTCTGGAGATTCATATGAGGTTATTCATGATGGCTAAGGAAGAAGAAATCGATCCCTTCCTTTTCAGATTACAGGCGATCAGGGATCAATTGACTGCCATGGGAGTGAAAGTGGAAGATGATGTGATGGTGAGGACTTCATTCAATGCGGTCACAGAGGACTGGGAAACTTTTGTCCAAAGTATCTTGGGCAGAGTGGACCTTCCGAACTGGGACAATATGTGAGTGATCATCTGTCAAGAAGAACTCCGTCGGTTCACCAAGAGACAATACAACACCAGATCAAGTAAGGTTACGAAGGAAGAGGAAGAATATGCAGTCTTGGCATCAAAGAGGCAACAAGGGAGGAAGAAGCATGATCTATCCAAGATCAAGTGCTTCCAGTGCGACGAAATAGGAAATTTCGCCAGCAATTGTCCTCAGAAGAAGAAGGACAAGGAAGTTTCTACCTCCTAGGCTGTTGTGCGGACGATGGCTTCGAAGATGACTTAGCCATGAGCGCTCATGAACCATGAAAGTGGGGCGACATGGATCTGTAGAGCAGCTACAAAGTGTGGCGGGATCCTTGAGTAGCCCAACTCTTGGATCACATCCGTGCTACGGGAGCCTTAAGAGAGTAGCGGGACAAGTGGAGTAGTGGGTGCGGAAGAGTCACAGATGTAGCAGAGGCAGAGCTGGATGCTGAGAGGGAGCAACGCAGTGCAGATGCAGCAACAGCGTAGCAGCGCAACGCAGAGGGGGCTGATGTGACTTCAACAGCGCAGTGCAGGCTGGCTTACGCAGAGCAGAGCTGCAGCAATGCAATGGCTTCAGGAGCACAGCGCAGAGCAGCAGCCTATGGAGCTTTAGTGATGAGGATGCAGGCCAAACTGACTTGTCTGTCAAAGATTGGGTAGGAGTTTTCAGTTGCTTCTCTCGGTAACTGAGTTGTAGTGCAGCAGTTGGTAGCACGGTGCAGTAGATTGAGAGGGAGCTGCAGTACAAATGTGGCAGTGGCAGTGGCAGCGTCATGGGCAACAGTACAGGAGAGAAGCAACAATGCAGTGATGAAGGGCAGCAGGCCAAGCATCAGCGCAGAGACCCACACCAGAGATCAGTGCAGAGCTTCGGGGTGAAGCAGTGTTGTGCTGGAGCACTTTTCTCGCTAAGAGGGAGTGTTGAGATTTGTGGAGTGTTGGGGTAGCTTCGGATGTGCTCTAGCTCTCAAATTTGTGGAGGGACTAGAGTACATGAGATCTCCAAGACCCAGAAAGGGATTTGAGAAATTCTATCCGGTTTGAGAGAAAATTAATTAATTAATATTTTTAATTAAGTACCCTAAGTCTAACTTAGGAAAATTAAAGTATTAAAGATAATTAATTTAAACATGTGATGTAAATGACTTAAGTCATGTGCGTCAAGCTTTCTTTTAATCTTAGTCGTCGAATCAAGATTAGATCACTGTTGTTGGTTTCCCAACGAGAAAAGTATAAAGGAAAGGCTTGGTTTCAGTTGGAGAATACACACACAGTGGCAGAGCACTGAAATTAAGCTGGAATTCTAGGGCGTGGTTTGCTAAGAATTTCCAAAAGTGTTTGAGCTATAGCGAGGGGCAGTATTGGCTAAGGGGATGATTTGATCCGAGAGCCAAGCGTCAGCAAGAGGCAGAGAAGCAACAACATAAGCAGCGCAGAGGAAGCAAAGGCTTTCAGCCGCTACGTAGGCCCAGAAAGGGCAGCACAGAGGCAGCAAGAGGCCATGAAGGCTTACGCAGGGCCAGCCAGGGCAGCGTAAGGACTGAGTCACCTAGTCTGGGGTTACACAGCCCTCTCCTGATTAGCACAGGGGCATTAGAAGGCTAACAGAGCTGACGCAGAGGGCTTCAGAGCAACGTTGGGGTTTCTAGAGGCTGAAAGGGGCTGAGTTCTGTAAATCTCGTTTGAGGGTGTGATTCAGTCCAGTTTTCCATCTCTGGAATAGAGGTATTGTTGCAGATCTTATATTTCTCTGTTGGGTTAACCAATAAAGTGCCCAGATTTGTTGTACTTAGATTCTACTTAATAATATAAACCCTCCAGCAGCCAGAAGACTGATTTTCCCGCATTCGGTTTTTCCGGGGATAGTTGTCCAGAAAATCTTGTGTGTCACTTTGTCTGTGTGCATGTATTCAATTTTAGATCTGTATCTGTGAAGAACTGTTAATGTGTTTACTTCGATGTTAGTGCTGAAATTTCAGATTAATAACTTGATTAAGTAGGAGAAGTATAACTAGATTTAATAGTAGGGTTTCTGCATAAGTAATATTCATAAATTTTCACACATAACAGTGCCTAGCAAAGGTGACAAAGAAGGAGAACAATCTCTCAGCAGATTTGTGCCAAAGAAATCTGAGATTCGATCAGGAGGGTGATCATAGAGGACTAATTCAGGAGATTTGGCAGAGGATTTCCAGGAGGGAAATCAGTTGTTAGAGGGAGCAACTACTCTAGAGAGTTTCTATCGCCAAGAAACGCAGATTCGGTCTTCTGTTGAGTGCAGCAACAGTAGAAGGGAGAGGAGTACCTGCTTCGACAGATTTTGAGCTAGATGGCCTCGTATAGGCTAAGAGATCAGGATAGTTTGGACGGTGTGTCCAACTTTGCAATCTGGAAGGCTGGAATCCTGACAGTCCTGGAGGAGTACGGTATCAGAGACCACGCGGAAAATGTCTTAGCTATGTCGACCGATGCAGACGCTCTGATGAAGTTCAACGAGAATCAGGCGCGGGCAAAGCGCTTGATCATGGATGGGGTGAAGGATCACGTGGTCCCACACATTGCTGAGAAGAGGACGACACATGAGATGTGAACATCTTTGACATCACTGTATCAAGTCAGCTCCGTCCAACGGAAGGTGCTTCTAGAGAACCAAATGGGGATGTTCAAGATGCATAAGGGAGAAGAGATTGATCCATTCCTCTCCAGATTGCAGACGATCCGTGATCAACTGATTTCCATGGGGGCAACTTTGGATGAAGGGCTCTTGGTAAGGACTACCCTGAATGTAGTCACTGATGAATGGGAGACCTTTGTCCAAAGAATTTTGGGCAGAGCACAACTCCCTAATTGCGGTGACATGTGGGCTATCCTTCGACAGGAGGAGATCCAGAGGATGAGCAAGAAGGAATTCAACAGTGAAGGTAGAAAAGTGAAGGAGGAGGAGGAGGAGGAGGATGTAGTCCCGTAGCATCAAAGGGACAACGACAACAAGGGAAGAAGAAGGACCTATCCAAAGTCCGATGCTTCAAATGTGGCGAACTTGGACACTTTGCCAGCACTTGTCTTAAGAGGAAGGACAAGGAATCTTCAGATTCCAAGGCAACATTAGTTATAGGGGACAGTGGTAGTGAGGATGATGTGGCGATCAGTGCTCATGTGCCTCGAGAGAAGAGGTGGGGAGATATTGATCTGTAGAGCAACTATAGATGGGGAGGTAGGATCCTTGAGGTGCCCAGACTCTTGGATCACATACCAGCTACGAGAGCCTTAAGACAGTAGCAGGATTACTGGAGCAGTGGGTGTAGAAGATCATGATGAAGCAGAGGTAGAGTTGGGACGTTGTAGAATGGAGCAGCGCAGTGCAGTGACAGCAACAATGTAGAAGCAGCAGCGCAGAGAGGCAGTGCAGAGCAACAATAACGTAGAGGCTCTAGAGAGACAACGCATTGTTGAGATTTTGGGGTAGCATCGAATGTGCTCTAGCTCCCAAATTTTGCGGAGGAGCTAGAGTACGTGAAATCTCTAAGACCCAGAAAGCGTTTGAAGAAATTCCATCAAGTTTAAGAGATATTTAATTAATTAATCTTTTTAATTAAGGACCCTAAGTCTAACTTAGGAAAATTAAAAGATTAAAGTGAATTAAATTAAACATGTGATGAGAATGACTTAAGTGACGTGGATCAAGCAACTTCTAATCTTAGTCGTCGATTAGAGATTAGATCATGGCCATTGATGTTTCAACGAGAAAATTTTAAGAGAAGGGATTGGGGTCAGTTGGAGAACATGCACACATTGGTGGAGCACTGAAGCTAAGCTGAGATTCTAGGGCATGGTTTGCTAAGAATTTTAGAAGTGTTTTAGCTGCAGCTAGGGCAATATTGACAAGGGGATGGTTTGATCGCAGGCCAAGAGTACAACAAAGACAGAGAAGCAACATTCCAGACCAGCGCAAAGGCATCCAGGTGCTACGCAATCCATCTAGAGCCCAGGAGGGGCAGCGTAGAGGCAGTAGTATCCACGTAGGGCTGACGCAGGCCCAATCAGGGCAGCGTAATCCCTTCAGGAGTGACGCAGGCCCTTCCTGAGTAGCGTAGAGGTTGACAGAGAGGGCTTCAGAGCAATGTTGGGGTTTCCGGTGGGCCAAAAAGGGCTCGAGTTCTGTAAATCCCGTTTGAGGGTGTGAATCAGGCATATTTTCTGTCTCCGAGGATAGAGGTATTGCTGCGATTTTATTTCTCTATCGGGTGAACGAGTTTTGGTGCCTAGGATTGTTGTACTTAGATTCTGCATAATAATGAAAACCCTCCAGAGCTAGCTGCACCGGTTTACCTGCATTGGGTTTTTCCGGGGACATTTGTCCAAAAAATCTGTCACTTTGTCTATGAGCATGTTATTCAGTTTTTGATCTGTATGTGTAGGCTGTTATATGTATTTACTTCGATGCTGTTTTTGAATATTCAGAATAGTAACTTGTGGATTTAATCAAGTAGAAGTAAATCGAGATTTAACAGTAAGATTTCTTAGATTAAGAAGTTTTCACATGGTATCAGAGCGATTACAGATCAAGCTGGATCTCCAGCAAATCGGTTGAAGAAATTTGTGCTGCAGAGAGCAGTTGAAGCGGCAGAGAATCTGGAGAGGGAAGCACAACACCAGAAGTACGCAGAGGCAACAAGAGCCATGCAAAGGGTAGCGCAGTCTCGACTGGGTGAGGCAGAGACAGCGCAGTGCCTTCCAGAGGGACGCAAGAGCAGCCTGCGCTGAGCTAGTCAGCTCACGCAGAGGCCAGCCAGGGTGACACAGTCCAGTTTCGAGTGCTGTGCAGATTTGTCATGGACCGGAAACAAGGCTTTAGATCTTCAACAATTGTTGGTGGGGTGGAGATTCTGCAGGTGCAGAATTGTGCCTAAGCTAAGCTGACAAAGAGCAGGAGGAGAACAACTCAACAGATTTCATTGCCAAAAGAAATCTGAGGATCGATTTTAGGGTGATCTAAGAGAGCTGATTCGCTGTGTTTGGCAGATATCTAAGGATGAAATGAGTTGTCAGAGGGAGCAGAGGGTGCCTTTCTCGCCAAGGAACCTAGATCCGAGTTTCTGTTAAGGGTAGCAACAGAAGCGGGGAGAGGAAGATTTGTTCCGACAGATTTCTGAGCAGATGGCGCCACACAGACTGCGTGATCAGGATAGGTTGGATGGCCTGTCCAACTTTGCTATCTGGAAGGTTAGAATCTTGGTAGTCCCGAAGGCATACGGCTTGAGGGAGCATGTAGAAAAAGCCTTGGTTACACCAAACGATGCTCTTCTCTTGGCAAAGCATAATGAAGCAGCGACACATGCCAAGCGCTTCATCATGGATGCGATTAAAGATCATGCTGTACCACACATAGCCGAGAAGAATACGGTTAATGAGATGTGGAAAGCTTTAACCACACTGTATCAAGAGAAATCCGTCCAGAGAAAGATGTTTCTAGAGAGCCAATTGAGGTTATTTATGATGTCCAAGGGAGAGGAAATCAATCCTTTTCTCTTCAGGTTGCAGTCGATTCAGGATAAGCTGACTGCCACGGGGGTCAAGGTGGAGGATGATGTCATGGTGAGGACTGCTCTAAATGTAGTCACAGAGGACTGGGAAACATTTGTCCAAAGCATTTTGGGCAGAGTGGACCTTCCAAACTGGGACGCTATGTGGGCTATCCTCCGATAAGAGGAGATCCGCCGAATGACCAACAGGTAGACCAACACTGGTTCAAGCAAGGTAAAGAAGGAGGAAGAGGAAGATGCAGCCCCGGCATCTAAGAAGCAGCAAGGGAGAAAGAAGCGTGATCTATCTGAGAACAAATGTTTCCAATGTGGCGAACTTGGACACTTTGCCAGCAATTGTCCTCAAAGGAAGAAGGACAAGGAAGCTTCTAGTTCCAAGGCTATGGTAGCAGACGATGGCTCCGATGATGACGTAGCCATGAGCGCTCATGAACCATGGAGGTGGGGCGATATTGATCTGTAGAGAAGCTACAGAGTGGTGGCGGGATTTAGGAGTAGCTCGACTCTTGGATCACATCCGTGCTACGGGAGCCTTAAGACAGTAGCAAGGAATGATTGGAGCAGTGGGTCCAAAGATCATGGATGAAGCAGAGGCAGAGGCTCAGACGATGTAGAGGGAGCAACACAGTGCAGAGGCAACAACAACGTAGAGGCAGCAACGCAGTGCAGAGGCAGCAACAGTGCAGAGGGGCTGATGGGACTTCACTAGCACAGAGGAGGCATGCTTACCCGATGTGGAGCTGCAACAACGCAATGGCTTTAGGAGGATAGCGCATAGAAACAGCCTATGGAGCTTCAGTGATGAGATGCAGCCCGACTGACTTGTCTATCATTGGGAAGGGGTCCTTCAGTTGCTTACTCTCAGCAACTGAGTTGCAGTGCAGCAGTTGGTTGTACGATGAAACAATTTGAGAGGGAGCTGCAATATAGATGTAACAATGACGGTGGCAGAGTCATGGGCAACAGTACAGAGAGTAGCAACAATGCAGTGATGAGGGGTGGCCATGCAGCAGGCCAAGCATTAGCGCGGAGACCGATGCCAAAGATCAGAGCAGTACTTCAGGGTGAAGTATAGTGCTAGAGCACATTCCTCGCTAAGAGGGAGTGTTAAGATTTTGGGGTAGCATCAGTTGTGCTCTAGCTCCCAAATTTTGTGGAGCTGGAGTACATGAGATCTCCATGACCCAAAAAGCGTTTGAAGAAATTCCATCAGGTTTAAGAGGTATTTAATTAATTAATATTTTTAATTAAGGACCCTAAGTCTAACTTAGGAAAATTAAAAGATTAAAGTGAATTAAATTAAACATGTGATGAGAATGACTTAAGTGACGTAGATCAAGCAGCTTCTAATCTTAGCCGTCGATTAGAGATTAGATCACGGGAATACGACCGTTGATGTTTCAATGAGAAAAGTATAAGAGAAGGGCTTGGGGTTAGTTGGAGAACATACACACATTGGCAGAGCATTGAAGCTAAGCTGAGATTCTAGGGTGTGGTTTGCTAAGAATTTCAGAAGTGTTGCAGCTGCAGCGATGGGTAGTATTGGCAAGGGGATGGTTTGATCCTAGGCCAAGAGTACAACGGAGGCAAAGAAGCAACATTCCATACCAACGCAAAGGCAGCTAGGTGCTACACAGTCCAGCCAGAGCCCAGTAGGGGTAGCGCAGAGGTAGCAGGATCAATGCAGGGCTGACACAGGCCCTGTCAGGGCAGCACAGGGGCAGCATAAACCCTTCAAGGGTGACCCAGGCCCTTCCTGAGTAGTGCAGAGGCTGACGCAGGTCAGTTAGGCTAACGCAGGCCAGTCAGGCTGATGCAGAGGGCTTTAGAGTAGCGCTGGGGTTTCCAGTGGGCCAGAAAGGGCTCGAGTTCTGTAAATACCGTTTGAGGGTGTGAATCAGCCATATTTTCTGTCTCCGAGGATAGTGGTATTGCTGCCATTTTATTTCTCTATGGGTTGCTTGTACTTATATTCTGCCTAATAATGAAAACCCTCTAGAGCTCGCTGCACAGGTTTTTCTGCATTGGGTTTTTCCGAGGACATTTGTCCAGAAAATCTGTGTCACTTTGTCTATGACCATGTTATTCAGTATTTGATCTGTATGTGTAGGTTGTTATATGTATTTACTTCGATGTTGTTTCTGAATATTCAGAATAATAACTTTGTGGATTTAATCAAGTAGGAGAAATAAATCGATATTTAACAGTAGGATATCTTAGATTAAGAAATTTTCACACACAGCGCAGCAGCCGAGGGAGCTTTAGTGATGAGATGCAACCCGACTGACTTGTCTACCAGTGATTGGGTATTGGTCCTTCAGTTGCTTACATCTCAGTAATTGAGTTGCAGTGCAGCAGTTGGTAGCATGATGCAACAATTTGAGAGGGAGCTGCAGTATAGATGTAGCAGTGTCAGTGACAGTGAGATGGGTAGCAGTACAAAGAGAAGCAACGCAGTGGATGAAGGGCAGCAGGCCAAGCATCAACGCGGAGACCGATGCTAGAGATCAGGGTAATGCTTCAGTGTGGAAGTATTGCTAGAGCACACTCCTCGCTAAGAGGGAGTGTTGAGATTTTGGGGTAGCATCATACTTTCTCTAGCTCTGGAACTTTGTGGAGGGGCTGGAACACGAGTTCTCCAAGACCTAGAAAGCGTTTGGAGAAATTCCATCAAGTGTAAATAAGATAAGATAAGATAAGATAATTTTATTAATGTCCGTCAAATGACCACAAAAGGTCAATGGGACTGCTGGTTACAATGATTCCATACCACTAGCAGGCGAACCAATCGGTCCCCTTTCAACATAAAAGCGGGAAATACAAAGCAATAAAGTAAAGATTTGAGAAGTGATTTCTCAGTAGACCATGGCAATGAGCTGTGCTGATGAAGAAGTACCGGAGGAGAAGGATGGGCCTCCTGATCAGAGGCAAACTCCTTCTCCTATCATCCGAGGCCGATAGAAGAGGGCTGGAGAAAACTAGTCAATGTTTGCTGCCTTGAAGAGGATTTGGTCCTGGACTGTAAGCTCTGCTGCCTTGAGGATTTGGGGCGCCCCCTGGGTGGAGGGGAGTGTCTGGTTCTGGAACGCCGAAGAAGTGTTCTGGTGGGGAAAGAATCCCGAATCCGCACTGATCTAGAGTCATGATCTCTGGAATGATCGGAAGTTCTCTTGGTGCCCTGCGGTGCTGAGAGGACTCTGAAGAAGTATGTGATCCTCTGAGTGGTGCCGAGGTAGAAGGGGGCTGGAGTAAGGTCGAGTGGTATCTGAACGTCTCCTGAAAATAGAGAGCCAGGCATCGTTGGTCCCGGTATCTGAGGAAACTGGTCAGGTTCTGAGGGCCTCTGAATAAGCAGTAGAAGCGCCCGCGGATCTCGTAGTATACCGGGCATCTGAAGATGAAGTGTGACTCGGTTTCCACCTCCTGTAAGTGGCAAAGCTGACAGATCCTCTCCGTTCTGTCAATGTGGTGGTCTGTTTGCACCCGAAGCCTGTGCGACCCCACTCTGAGCTGCCCTAGGGGGATCCTAGTGGCATGCGTCCAATGCTGGAGGGTGTACGGGGGTCGAGTGATGAGCCCCTCTTTGATCTCCAAAACGTGTTAAGCGTAAAAGGCCATTTTTGGGCGCAGACCGCCTGGAGGATTGACCCATGTGGTCTGAATATACTGCCTGTGAATTAATTTACACATGTGATGAGAACATTCTAAGTGACATGGATCAAGCTAATTCTAATCTTAGTCGTTGATTATAGATTAGATCACGAACGTTGATTCATCAACGAGAAAAGTATAAAGGAGAGATCGAATCCTTCTGATGGAGCAGTGCTCAGACGAAGATCAGATCTGAGTGACTCAGAGAAGCAGTGAGGGGCAGATGCAGTTGTTGGTTAGGAGGGCCAAGAGTACAACGAAGAACAAGGGCAACATAGACACAGTGGAGGAAGCACAACCATCAGAGGGTTTGATGCAGTCCCTCAGGAGGGTGACACAGGCCCACACTTGGGCAACACAGTGTCTCCAAGGAAAGTCCGAAATTTTGCTGGAGACTGGGGTTTTTGAGTCGACAGGGCTGAAACCAGACTCCGGAGAAGCAGATCCACGCAGAGCTAGGGTGACGCAGTCCGTCAGCCAGGGCCACGCAGTCTTATGCAGTGGCAGTGCAGAACCAGTTGGGGTTTCAGCCAGTACTTGTAAGAGTGAGTTATATCTCACATTTTTCTTTGATTGCCGAGGTTTTCTCTGTTGGGTGAACCGGTTTGTGGCGCCCTAGATGTACTGATAAACTACTACTTAATAATAATAAACCCTCATATCTGCTGCACCGGTTTTCCTGCATTGGGTTTTTCCGGGGACATTTGTTCGAAAAATCTGTCCTTTGTCATATGTGCATAATGTTCAGTAAATGATCTGTATTTGTGCAGGCTGCTATTTGTGTTTACTTTGAATTTTTTCTTAATATTTCAGTTAAATAACTTGTGTATAATAAATCAAGTAGGAGAAGTAAATCAATAGTTAGCAGTAGGATTTATGTGCTTAGAAATTTTCATAGATCTAACTGAACAAAATGCTAGTGAGATGATCTCACCCCGTCATTGGAAGATCCGACACTGATCTGCGCTGGAGATGAGCCTCTGCGCTGTATTTGTGTAATACTGCGTAACACCTATGCAGTCACTGGGTCGTTGCTGTTGGGACTGCGCTGCACCTCCTCTGATCTCTCTGCTAGATGGAAACTTCAGCCCTTTGGCCTCTGGTCTCACACCCTGTCTTCAACACTAGATATGCTTTGTTAGTGTTGCCTTGGAGGCTGAATGGTTTAACTCTATGTCCGTTGAGCTCTCTTTTTCAAAAGACGGTTGGTATATCATGGATATGCAATGGTCCATTTATATCTATACATATTATATGAGTATTGAAGCATAAGTCTTATGTAAACGCTATATGCAGTGGCTATTGGTTTATATAGGTTATGGTAAATACAATTTTTTGAAGACCTTATATCATATGTGAAGGGTATATAATATAGTTGGTCAATATTGGCATGATTGTATATGTGTTGTATTGGTATTATATGTTTATTGTTGGTAGCATCGGATGTGCTCTAACTCTCAAATTTTGTAGGGAGGCGTAGACACATGTATTCCAAAAACCCAGAAAGCGTTTTGGGAAATTCCACCCGGATTGTGTTTTATTTAAATAATTAATTATTTATAATGGGAGCCTAAGTTTAAACTTAGGGAATTAGCATAATTAAAAGGTATTAATAAAACATGGTGTGGATCTTCTAGAAACATACAGAGATCAAGTCAAGTTAATGTTAGCCGTTGATTAGCGATTTAATCTCGGTCATTGAAGTCTCAACGTGAAGATTATAAGAAGGACTTGATTGGGCATTTGGAAATTGTTGAGAATTTGGAGGGTTGTAGGTTAATACAAATTCTCTTCTTGATAATTACTTGTGAGCTTATTTATGTCTTCTCTTCTTTAGCTTAGTTAATATTTCATCAAGTCAATTATCAAAGTATACGAGACACACAAATTAAGCTCCTAGAGCCAGGGCAAAACCTCTCCCTCTTGGAGAGGAAAACCTGCAAGTAATTTTTCTTATAGATCTTCAAATGAAAAGTACCATGAGCAAGACTCGGACCCCTGACCTAGATATGCTTCCAATACCTTGTCACAACTTCTTCAAACTTAATTCTTCTCGTCTACACCAATCTCCACTGTTCTACACTGGGACTAGAGAACTCGGTCTCCAAATTACACTTCTTGATGCTTATCCAAATGTAGGGACATAATTATCTTCACTTATAATTGAATTCCTTGAAATGTAATTAGGAAGGTAAATCTTTGATTTGCCTTCCTCACTTTCTCCCACCTTTAGGTCTACCTTTCTTCTTATAATCACTGTCTTGATTTCAGAAAATTCTTCCTTTAAGAAGACTGCCCTTATCTTTATCTTACAGGACCTTTTCTTAATTCTGGAAACACACATCAAACAACAATATGATATACACATCCTTTTCCTTGCCTTAGGGTCCAACATAGGTACCGAGACAATGTTGATAGGTTTGCACGTTATATCCTGTATGTAGCTCCCGAAGCCGCATTTCACGCACAGTAAAACCACATTGTTCTCCACGCTGATTTTCCTTATATATATTCGCACGCACTTACCTTAAATTCTCACACTTCTCTTCCTCTTAAACCTGCACTATTTTCTGTCTTTCGTTCGCACTGTATTTTCCGAGAGAGCCGCACTTACTTCTTAGAGATGTCCGCATACTAATCTTTGAGATATCCGCATTGTAATCTTAAAGGCACCGCATCATAATCATTGTGATATCCGCTTTGTTTACTTAGTGAGGTCCGCATTCTTTACTCAGTGATGTCTGTTGTAAGTTCAGTGCAATCCGCACCTTTTTAACTCGGCCAAATCCGCAATATTCTTTTATCCGCACTATAGACTCAAAGGTATCTGTATGCTGCTTCAGAGATGTGTTCCGCACTAGCTTTAGCAAACTGTCTCAGATGTGATCGAATTACATATTCCCAAATGAGCCGCAGACCAGATATATATATACAGACAGTGGTAGTGTCTTTTAGGCCGACTACTACTTTACCATTTTGGCCGACTTGTAATCCAACATAATAGCTTAACTTTTAATGTTGATGTAGAGCTGAATTAAGCCATTTGATTCGCGTTTTCTCTAACTGGGTCTTGGAGCATTTCTTAGACTAGATGATTCATATATATTTTACACATGTTACATTTATATCTAGAAGACAAAAACCTAGATAGACATCAAGAAGAAGTCTACTAGCCTATCATAAACTCTTGCTCATGAAACCCATGAAGCAAGTACAAAATTCATTTTATTATCTTTGTCTTCTACTTTACATAAATTCATAATTACAAAGTCAATATGAAGACCGACCTAGTTACACTTTTCAACACTCCCTCTTAACTAGGGAGGTATTCATACAGGTACATGGTCACTTTCAAACTAAAGAATCTCATAAGAAGGATTGGATTGGTAATCACATTTGTATAGCATCATATCAACCACCATTGTCCTAGTGCAAGGCCTAGACTAACAGCCTCATCTCTCAACGAGACAATGGGCTACAACGCTGGCGAGACACATGACTAATAGACACCATAGTCATTGTCTCTCCAAGGTACATACCCCACCTAGGTGTTCCCAGAGTATGACCTTCTTGGACTATTCTTCTCTTGGGTAGCCAACCCTCAAAGAATATCGGCCCACAACTACTCTTATCTTGAATGCCCTATCTCATTCTCAAAGAGTATCGAATGCCAGATGTTTAACCAATCCTCCATTCTGTCTTCCAAGTGAAGACCAGGATGATGTGTCTATCCATTCCCTTCACATGGCCTTCACTAAGACATACGACTGTTAGTCCTAGTCTAGTGCATGACACATGTAATAGAAAATCACATACGTCACTCCCTCTTAACATAGGAAGGACATATTTCAAGTTTCTTCCAAGCAAGAAACTTACCACCAGGCTCCTCATCAACCAGGGTCCTACAGCAGCAATCCAGCTACTCATGAAGAGTTCCTCCACTCGATGTCATGGATTTCGATATTGAGGAATCTTCAACTTTTGGCTTCATAGGGTATAGATCATCCATCACTTACGAGTCACTATTAGAAAGTGGTTCATCAGTCTTCCTTATCTGGTCCGTCATTATGCCATGCTGCTTTCTTTCGAATCATCTCCAAGAATCATACATCCTTTCTCATGATTAGCAGCCCTGCACAAATTTATCCAGATAAACATATTTATATGAACTTTTAGAACAAAAGTTACCTTAGTGATGATCTTTCACCATGACATCTTCCTGTGGGCATCGGCATCCTTCATACAGATTGACACATCTCTAATGATATGTTTTTGCCAAGGGTCTTCTTCTTTACCAGACTTCCGCCAGAGTCTACATATCTTCCCAGGAGATCTCCTAGTAACATCTTCTTGGCCTCCGGATGATAACAACCTCTTGACATGGTTGCATTTCGTGATCTCTCCTTCTCTGCACATTCTTCATTCCCAGGATATTACAAGTTTTCCAGTTTCTTGTTTATGTACAACCACCTCATATTCTATGAGGTCATATTATGTTGATTTCATCTGTTAATGCATTGAGAGATCCTTCTTCATAGATCATATTTCTAAATACGGAGGTCTATTACCTGCAACCATATGACATGACTTCACATCATCCAATATCAACATATATGTTTGCATACCTCATACCTATTTTTCTTGAGTCATCCTGTAGCAGTTTCTCTTGAATGAAGAGCTTCATTCCTTTGACTTGCTTCATCAATATGTCATCACATCCCAAAATTTTGTCTCCATGATGACCCTTGATCTGATGACAACTTTACTTTAGTAGAGAGGTTTTCCAGAAGCTGTTTCACCGAGAGCTCCTTCCATGCTTCTATCGAGATGATTCTTAACGTACATTGCTATCATACAATTTTACAACTAATCAGAGATCACTGAAAGAGAAAGATGATCTCAATCATAATAGAGATCTCTTGCTTCCTCCTTCTTAGACCTTTTAGCATCAGGTTCTTCTCTTTCATAAGTGACATGGGCTTCTTCCTTTTTCCTCTTCTCCTTTCCAGATTTTGGACAATCTCTTTTATAATGCCCAAGCTCATTACATCTAAAGCATCGCACGTTGTCCATATTTCTTCTTTTATTCTGAGGGCCAAATTTTCTGAATCTTCCTTTTCTTCCTGTATGAGGCTGCAAAGGCATGATTCTCTTCACTTGGTCGCGTATTAGCTTTGGCCTTTAGTCTTGTTTCCTTTATTTTACATAAAGACCATAAATCATGGAATGGTGTGGCTTCTATCTTCCCGTAAAATCTTGAAGTGAAGTTTCCCCATTCTTCTCATAGAGAATTTAGCACCCCTATTAGGTCCCTGTAATTTGGCAGATTGGCAATGACCAAATAGACAAGGGTAACATCAAACCAACTTTGGAGTCCTAGGACCTAGCCTTCCTGGACTCAGAGAGGACTCTCTCTATATTTGTGTAAAAGATGTGATTTGTTTGTTTTAGGATGTTGATTTTAGGCTAGTTAAATTGATAGGGTTTGTTTGTTTTGTTTTGTTTGGTTGGGTAGGTCGTCAAGAAGAACAGATAGAGTGAAATAGGTTCAAACCATTGGGCTATGGGGTCAGTGAAAGACTTGAAAAGGACAACAATGAATCAAGGGTGTTTCATAGGGCAAGTTAACAAAGCCAAATGGATCTAAATAGGTTTAGTGAGTGTGAAATGAGCATTAAGTTGTGAATGCAGTAGGTTTAAAGGGAAGTTAAGAATCCTTTAACATAAACTATAACAAGAAGAGTCTATAAGAGTACTATGCATAACGAAATAATCAAAGGACAGGGCGCACCATAAACTTCTTTGACCTAGCTCTATCAAGTAAACTTTAAACAACTATCCAGCAAACCCTAGAGAGCAGGAAACTCCTAACTTCTCTAGCTATCTACCTTCAGAGAAAGAAAACATTCAAGATAGCACATAAGCAATGATTAAAGAGCGGGAAACTCCTAAATTCCTTAATCAAACTGTAAAGACCTTCAAAATAACCATTTCAAGATAGACTAAAGGACATGGCATACCATAAACTTCTTTAGCCTAAACCCTAATAAGCAAACTTCAAAGAAAAGCCTAGAAAACAATGATTCAAGCTACACCAAAATACATGGGCATACCATAAACTTCTTTGGCTTGACTCTATTTAATCATTTTGAAGACAAACAAGCTAAGTGGAATTAAATAGCAATGAAGAATTCTTCAATCAGACCTAGCAGAGGAAAACATTTGAGCAATAGAAGCAGACAGACCTAAAGTGCCTCTAACAACATATCTTAGCCTAAAATTTCTCTTCTAATGCAAGAAAAAAGATGGAACAATATGAGAACATAAGGAAACAATAACTAGATTAGAGCAACATCACCATTAACCAGGTTCATGAATCCTATGAAGGTGCTTGCTCCATTGATGCTTAGTCCAAAAACAATCACACAACTCCAAAGCCAATTTCTTCACAACTCCAAGTCTATGTATTCATCTCAATAAACAACCAACCAACAATAAACATGAAGCCTCCATGCAGTATTTAACTTCCAAATGAGGAGGTGGAAACCCTAGCTAGGGTTTTAGAAGTCATTTATTACATATTTAAGGCATTTTGACCTTTGAGACCATGCAAGGCCCAAGGCAAAATATCAGAGCCTCATTCATTACAAAAATAACTTCTAACATAAATTCTAAGCTAACTTTGTAGATATTTGTCCTTCAAGTCTTCAAAAATATCTTTTTAATAACTTCTTGTGTCTTTTGTTGACTTTTAGGCAAGGGCGCAGTGCCAAGGTGCAAGGGGGCAGCGCTAGGCCAAGGGCGCAGCGCCAAGGTGCAAGGGCGCAACGCCAAAACTAGAAAAATAGCTTGAGTTGTAGCTGAGTTTTGGAGGCCTTCCCGGTGTCCAAATGAGCTCCATGATAGCTCATTGGAAAGCCTGTCCTGTCTAGTTTCCAAATCTGCCTTTGGTTTCCAGAATGGAGTCCATTTACCTGCTCAAAAATCCATTCTCCCAAGTCTGCTCAGGGCGCAGTGCCAATGCTGAAAATAGGGCAGAAAGGTGATTTTTTGCTTGTTTTTAGCCCTTTTGAGGGACCAGTTCTGCTCCAAATGACTTGAAACTTTCTGAGGCTGATGTCCTTGGCCTAAGGATCATGAAAATTTAGAGTTTTCCTCAATTGGGTGCCCCAAAAAAGAGCGCTTGACCCTTCTTTCTGCAAGAAAAACAGTCAAAATTTCAAAAACTCAAAAAGATGCCAAAATTGGATTTTAACTTGCTGATCATGTTTAGGAAGCTTGAAGGGATACATCAGCAAGGATATCCAGCTTGTCTTTCTCCTTTGCCTCTTTTAGGACTTGAATCTTTGCAAGGACTCTTTTGAGCTTGGCCCTTGCAATTTTGTTCCTCATGGCATAATGCCTTGCCATCTTCTTTTGCATGTCAAGGTCTCTCTTGGCTTTCTCTAGATGACCCTTCAAGTGCACATTTTCCATCTCTAGCCAAGATTCCCTATCATAATCTATTTCAATGGCAAGCAACTCACTTGGAGTGCGCTGCTCTGCCAATGCTGTCTTTGCTCTCTTTCCCGAGCTAGAGCCTTCTTCAGACCAATTGTCCTTGGCCTCCTCCTAGGAAGCTGTTCTTCCTCTTCTTCAATGTCATCATGAGTGTCCAAGACCTCATCTAGCTTAGCCTTGGATTTTCCAGCTTCTTTCCGAGCTCTGATAGCTTTGATCTCACAGATGGCTTTCTCTGTCTCTAACTGCTGGTTTTCAACCTCAAGGAAGTTTATTACATTCTTAGCCCTACCAAGATTTGCTTGTAGATCTCTAATCTGGGCATCCTTGCTCTTGGGCAGCGTGTTTGTGATCTTTTGCTCATTCTCATCATCACTGTTAAGGTGAATTAGCTAAAATTCTTGTTCAGTCTCATGTTCATCCTCTTTTTCATCAATGTCTTGCTCTAAAACCTTTTCCTTACCTTTGTCAAGTTGTTTTTTTGATGATGATGGCAGGGCCCCTTCCACAATATGTGGAGAAAACACCTGCCTATGACCTCTTTGATAGGTCAAAGGAAAAGGCTCTATGTTAACCATCTCAGTGTCATCTGTCTCACTGCCCTTATCACTGCCATCTACCTCACTGCCATTTGTCTCACTGCCATCTGCCTCATTACTCTCTTCACTGTCATTTATCTCATTGCCATCTGCCTCATTACTCTCTTCACTTTTTGATGCTATGGTGTCATGAGATGAGGGTGAAGGGCTGTGGGAAGGTGATGAAGGAGGATCATCAAGAGTTGAGGGAATGTGAGTGAGTGGAGATGTAGGAACAACAGGAAGTAATGGAGAAGTAGGGATGGGAGGGTTAGAAGATGAAGGAATGTCTTGCTGATGATGGGCTTGTGGAGAAGTGAACACATTATTGGCAATGAGGTCTTCCATGGAATGCCTTTCTGCTGTAGTTGGTGCATAACAACCATCTTGATCAGAGAATGATGGAAAAGGCTTTGCATCTGCTAAGGATAGTCTCTCTTTTGTACTATGTAGGACATTTTATCAATGATTCTATAGAGGTAATAGGTTATGTGCATCATCCTCACTACAGTAAAGTGCATAAGCAGCCTGATGTGGTATGAGTAAAGACGGGAGAACCTTCCCTCACATGTAAAATACTTCATGATTATCCTCATCATGGGTGCATATCTATCAAGCAAATGTGAGAAAGGAAATATGGATTTGTTGTGGTCTTTATACCTGGGCTTAAGATATGGTTCAAAGTAACTCGTGTCAAGGTTAGCTTGCTTGAACCATTCCTCCCCTACACTAGGTATGCCTGTGGCATTGGTAATGGCATCTGTAGATAACTCAAAGGTGACCCCTGTAAGGTTAACTTGTTTGTCATGCAAGTTAATGATAAAGAGTCTAGTTAGCTCAGGGTGGTTTTGCACCTGTTGCACCTTTTCACAAAAATCAAAACATCCTACATGCTTGAAACAAGAAACAATAAGGGGAGATGACATGAGCTCTTTTGTACTGAGGGGTTCAAATCTATTGATCTTTCCTCCTTTGTCATCATGCCTCCTTGGCATTTGGGCTTCACCACCACTGCCACTATCCTCTGACATTGTGAATTCTGCCTTTATAAAACCCTGGAGTGAAATGGAAAGGAGATGAAGGATGGTAATGAAATGGCAGTTTTGGCAATTGAATGGGATGAGTGAGTGGGGGTCTAGGTGTATGAGAATGAGTGAGAGGCTAAACAACTCAATGATAACCCTTCAGCTGTATGAATTCCCTTTGTATCACTGACACTTTGCCTAGGAAGATGGAGCAATGGAAAAAAGTGATTTCAAGGTTGAAACTTAGGGTTTGATCTTAGGGTTCCATTTCATTGATTTAGAAAACACCACAATTGCTTGAAGATGAGTGTATGTTAGGTACTTACCTCTTCCCAGTGCTTTAGATGACTTTAGAGGAAACTTGAAAGGGTTTTGAAGTGGTTTGAGTGGTTGAATTGCCTAGAAAGCCCTCTTGGCCAAGGGCGCAACGCCTTAAGAAATGTGTTATGGGTCTGTCGGGCAAGACGCAACACTCTGCCAGGCGCGCAGCGCCTTCAGAAAATGCACGGGAGAAAATGCCAAGCGCGCAGCGCCACATAAATTTTGACTGAATTTGCTTGCAAACTCAAAATTTCTTCTCTCCTTCGTGCTCTTGATCCTTTGACAAGATAGAATGATTCATTTGAGTGTAAAATGAGTTTTTATAGGCTTGGGGAACTTGATTTAATAATGAAAACCCACTTTATAATGTTTTAAAGTCATTTTTCCTTTTTCACTGATATTATTTACACTTTTTCTTGCAGGTTTGACTAAGTCATAAAGTTGACTCTTCTTGGCTCCTTTTGACTTGATATGTTCATTTTGACACCTTT
This sequence comes from Pinus albicaulis, assembly GCA_034641835.2. Lineage (NCBI taxonomy): Eukaryota > Viridiplantae > Streptophyta > Pinopsida > Pinales > Pinaceae > Pinus > Pinus albicaulis. The sequence goes on along the minus strand of CM076571.1, from coordinate 288,031,764 downwards.
GGGATTCAAACACAAGGCAATATCTTCAAAAACTTCTTTTTTTCCCACCTTGGAGCTCAACTCATCTTTCACCTTTTCTGGCCACTTTCCCAAAACCTTAGGTGTCTGGAGTGCTTTACAGCAATCATCAGTGTTGTCTTCTAAGTTCTCTATAGCCCTTTCAAGTTCATTCATTTCTGTCCAGTTCACCTCACCTTTTTCCCTATTTCATCAATCTTTTCTGACAGACTTTCTTCATGCTTGGCCTTGTGTGCCTCCTCCATGTCATTTCTGCAAGTGGTCACTGTTTTGGCACTCAACTAGACCATCAAGCTCAAAACCCTAGTTCTCTTCAAGACCAAATTGTTTCCCTTTCCTTGGCTGTAAGTGGTCTTCATTCAAGAGTAGACACTCTACCTTATCAGTACCTTCTGCTGCACAACTTTCAACACTCCTGCAGAAGTGCCAAACTTTGTTCATTTTTCTCTCTTGCAGACTTTGAACTGATGAGAAAATCTTCTTTAGAAATCTTTTAGGTCCTTCTTGAATAACCATGTCTTGACATCCTATTACATCTGAGCCAGATTCTAGCAAAGCAAAAGCAGTGCCTGAAACATCCAAAGACAACCTTAAAACATGTGAAACCCTAATGACCTAGTGGGAGGGTCCTTTGACCTGATCTTGACTGAAAATTGGCTTGGAGGCTTAAAGTGAAAAGAAGAGTATTGTCAAAGTGCTGTATTGCAGATCTAAAATCCAATGTACTTGATTTATCTAAAGAGCCTACAGAGGTAGTCTTGAGACCATCAATGCTTGAGGAGCCTGGGGAACATAGGAATGACTAGGCTATAGGAAACCCTAGATGGAGGATGGGGTCTATTGATAGGGGAAAAATTGAGGCAATGAGGTTATAGGCAGGGAAGTAGGATGAAAATGAGAGGTATAAGCCTATGATGAGTTTTCCAGGAGCAACAAGGTGACTTTGGGATGGCAAACTGAGGAATAATGAAAAAAGTTTTATAAGGATAATGAAGGCAGTGAGATTTCTGAAACTCACAATATTCAAGGAAGGTTGTTTTCAGAAATCTTGAACCAATCTATAGTCATCTAAAGACAGTGAAAAATACTGATGACTAACAACCCCTGTAGTCTTCTCCAAGTTCCTGCAGTTGATCAGAGAGATTGCTTCTCTTGCAGTACTCACAGAGAATAGCTCCATCAATTTCTTATATACTTCTTTTGATGATTTTAGATTTGGTACACTGGAGATGATAGAGTCTTTTATTGATTCTTTAAGAATCCTTTGGAATCTTATATCTCCCTTCATGAATTTGGCATGACTTCATTGTCCTTGTCTTTTGAGTAGATTCTTTTCTTCTTCTATCAGCTTGATTACTTTGGAGATGGTTGAAGCTTCCTTTGAATGGTGATTGATGAGGATGTTCTACTTCTTCCTTGAAAGATCAAGGATGATAGGTAACTTGCCTTGAAGCTTTTGATGGCTATACTTTGAGATGGCAATGAAATTTCTTCTAATCAAATCCTTGCTTTGATGCCTTCCATGAAATCTGATCCTTGAGCGTCTCTATGCCCTTTCTAGCACCTTAGCTCTGAAACCATGTTGAGAATTTGGAGGGTTGTAGGTTAATACTAATTCTCTTCTTGATAATTACTTGTGAGCTTACTTATGTCTTCAATTCTTTAGCTTAGTTAATATTTCATCAAGTCAATTATCAAAGTACACGAGACACAAAAATTAGGCTCCTGGAGCCAGGGAAAAACCTCTCCCTCTTGGAGAGGAAAACTCGCAAATAATTCTTCTTATAGATCTTCAAATGACAAGTACCATGAGCAAGACTCGGACCCTTGACCTAGATATGATTCCAAGACCTTGTCACAACTTCTTCAAAGTTAATTCTTCTCGTCTACACCAATCTCCACTGTTTTGCACTGGGACTAGAGAACTCGGTCTCCAAATTACACTTCTTGATGCTCAGTCAAATGTAGGGACATAATTATCTTCACTTATAACTGAATTCCTTGAAATGTAATTAGGAAGGTAAATCTCTGATTTACCTTCCTCACTTTCTCCCACCTTTAGGTCTACCTTTCTTCTTATAATCATTGTCTTGATTTCAAAAAATTCTTCCTTTAAGCAGACTGCCCTTATCTTTATCTTACAGGACCTTTTCTTAATTCTGGAAACACACATCAAACAACAGTAGGATATACGCATCCTTTTCCTTGCTTTAGGGTCCAACATAGGTACCAAGACAATGTTGATAGGTCTGCACGTTATATCCTGTACGTAGCTCCCGAAGTCTGCATTTCACGCACAGTAAAACCGCATTGTTCTCCACGTTGATTTTCCTTATATATATTCGCACTTACTTACCTTAAATTCTCGCACTTCTCTTCCTCTTAAACCCGCACTATTTTTTGTCTTTCATCCGCACTGTATTTTCAGAGAGAGCCGCACTTACTTCTTGGAGATGTCTGCATACTAATCTTTGAGATATCCGCATTGTAATCTTAAAGGCACTCGCATCATAATCTGTGTGATATCTGATTTGTTTACTTAGTGATGTCCATTGTAAGTTCAGTGCAATCCGCACCTTTTTAACTCAGCGAGATCTGCAATATTCTTTTATCCGCACTGTAGACTCGGAGGTATTTGTATGCTGCTTCAGAGATGTGTTCCGCACTAGCTTCAACAAACTGTCTCAGATGTGATCGAATTACATATTCCCAAATGAGTCACATACTAGATATATGTATACAGACAGTCGTAGTGTCTTTTAGGCCGACTACTACTTTACCATTTTGGCCGACTTGTAATCCATCATAATAGCTTAACTTTTAACGTTGATGTAGAGTTGAATTAAGCCATTTGATTCATGTTTTCTCTGATTGGGTCTTGGAGCATTTATTAGACTAGATGATTCATATATATATGACACATGTTACATTTATATCTAGAAGACAAAAGCCTAGATAGACATCAAGAAGAAGTCTACTAGCCTATAATAAACTCTTGCTCATGAAACCCATGAAGCAAGTACAAAATTCATTTTATTATCCTTGTCTTCTACCTTTCATAAATTCATAATTACAAAGTCAATATGAAGACCGACCTAGTTACAGTTTTCAACAGAAATTACACCGTCAGAGTCTAGAGATCGAATTTCTTTAGTGAGCAGTGCAAAGGGAGAAGAATGATCGAGTTGATTTTTGTAGAGAGGGGCAGAGATAATTTTTCCTATTGGAGATCTTTCCTGATCCAAAGAGTACAATGCAGAGAGGGAAGAGCGCAGTCCGGAGAGGCAGTGCAGAGCCAACCATGCAAAGGCTGTGCAAAGCTTCAGAGGGAATCCGTATTTTTGCAGGGGAACAGTCAGGATCTAGTGCTGGAGTCGGGTGTGAGACTGGGAGGCCAGAGGGCTGAAGCTTCCAGCTAATAGAGAGATCAAAGGAGGTGCAGCGCAGTCCCAACAACAGTGACGCAGTGACTGCGTAGGTGTGACACAATGCTACGCAGAGGCTCATCTCCAGTGCAGATCAGTTTCGGATCTTCCAATGACGGGGTGAGATCATCTCACCAAGTTTTTGTTCAGTTAAATCTTCGTATAGGATTTCCAGTCAGGGCATCCGAAGAATTGTACTAAGAAATTACTGCTTAGTAATATCCTAGAGCAACCCCAATTCAAATAGTTTCAATGTAGGTGTAATAAAGCCTAGCATAAATGGACTTTAATGCAAAGAATGGAGGTAAATGAATATGAATCAATGTTCAACCATATACCATTGCAACCTGTGGTTGTCACTGTTGTGAGGGACTATGTCGACAAAATTATTTCGAACATTTCAGGCATGAAAGTCCTCGTTTTAACAGCAATTTTCTTTCTGCGCAGAATTCAACACATTCGAGAAGCAGCCTACAGACTTGTCGAAATGTCGGCAGATGCTCAGTATGCAATATGTTGAAGACATCTGATGCCAATGGAGCATCTTTTGTATAGTATCTCTAACCCTACTCTTGTTTCATTTATGTCGCTAGCTAGTTTTATTTCACGCATTTTAGTTATATGTTCTTTATATTTTGGTTTGTTAGAGTAGATTTTTTCTATTCTAGCAGATTTACTATGTATGATGATGATTTCGATTCCAAATGGATATCTATTTCAAAGACTTCTGTCTTCTTGGATACATGATTCTGGGATTCTCATGTTACTTCATGGAAGCAACGTGTACCCATATGGAGCCAGATGTTGCACACATTATGTCAAGGTTCTAAGGAAGCAGTTGTACCAAATTTTTTCAAAGATCTAGATCATCAGCCATAAGCTTTTTGAGTCATTATAAATCCATTCTACAAAATTTGTAATGTAAATGATGCTAGTAAGATCATGTATGTATGTAAGAACCCAGGTAAGCCTATTATTTTGGCGATGAATTTCATCCTAGGAGGTTTTTCATCTCACTAATTTATCTGTGTTTCTAAACACAAATGATTGGCAAAGTTTTTTCCTCCAATTTCATCCCAAAGCCAGGGTGGATGTCTTAGGTGAGTCCTAGTGTTCTAGTCGAGTCTTCCATATAAGTGATTTGGGAATAATTTAAGCTAATTGGCTAAATTATTTTATTACAAGTCACTTGGTCTACTAGATCATATTGTGTCGCAAAATTGGGTATGTATTTTGAGGGTCTATAACAAATATGTATTCCCCCTTTGAAGGTTGAATTATTGTAAAATCTCATGTAAATAATATTTTAGTTCACGGTCCCTCATACTTAGACACCATGGCTAAAATATTTGAGGGTGAAAAAAAATTAATCCCTTCAAGTGTCAATTAATTGGTTTTTTTGGCAAAAATAAAATAAATATTAAGTTAGAAAATTAATTAATTAGAGTCAAAAATTAAATTGCTAGACAAAATAAATTCTGCAAGTGGAAAAATTCGTGGGTCTTGAAGACATTAATTTTTGGAGGTTCCCCACCAAGAAAATATTGGAAATTTCAAGAAAAATTGGACCCTTGGGCCTTGGTGGTTAAGTCAAAGTCAAACTTTTGAGGAAATCAACTCAAAATAATTATTTTTGAGCGAATAAAAAATGGTTTTAATGAAAAATTCGAAAATTCTTCAAAAATAATTATTTCAACGACAAAGATTAAAAGTTGATCAAGAATTTATCAATGACCAAGATTATTTTGATCGGAATCAAACCAACTAGCTGTTATTTTTCCATTTGGAGGGTTTATCTATAAATTAGAGGTCATTTGTGTCTCAAGCCATCTGATGTTTAGCAAATGTAATTCTGCAGAAAAGCTGATGTAACACTATTGTCCCGCTGAGAACATTTTTTGAATCATAATAAAGACTTTGGGGTGCAGTTCATGGTGTCTATGTTCTACTGATTTGTGGTATGTGTTGGGTACGGGCATTCCTATATTGAGCTTTAAAATTTTAATTAATCGTTATTTCATTGTAGGTGATAGGAACATTCTATTGATAAGCTTTGGGCTTATCTTAGGTGATTCGATTCACTGTTGTTCTAATGGTTTACCTTGAGAAATTATATAGTGTTTGCAGGTTCCCCAACCCTTGGGCTCCAAGTTCACAAACTGTGGGCATAGGCTGACCTTGTTTGAACTTCAATTATTTTTATGGCTTTTCTAACTTCGCTAAGACCATAGCTTACAATTATTTTTCAAAGTATATTTAGCCATTTAAAAAAAAACTCCATAAAAAATTATTTCTCAAAAGTCCTTTTAAAAAACATTGTATATTTGTACATTTGTAAATAAAATTTGTGTAATATATTTTGTAAATTATTTTTCTCATCTTGGTTTTGCAGCTGGGGTTTTGAGATTTTTTGAATTTTTGTATATATTGGGGTTTTGGGCTCTTGTAATTTTGTTTGTACAGGTAAGCTTCAAGCTATATTTGAATAATTTCAAGGGTTTCAGTCCTTGAAATATTTTCGTGAGGGTTTCTAGAGGTGGATCTAGGCCTAGGAAGGCAAGATCCACCATCTATTTCTCCTCCAGGTTCAACGTTTTTTGTGGCACTTTTGGCAAATTTTGAAAGTCTGAAGCAAATTCAAAATTCGTGCATGGGTTCGAAATTTTTTTGGAGCTTCCTAGGTTGAGTTTTCCTAGCCGTGACCCCTTGTGGCTTAGCCGTCACCCTTGTTGGCCTGCCACCCTAGGCCTCAGGTCTCTCTTCACCCTTTTCTCCCATCCGTTGTCCCTTTCTTCCCTGTGGCAGCCCTTCTTCCCCTCCTCCAAGCCTGCCACAACCTCCTTCCTCCTCACTGCCCTTCCTTCCTGCCTCTTCTTCCCTCAACTCCACTTCTTCTTCCCTTATCCCCTAATGGCAACCTTTATTCCTCCCCTCCTGCCTTCCGTGGCATTACTCCTCTCTGCTGCCCCATTACCCCTGCCGCAGACCTGAATTGGCCTAGTCCCCTCACGGAATCCCTGATCTCCCTCTCGCTGGGCCTTCTCCTGACGTTTCTGCCCTCCATCCAGCCCCTTGAAGCTCTGCCGTGAGCCCTCTGGACTTATCTCCCTCTGATGTAACTTGTCTTCCATAACTCAGGCCTATTTTGCCTTATAACCCCTCATCCTTACCCTTAGCTTTCCTCAATCATCTCTGTGGGTATCAATAAATTTCCTGAAGATAACAATTGGTGTCATTGCAGAGTATTTGGGTGAAATTTTACGTTTTCAGGTTGCCTAACCGCTGAAGGAATTTTGGGCAAGATCTCTGCTTGGCCTAGGGCCATTGGTTTGTCTCCTAAACTCTCCAATATTCACTGTTTACTTACATTTTTCTGATCTTTTGATAGCAGTATTGTTAAACACAGTTAAGTAGCCTTAATTCAAGTCATAACTTGTTAAATGCATTAATAAATCACTTGGATAGATTGGAAATTCTTTGTTAGGTGAAATTTCGTATATTTTGATGACCGTCATTTCTTTTTTGGGAATGCATGTCTGAATCTAATATATAACAGTGGTATTATAGGAAAGCCTAACCCATTGGAGATTTTGGTTCTGACAAAGTGGTTTGATAGTGGGCTGCTTCATTTTGCATTCTGAATAAATATGCACATCCTCTTTATATATTAAAGATGCTCTAACTAAATCTAACTCTCTGCTGTCATAAAAACTTGTCCACTGCTGTTATAACATTGGAAAGCAAGTGACATAAAGGCTATCATTAGTTCATGTTAAGTTGACAATAATTGCATATTGTGGAAGGGACAGCTAGCATTAAAGTGATCTTATTGTTGGGTTATTGTGACATTGCTTTTATTGTCTCAAAGATATTAACTCATTCTTTCCTTGTGTGATCTCTAAGGGCTTCAAGTTTTGCACTAACAGGTTCACATTAAAGGCACATTCATCTCATAATCTAATAAGCTTGATTTGAGCGTTCATTGGATATTGATATCTAACTTTCATCTCTTCTCTAATCATGTTCATTAACTAACATTGAAACTTTGATGAATAAGTGATCTCATATTGCCATTATCCATTTGTGAATGATAAATCTACATTGGTGTTGAAATTTTAGGTGTTCTAATCTAATTAAATATCTCTTGGGCAATTGAATAATATTGGCATTTGTCTTGATAAAATTAACAGTATTGGTATCTTGAAATATTGTTCTAATTATCATTTGATGGTTCATGTATCAAGTTGATATCCCTTGTGGTTATTGAGCAAATTGTATTATTGACATCTCTTGTTCATTTTGGCATTTGTTAACTTAGCACATTCTCTCGTGGTTAAGGATTGTCTCTTAATAAGTGCTTATCATCATAATCAAAGGCTGATCAACATTAAGTACTTAAAGAACATAAACAACCTTACCTCAAAACTCACCCAATCCACTTTCTAGTTGTGCTAATAACTTATCTCCAAGCATAAGCTTGGTTGATAGACTTCTAGGGCCACTCTTTCTCACTTAGCTTGAGGGATTTAGCACGTTTTTAGTGGTTAACACAAAGACCTTGCAGTCGTCGGAGCCACAATCTTTGTAGTGCCGGAAGCACTGGGTGGTTGGAACACAGGGGGAGGTATCGTTAATCAAGCCTATTCTTTCTTCCCGTTGGCTTCCATCCCACAAACTACTCGAAAGACTGGTCTCAAAACAGTTAAGAGGAAGGTTCCATTTAAGCTAGGCATATAACTTAAAAGCAACCAAGATCCTTGTATTTCATTTAGATCTTAGGAATTGCATCTCAAATAGGTTAGTGAAGCATCTAAGTAACGATTGTCCATCTGGCTACTTGGTCTTAAATTATAATAAGCAAGAAATTTGACTCCACAAGGCATTGGTCTCATATCTGCATCTAATCTAATCTTTGATTCTTACTAAATTTAACCAAGGCCGCTTAATCATGTCTTCCGGGCTTGTTGGTTGCCAACTTGCTTTCTACCTTCACATTTCCATAGGGACTATCCCCCATAGCCTGTTGTTGGGAGACAACTAGAACAGAGTGGGCGGGGATCAAAGTGACAACCCCCACCCTGAATCGTTGTCCTGGTGCCTGTACAATTTGAGTGACAACATTCACTATTAGTAGCATTTTGGATTTGGCTAGGCTCTGGGAGGAAATAGGTATCCCCAAGCAAGATATTGAAAAGGGCACTCTCATTTACTATATTCAGGTGCTTAGGATTCTCCTCCTCTTCTTCTCGATTGTAAGGACTATCCTCTTGGGAATGAGGATCCTCAAAAGATTGATACCAAGGTGACCCTCCTTGTCCAACCAAGTTGGTGGTAAGAGTGTTTGGATTACTTTGTTGAACTACATGGTCTCCCTCAGTGGTATTTCTAGCGAAGGATTTGTCCTTATTGAATTGGTGTGAATCAGGAAAATTAGACCTAAATCCCCTCTCCCTCTCTATCATGGACATTCTATTCATCAGAGACTTTGGACTTTGAATGATCTCACTTATGAACTTATCAAAATTTTGGGCAAAAGCTTGTAGAACCGAGTCAACTTGAGAACTAAGATTTGTCTTAGACTCAACGAGTCAACTTGAGAACTAAGATTTGTCTTAGACTCAATCCTAACTCTAGGATAGTTGAACAAATTGATTCGTGCAACATTCAAATATTGTTCAACCTCAACAACAATCTTCTTTGCCTCAACCAAGTCATTAATGGTTAGGGTTCTTATCTCTAAGGACATAAGCAAGATGTCCATGAAGAGCCCTGATATATCATATATCTATCAAGGATAGCAACGTCAAAGTGTCTAAATCTATCATGGACTTCCCTAAGGAGGTTATCAATATTTGAGTAAATTCCTTCACAATTTCCTTCTTGGTCTTTGTTGCAGCAAGGAATCTATCAAGGAGTAGACCTTCATCTAATATAAAGCCCACCTCTTCTTGAATGCATCGTGAAAGGTATCCCAATCATGAATACTCCCATGTGGTAAGCTAAGATACCAATCTCTAGCATCTCCATCAAATGAGAGGGCAACTAACATCATAAGTTCATAACATCTTCTTGAACTATGGTTCTAGCACTCACTAGCTAATAGAAATTATGATGTGTTTTTCAACAGTGGTAGTATCAGTACCATTGAATTTAGGGATCCACTCATGATATTTATCAGGTAAAGGATGAGGAGCATCAGGGTTGTCACTCAAATCCAAAGGCCTGAAAACGACAATAATCCAATGACTATCCATGGTTATGGTAGGGGTAGGATTATTAGGGAAGATCTGCCTAGCCACAGGAGTTGTTGGACTAATGGGAGAAGTGCCAGATTCAATAGTCTTCTTAGTAGTCTTTCTCTTTCTTAGATATATGGTCCTGTCCAAAGGACTACTAGGGGATCGGGTATGGTCTAAATTAGGAGTTGCCAAAAGAGGATCTATCTTTTCATTTGAGATTTTCCCCTTTAAAGGAATGAAGCTTAATCTTTAGATTACATGGAGGTAGACTCACTTCCTCCTCGACAACAGGGCCAAAAATGTTTATGCAAAATCTAGTAGGTCTTGTAGAGTTGTACCCTACAAGGCAAGCACTAGAGCAAGTGACAACAATGAGGTAATGGCCCACTGTCACCACAACTAATCCCCCTTGCTCTCTATGGATTTCCACCAATAGGAGTCTTGGTATAAGGTCACCTACAAGATATATTCTAGGTTTAAAGGTTTAAGGTGACACAATAGGCTTCCAAAGGATGGCCTAGTTTTAGTACAAGGCTCATACAATGAGAATAAAGCAATTCACATCTCTTAGAGAGGCCAATCTAGGGCATGCTAGAACTAGGGTTTGAATGATAGCATACAAAAGAGATATCTTAAGGTCAAGGTACCAAGGAAAAGGTTTCTAATTATGAGCACTAACAATCTAATGGCATATGAAATTTTCAAGAAGCCCTCAAGTTGGAGCTTAGCCAAACCAGGGCTTAACCTAGGGCATAATAGCTAGGGAAAAAGAAATTTCAGAGGAAAATGGCCAAAAGGTATGATTTTGAGGCAACCACTTATACTCTTGATGTTGAATCCTTCCAGTGCCAAAACTTCCTCTCCTAGGCAATTTCACTCCAAGCCCTAGTTAGGTTGCTTGTCATTAAGAGGGCCAAATTTAGAGAGAGGAAGAGCGAAATTCAATTTGTGTATAAGGTAAAGGTTGATCACCTACTAGACAAGGCAAGTGCCTAATCCTTGGGTGGATGGAGCCTATGGATGTTAAAAATTGGCCAATTATTGCAAAGGAGTAAGGATATTTTGATGCCCTAGCAAGAAAAACCTAGCTATTACCTTTGTGAGGGATCGATATTCACATGGGATAGCTAATTTAAAGATTCACCAAGGGGATTGTTATTCACATATTATACATGAGTAATGCATGCAATGATGATATCTAGCTTCTATACGATTTATGTTCAATAACAATGGTGCAATAGAAAAACCCTAGATCATCAATACATTCCATACATTCAACATAAAATAAGAAATTTATTAATAACAAAGCTCATTTACAAGATAGCATGCATGAACAATCCTTTCATTGATCCAAGATAACTTCCCCAAAGACAAGAAAATAACTTCAATATGCAAAGTACTCCATAGATCACATCTTATCCAAGATACAAAGAGGCTGAAATTATCCAAGAGAGGCCAAATTAGTCCAAGTGATGATCATAGAAATGAAAGATCCTCTCCTCCATTATGAGGAGGATGAGTCCTAATATTAACATAAAAGCCCCTAATAACAAGTTAAATCACAAAAAACCCTTGGGTTACAAGACAACCCACTAGATTTTGATCATAAGTGCAAAATAAGCCCACACGTGTGAGCCACTAGCCTTCTAGGGCTGATGTCATGCATGAAATAGGCTCCAAGTAGCATCTCCAAGTGCCATGAGCCTCCAATGTGGTGTAGTAGCATGTAAAAATCATGATTTGATGGCTGGCCCTCACATCTACGTCAATGGCTCCCTGTGGTCCCAAAATCTGGCTGGGTCACCACAAAGTCTTCTCCTTGGGTCTCCAATTGTGAAAAGTGTCTATCTCTACTCCAACGTTGAGGGCTTTCTAGGTGCTACAAGCCCTCCCAAGTCTCTGAAGGTGAGACCATCCTCATTTGACCCTTGAATCAGGTGCCATCCCTCATCGGGTGCTAAAGCCGGCCTGGGGGCATGCTAGGTCTAGGTATGTCACCCTGAAGAATAATCAAATCTAGTGCAAAGTGGCAAAACATCCTAGATGCAGGAGGTGCTCAGGGTCATGTGTGATATGTTGTTGCTGCTAGGAGGCCCAAGGCTCTCAACCCTTCACCTTTTAGTGCCAATATACTTCTTGAATGGCTTGGGTACTTGTGGGTAAGGAGCCTAAGACATGGACTGTTGAACCACCTAACAATCACAACATAGATTCTAAGCAACCAATCATTAAGGAGAAAAATCATTATTGCATCTAAGTGAACTAAGCTTGAATGTAACGGGCTATTTAATACTTCAAGTAAGGATTCCCTTCCAAAATCAGGGACTTGAGCTCGCAATGGTGTTTCCTCCCTTGATAGGAGTGGCTAAAGGACAACCCTATTAAGTGTTTCTAGCCCCTAAGGGGAAGTAAAATTTCCTCAGTCCGCCCTTCAATTGATAGGCGTTAGTGAATAATAATGATCGTACGAAGGGGAGAAGAATTCATGGCCAAAGTGCCATGGTCAAAGGGACCGACTGATGGGATCCACATCTTGAGTGTATAGATGTGAGGAAGGAGCAATCGTGGATGCATGAGTTACCAACTCAACCTTTGTTTTTTCCACCTTTCTTGTGCGTCTTTTACTTTTGCTTGATTTTTTTTTTTGTATTACTGCGCATAGCTTAAGGGTTAGAGCTTGCTTCGAATGATATAACAATTGTATCACCCCCTAATGGTGAGTCAGTTCATCGCTCATCGGGGTTATGGCATGCAAGGGTTCCTTTTTATGATGTAATGGAACAACATGTGCTCAGGAATTGGGTGATTTCCATTATGAGTGAGGTAGATCTCATGCTATAATTTTGCCTACATGCTAATGTGTATGTTCCTAGCCATCTTTTGTATTTTGACATTCATTCCTTTAGTTGTGTTGTGGCCATGATATGATCTTCTGTTTCTTTTAGCTTCATAGAACACCTAGGGCAAAGTTTGCATGCCCTATGCATGTATTTGAATGTATGGGTGCCAAATCCCAAAGAAAAAATGGCCAGTTGAACCTGAAGAATGGTTGTGACATAAGGGCTTGTAATGTATGATGGAAAGTGTTAAGTATGACATAGGGATATATGGAACTACGCTATCTCAATCAAGGCTTCCCAAGTATTGCCCCTCCTATACCCATTGGGCCATTAGGGGAGGTCCCATTGGATTAGAATCGAATATTTAACCCCGTTTAAGGTGAGAGAACAAGACCATGGTCAAAACCCATCCTTTTTCCAGATCACCCCATAATCCATATCAAATGCCCAAATACAAATACGCATAAGCATCCGACTGCAAAATGATTAAAGTATCTTTTGATTAGAAGCCCACCTTCGTCCATATGCTCATGTCAGATGGGTGAGAACTTAGAAGCATACAGTTGATGCAAGTGTTGGAGATATAGCGGCATATCATCAACTAGTGGTGGCTATCAGGGGCTGCTAGCTACATGGTTGGTCGATTGGTTGTTACAGATAGGAAAAAAGTTTTCTCCTATAGGGTTTACCCATTTTGGTGGATAACAATGCCAACGACTATGTTCAAGATAAGGAAATTCCACACATATGGCACATGGGAGGCTCAAAGAAGGGGGGACTCCCCTAAAATCAGCTTCAATGGTCATATGGGAGGTCTCCAATGCATAATATCCTCAAATTATGCCAAGATTATCCTAAATTCAAGGGAAGCCCAAGATGGTCCACATGTGACAAATGGATGCCCAAATAGCTAAGTAATGTGTCTTCCAATGTGGACATTTCATCAAACTATGTGACACATGCCTCCAAATATGTCAAAAGGCTGAGCATTCCAAGATCTATGACATGGCATGGCATGGATAGTCCAAATGCATGAAGAAGGGCCCTCAAATGCCTAGGTTATTTTGACCAATGTGTTGGGAGTTATGTCTTCCCATGAAAATATGTAGCATGATGTCAAGTGATGGATACATGTCAAGAGTCCCAAAGTGCTACAAAGATGATCATCTAAGCCAAATTGTGACAAAAACATAGGGATATCCATCCTTAAGAATAAAGTAAGTGTGCTCTCTAGGTATAATAACTTTTAGAATGCACGAAAAACATTTTTACATAACGGTATAGTCAAAAACCTACGGGATCCTTAAGTCACGCATCCTATTAAATCCACTCCAAGACCTTCACACACCCACATCCGTCATAAATCACCTCCAAGAGGTGGTTAGTGTGAGCCATAAGGGCACGTACAATCTTGAAATGGGGATTAAGAGGATGGGCCATGAAGAACCACAAAGGGTCTAGAGCAACCACCCATATTGAAAAACTACTTTGCATAGATTACTAAGCCTAGTCTAGTACAATACATAAAATACAATGGTCACACTTTTGGCTGATCATGTTACATAATACATATCATCACCATGGAACATCTGATCATAGTACTCTTGGCTCTGACATCATGTCAAGATTGGCACAGGATTTGCTCATATGCTAGAATATATCTGATGAAGGAAATGAAGTACAATTGAAGTGAAATTGAGGGGTAACACCGTGCATTTGATTTATTTTTTTCTTATAAGTAACAAAAGATTAGTTCTTTTTCCCAAATTTCAACAATCTTTAGCTACTTTTTGGTGACTTTTCCATGCTCCAAATATTGCATTGTTTTCTTGCACTTAGTTATTAGACGCCCTGCTTTGACACACTAATAGAACTTCAAATTCTTATTTCTGGATTTCCATTTACCTGAATCTGTACATATAGATGCTTTTTCACCAAAGCTATGTACGTTTTGACATTTTTTTAAAATGCTTTGAGGGTGTTGATTGTGCATGAATGTATAGGAAATATAAGATATCAAATATCACCAACTTAAATCAAAGTGAAAATACAACTTGTCTTTTCTTAGCTCCACTTTAAATAAAAGGACTTGGTAAATGGTTCTAATTTTAAGTCATTAGATATGTGAATAAGAACCAAGTTTCGTTGACATAAACCAGCAATTGTTCTTTTAGTTTACCATGCCCATTCTCTTGTGTCTGATATTTATCTTTTGAGCTAGGAATATATACATGAAATTGGACTGAAGAAACTGTGTAATAAAAGGTTTCCAAGGCCATTCATTAATCTATAAGATAAAATTGTTCTCTTAAAGAACTTGAAAATGTTCTCTCCCTTCATGGTTAATGCTTAATGGTAATGTTGCTTATTGTATTGGAATCTTTTGTGAGCATCATAATGTTATGAGCAGATCCATAGTAAATCATTTTTTGAATTACGTAGCTGCTAGTCTGTATTAATGATAAAAGTTTTAAATGGTAGCATGGTCCAAAACCTATAGAAGTTTTGTGTTTCATAAAAAAACTGATGATAGTGAGGGTTATTGCAGATAACAACCACCATCAATTAAACCCCAAGTCTATAGGTCAGGCTTGTAGTGTGTTCTTCAACCAGATGTCATTGGTTTAGTATGAGCTGTAGGTTTACAATAACCACCATGATACTAAACTTCTCCATTTCTACAAATTAGGCTTTTCATTCAAGAAAATACTGTTCATTTGGGAACCCTCAATAGGCTTGTCAATCTGAGGCTTGAGCATTAGAAGGCTTAATAGCCATCAGCATGGAAGCTTATGCAGGACACTTATGATGCCTCTCAAGGCACAACAAGGTGTTCCTAAATGATTGGTTTGGACATGGATGCAGATTAAAATTATTGCAGTGAAGAATTTTTCATAATGTTGTTGCAAAATAATTTTTGAGGCATGACACAACTTAGTAGAGAGTTGCATTTACTATTAATACTTGATGTTTTTATCCTAACACATCTTTTATGTTCCTTACAGGTTTAACATAGTTGGCCAGGTTTGTCAAATCACACTCTTCCAATCAATGAATTAGTTTCATATTTGCTGACAAGGACTTCGAACAATTTGGAGTTTCATTTTTGGTTGTATGTTGAATTCTCATTTTAATAAATTTAGTTTTCTTCATAGCACAAAGTTATCATTTCAATAATTTTGTTTTGTGGATAGCATATTATTCCATAGTTGTGTCCTTTTGGTTTGATATATTTATCATTCCTATGATTATTCTACTTCACAGTGGGCAGTGACGACAAGTGTAGACTTCTCTCTTGCTCAAATGCTTCAAGTAATTATCCTTCTTAGTACAGGAGGCATCAAAGGAGGTGGATATGAAGCTTCAAAATATGTGGTCATAGGTCTTCATGGGGGCATCCTTTTAGTTCATGCAATTATAAATAGCTTTCCGATTACTTGGTTGTCTTTTTTTGGAACATTAGCTGCTGCATGGAATATTCTTGGTAAGTATATGAGCCAGCAAATTTATTTTCACTATAGAGTTCCAATATTTTGTGTATTGAATTCAACTTTTAGGACTAAAACAAGCTTCACTTTCCAGGTGTTTTTATTCTTATGATTCTTATACCGACTGTAGCTCCTCAGAGGGCTAGTGCTGAATTCATTTTCACACACTTCAACAGTGAAAATGATGTTGGAATTCATAGTAAGCCATATATTTTTGTCCTTGGACTTCTAATGAGTCAATACACTTTGACAGGATATGATGCTTCTGCTCACATGGTATGAATCAATTGTGCTTTATTGCTTTTCTAGTTTTGGTAACGTGACTTGCAATTAAAACAGTTATTGATGTTACACATGTCTAACGTGATGTTGCTTGCAGAAAAATTAGAGTCTTCTATCACCATGATTGTTACAGTTTTGGTCTTTCATGCCTCTAACTGTTCATATTTTTCATTTATGTGCAAGTATTAGTAGTATGACTTTTGTAGCATTCAATTGACCATTTTTCTCTATTTTAACACACCTCATGCCAAATTTTCCAACAAACATTGGCACTTTTCATTGTGTTCTCTATAAGAATTTATCCAACACTTTAAAATGTGATTATGTTTTACTATTTAATAGAAGTGGAAGTAGGGAATAATATTTTCAATTATCCATTTAGAATTAGATTTGTTACACATTCATTATTGTTTGGACTATTCTTGATTTTAAATTGACTTCATTAAACCTTTGAGATAAGCAAATCTATGAAAAATATTTTCAAGGATGACATTTCCCTTGGAGTAACCCTTTTAGGTATTCTGCTTAATTGTATGGTAATTGTTGAGATTTTGGGGTAGCATCGGATGTGCTCTAGCTCCCAAATTTTATGGGGGAGCTAGAGTACATGAGATCTCTAAGACCCAGAAAGCGTTTGGAAGAATTCCATCAGGTTTAAAGGATATTCAAATAATTAATATTTTTAATTAAGGACCCTATGTCTAACTTAGGAAAATTAAAAGATTAAAGTGAATTAAATTAAACATGTGATGAGAATGACTTAAGTGACGCGGATCAAACAGCTTCTAATCTTAGCCGTCGATTAGAGCTTAGATCACGACCATTGATGTTTCAACGAGAAAAGTATAAGAGAAGGGCTTGGGGTCAGTTGGAGAACACACCCATTGGCGGAGCATTGAAGCTAAGCTGAAATTCTAGGGCGTGGTTTGTAAAGAATATCAGAAGTGTTTGTAGTGTAGCAAGGAGCAGTATTGGCAAGGGGATTATCTGATCCCAGGCCAAGAGTACAACAATGACAGAGAGGAAACATACCAAGCAGCGCAGAGGCAACCCAGAGCCATGCAGTCTAGCAGAGGCCACGCAGAGGCAACGTAGAGGCAGCAAGAGCCATGCAGGGCTGACGCAGGCCTAGTCAAGGCAACACAAGGGCAGTGTAAGACCTTCAGGGGTGACGCAGGCCCTTCCAGAGCAGCACAGAGGCTGATGCAGGCCAGGAAGGCTGACGCAGAGGGCTAAGGAGCAGCGCTGGGGTTTCCGGTGGGCTAGAAAGGGCTCGAGTTTTGTAAATCCCGTTTGAGGGTGTGAATTAGCCATATTTTCTGTCTCTGAGTGAAAGAGGTATTGTTGTCGTGTTTTTCTCTGTAGGGCCAACCATGTCTGGTGCCCAGAAATTGTTGTATTCAAAATCTTCTTAATAATAAAACCTTCCAGAGCTAGCTACACCGGTTTTCCCGCATTGAGTTTTTCCAGGGACATTTGTCCGAAAAATCTGTGTGTCACTTTGTCATATGAGCGTGCTATTCAGTAATTGATCTGTATGTGTAGGTTGTTATTTTTATTTACTTCGTTGTTATTCTGAATATTCCGATTAATAAATTTTGTATTTAATCAAGTAAGAGAAGTAAATCGAGAATTAACAATAGGGTTTCTTAGATTAAGAAATTTTCACATGGTATCAGAGCGATTGCAGATCAAGCTGGATCTCCAGCAAATCGGCTGAATAAATTTGTGTTGCAGAGAGCAGCTAAAGCAGCAGAGAATCCGGAGAGGGTAGTGCAGCACCAGGAGGACGCACTCTTAGCGGAGGCCACTCAGGGGCTAATGCAGTCCCAGTTGGGTGACGTAGACGCAGCGCAAATCCTTCCAGAGGGATGCAGGAACAGCCTACGTTGCCCAGAGGCTGCGCTGAGCCAGTCTGCTCACGCAGAGGCTAGCCAAAGGGACGCAACCAGTGTTGAGTTGTTGTGCAGAGTTGCCGTGTTCGAGAAGCAGAGCCTTCAGATCTTCAATAGTTGCTGGTGTGGTGGAGATTCCGTCGGTGCAGAATCGTGCCTAGCTAAGTTGACAAAGAGCGGGAGGAGAGCAACTGCTCGATTTTTTGCCAAAGAAATCTGAGGATCGACCCATGGCATCCACCCACACCTGATGTTGTGCGTCTTCCTAAAAACTTGAGGGTTCTGCTACCTAAGCTACCAAGGCTTGGTATCTGTCAGGATTCCTGCACTGCCTCTTGTCGGTTCTAGGAACTCTGACAATCTCTTCTGCGTCCCTCAAAGTCTGACCTACTTCCCTACTGGTTCTACCACTGGTGATGGGAGGCTCAATCAGTTCCTCTTCCTGTTCCTAATGTTCCGTCTGTAGAGAACTCCCTGGATCTCCTACTCCTGAGGAGATATTGATATTGGTCACTATACTCGATCCCTATGACTGTCCTCCTGCTTGTCCCACCTGCTGTCCCTGCTGCTGTTGGACTAATGGAACATCTTATGACTGATCACCTGCAGGCATCTCTCGAAATCTTCTGAAAGCTCTGTCTTCCATGAACTTTACATCTCACCTTACTAAAATCTTCCTGCTGCTAAGAATGTAGATCTTGTATGCCTTTGAGGTCTCGCTATACCCTACGACATACCCCTTATATGCAATCCGATCCAATTTACTGCGCTTCTCATATGGAATGTGGCAATAAGCCATACTCCCGAATATCCTCAAATGACTTACTTCCAGCTTCTTCCCTGTGAAGACCCCCATTGACGTTTTCTTCCCCAATGCTTGTTGAGATTTTGGGGTAGCATCAGGTGTGTTCTAGCTCCAAAACTTTGTGGAAGGGCTGGAACACATGAGATCTCCAAGACCCAGAAAGTGTTTGGAGAAATTCCATCTGGTGTAAAAGTTATTCAAATAATTAATTTTTTTAATGGGGACCCTAAGTCTAACTTAGGCAAATTAAAAATTAAAGTGAATTAATTTACATGGTGATGAAATGTTCTAAGTGACGTGGGTCAAGCATTCTTTTAATCTTAGTCATCGATTGGAGATTAGATCACAACTGTTGGTTTGCCAAGGAGAAAAGTATAAAGGAAAGGCTTCGGGTCAGTTGGAGAACACACACACAATAGATGCACTGAAGCTAAGTCGAATTTCTGGGGCGGGGTTTGCTGAGGAATTCGAAGTGAGTTTTCTGTGCAGTAAGGGGAAGAGATCGATAAGGGATGATCTGATCCAAGGTCGAGAATACAATAGTAGAGAGCAACATCATACCAGGGCAGCGCAGAGGCCAGCAGGAGGGATGCAACCTAGCCAAGATGACGCAGAGGCCATGCAGAGGGTGATGCAGAGGCAGCGTAGAGGCCTTCAGACTGACGCAGTGGCAGCCTATGCTGTTCAGAGGCTACGTTGAGCTAGAGGGGTTGACGCAGTTGCAGGAAGAGCTACGCTGGGGTTCCAGTGGGCTAGAAAGCGCTTGTTATCTGTAAATCCCGATTGAGGGTGTGATTCAGCCATATTTTCTGTCTCCGAGTGATAAGGCACAACTACCATGTATTTTCTTTGTAGGGAAAACCATTTCTGGTGCCCAGAATGTTGTATTCAAATTCTGTATAATAATAAAACCCTCTAGAGCTATTGCACCAGTTTTCCCGCATTGGGTTTTTTCGGGGACATTTGTTCGAAAAATCTGTGTCATTTTGTCATATGTGTGTGATGTTCAGAAAATGAACTGTAGTTGTGTAGGCTGCTATTTGTGTTTACTTCGCTATTTTTTCGAATACTCAGATTAATAACTTGTATAATAAATCAAGTAGGAGAAATAAATTAATAGTTAGAAGTAGGGTTTCTGTATTAAGGATTCAAAATTTTTCACAATGCTATGTGAGGAGTTTTGTTTTGAATGTACACCGCTGTGTTGCATGCCTCTTCCCATAAAAATCTAGGCAAATCCTGGTCACACAACATAGCCTTTGCAGCCTCGACTATTTTTTTGTTCTTCCGCTCCACTACCCCATTCTGCTGTGGATTATATGGAGTTGTTCACTCTCTTTCGATACCCTCCCTCGTGTAGAAATCTGTGAAGTCCTTATCCGTGTATTCTCCACCATTATTTGAACGTAGTACCTTGATATTTTTCCTTATTGTGTTTTCTACGAGAGCCTTGAACTCTTCGAACCGATCAAAGTCCTCATCCTTGGCCTTTAAGAAATAGATCCAGGTTTTCTTGGAGTGATCATCAATGAAGGTGACGAAATACTCGCCACCATTAAGAGCTCTGGTGGACATAGGGCCGCAAATATCTAAGTGTATCAATCCCAACATGCCATTTTCTCTGTTGTCACTTCTCGGAAACGCTGCCTTTGCATACTTCGCAAGTACACAACCTCTACACACATCATCGTGCTCTATGCTGAGAATTGGAACTCCTGTTACTGTTTCTCTGAGCATCCTTAGTGTTCCATGGTGTAAATGTCCCATCCTCTTGTGCCATAGTTCGTTCAGCGCCTTCCCACTGCAGCTATTGTCATTGCCTATTGATGCCATTGGAGAATCGATCTGCAACCTATATAAACCTGTTGCTCCGAGCTCCAATTTGCCTTACCTTCTTCCAGCTAGGGTGCTTGACATACACTTTATTTCCTACAAAGTATACATTGTATCCCTTGTCCTGTAACTGGGACACTGAAATTAGGTTCATACCTAATACTAGCACATGCAGTACGTTAGTAACACTGGCGCTGGTTCCTGCTTCTGTCTGAAAATCTATGGTGTCTCTCCCTACTGGAATACATTTTGTTATGTTTCCCATAGTGATCTGGAAGTATCGTCTGCTCTTCTTGATAGCTAGAGAAGTACTCTCTAACTCTTTTCATATGCGTTGAAGCTCCACTATCATTTTACCAAACACCAGATGATGTTGAACCTGACAAACACGCAAACTCATCTTCCAACCTGGAAGATCATTCTGAGGCTTCCTGACTGTCAATTCTCTCCATGCTTTCCTGTGCTATTTCTCCTTTCCTCCCCAACACTGATTGTGCTGCTGCAAAATACTGCATTTTGGCTGAAGATCTGCTCTGGAAAGAGAAAATGCTACTGCTCCCTCATCCTCTGACAATCTTTGATCTGGAAATTTTATTCTCTGTCGACTCACTCAGAGAAATAATTTTTCCTCAAAAATTTGTCCTCCTAGCTATTGGACTGCGCAACTTCCTAGGGTTTCGAGCTGCTGCTTACGCAGTGCTTCGACTCTCCCTCTTCCTTTTTGCACTGATCCCTTCTGCTTCAACCTTGTCCTCTGATACCATGTGAAAATTCTGAATCCGGAATCCTAATGCAATATTGATAATATTTCTTCTATTGTTAAATTCATTAAACAAATTATTTGCAATTTTCTATGGCAAATATCGAAATGTATACATTGTAGCCTTCAAAAATAAATACCGAAGAAGAAAATAAATGTTGAAAACTTGAGAAATTCTAGCACATACACAAAGATATTGACACAATTATTTTTGGACAATTGTCCCCGGAAAAACCTAATGCGGGAAAACGGTGCAGCAGATGAGGGTTTCTTTATTAATCTTCCACTGTAATTCAAGTACAAGAATTCGAACAACAAAACAGAGGAGAAATACTTAGAGAAATTTAGTTACAAATTTCTCACTCTTCACGACAACTTCTTGACCCCAGGATGGACCCTCTGCCCATACGCTGATTGTTCATTTGGGTAGCATCGGATGTGCTCTAAGTCTCAAATTTGGTAGGGAGACTTAGACACATGTATTCCAGAGAACCCAAAAACCGTTTGTGAAAATTCCATTTAGAATGAGTTTTATTAAAATAATTAATTATTTTTAAAGGGACCCTTAGTCTAAACTTTGGAAAATAAAATAATTAAAGGGTATTAATAAAACAGAGTGTGTATATTCTAGAAAAGGCGGAGATCAAGTCAAAAGTTAATCTTAGTCGTTGATTAGAGATTTAATCTCAGTCGTTGAAGTTTCAACGAGAAGATTATAAGGACTTGAAGTGTCATTTGGAAAGAACACCGAGAGTGCCATAGGATCAAGAGATCAAAATTCTTTAGTGAGCAATGCTCAGGGAGAAAATTGATCGGGAGATCTTTTGCAGAGAGGGGTAGTAATTTCGGTTGGAAGGATTCCTAATCCGGAGAGTCCATAGCAAAGGAGGAAGTAGAAGCCATAGAGGCAGCGCAGAGCCAGTTACGCAGAGGCTACGCAAGCACTGTGTAGAGCTTGAGAGGGATTATGTTTTATGTTGAGGAGGAAGAGTTGGGTCAGTGCCAGATCACGACGAGAGTTTTCGGAGGCCAGAAGGCCCCAGTTTCCAGCCAGCAGAGAGACCAGCTCAGAGACAGAGGGCAGCCACAACTGTGAGGCAGAGAATGCGCAGAGGCAACCCAGACCAACTCGTTTTGGGTGCAGGTCAGTGTTGGGTTCCCGTGGAGGAGTGAGGTTTGCCTCACAAGATTTTACTTGTCAGTTTATCTGCATGATTTGACAGATTCGTCAATCAGAGATTTGTACTTAGAATTTACTGCATAATATATAAACTCTCAGCTGCTGCATCGGTTTTCCCGCATTGGGTTTTTCCGGGGACATTAGTCCAAAAACAATGGTGTAAGATGTGTCTATGATTTTCTATTACTCAGATCTTGTTTCCGCACTTGTTTTTCTTCCACAATTTTATTTGTGAAGGCTGTAGTGAATGGATTTCGATATTTTCTTGTAGAACACATTAAATAATTTGTTTAGTAAATAACAAATAGAAGACTTTCCATCAATTGCTGCAGTAGGATTCCGTGTAATACGTTTTTTCACATGGTATCAGAGCTTGGGTAGCTCAGTGCAGGAGGAGCAAGAGAGAAGATCCAATAGATCCAACATTGAAGTAGAAGTCGGAAATCAAAGAGCTGCGTAAGCAATAGATCGATTTCCCAGTGAAGTTCGCAGTCCAAGCCAAGAGGGCTAGATCAGCGAGGAAAATCTCTCTATGAGTGAACCGACAGAGAGGTAGGATTTTTCTAGTTTGTAGTTTTCAGATGCAAAGGGAGCAGCACAACAAATCTGTGCAGATCAGTAGCTAGAGGGACGCATTTTCTGCGTAGCAGTGATTGTTGGTGCAGAAAGCATCAAAAGAGAGATCTGCAGACACTTTGAGGGAATTTTCTTCCTCAGGGAATTCCTAGTTGGGGAATTCTATTTTTCGAGAGCTGAGCAGCAGTATTGGGTGGCAGATCTACCATCTCCAGCAAGGATTACGTAGGCTAGGCTAGAGCTACGCAGAGGAGAGAGAGGGAGCTAGTTCGACATTTTTTTTTTCAGTCGGCAGAGATGGCAGCAAGAGGGCTAAGAGATCAAGATCAGTTGGAGGGAGCCTCAAACTATGTGATCTGGCAGGCAAGGATCAGATGCTTGCTGGATGAACATGATCTCAAAGCCTTCATGGATGGTGTGATGGTTGAATCCGTACATGCATATCCTCTGAAAGCGTTCAAAAAGGATATAGCTAAGGCAAAGCGCTTGATCCTCGACGGAGTTAGGGATCATGTCGTGTGTCACATAGCTAGAAAATGGACTGCTAGAGAAATGTGGCAGGCCCTGGAGAAGCTATATCAGGGATCTTTCGAGCAACGGAAGATGTTTTTGGAGGAGAAGATGCGGACTACCAAGATGCAGAAGGGTGAGCGCATTGATCCATTCCTGGTTAGACTTCAAGAGAACTGAGATCAACCGGAAGCTATGGGATCAGCTCCTCAGGCCACAAAGATGGTCAAATTGGCCCTCAACTCAATGTCCGAAGACTATCAAGTCTTTGTCTAGAGCATCCTGGGCAGAGAGAATTTGCCAGACTGGGAGTCAGGGTGGGAAACTCTTCAGCAGGAAGAGATGAGGAGGGACTTACTCAAGTGTCAACTTCAGGGCAGCAACAACAGTGGGAAGAAGGACCTTTCCAAGATCAAATGCTTTCGGTCTGGCGAGATGGGTCATTATGCCACAAAGTGTCCTCTCAAGAAGAGAGACAAGGATGAGAAGCATGATCCGCAGGTTGCATCTGCAAGGATCGATGAGGAGGAGTTCGCCATAATTTCCCATATATCTCTAGGAGGGAGGTGGGGTGATTTCCAGTTGTAGACCCAGAGAGCTACAGGATCGGCCGGATCCTTGAGGAGTCCACCTCTCGGATCAATACCTTGCTACGGGAGCCCAAATCAGATATAGCAGGATGGACGAGTGCAAGTTGGTGCAGAGGAGTGCAAAAGTGACAGTGCAGTGGTTAGCAGCGCCAAAGACTGAGCAGCGCAGATCAGATTTGGCAGCTGTGCAGTGAGGCATAGCGCAGAGTCAGCAGCAACGCAACAGCTTCAGAGGGACAACACAAAGACTAGCAACAGTCAGATCTTCAGTACCAAGATGCATCATACTGAACAGTTTGTTCAATTTTCGATGTTTTTCAGTTGCAGTAAGCAACAATATTGCAGTGTAGTAGAAGTTGGCAATGGCAGGGTCAACAACAACACGGATGTAGAATTTGAGAGGGAGTTGCAGTAAGAATGTAGTGTTGACAGTGGTAGTGCTAGCAACAGTACGTATGTAGCGTTTGTGCTTGTTGAGATTTTGAAAGTTGGGTAGCTTTAGATGTGCTCTAGCTCCCAAACTTTGTGGAGTTCTGTAAATCCCGTTTGAGGGTGTGAATCAGTCCAGTTTTTCGTCTCCGGAACTGAGGTATTGCTGCAAATTTTTGTTTTTCTTTGTCAGGTTAACCAGTAAGGTGCCTAGATTTGCTGTACTTAGAATCTACTTAATAATAAAAACCCTCTAGCAGCCAGAAGACCGGTTTTCCCGCATTGGGCTTTTCCGTGGACAGTTGTCCAGAAAATCTTGTCTGTCACTTTGTCTATGTGCATGTATTTAGTTTAGATATGTAAATGTGAAGATTTTTAATGTGTTTACTTCGATGTTATTGTTGAAATTTCAGATTAATAACTTGATTAAGTAGGAGAAGTATAACTAGATTTAACAGTAGGATTTCTGCATAAGTAATATTCAGAAATTTTCACATGGTATCAGAGGGATTGCAGATCTAGCTGAATCATCAGCAAGAAGACTGAAGAATCCTTGCTATAGAAAGCAACAGCAGCCGTAGAAAGTCGGACCAGAAAGGACAGCATAGCAGCAGAGGGTAGCAGAACCACGCAGAGGCCAGAGTGACACAGTCTCCACGCAGGCCCACATACTTACTGCGCAGAGGCTGTGCTGGGTCTGTCTGCCCACGCAAAGGCCAACCAGGGTAACACATGTAATATTCCCAATTAGCAGCAACTAATTGGTAATATTAATTTTGTTCAGATTTTGCCTTTCTAATGTTTAGTCAGGAAATAAAGGAGATGATGGGACCCATAACCCACACTTAGGAGAAAATAATTCCCTAAAGTCACTTAGACAAATTCATATTGCAGTATGGGGCCCAGGGGAGCCAAGTGACAGCGCAGGGAGAGGGACAACGTTCAGGTAGCGTGGGCTAGGCAGTACAGTGGCAACGTGGGCCAGGACAACGCAGTTGAGTGGGGCCCAAGGGAGAGCTAGGCTCTCAAGCATAAAAGGAAGGGGAGGCTTATCATTCAGTCATTCTATTATGCATCTTCTGATTTTATGTCTTTCATACATTGAGCATGCTTACACTGTTTAGCGAAGGTCGCAAGTGTTGTTCAGCACGCGGGTGTCTCCGAGTGGAGATCCCAACCTCACCCTCGGGGGACTTTGAGTGCCCGCTTAGGTGAGGAGATCCACCATTATTTTCCAGAGCATAGCACACAACACTCTTCAGACAGGAGCATGCAGTCACTAACGCAGCGCTGTCACACTCAGTGATTACATAGTCTTGGGAGGAGGCAGCACCGGGAGAGAAGGGAGATCAGGGATTTCAGCCTGGGAGTATTGTGAAGGGATCAACCCTTCACAAATCATCATTTGCAGTAGGAGGAGGCCACCGTTTGCAATTTATTAGTTCAAGGCCAGCGTACTCACCTGGAGTGCGTGATTTTCCAAGGAGGGTCAAATTTCGGGGTCAGCCATTCCGAGATTCCTTCCTGGGTTTTTCTGGGTTATTGGTGGAGAGCTCATATCCAGAGTTTCATATTTTTCTAAGCAAGGGAACAACCCCAAAGAGCAGCTCCATTCCAGACATCGAAAGTAGTTCTGGCAGTAGCAACAGCAACATCAGGGAGTTACGCAGTCATAGAGAGAGAAGCCATTCATTGGGATATTCTGAGAGTATTTTCAGCTTACCTTGAGCAAGCCAAGGTGCCATGATTATGATCACCTTTGTACACATTTTATCTTTCAGATTATACTAAATTGGCTCAGCGTTTCTCCATGTTTGCAGTGTTTTTTCATGATGTTTCTCTATTTGTTGTAGTTATTGTTTATGTTGCTTTATATTATTGTATATCTCCTATTCGGAATATTACAGTGGTATCAGAGCCCATAGACTTGGCTCAGCCTGTGGAGCAGATCAGTCAATGACACCCGAAGGAAAGGAATACATCACTTACCGGGCAAGGAGGTACAAGAGCCGAGAGCGGAGACTCGAGGCCACTTTTGGAGAAGGGGGCTGCGTTCTAGTGGTGGACGCAAAGGAGGAAGAACCTATGGCAGAAGAGAGAGATGAAGGGAAGGAGTTTGGGTATCTCTTGAAATCTGTGCAGGAGCTCTCGAGGAGGATAGAAGAGATGGGTCAGAAGTTTGCTGCGGATAACAGATAGCATGAAACCCCAAGGGGTTTTCACATCGGTGAGGGATCCGACACTTCTCATCAGATACAGGAGTAGATCACAATGCAGAAGGTAGTACCACACACTCCCCACGTTCTACGATGCCCACATTCTTGACTACAGGCACCGATACGGGAAGACCTCAGGAGCCGGAGGTGGTTCATTTGGGGGATTATTTTGCAGAATATCAGTCCTATGGGTGAGATTTTGGTGAAGCTCTCACTTTCCACGATTTTTTCTAGCTCAAGAAGGACAACAGATCCCACGGACAGAACAGAGGTGGTGGGTACACGCAGGGAGGTGAGCTACAACGTACCATGGGCAGGTTTTTCTTGCCAACATTTGACGGATCCTCTAAATGTTCAGTGAAAGCTTGGGTGGAGAAGTTGGACATTTATTTTAAGCTTAATCAAATGGCAGAGGGAGAGGCCATCAAGGTGGCAGTGCTGCACCTCGAGGGAGAGGCCCATGACTGGTGGTTCCACGGGATGGCCACGCTGGGTCACTCAACAGTGACAGCGTATGCAGAGTTTACACGAAGATTGGAGGAGCGGTTTGACCGGAAAGATCGGGAAGAGCATTTTGTTGAGCTGACCAAGCTCAAGCAAATCGGGAACCCGAAAACTTACATTTCCGAGTTCTTGAGGCTTTCAGTGATGGTACCCGACTTGTCCTTAGCTAGGAGGATTTACATGTTCATTGACGGGTTGGCAGAACCTCTGCATGGGCTAGTCAGATCCACGAGGCCTGCTACACTTCAGGATGCAGTCGGAAGGACTAGAGATTTGCAGGATGTTTTGCCCAGGACCAGAGCTCCTTTCCCCGAGAGACCGACATTTCATCTAAAGGGGAAGGACACGAGAGTTCCGCCGCCAAAGGGGAACCAAGGCCGGGGGCCTTTGGACAATGATACCCGGATAGACTTGAGACGGAGGAAGCTATGCTTCACATGCCAGGAGCCATGGGCACCGGGTCATCAATGTGCTGTAGGGAAGGCACATTACATAGAGGTCTTCTTTGACAGTAAGGGGGAAGAAGATGCCTATGAGGGGATAGAGATAGAGGCTAGTGGAGAGAGGGGATCATCCACCACCACCTCTACCAGGAGTAGGAGGAGCAACGTTTTCACCCACAGGAGGAGTCCTTGCATCTTTGCAAGGGGTTTCGAAGTATTTGACACTGCGTGTCCGGGGCACCGTTCAGGGACGTGTTTCAATTCTAGTTGACAGTGTGGCCACTCACAACTTTATTGATGCCCGACTGGTAGAGAGGAGGGGCATACAAACATAGAGCTTTGATGGCTTCTCAGTACTGGTACTAGGTGCCAGAACTATGCAGTGTGCCAGATATGTTCTGGCATTAGCCGTGACCATGGGGACTTATACGATGACAGATCACTTTTTTGTGGTCGACATTCCAGACACCAATATGGTGTTGGGAGTGCAGTGGTTGATCACGCTGGGGAAGGTCACCACAGATTGGGACACTTTGGAGATGGAGTGGACAGACAAGAAGAGCGGTAAGCATGTGATGATCCGAGGCATGCGCACATCCTCCACAAACAGTTTCAACACACCGGATGGAGGCAGACTTCCGGAAGGGAGACATAAAGTGGGCAGTGGAGCTGCGTATTTCATAGGCAGGGGCCACAAGGCAAGGCAGTCAATTTTGGACAGGTATTCTATGGTTTTTGGGGATATACCTCCAGGACAACCACCTGACCGGGGATTTGAGCCTACCATTGAGCTTGAGCAGGGTATCCAAGCTGTGATCACCACACCTTATAGGCATCCCAAAGCCTACAGGGATGAGATTGAGAGAGCCATTCATGAGCTCTTAACACTGGGACACATCCAGCCCAGTACCAGCCCATTTGCTTCTTCTGTTGTATTGGTGAAGAAGAAGGATGGCACACTGAGGATGTGCATTGACTACCGGGCTCTCAACAGGAAAACGATGAAGAACCCATACCCCATTCCGCGGATTGACGAGTTGATGGATGAGCTAAGGGGATCGAAATTCTTCTCCAAGATTGATCTGAGGTCGGGCTACCATCAGATCCGAGTGAGAGACCAGGATTTCCCCAAGATTGCTTTCAGATGCCATTATGACCATTTTGAGTTTTTGGTGATGCCCTTCGTGCTAACCAACGCACCGACCACTTTCCAGTCTTGTATGAACCACATCTTCCGTGGTCAGTTGAGGAAGTTCGTGCTGGTGTTCTTCGATGATATTCTTATATACGGTCGCACTTGGGAGGATCACTTACAACACATTGAGGTTGTACTGCGTATCTTGGAGGAGCATCATTTCTACGCTAAGCTCTCCAAGTGCGAGTTTGGGTTGATAGAGATGCTCTATTTGGGGCATATCATTGGTGTGGATGGAGTGAGCGTCCACGGGGAAAAGATCCGGGCCATCCGGGAATGGCCGGAGCCAAAGAATGTGACAGAACTCCGGGGATTTGTAAGCATATGCACCTACTACCAGAAGTTTGTCAAGGGATTTTCCCAGCTCGCTGCACTCCTCACAGATCTCACCAAAAAGGGGGCATTCAGTTGGACTGATAGAGGGCAGAGAGCCTTTGACAGGCTCAAGGAGGTGATGAGTAGCTGCCCAGTATTGGCGTTGCCGGATTTCATGCAACCCTTCATCTTGGAGTGTGATGCTTCAGGAGAGGGGGTGGGCGTAGTTTTGATGCAATGAGGCCACCCCATGGCTTTCGAGACCAGAAAGTTGTTGCCGCATGAGAGGTTGTATCCTATATATGACAAGGAGATGCTGGCCATTATGCATACACTGGACAAGTTCCAGTAATACCTGGTGGGCAACAGGTTTCGGGTGAGGACTGACCACAACAGCCTTCGGTTTTTCCTAGAGTAGAAGTAGTTGCAGGAGAGGTAGCATAAGTGGGTCAGTAAGATCCACGCGTATGACTTTGACATTGAATATGTCAAAGGGAAGAACAACGTGGTGGCCAATGCTCTATCATGTAGACTGATAACGTTGTCCTTGATGAGCATAAACACGGACTGGAGGGCTCAGCTACTGGTGGAGTACATCAAGAACCACTTTGCCTGTGAGGGGTTGGATGGCCAGGTCATAGATGACAGGTACAGAGTGATGGACGAGGTTATTTACTTCAGGGACAAGATCTTCTTGACTGGGGGTTCTCAACTCAAGGAGAAGATACTGCGTGCCTCCCATGACTCACCATTGTAGGGCCATCAGGGATTCACGAAAACCTACAGGGCTATCAGGGAGAGGTTCTCTTGGAGAGGCCTCAAGGAGGACGTACTCTAGCATGTCAGGGAGTGCGAGGTATGTCAGAGGAACAAGGGGGAGATAAGCCACCCAGTTGGATTACTACAATCGCTTCCCATTCCGAAAGGAAATTGGGAAAGCATTTCGATGGACTTCATCATTGGGTTTCCCACGGTGCAGGGCAAGGACTGCATCTTTGTAGTTGTTGATCGTCTGACAAAGTATGCTCACTTCTTCACCATATCCGCACGATACACAGCTGCACAGGTGGCGAAGCTGTTATTCCGTGATATTTTTAGATTGCATGGTCTTCCTAAGACCATCGTCAGTGACAGGGACAAACATTTCATGGGTGGCTTTTGGCAGGAGCTCTTTCGTTTGGTGGGTACAAAGTTGACTCTGAGTACCAACTATCACCCTCAGACGGACGGGCAGACAGAGATAGTGAACAAGTGGCTGCCAGGCTGGAAGGCTACTTGCGAAACTATGTCACGGGGCAGCAAAAGGCCTGGCTGTATTGGCTGCATTTTGGAGAATACTGCTACAACACCACTTTCCACAACTCTATCGGTATGTGTAATATTCCTAATTAGCAGTGGCTAATTGGAATATTCGATTTTGCTCAATTTTGCCGTCTATAGTTTATTAATAAATAAAAAGGTGAGTGGAGAGGGTCTAACTCACTTAGGGGAATAAAACACACTCCCTAGTAGCACAACGTTGTGACTTAAAGGGAGCCAATGGGGGCCAAGCACCATGTAGAGAGGGGGCCCACGTATGCTTTAGAAGCTACTGCGCAGATGAGGATGAGCACGTGGCAAGAGAGTGTGATATTCCAAATTAGCATTGCTAATTGGAATATTTCATTTTTGTTTAATTTTGCCGCTTTAGTTAGAAATAATAAATAAAGTGAGAAATAAGAGGGGTCACCTCACTTTATAAAATAAAGTGCTTTTCCTAGTTGATTGACGTTATAACTTAAAGAGGGGGCCTTGGGGGTCCACATGAGTATGAGGGGAGGCCTCACGCTGACCCAAGGTTAACTGCGCAGGCCAAGGAGAGTGAAGGACGCAGTCAAGGTTTTGGAGGGAGTTTAGCACTATAAAGGGTGGGGTTCTCACCTCATTTTGGGCATTGTTGATTTGATATTGATATTGAGAGCTAGACTTCTGTCTACTTCAGCACGCCGGTTGTTTAGTCGGTCTGCAGCACTGTTTAGTGCAAACTGAGTGTCTCCGGTCGGAGATCTCACCCTTGGCTCCGGGGGACTTCGAGTGCCTGCTCGAGCAAGGTTTCTGTCCTTCAGTTTCAGTGGTGATTTGCAGTAGTTTCTGGTGGAGATTTGGTAGAGGAGTTACCCCCTTTCTTGAGACTGCGCAGGCTAGGGCAGAGGACGCAGATCCAAGGAGATAGGACGCAGATCTGGATAGGGAGGACGCAGATCCAGCTAGGGAGGACGCAGATCCAGCAGATCCGGATAGATAGGACGCAGATCTGGATAGGGAGGACGCAGATCCAGCAGATCCAGCTAGGGAGGACGCAGATCCAGAGAGAGAGGACGCAGATC
Source organism: Pinus albicaulis (assembly GCA_034641835.2). Taxonomy (NCBI): domain Eukaryota; kingdom Viridiplantae; phylum Streptophyta; class Pinopsida; order Pinales; family Pinaceae; genus Pinus; species Pinus albicaulis. Next base: position 287,999,855 of record CM076571.1, on the reverse strand, counting down.
TGGATTGGGAGGACGCAGATCCAGCTAGGGAGGACGCAGATCTGATGAGCAGGGTTGTTGTGTGGGATTTTGGCAGCGTTTTTCAGTATTTCCAGCCCTGAGGAGTTTGGTTATCTCATCCGGAGGATTTGTGGTTAGATTCAGCCCTTTTGCCAGCGTTTTCTTTGGCTTCTGCGCTGTCACTGGCAGAGACAGCGTTTTCACTGGTGAGGGTTATTTGGTGTATCTTCGGAGGTGGAGCATCTGCTTCACGGTTTCTGGGTTTTGTCTGGAGGATTGAGATCAGCTACCCTTCCAGTTTTCAGCTCATTCCATTGAGGGGATCAGCCCCTAGTTCCAGTGCATTGCAGCAACAGTTTTCCATAGCAGTTTCTTCAGCCAGCTAGGACGCTGTCCCTACTGCAGCGATTCTTTATTCTGAGAGGGTCTCCACTTGCCTAGGGCAAGGATAGGTGCACTCATTCTGATTATCTTGTACCCCTATATATGTATTCTCAGATTAATAAAATGGCTTAGTGTTCTGGCATTTTATGTGTACTTGTTCCATGATTCTGGTTCCGGCATTTTGTTTTATATATCTGTCTGGCATATTTCTGTGGATTACTGGTTATTTCCCGTTGGGGATATTACAGTGGTATCAGAGCATAGATCTGGCTCAGCCTGTGGTGCTAGCAGTCTATGACGCCCGGGGATAACCCCTACATCTATCAGAAGGAACGCAGAGAAGCTGAGAGTGGGTGGAAGTTTCCTTTCGGGGGAAGTGATTCTGATTAGGAGCCACCTAAGACAGATTCAGAGGCAGAGCAGCCTGAGAAGGGCCCAGAGCAGCGTAACCCAATGGCAGATGATGATGTGAGGTTTAGAGAGACGATCCTCCATCACATGCAGGAGATGTCACAGAGGCTCGTGGCCATGGAGATCAGTCAGAGAGAACTCCCTAGAGTTCTTCAGGTCGGTGAGGGATCGGGTATGTCTCGCCACGTACCAGTGCACGATGCTATCCCCATTGTGACGACTCAGGCACCCGCGCGATCCACTATGCCCACATTCTTGCCAGAAGACACAGGGACAGGAGTACGGGGAGGTGCACAGAGGGATAATCCAACACCCACGCGACCTACCATGCCTACCTTCCTGGTAGAGGACGAGGGGTCGACAGCACCGAGAGAGTTGAGTCCAGCTCGATGGGCGGCCGCTTTTGCAGAGTATCAGGCTTTCGGACAAGCATTCATGGATTCTCTCACCTTCGAGCACTATCTCCATATTCAGTATGGCATCAAACCCCGTGATCAGCACAGGGGGCACGGACACCACCGTGATGACCACCGCGCGGCGAGTAGATTCCATTTGCCCACGTTTGATGGTTCATCAAACAATTCGGCAAAGTCCTGGGTGGAGAAGCTGGACATCTATTTCCAGCTTAACCAGATGTCGGAGACAGAGGCCATTAAGGTGGCTACATTGCATTTAGAGGGTGAGGCTCAGGACTGGTGGTTTCATGGGATGGCAACACTCAGGCATTCCACAGTGACGACATATGCCGAGTTTACCAGGAGGGTAGTAGAGCGCTTTGACAGGAGGGATCCGGAGCAGCATTTTGTTGAGCTGACCAAGCTCAAACAGACTGGGAGTGCAGAGACATACATTTCAGATTTCTTGAGGGTTTCAGTGATGGTACCTGACTTATCAGCAGCCCGGATGGTTTACATGTTTGTGGAGGGGCTGTCAGAGCCACTTCGTGGCCTAGTCCGGTCGAACAAACCGGCTACACTGCAGGATGCCATCAGCAGGACTCGAGACTTACAGGATGTCTTGCCCAGGACTCGGCCACCTTATCCCCAGAGACAGGCTTTCCAGCCGAAGGGTAAGGACACGAGGGCTCCACCTCCCAAGGCGAATCCGGGACGAGGACAGATTGATGATGAGGCCAGGAGAGAGCTGAGGCGGAAGCGATTGTGCTTCACTTGCCAGGAGCCATGGGCACCGGGACACAAATGTGCGGCAGGGAAGGCACATTTCATAGAGGTCTTCTCCGAGAGCAGCGGAGAAGAGGATGAGGGGGATGATGAGGAGACAGGAGGTTGTTATGCAACACAGAGTACCTTACCACCTCCACCACCCGCGACAGGTGGGGCATCGTTTGCACCCACTGGGGGAGCTCTAGCCGCATTACGGGGAGTCCCCAAGTATTTGACTCTGCGCGTACGAGGGACAGTGCGCGGACAGCGGGTTTCAGTGTTAGTCGATAGTGGGGCCACCCACAATTTCATTGATGCCCAGATGGTTGAGCGGAGAGGCATACAGACGGAGGGCTTCGATGGGTTTTCTGTTTTGGTACCAGGGGATCAGACCATGGCATGTGCTCGATATGTACCGGAGTTATCAGTGACGATGAGCACTTATACATTGACAGATCACTTCTTTGTGGTGGACATCCCGGACACCAACGTGATATTGGGAGTTCAGTGGCTTATTACTCTAGGGAAGGTCACGACGGATTGGAAGGCCCTAGAGATGGAGTGGGATGATCCCAAGACGGGGAAGCATGAGAAGATACGAGGGCAGCACACGTACCCACCCCAGACAGTGTCGACACACAGCATGGAGGCAACCTTCCACAAGGGAGATATAGAGTGGGCAGTAGAGTTGCGGGCTTCAGAGACAGTGGATACAGGGCAGACATTGCACCCTGATCTACAGTCTATCTCGACAGATATGCAGTAGTTTTCGGGGATATTCCACCAGGGCAGCCACCGGATCGGGGGTTTGAGCACACGATCGAGCTTGAGCAGGGGATACAGGCTGTGATTACCACACCGTATAGGCATCCCAAGGCCTATCAGGATGAGATAGAACGAGCCATTCAGGAGTTGCTGGCCCTTGGTCACATTCGTCCCAGCACTAGTCCTTTTGCTTCTTCAGTAGTGCTGGTGAAGAAGAAGGATGGCACATTACGCATGTGCATTGATTACAGGGCTCTGAACAAGAAGACCCTGAAGAACAGGTACCCCATCCCCAGGATCGACGAGCCGATGGATGAGTTGAGAGGAGCACGGTTCTTCTCAAAAATTGATTTGAGATCCGGGTACCATCAGATACGCATGAGGGAACAGGACATTCCCAAGACCGCTTTCAGGTGTCATTATGGGCACTTTGAGTTTCTGGTCATGCCATTTGGGTTGACCAATGCACCTGCTACTTTCCAGTCTTGTATGAATCACATTTTCAGGGATCATCTGAGAAAGTTTGTGCTGGTTTTCTTTGATGACATCCTTATATACAGCAGGACTTGGGAGGAGCATCTCCAGCATATTGAGACGGTCTTGCACATTTTGGAGGAGGAGCAGTTCTATGCCAAGCTCTCCAAGTGTGAGTTTGGGATGACGGAGATGCTGTATCTGGGACACATTATAGGAGTGGACGGAGTGAGAGTCCACGAGGAGAAAATCCGGGCTATCAGGGACTGGCCAGAGCCACGGAATGTGACGGAGCTTCGAGGGTTTATTGGTATCTGCACCTACTACAAGAAGTTCGTCAAGGGCTTCTCTCAGCTTGCTGCACCCCTCACGGATCTGACGAGGAAGGGGGCATTCAGTTGGTCGGACACAGCACAGCGAGCTTTCGACAAGCTCAAGGAGGTGATGAGCAGTTGTCCCGTATTAGCGTTGCCATATTTTACGCAGCCCTTTGTCCTAGAGTGTGATGCATCAGGAGAGGGGATTGGTGCAGTTTTGATGCAGGACGGTCATCCGATTGCTTTCGAGAGCCGGAAGCTCCTTCCACACGAGAGGTTATATCCCATATACGATAAGGAGATGCTGGCCATCATGCATGCATTGGCCAAATTCCGGCAGTACCTGGTGGGTGGCAGATTCAGGGTGAGGACAGATCATAACAGCCTGAGGTACTTTCTAGAGCAGAAGCAGTTGCAGGAGAGACAGCAGAAGTGGATCAGCAAGATCCAGGCCTACGACTTTGACATAGAGTATGTCAAAGGGAAGAATAACGTGGTAGCTGATGCCCTTTCTCGTAGACCGGCCACGTTATCACTCATGAGCCTGGACGCTGATTGGAAGGCTCGACTATTGGTTGAGTATTCCAAAGATAGATTTGCATGCGAGGTTCTGGATGGGCAGGTAGCAGACAGCAGGTACAGGGTGGTCGATGAGATCATCTATTACAGGGACAGGATCTTCTTGACTGAGGGATCTCAGCTCAAGAAGAAGATACTCCAGGCTTCACACGATTCACCATTGGCGGGCCATCAGGGGTTCACCAAGACATACAGGGCCATCCGAGAGAGATTTGCATGGAAGGGCCTCAAGGAGGACGTACTCCAGCATGTCAGGGAGTGCGAGGTTTGCCAACGAAACAAGGGAGAGATGAGTCATCCTGCAGGGTTGTTGCAGCCTCTTCCCATTCCGGAGGGGAAGTGGGAGAGCATATCGATGGACTTCATCACAGGGTTGCCCACAATGCAGGGCAAGGATTGCATCTTCGTGGTAGTTGACCGACTGACGAAGTATGCTCACTTTTTCGCCATTTCAGCACATCACACGGTGGCACAGGTGGCGGAGTTGTTCTTCAGAGAGGTTTTCAGATTGCATGGTCTACCCAAGACCATTGTCAGCGACAGGGACAGCCGCTTTATGGGCGGATTCTGGCAGGAGCTCTTCCGACTAGTGGGGACCGAATTGACACCGAGCACTAGTTATCATCCCCAGACGGACGGGCAGACGAAGATAGTTAACAAGTGGCTGGAGGGCTACTTGCGTAACTACGTCAGTGGGCAGCAGCGAGCATGGCTGAAATGGCTACATTTGGGCGAGTACTGCTACAACACAACGCACCATATGTCCATCGGTATGACACCTTTCTATGCTTTGTATGGATATCACTCCTTATCTTTTGTGGACATGATGTTTGGTGTTAGCAGGGCTCCGCGAGCCAAGTTATGGATCCAAGAGAGCAAGACATCCTCCGAGCTCTCAAGGACAACATAGCCACAGCACAGAATCAGCAGAAGTTGTATGCTGATAAGGGTCGGGTGGAGAGACACTTTGAGGTAGGGGACCTGGTCTACCTACGACTACAGCCATACCGACAGTCTTCGCTCAAGCAGAAGGGGGCGGAGAAGCTAAAGCCTCGTTTTTATGGGCCATACAGGGTGATACGCAGGATCGGGCAGGTTGCGTATGAGTTGGAGCTGCCCCAAGGCAGCCAGATTCATAACATCTTTCATGTATCATGCCTGAAAAAGGCACTGGGCCAGCATGTGACAGTTACTGAGGAGCTACCACCTACAGATGATGAGGGGCATCTGGTGTTACAGCCGGAGGCTATTATCGACACTAGGGAGAGGCAACTGCGGAGCAGGAAGATCAGAGAGTTCTTGGTGAGATGGAAGAACTTGCCGGATGAGGATGCCACTTGGGAGGATGAGAGGATCTTGCAGCATCCATCACTTCAGTTGCTTGAGGACAAGCAGCGTTTTGCCGGGGGAGACTGTAATATTCCGAATTAGCATTGCTAATTGGAATATTTCATTTTTGTTTAATTTTGCCGCTTTAGCTAGAAATAATAAATAAAGTGAGAAATAAGAGGGGTCACCTCACTTTATAAAATAAAGTGCTTTTCCTAGTTGATTGAGACGTTATAACTTAAAGAGGGGGCCTTGGGGGTCCACATGAGCATGAGGGGAGGCCTCACACTGACCCAAGGTTAACTGCGCAGGCCAAGGAGAGTGAAGGACGCAGTCAAGGTTTTGGAGGGAGTTTAGCACTATAAAAGGTGGGGTTCTCACCTCATTTGGTATGGTTGATTTGATATTGATATTGAGAGCTAGACTTCTGTCTACTTCAGCACGCCGGTTGTTTAGTCGGTCTGCAGCACTATTTAGTGCAACCGAGTGTCTCCGTGCGGAGATCTCACCCTTAGCCTCGGGGGACTTCGAGTGCCCGGCCGAGCAAGGTTTCTTCCTCTGGTTTACAGATTGCAAGAGGTTTCGGGGTGGAGATTTGCAGAGGAGTTACCCCTTTTCTTGAGACCGGCAAAGAAAGCAGAGGACGCAGATCTGGGCAGAGCAGGGACGCAGATTCGGATAGGGAGGACGGTATCCAGCCAGGAGACGCATCCACAGACTCAGATAGAGAGACGCATCTCTGATAGGGAGGATCAGATCCAGCAGATCGAAGAGGACGCAGATCCGTGAGGAGAGAGGACAGACTGAGTTAGGGAGGACGCAGATCCAGCTAGGGAGGACGCAGATCTGATGAGCAGGGTTGTTGTGTGGGATTTTGGCAGCGTTTTTCAGTGTTTCCAGCCCTGAGGAGTTTGGTTATCTCATCCGGAGGATTTGTGGTTAGATTCACCCCTTTTGCCAGCGTTTTCTTTGGCTTCTGCGCTGTCACTGGCAGAGACAGCGTTTTCACTGGTGAGGGTTTATTTGGTGTATCTTCGGAGGTGGAGCATCTGCTTCACGATTTCTGGGTTTTGTCCGGAGGATTGAGATCAGCTACCTTTCCAGTTTTCAGCTCATTCCATTGAGGGGATCAGCCCCTAGTTCCAGTGCATTGCAGCAGCAGTTTTCCATAGCAGTTTCTTCAGCCAGCTAGGACGCTGTCCCTACTGCAGCCATTCTTTATTCTGAGAGGGTCTCCACTTGCCTAGGGCAAGGATAGGTGCACTTATTCTGATTATCTTGTACCCCTATATATGTATTCTCAGATTAATAAAATGGCTTAGTGTTCTGGCATTTTATGTGTACTTGTTCCATGATTCTGGTTCCGGCATTTTGTTTTATATATCTGTCTGGCATATTTCTGTGGATTACTGGTTATTTCCCGTTGGGGATATTACAGAGAGAGAGGCTACGTTGAGGAGATAGGCCTTAGGGTTTTGGAGGAAGGCCAACGTTATAAAAGAGAGAGGAGCCTTCTCATTTGATGCATTCGTTGTTGATGATATTGAGCTTGTCATTTCGACTTCTTGAGCGCGTTGGCTGTTTAGCCTGTCTGCAGCATTGTTTAGTGCATTGAGTGTCTCCGGTCGAAGATTTCGCCCTTAGCCCTTAGCCCCGGGGGACTTCGAATCCCTGCTCGGGCAAGGTTATTTCTTCAGCATTTTGTGGGAGGTTTTGGTGTTTGGTTTTGTTGCAGAGCTGAGCATTCATAGAGACTGCGCAGTCATTGAGAGGGAGGACGCAGTCCATCTAGGAGGTGTTCCAGATTGGGATTTTTGCAGGAGATTTGAGCTGAGATTTTGAGCAGAGGATCAGCCTTTGCCTTTGGGAGGATTTTGGTGGAGTTTGTGGCAATATTTCGGTCATTCCTATTCAGCCTCTGCGCAAAGCCTTGGAGGCCAGTGTAATTCCCTAAGGGGGTGTTTTTCGGAGGTCGGCCATTTCTGATACCGTTTCTGGGTTTTGTCGGAATTGGTGAGTAGAGGAGGATTCCAGATTTTCAGCTCATTCCGGCAAGGGGAGCAGCCCCTAGTCATCAGTTCATTTCAATGGTAGAAACTACACGGCAGTTTTCCAGCAGCTGGGACGCAGTTCAGAGAGCAGCCATTTCCTGTGTATTCTGAGAGTATTTCTTCACTTGCCTTGAGCAAGTTTAGGTGCCATCACTCTGATCACCTATTGTACTTCATTATATTTCTTAGTTTAATAAAATGGCTTAGCATTCTCTCTCTATTTCTGGATGATTTGTCGTACATTCTTTCTATGTTATTATATGTCTGCTGCACTGTTATCTTTATATATTTTCGGGCATTCTAGTTCTATACCACTTGGTGTGTTTATTTCATACTCTTAGACAGAGTCTGGAAAGGGCCAGGTAGCCTCTAGATTTCGTCCTCTTTTCAGAGGCGGCATATCTGGTAAACGCCCTCCCAGTCCATCTCTGGTCGGAGTTTGCCATGTTTTAGAGATATCCCCCAAAAAGGGATATTACAGTGGTATCAGAGCATAATTCTGGCTCAGCCTGTGGAGCTAGTTGTCTATGACACCGGGAAAGATGCCATATATTTGTTATAGAGGTAGGAAGGACAGAGATCGTGAGTGTAGGTTGGAGAACATCTACGGAGAGGGAGACCGTGTTCGGGTGGTGGACACAGAGCAGGAGGAGCCTGTGATAGATGCAGAGCAGGAGGAGCCTGTGTTAGATTCAGAGCAGAGAGAGCCGATGGCAGATGACACTGAGGCCAAACAGTTTGGGGAGGCACTCCTCAAATCGGTGCAAGATTTAGCGCGGCAGATTGATGTGATGGGTCAGAGATTCACCGCTGTAGAGGCTAGACAGCGTGAGACCCCACGGGTATTCTAGGTAGGTGAGGGATCAGATACATCCCACCATTTGCCGGAGCATGGTGATGCTCAGCGTGATACTATTCAGCCGATGGCTTCACATGCACCTACACGCTCTACCATGCCCACTTTCTTGGGCACAGACACAAGGGCAGGGGCCCAGTAGGAGGCAGAGCTCGGACACATGGGCAAGTATTTTGCAGAGTATCAGGCATATGGGCAGGAGTTCAGGGATGCTCTCTCATTCCGAGATTTTGTTCAGCTCCAGCGGGACAGTAGACCCCGCAACCATCAAAGAGGGCACCAACATTATCATGATGGAGATAGCCACCGCACATCTAGTAGATTCCATTTGCCTACGTTTGATGGGTCATCAAACAGTTCGGCAAAGTCTTGGGTGGAGAAGCTGGACATCTATTTCCAGCTTAACCAGATGTTAGAGACGGAGGCCATCAAGGTGGCGACATTACATTTGGATGGTGAGGCCCAGGACTGGTGGTTCCATGGGATGGTCACACTCAGACACTCTACAGTGACGACGTATGCCGAGTTTACCAGGAGATTGATGGAGCGATTTGACCGGAAGGATCCGGAACAACACTTTGTTGAGCTGACGAGGCTCAAGCAGACTGGGAGCCCAGAGACATACATTGCAGATTTCTTGAGGGTTTCAGTGATGGTGCCAGATCTATCTGCAGCACGGATGATCTATATGTTTGTGGAGGGGTTAGCAGAGCCACTTTGGGGTTTAGTGAGATCTATTAGAGCAGCTACACTCCAGGATGCTATTAGCAGAACACGGGATTTACAGGATGCATTGCCCAGGACTCATACACCTTATCCCCAGAGACAGGGTTTCCAGCCCAAGGGGAAGGATGTGAGGATTCCACCTCCAAAGGGGAATCCAGGACAGGCACAGATAGATGATGATGCCAGGAGGGAGCTGAGGAAGAAGCGGCTGTGCTTCACTTGTCAGGAGCCGTGGGCACCAGGACATAGGTGTGCTGCTGGCAAAGCACACTTCATTGAGGTCTTCTCCGATGATAGCGGGGAAGAGGATGAGGAGGATGACGAGGAGGCAGTAGATAGTCAGGCGGCCCAAGATCAGTTGCCACCTCCACCTCCAAGGACAGGAGGTGCAACTTTTGCACCCACAGGAGGGACCCTTGCAGCCTTGCGAGGAGTTCCCAAGTATTTGACGCTTGTAATATCCCCAAAGGGAAATAACCAGTAATAAACAGAAATATGCCAGACAGATATAGAAAACACAATGCTGAACCAGATCATGAAACCAATACACATAGAATGCCAGAAAACTGAGCCATTTTATTAATCTGAAAGTACATAGAGAGGAGTACAAGAAAATCAGAATAAATGCACCTATCCTTGCCCTAGGCAAGTGGAGGCCCTCTCAGACAAATACTGGCTGCAACAAGGACAGCGTCCTAGCTGGCTGAAGACTGCTCTGAAGACTGAAGCTGGACTGCACTGGAACTATGAGCTGAAGACTAAAAGATAGCTGATATCAATACTCCCAAACCCTCACCAATGAAAACGCTGTCTCTGCTAGTGACAGCGCAGAAACAGATGTAGTGCTGGTCACAAGCCCTCCTGATGAAAAGCTCAGCTCCTCAAGGCCAAAGACCCTGGAAAACGCTGTCAAGCCCTGCTCACATGACCCTGCTCACTAGATCAGCGTCCTCCCAGATGGATCAGCGTCCTATATGCTCAGATCTGCTGGATCTGAAGCCTGCAATCCAGATCTGTGTCCTATCCTTCCAGATCTGCGTCCTCCTATATCAGATCTACTGCTCTCTCCTCAGATCTATGCTAGATCTGGCAATATCTCCTCAGATCTGCAATCTCCCAAGCTAGATCTAATGCTATCTCTCCAGATCTGCCACCTACAGAACCAGATCTGCAAATATCTGCTCAGATCTACAATCTCCAAGGCTGGATCTATCAATATGCCTTCAGATCTGCGTCCTCCTCTTCCTGCTGGAACAGCGTCCTCACTCTCAAACTGATCTGCGTCCTTCCTCCTCCTGGAACAGCGTTTTCCCTGCTCAGATCTGGACTGCGTCCTTCCTGGAACAGCGTCCTCACTCTCCAAGGCTGATCAGCGTCCTCTTTCTCCTGGAACAGCGTCCTCTTCTCCTCAGATCTGCGCAACCACAAGAGGGCTTCTTCCTCTCCAATTCTCCTGCTGAAAAGTGCTACCAAGTCCCACTGAAACTGAAGGGTGTTACTCAGAAAATAACCTTACTAGGGCGGGCACTCGAAGTCCCCCGAAGCTAAGGGTGAAACCAGAAATAACCTTACCAGGGCAGGCACTCGAAGTCCCCTGAGGCTAAGGGTGAGATCTCCGACCGGAGACACTCGGTTGCACTAAACAGTGCTGCAGACCGACTAAACAACCGGCGTGCTGAAGCAGACAGAAGTCTAGCTCTCAATATCAATATAAAATCATGCATGCCAAATGAAGTGGGAACCCCTCCTTTTATAATGCTAAACTCCCTCCAAAACCTTAACTGCGTCCTTCACCTTGCAGTTACCCTTGGGTCAGCGTGAGGCCTGCCCTCATATACGTGTGGACCCCCAAGGCCCCCTCTTTAAGTTATAACGTTAATCAACTAGGAAAACACTTTATTTTATAAAGTGAGGTGACTAAAGTGAGGTGACCCCTCTTATTTCTCACTTTATTTATTATTTCCAACTAAAGCGGCAAAATTAAACAAAAAATGAAATATTCCAATTAGCAAGGCTAATTGGGAATATTACAACGCTGCACGTACGAGGGATAGTACGTGGCCAACGAGTGTCAGTTTTGGTTGACAGTGGGGCAGCCCACAACTTCATTGATGCATAGATGGTTGAGCGGAGAGGTATACCGACCGAGAGCTTTGACGGATTTTCAGTATTGGTCCCAGGAGCCCAGACGATGCAGTGTGCCCGGTATGTTCCCGAGTTGGTAGTGACGATGGGTACCTACACCGTGACCGATCACTTTTTCGTGGTCAACATACCGGATACCAATGTGGTATTGGGTGTTCAGTGGTTGATTACTCTGGGGAAGGTCACCACAGATTGGGAGGCCTTGGAGATGGAGTGGGATGATAAGAAGACCGGGAAGCACGAGAAGATCCGCGGGATGCACACTTACCCACCTCAGACGGTTTCGGCACACCGGAGGGAGGCAGACTTCTGGAAGGGAGACATAGAGTGGGCGGTTGAGTTGCGGGCTTCAGAAGCAGAGACTACCGGTCAGGTAGTTCATCCTGATATACAGGCCATCCTTGACAGGTATGAGGCAGTGTTTGGGGATATACCACCAGGTCGGCCACCGGACCGAGGGTTCGAGCACACCATAGAGCTTGACTAGGGCATTCAGGCGGTGATTACTACCCCCCTATAGGCATCCCAAAGCCTATCGGGATGAGATTGAGCGGGCCATCCAGGAGTTGTTGGCTCTTGGGCACATCAGACCGAGCACGAGTCTGTTTGCTTCTTCCGTGGTGTTGGTGAAGAAGAAGGATGGCACCTTGAGGATGTGTATTGACTACAGGGCCCTGAACAAGAAGACCCTGAAGAACAGGTATCCTATACCCAGGATCGATGAGTTGATGGATGAGCTGAGAGGAGCCAAGTTCTTCTCAAAGATTGATTTGAGATCAGGGTACCATCAGATTCGCGTGAGGGAATAGGACATTCCCAAGACCGCCTTCAGGTGTCATTATGGGCACTTTGAGTTTTTGGTTATGCCTTTTGGGCTAACCAATGCCCCAGCTACTTTTCAGTCTTGCATGAACCATATCTTCCGCAGTCACCTGAGGAAGTTTGTATTGGTATTTTTTGATGACATACTCATATATAGTAGGACTTGGGAGGAGCATCTCCAACATATAGAGGCAGTACTACATATCTTGGAAGAGCAACAGTTCTATGCTAAGCTCTCCAAGTGTGAGTTTGGGATGACGGAGTTGTTGTATTTGGGTCACATTATTGGAGTGGACGGAGTGAGAGTCCATGAGGAGAAGATCAGGGCCATCAGAGATTGGCCAGAGCCGAGGAACGTGACGGAACTTCGAGGGTTCATTGGCATATGTACTTATTACAGGAAGTTCGTCAAGAGCTTCTCACAGCTTGCTGCACTCCTTACAGATTTGACGAAGAAGGGGGCATTCAGTTGGTTGGATATAGCGCAGCGAGCCTTTGACAGGCTCAAGGAGGTGATGAGTAGCTGCCCAGTGCTTGCATTGCCGGATTTTACGCAGCCATTTGTTTTGGAGTGTGATGCGTCAGGAGAGGGGATCGGCGCAGTATTGATGCAGGGAGGACACCCTATAGCCTTTGAGAGCCGGAAGCTCCTTCCGCACGAGAGGTTGTATTCTATATACGACAAGGAGATGTTGGCCATTATGCATGCATTGGCCAAATTCCGGCAGTATTTGGTAGGGAACAGGTTCAGGGTGAGGATTGATCACAACAGCCTCAGGTTCTTTTTGGAGCAGAAGCAGCTACAGGAGAGGCAGCAGAAGTGGATCAGTAAGATCCAAGCATATGACTTTGACATTGAGTATGTCAAGGGTAAGAATAACGTGGTAGCAGATGCACTTTCACGTAGACCGGCCATGTTATCTCTTATGAGCTTGGATACAGATTGGAGGGCTCGACTTTTAGTGGAGTACTCCAAGGATAGATTTGCATGTGAGGTTCTGGATGGACAGGTGGCTGATGACAGGTACAGGATGGTCGATGAGATCATCTACTACAGGGACAGGATCTTCTTGGCTGAGGGATCTCAACTCAAGAAGAAGATACTTCAGGCATCCCATGATTCACCATTGGCCGGCCATCAGGGATTTATTAAAACCTACAGGGCCATTAGAGAGAGGTTCTCATGGAAGGGCCTCAAGGAGGACGTACTCCAGCACATCAGGGAGTGTGACGTTTGCCAGAGGAGCAAGGGGGTGGTGAGCCATCCTACAGAATTATTGCAGCCTCTTCCCATTCCGGAGGGGAAATGGGAGAGTATCTTGATGGACTTCATCACAGGGTTGCCCATGGTGCAGGGAAAGGATTCTATCTTTGTCGTCGTTGATCGACTAACAAAGTATGCGCATTTTTTCACCATATCCGCGCTTTACAATGTTAAAGACAGTGGCCAAGTCAGTTTTCCGCAGAGGTTTTCGTGCTACATGGTCTTCCTAAGACCATCATCGCGATAGGGACAACCGCTTCATCCTTATTTTGCGGTGAGCTTTTCCTTCTTTGTGGGGACGAGTTGACACCGAGCACCGCCATCACCCACGACGGATGGATTTACCTGAGAGGGCAGTTAACAAGGGTCGAGGTTACCGCGCAACTATGTCGGGCAGCAACGAGCATGGTCCGAAGTGGTTGCATCTCGGGGAGTACTACTACATATCGGGGAGTACTGCTATAACATGACACATCACATGTCCATTGGTATGTCACCATTTTATGCTTTGTATGGGTATCATTCTTTATCTTTTGCTGATGTGATGTTCGGTGCTAGCAAGGCTCCTAGAGCCAAGATTTGGATCCAAGAGAGTCGGGACATTCTCCGAGCTCTCAAGGATAATATGGCTACAACACAAAACCAGCAGAAGCTGTATGCTGACAGAGGTCGGGTGGAGAGACAGTTTGAGGTAGGGGATTTGGTCTACCTATGATTACAGCCATACCGACAGTCGTCACTGAAGCAGAAGGGAGCTGAAAAGCTCAAGCCCCGCTTTTACGGGCCATACAGGGTGATACGCAGGATTGGACAGGTTGCGTATGAGTTGGAGCTGCCCCAAGGCAGCAAGATCCATAACGTTTTTCATGTATCATGCCTGAAGAAGGCATTGGGGCAGCAGGTGACAGTGACAGATGAGCTACCACCTACAGATGATGAGGGGCATTTGGTGTTGCAGCCAGAGGCTATTATTAATACCGGGGAGAGGCAACTATGGAGCAGGACAGTCTGGGAATTCTTGGTGAGGTGGAAGAATTTGCCGGATGAGGATGCCACTTGGGAGAGTGAGAAGATTTTGTAGGATCCATCACTTTAGTTGAGGACAAGAAACATTTTGCTGGGGAGACTGTAATATTCCTAATTAGCAGTGGCTAATTGGAATATTCGATTTTGCTCAATTTTGCCGTCTATAGTTTATTAATAAATAAAAAGGTGAGTGGAGAGGGTCTAACTCACTTATTGGAATAAAACACACTCCCTAGTAGCACAACGTTGTGACTTAAAGGGAGCCAAGGGGGGCCAAGCACCACGTAGAGAGGGGGCCCACGTATGCTCTAGAAGCTATTGCGCAGATGAGGATGAGCACGTGGCAAGAGAGAGAGGCTACGTTGAGGAGATAGGCCTTAGGGTTTTGGAGGAAGGCCAACGTTATAAAAGAGGGAGGAGCCTCCTCATTTGATGCATTCGTTGTTGATGATATTGAGCTGGTCATTTCGACTTCTTGAGCACGCTCGCTGTTTAGCTTGTCTGTAGCACTGTTTAGTGCATTGAGTGTCTCTGGTCGGAGATCTCGCCCTTAGCCTCGGGGGACTTCGAGTGCCTGCTCGGGCAAGGTTATTTCTTCAGCATTTTGTGGGAGGTTTTATTGCGGAGCCGAGCATTCATAGAGACTGCGCAGTCATTGAGAGGGAGGACGCAGTCCATCTAGGAGGTGTTCCAGATTGGGATTTTTGCAGGAGATTTGAGCTGAGATTTTGAGCAGAGGATCAACCTTTTCCTTTGGGAGGATTTTGGTGTAGTTTGAGGTGATATTTCAGTCATTCCTATTCAGCCTCTGCGCAGAGCCTTGGAGGCCAGCGTAATTCCCCAAGGGGGTGTTTTTCGGAGGTCAGCCATTTCTAATATGGTTTCAGGGTTTTGTCGGGATTGGTGAGTAGAGGAGGATTCCAGATTTTCAGCTCATTTCGGCAAGGGGAGTAGCCCCTAGTCATCAGTTCATTTCAGTGGTAGCAACAGTTTTCTAGTAGCGGGGACGCAGTTCAGAGAGCAGCCATTTCCTGTGTATTCTGAGAGTATTTCTTCACTTGCCTTGAGCAAGTTTAGGTGCCATCACTCTGATCACCTATTGTACTTCATTATATTTCTCAGTTTAATAAAATGGCTTAGCATTCTCTCTCTATTTCTGGATGATTTGTCGTACATTCTTTCTATGCTATTATATGTCTGCTGCACTGTTATCTTTATATATTTTCGGGCATTCTAGTTCTATACCACTTGGTGTGTTTATTTCATACTCTTAGAGTCTGGAAAGGGCCAGGTAGCCTCCAGATTTCGTCCTCTTTTCAGAGGCGGCATATCTGGTAAACACCCTCCCAGTCCATCTCTGGTTGGAGTATGTCAAGGGTATTTCGGCAGTATTTGGTAGGGAACAGGTCGGATACAGCGCAGCGAGCCTTTGACAAGCTCAAGGAGGTGATAAGTAGCTGCCCAGTGCTTGCATTGCCGGATTTTACGTAGCCATTTGTTTTGGAGTGTGATGCGTCGGGAGAGGGGATCGACGTAGTATTGATGCAGGGAGGACACCCTATAGCCTTTGAGAGCCGGAAGCTCCTCTCACATGAGAGGTTGTATTCTATATACGACAAGGAGATGTTGGCCATTATGCATGCCTTGGCCAAATTTCGGCAGTATTTGGTAGGGAAATGGGGGATTCGGTGGTGAGGATCGATCACAACAAATGTGTTCTTTGGAGCAGTATGTACCACAGGAGAGGCGTTGGTAAGTGGATCAGTAAGATCCAAGCATATGACTTTGACATTGAGTATGTCAAAGGTAAGAATAACGTGGTAGCAGATGCCCTTTCACGTAGACCAGCCACGTTATCTCTTATGAGCTTGGATACAGATTGGAGGGCTCGACTATTAGTGGAGTACTCCAAGGACAGATTTGCATGTGAGGTTCTGGATGGACAGGTGGCGGATGACAGGTACAGGGTGGTCGATGAGATCATCTACTACAGGGACAAGATCTTCTTGACTGAGGGATCTCAGCTCAAGAAGAAGATACTTCAGGCATCACATGATTCACCATTGGCCGGCCATCAGGGGTTTACCAAAACCTACAGGGCCATTAGAGAGAGGTTCTCATGGAAGGGCCTCAAGGAGGACGTACTCCAGCACATCAGGGAGTGCGATGTTTGCCAAAGGAACAAGGGGGAGATGAGCCATCCCGCAGGATTATTGCAGCCTCTTCCCATTCCGGAGGGGAAATGGGAGAGTATCTCGATGGACTTCATCACAGGGTTGCCCATGGTGCAGGGCAAGGATTGTATCTTTGTCGTCGTTGATCGACTGACAAAGTATGCGCATTTTTTCGCCATATCCACACACTACACAGCAGCACAGGTGGCCGAGCTGTTCTTCAGAGAGGTTTTCAGGTTACATGGTCTCCCTAAGACCATCATCAGTGACAGGGACAGCCGCTTCATGGGCGGATTTTGGTAGGAGCTTTTCCGGTTAGTGGGGACGAAGTTGACACCGAGTACCAGTTATCACCCACAAACGGATGGACAGACGGAGATAGTTAACAAGTGGCTGGAGGGCTACTTGCGTAACTATGTCAGTGGGCAGCAACGAGCATGGCTGAAGTGGTTGCATCTGGGGGAGTTCTGCTATAACACGACACATCACATGTCCATTGGTATGTCACCATTTTATGCTTTGTATGGGTATCATTCTTTGTCTTTTGCTGATGTGTTGTTCGGTGCTAGCAAGGCTCCTAGAGCCAAGATTTGGATCCAAGAGAGTCAGGACATTCTCCGAGCTCTCAAGGATAATATGGCTATAACACAAAACCAGCAGAAGCTGTATGCTGACAGAGGTCGGGTGGAGAGACAGTTTGAGGTAGGGGACTTGGTCTACCTACGTTTACAGTCATACCGACAGTCGTCACTGAAGCAGAAGGGAGCTGAAAAGCTCAAGCCCCTCTTTTACGGGCCATACAGGGTGATACGCAGGATTGGACAGGTCACGTATGAGTTGGAGCTGCCCCAAGGCAGCAAGATCCATAACGTTTTTCATGTATCATGCCTGAAGAAGGCATTGGGGCAGCAGGTGACAGTGACAGATGAGCTACCACCCACGATTGATGAGGGGCATTTGGTGTTGCAGCCAGAGGCTATTATTGATACTAGGGAGAGGCAGCTACGGAGCAGGACAGTACGGGAATTCTTGGTGAGATGGAAGAATTTGCCGGATGAGGATGCCACTCGGGAGAGTGAGAAGATTTTGCAGCATCCATCACTTCAGTTGCTTGAGGACAAGCAACATTTTGCCGGGGGAGACTGTAATATTCCTAATTAGCAGTGGCTAATTGGAATATTCGATTTTGCTCAATTTTGCCGTCTATAGTTTATTAATAAATAAAAAGGTGAGTGGAGAGGGTCCATCTCACTTAGTGGAATAAAACACACTCCCTAGTAGCACAACGTTGTGACTTAAAGGGAGCCAAGGGGGGCCAAGCACCACGTAGAGAGGCCCACGTATGCTCTAGAAGCTACTACGCAGATGAGGATGAGCACGTGGCAAGAGAGAGAGGCTACGTTGAGGAGATAGGCCTTAGGGTTTCGGAAGAAGGCCAACGTTATAAAAGCGGGAGGAGCCTCCTCATTTGATGCATTCGTTGTTGATGATATTGAGCTGGTCATTTCGACTTCTTGAGCACGCTGGCTGTTTAGCTTGTCTGCAGCACTGTTTAGTGCATTGAGTGTCTCTGGTCGGAGATCTCACCCTTAACCTCGAGGGACTTCGAGTGCCTGCTCGGGCAAGGTTATTTCTTCAACATTTTGTGGGAGGTTTTATTGCGGAGCCGAGCATTCATAGAGACTGCGCAGTCATTGAGAGGGAGGACGCAGTCCATCTAGGAGGTGTTCCGGATTGGGATTTTTGCAGGAGATTTGAGCTGAGATTTTGAGCAGAGGCTCAACCTTTTCCTTTGGGAGGATTTTGGTGTAGTTTGAGGTGATATTTCAGTCATTCCTATTCAGCCTCTGCGCAGAGCCTTGGAGGCCAGCGTGATTCCCCAAGGGGGTGTTTTTCGGAGGTCAGCCATTTCTGATATGGTTTCTGGGTTTTGTCGGGATTGGTGAGTAGAGGAGGATTCCAGATTTTCAGCTCATTTCGGCAAGGGGAGCAACCCCTAGTCATCAGTTCATTTCAGTGGTAGCAACAGTTTTCTAGTAGCTGGGACGCAGTTCAGAGAGCAGCCATTTCCTGTGTATTCTGAGAGTATTTCTTCACTTGCCTTGAGCAAGTTTAGGTGCCATCACTCTGATCACCTATTGTACTTCATTATATTTCTCAGTTTAATAAAATGGCTTAGCATTCTCTCTCTATTTCTGGATGATTTGTCGTACATTCTTTCTATGCTATTATATGTTTGCTGCACTGTTATCTTTATATATTTTTGGGCATTCTAGTTCTATACCACTTGGTGTGTTTATTTCATACTCTTAGACAGAGTCTGGAAAGGGCCAGGTAGCCTCCAGATTTCGTCCTCTTTTCAGAGGCGGCATATCTGGTAAACACCCTCCCAGTTCATCTCTGGTTGGAGTTTGCCGTGTTTTAGAAATATTCCCCCAAAAGGGATATTATAGTATGTCTCCTTTTTATGCTTTTTATGGATATCATGCTCTTACTTTTGTTGATGTTATGTTTGGAGCTAGCAAGGGCCCCGGGGCCAAGGATTGGATCCAAGGGAGTCAAGATATACTCCGGGCTCTTAAGGATAACTTAGCCACGACACAAAACCAACAGAAGCTATATGCTGACATAGGACAGGTAGAGAGGCAGTTTGAGGTAGGGGACTTGGTCTACCTACGACTTCAGCCATACCGGCAGTCCACGCTGAAGCAGAAGGGGGTCGAGAAGCTCAAGCCTCGCTTCTATGGGCCTTACAGGGTGATCCGTAGGATAGGGGAGGTTGCTTATGAGTTGGAGCTGCCCACAGGTAGCATGATACACAACATCTTCCATGTATCTTGCCTGAAAAAGTCATTGGGGCAGCAGGTGACTGCAACAGAGGAGCTTTTGCCTATAGATGATGAGGGGAATTTGGTGTTACAACTAGAAGCCATCATAGACACTAGGGAGAGACAACTACGGAGTAGGATAGTCAGGGAGTACTTGGTTAGGTGGAGAAACTTGCCGAATGAGGATGCCACTTGGGAGAGTGAGAAAATTTTGCAAAATCCATCTTTGCAGTTGCTTGAGGACAAGCAACATTTTGGCGGGGAGGACTGTAATATTCCCAATTAGCATTAGCTAATTGGTAATATTAATTTTGTTCAAATTTTGCCTTTCTAATGTTTAGTCAGGAAATAAAGGGGGTGATGGGACTCATAACCCACACTTAGGAGAAAATAATTCCCTAAAGTCACTTAGACAAATTCGGATTGCAGCATGCGGCCCAGGGAAGCCAGGTGACAGCGTAGGGAGAGGGACAGCATGGGCCAGGTAGTGTAGTGGCAGCGTGGGCTAGGACAACGCAATGGTAGGGACAACGTGGCCAAGGAGGGACATTGCAGTTGAATGGGGCCCAAGGGAGAGCTAGGCTCTCAAGCATAAAAGGAAGGGGAGGCTCAACATTCAGTCATTCTATTATGCATCTTCTGATTTTCTGTCTTTCAGACATTGAGCATGCTTATGCTGTTTAGCGAAGTCTGCAAGTGTTGTTCAGCATGCGGGTGTCTTCGAACGGAGATCCCAACCTTGGCCTCGGGAGACTTTGAGTGCCCGCTCAGGTGAGGAGATCCACCATTGTTTTCCAGAGCAGAGCATACAATACTCTTCAGCGAGGAGCATGCAGTCACTAAGGCAGCGTAGCCACACTCGGGGATTACACAGTCGTAGGAGGAGGCAACACCAGGAGAGAAGGGAGATCAGGGATTTCAGCTCGGGAGTATTGTGAAGGGATTAGCCCTTCACAAATCATCATTTGCAGTAGGAGGTGGCCACCGTTGCAGTTTATCAATTCAGGGCCAACGTACTCACCTGGAGTGCGTGATTTTCCAAGGAGGGTCAAATTTCGAGGTTAGCCATTCCATGATTCCTTCCTAGGTTTTTCTGAGTTATTGGAGGAGAGCTCATATCCAGAGTTTCATGTTTTTCTAAGCAGGGGAGCAGCCCCAAAGAGCAGCTCCATTCCAGACAGCAGCAGTAGTTCCAACTTCTGGCAGTAGCAACAGCAGCATCAAGGAGTTACGCAGTCATAGAGAGAGCAGCCATTCACTGGGAGATTCTGAGAGTATTTTTAGCTTTCCTTGAGCAAGCTAGGGTACCATCATTATGATCACCTTTGTACACATATTATCTTTTAGATTATAATAAAATGGCTCAGCATTTGTCCATGTTTGCAGTGTTTTTCATGATGTCTCTATTTGTTGTAATTATTGTTTATGTTGCTTTATATTGTTGTTTATATCCTATTCGGAATATTATAACGCAATCCTGAAGTTTTCGCTGATTCAGAGTGCCGAAAGCAGTGCTACAGAGCTTCAATAGTTGTTGGTGGGGTTAAATTTCTGAAGGTGCAGAAATTAGCCTGAACACTAGTTAACAAAGAGCGGGAGGAGAACAAATTCTCAGAGGATTTCCAGCCAAAAAAATTTGCAGATCGATCAGAGGATCAAAGAGAGCTGATTCGTTGTGATTTGGCAGACTTCCAAGAGAGGAAGTCAGTTGTTAGAGGGAGTAGAGGGTGCCTTTCTCGCCAAGGACCCTAGATCTGAGTCTCTAGCATAGAGAGAAGGATTAGTTCCGACAGATTTATTGAGCAGATGGCACCTCAAGGACTACGTGATCAGGATAGGTTGGACGACTTGTCCAACTTTGCAGTCTGGAATGCCAAAATCCTGGTAGTCATGGAGGCATACGGTCTGAGGGAGCATGTAGAGAAAGTCCTGGCCACGCCAACCAATGTGAAGCTCCTAGAGAAGCATGAAGAAGCAACGGCACACGCCAACGCTTCATCATGGACGATGTCAAAGATCATGTAGTGCCTCACATAGCCGAGAAGACAACGACTCATGGTATGTGGGTGGCTTTGACTTCACTATATGAAGGAAGATCCGTCCAGAGGAGAATGCTTCTGGAGAATTAGATGAGGTTATTCATGATGGCTAAGGGAGAAGAGATCGAACCGTTCCTTTTCAAATTACAGACGATGAGGGATTAGTTGAATGCCATAGGAGTGAAAGTGGAGGATGATGTGATGGTGAGGACTGCACTCAATGCGGTCACAGAGCACTGGGAAACTTTTGTCCAAACTATCTTGGGCAGAGCGGACCTTCTCAACTGGGACAGTATGTGGGCGATCCTCCGTCAAGAAGAACTCCATCGGTTCACCAAGAGACAGTACAACACCAGATCAAGTAAAGTTAAGAAGGAAGAGGAAGAAGATGCAGCCTTGGCATCAAAGAGGCAACAAGGGAGGAAGAAGCGTGATCTATCAAAGATCAGTGTTTCCAGTGTGGCGAACTAGGACATTTCGCCAGTAATTGTCCTAAGAAGAAGAAGGACAAGGAAGATTCTACCTCCAAGGCAGTTGTGGCAGACGATGGCTCCAAAGATGACATAGCCATGAGCGCTCATGAACCATGAAAGTGGGGCGACATGGATCTATAGAGTAACTACAGAGTGATGGTAGGATCCTTTAAGTAGCCCAACTCTTGGATCAAATACAAGCTACGAAAGCCATAAGACAGTAGCGGGACAAGTGGAGCAGTGGGTGCAGAGAGTCACAGATGGAGTAGAGGCAAAGTTGGATGTTGAGAGGAAGCAACGCAATGCAGATGCAGCAGCAGCGTAACAACTTAGCGTAGAGGGGCTGATGAGAATTCACCAGCGTAGTGCAGGCTGGCTTACGCGGAGCAGAGCTACAGCAGCACTGTGGCTTCAGGAGGACAGTGCAGAGCAGCAGCCTATGGAGATTCAGTGATGAGGATGCAGCCCAACTGACTTGTCTGTCAAAGATTGGGTAGGGGTTTTCAGTTGTTTCTCTCAGCAACTAAGTTGCAGTGCAACAATTGGCAGCACGATGCAACAGATTGAGAGGGAGCTGCATTACAAATGTAGCAGTGGCGGTGGCAGCGTCATGGGCAGCAGTACAGGAGAGCAACAACATCGCAGTGATGAAGGGCAGCAGGCCAAGCATCAGCGCAGAGACCCACACCAGAGATTAGTGCAGAGCTTCGGGGTGAAGTAGTACTGTGCTAGAGCACTTTCCTCTCTAAGAGGGAGTGTTGAGATTTTGAGTGTTGGGGTAGCTTCGGATGTGCTCTAACTCCCAAAATTTGTGGAGGGACTAGAGTACATGAGATCTCCAAGACCCAGAAAGGGATTTGAGAAATTCCATCTGGTTTAAGAAAAAAATTAATTAATTAATATTTTTAATTAAGGAACCTAAGTCTAACTTAGGAAAATTAAAATATTAAAGGTAATTAATTTAAACATGTAAGGGAAATGACTCAAGTCACACAGATCAAGCTTTCTTTTAATCTTAGCCGTCGATTCAAGTTTAGATCACGGTCGTTGGTTTCCCAACGAGAAAAGTATAAAGGAAAGGCTTGGAGTCAGTTGGAGAACACACACACACGGAGGCAGAGCACTGAGACTAAGCTGGAATTCTAGGACGTGGTTTGCTAAGAATTTCCAAGAGTGTTTCAGCTGCAGCGAGGGGTAGTATTGGCTAAGGGGATGATCTGATCCCAGACCCAAGAGTCAGCAAGAGGCAGAGGAAGTACTAGTTAGAGCAGCGCAAAGGGAGCACCAGCTGCGCAACGTAGAGGGCTTCAGTGCTACACAGACCCAGAAAGGGCAGCGCAGAGGCAACAGGAGGCCATCAGGGCTTACGCAGGCCCAGCTAGGGCAGCGCAGGGACTACCTAGTCTGGGGTTACGCAGGCCTCTCCTGAGCAACACAGGGGCACCAACAGCCTAGCAGAGTTGATGCAGAAGGCTTCAAAGCAGAGCTGGGGTTTCTGAAGACCGAAAGGGGCTGAATTCTGTAAATCCCATTTGAGGGTGTGAATCAGTCCAGTTTTTCGTCTTCGAAACTGAGGTATTGCTGCAAATTTTTGTTTTTTTCTGTCGGGTTAACCAGTAAGGTGCCCAAATTTTTTGTACTTAGAATCTACTTAATAATAAAAACCCTCTAGCAGCCAGAAGACCGGTTTTCCCGCATTGGGTTTTCTGGGGATAGTTGTCCAAAAAATCTGTCACTTTGTCTGTGCATGTATTCAATTTAGATTTGTATCTGTGAAGATTGTTAATGTGTTTACTTCGATGTTAATGCTGAAATTTCAGATTAATAACTTGATTAAGTAGGAGAAGCATAACCAGATTTAATAGTAGGGTTTTTGCATAAGTAATATTCAGAAATTTTCATAGCGCAGAGTTGGTGGGCAACAGTGTCAGACATTAGCAGCGCAAAGGAAGATGTTGCAAAATTAGAGCAATACTCAGTAGGGGGTATTATTAGAGCACATTCCTCGCTAAGAGGGAGTGTTGATTTGGGTAACATCAGATGTGGTCTAAGTCTCAAATTTGGCAGGGAAACTCAGACACATGTATTCCAGAGAACCCAGAAACTGTTTGTAAAAATTCCA
Organism: Pinus albicaulis; assembly: GCA_034641835.2. Classification (NCBI taxonomy): domain Eukaryota; kingdom Viridiplantae; phylum Streptophyta; class Pinopsida; order Pinales; family Pinaceae; genus Pinus; species Pinus albicaulis. Next base: position 287,975,907 of record CM076571.1, on the reverse strand, counting down.
CTCAGAATGAGCTTTATTAAAATAATTAATTATTTTTAAAGGGACCATAAGTCTTTGGCACTCTGGGACTCCTTCTCGGCCTCTGGAACTGAAAACGTCTCTCCCTCAACAAATCGATTTTGCCAATAGAGGCTGCTGCGCTACCCCAATGTCAGCCTCTTTGTGGCTCTTCTACCTCTCTGCAAACGCACTCATTGGATCTGGAATGCCTCCTCCAGCCTCATTCTCTCTGTCCCTCTCTCACTGCTTCGATCTCTGACTCTCTCTTCGACAACTTACTGTTGCTATTCTAGAAATCGACCTGCCAAGAAATCAAACTTTTTGTGCTCTCAAGTGATTTCTCCATCTCCACATCGATCTCCTTTTATAATCCACTGTTGGAGCACCAACTGTGAAAATTTCTGAATATTACTTTATGCATAAATCTACTGTTAGATATGGTTATACTTCTCCTAGTTAACAAGTTATTAATGCTGAAATCTTCAGATTAACATTGAAGTAAACACATAATAGACTTTCGTCGATTCAGATGTAAAACATAAAAGTACGTGCATACATAGACAAAGTGACACAAGATTTTTTGTACAATAGTCCCTAGAAAAACCCAATGCGGGAAAACCGATCTGCTGGTTGCTGGAAGGTGTTTATTATTAAGTAGTTTTCTGAATACAAAAAAACTGGGTATCACACTGGTAAACTCGACAGAGAAAAATATAGATCTGCAACTAACCTTTTGTTCTGAAGCCAAAACGTTGACTGATCCACACCCTCAAATGGGATTTACAAGACTCAGCCAAATCTTGGTCCTAGAATCCCCAGCGTTGCCCCGAAGCCCCTGTGTCAGCCTCTGCAGCCTCTGCACTGGCCTGGAGAGGGTTGCGTAACCCCAAAATGGGTGATGTAGACCCTACGCTGCCCCTGAGGGTATCTGCGTAACCCAGATGGGTCCCCGGCTGACCAGCGCTGCCCCAGAAGGGACTGCGTAGCACTTGCGTAGTTGAAGCTACCCCTGCGCTGAATAGTTGTTGCCCTCTCTGCTTCTGCTGCCTCTGGAAGCTGCTCTCTGACTCTTGCTGATTCTAGGCACTGGGATTAGATCATCCCCTTTGCCTAAACTACCCCTTTCTGCAGCTGAAACAATTCTGGAAATTCTTAGCAAACCACACCCTAGAATTTCAGCTTAGCTTCAGTGCTCTGTCTCTGTGTGTCCTCTCAAAATGACCCCAAGCCTTTCCTTTATACTTTTCTCATTGGGAAACCAATGACCATGATCAGATCTTGAATCGATCCCTAAGATTAAAAGAAAGCTTGATCCCTGTGACTTAAGACAATTTCATCACATGTTTTAATTAATTACCTTTAATAATTTAATTTTCCTAAGTTAGACTTAGGGTCCATAATTAAAATTATTAATTAATTAATTATCTCCCAAACCGAATGAAATTTCCCAAATCCCTTTCTAGGTATTGGAGATCTCATGTACTCTAGTCCCTCCATAAATTTTGGGAGCTAGAGCACATCCGATGCTACCCCATCACTCAAGAAAACTCAACACCACCGACCAAGATTAAAACATAAGCGATGACTAGGATCATCTCTGGATCGATCTGTGTGAGTTTCTAGACTATTCTCGCCTTGACTTAATTAATAATGATTAATTAATCAATTTTCCGAAGTTTAGACTTAGGAAACATTAAAAAAATGGTTAATAATCTAATTAAGTCACTTCTAAGCGGAATTTCCAAAAACGATTTTTGGGTTCTGGAGATCTCATGTATTCTAGCCTCTCCACAAAGATTCGTGGCTAGAACACCTTTGTTGCTCCAAAAACTAACACTCCCTCTTAGCGAGGAATGTTTTCTAGTATTGTTGCACACCCTGTAGCAACACCCTGTCTCTGCATCATCTCTTGTCACGTTGTTGATGTCTAGTGCTGCTGCCCACTAACTACTGCGCAACTTTGATATGCGCTGCATTTGTGTTGCTACTGACCCTGCTGAACTGTTGCCAACACTACATCTCCATTGCAACTCTGTTTTTGTTTCTACTGCAACATCTGAAACATAAAAACATCCAAAATACTGAATCGATTGTGATCAGTTAGTGCATTTGTCACTCGAGCCTTTCACTGCTACTAGTCGCTACACTGTTCGCTGAAAACACTGCGCTACTGCTGACTCTGCACTGTGCCAACTGCACTGCTTCCAACTCTGCATTGCGCTCCCCAACATCTGACTACTATTAGTATTTGCAATTGTCACTCTAGCTTCTGACTGCATCAACTGTCATTGATCCATCCTGCTAATGAATATTGTGGGCCCCCGTAGCTAGGTACCGATCCAAGGGGTGGACTCCTCAAGGATTTTGCCCATTTGTAGCGCTCTGGGGCTATAACACCAAGTCACCACACCTCACTCATGGGGATATATCGGCGAACATAGCGAAGTTTTCCTGTAGCCTGGAGGAAAGCCTATCGATCTCTGCAGAAGCCGCCTACTGGTCCTGCTTCTCCTCCTTGTCCTTCTTCCTGAGAGGACTCTGGGCATTGTAGTGACCAAGTTCACCAAACCTGAAGCACTTGACCTTCGACAGGTCCTTCTTCTTCTTCCTTTGTTCCCTCTGTCCCTGACTGGGACCCTTAGATGTAAGGGCCACATTCTCCTCCTCCTTCACTTTCTTCTGCCCGCTACTGCTGCTGCCACTTATGGAGCTCTTTAGCAGAGATCGTCTCAACTCCTCTTGTTGCAAATCAACCCACACCCTGTCTCATCCTGGTAGTGTGTCTCTGCCTAATATACTTTGGAAAAAAACCTGCCAATCCTTAGAGACGTTGTTGAGAGCTAATCGCACTAGTTCTGAAGGTTGAGGTGTTGCTCCAACAACTAACAACTAGTCCTGAACTTCTTGAATCCTGGTGAGGTAGGGGTCTATGCCTTCCCATTTCCGCATCCAGATGAGCCTCAACTTTTCCTCGAGGTACATCATCTGTCGCTCGGAAGTACCTTGATACAACCTAGCGAGAGCATCCAACATCTTCTTGGAAGTATCTTTTCCAGCTATATGCGAGACTGTTGATTTTGTAGCATTGGAAATTGTTCCAAGTCTCATATTTTGGGAGGAGTCTTGGACATCAGTATTCCATAGAACCTAGAAATCGTTTGTGGAAATTCCACTCGGTTCATGCTTTATTAAAATAATTAATTATTTTAAAATGATCCCTAAGTCTAAACTTAGGGAAATTAAATAATTAAAGGGTATTAATAAAGCAAAGTGTGAATCTTCTAGAAAACGAAGATCAAGTCATGCTTTAATCTCAACCATTGATTAGAGATCTAATTTGGGTCGTTGATTCATCAACGAGGAGATTATAAGAAAAGGCTTGAGGGTCATTTGGAAAGCAAGCCGAGCACACACTCAGTACCTGAAGGAAATCGATTATGAAGGAATAGAATTCGATTTTAGAGGGAGAGGTTGTAGAGGCGGAGTTGCAGACGTAGAAGGAGGAAGGGAGAGTCCTCAGTCAACAGAGGAAGAATAAGGCAAGAGGAGGACGCAAAAGGGACAATGCTGAGCAACAACATTGGTCCTCCACATAGAGTGACGCAGTCCAGCGCAGTGACTGTGTAGAAGACCACGTAGAGTGACGCAAAGGGAGAAAGGGTGCCTCCCGTGTCTCAGAAATTCTTTCGAAGGGTTTGGAAAGATTATTTCAGGTGTATTCTAGACATATGCGCGTCAAATTTTTGTAAATAATTATCATAATTAAGTAGGTGAAATAAATCAATCACTGCAGTAGTATTTCAGCTTGAAAATTTCACATGGTATCAGAGAAAAAGACGAGAAACAGAAGAGGAGGTTCTACAATGGAACGAAGGTCTGACAACGATGCACCATCAGCTCGGAAGGGTTCACACACTCCTCCAAAATGCATGGAGGAACAGAGGAATCATAACGTTTCGTTTATGGCTTCCAAACTAGAAGAGGATTTTGCTTGTGTGTCGAGCATGGCCTCTCGAGGAGTCTGGTATATTAACAGTGGAGCATTTGCTCACATGACGGGAGTTCGAGAATGCTTCTCGAGCTACTAGGAAGAGTAGATGAATTTTCAGATCGTGATGGGAAACAAGGCCAAGTGTACCCCTATTGGAAGAGGAACCATAATATTTCAAACAGAAGCTGGTAACAAGCTTCGGGCCACCAATGTATTGCATGTACCAGGATTAGGGATGAACTTGCTGTCGGTGTTTCAACTTCAGAACAAGGGTTATGATGTATACTTTATTGGCAACAAAGTTTATGTCAAACGCCCTAGTTGGAAAAGAAAGGCACAAATTGGAGTAAGGAGCCATAAACTGTATAAGTTACAGCTCGAGTCTCCAATGGCACTGACAGGTAGTCTTGAGGAAAGGGATTTGAATGAATTATGGCACGAAGAATGGGGCATCTACATCATGGAGCCTTGAGGATCCTCAAGAAGACTGTCACGGGAGCCCCAGAACTTAGCACCCGAAAATACGATGTCTGCAGGGGGTGTGTATTAGGGAACTATGCCAAAGAAACATTACCAAGAAGCATTAGTAGGGCCAAGGGTGTGTTGGAATTGATACTCTCAGACATCTGTGGACCAATGTCCATGAATGCTTTCAGTGGTGCAAAGTATTTTATTACCTTTATTGATGACCATTCCTGAAAAACATGGATTTACTTTTTGAAGACCAAAGATGAGGTCTTTGAGCGTTTCAAAGAATTCAAGGCTTTGGTAGAAAATCTAACTGGAAAGCAGATCAAGAAATTGCGATTAGACAATGGTGGAGAGTACATTGATAAGGACTTCACGAGGTTCTGCGGAAAGGAAGGCATCAAGAGAGAATGAAAAACTCCATATCATTCGGAGTAGAATGGAGTTGTAGAGAGGAAGAATAGGACCATTGTGGAAGTTCCGAGGGCGATGTTGTATGATCAAGACATGCCCAAATTTCTGTGGGCTGAAGCTTGCAATACAACAGTATATGTGCAGAACAGGGTGTCTGATAGAGCATTGGGTAAGGTTACTCCTGAGAGTGTGTTCACTGGCAGCAAGCCTGAGGTGAGCCTCTTCAGGATATTTGGCAGTATAGCGTATTGCCATATACCCGATGAGAACAGGAAGAAGTTAGATCAGACTGCTAAGAAAGGATACCTTGTGGCATATAGCGAAAATGCGAAGGCATATTGCATCTATATTCCCGAGTAGGAAGATCGTAGTAAGATGAGATGGGAAATTCATGGAGGAGATAACCTTCTGGAGATCCCGAGAGATGTCTATAGCTACGCAGTCTGAGGAGGATCCGTTGGTTCAGCCACAACGGCCTACAAAAGATGGCTCTAGTGCCTCTCCACGGCATAAGGATTCTGAGGAAAGTTCTTCCGAGGAAGTGCAAGAAGGAGAGCAGGTGAATCCACCCACCACTAGTGGAAGGACGAGCAGAGAACTCCAACAGATCTTGAGGGATGCAAAGGAATTTATTGGAGCCCCTAGAAATGAGAAAAGGGAACACAGGCAGCCAGACAGGTGCCAGGCACTGGTAGCACAGGTTGGAGCACCCTCTAGTTTTCAAGAGGCAGTTATCCACCTTGATCAGGTGTGGGTAGACGCTATGGTGGAGGAGTAAAGCTCCATCATGACAAATGATGTATGGGAAGTAGTTCCTAGACCTCAAAATAGATCGGTTGTAGGATCAAGGTGGATCTACAAGATCAAGAATGCTGCAGATGGCAGCATAGAGAAATTCAAAGCTAGGTTTGTGGCTAAGGGGTATGCACAGAAGGAAGGAATTGATCATGAAGAAACCTTCGCCCCTGTAGCTCGGTACACTTCGATCAGATCCGTCATCTCTCTTGCAGCGCAAATGGGATGGGAAATTCACCAGATGGATGTCAAGACAACATTCTTGAATGGGGTGATAGAAGAGGAAGTGTACATAGAACAGCCAGAGGGCTTTGAGACGCATGAGCAGACGACTCATGTGTGCAGGGTTAAGAAAGCCTTGTACGGACTGAAGCAAGCCCCTAGAGCATGGTATGGGTGAATTGATAGCTACTTGTAGAATATGGGATTTGTTAAGAGTGACGCAGATCCCAACCTCTACTATCTAAGAGTAGGGGATGAGCCGCTAATTCTGGTATTATATATAGATGATCTCTTCTTGACTGGATCATCTAAGAGAACCCATAAACTGTTTGTGGAAATTCCACTCGATTCATGCTTTATTAAAATAATTAATTATTTTAAAGCGATCCCTAGTTCTAAACTTAGGGAAATTAAATAATTAAAGGGTATTAATATAACAAAGTGTGAATCTTCTAGAAAATGAAGATCAAGTCATGTTTTAATCTCAGCCATTGATTAGATATCTATTTTGGGGTGTTGATTCATCAACGAGGAGATAATAAGAGAAGGCTTGAGGGTCATTTGGAAAGCAAGTTGGGCACACACTTAGTACCCATAGGAAATCGATTCGGAAGGAATATAATTTGATTTCAGAGGGAGAGGTTGTAGAGGCATAGTTGCAGAGGCAGAAGGAGGAAGGGGGAGTCATCAGAGGAAGAAGAAGGTAGGAGGAGGACACAGAGGAGACAACGTTGAGCAGCAGCACTGGTCCTCCAAGCAGAGCAATGCATCTAGCGCAAAAGACCATGCAGAGTGACGCAGAGCGAGAAAGGGTGCCTCCCATGTGTCAGAAATTCTTTTGAAGGGTTTGGAAAAATGATCTTAGGTGTATTCTAGACATCTGCTCATCAAATTTCTGTAAATAACTTATCATAATTAAGTAGGCGAAATAAATCAATCACTGCAGTAGTATTTCAACTTGAAAATTTTACAGAGACTACATGATCCCTGACACCATCTAGGATCAATCGCTTCGCTCGTGCCATCTCCTTTCTGTAGTCTTTCAACTGATCTGCATCCTGGGGAACCAACACTACATTATCAATGTAGGCTTTCAGGCCAAATTCGTCCAGAAGAAAGGATATCCTTGCCTTCCAGATGACATAGTTGGATGCTCCATCCAACCTGTCCTGATCACGAAGCCATGTTGTGGTCATCTTTGATCAAGTCGAAAACTCCCTCTTTCCCTATGCCCAGCTATTACTCTGCTACTCAAAGTCCCTCCTGGAATGCGTGGCTCTGCTAGCTACTACTGCCAATCTGCAACTGGAAATTAGAACTTCCGAGACTAGAAGTTCCCTGAGAGAAATTTTCCCTCCGTGTGTGCTCTTCTTTCTTCCATCTGACACAGGTTCTGCTCTAGTGAACTACTGTAGAAACCCTCTGCGTCCAGCTAGAGATCTGCCCAACGAAAACTCTGAGCTGCTACCTCTGCCTCTGGAATTACTCGATCTAGAAAGATCAAATTTTTTTGCCCCTCACTTAGAAAAATCGAACCTTCACAAGTAACTTGTAATATTCCCAATTTTCCATCAGTTAATTGGAAGTTCTTACTTTTCTTACTTAATTAAGTAAATAAAATGGTGGAGGGACCCATAAACCCCATAGAAGAATAAAATCCACCTTTTTTGTGTGAATGTGGGTTAGTAAATAGTAGATCATCATCATGGAGTAGTGGAGTAGCTCATTAATGGAGGAAGAGTGGAGATCATGAGGAATAATGAGGAAGATGTGGAGATAGTGGAGGAATAAAAGTAAGATCATAGAGAATTAATGATGTAGTGATGGAAGAAGTGGTGCATTAAATGAACACATGATGGAGGAGTGGAAAGTAAATGTAGAGATGATGGAGATCATGGAGAGACATCGCAGTCTTCATGGAGACTAGTGGCCACATGTACAACGCAATTATGAGGTGGGCCAAGGCTAGGGAAGGCTCACAACCATATAAGGGAGATGAGGGCAGCAAAGCAAATTAGTCTGGAATTTGATATTGTATTTTCGTTTGACATTATTTGCATGCTTTAGCTGTTTAGCTAAGTCTGTTGTGTTGTTTAGCACATGGGTGTTCTCGAGTGGGAATCCCACCCTTACCCATGGTGGACTTCGAGTGCCTACTCTGGGAAGGTTATTTTGAGCAGCTATTCATCATCTGACATTGGTGCTACATTCAACACCTCTCTTCTGCATATACAGCTTCAGGAATTATGCATTCCTGTCTTAGGGCTTGAGAGGATGAAGGTAGTTTCTAGCATTTCAGCTAGGAAACCGGTGGAGGATTCATCCTTTCACCTTGGGCTTCCATTTCAGTCTTCTAGGAGTAGCATTGTGATATCCGGCATCAGGCCATCATATTACACCTCCATGCAACAACAGTTCCTTCAGGGATTGCACAATCCAGCCAGGCAGATCTAAGGGAGGAAGGAAGTTCCAAGTATTTCAGCTTGGAATCCCGTGAGGCGTCTTTCCTTCACTGTGGAGAGATTATTTACATGAGCTATGAGCATTATTTCATCATCTATCAACAGGCCACAACTCCAGCCTCCTTGATAGCGCAATCTAGTTCAGCAGTTGTGCAGTTTGCAGCTGCAAATTGAGCAGAGAAAGGAGGAGCTAGATCTCAAGCTTCTAGCTTGGAGATTAGGAGAAGGGATCAACCCTTCAATTAGTACCTTGAGTGGGTGCTATTGTAGCTGATAGATCATTCTTTCAGCCCCATATCAGCAGTTGTCTCTAGGGAATGCGTAACTCAGCTAACAGGGGTGCAATGTGCCACCCAAAAAGGGTCGAAAATCCAAAGTTAAAATCTGGCCAAACCATTTCTGGGTTTTTCGAGTAGAATCCGTGGTTAAAATCCCAAATCTTTCTGAGCATACCAACAGCTTCTCACACATAGATCTTCTTCACAACAACAACAGTTTCCAGTAGCAGCAGTTATATTTTCTAGTGCTAGATTTCTTTAGTGTATTTCAATCATCTTGTGGCTTGAGTGCATTCATTTTGGAGCATTGTGTACTTACCTTGCTGTTGATCCTTAAGGATATGGTTCCGCTGTTTTCTGCCCACATGTATGATGTTTTGATGTATTCTGGCATTTTTCCAGTTCTACATGTTTAATTCTTATTTTACCGTAGTTGGAATTGTGCATATGTTCTATATTCCTGTGACCCGTCTTTTCCATTTTGGGATATTACATAACTCGGCCTCTTGGCAGAATGACTGCTTTGCCCTTGGGAATTTCGTCCTGCTGCTCTCACTGAGCAGTGAAATTTCTTCTTTTCACTTCTAAGCTCTCCGACTAATCAACTGCACTCGATACCATGTGAAAATTCCAAACCGGAATCGTATTGCAGCAACTGGAAATTATTCCCCTAATTGTTAATTTAATTTAACAATTTATTCGTTGATTACTATGACAAACACTGAATAAATCACATTTCAATCTACACAAATAAAACTGTAGAAGAATAAACGCTGGAAGCAATGCTAGCACACATAAAATTAACACAATTATTTTTGGACGAAAGTCCCCGGAAAAACCCAATGCGGGAAAACCGGTGTAACAGCTGAGGGTTTTATTATTATGCAGCAGTGAGAAATTTTGAGTACAACTGGATGCCCAAAATATGGCAATCCTACAAAGAAAAATACTGGCAAAAATGTAGTGAGGAATTTTCCTCACCCCACAGGCAAACTCCTGACACGACTTGCCTTCATAAATTCATCCCTCTGACTCTTTGCGTCAGCCTCTGCACTGCTCTGTGCAGCCTGCTGGACGTCTAGCCTCAGACTGGTCTTTGATGAAGTCATTCTGCTTTTTGCTTACTAAAAATATGCTTCTCCGACACTCTGGGACTCCTTCTCGGCCTCTTGAACTGCAACTCTAGTTTTTGTAGCATCAGAAGTGTTCTAGCCATGAAACTTTATGGAGTGTGGATCAGGGGAATGCTCCAAGTGACATGCCATGGTACAAGGGTAGCTATAATAAGGGAAGCCCACACATGGGTATATGAATGTAGGAGGGAGCAAATCGTGGTTCATGAGTTACCCCGACCTTTGTTTTTCCACCCTTCTTGATATGCCTTTTGGCTTTAATCGATTTTTTTTAGTAATTGCTCAGGGCTCCAGGCAATGAGAGCAGGATGCGTAGGATATAGCAGTAGGTACCCCTTTTTAAGGTGGGTCATTTCATTTCCCACCAAGGGTTGGGACAATCATGGGTTCTTTAATGATGGAGGGGGCTCATCTAGGGCCCATAGGCACCAGGGTGATGGCCATAAATAAGGGGTAGAGCTCATTTGTGGCTTTTGACCACGTGCTAATTTGTATGTTATGGACATCTTATGCATTTTGTGGTATATTTCTTGTTGAGAGTGGCCGAATTATGTTTTTTCTTTTATTTTAGCTGCATCAACCTCTGGGGCATCGTTCCAGGCCCAATCCAAATTGTGGACAAGGGGAGGGGAAAGTTAACCCTATGTGGACCTAGTGGAAACATCTGGACTTGAATGGGACTAGAATGAGTGGTAAGGAGTGATGTATATGGTGTCGGGAAGCGGTACCACGCAGCCAAAATTAGGATTTCCCATATAGTGTCAACCCTAAAGCTAATGGCCAGTAAAGGGGATCCCACAGGACTAGGATACAAGGGTAACCACCAAATCGAGCGGAGGAGACAAGAGTACTGACTTAGCCCACTCTTTCCACTGAATCCCTCCACCAATCCATGCCCAAAAGTGTCCATGAAAAGTAAGGACAATGAAAAGTCATGCATTCGGGGTCAGGGGGCCCACCTTCAAACATGCAATCATAACACATGGGTGAGGGACCACATGGCTGGCTCAGGTGGTAGAGATAATGGCACATCGAGCTATCTGGTGGTTGCAAGGGGCTGTTGGCTGCCGACTGAGGACCATCTAGGTGAATCTAGGTGAAAAATGTTCTCCTATGCATACTACCCACACGTAGTGGGTAACATGTTCAAACAAGCAACAAGAACGAATTAAGGAGGAAAAATCTTTGCTTCAACTCCAAGGGACCTTGGGAGCCTAGTCACTCATGCTTGGGTAAAATGGTAGAGATATTAGGATTAGAACCAAAGGGGATTCTTTCTGATGATTATGATAAGATGGGTTCTTCTACTATAGTTGAATCCATTGATTTTCATGAGAACACCCTTGGACAGTATGGAAAATCATGTGCAGATGTTGACAGCAGTTCACCTATGCATCCATGTTTGATGGCTGAAAATGGTGACCAACAGATTGTTCCCATGTGTGAAAAAGGCCAAGGAAAAGAGCACTCAGAGGTGCATGAACATGAGGGGTGTATGACATACATAGTGTGCATAATGAGTCATCTTTGGAGAGCCACTTGAAGGCTCAAGTAGGGGCCATGGTAAAGGGGGTTGAGCATCCATCTTTGGGGCCAGCCATCGATGAGGTGCAAGTAGATGCAGAGGTATCCAGCAGGACTACAGGATGTCCAGATCATAGCTGCTAGGAGAAGATTGAGCATCTCAGGACAGATCTTATGGTGATGAAGAAGAAGACCTAGACACTTCGAGACACCATCTTGCAGCAGATCAGTGAGCTTGAGGTCCTTGGAGTTAGGCGTGCCAAGACCGCTGCCAAGCTTTCCAGTATTGGGGAACAACTAAAATCCCTAGCAAGGCAGCAAGAGGACTATACTTGGGAGTTTCTACGAAAGGTGTTGCTCTTTTTTGTGCTCATTAACCTCTTTGCTACCACGTGCTATGTTCTAGACCTTCGATACATATAAAGTGTGCCCAATTGGAACCTCATGGTGAGATTTACCTCTAGAAAAGTCTGCATCAAGCCAACAATACTTCTACACCTTTGTTCTTCCATTGGATGATGAATGGTGCTTTGGAAAACTAGCACAAGGAACATGGACTCCAAAGTTCAAACATCTCCCCCCACAACCTATAACCTTCAACTGCATGCACTTGGTGAGAGAGGAAAGCCCATAAAAATGTGAAATGAGACACATTTTCTGATAATAATAACTACTATGTCCACATCCCTGCAAAATGCTTCCAATGCCAAGAAGTGATCATACAATCTCCTTAGTAATCTTGTTGAGAGAGAGAGATGGTAGACTCCTCTTTGTATTATTTATTTGCAGAAGATAAAACTGTTGAAGAGTGATCTTGTTTGGCCAAGTTTCCTAAATAGGTGAGTGATTAGTATGTAACAAGTCACTAGAAAATACAAAAGATAAGTGCTACAATACACAATAGATAAAGTACAATAGTGTATTGAATTACAACCAGAACATGTTCACTAGACTAAATCTCATCAATCTCCCCAGAAGAACAAAGTTTCAGTGTAGTTATATCTGACTGGCCTATGATGTGGGAATAATAATGTGGCAAATACTTGGATGGGAATGCAACTTTATTTTTCTCAAAGGGACAATTTCAATCCTGGGCTAGGAGTTTGACAGCGATGGCTGAAATCAAGTAACCCACTTCCCTAAGAATGACCAGTGATCCCTTTATTGGATTGAAGTATTTTCTATTTTGCAATTAGTAAATAATTGAATGGGTTGAATCTAGAATCACGTACAATTTCTCCCTGGACATTGTTTCAACCAAATAATTATTTGTTAAATCTGGATGCATTTAGAATGGATTAACTGTATGCCATGATCATTAAGGTTAACTGTACGCCATGACTTTGTTGTTTGCATTGTAGACAGAGGAAACAAAAAATGCAGACAAGAATGGGCCATATGGAATTATAAGTGCCATCGTTATATCCATCATTGTGGGCTGGGGATATATACTTGGCATAACATTTGCAGTTACAAATATCCCTGATCTTTTGAGCAGTACAAATGATGCTGGTGGTTATGCAATTGCGGAAATTTTCTATCAATCATTCAAGAACAGATATGGAAATGGAACTGGGGGGATAATTTGTCTGGGAGTTATTGCCGTGGCTATATTTTTTTGTGGCATGAGTTCAGTCACAAGTAACTCGAGGTAAACACTCAGCAAATTGTTTTTCTGGATACAACTCATTATTGATAATACAAAATATTCTACAGCTATGTATTTTTTGTTTTGTTTTACCTAATTGCTTCAATCTCACAGTTCCTTTATTGATGGTGCTTGATTTTTTTGTCACTTCCAGTTAAGAGATGTAGTCGAAAATAACAACTCTCTAACAACCATACATACGACTATGTTTATCACAGAATGACATATGCATTTTCTAGAGATGGAGCAATGCCATTTTCAGAATTCTGGCATAAAGTGAATAAGCATGAAGTGCCCTTGAATGCTGTTTGGCTTTCAGCTGGTATTTCGTTTTGCATGGCACTTACTGTAAGTACATAAAACTTGCATTTAACTTAAAGTGTATGAGTCTTGTAACTTTCTTAAATTGACCATCTTGAAAATAATACTGTGTTTGAGAGATACTTTTTATAGAATTTCTTTTGCTAAGATGCTGTGCTACGAGGTGCACATAAATGCCCTCAAAGTCACTCAGGACCTGCACCTGGCCTCACCCACAGCCACTCAGGATGTTTTGAAATTGGGTCTCTGTGTTAATACAAGCCTGATCACCTCGGTGCTTGTTGCAAAACCAGATCTGATAAAATTGAAATGACACAGTAATATTCTCTATTAAGCATTTAGGATTTCAATAAACAGGTTTGCAATTTCCTATGAAAGATGTAAAGAAATATTTCTGGCCTAGAAAAGACCACCTTATAGAAAATGTGGTTTAATTTTTCCCTCTTTAAATGGATTGTCAATTAACAGAATCAACATGCCCACTCATTGAAGAATGTTGGTAAACTGTACATGTTAAACTTTTGTTGTGATCAAAGACACATGCACTTTTTATTGAACAAAATGATTTCGCATCATTAGGTAAAACTTAAAAGCATAAAAGGCCAAACTGCTGATGCTTTTATCTTTTCCATGGAGCATTTCGAAGTTTAAAAACCACCATATCCTCCAATAAATTTTTGCGGTTACTGGACTAATTATTCAATTGGTACTTATAAATATAACATGCTAGGATTCAATTATAATTCCACCAATTCCTAGCAAAACTATTACTCTCAATGCAAGCCTTTCTTCCAAATCTACCCCTTTATCAGTTAGAGTATTCTGCATAATGCAAATCCATGGTGTTCTCAATGGTCGCCCTTGTATTAATACATTTTAGTACTTACTAGATTCTGCTCTGATAGATCATTCTTTCTACTGTATGTATTGGTCATGTTACAGCAAAATCTAGCAACTAATGCAAAGCCTCTCTAGGTGACCTAGACAATGTGCAACATGTTGCCGCTTGATTCCACACCTGAGGTTAGTGCGGAAACAATCCCTAACTCCACTTGGTGTGGTCTTGGGGGCAAGCTGTGAGTTGGGGCTGTCACCCAATTCCCAACTCCTCCGTCTAGGCTCTCTCCTAGATGAAGCCGCAGGTAGACCCTAAGGAAAATCTAAGGCTTGGTTAATGATACTAAACAAGTTCTAGGAGATGAAAGATTAGTTAACCAAGAGATACATCAACCATCAAATTAAAACATGTAAATACTTCAACAAGTAAATGATATGACCATGAGCATGTAGAGATAACCAAATATGTAAAGAAAATAGATAAGAAATAATATCAACAAGAGAGATCCTTTGCAAAAATTGAAATGATAAGACTCGTGCCAAATAAGTAGACTTGCAAGAATGATAAATGCTCAAGGAAGGAAGTGTTACTTGTAAAGTAAGAACATGTAATGGAAAGATAGCAAGTAAAGATACAATTGCACCTGAAAGTAAAATGTGCTCATATGAAATATACTGAAAGGAAAAGTTGCATCGAATGAAATGAAAGATACTCCAGGATAAGTAAATAAGCTCCAAATGCTTCAAGATAAACAAGTGAACTTCAAATGAAATATTCCATGTACAAGAATGTAAATGCTTGTAAAAGTAAATCCACAATACTTGCAAAATGTGAAAGGCTACCTAGAAGTGAATGATACTTGCAATTAAAACTTGATCTTAAAGATAGAATAAACATATAGGATGTTGTACTGATGTGATGTAGAATGATCTTGGTTTATTTTATTAGGCCTATTCTACCTATTCTAAGGTGAGACTTCCTCTTTAAACTTTTACCCTTGTAAGAATAGGGATGGTTGCAAGGGGCCTCAAGTGGAGAAACTTAGCTTCATTAATGAGTATACACCTAGTCCACCAAGTCAACCCACGTGCCAACGCTCCAACGTCGACAAGCTGAACCTGAACTGCATGGTCACGTGTTTACCTTTCTCACAAACTTGGGAAAAGAGTATTGAGAAAGGGGTCCTAGTCTCTATACAACCAACTTATGTTGGAGGTTCATTTTTGTGAGCAAAATGATAAATTGTTATTGTGTCATGTTCCTTTTTTCTGGTTTCCCTTATAGCATGGTCAAGATGGACTTCCAGGGTTGGAAGTGTTGAGATTCTATATAGGTGGTGTAGCATCGG
Source organism: Pinus albicaulis (assembly GCA_034641835.2). Taxonomy (NCBI): domain Eukaryota; kingdom Viridiplantae; phylum Streptophyta; class Pinopsida; order Pinales; family Pinaceae; genus Pinus; species Pinus albicaulis. The sequence goes on along the minus strand of CM076571.1, from coordinate 287,960,465 downwards.
GTGTGCTCTAGCCCTGAAATTCTGTGGAGGGGCTAGGACACACTTGAACTCCAAAACCCAGAAATTGTTTTAAGAAATTTCAGTTGGTGTTCATGTTATTCAAATAATTAATTATTTTAATGGATTTCCTAAGTCTAAACTTAGGAAAATTAAATAATTAAAGTGAATTAATTAACACATGTGTTGAAATGTTCTAAAAGACACAGATCAAGCAGTTTTTTAATCTTAGCCATTGATGAGTGTTTTAATCTCGACCCGTTGAAGGGTTCAACGAAAAAGTATAAGAGAAAGGCTTGAGGGTCAGTTGGAGACACACAGTTGCAGAGTTGAGAAATAGATCTGGAATTCTAGGGCAAGGTTTGCTAAGAATTTCCAGAAGAATTTTCTGCAGCAAAGGGTAGTATTGGCTAAGGGAATGATCTGATTCCAGAGCCAAGAGTCAGTAAGAGGCAAAGGAGCAACAATAAGGACAACGCAGAGAAGCAGAGCAGTAGCTACGCAGGACAACGCAGAGGCTCCAGAGGGCTTCAGAAATTACGCAGAGGGTCTCCAGGGTTAGTGTAAGGCTTGCGTCACCCTCTCAGGGGTTACATAGTCCCTCTCTGGGCAGCGTAGTGGCATTCTGAGGCTAGCAGGGCTGACGCTGGGGCTTCAGGGGCAGCGCTGGGGTTTCTAGGGCCAGATCCAGGCTGAGTCTTGTAAATCTCGTTTGAGGGTGTGGATCAGTCAGATATTTGGTCCTAGATCTACAGGTTCGCTGTAGATTTGATTTATTTTATTCCCGGTCAGGATTTCCAGATCTGGTACCCAGATTTACTGTACTCATAATCTACTTAATAAATAAACCCTCATATCTGCGGCACCGGTTTTCCCGCTTTGGGTTTTTCTGGGGACTTATGTCCAAAAATCCATGTGTCACTTTGTTGGATGAGCGTATTATTCAGTAAATGATCTGCATGTGTAGACTGTAGTTGTGTTTATTTCGGTATTTTCTGAATCTTAACTTATGAAAATAACTTGTAATAATTTAAATCAAGTAGGAGAAATAAACCATGATACTGCAGTAGAATTTTCACAGGAAGTAGTTAGGTCACAGGAGTAGATTTACTCCATCAGCAGGCCCAGGGGGGCTCTGGAGGGGCTTTATGGGGTTTTGAGGAGTTTTTATGAGATCTTATGCCATTCACTTAATATATTCCATCATCAGCACAACTTGGCTTTTGTTTTGTTGCATTCCAACAACTTTTGAAATTGGGTTATTATTGAGCCTAACTCCATTAATTATGCTTAAGGTGGCATTCTGAGAGGAATACTTGACGGAACACCTTAGTGTAATAGCTCGTTGGAATCGGAACAAGAAGGCCTACAGGATGAGATGGTGGGAAGTGACTTCCAGTTGCTTGAGGAGTGATGGTGGCCGATTTACTATTTTCCTGAATTAAAAGGAGGGAAAATGTACTAAGTGATTAAAATAATAATAAAATAAAGGCTTCTAGAGGGTCCATAAGATCTATAAAAGAGGAGGAGGAGACCATTTGAGGATATCTTGGATTTGAATGTTCTGTCTTTGGTGAAGGTTGGAGAACTTGGTTCTCAACTTCTATAAGCCCCAAGACGGAAACTTCATTGAACTTGTGCTCATGCTATGGTTATGTTTCATTGAGTTTATATTGTATAGCTAATTGACTTTGTGTAATGTTTGAGGGCATTATTTGATTTTCCTCATTGGGAAGATCCCAATGAGAATGACCAATGACAAGTGGTGAAGATGACAATCCCAATGAGGAAAATCAAATTCCATGTGTAGAGAGCCCTTGCCAAGTGTGAAATTGAACTCTTGTAGGTGGGGAAACGTATTCCTATTTTCCATGTGTGTTTTCATGAGGCTTCCATGTGTTGAATTGAGTGGGTAGAGAGGGAGCATACTTCCACCAAATCCTCAACTAAGAAATGCCCTGAATTTTGTGTGATGACACCTCTCCAAATCGAGTGCCAATCTTCCATGCGTAGAGCTGCTGAGTATGATATGTGTGTAGTTGACTAGCTTCTGTGTGTAGGCTGAGGTAGATAGCATGTGTACAAGTGTAGGGAGGAGTGGAGTGTGTGGAGACCACTATCAACGAATCTCTCCCCAAACTGCTCATCAACTACGAGCTCAAATCTGCGTTTATCCTCAAGAGAATATTCTTTTTTCCAAGTACGAACCCTAAACTGGCTCACAAACTCGACTTCTTGGAGTGACATAACTCTTTAATGATGTGTGTGCCAGATCACCCTTTAACTGCCCTTTGAATGCTCTTTTGACTTGAGTTTATTTTCCATGTCATTTCCACTTCATTTTTCATGTGGAAATATTTATTATTTCTCCACTTATTTATTTTTCTGGCAATTTATTTCTAATTTTCTCACTAGATTTAGGAAAAATGGGTTTTGAGGGGCTAGAAGTGACTTTTTGACACCCAAAGTGTGTCTGAGGAAAATGTTGAGGTGGAGAGGATGAATATTGAGTACTCATACACCATCAACATCTTCTGGCATCAATTTATTATATTTTACATAGAAAATAATTAAAAAATCCCGCCCCGTAGGAGATCTTTAATTATTAAAATTCCTATCTAAACCTAGTCAAATTCCACGAAATTTCAGAGGTGACATAGCATGGTAATATACATTGAATATAGACATTAAGATGGACTAGGGGCTCAATCTTGAAGCCATCACCCCAGCTTCAGGGGTATGCGTGAGTGAAAAATCTTAGTTAATTATTCATCGCTAAAAAGTGAGAATAATTAGCTAAGTGAAAAAAACACTCTAGGGTGTACTCACTTGCTGATTAAGTCCCAAGTCTCCTAGGCCTGTTACACAACTTTATTCATCATGCTAGCGACATTTTTACAACTCCTCGTAGTGTTGTGGAATTTGAGGACAAAAGAAGAAAGAGAAGAGAGAAAGGGTTGGAATTCCCTACTGACTTTTGAACTTCTGAAAATTTTTGATGTACATTCTTTGTCATGGGCTATGGAGTCTTCATATCTACTAGTGAAACACAACAATCAACACAACTCATGGGAGTATCATCAATGTCATCTCAGCTACTACTCCCCACACTTTAGTGAAAGACCTGTTAACCACTAAAGTGTACCCAATGATTTTTGAAGTCTCCATGCCCAAGGATGTATCAGAGGCTTCATGTACCATCAAAGATCATCATATCACCAGAGTTTTTCAACTCTACTTCTTCTGTGGTACTCAAATTCCACAAGCCCTGCGCAGACAATGTAAAAGTGATGCTAGTATGATGAATTGAGTGATGTAACAGACCTAGGTAATTTGGGACCTTGTCATCAAGTGAGTTTGCTCGGAGAGTTTTTTTTTTCACTTGGTTAATTATTATATCCTAATGAGGACTTAATAATTAATTGAATTTTTTCCTCCAAGCATAACCCCAAACCTGAAGTACACTTGAAGGTGAGGCCTTGGGTGAGTCCTAATGTCTAAAGTCATTGTATATTACCATACTAGATCACTTGTAAAATTTCATGGAATTTGATTAGGTCTAGGGGTCACTTTTTAATTTTTTTAAATTTCTCGCAGGTCGGAAATTGGAATAAAATTTGAATGTAATATAAGTGATGTCTAGAGAAGTTGTATGGGGTATGTATGCTCAAAATTACACCTCTCACACTCAAATTTGTACTATGACACACTTTATGAGGTAAAAAATAAGTTCTAGACCCTCAAAACCCACTTTTCCTAAGTTAAGTGGAAAATGTGGAAATAAATTAGCCCAACAATTAAATAAATTGGAAAAAATAAATATCCACCCATGCTAAATGATGTGGAAATGAGGTGGAAAATTATGGAGTTAAATAGTGATGTGGAATCCACCATGGATGAAGAATGAAGGAGAAACATGTTACAAAAGGGAAATCGAATTTCTTGGAGAAGGACCACGAGTTCCCAAAGACAAATTGCATAAATTGTGGAAGATAGCTCAAGTTCCAGGTTGAGTTGAGAATTTGGTGGAGATTTGATTGACTTTGCTTGAGATGAAGTGGAAAGTGGTCTCCTACTACTCCACTTCACACAACCATATGTCCCTCTCTCACTCCAATGAGTTCTCAAGGATTGCATGGGCCTCCCTAGAGGAAATCGAATGGCCACTTGGGAAATTCAAATTTGCATGTAGAGGCATTGGGATCATCATCCATTTATCTTGGGATTTTTACCATTTTCCTTGGGATTGGCTCCCAAACTTCTCTATAATAGAACCATGGGCTCTCGCTATGTATCCATTGTTTACGAGCTATTGTACTTGGGAAAAATCTGCTCTTATGTACACTTGTTCTTAATTGCAATAAAAGACTTTGGGGTTCATTCATGAGTTGTTGTTCCATTAGAGTATAATGATTGGCTCACTATTGGTATAATTTATTTTTCTTATGCTTTGATTTATTTTATTTCCATACTCTCTTGTAGATTTGTTAATTTAAAGCTATCTTGCATTGATAATTGATTTAGAGTATGCTCTAGGTGTGATAATCTGTAGTTATTTTCCAACAAATTTTTAGAGTTTTCTTATCATTGCTTACTTGCTAAATCTATATGGTGTTGGAATTAATGGAGAATGTATTATTGGAGAGAGTATGTTCATTAGTTATGTGTGTATCCTAGTTTAGGAATTAGTTCCTATTTTCTAAGTGTTAGTTTTAACTCTCCTATGCATATGTAAACCAATATATTCTTGATGAATAATGATCAATGCAGAGCGTTCTTAGTGAGGCAGTGTCCAGGTGAAGGCTCACTTGTGAGCTGCTAAGTTTCTGAATATATTGGTTTCTTCCAATTTTAACATGGTATCAGAGCTTTAGGTGGAAGTTGGGTGAGTTTGTGTATAAGTTGTGTCCGTGGTGCATTTAAATTATTGTTTTGGCAGTGCGCTTACAGAGCGGTGAGCCATTGTGGCTAAGAGTGGTCGAGTGAGACGATGCAAGGAGGTGAGGGTCGATCTGTGTTAAGAAGAGGGTGTGTGATCTAATCCGTGCGGTGCTGTTGACCGATTTTCTCTTTGCAACTTGTAGGCAATTTGTGTGATCTGCCAGTGGTGCGTGCTTCTGGCAGAGTTGGCAGCGTTCGATCTGTGGATGAGGCACAATATCGATCTGCTGGAGTAAGGCCTTCATGCAGAAGGCCGAGTAAGTGTGGAAGAAAGGCCATAGTGGCAGCATGGCGCAACAGATAGCAGTGGATAGAAAATTTCTTGATCAATCTGTTTCAAAGATCATTGGCACAACCGATAGACGTTGGATTCGTTGGCAAAGATCCTTTGACATTGAGATCGCCCTGATTTGTGCAATTTTTTTTGTGGCCCTAAGACAAAGGTGAGTAGAGATAGATCGCCATCTGAAGTGGTTGTAGAGGGGGAGCTCGGAGTAGAGGCTCCGCGTGGTGAAGCTTTGAGTAGCATAGGCTCTGGGTCTGCTTTTAGTTTTTGGGCAATGTGGGTCGCTGTGGAGTTGAACGCAGCCTTTAGTGGAGTGTTGCTGGTGGATTGCGTGGGGGTACGTAGCTTGAGGAGGGAACAAATTTGCTAGATGTACGCTGGAGGTCACACAACATTATTGTTTTGGGTTGTGTTAAACAGAGGGGTGCGTTAACCAGAGGGAATCTTTGCAGGTGCGTAGAAGCGTGTTGGTGGTGCCTTCGTGTGGGAGGCCGAGCAGAGTGGTGGGTTGAACTGTGGTCGAACTCCACAGATTCTCTGTCGGTGCCCGCTGGAGATTTCAAACCCACATGCTGGAGATTACCACGATTTGAATTAAAAAGTGAGCGGGATTGTGTTAGATCTCCCTCCTCAGCGATCTAACAACCATTTGATCTAGTGTACCATTGGTAAATGGCCCATTTTTTTCCTCTGTGCTATTTTATTTTTGAGATGTTGTGTTAATGATCTAAGGTCGGAGATCGTTTGAAGCCAAGATTGTCTGGTCCTTTCAAAGTCTACAATTTGCAATAGAGGCATTAAAGATCACTTCGACATCCATTGGTGACAGATCTGGTAATTGAATTTGTGTTTTTGTTTTCAATTGCTGGAGGTTGAAAGTTTTTTTAAGACAAATCTATAGATCAACCTGTCACCATGAATAATCAGATGGCAGAGGCGTACTTGAACGAGAGCAATAAGGTCGATGGGTCCAATTATTCTAATTGGAAATTAAAATTTAAAACTTTGCTTGAGGGGCAAAGTGCATGGGCGATTGCAAATGGTGATGAAGCAAAGCCGACCACAGCAGAAGGTGGAATAGTTGTAGCAATTCAGGATTGGGAGAAGAGGGAGAATAAAGAGAAAGTGTTGTTGAAATTGTCAGTGAAAGACTGCATTATCCCTCACATCAGAGCGTGTAAATCAACAAATGATATCTGGACAACTCTCAAGGATTTGTATGAGATAAAGAATACAAATCGTTTATTGTTCCTGAAGAGCAAGATTCTCTCCATCAAAATGGAGGAGAGTGAATCAGTCACTGCATTCATCTCTCGAATCAAGTAGCTGTAAAATAAGTTGGCCGATATAGGGGAGAGTATCAAATACTGATCTTATCACAGTTACCATGAATGGTATGAATGACGATTATCATATGTTTATTACATCCTTGAACACAAGGGAGAAAGCCCCCAATTTCAAAGAATTGACAGGGATCTTGATACAAGAGGAAGAGAGGCGGATGACTCTGAAACCCCAGAATTCAAATCTTACATTAATGGCGAAGAAAGAGCCTTTCAAAGGAAGAGCAAGCGCAGGAAAGAAAGGAAGAGGTGCACCATAGAGAAAGCCACCTCAAGGTATGTCTTCGACCAGAAATGATTAAGGGATCAAATGGTTTTACCGTGGTAAATCTGGTCACATTGCTAGGAATTTCCATTAGAAGAAGTTTGATGAAAATCGACATAGACATAAGAAGCATGTAGGGAACTTTGCTGATGAAGATCAAAATCAAAATCTCAGATTGTTTATGTTTGATTCTGTTCTCTCTGCCGAGACTGACGAAGCAAAAACTTGGTTTGTGGATTCAGGAGCTTCCACTCACATGACAGGTAACAAACATTGGTTTGAAAATTTTTAAGAGACTAGCAATGGTGCTAATAACTACCTTGGTGATGACAGAGGTTACCAGATTAAGGGGTATGGAAATATTCCTGTGGTATTACCTGATGGTAATATTAGGCATATTCAAAATGTGATGTATGTACCAAGAATTAAAAAGAATATGATCTTTGTCTCTATGATAACCGATCAAAATCTTAAGTTAGATTTTTTAAAGTCTTATTGTGTTATTAAATATCTGCTGGATCATATGAAGCCAATTACATCAGGTATTCGAGTTGGAGGTCTCTACAAATTGAATGTTAGAAGCGCACCACACCAAGCCTTGACTTCAACAGTTATGACTGCAGAGAATTTGTGGCATCAAAGATTCAGTCATATCAATTTTCATGACCTACTGCTACTTCAGAAACAAGGTATGGTCAATGGTCTCCCTATTTTAAAAAATGTTCATGTTGATTGTGAAGGATGTGCCCTTGGGAAGATACATAGGGATGATTTTCCCTCATGTTCAGATAGAAATAAGAGAGATATACTAGAGCTTGTGCACACTGATTTATGTGGGCCAATGCAGACCAGGTCATTAGGAGGTGCATATTATTTTATTATTTGTTGATGATTGCACAAGATTTACCTGGGTATATTTTCTCATTAAGAAGAGTCATACTTTTGAATACTTTAAAGAATTCAGGTGCATGGTTGAAAAACAGACGGGGAAGTTCATCAAATTCTCCACTCAGATCAGGGGGGAGAATACAAGCAGAGTGGTTTCATCAAATATTGCAAGGACCATGGGATAGTTCAGCAGTTCACAGTACCGCACACTCCTCAACAGAACGGGGTTGCAGAGAGGAAGAACGAATCCCTGGTGGAGTGTGCATGCAACATGTTAAAAGTTAAAAACCTGTCTAACGGTTTTTGGCAGAAGCAATAAATACTACAGTGTATTTAAACAATAGGAGTCCAAAAAAAAGCCTTGATCTTAAAACTCCATTTGAAGATTTATTAGGTTTTAAGCTTACAGTTAATCATTTAACAGTTTTTGGCTCGAAAGCTTTTGCTCATGTTCCAAAAGAGGATAGGAAAAAACTGGATTCAAATGCCATTAAATGCATTTTTGTTGGGTATTGTACAGAGTTTAAAGCATATAAAATGTTTAATCATTTTACTCACAAAGTGTTTGCGAGTAGAGATGTAGTATTCCATGAGCAGGTTGATGATGGAAACTGTGATAAAGGAAATGAAGGGTGGGACATTCCTTTGCTAGTGGAAGATGGGAGTGATGAAACAAGGGACAATCATGAGTAGTAGCAACATGTAATATCCCCAAAGGGGAAATAACCAGTAATACACAGAAATATGCTAGACAGATATAGGAAATACAATGCTGAACCAGATCATGGAACAAATACACATAGAACACCAGAAAACTGAGCCATTTTATTAATCTGAAAGTACATAGAGAGGAGTACAAGAAAACCAGAATAAATGCACCTATCCTTGCCCTAGGCAAGTGGAGGCTCTCTCAGACAAATAATGGCTGCAACATGGTCAGCGTCCTAGCTTGCTGAAGACTGCTCTGAAGACTGACGCTGGACTGCACTGGAACTATGAGCTGAAGACCAAAAGAAAGCTGATATCAATACTCCAAACCCTCACCAATGAAAACGCTGTCCCTGCTAGTGACAGCGCTGAAACAGATGTAGTGCTGGTCACCAAACCCTCCAGATGAAAAGCTCAGCTCCTCAAGGCCAAAAACGCTGTCAAGCCCTGCTCACATGACCCTACTCATCAGATCAGCGTCCTCCCAGATGGATCAGCGTCCCATATGCTCAGATCTGCTGGATCTGAAGCCTACAATCCAGATCTGCGTCCTCCTATACCAGATCTACTGCTATCACCTCAGATCTATGCTGGATTTGATAATATCTCTTCAGATCTGCAACCCCCAAGGCTGGATCTGATGTTATCTCTTCAGATCTAGGCTGGATCTGCCAATATCTCCTCAGATCTGCAATCTCCCAAGCTGGATCTAATGCTATCTCTCCTGATCTGCAACCTACAGAACCAGATCTGCAAATATCTGCTCAGATCTACAGTCTCCAAGGCTGGATCTATCAATGTGCCTTCAGATCTGCGTCCTCCTCTTCCTGATGGAACAGCGTCCTCACTCCAAGACTGATCTGCGTCCTTCCTCCTCCTGGAACAGCGTTTTTCCTGCTCAGATCTGAACTGCGTCCTCCCTGGAACAGCGTCCTCACTCTCCAAGGCTGATCAGCGTCCTCTCCCTCCTGGAACAACGTCCCTCCTTCTCAGATCTGCGCAGCCACAAGAGGGCTTCTTCCTCTCCAAATCTCCACCTGAAAATGCTGTCAATTCCCACTGAACTGAAGGGTGTTACTCAGAAAATAACCTTACTAGGGCGGGCACTCGAAGTCCCTCGAAGCTAAGGGTGAAACCAGAAATAACCTTACCAGGGCAGGCACTCGAAGTCCCCCGAGGCTAAGGGTGAGATCTCCGACCGGAGACACTCGGTTGCACTAAACAGTGCTGCAGACCGACTAAACAACCGGCGTGCTAAGCAGACAGAAGTCTAGCTCTCAATATCAATATAGAATAATGCATGATCAAATGAGGTGAGAACCCCACCTTTTATAATGCTAAACTCCCTCCAAAACTCTAACTGCGTCCTTCACTCACCTTGGCCTGCGCAGTTAATCTTGGGTTAGCCTGATGCCTCCCCATCATACTCATGTGGACCCCCAAGGCCCCCTCTCTAAGTTACAACGTCAATCAACTAGGAAAAGAACACTTTATTTATAAAGTGAGGTGACTAAAGTGAGGTGACCCCTCTTATTTCTCACTTTATTTAGTATTTCTAGCTAAAGCAGCAAAATTAGACAAAAATGAAATATTCCAATTAGCAAGGCTAATTGGGAATATTACACAACAACAGAAAAAGGAAGAATCAGATGATACAGACGTAGTTAGTAGTCCAAGTCCATTAAGGGATGATCAAAATAGATTGAGGCCACTCCAGCACCAAGAAGATCAGGTAGGCAAACTCGCTTACTTGCCAGGTATAAAGACTATGCCCTCATGACAAATATCTCAAATGTTGTTGAGCCCTTGAATTATAAAGAAGCAAGTGAATATGATGAATGGAAGGCAGCCATGGAAGAGGAATATAAGTTAATACTTAAAAACAAAACATGGGATCTAATTGAATTGCCTGAAGGTAAACAAACCATAGGTTGCAAATGGTTATACAAGCCTAAGTTTAAAGCAGATGGTAGTATAGATAAATATAAAGCTAGGTTGGTGGCTAAGGGGTATCCATAGAAAGAAGGTATTGATTATGAAGAAACCTTCGCCCCTGTAGCTAAGTTAAACACCATTAGAATGTTAATAGCCTTAGCTATGAAACATCACTGGAAAATACACCAGCTAGATGTGAAATCAGCTTTCTTAAATGGTGAATTGAAAGAGGATGTGTATTTAACACAACTTGAAGGGTTTGTTCAACAAGGGCAGGAACATTTAGTCTATAGATTGAGGAAAGCACTGTATGGATTAAAATTGGCGCCCAGGTCATGGTATGAAGAAATTGACTCATTTTTCTTACTGCATGGTTATAAGAGGAGCAAGAACGACCCAAACATGTATATTGTATTTGATGGAAAGGGGAAAATTGTTTTGATTTCTTTATATGTAGATGATCTTATTATTACAGGAAATATTGATGAGCTCATTAAAGAAATCAAAGTACAGATGTCACGGGTTTTTTAGATGAAAGACCTTGGAGAGTTACACTATTGTTTGGGTCTTGAAGTCTGGAGGGATTTTGGTCAGACTTTTCTGTCTCAGGGAAAGTATGTCAGGAGCTTATTGAAAATGTTCACAATGGATTAGTGCAAAGTTGCCTCAGTGCCTTTACAGCAGAATGTCAAACTTCAGAATGATGATCATTGATGGTTCTATGGAGGTGGATGCAACACTGTATAGATAACTAGTTGGGAGATTGATTTATCTAACTACTGTGAAAATTTCAATCCAGAAAATATTTCTGCAGTGACAGATTTATTCTCCTACTTATTATTTCCAATAAGTTATTCACAAAATTCTTCCAATAAACTTCGAAATAAATACTACTGCAACATTCATTCAAGTATATGCAGAGAAAGGAACAATAAGAAATACAAGCATAAGAATCAATCACAAATACACACTTATTTTTGGACAATTGTCCACGAAAATACCCAATGCGGGAAAATCGGTGCAACAGATGAGGGTTTATATATTATTCTTCAGCAATGAAATTCTTTACAAGGAAAAGACTAGCAGAATTCTTTAGAAATCACCTGAGATAAATTCTCCCGAACCCTTTGGAGAATTTCTGACAGTTGGAAGACCCACAGCTTCCCTCTGTGTCTCTCTGTGCAGTGCCTGCGTGAGACTACGTCACTCTGCGTGGGCTCTTTGTGTTGCTGCTCTGCGATGGCTTCTCTGGCCTTATGCGTCGTTCTCTCCTTAACCTTTGTCACTGATGACTCCCTTTGCTTCTTCTGCCTTGCAACTCTCACTCTGAAATTGAATTCTATTCCTTCAGAATCGACTTCCTTCAGGTTACTGAGTGCATTCCCGACTTGCTTTCCAAATGACCCTCAAGCCTTCTTTTATAATCTTCTCATTGACGAATCAACGACCTAAATTAGAAGTCTAATAAATGGCCAAGATTAAAACTTGACTTGATCTTCGTTCTCTAGAAGATTCACACTATGTTTTATTAATACCCATCAAGTTTAGACTTAGGGTCTCCATTAAAATAATTAATTATTTTAATAAAACATAAACCGACTAGAATTTACACAAACGGTTTCTCGGTTCTTTGGAATACTGATGTTCAAGCCTCCTTACAAATTTTGAGACTTGGAACACTTTCCGATGCTACAAAAATGAAAACTTCCTCTTAGCAAGGAAAATGTTCTAGCAAAATGCTTGCTGCATGTTGCTCTGTCTTGAAGCATCCTTTGTGTTGCTGATGCCTGGCTATTGCCCCTCATCTACTGCGTTGTTGCCTTCTATATTGCTTCCCATGACACTGACACTGTCACTGCCTCATCTGTATTGCAACTCCCTCTAAATCCCAAGCCTATCCATTCCTGCTATTGAAATGGATTCTTGATCATCCCCATCTTTTCTCTGAAATAGACAAACTTAGTCTTCCCCAGAGCTTTCGTGAGGATATCTGCCACTTGTTCTCCTGTAGGAGTGTACTCCAATTGTACAGCTCCCCTTTGGACACAGTGTTTGATGAAATGAAACCTGATGTCAATGTGCTTCGATTGATCATGAAACACAAGATTTTCAGAGAGCTTGATGCAACTCTGATTATCACATAGAATGTTGGTTGCCTCCATCTTCTCCTCGAGTAAGTTGACAAGCAATTTCCGAAGCCATTTGGCTTCACAAGAAGCCGTGCTTGCTGCCATATATTCAGCTTCTGTGGAGCTCTGAGGCACGGATTTCTGTTTCCTGCTACACCAGGAGGTCCTTCTTGATCCAACACTGAAACAATACCCACTGATACTTTTTCGATCTACTAGGCTCCTAGTTCAGCTTCTGTGGAGCTCTGAGGCACGGATTTCTGTTTCCTGCTACACCAGGAGGTCCTTCCTGATCCAACACTGAAACAATACCCACTGATACTTTTTCGATCTACTAGGCTCCTAGCCCAATCTGCGTCAGTGAACCCACTCAACCTGATGTCATTGCCTCTGGTGTATTTCAGTCCAAGGCCAATTGTTCCTTGTAGATATCTGAGAACATGTTTGGTTGTTGCCCAATGAGCCCTCCTTGGTTCCACCATGAACTGACTGAGAGTATTGACAACATAACAAATATCTGGTCTGGTGTTTACTAGATACATGAGAGAACCTATGAGCTACCTATACAAAGTAGGATCAACCTCATCATCTTCGGATGTGTCAATTTTCTTTTAGTTGGTAATCATTGGAGTAGCCATGGGTCTACAGTACTCCATCTGAAATCTTTTCAGAACTTATGTAATATATCTTCCTTGACCAAGGAAGATCTCACCCTTCTACTGCCGAACTTCCAACCCCAAAAAATAATGCATCAGCCCTAGATCCTTCATGTCAAATTCTGCAGCTAAATTCTCCTTCTAGTCCTTGATGAGCCTAGATTATACTATTAGAAATAGATCATCTACATACAACACTAGTATTAGAGGCTCATCCCCTACTCTCAGATAGTAGAGATTGGGATCTTAGTCACTCTTGACAAATCCCATTTTCTGCAAGTAGCTGTCAATTCAACCATACCAAGCTCTAGGGGCTTTCTTCAGTCCATATAAGGCCCTCTTGAGCTTGCACACAAGAGTTTTTTGCTCATGTGTCTCAAAGCCCTCTGGCTGTTAAATATATACTTCTTCTTCTATCACCCCATTCAGGAATACAGTCTGGACGTCCATTTGGTGAATCTCCCATCCCGTCTGCACAGCATGAGATATCACGGATCTAATAGAAGTATATTGGGCTACTGGGGCGAAGGTCTCTTCATAATCTATCCCTTCCTTCTGAGCGTACCCCTTAGCCACAAACCTAGCTTTAAGTTTCTCGATGCTGCAATCTGCAGCATATTCGATCTTGTAGATCTATCTCGAACCTACAACTGATTTTCCCAGGATTTTCTGAAGGCCCTTTTGTCCATGAACTTCACATCCTGTCGTACTACAATATTATTGCTCTCGGGAATGTAAATACGGTAAGCCTTTGCGTTCTCACTATATCCCACAAGCTATCCCTTTTCTGCAGTGTTATCCAGTTTCTTCCTCTTCTCTTTGGGCACATGACAATATGCTGCATTGCCAAAGATCCTAAAGTGGCTCACTTCTGGCTTGCAGTGTTGATTTCTGTAGCATCATAAAGTGTTCCGAGTCTCAAAATTTGTGAGGAGGCTTGGACATCAGTATTCCAAAGAACCCAGAAACCGTTTGTGGAAATTCCACTCGGTTTATGTTTTATTAAAATAATTAATTATTTTAATATTGACCCTAAGTCTAAACTTAGGGAAATTAAATAATTAATAGGTATTAATAAAACAGAGTGTGAATCTTCTAGAGAACGAAAATCAAGTCAAGTTTTAATCTTGGCCATTGATTAGACTTCTAATCTGGGTCGTTGATTTGTCAATGAGAAGATTATAAAAGAAGGCTTGAAGGTCATTTGGAAAGCAAGTCGGGCATAAACTCAGTAACCCAAAGGAAGTCGATTCTGAAGGAATAGAATTCGATTTCAGAGGGAGAGTTGCATGGCCGTGTTGTAGAGGCAAAAGGAGAGGGAGTCAGCAGTGACAAAGGACGAGGAGAGAAGGACGTAGAGGGCCACAGAAGGCAGCACAAAGAACCCACGCAGAATGATGCAGTCTGACGTAGGGACTGCGCAGAGAGACATGCAGAGTGATGCAGAGGGAAGCAGCGGGTCTTTCAGGTGTCAAAAAATCTCCAGAGGGTTCCAATGAATTTATCTCAGGTGTTTTCTAAAAAATTCGGGCAGTCTTTTCCTTGTAAAGAATTTCATTGCTGAAGAATAATATATAAATCCTCATTTGCTGCACCGGTTTTCCCACATTGGGTTTTTTCGGGTACAATTGTCCAAAAATAAGTATGTACATGTGATTGATTCTTATGCTTATATTTGTTATTGTTCCTTTCTCTGCATATACTTAAGTGAACGCTACAGTAGTATTTATTTTGAAATTTACTGGAAGAATTCTGTAAATAACTATTGAAATAATAAGTAGGAGAAATAAATCTATCACTGCAGAAATATTTTCTGGATTGAAATTTTCCCATGGTATTAGAGCTAGAGATGAGTAACAAGAGAAGAGAACCGGTAATAGAACATAGATAAGATGTTGCTGCAGCAACAACTCGGAAGGGTTCATACAGTTTTGCAGAGAAAAACGGAAGGATGGAAGAACAAATGGATCACGATGTTTCTGTTCTAGCATCCATATTGGAAGAAGAATTTGCTTGTGTGTCAAGCTCTGCTTCTCCTAAGATCTGGTACATTGAAAGTGGGGCTTCTGCTCACATGATGGGAGTGCAAGAATGTTTCTCAAACTACCAAGAAGAGCAGATGAACTTTAAAGTCATTATGGGCAATGAGGCAAAATGTACCCCTATTGGAAGGAGTACCATAGTATTTCAAATAGAAGCTGGTAATAAGCTTCGGGCCACTAATGTACTGCATGTGCCTGGTTTGGGGATGAACTTACTCTCTGAGTCGCAACTTCAAAACAAAGGCTATGACGTTTACTTCATTGGCAATAGAGTATACGTCAAACAACCATATTGGAAGAAGAAAGCACAAACCGAAGTCAGGAGCAATAAACTCTACAAGTTATAGCTCGAATCCCCAATGGCACTGATTGGCAGCTCTGATGAGAAGGACTTGAATGAGCTATGGCACTGGAGAATGGGGCACTTGCATCATGGGGCATTAAGAATTCTCAAGAAGACTGTCACGGGAGTTCCAGAACTGAGCACCAAGCGAGACGTTGTCTGCAGAGGGTACGTATTGGGAAAGTATGCCAAGGCATCATACCATAGAAGCAACAATAGGGCTAAGAGTGTGTTGATCTTAATACACTCAGAAATCTGCGGGCCAATGTCCACTAGAGCTCTTAGTGGTGCCAAATATTTCGTCACCTTTATTGATGACCATTCCAGGAAGACTTGGATCTACTTTTTGAAGACCAAGGACAAAGTCTTTGGTCGATTCAAGGAGTTTAAAGCTCTGGTAGAGAATCTGACAGGAAAGCGGATCAAGACATTGCGATCAGACAATGGTGGAGAAGTACACGGATAAAAACTTCACAGAGTTTTACGCAAGGGAAGGCATCAAAGGAGAGTGGACCGCTCTGTATACTCTGGAGCAGAATGGAATTGCAGAGAGGAAGAATAGAATTGTTGTCGAAGCTGCAAGGGAAATGTTGTACGATAAAGACATGCCCAAATTTCTGTGGGCTGAAGCTTGTAATACAACTGTCTACGTACAAAACAGGATTCTTCATAATGCATTGGGTAAGATCACTCCAAAAAGTGTCTTCACTGGCAGCAAGCCTGAAGTGAGCCACTTTAGGATCTTTGGCAGTGCAGCATATTGTCATGTGCCCAAAGAGAAGAGGAAGAACCTGGATAAGACTGCGAAAAAGGGATATCTAGTGGGATATAGTGAGAACGCAAAGGCTTAACATATATACATTCCTGAGAGCAGGAAGATTGTAGTATGGTGGGATGTGAAATTCATGGAGGAAAGGGCCTTCAGAAAAATCTCGGGAGATGCCTTCTGCTATGCAGTTTGAGGAGGATCTGCTGGTCCAACCACAATAACCTGCACAGGGTAATATGAGTGCCTCTCCAAGGCATGAGGATCCAAGGGATACATCTCCCGACGACTTGCAGAAAGGAGAGCAGGTGGATCCAGCCACTACAAGTGGTAGGACGAGCAGGGAATTACAATAGATTCTGAGGGATGTAGAAGAGTTTGTCGGAGCTCCCCGAAATAAGAAGAGGCAACACATGCAACCTGAAAGGTACCAAGCTTTGGTCTCGCAGGTTGGGGAACCATCTAGTTTTCGAGAGGCAGCTTAGCACCAGGTATGGTTCGATGCGATGGTGGAGGAATAGAACTCCATCATGATGAATGATGTCTGGGAAGTGGTTCCCAGGCCTCAGGACAGATCAGTTGTAGGTTCGAGATGGATCTACAAAATCAAATATGTTGTAGATGGCAGCATCGAGAAATTTAAAGCCAAGTTTGTGGCTAAGGGGTATGCTCATAAGGGATAGATTATGAAGAGAAGTTCGCCCCAGTAGCCCGATATACTTCTATTAGATCCGTGATATCCCTTGCTGCACAGATGGGATGGGAGATTCACCAGATGGACGTCAAGACTGCGTTCTTGAATTGGGTGATAGACAAACAGGTATATATAGAACAACCAGACAACTTTGAGACACATGAGCAAAAAACTCATGTGTGCAGGCTCAAGAGGGCCTTGTATGGACTGAATCAAGCCCCTAGAGCTTGGTATGGTTGAATTGACAGCTACTTGCAAAAAATGGGATTTTTCAAGAGTGACGCAGATCCCAATCTCTACTATCTGAGAGTAGGGGATGAGCCTCTAATACTAGTGTTGTATGTAGATGATCTATTCCTAACAGGATCATTTAGGCCCATCAAGGACTGCAAGGAGAATTTAGGTGCGGAATTAGACATGAAGGATCTAGGGCTGATGCATTATTTTCGGGGGTTTGAAGTTTTGGCAGCAAAAGGGTGAGATCTTCCTTGGTTAAGGAAAATATACTACAGAAGTTCTGAAAAGATTTTAGATGGAGCACTGTAGACCCATGGCTACTCCAATGATTACCAACTAAAGAAAATTGACACGTCCGAAGATGATGAGGTTGATCCTACTTTGTATAGGCAGCTCATAGGTTCTCTGATGTATCTGGTAAACACCAGACCGAACATTTGTTATGCTGTCAATACTCTCAGTCAGTTCATGGTGGAACCAAGGAGGGCTCATTGGGAAACAACCAAAAATGTTCTCAGATATCTAGAAGGAACAGTCGACCTTGGACTGAAATACACCAGAGGCAATGACATCAGGGTGAGTGGGTTCACTGACGTAGATTGGGTTGGGAGCCCAGTAGGTCGGAAAAGTACTAGTGGGTACTGTTTCAGTGTTGGATCAGGAATGAACTCCTGTTGCAGCAGGAAACAGAAATCTGTGGCCCTGAGCTCCATAGAAGTCGAATATATGGCGGCAAGCACGAATTCGTGTGAGGCCATATGGCTTCGGAAATTGCTTGTGAACTTACTTAAGGAAAAGATGGAGGCCACCAACATTCTATGTGATAATCAAAGTTGCATCAAGCTCTCTGAGAATACTTTGTTTCATGATCGGTCGAAGCACATTGACATCAGGTGTCATTTCAGAAGAGACTATGTCCAAAGGGGAGCTGTACAATTGGAGTACACTCCTATAGGAGAACAAGTGGCAGATATCCTCACTAAAGCTTTGGGAAAGACTAAGTTTGTCTATTTCAGAGAAAAGATGGGGATGATCAAGAATCCATTTCAGTAGCAGGAATGGATAGGTTCACGATTCAGAGGGAGCTGCAATACAGATGAGTCAGTGACAGTGACAGTGTCATGGGCAGCAGTACAGAAGGCAGTAGCACAACAGGTGAGGGGCAGCAACCAAGCATCAATAGCACAGACGGTGCTTCAAGACAGAGCAACATGTAGTAGGCATTTTTCTAGAACACTTTCCTCGCTAAGAGGGAGTTTTGATTTTTGTAGCATCAAAAAGTGTTCCAAGTCTCAAAATTTGTGAGGAGGCTTGGACATCAGTATTTCAAAGAACCTAGAAACCGTTTGTGGAAATTCCACTCGGTTTATGTTTTATTAAAATAATTAAGTATTTTAATGTAGACCCGAAGTCTAAACTTAGCGAAATTACATTATTAATAGGTATTAATAAAACAGAGTGTGAATCTTCTAGAGAGCGAAGATCAAGTGAAGTTTTAATCTTGGCCATTGATTAGACTTCTAATCTGGGCAGTTGATTCGTCAATGAGAAGATTATAAAAGAAGGCTTGTGGGTCATTTGGAAAGCAAGTCGGGCATACACTCAGTGACGCAAAGGAAGTTGATTACGAAGGAATAGAATTCGATTTCAGAGGGAGAGTAGCACAAAAGAGTTGCAGACACAGAAGAAGGAGAGGGAGTCAACACTGACAAAGGATGAGGAGAGAATGACGCAGAGGGCCACAAAAGGCAGCACAGAGAACCCACACAGAGCCGACGCAGAGTGATGCAGTCTGACGTAGAGATTGCGCAGAGAGACACACAGAGTGACGCAGAGGGAAGCAGAGGGTCTTCTGGGTGTCCGAAAATCTCCAGAGGGTTCCGAGGAATTTATCTCAGGTGTTTTCTAAAGAAGTTTGCCAGTCTTTTCTTTGTAAAGAATTTTATTGCTGAAGAATAATATATAAACCCTCATCTGCTGCACTGGTTTTCCCGCATTGGGTTTTTCTGCGGACAATTGTCCAAAAATAAGTGTGTACATGTGATTGATTCGTATGCTTATATTTATTACTGTTCCTTTCTCTGCATATACTTAAGTGAATGTTGCAGTAGTATTTATTTCAAAATTTACTGGAAGAATTCTGTAAATAACTTGTTGAAATAATAAGTAGGAGAAATAAATCTATCACTGCAAAAATATTTTCTTGATTGAAATTTTCACGTGCTGCTAGCTAGTGAAGACACTTTCTAGAGCGATGTTACCTAATGCGTTATGAGGAATCCTGTTCTGTACATAGACAACTGTATTACAAGTTTCAACCCACGTAAATTTGGGCATGTCTTGATCATACAACATTTCCCTTGTAGCCTTGACAATAGTTCTATTCTTTCTCTCTGCAAATTCCATTCTGCTCCGGATTATACGGATTCGTCCATTCTCTTCTGATGCCTTCCCTTGCGCAAAATTCTGTGAAGTTTTTTTCAATGTATTCTCCACCATTGTCTGATCACAGTGTCTTGATTTGCTTTCTTGTCAGATTCTCCACTAGAGATTTAAACTCCTTGAATCGATCAAAGACTTCGTCTTTGGTCTTCCTGGAATGATCATCAATAAAGGTGACGAAATATTTGGCACCACTAAGCGCTCTAGTGTGTTGGTGTCCCGTGTTTTGATAGTTTGCCAAATCAAAAGACAAGGCAACATCAGAACCAATCTTTAGAGTTACAGGATCTAGTCCTCATGTTCTCAGAGAGGGATCTCTCAAATGTTTGTTTGCAAAAGTTTATCTTGTGTGCTTATAGTATTAATTTTAGACTAGTTATTAAGTGCAGGTGTTTGTTTGTTTGTTTATTTGGTATTGAATTGATACAGCAAAACATGAAAGGTCTAGGAAAGATATATAGAATGGAGAAACATTTGGTTCATTGGGCAATGGAGTCGAGAAAAGGTCATAACAAACTCATCAAAGGATATGGGATATCAGAGGGCAAATCTAACTTGGCCACAGGATCCTTTTGTTTTTGGAATGGGATGAACATTAATGATTTGGAAAGAGAAATTGAATTCTCAACAAAGGGAACCTGAAAACATAACTTAAACAATAAAGAGATATTTGATAGACATGGCTAACCATAAATTCTACAAACATTCTTTAAGCAAATAATGACTTCAAGACAACTTTCAAAATGAAATCTAAGATTCGGGGAACACCCTATTTCCTCAAAAATTTTATTCTATAGGACTTAGAAAACATAAAATATTTACTGATAATTACAGTCATAGAAGAGGGAACACCTAAAAACATATATGATCATAATTATAACGACCTTTAAGCCAACTGTTTAAGTGAGGACAAAGGGCAAGATCAAAACAGACCTCTTTGATTCACTGTAAGCAAAGAACTTCAAAGGGAGACTTCAATAATAGTTTTTAAATGGCAGCAGACCAGCAGGGAGAACCATAAATCATGCTAAAACCAATTGTTCAAACTATTAAGGAAATAAACAAGCATGAAGACTAAAGAGAAAGATTAAAGCCTCTAAAATACTTTAGCAGAAGAAAACATGAAACAGTGAAGGATGAACAGGTCTAAGGTGCTTCCAAGAGTCATTTCTTAGCCTAAAACTTTCTATCCTACTGTAGTAAGAAATTATGGAACATAATGAAAACAGGGGGAAAACATAAGACAGTTTAGAATACTTCACCAACAGCCAAGCTCATGGATCCAATGATAGAGCCTTCTCAGGAACAAGCATGCAACAACATCATCAAAATCTCCAAGACTTCAATTTGTTTTTCAACTTCAACAGACTATGTATTTACTTCAAAGAGTTTCAATATTACAACTTGTGATCAAACAATAACCAACAATTACTCATCTTCTATTGAATTATTTATAGAAGGATGAGGAGGTGAGATCTGATAAAAGATCTCTTAAGGCAATTAATACATATTCGAGACTTCTGGGCCTTTTGAGGGGCTCGATGAAGAAGTTTACAGGTGGTTCTGCATTAACTGTTTTACAATTAATAGTTAAACTCGGTGAGAGCTTTGTTGACTTCCAGGTTTTGCATAACATGGAGTAATGCTGAAGATATTTGTTGCAGTAGCTTCCTGTGGCAGAATTAACTTCTTGGCAGCGCTGGAGGCAGATATTTCTTTAATCAATAACTTCGGCCTCTGTTTTGAATGGTTCGAGGCAACAGGTGGCTCTTGTAGTAGCTGAGGAATTAATTCACCTCAAATGCAGGTAGTGGAAACCTTTCTGTCAGTTTAAACACTTATGATTTCTTTTGACTGTGTTTGGATCCAGGTAGTTAGGTTTTTGATAATTATTTTTAACCGTAATTTCCCAGATCTGTTTTTAATCTTCTTCTTGCTACGCTCTGTTCTTCAAAACTTATACTCTTTAAAATCGCGTTAAAACGCAGTGTCTTGTCAATGTGCAGAGCCACGCAGGGCCTTTATAGTATCGGCGCCCATGGAACGTTGATAAAACGTTTGAATGGAGCTCTGCGAATGGTTCTCTTTATGGGCTGAAAACACGGGAATCGTCATTCCCAATTCCTGGCTTTTCTGCAATATAACGACGAAGACCTTTTGAAACCTGCATAAAACATAAAATTATAAAGAAATCCTGCATTTTTTTGGATAAACTGCTTTAGAAGGCGGGGGAAGGAGCGTAGCCGTTGGATGAAAACATCCAACGGTGGAGATCTGCGCAAAAGGGCAAAAGGAGAGCGGGGAGGAGAAAAAGGCGGGGTGATTTTTGGACCGTCCGATCTGGACACGTGGACGGTCTAGATTCAATCGGCAGATTGCAATCGGGGGTGGCGTGCAAATGGGCCGATCAAAACATGCGATGCGATGGAGCGCAGGCCGTTGATCTGCAGATCAGATCGACGGTGGAGAACAAATCGGGGGAGAGGTCAATCGGCGGAAGGAGAAAAGGGGTGCGATGGAAAAATTCCGATGCGATTGCGCGATCGGAAGGGTTGAAGCGATCAAGCGGTGGCCATTGATCTAAGAACGAGATCAACGGTGGAGAATGAATCGGGGAAGTCGTAATCGGAGGTCAGGAATAAGGCGATGCGATTAATCATTGCGATGCGATTGAAAAACTCCGATGCGATGGAGCAATCGGAACATCGCAATCGGAAGTGTCAATTGAACATAATCGGAGGAGCCTTTCAGAGATTTCCGATGCGATCGGAGGGGCGGGGCTTTATATATATAAAAGACTCAATCACATCGGAAGTTTTGATGCGGTCTTTTTGATCAACCCATTTATGTTTCCCTCGATTGCGATTGCGCGATTGGTCTTTCAATCTACCCATTTTATATTCAACACGTGGTTATGGTTTTTCAGTTTAAACTTTGGAAAAATGGGTTTTGAGACTTTCACATAAGAAAAACAGATTGGAAACGGACTTATTCATTGATTTAAGCGTCGGGTCGGGTTTTATGGTTTATATGAGAAATAATATAATCGGGAGCTTTTAAACATATAAAAAGCCAATTGCAATCGGAACTTTCGGTCCATGGCACAAGACTTGCGCACTTTGAAAATGTGCGATGTGATTAGCGCCGACAGGCTTTGGCGTTTGGTTTTAACGCATGGGCATGTGGGGGGAAGTGGTTAGGGGGTTTTTTGGCCAAAGGGGCTAAACCTGTTCATAAAAACATGAATTTTTATGGTTTTTTCAATGTTTTCAAAGGAATTTGATGGGTTCGAAGAAAGTTAAAAAGTGAGTTTTTAACATATGGAAGGGGGATTTTCATGAAAGGAAAACATGAAAAATAGAGGAAATTTATGGGGAAAAGGGAGAGCAAATGAAGGTTAGTTGAGAGTGAGAGAAGGGGAAAATGATGGTTTTTTGCAGCAGTTTTTTCTCTTTGGTTTTTAGCAGAATTCTCAGAGTATAAAATGGAAATAGCAAATGAAAATTTTGGACAGAGGCATGAGGCCTTTCAAGAGTCTTCAAGAGCCAACAATTTTTTGGCAATAAAATTGTTCTTTGAAGGCTCCAAAATCATTTAGCCACCATTAGGTATGACAAATTTTATAGGTGGCTAACAGTGGCTCCACTTGGGGATGGTGCCTTTTTTAAGGCATCAAGAATTTCAGACCCACATTCTCTGAGATGCTGATTAGTTGCCTCACCCATTGGGCTGATTTCTTTACTTGAATGATCTTCTTTTGTTCTGGAAATAAGTTAGCAACCATGGAAAAACATTGGATCTTTTATCAACAATCTTTCTACCTACCCAATCCTACAGGTCTAACATTTTTTCTTCATTAGAGTGCACTTGGATTGGCAAACTCTCTTACAACATTTTATTCTTTTTGAAAGCAAAAAATCTAATCTATTTCTACTCCTTATTTCTCCATGGATTCAGATTAAACAGTTGAATCCATATAATTCTCTACCTAATCTACTATCTGTTGAGATTAAACTGTCCAACAGAGTTTTATTCTCTAATTTTGCTAAAACAGAAATTTAAAAAGCATTCAAGTTAGGATTGATCAGTCTAATTTGATGCTGATCTATGGCATAAAAACAAGCTGCACATAGATTATTATTTGCAGAAAATTAAATCAAAATTGGAAGGCTTAAGGTCTGAAAATTCAAGCACTTCCTTCACTCTTTTTACAGCTCTTTTTTGACTCTTATGTGAGCTGTTTCTTCCTTGCTCTCTGGTTCAGATTTTGAGCTAATTAGAACCAGATTTTCTTCTTCTTGAATCAGAAAAATAAAACAGATTTGAGTCATCTCTCTTTTGGAAACTTAGGTTCAGATTTTGAACATGTTTGAACCTTTCATTTCTATCCTAATCTATCTACTGATAAGCCAAGATTAAACCGTTTGGCCAATCGAATTCACTATCCTATCAGCAGAAAATTTAAAGGCTAATTAGTCAAGATTAGGCAGTTTGACTAACTAGAAGTGTGTTTTTCAGTAGTGGCATTTAGGCTTGCACACTTTCAGATTTGTTTCTCTTTTTTGGTATGGGGCTGTACCTTTATTGTTTTTACCATCTGCCCTCTTTTCTTTCTTTGTTTTTGTATTTTTTGAATCTTTGATTTTTCTTCAAAGCAGAAAACAACAACTAACTACATGCTCAGAACTGAGCTTTATTGGCATTCTAACCTATTCTAAACATGGAGTATTTACATTTATCATATGATACAAAAATGCCAATGCAGCCAGCTGAGTAATGTCAAGAGGAAGTAGAAACTCTGGCTGCTTGTCAGAGGTATCCATAGAACATATTGAAGATTAACCTTCAATATCAAGGCTATCACAGAAGGTGACAGCTTTTCATGTCTCTGGCTCGTGCAAAGGATCGCTGCTTGATAATTTGAGCCAGTTGGGATTTCCACGTACTCTTCCATAGGATCAACAAAGAAAAGATGAAGATTCTCTTCTTTTTGGTCCTCTGTGTCTGGTAGATTGTTTGCTTCCAAGACTTCAGCTTTGAAGAGCATATCTTCAGAAAGTTGTTTGGAAGCTTCATCATCTGAACTAGAGGACTCATCATATTCGGCAATGTTGTCCTCTTGTAGCCCTAGTATGCTCTGGTTTAGTGGACTGTACTCTATGAGGAGGTTATTATATTCTTGAGCAAGGGTATGTTTAATTGCTTTCTCTTTTTCAAGAGAAAGCTCCTTGATTTCCACCTGCCCAAAAATTTCTTCGCTTCTTTCCTCCTCATCCTTTGAGCTAAAAGTCTGTTGATTCCCACTCACATGGAAACTATTACTGATGATCTGAAATGAAACAAAGCAAAGATCCAATGAATCTTCACTCGCTTCTAGACTTTGAAAACTTTCATCATCAGTATCATAAATAGTCTTCACTGGCTCATTACTTCTTTGAAGGAACTGATCTTCCTCCCATAAATCTACTAATGATGATCCTGCAAAATTAACTTCTGTTTGGGAAGCATCATCACTAGATAGATCAAAGTTAGGAGAATCACGAATATAAGTAATACTACCAATCAAACATACTGGGTTATCAGCAGGTCCTTCTTCATTCTGATCTACAAAAGAACTTTCTAAATCTGTACAACAAAGTTCTCTATGTGAATGGGCAAGAATGTTTGTTTTGCAAAAAGTTTCAGAGACTGACTGTTTATAAATAGTCTGATCTATCTCTTTTTCTGTCAAAGGGAAGGGTGTTTCTATGTCCCTTTGAACAGAAGTACAGCAGTTCTTTGTCTCTTGTGAAGACTGATTTTGAGGCAGGATGTCTTCTTGAGGCTCGGTTATAAGGGATGATGAATCAATATTTGAGTTTTCAGGGATATCTTGAGGAACGTCCATTATTTCTTGGATCATCTCTTCCTCAACTAATTCATCTATATTCTTAAAATTTTTCAATAGGAGATTAAACTCATGAATGGCTGTTAAAAGATCTTCAGGATGCATCTCTTCCAAAGCTTCCTCATTATCTATAATGTGTTGGGTGATGTTTTGTGATGAATCATAATATATTGCACCCAATGATAATGATGTAGTGTTTTCTTTATAGTTCTCATAGAACACATATTCAAGGTCTCTTAAAGAAAAAAAACTGCTAGATCTTAAGCATTCATACCAATCCCTAGCTTTTCCTTCTAATGTTAACATGAACATTTTCATTAGGCAGTCTTCATGCCATTCAAATTTCAACCTCCATACATGTATGTGAAATTTGATAAGATGTAATAAAGGGTCATCAAACTTTTTACCTTGAAAAACAGGCAGGCTGTCATCCCAATTCACCTGGGGCATCTTATGTGGAAACCCAGGGATATGATCTCTACTCATTGGGGCATATCTTCGTTGTATTCTTGAAATCATTTTTGTAAATCAAGAAAGAGGTCACTGTGTCTAGTCAATCAGTTCAGGGTCTTCTACCAGTGGAGTCATTTGGTCTTTTGGGAGTTTCAGAGTGTGGAGTCGCCAGGTGGAAGTTTTTAGCTCCTAAGGAGGTAAAAAGTTTAATGGTCCACCACCATGCATTTCTTGTGGAGCTGCAAGATTTTTAGGAACTGATTTAGCTCTCAAGGGTGATCTGAAAACAGTTGATAATTTGATCTTAGGAGACTTCCTAAGAATGCCTTCTGGGTTATCAACTACTTCAGGCGGATCAGGGTCAGGATAGGCTCTAGTGTGAATCTTTCTAGGAGCCACTACGCTGTGTTTTTCAGACCCGAATAAACAAGACAACTTCAACCAGGTATGACAATTTTTAAGAGGCTAACTGATCTATTCAGAAGAAGGAAAATTTTAATCTTAAAGCCTTCTAGCTGAGCTTGTTATGATGCTATTAAGACTTGGGGACTTCCCAGTGGAGTCTTAAAATTTGATTTGAGGATTGTGGAGTCGCCAGGTGGGAATTTTTAGCTCTTTTGGAGGTAAAAGGTTTTTATGGTCCACCACCAAGTTTATTATGAAGACAAACTGAAAAGTTTTTTGGGTTTTTCTGAGTTATTTTGGTCTTATAGGTTAAGAGAGTGTTCTAAGTCTGATTTAACACTTAGCTAGGGTGTCAAAACGTACAAAGTCTACTCTTATGGCTTGGTAACTGAAATCTTCAAGGTTTTGACAAGGCTTTATGAGAATCCTAAGGGTTACTTAGTTTGTCACTGATTCAAAAGGTCCTATCATGATTACCATTATGCTTGGTAGTGCTTGAAGAAGGTTACTTATGTTATGCTAGACAGTGAGTGTTTTGTTTTGCAGATTTTACTCAGCGTCCCACCGTGATCGCCATTATGTTGGTGGCGATGAGGTGGCTGATAATCACTGGATAGTCTTTGAAAATAAGGAATTTCTGGAGTCCTAAGGAGTAATTAGATTGTTACTGACTCAGAAGGTCCCACTGTGATCGCCATTATGTTGGTGTCCCGTGTTTTGATAGTTTGGCAAATCAAAAGACAAGGCAACATCAGAACCAATCTTTAGAATTACAGGATCTAGTC
Organism: Pinus albicaulis; assembly: GCA_034641835.2. Classification (NCBI taxonomy): domain Eukaryota; kingdom Viridiplantae; phylum Streptophyta; class Pinopsida; order Pinales; family Pinaceae; genus Pinus; species Pinus albicaulis. The sequence continues at coordinate 287,933,263 of CM076571.1, read as the reverse complement.
CTCCTGTTCTCAGAGAGGGATCTCTCAAATGTTTGTTTGCAAAAGTTTATCTTGTGTGCTTATAATATTGATTTTAGACTAGTTATGAAGTGCAAGGTGTTTGTTTGTTTGTTTGTTTGGATTGAATTGATACAACAAAAAATGAAAGGTCTAGGAAAGATACATAGAATGGAGAAACTTCTGGTTCATTGGGCAATGGAGTCAAGAAAAGGTCACAACAAACTCATCAAAGGATATGGGATATCAGAGGGCAAATCTAACTTGGCCACAGGATCCTTTTGTTTTTGGAATGGGATGAACATTAATGATTTGGAAAAAGAAATTGAATTCTCAACAAAGGGAACCTGAAAACATAATTTAAACAATAAAGAGATAGTTGATAGATAGGGCTAACCATAAATTCTACAAACATTCTTTAGGAAAATAATGATTTCAAGACAACTTTCAAAATGAAATCTAAGATTTGGGGAACACCCTATTTCCTCAAAGATTTTATTCTAAAGGACTTAGAAAACATAAAAGATTTACTGATAATTACAGTCATAGAAGAGGGAACACCTAAAAACATCTATGATCATAATTATAACGACCTTTAAGCCAACTATTTAAGTGAGGACAAAGGGAAAGATCAAAACAGACCTCTTTGATTCACTGTAAGCAAAGAACTTCAAAGGGAGACTTCAATAACAATTTTTAAGTGGCAGCAGACAAGCAGGGAGAACCATAAATCATGCTGAAACCAACTGTTCAAACTATTAAGGAAATAAACAAGCATGAAGACTAAAGAGAAAGTTTAAAGCCTCTAAAATACTTCAGCAGAAGAAAACATAAAACAGTGAAGGATGAATAGGTCTAAGGTGCTTCTAGGAGTCATTTCTTAGCCTAATACTTTCTATCCTACTGTAGTAAGAAATTGTGGAACATAATGAAAACGGGGGGAAAACATAAGACAGTTCAAAATACTTCACCAACAGCCAAGCTCATGGATCCAATGATAGAGCCTTCTCAGGAACAAGCATGCAACAACATCATCAAAATCTCCAAGACTTCAATTTGTTCTTCAACTTCAACAGACTATGTATTTACTTCAAAGAGTTTCAATATTACAACTTGTGATCAAACAATAACCAACAATTACTCATCTTCTACTGAAGTATTTATAGAAGGATGAGGAGGTGAGATCTGATAAAAGATCTCTTAAGGCAATTAATACAGATTCGAGACTTTTGGGCCTTTTGAGGGGCTCGATGAAGAAGTATACAGGTGGTTTTGCATTAACTGTTTTACAATTAATAGTTAAACTCGGTGAGAGCTTTGTTGACTTCCAGGTTTTGCATAACATGGAGTAATGCTGAAGATATTTGTTGCATTAGCTTCCTGTGGCGGAATTAACTTCCTGGCAGCGCTGGAGGCAGATATTTCTTTAATCAATAACTTCGGCCTCTGTTTTGAATGGTTTGAGGCAACAGGTGGCTCTTGTAGTAGCTGAGGAATCAATTCGCCTCAAATGCAGGTAGTGGAAACCTTTCTGTCAGTTTAAACACTTATGATTTCTTTTGACTGTGTTTGGATCCAGGGAGTTAGGTTTTTGATAATTATTTTTAACCGTAATTTCCCAGATCTATTTTTAATCTTCTTCTTGCTACGCTCTGTTCTTCAAAACTTATACTCTTTTTAAAATCGCGTTAAAACGCAGTGTCTTGTCAATGTGCAGAGCCACGCAGGGCCTTTATAGTATCGGCGCCCATGGAACGTTGATAAAACGTTTGAATGGAGCTCTGCGAATGGTTCTCTTTATGGGCCGAAAACACAGGAATCATCATTCCCAGTTCCTGGCTTTTCTGCAATATAACGACGGAGACCTTTTAAAACCTGCATAAAACATAAAATTATAAAGAAATCCTGCATTTGTTTGGATAAACTGCTTTAGAAGGCGGGGGAAGGAGCGTAGCCGTTGGATGAAAACATCCAACGAAGGAGATCTGCGCAAAAGGGCAAAAGGAGAGCGGGGAGGAGAAAAAGGCGGGGTGATTTTTGGACCGTCCGATCTGGACATGTGGACGGTCCAGATTCAATCGGCAGATCGCAATCGGGGGTGGCGCGCAAATGGGCCGATCAAAACATGTGATGTGATGGAGCGCAGGTCATCGGTCTGCAGATCAGATCGACGGTGGAGAACAAATCGGGAGAGAGGTCAATCGGCGGAAGGAGAAAAGGGGTGCGATGGAAAAACTCCGATGCGATTGTGCGATTGGAAGGGCTGAGGCGATCAAGCAGTGGCTATTGATCTAAGAACGAGATCAACGGTGGAGAATGAATCGGGGAAGTCGTAATCGGAGGTCAGGAATAAGGCGATGCGATTAATCATTGCGATGCGATTGAAAAACTCCGATGCGATGGAGCAATCGGAACATCGCAATCGGAAGTGTCAACCGAACATAATCGGAGGAGCCTTTCAGAGATTTCCGATGCAATCGGAGGGGCGGGGCTTTATATATATAAAAGACTCAATCGCATCGGAAGTTTTGATGCGGTCTTTTTGATCAACCCATTTATGTTTCCCTCGATTGCGATTGCGCGATCGGTCTTTCAATCTACCCATTTTATATTCAACACATGGTTATAGTTTTTCAGTTTAAACTTTGGAAAAATGGGTTTTGAGACTTTCACATAAGAAAAACAGATTGGAAACGGATTTATTCATTGATTTAAGCACTGGGTCGGGTTTTATGGTTTATATGAGAAATAATATAATCGGGAGCTTTTAAACATATAAAAAGCCAATCGCAATCGGAACTTTCGGTCCATGGCACAAGACTTGCGCACTTTGAAAATGTGCGATGCGATTAGCGCCTACAGGCTTTGGCGTTTGGTTTTAACGCATGGGCATCTGGGGGAAGTGGTTAGGGGGTTTTTTGGCCAAAGGGGCTAAAGCCTGTTCATAAAAACATGAATTTTTATGGTTTTTTCAATGTTTTCAAAGGAATTTGATGGGTTCGAAGAAAGTTAAAAAGTGAGTTTTTAACATATGGAAGGGGGATTTTCATGAAAGGAAAACATGAAAAATAGAGGAAATTTATGGGGAAAAGGGAGAGCAAATGAAGGTTAGTTGAGAGTGAGAGAAGGGGAAAATGATGGTTTTTTGTAGCAGTTTTTTCTCTTTGGTTTTTAGCAGAATTCTCAGAGTATAAAATGGAAATAGCAAATGAAAATTTTGGACAGAGGCATGAGGCCTTTCAAGAGTCTTCAAGAGCCAACAATTTTTTGGCAATAAAATTGTTCTTTGAAGGCTCCAAAATCATTTAGCCACCATTAGGTATGACAAATTTTATAGGTGGCTAACATAGTGGACATTTTTCCGCAGATGTCTGAGTGTATTAAGCCCAACACACTCTTAGAGCCGTAGCCCTATTGCTGCTTCTATGATACGCTACCTTGGCATACTTTCCCAATATGCACCCTTTGTAGACATCGTCTCGCTTGGTGCTCAGTTCTGGAACTCCCATGACAGTCTTCTTGAGAATCCTTAATGCCTCATGGTGCAAGTGCCCCATTCTCCTATGCCATAGCTCATTCAAATCCTTCTCATCAGTGTTGCCTATCGGTGCCATTGGGGATTCGACCTGTAACTTCTAGAGTTTATTGCTCTTGACTCCAATTTGTGCCTTCTTCTTCCAACTCGGGTGTTTGACGTATACTCTATTGCCAATGAAGTAAACGTCATAGCCTTTGTTTTGAATCTGCGACACAGAGAGTAAGTTCATCCCCAAATCAGGCACATGCAACACATTGGTGGCCCGAAGCTTGTTACCAGCTTCTGTTTGAAATACTATGGTACCTCTTCCAATAAGGGTACATTCCGCCTTATTGCCCATGGTGATTTTAACGTTCATCTTCTCTTCTTGGTAGCTTGAGAAACATTCTCGCACTCCTGTCATGTGCGCAGAAGCCCCACTGTCAATATACTAGATCTCAGGAGAAGCAGAGCTTGACACATAAGCAAATTTTTCTTCCAACCTAGATGCTAGAATAGAAACGTCGTGATCCATCTATTCTTTCATGCTTTCCTTCTTCTTTGGAGAACTGCATGAACCCTTCTAGGTTACTGCTGCACCAACATCTGATCTACGTTCCACTGTCGGTTCTATGCTTTTGTTACTCATCTTTGCTCTGATACCATGTGAAAATTTCAATCCAAAAAATATTTCTGCAGTGATAGATTTATTTCTCCTACTTATTATTTCCAATAAGTTATTTACAGAATTCTTCCAGTAAACTTCGAAATAAATACTACTCCAGCATTCACTCAAGTATATTGTAATATTCCTAATTAGCGATAGCTAATTGGAATATTCGATTTTGTATAGTTTTGCCGTTTATAGTTTATAAATAAATAAAAAGTGAGTAGAGAGGGAGAGCCAAGGGGGGCCAAGCACCACGTAGAGAGGGGGCTCACGTTAGCTCTAGAAGCTTCTGCGCAAGAGAGGTTGGACACATGGCAAGAGATGGAGGCTACGTTGAGGAGATGGCCTTGGGATTGGAGGAAGGCCAACGTTATAAAAGGAGGAGGAGCCTTCTCATTTGATTCATTCTGTTGTCGATGATATTGAGCTAGACGTTTCGTCTTCTTGAACACGCTAGCTGTTTAGCCTGTCTGCAGCACTCTTTAGTGCATTGAGTGTCTCCGGTCGGAGATCTCGCCCCTAGCCCCGAGGGACTACGAGTGCCTACTCGGGCAAGCTTATTCCTTCAGTATTTTGTGAGAGGTTTTTGTTTGGGTTTGCTGCGGAGCTGGGCTTTCATAGAGACTGCGCAGTCACTGGGAGAGAGAACGCAGTCCATTTTGGAGGTGCTCCGGATTGGGATTTCTGCAGGATATTTAGCCGAGATTTTGAGCAGAGGATCAGCCTTTGCCCACAGGAGGATTTTGGTGGAGTTTGAAGCAATGTTTTAGTTGATCTCATTTAGCCTCTGCGCAGAGCCTTGGAGGCCAGCGTAATTCCCTGAGGAGGTATTTTCGGGTGATTTTCGGGGGTCGGCTATTTTTGATATGGTTTCTGGGTTTTTTCCGGATTGGTGAGTAGAGGAGGTTTGCAGATTTTGAGCTCATTCCGGCAAGGGGATCAGCCCCTAGTCTTCAGTTCATTCCAGCAGTAACAGCGACACGACATTTCTCCAGCAGTTGGAACGCAGTCCATAGAGCAGCCATTTCCTGTATTTTCTGAGAGTGTTTCTTCACTTGCCTTGAGCAAGATTAGGTGCCATCACTCTGATCACCTATTGTACTTCATTATATTTCTCAGATTAATAAAATGGCTTAGCATTTCCTCTCTATGTTTCTGGATGAGTTGCCGTATTTACCGTATTTCCTTTCTATGCTATTATATGTCTGCTGCACTGTCATTTTTATATATTCTGGAGCATTCTAGTTCTATACCACTTGGTGTGTTATCTTTCACTCTTAGACAGAGTCTGGAAAGGGCCAGGTAGCCTCCGGATTTCATCCTCTTTTCTGAGGCAATATATCCGGTAAATGCCCTTCTAGTCTATCTCTGGTTGGAGTTTGCCGTGTTTTAGAGATATCCCCGAAACGGGATATTACAGTGGTATTAGAGCATAGTTCTGGCTCAACCTGTGGTCTATGACACCGGGGAAGAGACCATATATTTGTTATAGAGGCAGGAAGTACAGAGACCGTGAGTGTAAGTTGGAGAACACCTACAGAGAGGGAGATTGTGTTCGGGTGGTGGACACAGAACAGGAGAGAGAGCCTGTGACAGACGCAGAGTAGAAGGAACCTGTATTAGATTCAGAGCAGAGAGGGCCGATGGCAGATGACACAGAGGCCAAACAGTTTGGGGAGGCACTCCTCAAATCGGTGCAGGATTTAGCCAGACAGATTGAGGTGATGGGTCAAAGGTTCACCGCTGTGGAGGCTAGACAGCGTGAGACCCCACGGGTTTTCCAGGTAGGAGAGGGATCAGGTACATCCCATCATTTGCCAGAGCATGGTGCTGCTCAGCGTGTTATTCCTCAGCTGATGGCTTCACGTGCACCTACCCGCTCTACTATGCCCACTTTCTTGGGAGCAGACACAGGGGCAGGAGCCCAGCAGGAGGCAGAGCCCGGACACATGGGCGAGTATTTTGCAGAGTATCAGGCCTATGGGCAGGAGCTCAGGGATGCTCTCTCATTCCGAGATTTTGTTCAGCTCCAGCAAGACAGTAGACCCCGCGACCATCATAGAGGGCACCGACATTATCATGATGGAGATTCCCACCGCACATCTAGTAGATTCCATTTGTCTACGTTTGATGGCTCATCAAACAACTCGGCAAAGTCTTGGGTGGAGAAGCTGGACATCTATTTCCAGCTTAACCAGATGTTGGAGACGGAGGCCATCAAGGTGGCGACATTGCATTTGGATGGTGAGGCCCAAGACTAGTGGTTCCATGGGATGGTGACACTCAGGCATTCTACAGTGACGACATATGCCGAGTTTACCAGGAGGTTGATGGAGCGTTTTGACCGGAGGGATCCGAAACAACACTTTGTTGAGCTAACGAGGCTCAAGCAGAATGGGAGCCCAGAGACTTACATTGCAGATTTCTTGAGAGTTTCGATGATGGTGCCAGATCTATCCGCGACACGGATGATCTATATGTTTGTGGAGGGATTGGTAGAGCCACTTCGAGGTCTAGTCAGATCTACTAGACCAGCTACTCTCCAGGATGCTATCAGCAGGACCAGGGACTTACAAGATGCATTGCCCAGGATGCGGACACCTTACCCCCAGAGACAGGGTTTCCAGCCCAAGGGGAAGGATGTGAGGGTTCCCCCTCCAAAGGGGAATCCCGGACGGGCTCAGATAGATGATGATGCCAGGAGGGAGTTGAGGAAGAAGTGGTTGTGCTTCACTTGTCAGGAGCCGTGGGCACCAGGGCATAGGTGTGCTGCTAGCAAGGCACACTTCATTGAGGTCTTCTCCGATGATAGCGGGGAAGAGGATGAGGAGGAGGCAGGAGATAGTCAGACGGTCCAGGATCAGTTGCCGCCTCCACCTCCAGGGACAGGAGGTGCAGCATTTGCACCCACAGGAGGGACCCTTGCAGCCTTGCGAGGAGTTCCTGAGTATTTGACGCTGCGCGTACGAGGGACAGTGTGTGGCCAACGAGTATCAGTCTTGGTTGACAGTGGGGCGACCCACAACTTCATTGACGCACAGATGGTCGAGAGGAGGGGTATACCGACCGAGAGCTTCGACGGATTTTCAGTCTTGGTCCTAGGAGCCCAGACGATACAGTGTGCCCGGTATGTTCCAGAGTTGGCAGTGACGATGGGTACCTACACCATGACCGATCACTTTTTCGTGGTCAACATACAAGATACCAATGTGGTATTGGGTGTTCAGTGGCTGATTACTCTGGGGAAGGTCACCACGGATTGGGAGGCCTTAGAGATGGAGTGGGATGACAAGAAGACCGGGAAGCATGAGAAGATCCGCGGGATGCACACTTACCCACCTCAGATAGTTTTGGCACACCGGATGGAGGCAGATTTCCAGAAGGGAGACATAGAGTGGGCGGTTGAGTTGCGGGCATCAGAGGCAGAGACCACCCGTCAAGCAGTTCATCCTGATATACAGGCCATCCTTGACAGGTATGATGCAGTGTTTGGGGATATACCACCAGGTCGGCCACCGGACCGAGGATTTGAGCACACCATTGAGCTTGAGCAGGGTATTCAGGCAGTGATCACTACCCCCTATAGGCATCCCAAAGCCTATCGGGATGAGATTGAGCGGGCCATCCAGGAGTTGCTGGCTCTTGGGCACATCAGACCGAGCACGAGTTCGTTTTCTTCTTCCATAGTGTTGGTGAAGAAGAAGGACGGCACCTTGAGGATGTGCATTGATTACAGGGCCCTGAACAAGAAGACCCTAAAGAACAAGTATCCTATACCCAGGATCGATGAGTTGATGGATGAGCTGAGAGGAGCCAAATTCTTCTCGAAGATTGATTTGAGATCAGGGTACCATCAGATTCGCGTGAGGGAACAGGACATTCCCAAGACCGCCTTCAGGTGTCATTATGGGCACTTTGAGTTTTTGGTTATACCTTTTGGGTTGACCAATGCACCAACCACCTTTCAGTCGTGCATGAACCATATCTTCCGCAGTCATCTGAGGAAGTTTGTATTGGTCTTCTTTGATGACATACTCATATATAGCAGGACTTGGGAGGAGCATCTCCAGCATATAGAGGCAGTGCTACGCATCTTGGAAGAGCAACAGTTCTATGCTAAGCTCTCCAAGTGTGAGTTTGGGATGACGAAGATGCTGTATTTGGGACACATTATTGGAGTGGACGGAGTGAGGGTCCATGAGGAGAAGATTAGAGCCATCAAAGATTGGCCGGAGCCGAAGAACGTGACGGAACTTCAAGGGTTCATTGGGATATGTACCTATTACAGGAAGTTCGTGAGAGGGTTCTCACAGCTTGCTGCACCCCTTACAGATTTGACGAAGAAGGGGGCATTTAGTTGGTCAGATACAGTGCAGCGAGCCTTTGATAGGCTCAAAGAGGTGATGAGTAGCTGCCCAGTGCTTGCATTGCCAGATTTTACGCAGCCATTTGTCTTGGAGTGTGATGCGTCGGGAGAGGGGATCGGTGCAGTATTGATGCAGGGGGGACACCCTATAGCCTTTGAGAGCCGGAAGCTCCTTCCGCACGAGAGGTTGTATTCTATATACGACAAGGAGATGTTGGCCATCATGCATGCCTTGGCCAAATTCCGGAAGTATTTGGTAGGGAACGGGTTCAGGGTGAGGACTAACCACAACAACCTCAAGTTCTTTTTGGAGCAGAAGCAGCTACAGGAGAGGCAGCAGAAGTGGATCAGTAAGATCCAAGCATATGACTTTGACATTGAGTATGTCAAGGGTAAGAATAACGTGGTAGCAGATGCCCTTTCACGTAGACCATCCACGTTATCTCTTATGAGCTTGGATACAGATTGGAGGGCTCGACTTTTAGTAGAGTACTCCAAGGACAGATTTGCATGTGAGGTGCTGGATGGACAGGTAGCGGATGACAGGTACAGGGTGGTTGATGAGATCATCTATTACAGGGACAGGATCTTCTTGACTGAGGGGTCTCAGCTCAAGAAGAAGATACTCCAGGCGTCACATGATTCTCCATTGGTAGGCCATCAGGGGTTTACCAAAACCTACAGGGCCATTAGAGAGAGGTTCTCATGGAAGGGCCTCAAGGAGGACGTACTCCAATACATCAGGGAGTGAGATGTTTATCAGAGGAACAAGGGGTAGATGAACCATCCCGTAGGATTGTTGCAGCCTCTTCCTATTTCGGAGGGGAAATGGGAGAGCATATCGATGGACTTCATCACAGGGTTGCCCATGGTGCAGGGCAAGGATTGTATCTTTGTCGTCGTTGATCGGCTGATAAAGTATGCGCACTTTTTCGCCATATCTGCGCATTACACAGCAGCACAGGTGGCTGAGCTGTTCTTCAGAGAGGTTTTCAGGCTACATGGTCTTCCTAAGACCATCATCAGTGACAGGGACAGCCGCTTTATGGGCGGATTTTGGCAGGAGCTTTTCCGGCTGGTGGGGACGGAGTTGACACCGAGTACCAGTTGTCACCCACAGACGGATGGACAGACAGAGATAGTTAACAAGTGGCTGGAGGGCTACTTGCGTAACTATGTCAGTGGGCAGCAGCGAGCATGGTTGAGATGGTTACATTTGGGGGAGTACTGCTACAACACGACACATCACATGTCCATTGCCATGTCACCGTTTTATGCTTTGTATGGGTATCATTCCTTATCTTTTGATGATGTGATGTTCGGTGCTAGCAAGGCTCCTAGAGCCAAGATTTGGATCCAAGAGAGTCAGGACATTCTCCGAGCTCTCAAGGACAATATGGCTACAACACAGAACCAGCAGAAGCTGTATGCCGACAGGGGTCGGATGGAGAGACAGTTTGAGGTAGGGGACTTGGTCTACCTACAATTACAGCCATATCGACAGTCATCCCTGAAGCAGAAGGGAAGGGAGAATCTCAAGCCTCGTTTTTACGGGCCATACAGGGTGATACGCAGGATTTTGGCAGGTTGCGTATGAGTTGGAGCTGCCCCAAGGCAGCAAGATCCACAACATTTTTCATGTATCATGCCTGAAGAAGGCGCTGGGGCAGCAGGTGACAATGACAGAGGAGCTACCACCCACGGATGATGAGGGGCACTTGGTGTTGCATCTAGAGGCCATTATTGATACCAGGGAGAGGCAGCTACGGAGCAGGACAGTCCGAGAATTCTTGGTGAGGTGGAAGAATTTGCCGGATGAGGATGCCACCTGGGAGAGTAAGAAGATTTTGCAGCATCCATCACTTCAGTTGCTTGAGGACAAGCAAAATTTTGCCGGGGGAGACTGTAATATTCCTAATTAGCGATAGCTAATTGGAATATTCGATTTTGTATAGTTTTGTCGTCTATAGTTTATAAATAAATAAAAAGTGAGTAGAGAGGGTCTAACTCACTTAAGTGAAATAAAACATCCTCCTAGTAGCATGACGTTGTAACTTAAGGGGGAGCCAAGGGGGGCCAAGCACCACGTAGAGAGGGGGCTCACGTTAGCTCTAGAAGCTTCTGCGCAGGAGAGGTTGGACACGTGGCAAGAGATGGAGGCTACGTTGAGGAGATGGCCTTGGGATTGGAGGAAGGCCAACGTTATAAAAGAAGGAGGAGCCTTCTCATTTGATTCATTCTGTTGTCGATGATATTGAGCTAGACGTTTCGTCTTCTTGAACACGCTGGCTGTTTAGCCTGTCTACAGCATTGTTTAGTGCATTGAGTGTCTCCGGTCGGAGATCTCGCCCTTAGCCCCGGGGGACTACGAGTGCCTACTCGGGCAAGCTTATTCCTTCAGTATTTTGTGAGAGTTTTTTTGTTTGGGTTTGCTGCGGAGCTGGGCTTTCATAGAGACTGCGCAGTCACTGGGAGAGAGAACGCAGTCCATTTTGGAGGTGCTCCGGATCGGGATTTCTGCAGGATATTTAGCCGAGATTTTGAGCAGAGGATCAGCCTTTGCCCACAGGAGGATTTTGGTGGAGTTTGAGGCAGTGTTTTAGTTGATCTCATTTAGCCTCTGCGCAGAGCCTTGGAGGCCAGCGTAATTCCCTGAGGAGGTATTTTCAGGTGATTTTCGAGGGTCGGCTATTTTTGATATGGTTTTTGGGTTTTGTCTGGATTGGTGAGTAGAGGAGGTTAGCAGATTTTGAGCTCATTCCGGCAAGGGGATCAGCCCCTAGTCTTCAGTTCATTCCAGCAGTAGCAGCTACACGGCATTTCTCCAGCAGTTGGGACGCAGTCCATAGAGCAACCATTTCCTGTATTTTCTGGGAGTGTTTCTTCACTTGCCTTGAGCAAGATTAGGTGCCATCACTCTAATCACCTATTGTACTTCATTATATTTCTCAGATTAATAAAATGGCTTAGCATTTCCTCTCTATGTTTCTGGATGAGTTTCCGTATTTACCGTATTTCCTTTCTATGCTATTATATGTCTGCTGCACTGTTATTTTTATATATTCTGGAGCATTCTAGTTCTATACCACTTAGTGTGTTATCTTTCACTCTTAGACAGAGTCTGGAAAGGGCCAAGTAGCCTCCGAATTTCGTCCTCTTTTCTGAGGCGATATATCTGGTAAATGCCCTTCTAGTCTATCTCTGGTTGGAGTTTGCCGTGTTTTAGAGATATCCCCGAAACGGGATATTACATATATGCAGAGAAAGGAACAGTAAGAAATAGAAGAATAAGAATCAATCACATAGACATACTTATTTTTGGACAATTGTCTGTTAGTCATCAGTAATTTTTACTGTCTGTAGATGACTAAATATTGGTTCTAGATTTCTAAAAACAAAATTCCCTGAATATTGTGAGTTTTAGAAATCTCACTGCCTTCATTATCCTTATAGAAATTTTTTCACTATTCTACTATTTTGCCATTCCATGGTCACCCTACCACTCCTAAGAGCTCCTTATGGGTTTGTGCCACTCATCTCCATCCTTTTTCTTCCTACCTATGACCTCATTACTCTGTTTTTCCCTTGCCCATAACTCCACTTTACATCTAGGGTTACCTATAAGCCTATTCCTTCCCATGTTCACCAGGTTCCTCAAGCATTCATGGTCTCAAAACTATCTCTGTAGGCTCTTTAGATAAATCAAGTACATTGGATTTTGGATCTTCAATACACCACTTTGTCAATACTCTGTTTTGACACTTGAAGACTCTCAGCCAACTTTCAGTCAAAGACCAGGTCAAAGAATCGTCCCACTAGGTCAATTAGGGTTTCATATGTTCCAAGGTAAATCATTGATGTTTCAGACACTTTTTTTCTTGGTTAGAATTTGGTTCAGAGGTATCGGAATAATGAGACATGGTTACTCAAGAAAAAATCTGAAGGTTTCCAAAGGAGACTACCCTATCAAATTCAAGTTCTGCAAAAGGTAAATGAGAACTTTGACACTTCTGTAGGAGTGTTAAAATGTCTATCAGCAGAAACTTGGTAAGGTAGGAGGTCTGCTCCCAAGTCAAGACAACTCACAACAGAAGAAAGAGAACCACTTGGTCTTGATGAAAAATAGGGTTTTGAGCTTAATGGACCAAGTAGGGTGCCAAGCAGTGATCAAATGCAGAAATGACCATGGAGGAGGCACACCAAAAACCAAACATGAAGAAAAGTCTTTCAGAGATGATTGATGAAATATGGTAGAAAGGTGAGGTAAACTGGACAGAAGTGAATGAACTTGAAAGGGCTATAGAGAACTTAGAAGACAACGTTGATAATTGTCTTAAAGCGGTCCAGACACCTAGGGTTTTGGGAAAGTGGCCATAGAAGGTAAAAGGTATGAGTCCAACTCCATGCTGCAAGCAAGGGGTGGTTTCGAAGATGTCACTGTTTGATCAAATCCTAAACTTGTCAAAATGAGTTTGCCATGTCTAAATGAGCAAAACGTGAGGTTCAGCTCCAAAGGTGGAAGTAAAGGAAGTTTTTGAGGTTGTTGCTGTGTCAAGATGAACAGGTCAAATCCTATTTTCAGAGCTGGCACTGCTCCCTGAGTAGTCTTGGGAGATTGAATTTTTGGGTAGGCAAATGGACACCAAATGGAAAACCAAAAGCAGTTTTGGAAAGTAGACTTGACAAGCTTTCCAATGAGTTATCATGGAGCTCATTTGAACACCTGGAAGGCCTTCGAACCTTGGTCACAAAACAAGCAATTTTTCTGGTTCAAGCGTTGCGCCCTTGCCTGCAAAGTCAACAAAAGACACAAATTTATGGAAAAAAGATATTTTCGAGGATTTTTGAGGCAAATCACTCCTACTTAGCTCAGAATTTATGTTTGAAGTTATTTTGTATTTATTACATTAGATATTTTGTTCCTTGGGCCTTGCATGGTCTCTTTGGACAAAAATGGCATTTATGATGTATTTATGACATTTTGGAAACCCTAGTTAGGGTTTTGGTCCTCCTTGCTAGTTAAATACAACATTGAGGCCTCATTGTACATGTTGGATGATTATTGAGAATAAATATCATAGACTTGAAGATTAGAGAGAAATTGGCTTTGGATTTTGTGGATGTCTTGGTGTGCAAGATAATGGAGCAAACTCACTTGCAGGATTCATAAACATAGTTAATGGTGATGTGTTTCTTATTTAGTGCTTGTTTTCTTATGTTATCATTTTGTTTCATCTTTCTCATGCAGTAGGACAGAAATTTTAGGCTAAGAAATGTTGTTTAGAGGCACCTTAGCTCTGTTTGCTCTCTACTGCTTGTATGTTTTCCTCTGCAAGGTCAAATTAGAGAATCCTTAAATTCTCTGTAGTTCCACTTATCCTTGTTTATCTTAAAGATGATTTGATGAAGCCAATGTCAAAGTAGTTCATGGTTAGCCTTGCTCTTTGATGTAACTTAAACATTGTTTTTAAGGTCTTTGCTTTGAAGCATTGCTGATTAGGTTTAGCTGAAGAGGTTTATGATTTGCCATGCCCTTTTGTTTATCCTAAATGGTTGCTTTGGAGGTCTTTATAGTTTTATTAAAGAAATTAGGAGTTCCCTACTTTTTGATCTCTACTATATGTTTATCTTAAATGTTTTCTTTGCTTGAAGGTGAAATCACTAGAAGACTTACAAGTTTCTTGCTTTCTATGATTCACTGGATTGTTGTCTTAGTGCTTACTTGCTAGGGTTTGGTCAAAGAAGTTATTAGTATGCCTGTCTTTGGTTATTTCTTTATGCTTAGTAATCTTAAAGGCCATTCTTGTTAAAGTATTTGTTGAAGGATTCTTAACTACCCTTTTGCACCTACTATGTTCACAATTTAATGTTCACTTCATTCACATAAGCTTTTAGATCCATTTGGCTTTGTTAGACTTGCCCTGTGATACACCCTTGACCTATTGTTGTACCTTTCAAGACCTTTTGCAGACTCCATAGCCCAATGGTTTAAACCTCTTTCACTCTATCTATTATGTTTGACAACCTACCCAACCAAACAAACGAACAAACAAACCCTAATCCTTGTAACTAGCCTAAAATCAAAACCCTAAAATCTATCAAGTTACATCCTTTACACAAGTATAGAGAGAGCCCTCTCTGGGTTCAGGAAAACTAGGTCCTAGGACTCCAAAGACTGGTTTGATGTTACCCCTGTGCATTTGGTCTTTGCTAATCTAACAAATTACGGGGACCTAACATTGTCCCTGGGAATTATTATATTGTTAAATTTGACCTAGGCCGCCGCTCGGCTCCTCGCTTCTGTGGCCTCTGGCTCGGCCTGGTTTGCTTTCGGCTGGCCTCCAGTCACTTTGTGGGCTGTTGTCGTTCCCGGCGGGTCCCGGGCTTGTCTGGAGTGGCGGGTTGTTAGTGCGCCACTGTGTGTTGGAGTGTTTTGAGGCGCTGCATCTCTGCGCGGCGTTGATACTCTGTTCCTGATCGAGGCTTCGTCGGGGTCTCCTTTCCTGTTCGTCCCCATCAAAGATGACCTGAGGGGCGGGGTTATATTCGCGGGCTTCTGTGGTCATTGCGGCTATGGAGCCTCCTCCGCCGCCCCCCCCTTCGGATGCTGCTGCCTTTCTCAAGCTTCTCGAATCCCTGCCGAAGAAAAAAAGCTCAGAGACAGCAAAGTTTGTGAAGAGAGTGGAGGATATCCCTGAGATAACTCTCCCTCTCGAAGGCCCGATCAAGGTCGCCCTATCCTTGGCGGAGAGGGCCTTGGTTGGCCAGTTCACGGGCCTTTGGCCCTCCCCCAAAACGACGGAAAGTTGGGTTGCTCGAAACTGGGCTCCGCTGATCAAAGAGAGAGTTACCTCGTACTTCCTAGGTAAGGGCTTCTTCTTGTTTGAGTTCTCTGACAAAGATGATAAGGACCTAATCTTTCGAAACGGTCCCTACTTCATGGGCCCTCAGGGGCTTTATCTGAACAAGTGGACGCCCGACTTTGACCCTGCAGTCGATGTGCCCACGGCGGTTCCCGTGTGGGTTAGGCTACCTAATCTGCCTGTTCATTGCTGGAATGGGGAGTCTCTAAGTCATATTGGAAACACCTTAGGCAAGTACATTGATCGAGCAAGTAACAAAGATCAATTCGACTGTGCGAGAATCTGTGTTGAAGTCGACTTGGAGATTGGATTGCCCGAGGCGATTAAGATCAGGGTTGGAAGCTGGACTCATTTGCAAAAGCTGGATTATGAGCAGCTTCCGTTCAAGTGTCGGAAATGCCATGTTTATGGTCACTTTGCCCGAAGCTGCCCAAAAAATTGTGAAGTGGATAAAGGTAAGGAGGAAGGATGGACACAGGTTAAAAGATCTAAAAACGCTGACAGAGCCCCTCGCACTGGAAATACAAATGGCAACGGCTCTCAGGCAGCCCCTAGAAATCAGACACCAATCTTGGAAGAGCAAGGCAATAAATTTGTGCAGTTAAGCTCTGTCATAGAAGGCTCTCAAGAACCGGAGAAGCAGAAGGTCGACTCAATCCCCATAGAGTCCCCCTCTGGACCAATGCAAGTGGATAGCATTGAAGACAGATCAAAAGAGGTCCTCATAGAAGAGACAGAGGAAGGGCAAGATTCGGATGATTCAGAAGAAGAAGGCGAAATAGGGATTTCGCAAACCTCAGCCAGAAGGTCTTTAAGAGGCCGGAAAACTGCTAGGGAAAAAAGAGAGCAAGAGACTTACAAGGACAAACTTCAGGGAAGCCAACCTACCCTCGAGAAACTCCTGGCAAACACCCCGAAGAAGAATAGAAATCAGTCTCAGAGCTCTAGAGGAGCTCATCACCCAAAAGGTAAGTGATGAAGATCGTCTCTTGGAACTGTAGGGGGTTGGGGAGCAGAATTAAAGAAGACGCCTTGAGAAGTCTGAAACGAACTGAATCCCCAGATATAATCCTCATCCAGGAGACTAAGATGGAGGAAACTTCCTTTCTCCAGATTGGGAAAAAACTGTGGAAGAATAGTGATGGTCAAGCTGTCTCAGCTCGAGGTGCCTCAGGCAGTCTAGGCACTATATGGGATGCCAATAAATTTATAAGGATCAAAGAAGCTAATAGTATTCACTGGTTGTTCACAAAGCTCCGTCATGTCGAATCTGAGCTGACTCTTTCACTCCTAAATGTCTATTCTCCTGTCAACGTAGGGGATAAAAAAATCTGTTGGGAAACTATCAAAAGTCTGGCTGAGTCCGAAGTCTTGGATAACATTATAATAGCAGGTGACCTCAATCTCACCTTATCCTCGTCAGAAAAACGTGGTGGTTGCATTGTAAGAGACCCAGCGCGGGAATGGGTTGAAGAGCTGATACATGATTGGGACCTGATCGATGTTAAACCTCTGATCGGGAAGTTCACCTGGACAAACAAAAGAATCGGCCCGGGCCATATCGCCGCAAGGTTAGACAGATTCCTCGTCCATAGCTCTTTTTTCCTTCATGGTTTTGAGTCTCGAATGCATATATTGCCTTGTTGTATTTCTGATCATCGCCCTATAAAACTTGAGTTAGTTGCGCATTCGAATCAAGGTCCCATTCCCTTTAAATTCTGCTCTCACTGGGTCAAGGAGCAGACTTTCATGCCTCTGATAAAAGCGACCTGGAATATCCCTGTCAAAGGATCACCCTTTTTTGTTTGGGAGGAGAAATTAAGGAGAGTAAAAGCCGCTTTAAAACACTGGGTTAGGACCTTACCCAATCCGGCAGTGGAAAGGAAATCGATTCAGGAACGGTTGGAGAAACACCAACTGGTTTCGGAAAATGTTGAGATCACCAAAGATACTCTTGATGAGGAGGCTTCTCTGCAACACTTGTTCCTCAAGGCTAGCTTGGCTGAGGAAGAACACTGGAGATTGAAATCCCGCAGCCTCTGGCTCAAGGCGGGAGATAGGAATACTTCATTCTTCCACAAGCAAGCTCAGGCTCGAAACTGTCGCAACTCCATCTCTGAAATTTCAGTTGAGACCAATACTTATAGAGATATCCATAATATCAAAATTGCTGCCTTTACTCATTTCAAAAATCTTTATACTGATGATGAGGCCTTGGATCTGGATCCGAGTCTGGTGAATGAGGTTCCCTCTCTGATCACCGACAGTCAGAACTATTTCCTGGAAGCTGAGATTGCCAACAATGAAATAAAAAGCGCCCTATTTGCTATGGAACCGGATAAGGCTCCGGGGCCCGATGGGTTTACCGCTAGTTTCTTGCAATCTTGCTGGCCCATTGTGGAGAAGGAATTGTGTAGAATGATCCGGAAATCCCAAGGGTGCCAGAAAATCAGGGGTAGTACTAATTCAGCCTTCTTGGCTCTCATCCCCAAGGAAAAAGGCGCCAACTCCTTCAGAAGATTTCGCCCCATCTCTCTTTGCAATATAGGCTATAAGTTGATCACGAAAGTTATTGCCAACAGACTAAAATCCATCCTTCCTGGCATCATCCCTGAGAACCAAGGAGGCTTTATTCAGGGAAGACAAATCGTGGATAACTTCATTTTGGTCCAAGAGGCAATCCACTCCAGTGTGGTTCGCAAAGAGAAAGGTATGGCTGTCAAACTAGACCTGGAAAACGCTTTCGATAGAGTGAGACATAAATTTCTACTGGAAGTGCTGCAAAAATTTGGGTTTGGTTCCAAATTCATAAATTGGATCAAGGCCTGTATCAGCGAGCCTTGGATCGCCCCTCTGGTGAATGGCAGAGTCACTAATTTCTTCAAAGCTTCACGAGGTCTGAGACAAGGGTGTCCTTTATCCCCCCTCCTCTTTGTCCTCCAAGCCTCTGTCCTCAGTTTCCTATTGAACAAAAAACTTCAGGATCAAGATTTATTAGGCCTGAGCATTGCTAGAGGTGTTCAGAACATAAATCATGCTTTGTTCGCAGATGATTCCCTTTTGCTGGGAGCTGCCTCAGTGCCCTCAGCTAGAAGATTTAAAGAGGTGATTGATGTTTATTGTCATAATTCTGGAAGTAGTCTCAACAAAGGTAAGTGTCAAATCTATTGCTGGAACACTCCTGCTGCCACGCTCCATGCCATTTCCAGCTGCTTAGGCTTCGTTGCTTCCTCATCCTGGTCATCATTCAAATATCTGGGCCTCCCTATTTTCCATAAAAGTGCTGCTAGCAGAGATTGGTTACCCCTGTTGGACAAATTTGAAGCTAAGATTCGTGCCTGGGGCTTCAATTGGCTAAATCTGGCTGGGAAGTCGGTGCTTATAAAAGCTGTCTTAAATAGCCTCCCCATCTTTCAGTTTGCAGTTCTGCTGGCCCCTGCTGGAATAATAAAGAAAATGGAGGACCTGACTAGAAAATTCTTTTGGAAAGGCGGGAAGGACAATGCTAAGAAAATTCCTTTAATAAGCTGGGCCACAATTGCCATGCCCAGACTGGAAGGAGGACTGAATTTTAAGAATCTTAGCCTTCGGAATGTTGCTTTGGGAGCAAAGCTGATATGGAGGATTATTGCCCCTAATCCGGGGTGGGCGCAGCGTGCCTTGTGGAAGAAATATTTCCGTGGCAAGAGGACAAGGTGCTTGGAACAGTCCATAGCCAAATCCAACTCGGTTATTCAAAAGCTATGTGCCAAATCCTCCCCCCTCATCAGCCAATATGCTCATTGGATACCAGGTAATGGCAAGCAAATTCGAATCTGGGAGGATCGGATAATGGGATGTGAACCCTTGGAGGAGGATCGTTCTCTACACTTGTTGAAAGACTGGATGCATAGAGCTGGTTACTTCACTTTGTGGGATATTTCTATCTGGGACAACGGAGTTTGGCACAGTTGGCTTAACTTCGAGGTGCCACTGAACCTGTCGAGCGAGCTGGATACTTTCTTAGATCATTTAAATGGTAAGGCTCCCTTGAGAAGCAGGAAAATGGACGTCCGTGGATGGGGACCGTCTCTAGGGCACTACACTGTCTCAAAGGGCTACAGGCAGATCATTTCAATCCCTCACGTCCCTCCAGATCCGAATTCATGGAAAGGAATTTGGTTTAATCCATCGCTGCCCAAAATTGACCACTTATGTTGGCTCCTATGCCATCAGAGGATTTTAACTGAGGATAGATTACGGAAAAGAGGATTTAATGGTCCCTCTTGTTGCTCGATGTGTGAAGAAAGCGCTGAATCTGCTGCTCATTTGATGCTCCATTGTAATTTTGTGAAGGTTTTATGGGCTGAAGCCTTAGGCCCTTGGATTCAGGACTTCGCCCTCCCAAATTGCATTCCGGAATTGTTCTCTTGCTGGTTGCGCTCTTATCCCGGAGGCTCTCCCCAGAATTCGCATCTCAAGTATGCCTGGTGCGTCCTCCCTAAATTAATCAGCTGGCAAATCTGGTTGGAGAGGAATCGGAGAATTTTCTGCGATAAGAGGTGTGATCACAAGATTATCTGGATTAAAATCAAAGCCCTGCTTAAAGAATGCGTTGGCGACCATCTTGATGGGGCTGGCTTGAGGGAGCACGATTCTGTTTGGAGCGAGCATCTTGATCTTCATTTCTCTGTAGCTGACAGGCCTCTCAACCCTCTTCAACACTGGCAGCTCAGATTATCCGCATTCGATTTCATGTCCTTCTGCTCAAAGAAGGCGCACAGCACTCTTTCCTTTGACGGCGCTGCGAAAGGGAACCCAGGCAGATCCGGAGCCGGTGGTGTGGTCAAAAAAGCTGATGGAGGCATTGTTCTCAGATACGCCTGGGGTGTGGGTTACAACACCAGCATCCAGGCAGAAGCCCTGGCGCTTCTTCAAGGCCTCAAACAACTAAAATCGCTTGGCATTCTTGTGGCTTCGGTGTTTGGAGATTCCCAGACCATCATTAAAATCATGGTTGACAATACTTATCCCTCAGATATAAGACTGTCTAGACTGATCAGAAGAATAAGAACTCTGTCGAACTCATTTCAGTGCTTAAACTTCTATCATATTAAGAGAGACAATAATAAAGATGCTGATGCGGAGGCTAATAAAGCGGTCACCCTCCCTTCAGGAGTCATCAACAGAAATGGAGTTGAAAGTCAGGATCCCATACCTTAATTGACTGATCTATGTATTACAGTCTTTTTTTGAAACAGTTTGTCTGCATATTTAAAGGGGGGAAGATTGAGGCGGTGGTCCGAAAAATAGATTGTAAAAATCTTTGGGGGTGCAAAGAAAAAGAGGCAATGGACTGGTCATGGAGTCAGCTGGCCTCGACTCATCAATATGTATCCAGTTTTGAGGCATTGGGCCAGCATTAATATATCTCTCTACCTGTTTTTGTTAAAAAAAAACATTGTCCCTGGAAAAACCCAATGCGCGAAAACCAGTGCAACAGATGAGGGTTTATATATTATTCTTCAGCAATGAAATTCTTTACAAGGAAAAGACTGGCAGACTTATTTAGAAAACATCTCAAATAAATTCTCCCAAATTGTCTGGAGAATTTCTGACACTCGGAAGACCCACAACTTCCCTCTGCGTCCCTTTGCGTGTCTCTCTGCGCAGTGCCTGCATCAGACTGCGTCACTCTGCGTGGGCTCCCTTTGTTGTTGCTCCGCGTTGGCTTCTCTGGCTTATTGTGTCCTCCTCTCCTCGACCTTTGTCGCTACTGACTCCCTCTGCTTTGTTGAAATATTGAGGTAGCATCGGGTGTGCTCTAGCCCTGAAATTGTGTGGAGGGGCTAAGACACATGAGACCTCCAAAACCCAGAAAGCGTTTGGAGAAATTTCATCTGGTGTATGAGATATTCAAATAATTAATTTTTTTAGTGAGGTCCCTAAGTCTAACTTAGGGAATTAGACAAATTAGAGTGTATTAATTAAACACGTGATGAAATGTTCTAAGTGACGTGGATTAAGCAGTTTTTTAATTTGAGCCGTCGATTAGAGATTAGGTCACAGCTGTTGGTTTTCCAATGAGAAAAGTATAAAGGAAGGGCTTGGGGTCAGTTGGAGACACACACACATTGGCAGAGCACTGAAGCTAAGTCGAATTTCTGGGGCGGGGTTTTGCTGAAAAATTCAAAATGAGTTGTAGTGCAGTGAGGAGCAAAGATCGACGAGGGATGATCTGATCCAAGGCCGAGAATACAGCAAGACAGAGGGGCAGTGAGTACTAGTCAGCGCAGAGCCAACCAGGAGGACGTAGTTTAGCCAGCTCCACACAGAGACTGCGCAGAGGTTGCGTAAGCCCAGTGAGGGTGACACAGACCTAGCCAGCGCAACGCAACACCAACAAGGGCAGTGCAACACCAGCCAGGGTGACGCATTCCCAACCGGGGCAACGCAGAGGCAGTGCAACACTAGTTAGGGTGACGCAGTGGGAACACTGGCCAGTTGAGGGCAGACGCAGAGGCTGCAGAGGCAGCACTAAGGGTTCCAGTGGGCCAGAAGGGGCTCGCTATCTGTAAATCTCGTTTGAGGATGTGATACAGCCATATCTTCTGTCTCTGAGTGAAAGGTACAAACTGTCGTGTAATTTCTCTGTAGGGCCAACCATGTATGGTGCCCAGAATGTTGTATTCAAATTCTGCATAATAATATAAACCCTCTAGAGATACTGCACCGGTTTTCTCGCATTGGGTTTTTACGGGGTCATTTGTCTGAAAAATCGTGTAATCTTGTCACATGTGTGTACTGTTCAGTAAATGATTTGTAGATGTGTAGGCTGCAGTTAGTGTTTGCTTTAGTGTTTTTCTGAATATTTCAGTTAAATAACTTGTTAATGTTAATGAAACAAGTAGGTGAAGTAGATCTAGACATTGCAATAGGGTCTCTGTTTTGAAACTTTCACATGGTATCGGAGCATTGCAGATCAAGCTAATCCACTAGTAGAGCGGCTGAAGAAGATTGCTGCAGAGAAGGCAGCTGAAGCCGCAGAGTTCCGGAGAGGGCAGCGCAACACCAGGAGGACGCAGTCCCAGCAGAGGCCATGCAGAGGTTGACGCAGACCTAGTTGAGTGACATAGAGGCAACGTAGAGCCATCCAGAGTGACGCAGGAGCATCCTGCGTTGCGCAGTTACTGCGTAGAGGCTGTGTTGAGCCAGTCTACTCATGCAAAGGCCAGCTAGAGGGACGCAATCCAGTTTTGAGGCTGTTGTGAAGATTTGCCGTAGTCTGGAAGAAGAGCTTCAGATATTCAAAGGTTGCTGGTGTGGCAAAGGTTTTGTCGGTGTAGAATTGTGCCTAACAAAGGTGACAAGAGCGGGAGGAGAATAGTAACAGATATGCGCTAAACAAATCTGAGATTCGATCAAGAGGGTGATCGTAGAGAACTGCTTCAGTGGTTTTTGGCTGAGGATTTCCGGGAGGGAAATCAGTTGTCGGAGGGAGCAACTACTATAGAGGGTTTCTAATCGCCAAGAAAACCAGATCTAGTCTTCTGTTGAGTGTTGCAGCGGAAAGAGGGAGAGGAGTATCTATTCTAACAGATTTGAGCAGAGATGGTGTCTCATGGATTGAGAGATCAGGACAGGTTGGATGGCATGTCCAACTTCGTTATCTGGAGGGCCAGGATCCTGACAGTCCTGGATGAGTACGACATCAAGGACTATGCTGAGAAAGTCGTAGTTGTGCATACCGATGCAAATCCTCTTAAGAAATTCAAGGAGAATCAAGCACGGGAAAAGCGCCTGATCATGGACGGAGTCAAAGATCACGTCGTGCCACATATTGTCGGGAATAACACGACAAATGAAATGTGGACAACTTTGGACACGACGTATCAGGGAGACTCTGTCTACAGAAAGATACTTTTGGAGAATCAGATGTGGTTGTTCCAGATGCAGAAGGGTGAGAAAATAGATCCCTTCCTCTTTAGACTTCAGACTATCCAGGATCAACTGTTTGCCATGGGTATGACTTCGGATGAGGGGCTCTTGGAGAGGACTGCCCTGAATGCAGTCACCGAGGAATGGGAAACATTTGTACAAAGCATCTTGGGAAGGGCAGCGTTACCATCCTAAGCAGATATGTGGGCAATTGTTTGACAGGAGGAAATTAAGAGTTTTACCAAGAGGCAAAGAAGCAATAGCAGGACAGTCAAAGTAAAGAAAGAAGAGGAGGAGGATGCAGCCCTTGCATCAAAGGGACAGAGGCAGCAAGGGAAGAAGAAGAGGGACCTATTGAAAGTCCGGTGCTTTGATTGTGGTGAATTTGGACACTTCGCCAGCCAATGTCCTAAGAAGAAGGACAATGGATCTTTTGAATCCAAGGCAGTATCAGCAAAGGGGGGCGATGGGAGTGATGATGATGTAGCCATGAGTACTCATGAGCCACGTAAGTGGGGCAACATTGATCTGTAGCAGTTACTGATGGGGAGAGGCAGGATCCTTGAGGTGCCCAAACTCTTGGATCACATACGAGCTACGAGAGCCTTAAGACATTAGTGGGACAAGTGGAGTAGTGGGTGCAGGAGATCATAGTGAAGCGGAGGGCGGAGGTGGGACGCTGTAAATGGGAGCCGCGCAGTGTAGAGGCGACAGTAGCGAAGGAGCAGCAGCGCAAAGGCTGATGGGACTTCAGCAACGCAGAGTAGTGCTCACGCAGTGCAGAGCAACAACAGCGCAGTGGCTTCAGGGAGACAAACACTATTACCGATGAAATAGGTAACTGCATTGTTACCTACTTTTTTTTGGTAGCATAAAAAGCACCCGATTTTTAAAAGTGGTGATGCAGAATCATCATTTTTTTTTTTTGAGCACATTTTTCACTCTAATATTTTTATTTATGAAGTATGAATATTTGTTTTAAAATGTTAGTGATTTTCATGTTAATTTTGAAACGTATTGATGTAACAACAACTTTTCTTTTTAGAGCGGTGATTTTTATGCTAATTTTGAAACGTATTGATGCAACATCAACCTTTTTTTTTTAGAGGTGATTTTCATGTTGGTAATAAAACACAAAACTTATATATATATATAAACAATAAAAAAAACCAATAAAAATGTAAAAAAAAAAAATTAACTCGTAAAAAAAAAAAAATTAAACAAAAATAAATAAATAAATAAACAAAAATATTCGAAAATTATATCAAAAGAAATGACAAAATTTGAAAAAAAAACACACAATTTAAAGAAAAAAAAAGAAAAAGAAACATTAACCAAAAAAATTAAAAAAAACATCAAAAACATTTTTTCTAAGTTATTAAAAAAAACCATATAATTAAAGAAAAAAAAAAAAAATAGAAAATTTAAAAATAATTTAAATTACAAAATTAAAATTTAGATAAAAAAAATAAAATACAAAAAACAAAAAATTAAATTTAAATATTTAAATTAAAAAATAAATAATAATAAGAAAACAAAAATGCAAATTTTAAAATTAACAAAAAAAAATAAATTTAAAAAAAAAAACAAAATTGAAAATTGAAAAAGAAAATTAAAATAAAAAAATATTATCATTAAAAAACAAAAAAAATGAAAAAAACCACGTACAAATAATTAAAAAAACAAATATCCATAAATTTACTGTTTTTTTTTAAATGAAACAATTTATAAATTTTAAAAATGAAAAACTAAATAAACTAAAAGATTAAAAAAAAAATTAAAATTAAAATTTAATAAATAAATTTTAAATTTTAAAAAATAATTAATCTAAAATATTAAATTTAAAAACAAAAAAAAATTAAATTTAAAATAAAAAATTTGAATTAAAAAAAAAAAGAATTTTAAATTTTTTGAATTAAAAAAAAAAATCAAATTAAAAACAAAAAATATTAAAAATTAAAAAAAAAAAAGAATTTTTTGATCGTGGTGGAGCCGCAAATCGGCCTCCCGCCCAAGTGGCGGCGGAGGTCGGCCTCCGCCGCTACCTAGGCGGGAGGCCGATTCTGGGAATCGCCCTCCCGCTATAAGAGGCCGACTCCGGGAATCGCCCTCCGTGGCGGGAGGCGGATTCCCGGAATCAGCCTCTTGCCACGGAAGGGTGATTCCCGGAATCGGCCTCCCACCCAGCGGCCGGCCTCCGCTGCCACTTGGGCCGGAGGCCGATTGGCGGCGCCACTACGATAAAAAAAATTCTTTTTAATTTTTTAATTTTTTTAATTTTTAATATTTATTTTTTTAATTTGATTGATTGATTTATTTATTTATTTTAATTCAAAAAATTTAAATTCTTTTTTTTTTTAAATTTAATTTTTATATTTGAAATTTAATTTGTTTATCGCCCTGGGGCCGATTCCGGGAATTGCCCTCCCGCCGTGGGAGGCCGATTCTGGGAATTGCCTTCCCGCGACGGGAGGCCGATTCCGAGAATCGCCCTCCCGCCGCGGGAGCTGACTCCGGGAATCGCTCTCCCGTGGCGGGAGGCCGATTCTCGGAATTGGCCTCCTGCCGCGGGAGGGTGATTTCCGGAATCCGCCTCCCGCTGCGGGAGGCCGATTCTCCCACCTAGCGGCCGGCCTCCGCTGCCACCTGGGCGGGAGGCCGATTCCGGTAATCACCCTCCCACTCAGCGGCCGGCCTCCGCTGCCACCTGGGCGAGAGGCCGATTGGTGGCGCCACCACGATCAAAAAATTCTTTTTAATTTTTTTAATTTTTAATATTTATTTTTTTAATTTGATTTATTTTTTTAATTCAAAAAGTTTAAATTCTTTTTTTTTAAGTTTAATTTTTATATTTGAAATTTAATTTGTTTTAATTTTTAATTTTATTCTTTTTTTTTTTTAATTTTTTTTTTTTTAAATTTTGTTAATAATTTTTATTAAATTTTGTATTTTTTTTTATTTAATTGATTTTTATTTTATTTTTTTTCATAAATATTTTTTTTATTATTAAATTTTATGTTTAGTTTTTTCATTAAATTTTTTAAAATTTAGTAAATTTTGTATTTTTTTTTAAATTTATTTCAATTTAGTATATTTTTTTAAATTTTTTATTTTTTTTATTATTATTTTTTTAATTACATAAACTTTTTATATATTTTTTTGTGTCAATTAAAATTGTGTATTTAAAATTATATATATATATAATTAAACTTAGTATTTTCAAATTAATTTGTTTTTTATTTTATTTTTTATTTATTATTTAATTTATTTTTTTCAAGTTTTCAATTTTAATTGGTTTTTAAAGTATTTTAACTTATTATTTTAACAATGTTTTTTTTTCCTTTATATTTAAAATTTATTTTTTTATTTCAAAATTTATTTGTTTATTCATTTATTTATTAAAATTTAATATTTTTTTTTTTTAATTTAATTTGTTATTTTAATATTAACATTTCTTTTTTAAATTTAATAAAATCTAATATATATATTTTTAATTTAAGTTCATATATATATATATATATATATATATATATATATATATTTTATTTTTTATAATTTAAATTTAATTTATTTTTTAAAATCTATTTGTTTTTTTAATATATATATTTTTTTAAATTTAATATTTTTATTGTATTTTATTTTTCATTTTTTTACTTTTAATTTCAATAATGTTTTTTTTTTTAATTTTTATTTTAAAATTTAAAATTTATTAAAATTTAATATATTTCTTTAAATTTAATTTTTTATTTTAAAATTTAATTTAATTTTTTTTTTTTTAAATTTAATAAACATTTTCTTTTTCTTTTTTAAATTTAATTTCTATATTTTATTTTTTATAATTTCTTTCTTTTTTTAACTTGTTTTTCTTTTTAATTTAATATTTTTATTTTGTTTTTCTTTTTATTTTTTTTATTTCTATATATTTTGAAATTTTAATCTTTAAATTTTTTTTTTAATTTTTAATTTTTTCTTAAATTTTAAGTTTTTTTAATGTTTGAATTAAAATTTTATTTAGTTTTTATTTTTATTTTTTTATTCCTATATATTTTTAAATTTTAAGCTTTAAAATGTTTTTATTTTTTAAATTTATTTTTTTTCTTAAATTTCAGGTTTTTTTTAATGTTTGAATTTTAAAATTTAAAAAATGTTATTCTATTTTTAAAAATGTCAAAAATATGACACAATTATTATTTTTTGTTATTCCAACATCAACTGGTTTTGTTTTGAGGGTGTTTTTTCAATCCTTTTTTCAAGAAACAATTTTGATTTAGCATAATTTTATAAAATGTTGAAATTTGACCTTAAAAAAAAACCAAGTGCGTTCTGGAATACACTTTTTTTTGTTTCTGGGGTGTTTTTTCATGTTTTTTGAGTCTTTTTGGGCTAGAATTCCCGTTTTGAGGTCAAGTTACCTATTTCATCGGTAACAGTGTTGACAGCGCAACGCAACAGCCAAGAGAGATTTAGTAATGAGGTGCAACTCGACTGACTTGTCTGTTAGTGATTGGGTAGGGGTCCTTCAGTTGCTTACTTCTCAGCAATTGAGTTGCAGTGCAACAGTTAGCAGTGGCAGTGTTATGGGCAGCATGATGCAGCGAATTGAGAGGGCGCTGCAATACAGAAGTAGCAGTGTCAGTGGAAGTGACATGGGCAACAGTACAGAAAGCAGCAACGCAGTGGATGGAGGGCAGCAGGTCAAGCATCAACAGTTCAGAGGTTGATGCCAAGATCAGGCAATACTTGGTGTGGATGTATTGCTAGAGCACACTCCTCGCTAAGAGGGAGTATTGAGATTTTGAGGTAGCATCGGGTGTGCTCTAGCCCTGAAATTTTGTGGAGGGGCTAAGACACACGAGACCTCCAAAACCCAGAAAGAGTTTGGAGAAATTTCATCTGGTGTATGAGATATTCAAATAATTAATTTTTTAATGAGGACCCTAAGTCAAACTTAGGGAATTCGATAAATTAAAGTGAATTAATTAAACACATGTGATGAAATGTTCGAAGTGATGTGGATCAAGCAATATTTTAATCTAAGTCGTCATTTAGAGGATCACGGTTGTTGGTTTTCCAACGAGAAAAGTATAAAGGAAAGGCTTGGGGTCAGTTGGAGACACAAATTGGCAGAGCACTAAAGCTAAGTCGAATTTCAGGGACACTGAGTACCAGTCAGTGCAGAGTCAACAAGGAGGACACAGTTCAGCCAGCTCCACGCAGAGACTGCGTAAGCCCAGCCAGGGTGACGCAGATCCAGCCAACGCAACACTAGCCAAGGCAGCGCAACACTAGCTAGGGTAACGCAGTCCTAGCTGGGGCAGTGCAACACCAGTTAGAGTGACGTAGTGGGGATGCTGACCAGATGAGTGTTGACACAGAGGCTGCAGAGGTAGCACTGAGGGTTCCAGTGGGCCAGAAGGGGCTCGTGATCTGTAAATGTTGTTTGAGGTTATGATATAGCCATATCTTCTGTCTCCGAGTGAAAGGTACAACTGCTGTGTAATTTCTCGGTAGGGCCAACCATGTATGGTGCCCAGAATGTTGTATTCAGATTCTACATAATAATATAAACCCTCTAGAGTTGTTGCACTGGTTTTCCCACATTGGGTTTTTCCAGGGCCATTTGTCCGAAAAATTGTGTAATCTTGTCACACGTGTGTACTGTTCAGTAAATGATCTGTAGATGTGTAGGTTGCAGTTAGTGTCTGCTTTAGCATTTTTTTGAATATTTCAGTTAAATAACTTGTTAATGTTAATGAAACAAGTAGGTGAAGTAGATCTAGACACTGTAGTAGGGTTTTTGTTTTGAAACTTTCACAATTTTGCCCTGCAACTCTCCCTCTGAAATCGAATTCTATTCCTTCAGAATCAACTTCCTCCGGGTTATTGAGTATATGCCCGACTTGCTTTCCAAATGACCCACAAGCCTTCTTTTATAATCTTCTCATTGACGAATCAACAACCCAAATTAGAAGTCTAATCAATGGCCAAGATTAAAACTTGACTTGATCTTCGTTCTCTAGAAGATTCACACTCTGTTTTATTAATACCCATTAATTATTTAATTTCCCTAAGTTTAGACTTAGGGTCTCCATTAAAATAATTAATTATTTCAATAAAACATAAACTGAGTGGAATTTCCATAAACGGTTTTTGGGTTCTTTGGAATACTGATGTCCAAGCCTCCTTACAAATTTTGAGACTTGGAACACTTTCCGATGCTACAAAAATCAACAACTACAACTAGACCAGATTTAGCTTTTGCCATTGGTGTTTTGAGTCAGTTTATGTCAAAGCCTCTTAAGAGTCATTGGGTGGCAGCGAAAGGCGTCTTAAGGTATCTTCAAGGAACCTTAGAATTTGGTATTAAATATACTGATTCGTTTGATGTTAGATTGACAGGTTTTTCAGATTTAGATTGGGCTAGAAATTTGGATAACAGACGATCCGTAACAGGTTATGCATTTAGCATTGGGTCCGAGGTCATTGCATGGAGCAGCAAGAAGTAGAATACTGTATCCTTATCTTCAGCTGAAGCAGAGTATCAAGCAATGTGTGCAACAATGTGTGAGGAAATTTGGTTGAGGAGACTTCTCCATGATGCCGGAGAAGAAAAAAAAGATGCAACAGTTATCAGATGTGACAACCAAAGCTCTATCAAACTTGCAAACAATCCTGTGTTTCACAAAAACACAAAGCATGTTGATACCCAGTTTCACTTTGCTAGAGAGAAGGTTCAGTCAAAATAAATTTATATTGAATATTGTAATACTTGTGACAATGCAACATACATTTTTACCAAGCCCCCTGGAAGAATTAAATTTGAATTATTTAGGGAGATGTTAGGAGTACTAGTGAACCCTTTCTACATTAAGGGGGAGTGTTGGAATTAATGGAGAATGTATTCTTGGAGTGATTTTGTTCATTATTTATGTGTGTATCCTATTTTAGGAATTAGTTCCTATTTTCTAGGTGTTAGTTCTAACTCTCCTTTGCATTTGTAAACCTATATATTCTTGATGAATAATGATCAATGCAGAGTGTTCTCAGTGAGGAAGTCTCCAGGTGAAGGCTCACCTGTGAGCTGCTAAGTTTCTAAATATATTGGTTTCTTCTAATTTTAACATATGGGACTAATGTTGGATTGAATTTTTGTAGAGGAAAATCTTGTTGGATTAGATATTAAGCGTGTGGGTAAGTCTTTGGAGAGGCCAACCCACTCTTGACACATTCTCCAAAGAGCTCTCATTGGTTCTTTGGATTCCATAGTTTCTCTTACGAGGTGATTTTCTTGCATGGAATTTCTTTGATGTAGCTGGTATACAAACATATACTTCATAATTTAAATCTCTTTAAAGAATTGTGCTTTCATTGATATATTTAGCTATTTAAGAGCATTTGCAAACTAGGCAAGTGATGGGGTTCAATCCCATCACTTGATTTGGTTTTGTATATTATTTTGTATCATACTTACATGCTCTTTTACACTAATTTTGTTTTAGTTTTGCAACCCATAGTTGGAGTTTTGACACAAGTGCCTTGAGGAAAGACTATTGAATTCTAACTAGTTTTCTTGTAGGACCTTTCAAGCATCCAAAATTTATTTCAAGGGGGTTGTGGACACTGGAAGGAGCTGCAAATAAAGATAGGTCGTGGGCCTTTGTAGAGATTGTAGTTTTCAGATTTTAGCAAGTCTTGATTGGACCTTGAGGTTGCCATTAATGGAGGGACATTATAGCTATTTCTAGCTCCAAACCTTGTACTATTTACCTTCATCTTTAAGAAACCCTCTAAGAGGATTTAACTCCATTGTAATATCATAAAAAATACCTCTTTTTCTTGTGGGAGATTGGGTTTTACCCAAGGCATCCTTCCTCTTTTTTTAGGAGGATTTTGTGTGAGTGGAATAATTTTGCATTTTTTCGAACTTTCCTTTTTAGTCCATTTTGCATGCTTTATGATACCGGGTAAAACCCATAGTCCCCAATTTTGTTTTGTATATAAAAATGCAATTCGAATCAATCATCAAAAGGGTCCTCAATTTCAAAATCTGGCAATCTCAAATACCATATAATGAGACTTCTATATCTCAAATCTCAGATTTGAGATATTAGAATAAAATTCCTTACGGTTTATGAAAACCATACAAACCCCAGATTTCCATTATTCTATGCAGGAGTTCTTTTCCTTTTCATCTTCAAACCTGAGGTCAAAACCCATGTTTACAACCCCCTTGTTGAATTAATATTCAAACATTACCATATTAAACTTTAGCCTTCAATCTCCCGTGTGGAAGCTCTTTTATAAATCATTTCACCATGCTTCATAAAGCCATACAACCAAATACATAAGCAGAAACTTTACCTTCAACCAAGGCTTATCATAGCATTTATCCATGCGAACATTTCGATGCCCAAGTTCGACCTTGGAAATTTATTACAAATGCATATAACTATTATGCCACAACTCAACAACCCAAATGCCAAGAATTTATATTAAATTAATAGATCTTGGTCCAATTATATATATATGCGCCCTCCATCCTTTATAACTTACCCAAGCTTGACATCGCTTAACCAACGCTTCTACGTATGAATTTCTGACTATGATAATTCATATAAACTCCGACTTGGGTTAAATTACCAATCATCAACCTATATTACAGTTTGGGCCCCAGCACTAACATACCTCTCACATTCGACGGTTGATGAGTTGTCGCGTTGTTTTTGGATGATCCAACGATCATCGCGCAACTAACATGCACGAGGATTAATCCTCAAAAATTACGCGATGTAAGTGGTAATCGAATACCACTTTAGGACACGTGGCAATCGATAACTGATATGACGGTTTTTTTTTCAATTCCACTTATCAAAACTGCCCTCGTGGTTCCAACCCCTTCTTGCTCAAGGTTCCGCTATATCCTTAGTTCGTCGGTCCGCTTCTTCACCACTCTATTTTAAATGAATTCCGCCTTCACGCTTTGTATCCTTAGCTTGGATTCTAACTATAATTCAACGCTTCTGTCCTTCGTTCTTTAGTTAACTCGCAGTTCCTCCTTTGCTGTTCCGATCCACGGTTCTTCAACGCTGCGAACTCCTTTAGAGGTTTTCAACCCCACTCTCCTGTGAACCCTCTTCACGGTTCTGCAACCCCTCACACCAATTAAAATCTCCACAGTAACATTATATTCTGCACAACCACATTTTACTTCGGTTTCGATACTGGGACTTCGCTCAGTCAAGCCATTCCTATTTTGCGTTTGCCCTTCTTGGTTCAACACAAAGTGCTTCACTCCACTTCAAAAACTGATCTTCTCTTCACTGATTGCTGCTCAACGAAATGGTTATTGTTCCTAAAGGATCATCCCCTTTCACGATAGATTGACTCATCTATCGCTACCACGCACCGAGTTCCAAATTCATTCCATTACACACAATTTTATCCATTCAGCAGTTCTTACACAGAGTCATATTAATATCAAATGGGTTCTAAAAAGATTAAACCCTCTCACACAGAGACTAATAATTCAGGAAAATAATCGAACCCTCCTTCAACACACAGGACCCATTTAAACCCCAATTACAGAAGTTCACCACACTGGTTCTCATACAATTTCTTATTGAAATCAAAGCGCATTTACACAGAATTAGTCAATCAAAGCACATACATTCAAGAACCATTCTTTCATTCATATGTACAATGAACCCACTTACAAAACTTCTTGTTTGGCCAGATCTTCAATTCGATGGCCCTATTCTTCCTACTCTGTCTCTCCTGATCTCCACTCTATATGCTTAATGCCTCTGAGGCTTATTTTTATACAAATTGATAATCACTCGATTCAGCTCCTTCAATGACTCAACAAAACTCTTGAAATTCCTCAAAGTCTTAAATTTAGACTAATCCCTAAATTTACTGAAACTGATTATCTCTTCATATTCCCAACTAATTAACTCTTTCATGTTCTCCACTCACTTGGGAACATTTACAATTTCTCACTATATTTACTCAAAATACTAATAATTACACAAGAAAGCAAAAACATGGGACCCCTCTATGTTTATGAAAATACAAAGTATTTTATTGTGCCTAATGCCCCTGCATCACTTTAAAATTAACACAACCTCACCATCACATTTCAATTTCTAAGTTAAATTTTTCCACAAGTTTCACTTGATGCTTTGCTCATTATTTCTTTGAAGAACAAGTTGATATTTTGTCTTAGAGCAACTCATTTCTTACATGCAAGTATTTGGAGTTATGTGGCAAGTTTAATCTAATTGCTTATCAATTTGATTTCTTTGGGATACAATTGCCTCATAGGCTCATTTGTTATTTTGCTCACTTATTTTCCAAGCATACTTTACAAGCAAGCATTTCATTTTTTAGCTTCATCTCATTTTCAATTGCTATAAGTTTATGGTTTGTTACTATGTGTAGGTTGTTAATGTATTTACTTCGATGTTAATGCTAAATATTTCACATTAATAACTTAATGTAAGTAGGAGAAATAAATCTGAAAATTAACAGTAGGGTTTCTGTTTGAGATATTCAGAAATTTTCACAGTTGTGCCATTGCTCTGCCAGTTGAGCCATCCATGTGGTCCCTCACCCATCTGTTATGATCATATGTTTGAAGGTGGGCAACCTGAACCTAAAGGTATGCCTTGTCATTTGGTAATTGAGTATTGTAGTTTGCTTATCATGGATACTTTTGGGCATGGACTAATGGGGGGATTCGGCGGAAAGAGTGGGCTAGATCTATGCTTTTGTCCCCTAGACCTCTCTTGGATGTTACCCTTGGATCTTCGTCCAGTGGGATCTCCTTTGTTGACCATTGGGTTTTAGGGTGGTACTACATGGGAAATCCTGATTTTGGTTGCGTGTTCCCGCTTCCCCATCCACATATATCACTCCCTTTTCGCTTATTATAACCCAATCCATCATCTTTCCCACTTGGATCCACATTTCTTAACTAGGTCCACATAGAGTTAGCCTCCCCGTCCCCTTGCCCACACCTTGGGTCAGGCTTGGAATGATCTCCTGGAGGTTGAAGGAGTTTAAAAGAAAAAGTAAAAGCATAAATAGTCACATTCAAAAGGAAAATGTACCACAAGATGCAAAAGATGGTCGGGACAAACATATTTAGCACGTGGGAAAAGGAAATGCATGAGCTCTACCCCATACCCATGGCCATCACCCTGGTTTCATAGGCCCTAGATGAACCTCCTTTATCATTTAGGAAACCATGATTGTCCCAACTCCTGGAGGGCAATGAATCGCCCTACCTAAAAGGGGGTATCCACTGTTATATCTTACACATCATGCCTTTATTCTTTGAGCCCCGAGTAGTTAATCAAAGAAAAATCATAAAAGGAAAAAGGCGTATAAACAAGGGTGGAAAAATCAAAGGCCGGGAAACTTCATGTACCACAATTGCTCCCTCATATACATTATATACACAGGTGCGAGATTCCCTTATTCTAGCTACCCTTGTACCCCGATATGTGGCCCAAGATTGCCCCTTTCATTCCCTATTCCATTCATCTCTTTATCACATGCCACCACCATTTGATGGATGTACCTTGGACATACTATCCCCTCTAAAGGTAGAAACCACCTAATAAAGTACTTGGTTAACCCCCTTTGGAGCTTGGAGACATTAGCACATGCCAATGTCCACTATGGAAGGGCATGCCATTATGAAGTGTCCACTTGTTGTCCATGGTTTGTAAGCTCTTTTACCCGATTACTTTAATGAATTGTTGTTCTAGAAGGCTAGTGGATATATTGGATATTATGCAGGATTGCAGATGGTGTCCATTCTGAGTTTGGTCTCCCTATACAGGGTCCTAACTCTCCGTAGGGCTACATTGGCATATGTAGGGTGTGTGTAGAGAGCCATGGGCCTCCACAGTAGTAGACAACACTCCATGGATCCGCAGAAATGTTCAGATATTGCTCGAGATCCACCTATTGGATGAGGAAGATGCACTTGGTACACCATGCCTAGTGTGCCCCACAGTTGCACCATACACTTGGAAGGTGACCCAAGACTTGTACATTGATGTAGTATCATTTATTCCATCATATGATCCCTTACAGATGGTCTACAGGCATCTTCGACTTACCCTCACACCCACTAGGAGCACCACATGTTTATTTTTTGGATAACAAGGGGCCACCCCCTTGTACATCACTTTTGAGGGTCATATTCATCATTATGGCACTTATGGACCTCATCAGGCGTCTTGGAGGGCCCTATGACACACCTTGTTTATCATTTGACCTCTTGAGAGGCTTATTATTTTATTTATGAGCTAGTTTGGCGGACTTGTCACCAAAAGTTAGTTACTTTGAATATTTTTTTATTTTAGGGGCTAATGTAGGCCCAATTAGATAATTCGAACTCCTAAGAAGTGTATAAATAGAAGTGTATAAATAGAAGTGATGTGAATTCATTTTGAATCATCACTTGGATTGGATCATTCTCTCTCTTGAGATTTTTGCATTTCCTTCTTGGTGAACGAATTTGGAGCATGGATGAATTTTGATGTTTGGATTTCATTTTCTTCTCTTGGAGCTTCTTAATTGGAAAATGTATTGATCGTTGTATATATTCTCTTATATGTAAGCACGAACTTGATGATATTTTCTTTTACTTTGTCACATACATTGGTAATGGGATTTTCACTATTTTAGGGCTAATTGTTGTTACACCAATTTTTAGTCATTTAACCTGTTACTATTATATAGACTAAAGTACACCATGTAAGACCAATTTTACCATAGTAAAATTGCTTTCACTATGAAAAATAATTTAATAACCCATAGTTTATTAAGTTATTTCTGGTCTAAACAAGAAATCCCACGAGGAAATTGAATAAATCCTTATTTGTTTGATTTTCCTCAATGGATAATTAATTAAAGCACTGTTTAATTAATATTCCTGGTCATATTTAACCCAAAACAAGAAAATTAATTAGATAAATAATTATTTATCGTATTATTTTCTAGGAATAATTATTTTAAACATTATTTAATACTATTCCTTGTTAAATTTGACTAAATCATTTACAAATAATTGAATAAATCATTATTTAACCATATTCTTAAAATAATAAATAAATCATTTATTTATTTATTATTTCTAAATAAAGGGATTTGACCAAATTCAAATTCCTTTTCCCTCCAACAAAAATAATAAAATATTGAAAATTAGATCTAGATTTGGTTAATAATATTTTAATTATGCACCAATATCTAGAGTAGCTCAATATTTTGTTATAAATAGAAGGGTTTTTCTATTGATTCACTACCTTTTGTTGCCTAGAGATTACTCTTGATCTATACTTTTGGTTTGACTTTGATCCTCCCATCATTGTCATATTTTTCTACCTTTTGCTTGTGAGCTCCCTTTGAGTTCCATTTTGTTTGAGTTTTCTGCACCATCAAGAGAGAGAGATCTTAGATTTGAAGCGCTGAGGACATACAAGAACCCATCCCATTGAGGGGGACTGGTAACATCTTTCTATGTTCTCTTCCCAGGTGTCATATTACAAAAAATTCTCTAAAAGTTCTTGTCTTGTTCATTGGATGCATGGAGCAACTCTTGCTTATTCTTATTGCTTAATGTCTGTAACTGCATAGATATTGATTTTTGTAGCATTTATTCTGATCACTAACTGTAGATCTAAGGAAATTTGCAGTCATCTTTGATGTTAGGGTTGTTTTTTATGCACAGCTAAAGTGAGTTTTTTTCGTATGTTTGCGATTAGAATTCACACTAACAACTGGCGACTCCACAAGGGTTTATGATTATGACCGCTGTCGTTTTTCAGATCTCTGCATGACCAGCTGCTTCAACCCCTAGCGTTTCTCTTCAACTTCTTATTTTGCTTTTCTTGATGTTGTTTTTAACCTTTAAAACCCTAAAACAATAAAAGTTCTAACTTCCTTGTGTTTTTGGGCCCTTTGCGCAGGGGACAAGTATCAACCGCAACAGAGACGACACTTTTTTCTGAAACCTGCTCCCGAGACAGTCGGAAGTGCAGGTCGCACTTTTTGGGCCAAAAATTGCGACCTCAACTCTGAGGTAGCGAATAACAGCCTGAAAACTGCGACCTCAGTGGAAAACAAGTCAGAACTTGCGACATGTACTTGTTGCGGGATTATTTCTGTGATTTTTTTGGGTTTGTCTGGGGCACTGTTCAAGGTTGCTTGACCTCCGTCTTTACCTGTCTTGGACTTGTACTTGCTTAGTTTTACTCGTCGAAGTAGGAACCAAGCCCCGTAGGGCTTCAATATGCTTCCACCTTTTTAGGAGTTTAGCTGAAGCAGGTCTTCTGAGATTTTAGTGTTCTTCAGCCATTTTTTCAGATCTGATCCTGTACTTTCAGATCCATTTCAGATCGGTTATTCATCCATCCAAAACACCTCTTTTTAGTTTTGTTTAGTCCTCCTTTAGGGTCCACCCCGTTTCCCTTCAGGTTGTAGCCTTTCGCCATCTTTTTTGCAGCATTTTTCCCTCTAGTTTTATGTTGTTTTCCTGCCCCTCTTTCCCATAGATCTGACCTTTAGATCCCTATCCCTCTCGACTTTAGATCCATTGGCCATTTTGTGTGTTTTGACTAGATTTTGTCCACCCATAGACTAGTTGTTAGGAAGACCTCCCTCTTGGGTTTAAATTGATGCATCTTTAACTGTTTATTTTACTTTCGCATTCAGTTTCCTTTACTGTCATTTTCAGTTTTTTATTTACAGTTATACAACATCTTTTTTATTTTTTCTCTACACACGTCTGGGCTTAATTAAAATTAACACACTTATCACATACACGTACACCCTAAGCAAAGAGCACCTGGTTTACACTGCCAGGCCAAGACTTAAACATTGTAATTAATTTATCAACATCTCCTTGCCCTTGTTTACCTCTCTTC
This sequence comes from Pinus albicaulis, assembly GCA_034641835.2. Lineage (NCBI taxonomy): Eukaryota > Viridiplantae > Streptophyta > Pinopsida > Pinales > Pinaceae > Pinus > Pinus albicaulis. The sequence continues at coordinate 287,894,994 of CM076571.1, read as the reverse complement.
CTTATTGGGTTCTGTGTCTCTTTACCATCATTGCGCCCCCAAGGCTTTCATCCCGGAGACTCCAAGGCCTTCATCCTGAGTTTCTGTGAAGATCCCTTTCACATCTGTACACCCATCCACCTATTGTTAAGTTTTCCCTCAGGGAGGGGTCAGCTCCTCTAGCACTTTTCCCCCTCCCGACAGCATGTATCGAGGACACGGAATGCCTCACGTTTTTTCCCAACCGCATCCTCTGATGCCAGGGCTTGCTTTTGCCTAGCCTGTTTACTCCAATGTCGCTCCACCTCCTTATTATCCGTATCCTCAGCCAGGTGCTCCAGCTCCCCCAACACAAGCATCTCCGCCTCCCATGCCTTCTCAAGCTCTAGGTAATCCAGGAAACAATTCCCAAAGGTATATATCTAACACTGCAACCCAGCAACAGGGCGATCAGCCCAAGCAAAATAGGCCTCTTCGCACGGGTAAGCCTTGTTCTTGTTGGGGTGTCCATGGTCACTCTACCCATGATTGCCCCCTTTTACCTCAGATGCATCAACTGTGGGAAGCTCAAGAAGCATCTCGAGGACAACAAGCCTTTGCTTCGGTTCCTCCTTGTGCTGCACCTACTCAACTGGCTGTGTTTACTAATTCGTTCCTATAGCAAGGATATGTGGTTGCCCAACCTCCTGAAGGTCAGGCAACTGCTCACCCTCCTCCGTCTGGTACCTCTGATTACCAGATCCTTATGATGCAACTTGACCAGGCCAATAGCATTGAACTTAACCTTTAGACTCGGTACTGTCAGTACAACAAGCCCCTCGCTACGTCTGCTCCCGAGCCCCCGTCTTCAGGTCCCACAAAGCCTCTTTCAACACCCAATGGTCCTTTACAGATCCCTTAGCTTCAGGTAGAGGTTCATACCAAGATCCCTAAGGGACCATTACACTGAAATGTTGCTTCTGATAAAGCTGCCCACTCCTACAGTATAGTAGATGACTTGGCACAATGCCCTGCCGCCATGTCAACGCTGGAAATCCTCCAGTCGTGCCTTTCACAACGAAAAGCTATGCTAACTGCTATGGGTGTTGTGGATCCTTCAGATGATCATTTGATTGTCTTCAATGTTGATAAGTCAGATCATCCCCCCCTTCCTGCATCTGTCGCCTTCCAAATACCTGTCAAGATCCGGAATGCCAACGTCTCCCTTTGTATCATTGACGAGGGGGTATCCACTTGCGTGATGTCCGCTTTTGTTTGGAAGCATCTCGGATCACCCGAGTTAGCCCCTTCCATTATCACCCTCCGTGCGTGGGATGGCCACTCTTCGCAGCCCCTTGGCATGTTCCGCAATTGCCCTATTACTCTTGCGGGCAAGACTGTTTGTGTTGACATTGAAGTCATTGATGCCCCCTTAGACTACAACATTCTATTGGGTCGTAGATACACTTATGCGATGTTTGTTGTCCCATCTACGGTTCACCATAAGATGTGCTTTCCTCACAACGAAAAGATTGTCACCATCGATTAGTTGACATATTACGAATCGAAGTCTCGGTCCTCTCCAGAGTCCATTATCTCTTCGGTGGCCAATAAACAAATAGTCGAACCTCCGACTAGTGTCTCACCCGAAGTCTATAAATATTCCTCTTTGCTTGGTTCATTCCCTGGCCTTCCCCCTCCTATCTCTGACCCTAATTCGTTGAATGTTTGCATGATGCAATCGTCTTAGTCCGACCTCAAACGGTCCAGCCAGCAGCCCCGCCCTTTGCAACCAGTTCCTAGTACTTTGACTCATCCTTCAAGACTTCCTCCTTAAGGCCCCTCATTTGTAGTTGGTCTCCCTAATCATCTCTTTCCTCCTCGAACAGTTCCCGTGACCTTAACCATCTCGGATCTGTCCCGCCCAACCATTACCCCTCTGATCAGATACCGTTTCTTTCTCCCCCTGTTGGAGTATTTTCAGTACCTGTTATGGCCACCTTGTTTCTTCCCAACATGAACTTGGGGATCCCAGTTTGGTACATTGATCCCCCAGCCAATACCCCTCCTGGTCAGCCCAAACCTTACACTGCTTTGACCTCTGTCCAACCGGTCGCCATGACCCCTCCCTTTGCTTTTGTGCCTCAACCACCTCAACAGGAACCTACTCCTATTGCGAAAGCCTCGAGTGAGGGGGGCAAAGCCCGCAAAAAGGCACCTAAGGACAAGACTACCCAAAAAACCCCTGCTCCTCAGCCTCCAAAGCGTACACCTTCGTGTGCTTTGTGTGATGTTGTCGGTCATGCCACCCATAATTGTTTTGAATTGCCTCGTCTCAAGCCCATGGTTAACGAAACGTTTCTTGAGTCTGATATCCTAGAATTCCATGTTACTTTACCTAATTTAGCCCCGAAACTCAAGAATTTGCGCACAAATCATCCTTGTGCTTTCTGTGATTTCCATGGCCACTTTTCTCACCTCAGTCCCTGCCTCGATGACTTCTGCACCACTCTAGCGGCAGCTCGCCAACTCGAGGCCGAGCGCAACGAGTCCTTTGCTCCCTTACTTGTGAGTTTTGCTTCGGCAAAACCAGAGGACACATTCACTCCCATTGACATACCCCCTCCCGATGTCGTAATGACTAAGTCTTTGCCCACTATCCTCTACCTGTCATCATCTATGACATCCAGGCCTTTTGTTTCGCCTGACCTTCCTTCAGCGATCACCTTGGGCTCAACATTGGTGGATTCTCCATCTACTTGTTCTTTAGTCACCCTTTGTGACGACGCGCATATGAACCTCATTTCTCATGATGATGAGTCAGGTAGCTTTGCCGCGTCAGGTGGTCTTTCTTCCACCAGTCACCCCATCTTCTATTGTGATGACGACATTATGGAAGCATTTACCACCCCTGACTTTATCTATCCCACCTTACATCGAAACCATACATTCGAACCACATACACCTTGTGGTCATTACATTGAAACACAATGTTTTGGTAAGGGGGCACCCATATTTGAGAGTCCAGGAGAAGCAATTCTCCACAACCCTCATAGTGCATCTGGTCGTGTCGACTCTAGTACCATCATTCTTCCCCGTTTAGAAAAACCTCTAGAGTCCCATATCACTTCAGATCACTCTAGGGATGATCCCCCTCATCATTCCTTCCTCTTACATCAACAACCTAGTCCCCTAGACATTGTTGTTGACCAACCTGTGTGTTTTATAGGTGAGCACCAGTTCATTATATCCAAATCTACTCTTTGGGATAGTGACACCATGTATGCGAACCTAGAAATTTAGTCCATTTGCTTCATATATGCAGTACGAAAAGAGATTGGTAATCCTCCATTCCTTTTCTCAAACTGCATCTATCCATTCTTCCCACACGAAGATAACCATAAAGTAAACAAATGGCGAACCACATCATAAAAATGTGTTTAGATTCCACTTTTCTAAATACATTTGGCATAACCATAACATGCTTGGGGGCACTTATGCCCCTCAACCATAAAAATCCCAGCACTCATCCCAAAATAGCACTGAAACTCCTTTCTCTGACAGTTTGCACTTTTTAGGTCATTTCTTGGGACAGGTCGCAGTTTTCTGCCCAGTACCTGCTACCCAGGTCGCAGAACAGACCCCAAAAAGTGCGACCTGGCCTGTTCCTGAGCTTTGGGTGCCTAAAACGAAATTTTAATCCACCAAATTGAAAAGGTATGGTTAGGCCTCTTACCTACAATTGACGGATCTCGATTCCAACGGCCGGTTTGTCCGCTACGATCGCCACAAGATTTAGGGCCTTTTCTCCTCTTTACATTCACCACAACTACACTTGCAAATGAATCAAATTGGAGGGAAAATGCTTTATTAAAAGAGAAACCCCAGGTTTTTCTTTCCCCAGCTACGACCAAACCGTAGCTCAGTTTGACAAACTGTCAGCACTGTTGGAAAGCTCTCACCCAGTTCTCAAATGGGTATCCCTTCGTTTTTGGTGTTTTAATACTTCACCCGGACACATTTTTTCCAAGAAGGGTCACTTCACTGCTTCTCAAAATCGAGTTTCTTCACTTGAAACACTTGTACTTGGGGCACCACCTTAAATTCATACTTGTCCACGCTCGTGTTGATTTTCGTCGTGAGTAACCATCTTGTACTCCTGTTTTTATGGTCCCCACCTGGCCTGTTCTGTGTGGCAGCATCATTGAGTCGCCCTTGTTTAGAGCATCGGAGTTGAGTCATCATCGCATCCATGGAGTCTGTCTTGAGTTCCTTTTGTCTCCCACCACAGTCTTCCATCTTTCATTGCTTTGTACCTCCCTCATGTCGCACGTTTTGGCCTCCAGTCATACTGTCCCCTATCCCCTCTGAAGTCGAGTCAGTACCTGCCAGGGCATTCATGCCCTTTATGCTCTAACAAGGGAAGTCGTTAGCCCAATACTCAGTCCCCCCCATTCTATCATTATCCCTGGTTTCAGTCTATCCGTTGCTCTACTATTATCCCTTGTGCCTTAGTTGAGGATTCCTTATTGCCTCACCTATGGTGGACCTTCTTCTATCGAAATTAGCTTATTCATTCCAGAAGACAAGTCTAGAGGGCGATGTACCTTGGTTCCAGCTTCCACTCTTGTTCGATGGCTCGGATCAAGCAAAGGGACCCTTTATTGCCCTTTTACTTGATTTTTTCTCAGTTCCAGCTCCTTATGGCATGATCAAGATCCATATACTCGATGGTTCGGTGATGCAGCAGATTGTACCGGTGATTTCGGGGTGTGTGTGAGATGTTTCAGACCTCATGAGGGGGTGGCCCTTCAAGGTAGCCCCCCACATACTCGAATGACCTCTCTACTACAGCCTTGGATGCAACTCCATAGATTTGATGGTTTCGGCCTCAGCCGCGTGCAACGCCCTTTTAGTTTGCATGTATCATTCAGATTTTCAGAGCCCTTCCCTGTTTTACAAGGCCTCTTTGGTTGTACTTATATCTCATGTACTCAGATATTATTGTATAAGTCTTGGCTGTTGTCCCAGGTACAATATGTATGTGGGGCCCATTATCATGTTTTTTATCTGGCTCATGTTTATGCCAACATGTACTATATAGTTCAGTCCCATGTTTGCTGGACGCACCATTATTCTTTGTACTTTGTTATCTTGGCGGACATAGGTATGCCTCCCCCGCCTCATGTAGAATAGGTACTCACTCATAAAAGAGATTTATCGCACTTGTAAGTCTCGCCTCCTCAGGGTCTTGTCCTCTCTCGCTTCAGTCCACCTTACATTTCTCTTTCTCTAACTCCCTTTCGGTGTCTAGTGATTGTGTTCTTACAATGTACTTCGGTCATATGATTAGCTTCTAATGCTCGCATGCTGGGGGGCAATCTGTTACACTAATTTTTGGTCATCTAACCTGTTACTATTAGATGGACTAAAGTACACCATGTAAGACCAATTTTACCATAGTAAAATTGCTCTCACTATGAAAAATAATTTAATAACCCATAGTTTATCAAGTTATTTATGGTCTAAACAAGAAACCCCATGAGGAATAATTGAATAAATCCTTATTTGTTTGATTTTCTTCAAGGGATAATTAATTAAATCACTATTTAATTAATATTCCTGGTCATATTTAACCCAAAACAGGAAAATTAATTAGATAAATCATTATTTATCTTATTATTTTCTAGGAATAATTATTTTAAACATTATTTAATAATATTCCTTGTTAAATTTGACTAAATCATTTACAAATAATTGAATAAATCATTACTTATTTAATTATTTTTTAACTATATTCTTAAAATAATAAATAAATCATTTATTTATTTATTATTTCTAAATAAAAAGATTTGACCAAATTCAAATTCCTTTTCCCTCCAACAAAAATAATAAAATATTCCATGGAAGTTGGATCTAGAGTTGGTTAATAATATTTTAATTATGCACCAATATCTAGACTATTTCAATATTTTGTTATATACAGAAGGGTTTTTCCATTCATTCACCACCTTTTGTTGCCTAGAAATCACTCTTGATCTATACTTTTGGTCTGACTTTGATCCTCCCATCATTTTCATATTTTTTTACTTTTTGCTTCTGAACTCCCTTTGAGTTCCATTTTGTCTGAGTTTTTTGCACCATCAAGAGAGAGAGATTATAGATCTGAAGCGCTGAGGACATACAAGAACCCATCCCATTGAGGGGGACTGGTAACATCTTTCTATGTTCCCTTCCCAGATTTCATAATACAAAAAATTCTTTAAAAATTCTTGTCTTGTTCATTGGATGCATGGAGCAACTCTTGCTTATTTTTTACTGCTTAATGTCTTTAACTGCATAGATCTGGATTTTTGTAGCATTTATTCTGATCACTAACTGTAGATCTAAGGAAATTGCAGTCATCTTTGATGTTAGGGTTGTTTGTTATGCACAATTAAAGTGAGTTTTTTTCATACGCTTGCAATTAGAATTCACACTAACAATTGCTGCATGCATTTACTGCTTAATTGTGGAATTATGTTTCTATATAGCATATCTCTATGCATGGGCCATGTTTGTTGAACGAATTTTCCTAGAGATCGAAGTTATCTTGATAATCCATCTTGATTTGCAAACGAAGTATAAACGCTTTAAGGTCACTCTCTTTTGCCCTAATGTTAAGCAAAGTTGCCCTTAGAGCCTCCTTGAGCTAGAAACGAAATCCATTCTCATCATTCTTCTTTACTCCATATCCCCAAAGGAATTAGGCACTGATCCACCATAAGGTGATCACCTTAAACCCATTTTTCTTCACCTTTTCTCCTTTTTTCTAGGTCTAGTCACACTAGGCCACCTAGTGCATCATTTTACCGACAAACTACCCATAGAAAAAGTTCGATCTCCTGGCCTCTCCTGCGCTGGTGTGTCCCCAAGGTCCCCTCCAAATTTGAGGAAATTGCGACGGTGGGATTGTGAGATATCCCAAGCCCTAGCCCTGAGACCGAACTTTGCCCTGGTGTTCCCTAGGCTAGTACCTCATATGATCATTTTGGCACCTTTAAGTGGAAATTATTTCTTTGATCCTCTTCTCCTCCTTATTTAGGTCAAGATCATCATTAGTTATTGAACTCCCTCCCCTTAACCTAGTTTGGGTCCACTTGGCCCCGTGTGGTCCCATTTCTTATCAAAGACAATTCTTCAAAGACAACTCGGGAATCCAAGCTTTGCAAGGATTTGGGGATTTGAAAACTCCTTTACAAGTCACATTCCCTTAACCTAGCCCTTAAATCCTCACCTCCTTCTCCTAGAAAGCTTTGTACCTTGCTTAAAGAGTGTTATCACTCAAACCAGCAAGGGACCTAAAAGGGGTTTCTAAGAGGGCAATTGTTAGGTTAAGGGCAACGATGGAGACTTAACCCATTGTCACCACAGCTAAGGCTCCTTGCTCTTTATGGACTTTCAACGATGGGAGGAGACCCTATGTTTTAGGAAGCCACTTATAGAGGATATATCAACAAATATATGAGAAGTGACCCCTTAGAACCTTTCCCTAAGATAGGATGAAGAATGAAACTTGCTTGTTAAGCAAGGGAATTGATTTTCTAGGGAGAGGGGATGAGGAGTGGAGGGTTGAGGGAGAAGAATATGACTTATAAAGGAATTTCCAATCCCTGAAATCCCTTGGGAGCTTGGATTCCCGTGTAGTCCTTGATAAATAACCTTTGGTGAAAAACGGGACCACATGAGGCCAAGTGGACCCAATCTAGGTTAGGGGATGGATTTTGGAAACCAACGGTATTCTTAACTTGGCCAAGGTGAGGGGAAAGGATCAAACAAGAATTTTCACCCAAAGATGTCAAATTGGTCCTATTAGGCACTAGCCTTTGGAACTCTAGGGAAAGACTTGATCCTAGAGCTAGGGCTAGGGATATCCTAAGCTTCCACTATCGGACTTCCTTCAAATTTGGAGGAGACCTAGGGGATCCACTAGCGCAAAAGATCCTAGGAGATTAAAGTTTTTCTAGAGTCAGTTTCTCGGGAAATTGATGCCCTAAGTGACCTAAGAGGCTAGACCTAGGAAAGGGAGGAAGAAATTGAAAAATGGGGTTGAAGTGATCACCATTTGATGGACCAGTGCCTAATTTCACTTGGGGATATGGAGTCAAGGAGAATTGTGAAGGCGAATTTTGTTTCTTGCTAAAGGAGGCTCCAAAAGTCAACTTTGTCCAATGTTAGAGGCAAGAGAAGAAAAGTGACTTTAAATCATTTACACTTCGTTACAAATGGTGAAGTCTTGTCAAGATAACACGTTCTCTAGGAAATTTCATTCATCCAACATGGGCCATACATAGAATAAGCTAAATAGACACATAATTCCACATTAAACACATGTAGCAATTAGCCCTAATTATAGCGAGGTTCCAATTTATGTAGCAAAATGAAAAATAGCATTAAATTTGCACTTACATGTTAGACAATATATCCAACAAACATCACATTTGCAATATAAGAAGCTCGAAGATAGAAAAGAACCCAATACATACATCAAAATTCATCCATCATCCAAAAATATCCACCAAGGAAAAAATACGAAGTTCTCTAATAAGAGAGATATCCCAATCCAAGTGTTGATACAAATGAATCCATTCAACTCCTATTTATACACCAATTAGGAGTTCGAATTACCTAATGGGTCTATATTATCTCCTAAAAATAAAATAATGTGCAAATTAACTAACTTTTGGTGACAAGCCCACCAAACTAGCTCACAAATGAAATAATAAGCCTCTCGGGAGGTCAAATAATAATCTATGCATGTCGTAGGGCCCTCCAAGAGGCCTGATGAGGTTCGTAAGTGTCATAATGATGAATAAAATCCTCAAAAGTGATGGACAAGGGGGTGGCCCCTTGTTCTCCAAACAATAAACCTGTGGTGCTCCCAGTGAGTGTGGGGGCACACCAATGACCTGATGGGTCTCCATATGAGTCGAAGATGCCTATAAATCAGTTGTAAGGGTTCAGATGATGGAATGAATGTTGCCATGTCATCGTACAAGTCCTGGGACACCTGCCAAGTGTGTGGTGCACCTATGGGGCTAGCTGAGCATAGTGTACCAAATGCATCTTCCTCGTCCAAAGTGTGAATCCTAATTACAGAGATCCTATTGCAGAAATCTGGTTTACTTCTCCTACTTGTGTTTTTTATTTAACAAGCTATTTTCAGAAATATTCAAAAAACATTGAAGTACACTGCAGCCTACACATACATACAGATCAAGTACTGAAGAATTAAACACATTCGAAAAAGGACACAATATTTTTCGGCCAAATGTTCTCGGAAAAACCCAATGAGGGAAAACCGGTGCAACAGCTCTTGAGGGTTTTATTATTATCCAAAATTCTGAATACAATCTAGGGTATGAGTAGAGGTTTACCCAACAGATAAAATCCCGACAGAAGTACCTCTATCTCTGAAGATAGATAATATGGTTGATTCAGATGAGGATGAGGAACCCTACAAGTGCCTACGCAGTCACTGCGTCACCCCTTCTAGATCTGCTGAATACGAGCCCTATCTGGCCCACTGAAACCCCAGCATATCTCTTTGAGTGACTGCGTCAGCCTTTTTTGGCTCTGCGTCCCTCTGTGTGAGCCCTTCTGGCTCTACATCACCCCTGTTGGGCTTACGTTGCCTCTGCGTCACCCCTCCTAAGCTTACGTTGCCTTTGCATCACCCCTCCTGGGCTTACGCTGCCTCTACATCACTCCTTGGCCTGCGTTTCTCCTCAGGTACGGACTCACCTCTTTACCAATTTATTTTCGGCCTCGGATCTGAAATCCCTCTGTCGATCTGCCTCTCACTGCACTGCAAGCTCACTCGAAAATTCTCAGCAAACCGCGCCCCAGAATTTCGACTTAGCTCAAGTGCTACCGCTATGTGTGTGTTCTGCAACTGACCCCAAGCCTTCCTTTACTAGTTTTCTTGTTGACGAATCAACGACTGTGATTTAATCTCTAATCGATGGCTAAGATTAGAAAAAGACTTGATCCTCGTCACCTAGAACATTCTCACCGACATGTTTGAGTTAATTCCCTTTAATTATTTAATTTCCCTAAGTTAGACTTAGGGTCTCCATTAAAATAATTAATTGTTGGAATAACTTAAATTCCGGGTGGAATTTCTCCAAACGATTTCTGGGTCTTGGAGATCTCATGTGTCCTAGCCCCTCCACAAAGTTTCGGAGCTAGAGCACATCTAATGCTACCCAAAAATCAACACAATGGTGGATCTCTAACAATCTCTGAACATCTCTGGGGATCCATGGAGTGTTGTCTACTGTTGTGGAGGCCCATGACTCTCTACACACCCTATATGTGCCAATTTAGCCATCCAGAAGGTTAGGAACCCGTATAGGGAGACCAAACCCAAATGGACACCATCTGCAATCATGCATAAGATCCAATGCGTCCCCTAGCCTTCTAGTACAACAAGTCATTAAAGTAATCGTCTAAAAGAGTTTACAAACCATGGAGAACAAGTGAACACTTTCATAATGGCATGCCCTTCCATATTGAGCTTTGGCATGTGCTACTGTCTCCAAGCTCCAAAGGGGGTTAGCTAGGTACCTTATTAGGTGGTTTCTACCTTTAGAGGGGATAGTACGTCCAAGGTACATCCCTCAAATGGTGGTGGCATGTGGTAAAGAGGTGAAATGGAATAGGGAATGAGAGGGACAATCTTGGGCCACATATCAAGGCGCAAGGGTAGCTAGAGAAAGGGAAACCCACACCTGGGTGTATAATGTGTAGGAGGGAGTAATCGTGGTACATGAGGTGCCCTGACCTTGATTTTTCCATCCTTCTTTATATGCCTTTTGCCTTTTATAATTTTTATTTGATTAACTGGTCGGGGCTCAAAGGACAAGAGCATGATGTGTAGGATATAGCAGTGATTGCCCCTTTTTTGGTTGGGCAGTTTATTGCTCTTTGGATATTGGGACAATCATGGGTTCCTGAATGATAAAGGAGGCTCATCTAGGGCCTATGGAACCAGGTTGATGACCATGGGTATGGAGTAGAACTCATGTATTGGCTTTACCCACGTGCTAATTTTGTCTATCCCGACCATCTTTGCATCTTGTGGTACATTTTCCTGTTGAATGTGGCCATTTATACTTTTACTTTTCTTTTTTAGCTGCTTCAACCTCGGAGGCATCGTTCCAAGCTTGACCCAAGGTGGGGGCAAGGGAATGGGGAGGCTAACCCTATGTGGACCCAAAGAGGCAATGTGGATCCAGGTGGGAGAGATGATAAATGGGGGTATAGTGAGTGGAAGGGGAGTAGTATATGTGGATAAGAGAGTGGGACCATGCAACCAAAGTCGGGGTTTCCCAAGTAGTACCACCCTAAAACCAAATGGTTAGTAAAGGAGATCCCACTGGACTAAAATCTGAGGGTAACATTCAAAAGAGCTCAAGGGGATAGGAGCACAAACTAAGCCCACTCTTTTCGCCGAATCCCACCATCAATCCATGCATAAGTATCCATGATAAGTAAACCCAATACTCAATTACCAAATGGCAAGACATACCTTTAGGTTCAGGAGGCCCACTTTCAAACATACGATCAATACAGAAGGGTGAGGGACCACATGGCTGGCTTAGGTGGTGGAGAAATGGCACAACGAGTTAGTTGAGGGCTGCGAGGGGCTGTTGGCTGACGGCTAAGGTCCATCATGGAGAAAAACATTCTACTAGGGATATCAACCACAAAGTGTTGGGTAACATTTGGCTCCAACTGGGACATGATCTCTCGAAGAGGTGGGAAAAGCTACCCGAACAGGAGATCACGAGAACTCCAACGATCTCTTGGTCACCTTAGACCTATTATCTGCACATGTCAATGATGAAAGCTACGGGGAAGCATGTTTTTCACGGTGTCTTATGATTGCTCATGCTTAATGTCAGGCCATAAAATCAACAAGTCATAGATATATGTAATTTTTAATCTAAATGCAGCTAATCTATCAAGAGAAATATCATATGATATTAGTTCTAATGTAGAAAATCACATGCAATGCATCCTACTCTAACATATATATGGTACAACGTCAAGTATCAAGGAAATGAGGAATGTGACTTAACTTGACCGGTTGAGGCCAAAGTTCGTCGTTGAGTTTATCAATTTAGTAATAGTCATCCCAGCTTTTCCATGTATCTTGACGTGAACCAAATCTTTATCCACTAAGACCAAGTCCCCTACTTTATACTCCTTTTAGGCTTCCACCTTTTTCTTGGCTTGTGAAATGGCCTTTTTAGGATGCGGGCCTCTTGTGAAGGGAGAATGGGAGAAGGTTTCTCAATGTTGGGTGCTTCATAATACGGTCCAGGCTTAATCACATGAGATAGGTAGGTGGGTTCTCTATCAAGGATAAAAGGGCTTCCATTGGATTGTGGGATGGTAGCATATGATAGGTCCATTTGAACATGACCTCCAACGGTGGCTCCCCATTTCCTAGATAATAACATCCCCCACACATCTAATATCAATGACAACAACATCCATGAGAAGGGATATGTCGGGGTTCCTAGCCAAAGAAACCTTAAGGTCCTTTATGTGACCTTCCACCTCCACAGGTTTGGAGTTAAATCCACACACAATATTGTATGGTCGAGTGATGCTAAGACCCAATTGCTTCATATCTGTTAATTGCATGATGTTTGTGGAAGCCCTCGAATCAAGCATGCAATTATGGAGTTTTTTTGGTGCCATTGTATCTCTTCATGTTGATTTGCGGTAGCATTGGATTTTCTCTAAACCTCAAAATTTTGAGAGAGGCCAAGGCACATGTATTCCATAATACCCATAAATCGTTTTGGGAAATTCCACCCGGAGGAGGTTTAATTAAATTTATTAATTATTTTTAATGGATCCCTAAGTTTAAACTAAGGAAATTAAAATAATTAAAGTGAATTAATTAAACTGTGTATGAAACTTTTAGAAAAAGACAGAGATCAAGTCAATATGCTCTGAGCCATTGTTTAGAATCTAATCTGGGCCGTTGATTTGTCAATGAGAAGATTATAAGAAGGACTTCAATGGCCATTTGGAAAAAACATCAAGTGAGATCAAGAGATCGATTTCTCAAGAGAGCAGTGCAGCAGTTGCCCGATAAGTCATTGAGGAGATTTCTTGCAGTGAGGGGTAGGCTTTTTGGTTGGATATTCCTGAGTCGGGGATACAATGCAGAGAAGGCAGAGAGAGATCCGGAAGAGGCAGCGCAGAGCCACGTTGAGGTAGCACTGAGCCTATGAGGAGATCCACAAATTTTCTGAGGGTCATATCAGATCCAATGTCCGGAGCCGGGGTGTGAGACTGGAGGGCCAGAGGATCGAGCATCCAGCCAATAGATTGATCAGCCAGAGGGAGTTATGCAATCCCTATTAGTTGTGATGTAGAGCTGCGTAGTGACTGCGCAGAGACAATGCAGAGGCAGCTTGGGGTTGGGCCAATGTCGGATCGCCAGAGATAGTGTGAGGTATTTTTCATTAATTTTTATGTCAGTCAGATTCTCTGTATCAGATAGCTAGTAAGGCATCCAAGATTTTATTCAAAACTACTGCTTAATAATACAAACCCTCAGTTGTTGCACCGGTTTTCCTGCATTGGGTTTTTCCGGGGACTTAGTCCAAAAATAACGGTGTCAATTGTGTATGTATTTATTTCTTCCTACTCAGTTCTTGTTTCCGCATATAATTTAATTAGTGAAGGTTGCAGTTGCATTTTCTTCAATATTTACAATTTAACACAATAAATAACTCATATGGAATTAACAAGTAGGAGAAGTAATATAAGATTGCTACAGTAGGGATTCGGGGTTACGAATTTTCACATGGTATCAGAGCGTAGGTGAAACAGGAGAGCAGAGTCTAAGAGCCCAGCACTGAGCAGAAGAGGGAGATCGAAGAGGTGCGTAGGCAACAGATCGAATCCCCAGAGGGGCTATCAAGTCCAGTGCCAGGAGGGAAAGATTTTCGTGGAAAAATCTCTCTATGAGTGAGTCGACAAAGAGAAAGATTTCCAGATCGAAATTTGCCAGTGACAGAGGGAGCAGCACAACAATTTCAGCGCAGAGCAGTCTTCAGGGGGGAGGTAGTTTTTCTGTAGCATTTGCTAGTGCAGAAAAGCATTAGAAGAAGAAAGAAGGAGCATATTAAGGGAATTCTGACCTCAATGAATTTCTTGCCCAAAATTTTTAATTTCCCACACAAAAGCAACAGTACCCGAGATTAATTTTGCTCACTCGAGCAAGGAGTGCGTAGAGCCAATTGCGCAGAGGGTTAGAGGAAACATTCAACAATTGTTTGGGTGAAATGGCAGCAACCGGGCTAAGAGATCAAGATCGTTTGGAGGGTGCCTCCAACTATGTTATATGGAAGGCAAGGATTTCCTTCCTTATGGATGAGCATGATCTCAAGGAATTTATCGATAATTGAGTTTTCCTAGTAGATCCATTGAAGGCCTACAAAAAAGATATGGCAAAAGCCAAGAGGCTGATCCTCGACGGAATGAGGGATCACATTGTTTCACACATTTCTAGCAAAGGGACTGCTAAGGAGATGTGGGATGCATTGACTACACTGTATGAGGGGTCTTCCAAGCAGTGAAAGATGTACTTGGAGGAGAATATGAGATCCACAAGGATGCATAAGGGGGAGTGCATAGATCCATTCCTATCAAAGCTTCAGGATGTCCGAGATCAGTTGGCAGTTGTAGGATCAGTGCCTCAGGCCATGGAGATGGTAAGATTGGCTCTGAATTCAGTCTCAGAAGAATGGCAAGTCTTTGTCCAGAGTATTCTGAGCAAAGAAAAGTTGCCAGATTAGGAAAGGATGTGGGTTGCTCTTCAACAGAAAGAGATGAGATGAGACTTATTCAAGTGCAAGCTTGATGGAAGCAGCAACAGTGGGACGAAGCCCAAGGAAGAAGAGGAGAATGCAACCCTTGCATCAAAGGGGCAGTAGGAGCAGCGAAGGCGGAAGAAAGACGTCTCAAAGATCAAATGTTTACAGTGTGGTGAGCTTGGTCACTACGCTACGCAGTGTCCTCTCAAGAAGAAGGACAAGGAAGAGAAACATGATTCGCAGGCTGCAACCGCAAGGATCAAGGAGGAGTTTTCGATGATTGCCCACATACCTCCAGGGGAGAGTTGGGGTGATCTAGTACTGTAGTTCGAAAGAACTGTAGATGGGCAAGATCCTTGAGGAGTCCACCTCTTGGATCAATACCTTGCTACAGGAGCCCATATTAGAAGTAGCAGGTTGGACCAGCGTTAGTTGGTGCAGAGGATTGTGGGAGTGAGTTGCAGTGGCTAGGAGCACCAAATACTGAGCAACGTAGAGTAGAGTTGGCAGTAGTGCAGTTGGCACAGTGTAGAGTCAGCAGCAACGCAGAGGCTTCAGAGGGTCAGCGCAGAGACTAGCAGCGGTCAGAACTCAAACAACATATTCATCATGCTAAACACATTGGGATTTAGTATTTTGGATGTGTTTCTCTTGCAACAACAATAGAGTTGCAATGCTAATGCAGTTGGTAGCAACAGGCAGGGTCAACAACAACACAAATGCAGCATTTGCATAGTAGTTGGTGGGCAGTGATGTCAGACATCATCAATGCAGAGGGAGATGTTACAACGTCGGGGTGATGCTTCAGTAGGTTGCATTACTAGAGCACATTCCTTGCTAAGAGGTTGTGTTGATTTCTGGTAGCATCAGATGTGTTCTAACCCTCAAAATTTGCAAAGAGGCTAGGGCACATGTATTACATACTACCCAAAAATTGTTTTTGGAAATTCCACTTGGATGTAATATCCCAATAATGGATTCTTTAGCAGATCATGCCTGAAAAACGCATTCTTCAGGTATGAGGGCTTCAACTATCATATCATATCTCTGAAAATGTTCAGCAACCAAAATAAATAGCAGCAACAACCTTTACTCAGCTTTTAAGGGCAAAAAGGTGGGGAAAAGTGAGGATTTTGGCCTTAAAATGAGTGAATAAGGAAATCTGCGTAAAATGACGGGTCAAGGTTCTGGAATATGTTAGAATAGGTCAAGAGGGACTTCCATGTCGAATTTCAGCTCAAACAAAGGCGTTTTGCTATGTTAAACAGTTCCTCCTTCCCGACTAGTCAATAAAAACCCTGATTTCCCAAGACTTTGAATATGCAGAAATTCGCTGAAGCAAGGGCGGCGTATTTTCTGAAGGAATATGATGTATAACACTATAAATAATCAGAGAATGAGTTTGAGAACAAGGCATAGGCTTTCAACAAGGTTAAACAACAGTTTATATAGAAAAACCCCTCAAGATAGAGGTGCTGCAAGACAAGAAAATAATCCAGAATTCCTACAGCGTTTTCTGCAGTAGCTGTGAGACAGAAGATGCATATATAGCCAATAATAATGTATAGCAGCAGAAGACAGTACAAATCTTGAGGAAACAACCTCTCAAGAGAAGAAATGCAAGCCTCCACAACACATGTACATAAACATGAAAAGTACTGCTATTTCTGCACAAACCCAGGCTATGAAAAACGCAGTCTAAGATAAAATGCTGCTCCAAAATAATGTCAACACATGGATATGACAATAAATGGCCCAAATATAATAGGGGAGCAAAGCTCTAACCCTTATAAGCAAAAATATCTCAATCCTCCAAGGGATTGGTTGAAATGCACAATACGACAAAAATGCCGGAGTTGCTGGGCAACTACTGCAACTCCAAACTAAAACCAAAGAGAGAAGGCTGAAGATGATGAGAAACTGAAATAGACCTCCTCCAATAGATCTCTAAAGTGGAAGGCTGATCCTTACACTTGAGATCTTCCCCTCAAATCAACCGACAAACTCTCACTGCAAATACACCATGAAGATAACGCAGAAACTGAGAGGGACTGCGCAGTAGTGGAAATAAACACTTTGGCCAAGTGCCAAGATCTGCAAATCAGCTCCAATATCCTCCAACCTGATCCTCCAAAGGAAAGAAGGACTCTCCCTCTGAAAAACAAGAGAAGGAAGTGGTGTCGTAAAGTCACCACGGCAACACCCTACAACACAGTATTATGTTGCTACAGCGATAACGCTGTCCTGGAGGATGATGCTAAGAAAGTAACCTTGCCCGAGTAGGCACTCGAAGTCCCCCGGGGCTAAGGTTGAGATCTCCGCACGGAGACACTCGGTGCACTAAACAGTGTAGCAGACAGGCTAAACAGCCAGCGTGCCAAAGAAAGATAAATGTCTCACTCAATAATCAATAATCCAAGAATCCAAGCATCCATCAAATGAGGAGGCTCCTCCATCTTTTATAGTGTTGGTTTCCCTCCAAAACCCAATGTAGCCTCTCTCTCTCCTCCACATCCTCATCCTTATCCACATTCTCATCCTTATCTGCGCAAAAGCTTGGAGAAACTTCTAGAGTGTACATAGGCCCCCTCCTCCACGTGGTGTTGGGTCCCCCTTTGACTCCCACTTAAGTCACAACGTTGTGCTACTAGGTGGATGTCTTATTTCATTTAAGTGAGTTTAGACCCTCTTTACTCACTTTTTATTTACTTACAAACTATAGGTGGCAAAATAAACAAAATAGAATATTCCAATTTGCCGTCGCAAATTAGGAATATTACAGTCCCCCCTGGCAAAATGTTGCTTGCCCTCAAGCAATTGCCTGAGCAAGTCTCCTCCTAGCGGATGCTCTCCATCGATGCTGCAAAATATGCCTGGGTCCCAGATGCGCCACTGAATCTCCCCTGTACTCTGCATCATCCTGATATGAAGGGATCTCTCAATGCCAGGATCCCAAACTGATCTCTCATGGTACCAGCCAACCAACAATCCTCCCGGATCCCATCGCCACCATGGCCAATAATAGCCCAAGTCCCATGGCTTGGACTGTGCACTGCCTCTAGCTATGACTGATGAAGACCATGACTCCGGCTGTGCTATATCTGTCATGGTGTAAGCTGTCCCATCGACTGTGTACTAGCTCATCACCTCTCTCCACTCAAGGCATGAAGTGAGGAACATCTCTCTCATGTGGGTCCTCCATCCCCAAGCAATCATCCAAACAAAATGAGCCACCTCCCGACAAGGCAACTCCTGAAAATCTCCTCCCACCTCAAGCTCCGGTAATGAAGGTGGGCTGAAAATCTGATATTGGCAAGCATCATAGCTTACCCCATGCTGTCCTTCTCTCCACTCATGACAAGTGTAGAGTGTATGCTGATCTTGGGCTGCAAAATCATTGCCCTCCAATGGCAAAGTGAAGAACAATCCTCCAAAGAAGGTTCCTCCAACAATGAAGAACAGGCTGGCCCAAAACAATTCATCCATGAAGAATAGGACATGTGCATCATGGATCATCCTAATGAGATGCTCGTTGAAGGTGTTACATGAGGATACATAATGCAAACAATCTCTCACAAGGATACAATGTGGTCTCATCCACTGCAACTTCAGAAAATTACATGGCAAGCAATGTGCAAGATTCATCACATCTACTAATGGATAGTAAATGGCTGAATATGACAACAACATAAGACCAAACACTTGCCCATGGCTGTACAATGGATGAATATCAATCTCATGGCCCACCTCAAAAGAGAACACATATGTAGTAGTGGTGGCCATGCCCCCTCCCATGCTCCCATTAGAACATGTAGTGCAAAGAATGTGAGAATTCTTCCCACTCAAAGACACATCCAACTCATGTGTCTCCCTCATAATCAAGCCTCCCATACAAATCTGATCTATATCAGCAAATGGAGACATGATCAGCAGCAAAATGAAGGAAACGCTGAAGGTTACATGTGATGAAAAGAGGTACCAACAGCTTCCCCAACAAGTACAGCGCAGTTTTACAAGTTGCCGCTTGATAAGAGTACAAGGCAAAATGTTTATGTTAACCATGCATGTCTTCATATGATACATGATATAGTGCTGCAAATGAACATACATGAGGTGATAAAACATTTTCCCAAAGCTACAAAAGAGATGGTTGCCTCCATCATGCAGATTGGCCCAATAAAACTCATGGAGCAATATGACAAGCTTGCCCCCTTGTGAAGCAATGCACTGCATAGGAATGGCAAGAGTGTGCAAATCAATGAATGTATAGACAAACTCCTCACCATATGCTGGAAGTAAGATGGTACATGGGTCCATAAATGAGTCCTCCATAGTGTTTTGGCATGCTATGAAGAAGAATGAACCATGTGCTACAAGAAGATAATCCTCCTTATGCTTGGAAATCCAAGTTAAGAAGAATATGCCATAGTGATAAATGTCTCTATCATCATTACCTCCTCTAAGTGCAACAAATATGAAGTGATCCTGGGACCTATGGGTTATAGATCCACCATATCTCTGTTGGGCACACTTCATCCATAAATCTCTGCTCCAAGGTGACAATGCTGTGAGCTCATGCAAGTAAGCTACTGTCAATACAAAGCTCTGTTCTTTGACATGCTCCTTGTCAAAGACTCCTCTAATAATGCTGCAACAAATATGGAATACCTCCCAAGATGGAAGTGCTTCCCAATCATCATCTAAGACCAAGGAGATAGTGCCATCTCCTCCTCCTGCAACATCATACAAAGTGTGAGAGCAAATCTGCCCTTGCTCTCCCAGAAACAAACCAAGCAACAAGACATTGTGTTGCCTCCCCATACCTCCATCATACCAATCATGTGATGAAGACACAATGAATGATATGATTATCATATCAACACCATGCATCCATACTCTATGCTGCTCAATGATGCAAATATCCAGCCATCTTTCCTTCATCCTCCAACTCTTAGGAAGAGTGTTTGCCAAGTGATGGCCAAACTCTTTCAAGAGTAACCAGCGCAGCCAAGCCTCCTGCTGCCCGGTATCATAGATCTGCAAGTACAAGTGATGGCCAAACTCCCTCAAGAGTAACCAGCGCAGCCAAGCCTCTTGCTGCCTGGTATCACAGATCTGCAAGTAGCCTCCTAGCTCCTTGCTCATCCTCCCCATCCACTCAATCACTTGTGGATGCCTCCTTCTTCTCCTCATCCTGGTACTCCTCCCATGAGGGCTACCATCCTCCCAATTCAAATTTTTGACTTCGCACTTCATGGGATTTTGAAATATAAACTTCTCAAGGATCAATGAGACCCTATCAAGAATCAAATAGGTGGTAGGCAAAAACCTCCCATCAAGATGTGTATGGCTCAAGGGATGTCCAACACAAGCATGAGAGATGTTATCCATCCTAAGATGTCCTCCATCTTCTATCTGCTCTCGTGAGAAGGGAAGAAAAGCATCGCATCCCATAGTGTGTCGAAGTGCATCTCCAATGAGATCTCTCCTTGAGACCTCCCCTTCATCCATGTTGCGCAGCGCAGTGCAACCAAGCTGCTCTTGATCTGCATTTGGAACTTCTTGCAGGGCTACAAGAGTTCCTTCCTCACAAGTGTTGGCTGCCCCAACTATTGATGTGTGTGGCTGCTCCTCCATGAGTGTGATAGCGTTTTCACAAGCCTCCTCAAGAGGTGATGTGATCTCTTCTTCTCGATTAGAATTGGAAGCGCATGGTACTTCCTCTTCTTTTTCTTCAACCTTCTTGACCTCCTCAACAGTGGATGCATCTTTTCTGGATCTGAAAAAGAATAAACTCTCCTTTTTCACCGTTCCGGTCTTCTTGGGCTTAGATTCACAGGGACTAGTGGATCCCTCATGCATGGGAAGAGGTGATCTCCCAGTAGTACGCTGCAAATCTGAACTCTGCATGCTAGAAACTCCTCTGTTACCATAGTACCTTCCTCCTTCATCCAGTTTGAGCTGACAGTAATCTTTGAAGGGCAAAGCTGCTTTGAAGTCCTCCCCCTTGCATTTCCATTCTTGGAAATAGTCTCCAAAGGGTATATGACCATGCTGCCTCCCTTTCGCACTCGATACTGGAGGTAAGAATGTAGGCATTGTGATCCTCATATTTTCCATAGATAGCTAGCTCCACAGGCTGAGCCAGAACTATGCTCTGATACCACCGTAATATCCCAATAATGGATTCTTCAGCAGATCATGCCTGAAAAACGCATTCTTCAGGTATGAGGGCTTCAGCTATCATATCATATCTCTGAAAATGTTCAGCAACCAAAATAAATAGCAGTAGCAACCTTTACTCAGCTTTTAAAGGCAAAAAGGTGGGGAAAAGTGAGGATTTTGGCCCTAAAATGAGTGAATAAGGAAATCTGCGTATAATGACGGGTCAAGGTTCTGGAATATGTTAGAATAGGTCAAGAGGGACGTCCATGTCGAATTTCAGCTCAAACAAAGGCGTTTTGCTATATTAAACAGATCCTCCTTCCCGACTAGTCAATAAAAACCTTGATTTCCCAAGACTTTGAATATGCAGAAATTTGCTGAAGCAAGGGAAGCGTATTTTCTGAAGGAATATGATGTATAAAACTATGAATAATCAGAGAATGAGTTTGAGTACAAGGTATAGGCTTTCAACAAGGTTAAACAACAATTTTATATAGAAAACCCCTCAAGATAGAGGTGCCGCAAGACAAGAAAATAATCCAGAAACCCTACAGCGTTTTCTGCAGTAGCTGTGAGACAGAAGATGCATGTATAGCCAATAATAATGTATAGCAGCAGAAGAGAGTACAAATCTTGAGGAAAAAACCTCTCAAGAGAAGAAATGTAAGCCTCCACAACACATGTACATAAACATGAAAAGTACTGCTATTTCTGCACAAACCCAGGCTATGAAAAACGCAGCCTAAGATAGAATGCTGCTCCAATACATAGATATGACAATATATATCTCAAATACAATAAGGGAGCAAAGCTCTAACCCTGATAAGCAACAATATCTCAATCCTCCAAGGGATTGGCTGAAATACACAATATGAGAAAAATGCCGGAGTTGCTGGGCAGCTACTGCAACTCCAAACTGAAACCAAATAGAGAAGGTTGAAGATGATGAGAAACTGAAATAGACCTCCTCCAATAGATCTCCAAAGTGGAAGGATGATCCTTACACTTGAGATCTTCCCCTCAAATCAACCGACAAACCCTCACTGCAAATACACCATGAAGATAACGCAGAAATTGAGAGGGACTGCGCAGTAGTGGAAATAAACACTTTGGCCAAGTGACAAGATCTGCAAATCAGCTCCAATATCCTCCAACCTGATCCTCCAAAGGAAAGAAAGACTCTCCATCTGAAAAACAAGAGAAGGAAGTGGTGTCGTAAAGTCACCACGACAACACCCTACAACACAGTATTACGCTGCTGCAGCAATAACGCTGTCCTGGGGGATGATGCTAAGAAAATAACCTTGCCCGAGCAGGCACTCGAAGTCCCCCGGGGCTAAGGGTGAGATCTCCGCACGGAGACACTCGGTGCACTAAACAGTGCAGCAGACGGGCTAAACAGCTAGCGTGCCAAAGAAAGACAAATGTCTCACTCAATAATCAGTAATCCAAGAATCCAAGCATGAATCAAATGAGGAGGCTCCTCCATCTTTTATAGTGTTGGTTTCCCTCCAAAACCCAATGTAGCCTCTCTCTCTCCTCCACATCCTCATCCTTATCCACATTCTCATCCTTATCTGCGCAGAAGCTTGGAGAAACTTCTAGAGTGTACTAGGCCCCCTCCTCCACGTGGTGTTGGGTCCCCCCTTGACTCCCACTTAAGTCACAACATTGTGCTACTAGGTGGATGTCTTATTTCATTTAAGTGAGTTTAGACCCTCTTTACTCACTTTTTATTTACTTACAAACTATAGGTGGTAAAATAAACAAAATAGAATATTCCAATTTGCTGTCGCAAATTAGGAATATTACATTGGAGGAGGTTTAATTAAATTTATTAATTATTTTTAATGGATGCCTAAGTTTAAACTTAGGAAATTAAAATAATTAAAGTGAATTAATTAAACTAGGTGTGAAACTTCTAGAAAAAGACGAAGATCAAGTATGATCTGAGCCATTGATTAGAATCTAATCTGGGTCGTTGATTTGTCAACGAGAAGATTATAAGGACTTCGATGGGCATTTGGAAAAGACATCGAGTGAGATCAAGAGATCGTTTTCTCAAGAGATCAGCCCAACAGTTGCCGGAGAAGTCATCGAGGATATTTCTTGCAGTGATGGGCAGAGATAGTTTTCCGGTTGGAGATTTCCTGAGTTGGGGATACAATGCAGAGAAGGCAGAGAGAGATCCAGAAGAGGTAGCGCAGAGACACGTTGAGGCAATGCTGAGCATGTGAGAAGATCTGCAAATTTATTGAGGATCAGATCGGATCCAGTGCCGGGAGCCGGGGTGTGAGACCGGAGGGCCAGAGGATCAAGGACGTAGCCAACAGATTGATGAGTCGGAGGGAGTGACGCAGTCCCTATCAGTGGTGACGCAGAGCAGCACAGAGACTGCACAGAGGCAACTTGGGGCTAGCCATTTTAGGGTTGGGTTAGTGTCGGATCACCAGAGATAGTGTGAGGTATTTCTCACTAATTTTTCTGAGTCGGATTTTTTGTATCGGATAGCCAATTAGGCATCCAAGACTGTATTTAGAACTACTGCTTAATAATACAAACCCTTAGCTGTTGCACCGACTTTCCCGCATTGGGTTTTTCTGGGTTCTTAGTCCAAAAATAACAGTGTCAATTATGTGTGTTTATTTCTTCCTGCTCAGTTCTTGTTTCCGCATATAATTTAATTAGTGAAGGCTGCAGTTGTATTTTATTTGATATTTATAGTTTAACACACTAAATAACTTGTATGGAATTAACAAGTAGGAGAAGTAATATCAGATTATTGTAGTAGGGATTCGGGATTACGAATTTACTTCATCCTTTCATCACCTTAATCCTTTCATATTCTCTATCTGCACCTTTAGCACTTGGACATTTAAGTTGATTTCCTGTTTAGGTGGCGACTCCACTTATTCATCCATTTACTCCCAGACAAGAAACCCTCCCTGATATCCATCTGCTTCTCTCGATTGACCTTTCGATTTTTGCCTTTAGAATCTTAAAGCTAGATTCATGCTCAGGTGGTGACTCCATTTCTTTCATTTCTTACAAGAATTTCTGCTAGAAGCTCACTTCTTGTGGATCTTTTTTATTTTCTTGAGCAAATATCTATCTCTCTAGCATCCATTTGGTTGTTCCCTTTCCCCCCTTTAAGAAAGTCATCATGGATAACTTGTTCTCCCCGTATCGTTTTACTGATACTCTTCATGATATGTCGGAAGAGGCCATTCATAAATTGCCTTCGTTCTCGTGTGGTGATTCAACCACTACTGGGAAGAACCTCTTCAAGGTTACTCATATAATAACCATATATTGTCTTCCTTCACAATATTATCATGAAGATGTCAAGATACATCTCTTTGCCTTTTCCTTAGAAGGTGATGCTATGGATTGGTTTTGTAATTGTCCTGAGGATTCTTTCGCTTCTGTACAATACATCATCGATGCTTTTAGGGATTGATATATGAAACAAGGTGGCTCGCCTTGTGCCCCTCGTACTATGAAAAGGAGTGAAAGTGATCTTGTAAAGAACTCAACTATCAACAGAAGATTTCAAGACAATTCTCATGATAAATCCACTGGTACCATTGCAAGACAAATCCATGATAGTGGAGAAGTAGAAACAAGTTGTCAAATCAGTGTTGACAACGATAAGCATCTTGTTAAGGAATTGATTCAGATGGTTAAGGATATACAATTGAATCAAGCTCAAGTAACCAAGAATACAGAGGTTAATCAGGCTCAACTTATTAAAGATATGGAACTTAACCAAGCAAGATTAACAATTGATGATGCTAGGGAAAGTGATTCTATACAGAACAAGTTATTAGCCTTAGAGGAAAAGATAACGATCATGGAATTCAATCACTCCAATCAAATGACATCCATGGAAGAAAGACATGATGAAGAAATGGCCATCATGGAATTTGATCATAACAATCAGTGAGTTACCATGCAAGGAAATCATAAGAAAGAGATAAACTATATGCAAAATTGCTTCATGGGCATGAAAGCGAAGAATGATAAAATTATAAAGGACATGGAAGTTGGTCAAATATCTCTTCAGAATAGATTATTGTCCATAGAGAAAAAATAAGCACCATGTGTTATAAATATGGAAGAAATGGATACAATCGAAAATAGATTAAAGATAATGGAAGTTAAGCATTCTAATCAAATGACTGTTATTCCGACTAAGTTGGACAAAATGGAAATATCACATATACAAAAGTTCCAACCCAAGTCAGATAATAATGAGTCATCAACAGATCATAAGCCTCCCAGTTTGCTGAAGCAAACTCCATCTTATTATGAGGAGGTCATTTCTTCCATTGAAAAATGGCTAATTGAAGGTGATCCAAATAAAAATGAAACCGAAGGAAATCAGGATAATACATGTAAATTTGATCCATCACCCTTGATAGAACAGATGCAAAATGAAGAAAGGAATGTCAGGAATATCTTGGATAGTTCATCTGAAAATTTTCAAGATCAAGCAAAATTTTCTACATCATTAGCAATACAACTTGCCATGAAGAAAATCCTAAAGCGAAAAAGAAAAAGAATAAGGAAGCATTTTGATGCATCTGATGGCCGCGAGCAACTCGATTTTCAGATAAGGCAAAGTCCTACCGTATGTAGGATTGGACATGGCACATTTGAAAAACAACCCACAGATTTGCCTGAAAGCAGACAAATGCTCAATATGCACTATATTGAGCATATTTGATGCCACAAGGCATCCTTTGGATTGTATCTCTAACCTTACACCCTGTTATTTCAGAATTCTGACTCTGTAGTTAGATTAAATTATATTTTCATGTTAGTAGAATAGTTAATAAATGAAGAGCTTCTATATTATATGATGGATTTTGGATGGACACTACTTATATAATCTTGTGTGTTTTTTGGATGAAAATTTTGGATTCTCACATTCCTTCGATGAAGCAACGTGTCCCCAAGTAGAGCTAGATGCTGACCACTCTGTGTCAACGACCCCATAGCTGTACACCCTTTTTTTCGCAAGCGAGATCCATGATGTTCGACTATCCGTACCATTCAGACTTCATCATCAGCCGACAGTTTTATGAATATGTCAGCTCATTCTGCATATGTAAAATGTAAATAATCTTAGTATGACCGTGTTTGTATTTAACAGCCTAGGTAAACCTATGGTTTTGGTGACAATATCCATTCTAAGAGGTTTTTTGTCTCACTGATTCATCTATGTCTCTAGAAAAAAATGATCGGCAGAGTTTTTCCCTCCACTCTTACCCCAAAGCTAGAATGGATTTTGTCGCTAAGATCTTAGGCGAGTCCTAGTGTTTTAGATCGAATCTATGTAAAAGGTATTTGGGAATAATCCTAGCTAATTGGCTAGATTATTTTATTACAAGTCACTTGGTCTACTAGATTATATATTGTGTCGCAGAAATAAGTATTTTTCAAGGGTCTATAACAAACGGGTGTCCCCCCTTCATGGACTAAATGTATTTATCTTATGTAAAGAGGGTTGGAAAAAATTATTAATCTCCTCATAAGTCAATTAATTAAATTTTCTAGCCAAATTAAATTAAAAATCCTAAGCCAAAAACTTAATTAATTTTATGTCCGAGGTAAATTTAAATTCTCCAAAAGAAATATTTGTGGATCTTAAAAAAGTAAAATTTTAAAGGTCCCCGGCCAAGGGAATATTGAAAATTTTAAGAAATCTTGGACCCTTGGACCTTGGTTGTTAAGTCAAAGTCAAGTTTTTGAGGTAACTAACTCAAGATTATTATTTTTGAGTGAATTAAAAAGGAATTAAATGAAAAATTCAAAAATTCCTCAAAAAATAAAAAATTTCGACAGACGAGATTAAAAGATAATCAAATATTTTTCAACGGTCAAGATTACTTTGACGGGGATCAAGCGAACTAGCCGTTGGAGAATTTATCTATAAATTGGAGGTCGGTGTCAGTCTATTTTTTTCATCCGATCTTTGAATCGTGTACTAAGCTCTCAAACTCTCTTGTATATTTTTTGGAATTAATGCAAAATTCTTTTGGGTTTCAATTTGCGGTGGTGTTCCTCTTCATAATCTATGGCAACATCGTTTTAATTTCTGTAAATATTATTTGAAAATCGCAAATCAATAGCTCTCTTAGAATAATCTGAATACAAGTATCTTATTCAGTTTGTTGAATCTAGGGTAACATTTTTAATTTTGATTGAATTAGCAGGTATCTCTATTTCTTCAGAGTTCTATTGTTATTATATTTCTCTACTTGGTTTGATGGTTGATCTAGTGTTTGCAGAAGATATCTAAGGTTTTCATTGAGCATTTGGGGATAGTCCTCGGTTGGACCAGCCAACTCTCGAACATATATTTTCTAAAGAGCCTACCTCATACTAACTTCCAAATTTATCTAAAGATTAAATTTTTATGCGTGAAGTTTTTGGGCTAGTACCTCCTTAAAAATACCAAAATATTTTAAATATTCTGTGGAAAATAGTTAGATCTGGCTAGCAAGAGCCTGAAATCTTCAAATCTGGGAGCGGAGTCATACTCATACTCTTAAGATCTTATAGATCTGTAGATTATTTGTATATATTGTATAAGATCTAAGGTTTGTGTAAATATTTTTCTAATTTCTAACTTGGGATTAGGGGCTTTATTTTCAGATTTTGTATATGTATTGGGTTTCTAGGTTTTTGTACGTTTTTTTTGTAGGTGTGGATCTAAAGGTTTTCGAAGGAAATTCCAAGATCTGAACAAGATCTAGGCCCTGGAGGGTAAGATATTGCCTCAGAATACAATTTTTTTGCAAGAAACCTTAGACAAGGTCATCAAATCAGAAAAGTTGTAGATCTGGTTTTCCTCATAAAAATTTATGGGTTTATTCGAAATGAAATTCTGAAGTAATTTGGAGTGAATTTTTTTTTCAAATTTGGGGCAAAATAATTTTCAAATTTTTTTTTAGGATTTTGATTTGTTTCAAACCCTTCCCTGCCTGCGTTTTTCTCCCCAACTTCCTCTTTTCTGCTGCGTTTTCATTTTTCGCTGCTCCTCTTCCTTGCAAATCCTTCTTTCTTCCTGCAAGCTTCTCGCTTGCTCGCGGATTTCCTTTCTCCCTCCAGCGTTCCCATTTGCTGCGCCTTTTCCGCAACATTTTTCCTTCGCATCCTTTTCCTGCAACTTCATCTTTGTCCGATCCTTATTTTCCCTCTTTGTTGCTCAAAAGCTCCCCATTCTCGCGTGCCCTTTTGCCGATGTCTTCTCGCACCCCTCGAATCCTCTCGTCCGAGCTACATCTCCTTTCATTCTCCTTGAGTTGTCTCTCCGCTAACCCTCCCATGTTGCCATTTCCATTCCTCGAGTTGTGTTCCCTCCTCCTTGCACTGCCTGCTAACCTTTTCCGCTGCCATTCCTTCTCCCATTTGCCATCCTTTCCCCCTTGTCTCTGTCGACTTTCCTCCATTGTCGTCCTTCCTCCTCTACACTCTCGCTCCTTTACTTAAACCTAACTCAAAAAATACAATAAAAAAATTCCATTAAAAGTTCCGATTTAATTTTTTCATTTAACTAACTTTTGACATTTCAAAAATTAAAAAATTAAAAAACTTTAATTTTTTTTTTGTACATCAAAAAAAAAATCAAAAAATTTATTTACTTTTTTTGAAAATTTTAAAAAATCAAAATTTAATTATTAATACTTGCAAATTTGTTTTTAAATTCTTTTCATTATGACAGGGATTTTTGGGCTATTCAGAAAAATTATTGTGGAGATTTTTTTTAAGTTCTTATAGTCGAATTAAATTTAAATTTTTAAATATCCTAAGTTTGACTATAGGAGAAAATAATAATTTCTGGGTTGGCATTATTTTATAAAATCATTTTTAATTCCAAAAGTTCTTGTCGAAGTATTTGTTTGATTAACATTTAAATTTTGTTGTTACCTTGATAATTAATTATTGAGATTTAAATGATTAACTATTTCATATGCTTCAGCTAAATTTCATGATCATTGGCATTGGATATAAATATTTTAGTGTTTGATATCAATTGAGATCGCCCATTGTTTTAAAGGGAAATTGACTCTAAGCATGTTTTTTTGCTTGAAATTTTTGGATATTTATTGAATATTTAACATTGGGAATTTTTTCAAGTAAATTGGGATCAACTTTTTTTCTATCGTGGAACTGTGACAATTGTATATCTTTCGATTGGGTATTTTTTGGCATCTTCATAATTGGCATTATTGCTTAAGTACTTAGTGTTTAAATCATAATAACTTATAATCTAATTGTTTCAGGTCTCTCACATCGTGTTTCAGTAAAGCATCTTCTAATTCTCCTTGCATTTTGTATTTTGAGTGAGTCTTGCATAACTAAAATTTACTTCCAAGCATATGTTTGGTCTATAGAAAGATAGGTACCCATCCATCTTTGTTTGAGAAGCCTAGTTTTAATAGTACTTAAGACGGTGACCTTGTAGTTGTCAGAGTCACAACTCTCTGCAGCGTCGGAGGCACCGGGTACGTTAGATTTTCAGGAGATGTATCATTAATCACACTTTAGTGTGCTTCACCTTAACTTATCTCTGCCACTTACTATGAAATTAGGCTCAATATAGAAATGATTGAAGGGTTTAAACTTAGAATAGGCATTTAACTAAAAATAACCAAGATTCTTGCATTTCACATTAATCATAGGATCTGCATTACATATAGGATAGTTATTCATTCAAGCAACGTTTGTTCATCAATTAATTAGTCATAAATTTCATAGCAAGATAGTTGACTCCCTAAGGCACTAGTCTTAATCGTCTAAATCTAATCAAATCCTTTAAATCTTGCTAGATCAAATATGAGTATTTGGTCGCTTCACTGTGTCTCTCAAGCAAATTGGTTCCAAACTAGTTCTTCTTTCCATTTCCATAGAGTCTACCCCCCTTAGTCTGTTGTAGGGAGACAACTTAAATGAAGAGATTGGGGATCAGGGTGACAACCCCTAATCTGAGTCGTCGTTGCGGTGTCTAGACATTCTGTGCGACAACAAGCCCTAAAATAGTGAAGATCTCATAACCAATGTATGCAGCAAAATGAAAGAAAATAGCGTTAAAATTGCACTTACATGTAACAAAATATATCCAACCAACATCACATTTGCAATACAAGCTCCAAGATAAGAATAACCCAATCCATACATCAAAATTCATCCATTATCCAAAAATATCCACCAAGGAAAAAGTGTGAAGTTCTCTAATGAGAGAATGATCCAAATCCAAGTGATGATACAAATGAATCCATCAAACTCCTATTTATACACTCATTGAGAGTTCAAATTACCTAATGGGCGTACATTAGCCCTTAAAAAAATAAAATAATGTGTAAATTAACTAACTTTTGGTGACAAGCTCACCAAACTAGCTCACAAATAAAATAATAAGCCTCTCAAGGGGTCAAATAATAAACTATGCATGTCGTAGGGCCCTCCAAGAGGCATGATGAGGTCCATAAGTGCCATAATGATGAATAAGATCCTCAAAAGTGATGGACAAGGGGATAGCCCCTTGTTCTCCAAACAATAAACTTGTGGTGCTACCAGTGGGTGTGGGGGCACACCAATGACCTCATGGGTGTCCATATGAGTCGAAGATGCCTATATACCATATGTAAGGGCTCAAATGATGGAATGAATGCCTCCATGTCATCGTACAAGTTTTGGGACACCTGCCTAGTGTGTGGTGCACCTGTGGGGCCAGTTGGACATAGTTTACTAAATGCATCTTCCTCGTCCAAAAGGTGGATCTCTAGCAAACTATGAACATATCTGGGGATCCATGGAGTGTTGTCTACTGCTATGGAGGCCCATGGCTCTCTACACACACCCTATATGTGCTAATGTAGCCCTTTGGGGGGTTAGGACCCCGTATAGGGAGACCAAATCCAAATGGACACCATCTGCAATCCTACACAAGATCCAATGCATCCCCTAGCCTTCCAGTTAAACTGAGTCATTAAAGTAATTGGGTAAAAGAGCTTACAAACCATGGACAAAAAGTGGACACTTAGAATGGCATGCCCTTCCATAGTGGGCTTTGGCATGTGTTAATTGTGAAAATTTCTGAATCTAAATTAAACAGAGACCCTACTGTTAAATTTTTGTTTTACTTCTACTTGTTAGGGTCCCATGATTTGACAGATTGGTATACCAAATGACAGGGTAACATGGAACCAGTCTTTGGAGTCCTAGGACTTAGCCTTCCTAGACTCAGAGAGGGATCTCTCTGTTGGATGCAAAAGATGTGTTCTGTTAGGATATTTCGACACATAGGAAATAGTTAAGAATAACTTAGTCTAGTGTAGAGTTAGGTAAAGTGTGTTTCTTTACCATGTACATTTGTAACTTATAATCCGATGGTCACGATTTGTAGTGATCCGACGGGTATCTCTCACCTCGGTATTAACGAAACTTGATTCGTGGCTTAACACCCGATTGGTCCATCATCTCTATTTAAAGAGCATGGAGGGTCATTTGTCCGATAACCGTTTATGAGAGAAACATATGTAACTTTTCTTTTTATTAATTAATTGCCTGAAGTAGCCGCATTGGCTCAAGCCGTGGACTGTTTCCCTCTTTGAGGGTTTTAACCACATGATTATACTGGTGTACTGATTTGTGATTTGTTTGTGAGCGGTGACCTTTGGTTCTTGATCTAAGGAAATTACCCTGTAAATTCCTACATGGTATCAGAGCTATTTTGAGGGCCGCGTCCGTTGTTGATCAAAATCCGAAGTCGGTTTGATTGCATGCGAATGTCGTTTTAGATCTAGTATTTCTGAACATTTCTGGTCTTGGAGAATTGCTCAGTTGTGTCCAGAGCGTCTGTTACAGCGAAGAACACCTTTCGTTTCATGCGAAAAGGTTTCCGGCTACCCAAGTTATGACAGTTTAGATCTGGAGGTATAAAGCCTCTGTTTTGCAGTTATATTTGTTAATAGTTGTGCTTATTTCGGTTCCCTCTTTTAATTTCGGTTTTTAGGTTTTATTTATTTGCCGGAGCTACACCCTCTTCTTTGTGTATGCTCTTTGCTATGCGTTGTGTGCAATCTCGGCAAATCAGAAGCAGGAAAAAGGGATTTTTTTTGCTACGTATGCTCTTTCCCTACGTCTTTGTGCGATCTCGGGAAATCAGAAATAGTGAAAAAAGTGATAGTTGCCGGAAAGGCTAACCGAAAATCTAACATTCTGCCATAAGGCTTGGAAATTCGTTTTTTTTGCTTGGCTTTTTTGTGTTTTTTGGTGCAGGAAAAGGCACGCACACCGAGAAGTCCAAAAAAAAAAAAAACAACCCTTCCTCCTTTCATACAATAACGTGATCTTTTTACTATCTCACTTGGTGCGGGGTTCGTTTACGAGAATAGAGGTCTTGGGTTCAAGTCTCCTTCTCAAGCTTATTTTGTAAAAAAAATTTGTTCAAAGGGGTGGATTTTTTTAAAAAAAGCTGCATTTCATCCCGTTCTCATAACTATTCGGCATCTACAACTCAGATTTTTCAAAAGGCATAACTTCTTCATCCAAAAGCCATTTTTCGAGCCGTTTTTTTTTAAACGGCCTAATTTTTCGAGATCTTTCCATTGGAGCAGTTAGTTTTAGCTTTTTTTAGCTTCATTTTAAAAAAATAAATGGAAAGTGCATGCCCGGTTACTCTTAACAGCACCAATTATTTCCAATGGCTACCTTACATGGTAGATATACTTAGAAGTAAAGGGCTTTATAGAATAGCCGCAGGACAAGAAACTAAACCTTCCGATGATGATAAAACTGCTAAATGGGAAAATAAACAAGATCAAGCACGAGGGTTGATAGGAATTACTTAAGATCTTTGATTTCATATATTTGATATTGATACCCCTGATGAAGCCCTGGAAAAGCTAAAAACTGTTTTTGGCATTCAAAATCAAATCAGGGTCCACCAGCTTGAAAATGAGTTGCTTACTTTGGACCCCAATAATTTCTCTTCCATTGAAGATTTTTTGTCCAAATTTAAGACCCTTAGAATTCTTTTAGAAGGTTGTAAGATCAAAAAGGATGATGGTAGCCTCATCTATTGCATTCTTGCTAAGTTTGGCCCTGCATACTCTGTTTTTGTTTCCGCCTTCCATTCCACCAGAGAAGTCATCATTTCTTCAGAAACCACCTACAAGAATCCCTCTTTTGATGCCTTTTGTGATTCTTTGATAAGAGAACAAGAACAAATTTTACACCTTGGTCTTATCACTGCTGGAAACACCTCTAAGAAAGCCTTAGCAACCCAACAACAACCATATCAAAAGAATCCCAAGAAGTAGTGTCCTAAAAAATATGGTCCTAAACCAAACAAGGGCCCTAAGCAATTTCAGCTGCAAACTGAAAAATCAAATCACCAAAATAATAAGGCAAATCAAAATAAAGGGAAGAAGACAGATAGACATTGCAACTTTTGCAATCGGGATGGCCATATAGAGTCCAAATGTTTTAAGAAGATGGAAGTCTTAGAAGCAGCAATGAAGAAGCACAACATCAATTTGGAGCACTCTTCATCTTCATCTTCAGGCATGGCACTTTCTGCTTGTGGTTGTCAAGCATCAAGATTTGGTTATGCATTAAATGTATCTTCTTCTTCTCTTTCTCATGAGTGGCTCATTGATTCTGGAGCTTCTTACCACATGGCTAAAAATAAATCCATGTTTTCTTCTTTAAATGATTGTAACAATAAACATATTTATGTTGGTGATGATAGATCTCTTAGTGTTGTAGGATCTGGAACCATTCATCTAGATAATGGTCAGTTTAATGATGTACTATGTGTTCCTACCTTGTCATGCAACCTTCTATCTGTTTATTAGATAACTCATTCAAGTGAAGGGAAAATAGTAGAATTCTCACCTCATGATGTTGTTATCAAGGACCTCAAAGATCCTAAACATATTTTAGCTACTGGCATCGCTGATGATTCCACAAGGTTGTATAAGTTCGACAACTTTGGGTCATTCTCTCTTCCCTCTGTTTTTGTTGCTCATAATGATGACGTGAGCAAACTTTGGCATGAGCGATTTGGTCACTTAAACTATTGCTCTCTTCAAACTCTATGTAAGGAAAATATGGTGACGGGCCTTCCTATGGTATCTTGCCGAGATGGTGTTTGCTCCGGATGTGTACTCGGAAAACATCATCGAGATAGTTTTGACAAACATGCCTCTTGGCACGCTTCAGCCCCTTTGCAGCTTGTGCACAGTGATTTATGTGGTCCACTTCCTGTTGTTTCTTTCTCTGGTTGCAAGTACTTCTTAACTTTCATTGATGATTTTTCCAGATGCACTTGGGTATATTTCTTAAAACTCAAGAGTGAAGTTTTTAACATGTTCTTGGCCTTTAAGGCTTTTGTTGAGAAACAATCTGGACATCAAATTCTTAAGTTAAGATCAGACAATGGCGGAGAATATGTTAACAACAAATTTATCAACTTCTGCACTGAGCATGGCATTCAATTGCAACATACTGTTCCATATACTTCACAACAAAATGGTGTAGCTGAAAGGAAGAATCGCACCTTAAAAGAAATGGCTAATTGTATGCTTCAATCTAAAGGACTTGGTCTCAATTTTTGGGCAGAAGCCATTAACTATGAAAATTACATAGTAAATTGCACTCCTACTAAGGTTTTAAAGAATATAACTCCAGAAGAAGCTTGGAGCTCAATCAAACCGGATGTAAGTCACTTTCGTGTTTTTGGAAGTGATGCTTGGGCCCATATTCCAGATGCGAAACATAAAGCCTTAGAACCTAAGAGTGAAAAATGTATTTTTGTTGGATATTCTGAAGATGTCAAAGGATATAGACTTCTTCAACCAACATACAAAAATATTATCATTAGAAGAGATGTAAAATTTGATGAAAATATATCGACCTGCGAGCCTAGTTCGGCAGGTGTGCCACTTTTGGCCTGCGAGCCTGATTCGGCATATGTGCCACCTCTCTCTCTCTCTTCTATTTTTAATAGCATTCCTTCTAGTTCAGATGATGACAGTGAGGATGAAAATATTCCTCCACCTCGTGAAATTGTTCCTTATACTCCACCACTTCCGAGATGGGTCCGCTCTACTCGGGATGTAGCAAGTTCTCTTGCAAGTGACCCTGCCAATCGACGACGTACACGTTCTCAATTCGAAAGAGCTTCTTCCTTATTGGCTCAAGTTCCAGAAAATCCTGATCCATAAACCTTTGAAGAAGCCTCCGATCATATAGCTTGGGATGAAGCTATGAATGAAGAATATCGTTCCTTATTGGTGAATGATACTTGGGATCTTTTTCCTCTTCCAAAAGGAAGAAAACTTGTCAGATGCAGATGGCTTTACAAAACCAAGTTTGGACTAGATGGAAAAGTGGATAGACATAAAGCTCATCTTGTTGCTAAAGGATTTTCACAAGTTGAAGGAATTGACTATATTGAAACCTTCTCCCCTATTGCCAAAATGAATCCTATCCGCCTTGTTCTTTCCCTTACTGCCTCCTTTAAATGGGAAGTCCATCAGATGGATGTTAAATCCGCCTTCTTACATGGAGATTTGCATGAAGAAATCTACATGGAACAACCCCCTGGATTTATCCAAAAAGACTCCAGCCTTGTTTGTCGCCTTAGGAAGTCTCTCTATGGTCTCAAACAAGCTCCTCGGGCTTGGTATGCCAAAATGGATAGATTTCTCTTAGATAATGGCTTTTCTAGGTGTCATTTTGACAACACTGTCTACACCAAGAAGGTGGGTAATTCCTTCACCATCCTCGTTCTTTATGTTGATGACCTTATCCTTACTGGTAGTGATCCAAACCATATAAACCATGTGAAGTCTAGCCTCAAAAAGAAGTTTGAAATGACAGACTTAGGACACTTGCATTATTTCCTTGGTCTTCAAGTCTTGCAATCCAAGGAAGGCATTACCCTCTCTTAGTCCAAGTATGCTTGTGATCTTCTACACCACTTTCACATGGAAGATTGTAAGCCATCTCCTTCTCCCTTTCAGTCTGGAGTCAAGCTTTCAATCACTTGTACTACCCCTGAAGTTGATGCTACCTTATATCGTCAACTTGTTGGTAAACTTCTGTATCTAACACATACCCGTCTTGACCTTTCCTTTGCCATTGGTCTTGTCGCTCGGTTTATGCACCAACCTCATGAAAGTCACTGGAAAGCAGCTAAAAGAATACTTCGATATATTCGAGGTACAATTCAGTTCGGGATTCATTACAGTGTAGGAGCATCTCCATTGTTGATTGGTTTCACTGATTCTGATTGGGCTGGTGACCCTGATGATCGAAAGTCTACTACAGGATATGTATTCACTCTTGGTTTAGGACCTATTACTTGGTCTTGTAAGAAACAAAGTGCCATCTCTCTTTCTTCAGCAGAAGCAGAGTATCGTGGTGCAGTTGAAGCCAGCAAGGAAGCCATGTGGCTTCGTCAGATTCTGTCTGAATTTGGTCTTCAACAGCAGCATCCAACTACACTTTGGTGTGATAATCAGAGTGCCATTCATCTATGTAAAGATCCAGTTCAGCATCAGCATATGAAACACATTGAACTCCACATACACTTCATCGGAAAGCTCATTCATGATCGTGTTCTTGAAGTGCAGTACTGTCCAACCAATGATCAAGTAGCCGATATCTTTACGAAGGCTCTCACAGAAGCGAAGTTTACCAAACTTCGATCCATGCTTGGAGTTCAGAAAAGTTGTCATTAAGGGGGGATAGGCTCTAATGCCTCCTTCCTTCTCCTATTGTGTCACTTTTGTAAATCCTTCAATCCTATCCCAATTTGTTCTTAAGGGGGGATGTTAGGATATTTCGACGCATAGGAAATAGGCTCCTTTTGTGTCACCTTTGTAAATTCTTCAATCCTATGCCAAGTTGTTCTTAAGGGGGGATGTTAGGATATTTTGATTTATAGGAAATAGTTAAGAATAACTTAGTCTAGTGTAGAGTTAAGTAAAGTGTGTTTCTTTACCATGTACATTTGTAACTTATAATCTGGCAGTCACAATTTGTAGTGATCCGATGGTTATCTCTCACCTCAGTATTAACGACACTTGATCCGTGGCTTAACCCCTGATTGGTCCATGATCTCTATTTAAAGAGCATGGAGATTCATTTGTTCGGTAACTGTTTATGAGAGAAACATATGTAACTTTTCTTTTTATTAATAAATTGCTTGAAGTGGCCGCGTTGGCTCAGGCCCTGAACTGTTTCCCTCTTTGAGGGTTTTAACCACGTGATTATATTGGTGTATTGATTTGTGATCTATTTGTGAGCGGTGACCTTGGGTTCTTGATCTAAGGAACTTACCCTGTAAATTCCTACATGTTCTTTTTGTTTTAGGGTTTTGATTTTACGCTAGTTGTTAAGTGTAGGGTTTGTTGATTGTTTTGGTTGGGTAAGATGGTCAAGTGGAATAGGTGGAGTAAGAGGTCTTTGAATCATTGGGCTATGGAGTCAATGAAAGTCATGAGTGTCTTAATGATGAATCAGAGTGTGTTGCAGGGCCAATCTAGCAAGGTTGATGGATCCTTAAGGTAATGTGTGAGGTGGAGTGAACATCAAGTTTGGGAACCAGGAGGTCTAAAATACAGATAGTTAAAAGCTATAACTCATGAGGTAGGGCAAACCATTAAGCTCAATGAACAATACTTAAACTGATAAATATCCAAGATAAACATTCCAGTGAAACATAGAAAGCATAAGAGCTTCTAATTTTAGTAAATTCACCTTCAGAATTTCGGAAAACATATAAGATAACAAAAATTACTCAATCTATGAAGAGGGAACTCCTAAACATCATATATCAAGCTATAAAGAACTTTGAAACAAGTTGATAAGCATGGACAAAGGGCAAGATCGAACGAGACCTCTTTAACTTAACCTAGCAGACAATATTCCAAAGAAAGGTTTCAAGGCAGAGTTTGGATAGTTGCAAATAAGCAGGGCATACCGTGAATCATACTTGTAAACTAGCATACTAATCCATACATGAAACAAACAAGCATGGAGAGGCTTGAGGAGCAGTTAAGAATTACTCAAACACAACCAGCAGAGGAAAACATCAAGGCCATAGCAAACAGGAGGACTAAGGTGCTTCCAAGAGCATTTCTCAACCTATACTTTTCTATTCTATAGCGACTAAGAAGAATGAAGCATAATGATAACAAGAAAACATAAACAAATTAAGAAGACATCACCATTAACCAAGCTTAGGAATCCTGCAAACAAGCTTCTCCATTATCAATCCAAGCAAGTCATTCATCAACTTCACAAAACCAATTTCTTCTCCAAGCTCATAAAAACCATGTATTGCTCTCCAAGTTCATCAAAAGCCAACAAAATACATGAGAGCCTTATGCTCTATTTATGGAACAAAGGAGAGTTGAAAACCCTAAATATGGTAGGAAAATATCAAATTCATCCATAAATGTCATTTATGGCCAAGAGACCAGCAAGGCCCAAGGCACATAATATCTTAAGAAATAAATGCCATAATAACTATTTGCACCTAATTCTAGAGTGT
Source organism: Pinus albicaulis (assembly GCA_034641835.2). Lineage (NCBI taxonomy): Eukaryota > Viridiplantae > Streptophyta > Pinopsida > Pinales > Pinaceae > Pinus > Pinus albicaulis. Next base: position 287,856,405 of record CM076571.1, on the reverse strand, counting down.
TTTGCCTCAAAAAACTCAAAAATATCATTTTGCAATAAATGAGTGTGTTTTGTTGACTTTTGGTCCAAAACACACTTAGACAGTCTATTTGCGCAGCGCCACTTCAGCAGAAAATAGGGTCTTTTGTGACTAAGTTTTGGACCCCTTCTCGATGTCGGATTTTGCCCCGTGATGGCTTGTTGGAAAGCTTGTCAAGTTGGCTTTCCAGATCTACCTTTGGTTTTCTGAATGAGTGCCATTTGCCTGTCCAAAAATCCATTCTCCCAACACTGCTCTGTGCGCAGCACCTTGCCTGAAAATGAAGCAAAATGGTCAAAATTTAGGTGTTTTTTGACCTTTTGGGGGGTCAAAACTGCTTCAAATGGTTTGAAATTTTGTGAGCAGACTGCTGATGATGAGAGGAATCCAAAAATGTCAAGTTTGCAAGTTGAGGATGCATGAGTTATGTGCGCAGCGCCAAGGGTGTTGTGCATAGAGGCCTCAAAATTTCAAAAAAACAAAATCTTGTTCAAATTTGCCCAAAATTTGTGGAGTGGTCCCTCAAGAGGTCTTGGACACCTGTAGGGAAGCTTCAGCCAGAAATCCAAGGCTTTCATGGCTTTTTGCCTCCTTTAGGGTTTGGACTTCATGGAGGGCTTCCTTCAGTTTGGCACAAACAAGCTTGTGTTTCTTTGCATAGTGCTTGGTCATTTTTCTCTGGAGAGCAAGGCCCCTTTTCACCTTCTTGAAGTGCTTGTGCTCATTCTTGTAGTACTGAATGACACATTGTGCCATCTCAAAATCTCTTTCCCATTCCTTAATTTGTGCATCTTTCGTTAGGAGTAGCAATCTAGTGGTCATCTCCTTGTCCTCATTGTCACTGTCTAGATCAATGTATTGAGGCTCTTGAGTAGCTTTCTTTACTCTCTTACTTCTCCTGATTGGCCCACTTTTTCTTTTCCCTTGTCAAGCCTTGGAATTGATGTAGGTGACAAGACCCTTTGCCTTTTGGAGGCAGCAAACACTTGTCTTGACCGCCTTTGATATGTGCATGGAAGAGGTGTAATGGTAGTTTTGAAAGTGTTTTCATCATGGCTGTGACCTTTGGTGTTGTCACCAGCTTTTTCATTTTTACTATGGCTTCCATGAGTCACCTCATGCCCCATTGGATCACTGCTTTCTTGACCTTCAACATCATCATCATCCTTATCTTCTTCACTGCCTTCTATATTGTCACTTTGGTCTTTAAATTTATCATCAGCTCTTGCACTTGCCTCACTTTGACCTTGTTCCTCATTAGTGTCCTCTTCTTCATCATTCTCTGCACTGTTGCTTTCACTCTCATTGTCACCAAGACACTGATTAGTGTCATGACTGTCATGACTGTCATGACAGTCCCTTTTGATGTCTATTTCCTCACTGACTGTCCTATCAGTGTTATTTCCTTGGTCACTTCCTGCCTCTTCAAACTCTATTTCAGCCTCATTATCTCCCTGTTCTTGTTCTTCTATTTCCTCTTTATCACCTTCTGTTCCTTCATCTTCATTTTCTTGTTGACTATCATCTTCATTTTTTGTTGACTGTCATCCTCATCATTGTCTTCACTATCTTCTAGGTCCTCATTTTGTTCATCGTTGTCCTTTTCTGTACTTGGGACTGACTCATTGGTGTTATTACCATCACTGCCTTCCTCCAAAGGTTCATTGTTTTTGTCTTCATGACTGTCATGTTCATCTCCCTCTTCCTTGTCATCATTATCCTCCTGCTCTTCTTCCATGCTTTGTGCCTCAAGGCTGCTTTCTTGCCCATCAATGTCAAGGTCATCACTGTTTCGCTGCTTCTCAGGTTCATCATCATTACTAACTTCACTGTCCTCCATTTCTATTTGCTCTACCTCCTCTTGACTTGTTTCATTATCACTGTTTTCCTCATTTGATGCTTCAGGAGAAGAAGAAAGAGGTAAGTTTCCTTGTGGAGAAGGCATGGGTGGAGGTGATGGAACATGATCTCTAGGGGGTGATGGATGAGTGGAGGTAAGTGGGTGTGAAGTGGAAGGCAAATTTTGCTGAATGAAGGCTTGGGGATTTGAAAATATATCATGTGAGATAAAGACTTCCCAAGGGATTCCCTGCTGCTTTAGCTGGTGTAAAACAATCATCTTAACCAAAGAGTGGTGAAAAAGGCTTTGCATTTGGTGGGCATAACTCATTTTCTTGACTACTGAAGCCATTTTCTCAATGCTCCGATAGAGATAGTATGGTAGGTTTAGCAATTTAACCCTGGTGAAGTGCATTAGCAGCCTTATGTGATATGAGTAAAGCCTGGAGTACCTCCTCTCACAAGTGAAGTACTTGATGATTTGCCTCATTAGTGGAGCATATCTCTCTAGCAGGTGAGAGAATGGGAAAAAAGTCTTGCAGCCCTGTTGATACCTAGGTTTGAGGAAGGGCTCATAGTAGGTTAAGGCCAATTTCTTCTTCTTGAACCATCTCTCACCCACATCTAGTATCCCTGTGGCCCTAGCAATGGATTTGGATGATAGCTCAAAATTTACTCCTACTAGGTTGACCTATTTGTTTTGTAGGCTGAGAATGAACAACCTAGTCAAATCTGAGTGGTTTTGGACCTGTTCAACCCTCTCACAGAACTGATAGCATCCAACATCTTGAAAACATGCAAGGATCATGGGAGAAGAGGTGATTTGAATTGTATCAAAGGGCTCAAATATATTAATTCTTCCTCCCTTGTGCTTTTGGGGCCTTCATCACTACTGGTACTTATCTCCTCTCCGAACATAGTGACTGATTGTCCTTGAACAAATTGGTTTTTTAGCTTGTGAGAGCTTTAGGTCTAGGGAGGAAAAATTGAGTGATGGTGAGGGAAAATCTTAACAAATGGGGGTAAAATGGGAGCAAGTCTAGGAATGCTTTCAGAGTTTTGAAGGATTCCTAGCTTGTACTGAGTGTATTTACACCAATGGCCACTGTCCAACTGGTGAATTATGCCCTAGAAGGTTAAATGATGGTTTGCCATGAAGATTAGGGTTTTGGCCAATTTAGGTTTTTGTTACTCTCCTTTGATTATGGATGCAAAAAGAATACTTGGAGGGCAAAGAAAGGTGACCACCAACCTTTTTCAACTCGTGCAGGAGCCTAGGGCACACTTAAAGAGGAAAACATTGATTTTGGCCACTTTTTGGCAATTCTGGCCAAAGTTCTTTTGTGCGCAGCGCCACCCGACTGGTTGTTTCAGTCGTGCCCTCTGCACGCCTCTGTGCGTAGCGTCGGGTCAGGTCGGGTCGGGTGTTGTGCAGGCCTGTGCGTAGCGCAGTGTAGTTTTCGTGCGGGTCAGGCCTCTGCATGGGCTATCGAGTCCTCCCCTGTGCGCAGCGTCCGCTTTTGTGGGCAGCTCGGGCTCTGACCTGGGCGTGTGCGTAGCATTGGTGCCTATGCACAGCGCCGGTCCATCTGTGCACAACGCAGTGTTTTTTAACACTATCTCTCCTCCCCTGTGCCCAACACCGGAGAAATTTTACCCGGTTTGCAGGGAAACCCTTAAAAATGATTCAACGGCTCTCTATCTCTCTTTCAAACACAAAAATGAGTTTGGGAAGAGGGAAGGAAGGCCTTTATACCTTTTTTGAAAAATAATTTCATGACCAACCCACTTTTTTCATGTTTGTTTCCTTTCTTGCTTTTTGACTGATAATTTTTTACTTTTTGCAAGATTTTGAAAACTTCATCGAGGCATTTTTTCTTCTCTTGTGATGATGGCTAGCTGAGGGGATGTAGGTGTCCCTTTCATCCTTTTTACCCTTTGGAAGCTTAAGTATTGTTTCAAAACTGTCTCTGGCATGCATTTGTCAAACTGAAAACACAGTTTTATCCTTTTTGGCCCCTTTAAGTGCAATTTTCTTGAACATGACTTTCTTACCCTTTTCTGATATTTTCACAGTGAGGTTCTTTTTGGCACAGATGTATGCACCAGTTTTGCTATGCTTTGCCCATGGCCATGTCTAATTTCTGCATGTGTCATAACATAGGTTTTTTTAGGTCTTCTTAGTCTCCTTTAGAGTTTGACATCTCATTTTCTGAATAGTAAGCTCATGTTTCAATCTTGATGTCTCTCTGGCAATACTTGACCCTATGCTTGCCTTTCTTTTGACGTTTTGGAGACCTTTGAGTGAATTTTGGAAAGCTTAGGCCCTTATACTGATATTCTTTTCCATTTCTCCTTTGGTGTAGGTGAAACAGTGTTGCCTTGGACAAACCCTAGAGAAAACCTTGGATATCTTTTGAATGCCCTCTGCTTTTAATGAGGCCTTATCATCTGCTTTGGACCTGTTCTGTCCATCTTCCCAAAATCCTAGGTTTTGAGGCTGTTTAGAGAAAAGTAAACAGTGTTGTCTTCTAAGTTCTCTATAACCTTTCAAAACTCATTTATTATTTCTAAAAATCTTCAATGTGCACTTGATGGAGTTGAGGTGACTTTTGTCCTTGTAGTCCTTGTGATGGTTCTTTGCCTAGTACACTATCTTGTCAATCAACCACAAAAACCCTGATTTGTCTTTAAACACAGACCTACTGCCTTTCTCTTTGCTGTGGATGGTCTTTTTGTGATGATTTCACCCTCCTACCTTACCTCTTGCTAGGTTGATGGCCATCTTGATCTTTTTGTAGAAATGTGAGCAAGGGCTGTTGTCCCTTGCAGAATTTGTGCTCTAGGCCAAGGAGAACTTTCTTGAATGGCCCTTTGATCAGTTTTGGACAAATTTACTTGTCCCCTTTCTTCTTTGAATGCAGTCTCTTTATATAGAAAAAATAGAGATTTTTAGGACACCAAATCCACCCTATGACCTATGAAACCCTAGGTGACCTAGTGGAAGGTTCCGAAGGTTCCTTGGACTTGGCTTTTGACTGAAAACTTAGACTTTGGAATCTTTAGGGTAAAATAGAGTTTTTATAGACTAATGTATTGAAGATCCAAAATCCAATGTACTTGGTTTATCTAAAGGGCCTACAGAGACAGTTTTGAGACCATCAATGCTTGAGGCATTTCTGGAGATGTAGGAGAGATGGGTGTTTGGTGGTCCTAGGTAGGAGTAGAGTGGTTTAGGCTTAAAAAAAACAGAGGATTGAGGTCAAAGGTGACACAACAAAGACAAAATGAGTGACATGAGCCCATGATGGGTCTTCTGGGATGGGTGAGTTGAGCCTAATGTAATGGGATGATGAAAATAGAGAAAAATTATCTTAAAGATAATGAAGGCAATGAGATTTCTAGAACTCACAATGTTCATGAACTTTGTTTCTAGAAATCTAGGGAAATCATTTAGTCATCTATGAAGACAAAAATTACTGATGACTATCACTACTTACACAAGTTATTAATCTGAAATCTTCAACATTAACATTGAAGTAAATACATTAATAGCCTACACATGCAGATCTAAACTGAATAACATGCTCAATGACAAAGTGACACACAAGGATTTTCTGGACAATTGCCCCCGGAAATACCCAATGCGAGAAAACCAGTGCTACTAGCTTCTGGAGGGTTTTTATTATTAAGCAGATTCTAAGTACAACAAATCTGGGCACCAAACTGGTTAACTCGACAAAGAAATAAAAACGGCAGCGATACCTCTATTCTGGAGATAAAAATCCTAACTGATTCACACCCTCAAACAGGATTTACAGAACTCGGCCTTTTCCGGCCTCTAGAAATACCAACGCTCCTCTGAAGCCCTCTGCGTCAACCCTGCTGGCTTGCGTCAGCCTCTGCGCTACTCAGGAAGGGCCTGCATCACCCGAGATTGGGTTACGCTGCCCCTGCGCTGCCCTAACTGGGCCTGTGTCAGCGCTCCTGGCCTCCTGCTGCCTTTGCGCTGCCCCTGCTGGACTCTAGGTTGCTCTGGGTAGTTGCTGCTTCCTTTGTGCTGCTCTGCTCTGCTGCTTCTCTGCCCTCGTTGTACTCTTGGCCTGGGACTACACTATTCCCCTTGCCAATACTGCCTCTCGTTGCAGCTGAAACACTTCTGAAATTCTTAGCAAACCATGCCCTAATATTCCAGCTTAGCTTCAGTGCTCTGCCAGTGTGTTTGTTCTCCAACTGACCCCAAGCCCTCTTCTTATACTTTTCTCGTTGAAACTTCAATGGACGTGATCTAATCTTGAATCGACAGACCTAGATTAGAAGATGCTTGATCCACGTCACTCAAGTCATTCTGATCACATGTTTAATTTAATTAACTTTAATCTTTTAATTTTCCTAAGTTAGACTTAGAGTCCTTAATTAAAAATATTAATTAATTAAATATCTCTTAAACCAGATGGGATTTCATAAAACTCTTTATGGGTCTTGAAGATCTTATGTACTCTAGTTCCTCCACAAAGTTTGGGAGCTAGAGCACATCCGATGCTACCCTAACACCCAAAAATCTCAACACTAATGTCTCCAAGCTCCAAAGGGGGTTAGCTAGGTACCTTCTTAGGTGGTTTCTACGTTTATCGGGGATAGTATGTCCAAGGTACATCCCTCAAATGGTGGTGGTATGTGATAAAGAGGTGAAATGGAATAGGGAATGAGAGAGGAAACCTTGTGTCACATATCAGGGCACAAGGGTAGCTAGAAAAAGGGAAGCCCACACTTGGGTATATAATGTGTAGGAGGGAGCAATCGTGGTGCATGAGGTGCCCCGACTTTGATTTTTCCACCCTTATTTATATACCTTTTGCCTTCCATGAATTTTCTTTAATTAACTGCTCGGGGCTTAAAGGACAAGAGAATGATGTGTAAGATATAACAGTGATTTCTCCCTTTTTGGTAGGGAAGTTCATTGCCCTCTAGAGGTTGGGACAATAATGGGTTCATGAATGATAAAGGAGGCTCATCTAGGGTCTATGGAAGCAGGGTGATGACCATGGGTATGGGGTAGAGCCCATGCATTGGCTTTTCCCACGTGCTAATTATGTTTGTCCCGACCATCTTTTGCATCTTGTGGTACATTTTCCTGTTGAATGTGGCCATTTATGCTTTTACATTTCTTTTTAGCTACTTCAACCTTTAGGGCATCATTCCAAACCCGACCCAGGGTGGGGCAAAGGGAATGGGGAGGCTAACCCTATGTGGACTCAGTGAGGAAATGTGGACCCAGGTGGGAGATATGATGAATGGGGTTGTAATGAATGGAAAATAGATGATATATGTGGATAAGGGAGCGGGACTACGCAACCAAAGTCAGGGTTTCCCATGTAGTACCACCCTAAAACCAAATTGTCAGTAAAGAAGATCCTATGGGACTAAAATCCAAGGGTAACATCCAAAAGAGGTCAAGGGGATAGAAGCACAAACTAAGCTCACTCTTTCCATTGAATCCCTCCATTAATCCATGCCCAAAAGTGTCCATGATAAGTAAACTCGATAACTCAATTAACAAATGACAAGACATACCTTTGGGTTCGAGAGTCCCACCTGAAATCATACGATCAATGCAAATGGGTGAGGAACCACATGGCTAGCTCAGGTGGCGGATCAATGGCACAACAAGCTAATTGAAGGATGCAAGGGGCTTTTGGCTGCCGGCTGAGGACTGTCATGGAGAAAAATATTTCTCCTAGGGATATCACCCACGAAGTGGTGGGTAACAGGCCCATAGTAGAGGGGAAGGATATTGTCATTCTTGTAGAAACACATGAGCACAATGGATGCAAGGTTCCAGATTTCAAGGGTTAAAAGAAGATTTCAGTTTGGAACAAAGGGAATGAGACAAGAAAAGGACACGGGGGAGTCACGGTGCTAATAAATGAAAAATGGTGAGGAATTGTAAAAGTAGAAAAAGAGGATCCGAATAAACAATACATTTGGTTGCAAATAAAAGAAAAGGAGGTCATTTTCAGGTTGGTGGCTTGTTACTTTAACCCAAAAAACTCAAAGATCTATAAAATAAGAAATTTAGACAATGAAGACTCGTATGTCTCATTGAGGAGAGATATATCTTTATTCAGTCCTCTTAGGGAAATATTGTTAATAGTCGACTTTAACGCAAGGACAGCTAATGACCAATCACTCCACTTGAGCAATGAAGAAAGAGGAGAAAAGAATCCCCTATGGTTGGAAGAGGGGGGCAGTCAACCTTGGGAAAGGGATTGACAAGATGAAAATAGGGGTGTGACGCACTATGGGGCAGAATTATTGGGGCTTTGTAGTTTGTTTGGCATAGTTATTTGCAATGGAATGAGAACGTGGCCAGCTTTAGGAGGTATCACATGCAAAACTTACAATGGTCAAAGTATGGTAGATTATGTAATTTTCTCTCAAAGTTTCACATCTAGACTGCTGAAGTTCGATATTGGGGAATGTCCTATCGAAATGAAGTCGGATCATGCCCCTCTATTTGTTAAGGTCCACACAATAGGAAAACTCTTGGAATACAAAAGAAAACTCTTTACAAAGGAAAAATTCTCATAAATAAGGAAAACAGGGAAAGATTCAGTGTTGCTCTTAAGCAACAATTTCAGACTATAGAGCATGGCGTGGCATATAAAACAACCAATGAGGTAGGTTGTCATGTTCATTGCAGTTTGCTAATCCCAATAATTCACAAGGCCTTAAGTGCATGCAAAAGGTCCCACCCCAAGAAGGGAGTTGCAAATACTTTTCCGGCAAATCCATGGTATGATGAAGCAAGGTTACTTGGGAGCGGGAGCGAAAACGCGGAGCGGGAGCAGGAGCGCCATTTTTAGAAGCTTCCGGTCCGGAGCATTTCCGGGAGCGTTTTTGATGCATATATGTCAACAAAAACATGTAGAATGATGAATTAGACATAAAAAACATAAAAACATAGATTGAATCATATAACATCAATCATCTAAAAGTTATAATCTTCATCAACCACGCCCACAAGTTGGAAGCATACAACATATTGACTCTTGAGTCTCGCGATTCATCAATCTAAAGGTTTCAAGCTTTCAAAATTCAATATATAACATTTATCATCATTGATATATAACATTTATCATCATTGATTTCAAATTTCAATATATAACATTTATCATCATTGATATATATCATTTATCATCATTGATTCATTGATTTCAAAATTCAATATATAACATTTATCATCATTGATATATATCATTTATCATCATTGATTCATTAATTTCACAATTCAATATATAACATTTATCATCATTGATATTATATAACATTTATCATCATTGATTCATTGATCACCATATAACTTTCATGAAGCATCATATTCATAATTCATAATGACTTGTAAACTTATAAATGCCAACTTCAAAGTTTCACCTTTCAAATTCAAACTTCAAACTTAAATTGTCATTAAATATATGAAAGAGTCAAGTTTCAAATGTTCAACTATCAACAACAAATAGAAAAGACTAGTAAACAACAAATCTATTTTATCTACTGGCTGGTCCCTTGCCACGCTCACGAGAAATGTCTAATTTGTGCGAGCCACGAGGAAATGTTGGTCCTCTAGTACTCTCAGGAGTACCACGACCATGACTAGAAGGTGGAGGCTGCATCTGCAAAGGAACAATAGTGTGATATCGAGAACTACCACTGGCACTGGCACTGGCACTGGCACTGGCACCCGCACTGCTACCAGTAGATGGTGGGACTGGCCCTGTGTGTGGCAGTGTTGCTGATGCTTCATCATCATCCCTAAAATGTTCTACTTCCAATTCTTCCATATGTACCGTGCCGTCCTCCAAATTATCATCCTCTGGGTTGTTGTCCCATACTCTGTATTATTGATCCTCATTTGCCCGATCACAGTAATGGCTCAACAACCTCAAGTTGTAATGCACATAAACCAAGCTTTCAGCTCGGTTTTCATTCAGCCTGTTTCTTCTCACATTGTGTATGAAGTTGTAGGTTCTCCAACACCTTTCTACAGAAGAAGTGTTCACAACCTGTGAGAGAACTTTTTTAGCCAACTTTGGCAAAAGTCCCATGCCATCATATGCTTCCCACCATGTGAGAGCATCAAATCTGTCCCTGTCTTCCATTGCATGGAAAGAACCAAAGTTAGTAGTGAAACTGAAGTATTTGCCTAATTCAAGGCACAATCTAGCACACTCCTCTCTGTCGAGTACCAACTTGTCTAATGCCTTCATGTACCCCTCTTGTACCTCTGAATCTTGTGTGAGGGTTTCATCCTAACCCCACCTCCGAGTGCAGGTTGGCCCCAACCAAGATGGAGAGTAATATTTTTGAGGCGTAAGGATATATGCTAAGGCATGTAGTGGAACATTGAGTTTATTCCACCATGCACACACACGGTCATGAATCATAGCATACAATTTGGGATCATTATCCTTAACAATATCTTGTTATCCCAACCTCTTTTGTCCATCCTACTCATAAACCTCCCCGATCAACTTGGTTTATCGGTATACGCAAAGCCGAATCATGTGATAAATGGGCTTGGTGAAATTCAAAATTTCCCTCACACGTGCCCAAAACAAAGGGTCAAGGGAGGTCTCCTCCACATGTTCGAAACCTTGCCCGTCAACTATTGTCGTTGCCCTGTCCTTTAATACTTGCCAGTGTGGGCTTGATACCATTGTAGCCAATGACTCTCTTACCTTCAAAAGGTGCCTGAAGGTGAGGTAATAGCTAGCAGATCTAGTCTTTGCTATCTTCAACAACTCCAATTTGGAGTGAGTATAGAAAAGCCCATGGGTATTGCTATGATTTGTAATAAATTTTATCATTTTTTAACCTCTCTTGTACAAATCACCAAGCCATTTGAATTGAGGTTGTTTTTTTTTTATGATATCATGCATCAAAAGGTTCATTGTGTGAACCAAACACCCAGACCAAAATATGTCGAGGTATTTATCCTCAATAATTTCTCCTGTTGCCTTACAGTTAGCAGCATTATCAGTGATGACCTGTATGACATTGTATGGCCCAATCTTTTCAATTATATCAAGTAATAGTTCTGCAATGTTAATGCAATTTTTCAATTTGTTTGAATAATCATATGCTGACAGGAATATTGCACCACTAACCAACATAGCCAAAACACTTATCAATGGCTTTCCTTTTACATTGGTCCATCCATCAGAGACAATGGAAACCCCATGCTCATTCCACAAATTTTTCATTCTAGCCAAAGAATGGTTTATTTTAGCTTTTTCATGATCAAGACCGATGGTTCTGGCCTTTTCATACCTAGGGCTTTTGTATCCTTTGGGGGAATCATTAATGGCACAAACCATTTCATGCCAATAAGGTGAGTGAAGAACATTGAATGGCACCCCACATGCATATAGAAACCGGTAAACATTTGAATCCACATCATTCCTACACCCTTCATCCAGGAAATCGGATATGGTTCTACACCTTAATCCAGGTGTGACACTGCCTCCAAAACCACTGGCATGGGTGGAAGTTGAGCTTGTTTGTCCATGACGTGTTGGGCCTGAATAAGAACCAATGAAACCCCTAGATCTGTTAGATCTCTGTAGGGCAGCCTCCTCTTCCTTTCTATATTTCTCTCTCTGTGTTGTTGGCACACTAGTACAAATTTTGATTCCTATATTTTTTTTCTCCATCCCCTGGAATTTTCCCACAAAGGTGCCTTCTCGCACGGGTGTATGAACCATGGTATTGTTTATTGCAAGGGGGGGAAATAAATTTAGTGGTTCCACCACCTTTCCCTGCTTCCTGTTTCTGAACATATTTCCACAAAGGTGTCTGAGTTTGGTCTTGTCTAGTTGGGGAATTTGTGTCCTCATGTTCTCCACTCCCCACTTCCTCCTCAACATAATCCTCCTCTTCAGGATTTTCTTCAAATCCACCATAACCCTCCTCTTCTCTGATTTGCCTCTTTTTTCTACTACTCTCCAACACTATTATCATAAAAAAAATGAACCAACATGAGGAAAATCCCTAGCCATATAGCTATGATGGAAACAAGTTTCAAGTTTCAAGTTTCTAGCCTGCAAAACAAATGGAAAAATGCCAAATGGGAATAGGAAATGCAACATAGGAAAAAAACAATTCATTTTTTAAGTTTTAAACCCAATAAAATGCAACATTCAAGAAAAAATCAAGTTTTAATTTTTAAACAACCTACAAATTCATCCTAGAAAATACAAAATTGGATTAGAAGGCCTACTTCTTTCTTGCAATCCTCCCGTTGCCTTGCAGCTTGCTCCTTGCTCTCCTTGTCACTTCTGCAGCTTAGCTCTCCAGTTCTCTCCTCAAGCTCTACTTGCTCTCTCTCACTCACTCAACAAACAATAAAAACAAAATGACCCCACTCCCCCCCCTTATAAACAAAACGAATTTTTCATTGAAAAAAATTTCTTTTTTGTTCCGGGGAGCGTTCGGGAGCGAATGCTCCCCAACCGCTTTCGGCGTTTAAAAAATGCTCCCGAAGCGTTTTTTAAATGTCGGAAGTACTCAGGGAGCGTTCACTCCCGAGCGCTTCCGGAAACGCTCCCGAAAAGGCAGGAAACGTTTTAACAGGTTTGGAAACGCGCTCCAAAAAATGCACCCCTCAGGAAGCGTTTTCGGGAGCACGTTTCCGAACGTTTCCAAAACGCTCCCGCACGGAGCGCGTTTCGGAAACGGGAACGAGGGGGGGTGAAGCTTCCCCGCAACCTTGTGATGAAGAATGCAAGGCAGCCAAGAGATCTCTAAAAGGGAGAAAGTGGAGCAAAGAAAACAAGAAAATATATAAAAAATTAGTACAATAAAAAAAAGAAGAATATCTAAATGGAAGAAGAAAGGAGTTAAATTTTAATCTCTCTTGGAAAACACAACCCCAAGGGATTTTGGAAAGAGCTACAACAAAGGAGAAAGCAGATTGAAAGCAATATTACAGGTGGCCAATGGATGGAGTATGTGAGGCTCCTCTATGAGTGGGTGCACGAGAAAGATACTCCTCCCACAATCAACACTTCAGTGGAACTATTCATAGAGGATGATATCAAGCATGGAATAAAGAATTTAGCAAACAATAAAGAAGAGGACATAGACAGGCTTAAAGCTGAATTCCTAAAATGGGGAGTTGAGCTCCTTGCTCCTCACTTAAAAGGAATTTTCAATGGGATCATCCAGGACGACTTTCCAAGAGAGTGGACTACTAGTGTGGTCATTCCTCTCTTTAAGAGTCAAGATATCAATAACCCTTCTAACTACCGCACCATTATGGTCAACCCCCTCAGGGGCAAGCTTTTTGGGAGCATGATAGAGCGAAGAATCAGAAGTTGGGAAGAAAGTTGTGGAAATTTCTGAATCTTTACACTTTATGCAGAAATTATTTACTGTTAATCTAGTTATGCTCCTCCTACTTAGACAAGTTATTAACTGAATAAATTCAAGTTAAAATCGAAGCAAAACACATAACATATCTCCACCAATCCAGATCTAGAACAAGTTCATGCACACATAGACAAAGTGACAGTTATTTCTAGACAAATTGTCCCTGGAAAAACCCAATGCAGGAAAAATGATCTCTGGCTGCTGGAGGGTTTTAATTATTAAGAATTTTTTGAATACAACAAGCCTAGGTTCTAGATCTGGAAAACCTGACAGAGAAATAATAGATCTACAGCTCACTGGCTGATCTAGGGCCAAAATAATGATTGATCCACACCCTCAAACGAGATTCACAGAACTCAGCCAAAATTAGGGTCTAGAAACCCCAATGCTACCCCTGAAGCCTCTGCGTCAGCCTCTGAAGCCCTTCTGACACTCAGTGCTGCTCCGGAAAGGTCTGCGTTACCCCAGACAGGGTGATGCAGGCCTTACGCTGCCCCTTAGGGTCTCTGCGTAACCCTTGAGGGTTTCCTGCAGCAATTACGCTGTCCTTGAGGGATTGCGCAACACCTGCGTAGCACAAGTTGCTGCCCTCCTGCTTCTCTGAGCTGATCTCTGCCTCTTATTGATTCTAAACCCTGGGATCATATCATCCCCTTGGTCTAAATTCCCCTCTCTGCAGTTGAAACACTTCTGAGAATTCTTAGCAAACCCACCCTAGAATCTCAGCTTAGCTTCAGTGTTCTGCCTCTGTGTGTCTTTACAAATGACCCCAAGATTTTCCTTTATATTTTTCTCGTTAGGAAACCAACGACCAAGATTAAATCTTTAATCAATGACTAAGATTAAAAGAAAGCTTGATCTGTGTGACTTAAGACAATTTCATCACATGTTTAACTAAATTCACTTTAATTATTTAAGTTCCCTAAGTTTTAACTTAGGAAATACATTAAAATAATTAATTAATTTAATATCTCCTAAACCAGATGAAATTTCTCAAATCAATTTCTGGGTCTTGTAGATGAAATTGACTCTAGTCCCTCCATAAAATTTGGGAACTAAAGCACAACTGATGCTACACAAAATCTCAACACTCCCTCTTAGCATCAAGGGTGTGCTCTAGCAATACATCACACTATGCATTACAAGATTTTGGGCACTAGTTATGTGCTACTGAAACTTGGCCTACTGCCACTCAACTCTACATTGTTGTTGCCATTCTGTACTGCTGCCCATGACTCTTCCACTGCCACTCCAACCTCTGTATTGCAGCTCCCTCTCAATATGTTGCATCTGTGCTGCTCATAGCACTGCCACTGTTGATTTGCTACACTGCAACTTCAGTGGTTGAGAGAAACAACAGAATCTCCTGCCCAATCTTTGATAAACAAGTCAAATGGGTTGCATCCTCATCACTGAAGCTCCATAGGCTATAGACCTATGCTGGCATTTGAAGGATGATGCATAGCTACAGCTCTGCACTGCGTAAGCAGACTCCCTCTGCACTACTGAAGTCACATCAGCCCCTTGTGTTGAAATCTCTCACATTGTTGTTGCACTATGTTGTTCCTCTGAAGCCTTCTGCGCTGCTGCAACTCTGCACTGCGTAAGCAACTCTGCTCTGCGTTGCTGAAGTCACTTCATCCTCTGTGTTGCTACTGCTTCTACGTTGATGTTGCTCTGCTCGCGCTGCGCCTTCCAGTCTTCAGATCTGCCTCTGCTTCATCTGTGATCTATGCACCCACTGCTCCATTTGTCCCGCTACTGTCTTAATGTTGTCGTAGCTCGCATGTGAACCAAGAGATGAGCTGCTCAAGGATCCCACCTTCTCTTCTATTTAGCTCTTCTACATATCCATGTCACCCCACCTCCGTGGTTCATGAACACTTATGGCTTTCCCATCTTCCGACCCATCATCTGCCACAATAGCTTTGGAAGAAGAGGCTTCCTTGTCCTTTTTCTCTTGAGGATAATTACTGGCAAAATGTCTCATTTCACCACACTGAAATCACTTGATCTTTGAGAGATCTTTCTTCTTCTTTGGCTGCTTCTTTGATGCCAACGCTGCATCTTCCTCATCTTCCTTCTTCACTTTGCTCGATCCAGAGCTATACTGCTTCTTGGTGAATCTGCAGAGTTCTTCTTGACGCAAAACTGACCACAAGCTGTCCCAATCTAGGAGGTCCACTCTACCCAAGATACTTTGGACAAAGGTTTCCCACTCATTCGTGACTGCATTGAGGGCAGTGCTAACCATCACATCATCTTCCACCTTAGCACCAGTTGCAGTCAACTGATCTTTGATTGACTGCAGTCTGAAGAGGAAATGCTCCATGTCTTCTCCCTTGGCCATCATGAATGACCTCATCTGTGTCTCCAACAGCATCTTCCTTTGGACAGATTTTCCCTCATATAGGGAGATCAAGGCCTTCCACATATCATTAGTTGTCTTCTTCTCAGCTATGTGTGGTACAATATGGTCCTTGATTCCATCCATAATCAGTCGCTTGGCATGCTCAGCAGCCTCCTTATGCTTCCAAAGGAGATCCAGATCTGTTAGTGTGGCCAAAGTTTACTCTGCGTGGTCTCTAAGATTGTATGCCTCAAGGACTATCAGGATCCTTGCCTTCCAAACTGAAAAGTTTGAGAGGCCATCCCGCCTGTCCTGATCACGCAGTCCATGAGGAGCCATCTTCTCAGAATGTGTCGAAACTTCCTTTTCTCTCTGCTAGAGAAATGGATCTAAGGCCCTTGGTTAAACAGGCACCTTCTGCTCCCTCTGACATCTGATTTCCCTCCTTGGAAATCTGCGAAATCAACACTAATTCAGCTCTCTTTGATCTTCTGATCAAACTGCGAGTTTCTTTTGGCTAGAAACTCTCTGAGAAGCGGATCTCCTTCCGCTCTTTGTCACTTGTGCTTAGGCTAAAAATATGAAAACTTTAGAAATTTAACCCCACCTTCACCTTCTGAATTTCTGCAGCTAATCTTCAGTTTTTTCTGGATCTGACAGATTCAGATCTACATCATATTGGCTGGGTTCAGACCAATCAGACGTTGTTTTAGAGCCGCCTTTGCACAGTAATTGCGTGGGCTTGGTAGGAGACAGCGTTAGACTGCGTCACCCTTCCCTCTGCGTGAATCTGCCTCTGAAAATTGTGTTGTCCCTTCAAAACTGTGTTTCCGCTCCTTTTCCACTGTTTCCTGCAACTAGAACCTTCAGATTCTCGCTGGTGACCCTCCTAGATCTACAATTCCCCTGATACCATGTGGAAATTTCTGAATCTTTATGCTTTATGCAGAAATTATTTACTGTTAATCTTGTTATGCTCCTCCTACTTAGACAAGTTATTAATTGAATAAATTCAAGTTAAAATCGAAGCAAAACACATAATAGATCTCCACCAATCCAGGTCTAGAACAAGTTCATGCACACATAGACAAAGTGACACAGTTATTTCTGGACAAATAGTCCCCGGAAAAACCCAATGCGGGAAAACCGGTCTCTAGCTGCTGGAGGTTTTTAATTATTAAGAATTTTCTGAATACAAGAAGCCTGGGTTTCAGATCTGGAAAACCTGACAGAGAAATAATAGATCTACAGCTCATTGGTTGATTTAGGGCCAAAAAAATGACTAATCCACACCCTCAAACGGGATTTACAGAACTCAGCCAAAATTAGGGCCTAGAAACCCCAGTGTTGCCCCTGAAGCCTCTGCGTCAGCCTCTGAAGCCCCTTTGACACTCAGCATTGCTCCAGAAAGGTCTGCGTTACCCCAGATTGGGTGACGCAGGCCTTATGCAACCCCTTAGGGTCTCTGCGTAACCTTTGAGAGTTTCTTGCAGCAATTACGTTGTCCTTGAGGGACTGTGTAGCACAAGTTGCTACCCTCTTATTGCTGCCCTCCTACTTCTCTGCTCTGTGTCTCTAAGCTAATCTCTACCTCTTGTTGATTCTAGAACCTGGGATCGGATCATCCCTTTGGTTTAAATTCCCCTCTCTGCAGCTGAAACACTTCTGAGAATTCTTAGCAAACTCACCCTAGAATCTCAGCATAGCTTTAGTGCTCTGCCTCTGTGTGTCTTTACAAATGACCCCAAGCCTTTCATTTATACTTTTCTCGTTGGGAAACCAACGACCAAGATTAAATCTTTAATCAATGGCTAAGATTAAAAGAAAGCTTGATCTGTGTGAGTTAAGACAATTTCGTCACATGTTTAATTAAATTCACTTTAATTATTTAAGTTCTCTAAGTTTTAACTTAGGAAATACATTAAAATAATTAATTAATTTAATATCTCCTAAACTAGATGAAATTTCTCAAATCAATTTATGGGTCTTGTAGATCAAGTGTACTCTAGTTCCTCCACAAAATTTGGGAACTAGAGCACAACTGATGCTACCCTAAATACACAAAATCTCAACAAAAGTGAAGGAAAAAGGGCAAAAGGACAAGCAAGCTTTAGACCTAGACACTCTACCATTGACCACTGTGTCACCTTTAGACATTTGATAGAGAAAGTTTGGGACAAGCAAGGTGAAACAACCTATTGTTGTTTTGTGGACTTCAAGAAATCCTTTGACACAGTGCCTAGAGACAAACTAGACAAACTATGGAACAGAATGGAAGAGATGGGTATCCCAGACGAATATAGAGCAGTAGTTCATTGGAACAAAATGGAAGAGTTGGCTATCCCAGATGAGTATAGAGCAGCAGTTCATAAACTGTATGAGAAGGTCAGAGCTAAAATCAGAACAAGTGAAGGAATGTCCAAATGTTTTGGTAGCGATATTGGTGTTAAACAGGGATGTCGTCTATCCCCGCCTTGTTTAGTTTATATATTGATAATCTGGAATCTCGGTTAAGCAAAGCAGATGGAGAAGGGGTTCATCTAGCAAGCTATGTGGTAAAGTTGCTTCTATATGCATATGATCTTATTCTAATCTCAAAAACAGCTCATGGATTAATAGAAAACTTAAAGGCCTTAAAACAATTTATGTTCCCATATGGGATCTTTGCCAACCGAGATCACAAAGATGGCTTCCGTTCTGTCCTTTGCCTATTCCTATTTTATGTAGTCTCTTTCTATTCATCACAGGTATAAACTCTTAACATGAAACAGCCCAACAATCTAAGTTAGTCCTGAAATTTTGTATCGATTTCTCTTCGTATCTATTTGGACTTCCAAAATTAATTCAGATAACACTCCTTTCAAAATTAATTTCGCTCAAAATATACTTCAAATATATTGATTTTTCCATGTTCAAATTGCAAAGAATGTATTCATGTCGTTTTGAACCAACTTATCTGTCCATGTTGGATTCAAACTCTTCTTGATTTTCTTGTCGATATGTCTTGTTTGTCCAACGTTTTTCGGTCTGTACGTGATTTGTAGTGGTGCTTAGGCTTTCTCTATTTGACTTCTTTCCCATCCTCCTTTGGATACCGTGTAAATTTTAAAGACAATTAAGATAAAAAATGTAAGATAATTGAGGTAGAGGGAAAGGCGAGAAACTCCTAGAAAATATCTCTTCTTACGATGTCCAAATTAAATCTCACTTGTTTTTGCCATTTTATTAACATGTTATTGCATTCCATCAGATGTTCAATAAATTATTAAACCAAGATATGATCATGCAATATAATACACTAATACACTGAATTTCAAATTTACATCTATGTCATGCATATGCTAAGAATTTTTTATTTCGTTTTATCACCATCTTTATTCCTTTTATTGATAGTTTATAATTAATATATGATCGCATCTTGAAACTGATAATGAATTTCAATGTAAATGCATGATTATTGTAGCTGATTTATTCTCATTTCTAATGGTATTGATATTTTTATTCCTCTGCAGTCCCTAGGCAGTATTGTTGCATTCCAGGCTATGGTATCAATTGCAACAATTGGTTTGTACATTGCATATGCTCTGCCGATTCTGTTCCGTATCACTCTTGCACGCAAAACTTTTGTAAAAGGTCCTTTTCACCTTGGTATTTTCAGCTTAATCATTGGTTGGCTTGCTGTTTTATGGGTTATCACCATCACTGTTCTATTTTCTCTACCTGTTGCATATCCGATTACAAAAGATACCCTCAACTATACACCTGTTGCAGTGGGGGGATTATTTATTTTAACTTACGGGAGTTGGCTTCTACGTGCAAGGTATTGGTTCAAGGGACCTGTGGCAAATATTAAAGTGTAAGGAATAAAATTGTTGTTTCTTCTTGTTTTGCACTTCTTCTTTTTTTTGTAAAACGAAGCTGTGTGAAGCACTTGCTTCATTGCTTTCTAGGTAGAGACTAGTAATGCTACGATGATAAAATGTTTTTATATCATAGAACATACTGTAATTTATATATATGAATTGAGAAACATGTTGGCCATTACATTAGCATTGTATTGGGCAGTCTTGCATTCTTCATATTCTCTGTATTTAAGTATTACTATCCAAATTAAAGATTTCCTGCAAAGGTATTCTTGGACAAGAAACTTGAACTTGAATTTGATTGAAATTGAATGTGATTGTTGAGGAAAATTTTGATGGATTTAAAATATGTACTTTAATTGTCCACGGAGTCTTGGATAGACGGTCATCGAGTGCTTTGTTAAGGCATTCCTTGATGTGAAGTCACTGATTCAATTCCCTGCACCGATCGGAGTGATATATTGGACATGATGAAAATGTAGTCCCACCAAACTTACAAAAAAATTTATATATTTTAATTTAAATGAAATTGAACACACTTATTAAGTAGGTGAAGATGAAAATCAATTACAGTTTATTTTTTTATGCATGACCGGCAATACAATCTTCTACTATCTTTAAACATGTAGTTTACACTAGTTCATTGGTCTTAGAAATAAATATTCAGTCAATGTCATTTTATGATGCTAGTATTGTTAGCTGTTAAAATTATGTCGTTGGGTTATGTTCAAAGAAGGTCATGGCCCACAAGCCATAGCTTTGTATAGAAGCAAGTAGAGTTTAGCTGATTTTTTTTCAAATAGTCCTAGTGTTAGCCTATAAAAAGGCACCTGTGAGCCGTTTCGAAGGTCATACACTGTCCAGGGTTATTAGAAGATGTAATTAAATCAGAGTATATTTATCTGAAGATTGGATCAGAGCCTGAACAAAGTCAGTAGAAGGAGCTTCTACAATTTAGAAAATCTTACTCTCAGTTCTCCCTTAAACGTCAATGGCTTGCTTGTAAAATTGGAACTGGCCAAAAACCCCAAATAGGGGAGGGTCCGTGGATCTTAGAAATGGAGAACGTAGGTTGTTGAATGATCTAATTGGTATCCTTATGTTCAAAGGCATTGTGCCTTTAGCAGATGGTTCAGCTGAAGGTAATGCAAACTTCTGGAACCAGGGTTGGATGCAGGCAAGAGAATTGGATCTTGAAGGACAATTGGCAAAGTAATGGGACTCATTGATGAGTAGGTTGTCTATTTGTTCTATAAAAATTAGGTCGCAAGCAGATTAATTTATCCGGTCTCAAAATCTTACAAGGTTTATACAATGTGCACTAGTTACCAAGCCATGTTCATAGCAGAGCCTCAAGAAGAATGTTGTTACTGAAAACCATTGTGGGAAATCCACTCCTTTAAAGGCCAAGTTATTTTTCTGGTTAGCTTTTAGAAACAAAGCTTCCACTTGGGTTATATTGCAAAAGAGAGCTTGTTTGGGCTCAGGTTCTTGCAACCTTTGTAAATCATGGGAAGAATCTCTTCAGTGCATCCTCTCTGATTGTATATATGCTAAGGAAGTTTGGAAGGAGGCCTCCTCCTTAACAGGTCCCTGGGGTTCTTGGAACCATCCTACCCTTACAGAAAGCTTTCAATAGTGGATGAAGGTTCCCTAATTGCTGAATCATAGAGCACTCCAAAATACTTTTTGTAGGGCATTGTGGATTGTTGTCGCCTAAAATGTACACCCAAGTGTGGGAAAAAGCTTCCAACCTCACAAGATATAATCTTTAAGGCGCAACGCTCAGAGCAGGGCTGTCACCTATTCTCTACTCTTTCCGTTTAAGGTCTCTCCTAGACAAGCTAGGGGGTAGTCCCTAAAGATGATGAGTAAAGAAAACTTCTTGAAAACAACAAGCTCTAGGAGATTAAGGGTAAGGCAATTGCCTCTCAAAATAACTTGATTTAGGATTTAATTAGCAAGTATGAGCAATGTAGATGAAAGATAGATTCGATTATATCAAAATGACATCAATAAGATATAAAGACAAAAGACCAATGCCTTAATGCTCAAATTATAATACTTGCAAGATAAGATATTTCAAGTCACAAGATAGGCAATGCTGCAATACAAGTGTTAGTACAAAATGATAGAAATATGAGAAATAAGATATAATTTGCAATGTAAATGAAACTTGTACTATTAAAGAGATGTTTCAGAAAGATAGAACAATATCATAACCCAATGAGCAAGTAATTCAAAATGGCAAGCACAAGAGCAATATGATGCAAGTATTGCAAGCAAAATAAGATGATCACAAATCAACTGGAGGCACAATGAGAAGAGGCTATGTTAGATGAATGTAAGACTAATCTATGTGAGATGTAAGGGTCTTGATTGATTTTGAATTATATGCCTAAAACTATGCGTGAAGGCCTTCTACTCAATTGTCAAAACTTGTTTTAGAACAAGGTTGTTGGAAGAAGTGTTGGGGAAGGAGCCTATGGCCTCATTAACGATACCTACCCAAGGCTTCTAGCAACCCAAGTGCCTCCATTCCTACAAGGGACTGGGCCACAAGAGAACTGCAAGGTCACCTGTTTTAACCGCTGTTTAATGGTCAAACTTCTTAAATTGAATGGTGGAGAAGGTTGTCCTAAAATTTCTATTCAACCAAGCTTATGCGTAAGTTTTAGATGCAATTCTAAGTCTAATATACAACTGCAAATGTTAACACAATGTTTCAATGTTTCAATGAGATACAATTATGACAATACGCTTCAAAGAGAGGAGTACCAATTCACTTGAGATTAAGATAAACAATTTGAGCACAAGCTTACAACATCGATTAAATGAAGCATGTAAAAAATTACTCAATGAAACAAAGCTAGCAAGGAAAAATGACAATTAGATATTATGTTAGAAAAATAACTCAAATGCCTAAAATTGAAAGTGCTCTTAAAGTGTCCTCCACTTATAATAATATTATGACAATTAAACCAAGTGAGAATTATATCACAAGGCACAAGTAAATGATGGCAAGTGCCACTACTAATCAGAAAATAGAATGATTATTTTAGATCTAAGATACAAATGAGTTAGAATGATTATTTTAGATTAAGATACAAATGAGTTTAAGACAGTAGAACTCTCAAATGAAACTAGATCAAATAGCCAATATGCAATTAGAAAATGAATCTCAGATCTAACAATGACAAAATGATGCAATGCAAGAAGATTAGATCCTAAGATGCAATGAGCATGAAAAGGTAAATTTAATCCAATGAGAGCAGAGAACAGGTTAGTGATTATATAACGATGAGAAGAAAACTAGAATTCAATCACCACTAAGAAATCCTCCTAAATCAAGATGTGGGGTAGCATAGGGACAACCCCAAGCTCCCTCAAGGAAAGATGCCCTTTATTAACGATATTACAAAGAGGATAGAACCCTCTTAGACAAAGAGAGAGGGTTCCAAATCTCCTAAGCAGAGCTTAAAGATGAATGAGGAAGATTACAAGGTTTTCACAAAATATTACATGAAATAAACCTTGAACAATTTAATGGAACCTTCTACAAAATGTCACGTAAAACACAAGTTGTCTAAAGTGAAAGGAAGTATGCAAAAGTGAAGAAATAGACAACCTTTTTCTGCTCTTGGCCTAAGGAAAACAGGCAAAATTTTTAATTTTAAACTTAGAGTTGTTGTAGGATCTCCTTCGAAAACAGGCTCAAAATGTTGAACTGAATGCATCCCTTTCAAAGGGAAAAATATCTCACGACCTGATAGGAAAAGGCTTAGAAATTTTCTTAATTTTTATGAATTTTTTTATGATTATTCTCCTTAGATCTGAAGCCTTAAAACCTTAGAAAAAATCACTTTGTTTTCAAAGCACTCGCACCAGGTGAATGTGACAGTGTTTATACTCTTAGTTCAAGGGAGAAAAGAAGCCATAAAAAAGCCTATGGCTTTCATAAAAAATTACTAGGAAGAATTCCGAGCTTGACAAAAATCAATGAAGAAAACCCCTTAAAATTTTGATTTTTTCTTTGAAAAAAAGGTCTGAGGGTTAGCTGATTTTTTGCACCAAGAAATGGAGCAAGCCTTTATGGTTTGAGGCTCAACTAAAATTGTGCCCAGAATTGCTTGCAGCCTGCAAAAAGAATGTTAGAAAATGACAATTTTAAAAGCCATAAAAACTATAATTTTAAAACCCTAGAAATTCTTTTTCTAAAAAAATGATTTTGGCACTGAAAAAGAGACTCAAAAATGCCTGCGGCCTCAAAAAATTTTGTATATAATCTTCAGAATAAAATTTCGTTAAGCCTCTTATGAAAATAGATCTAAAAAATTCTTTAAAACTTTTATAAAAAAATTCTGGAGATTTCGCTTTAGGGAAGAAGGTGAGGGTTTTCAAGCTCTTGGCCTGGGAAAAAGGCCTTCAATTCCCTACGACCCTAAAAAGAAATTGAAAATATTTCCAAGGCCTCCAAATTTGTATATCCCTACAAAAATACGAGTCAAAATCATTGGAAAATGTTTGTTTTACTGCAAAAACGTCAGAGGATTTAATGGCTATGCTTTCGGGCTTAATAGAAACCCCCAAAAATGCTAGCAGCTCCCAAAAAAAATTACAATTTAAATCCAAGTCTTTGAATGTGGAACTCCTCCAAATCGATGCTAAAAACCCCTTGAAAACATTTGATTTCTCTGCAAAACATCAAGGAATTTAAAGAGTATGCTCTCGGCCTTCAAGGAAAAGGGCAGAAACCCTTGCGACTGAACTCAAAGGATTTGGAAATTAAAACAAGCCTTCAAATAGTCAACCTCTGTCCCAAAATAATAATAATAATAAAAATTATGAAAACCCTTTCCCAAAAAAATCAATTCACCTGTAAAGCACCAAGGGTTGATGTATAATGCCAAAGAAAACAATTAAACCCCAATAGCTTCCGGCTATGAGTGAGAGGGGCCTCATAGTCGTTCGGTCTCCGGCAAAATTTCGTTGTACCCAATAAAACCTAGCCAGATGTATAATGCCAAAGAAAACAATTAAACCCCCAATAGCTTGCGGCTATGAGAGAAAGGTGCCTCATAGGCGTTCGGTCTCGGGCAAAATTTCGATGTCTCCAATAAACCCTAGCCGTCTGGCCAAGGAGGTGATTTGACCTCAAAATATTTCGATTTTCTTTTGATTATGATGTGGGTCAACCTGCAAGAACATTTATAAAGAGATGTGTTGTCGCCTAAAGTGTACACGAAGGGCCACAATGCTAGTTTAAAACTTATAAAGAGATGTGTTGTCGCCCAAAATGTGCCCAAAGTGTACACCAAGGGCCACAATGCTACTTTAAACTTTGTTGGATTGTCCATTCCATTTTCCTAATGTTTAAGGAAAGCTAGGGGTAGTCCCAAAAAAGTGAAAGATGGATGATGAAGGAAAACTGGTTGAGATCTAGTAAGTTCTAGGAGATGTAATGATAGTTATCTTATTAATTTGATTTAGATTAAAGGCAAGCGATATCAATTGAGAAATGTTCAAGATATATAATTAAATTTAGACAATTTAGAGTTATGAGATCAATGCCTTTAATTACAATGCTTAGAAGAAAAAGACTTGCAAAATAAATGGTTTACCAAGTCACAAGAATAACAAATGTCGTTTTGATGAATGATCAACTAACTTATATGAAATGCAAATCTAACAACTAGATGAAATGCAGAATTCTTGGTTAATTTTATTAAAATACCTATTATGAATTTGGGTTTTCTCTTAATTGTTTTGAAGCTGGGCTTCAAGGTAAATTGTGGGAAGGAAGCCAACAGGAAGCAGGCTAGGCCTTGATTAATGATGCTTTCTATTGTCTTCTTATCACCTGGTGCATCAGGTGTTGCAAAGGCTAAGGCTCTAACGACTGCAAGATCACCATGTTAACTACTGAAGAGTTGCCAAGGCCCCTCAAGCTAAACGAGAAAGTTTGTCCTAAAGATATCTAACCAAGTTTATGCTTGGAGGTGAATTTTTAATATGCATGACTAAGCTTAAAATGAAAATGCAAGAAATGATGAGATGTTAAAGACTCAAAGCACTTAGATTATAATTTTATCTGAGTTAAACGCTAAGTACTTTAAACGAAAATTCAGTGAACGAATCTCAATTATGCAAATATTAAAAAATAGCAATTGCACTAGATGTTGCAAAGGAAACGCCGTAAGGAATTTATTCGAGAAGCATCATGAGATATAAAATATCATTGAAGATAAAAATTAGTAAAAAAAATGCCATTCAAGTTATAATAATCACTTACATTATGTCAAATTCATATATTATATAACATTTCCAACATAGATTGCCTCTTAATCTTCAAATATGGCCTTTCAAGTTCCAATAGCAAATATTTGATAGATTTTGAAAAACTTATTCAATTCAGATTAGTTGAAATCTAAACTTATTCAATTGAGAGAAATTGAGATCAATTGACACGAGTTGAAATCTAAACTTATTCAATTGTGATCAATTGAGATTAATAAATTTTATTCATAAACTTATTTAGTTGAGATCAATAGATTTTATTCATAACCTTATTCAATTGAGATCAATTTTAATCTAAACTTATGAATATAAACTTAAACCATAAAATCTATCTAATGCATAAAATCATATGACTTGGAAGTATATGAAACATATTAATTTATTGACATCTATTATCAAATTTAAAGTATATCTATTAAAATCTAAACTTATGAAATCAATGGAATAGCTCTTTATTGTTGATATCTATAAAATTAATTTAAGTAAATTATGAATGTAGAGATCAATTGAAATTTAAAATTTTGAATGTAAATTTAAACCATAAAATCCATTTAGTGCATAAAATTTATTTTATTGGTTAAAATCTAAGTTGTTGATTTTATTAAATAAAATCTTTATTCAATGAAATAAAAATACTCTATTCATTAAGATAAAATTATTGAAATCTAAATTTATGAATATAAATTTATTGAGACCTATAAAATTAATTTAAACTATTTATGTTTAGATCATTTGAAATCTAAACTTATTCAATAAACTATAGATTTTATTCAATAAACTATAAATTTTTTCGAAATTTCCAGAATACTTATTACTTGGATTATAAAATCGGGTTACCCTAAAACAATAATGCAAATTTAAATATTTAACACATTAAGGGATTGAGTACATTTCTTAGTCAATAGACACAGACAGAAACAGTTGCACACCCTCGCAAGAGATTGTCGCAGACCCCGTACTCGCTTCAGTAATTCCGACAGTGCTTTGGCAAACAAATGCACAACACATTCTTCAATTCCAAAACCCCTTACACCCACAAATTCTCAGCAAAGCTTCAACAATTGAGATAGTGCTTTGATGAACAAATGCACAACACATTCTTTAATTCCAACATCGCTTACACCCAAAACTGCTCAGAAAATAGTTCCAAGAATTAGGCCTAACTTAATTGCATATGGGTGGGCTTCAACAATTCCAACATTGCATCCACAGAGAAATACACACTTCTTCTACTACCAACGAATTGTTCAAGGAATTAGACCAAATCACTTGCATACAGCTTTAAACATTCACATGGAATTTTAACTCTTGATTGTAACAATAATGCACCATGTATATGCGCATGGAGGCATTTTGTTGTACATCTAGGCCTCTATTGCCTCCATATGAGTTCTAGTAGTGATAGAGAACTGGAATGTCTTAGCATTTGAGAACTTGTTGGCAGCAATGATGACAAAAATGAGTCACAGCCAGCGAATAATCGAGTGGAGTTTAGAACCAAGAGAGCCAAAGATTCAGTGGATGGTTCCAATGGAAAGAGCTCTAGGCACTTGTGTTCTTCTTGTGAACAAAATAGTCCCAAAGAGAAGAAAAAGAAACAAACAAACACGGCGTCAAAAGATCTAGTGGAGCCTCAAGCCTTGCCATGGTAGACGAAAGAACAGATGGAGAAAATGTGGCTTTCCAGGACCCTTAAAGGGGCCTAACCTCTTCTCCTTCACTTAAGAGAGCAACGTGGAATCCAAGCGATGAAATAGAACTTGCTTCAAACTTGCTTCTATCGTTCTACATGGTATAAATTCAGGCCTTAGTGGTGTGAAATGTGGGACTGGTGTTATGGATGTAAAGTCACATAAGAAATTTTGGGAGGATGTTAGTGGAAATATTCAGAGTAATATTGGGCATGATCGGTCACAGAGTTGGATCATCCAGAAATTCATGAAATTTAAGATTAGGTTTTTCACTAATGTAGAACATAAACAATTTGCAATTCGGCCAAGTGAGGGCCACGAAGGGCATGTTTTTAGTATTCTGCCGCAAGTTTTTGGAACTAAAGAGGAACAAGGTTTGAATCTCCAGGAAACCATGCAAAATACTTCATGATTGACAGTCATTGGTAATGAAGATCAAGTTTCATTGAAAAGACACGGGGACAACAAATTGTCATCACATTTGAAGAATTCAGTTCAATATCAGGTCACTGAAGCTGCAAATGGAGATGAGGAAGCAGGTGTTGAACCTCTCAGTCCAAGAGAAGAGAGGAGAGAGCTCTGTCAAAAGCAAAACATAGAGAAGAACTAGTTGAGAAGAGAGAGAGCTCTATCAAAAGAAAAACATAGAGAAGAACTAGCTTCTGCTATCCTAGACGGTATCAAGTTTGGCCTCGATGATGTCAAAGTTGGAGCTCATCTAACTTGCGTGGAATCTTTCAATCAATTTTGGTAGAACATAACTGAAATCGTCTAGAAGAAAATTGTTCAGGTTCAGTCGACATATCAAATCATGAGGAATTTAGGAAGATGCAAAATACTCTCACCTCACTACTGCCAGCACCACCCGAAACCGGCCTGCTCCATCTTAGTTGAATCTTTGGGGTGCAAATGATTGGGCTCGCAAGGTGGCTCGGTCTCACTATCAGTACCACCCGACATCCATGTGTGCCGTGTTAGTTGAACCTTTGCGCCATGTTATTTGAATCTTTGGTGCAAATAATTGGATCAGTCTCACTATCGCAATAGAGACCTGCAACAATTCAATGGATGACTCCATGAGTTTCTATTGCTATTATGGTATTAGAGGTTGAATAGGGAAGAAGTTCCTAGAGGTTAGAGAGTTAGTTAGGTAGTTAGCTTAAATGAAGGAGGATGAGATGAATGGCCTAAAACATTTAATCGTCTAACATTTGATCTGATGGTATAGACATGTACATAGTGGCAGCTAGGAGAGTTGTTTTCAAATAAAAATGCCTTACGGCGTAAATATTGAATTTCAGGAAACGAAAGATATAAAATTTACCAAAATTTCACAATAGAGTACTCGATAAAAATGATGATCACAATTTACTTGAAAAATTCTCAAAATTAATATTCAAGAAAGATCCAATAATTCAAGTAAATAAATCCACACTTAGAGTTAGTTTTCCTTTTAAACAATGAGCGATCTCTGTAGATATCAAACATTAAAAAATTTAAAACCTGATGCCAATGATCATGAAACTTAGCTCAAACATGCAAAAATTGAAGGCCTAAGCACCTAAATTTCAATAATTAATTACCAAGAAAAATATGTGAAATTTAGATTCTAATCAAATAAACACTTCTTCAAATAATTCTAGAGTTAAATGATTTTCTTAAATAACCCAAACCCGGAAAATTATTAATTTTCCTCCTATAGTCAAACTTAGAGATATTTTAAAATTTTAAGTTACTTTGACTATAAGAACTTTTATATTTATTTCCCACATTTTTTTTTCTTCAAACTCAATAAAAAGGGAAAACAAATTTAAGAATTAAATGGCCAAAAGCCTTTAAAGGTGAATGCAATTTTTTCCTTTTTTATATATATATATATATATATATATATATATATATATATATTTTAATTGAGTAAAGCGCCACCAAAAAAAAAATAGAAGGGGCAAAGCCCACTTCATAAATTTTTTAAGAAGGGTGAATTTGTTTTAGGAAGACTGAGGTTTAGGTTTAGCAAAGGTCAAGAGGGAAGGGAAAGCGACGGATTAGGGAACGATGGGAGATGGGATATGGAACAATGCACAGGAGAAGAGAACGGGATGAGGGCAAAGGGAGTAGCTGTGAGCAGAGGAGGTTGAGGGTCGGGGGAAGAGAAACAAGGCAGAGGGAGAGGGCTACGAGGTTTAGGAGAGCAGGCAGGAATGAGAGCAGGTTGCGGAGGGGCATGCGAGCAAGGATAAATGGAGGCATAGGCATGAAGGGAATAGCAAGCTTGGGAATGAGGAGAGCGAGGAGGAGATGGAGAGGACTGGCACAAAAAAGGGAGTGCACAGGCATAGGGAGACACAGGTAGGAAGGAAGCAAGAGGAGAAACAAATGGAAATGCAACAACGAAAGGAGTTGCGAGGGATTAGCAGTTGAGGAAGAAAACATAGAGGGTATGGAGGGTTTCAAGTAGTAGGGAAAGAAACTGAAAGGGCTTAGGACTCTGGATTTTAAAATAAAAAATAAATCGAAAATTTTTTTGGCCAAAATTTGATTTTAACGATCTCAAAGAATTTTTTATGAATAAACCCGAATCTAGAATTCTTTCCTGCAAACAAATTATTTCTGGGACATGGTCTTGCACTCTAGGGCCTAGATCTATGTTAGACCTTGAAAAAACTCCTTAAAAAAAAAACTTCAGATTTGTTCCTACACAAAACAAAAATGAAAACCCAGATCTCACATATATACAAATATTAAAACTGAAAACCCAAAAATCCAGATGTTAAAAAAAAAAATTATTTACACAATCTTCAGATCTATACAAAAAAATTACAAATCTTTGAGATCTGAGGAGTATGAGTCCAACTTCACTCCCATATCTGAATACTTGACTCTTTCTAGTCAAAGTTGTCTATTTAGCACAAAAGATAATTAATTTAAATTTAGGCACAAGCCTGAGAAAACACCTTGCAAGAGGAAATCCGTCAGATAAGCCCGAGGAATTAATATGGAAAGTTGTTCAGATGTTATTTATTTGGGAGTCAGTTGGCCCAGCCGAGGAATTTCCCAGACGCCCAATTCAAATCCGAATGATTTCTGCACACTTAAAGTTAAATTGTTAAATCAATAGAGAAATAAGATAAAAATAAAATTTTCAAGAACTAGAGATACCTGCTAATTCAATCCAAATAAAATTATCCTAAATCCCGCAACCTATGCAAGATACCTGTGCAATAGATTACTCTACAAGAGTTATTAATCAACGATTCATTAAAATAATAACCAACGGAATATTAAGAACAAGATTATCATAAAATGCAGAAGGGGGACACCACCATCAAGTAAAACCCCAAAGACTTGCGTTTGTATTATTTCAGAAAATAGTACAAGAGAGCTTGAAGAGCGAGTACACGATTCAATGATCAGATCCTTTGATTGACACTTGACTCCTAATTTATAGATAAATTCTCCAATGGCTAGTTGGCTTAATCCTCGTCAAATTAATCTCGACCGTTCAAAAAGATTTAATTATCTTTTAATCATCATCGTTGCAATTATTTTTTTTGGAGGAAAAATCAAAATTTTCATTTAATTGATTTTTAATTAACTCAATTAATTATTTTGAGTTATTTTTTTCAAAAAAATGACTTTTATTTAACCACCAAGGCCCAATG
This sequence comes from Pinus albicaulis, assembly GCA_034641835.2. Classification (NCBI taxonomy): domain Eukaryota; kingdom Viridiplantae; phylum Streptophyta; class Pinopsida; order Pinales; family Pinaceae; genus Pinus; species Pinus albicaulis. The sequence goes on along the minus strand of CM076571.1, from coordinate 287,825,255 downwards.
GTCCCAAATTTCTTGATTTCTTCAATATTCCCTTGGTGGAGGAACTCCAAAAATCAATTCTTCTATAACCCACAATTTTTTTTAATTTGGAGAATTTATTTTTCTTAAGACTTAACTTGGACTTAAATTAGTTAAATTTATGGCTTAGGATTTTTAGTTTATTTTTTCGAGAAAATTTAATTAATTGACACATGAGGAGATTATTGATTTTTTCCAACCCTCTAATATTTTAGCAGAGCACCAAGACTAAAATATTATTTACATAAGATAAATACATTTAGCCCATGAAGGGGGAACACTCGTTCATTATAGACCCTCAAATATCTACCAAATTATGTGACTCAAGATATGATGTAGTAGACCAAATAATTTGTAATAAAATAATCTAGCCAATTGGCTAGGATTATTCCCAAATTACTTTTACAAAGACTCGATAAAAAACACTAGGACTCACCTAATATCTTGAAGACATAATCCATCCTAGCTTTAGGGTGAGGCTGGAGGGAAAAACTCTATCGATCATTTGTGTCTAGAGACACATATGAATTAGTGAGACGAAAAACCTCATAGGATAGAAATTGTCACCAAAATAATAAGTTTACCTAGGATGTTACATACATGATGGTCTTACTAAGATCAATTACATTATAAACATGCATAATGGGTTTACATCTTTAATAAAATAAAGATTGCTGATGAATCCTGTATGAATGATGAAATCCCTTTTGTGAAAAAAGGGTGTACTGCTATAGGTTCGTTGACACAAAGTGTTCAACATATGGCTCTACCTGGGGACACGTTACTTCACCAAAAGAATGTGAGAATCCAGAATCTGCACCCAAGCAACACACAAAATCGTTTAAGTAACATCCATCCAAAAATCATCATATAACATTAAATACATGAAATAGAAGCTTTGTAACCAGTAACAATTATACTAACATGAAAAGTAAATATACTCTAATGACATAAATAAATGTTGAAATGACAAGGTGTAGGGTTAGAAATACAATATAAAGGATGCCTTATGGCATCAGATGTCATCTTTGAAGAATAACTTGAGCATTTTTCCATTTGCAGGTAAGTCAAGTGGTTCACCATCTAACGTGCTCAAGTGGAATGATTTCGGTCCAGCGATGTCTCTAATAATATAAGGTCCTGGCCACAAGTTGTCAAATTTTTTTGTGCTTTCTTCGTTTCTCATGTCTGCGATCCTAGAGTAGGACCTTGTCCCCAACCTGCAAAGATATAGATCGAGAAGATTTATCGATTTTTTTCTTAATGTTAGATTGATTTTTACATGTTATCAAAAGATTTTCTTCGAGTTTCATCTAACTCCATAATCTGATCAAATCTATTTTGAACAACATCTTTATCATTGGAAAAATGATGGAGGAGTTGATAAGTTGGAAAATTAAGGTGCACAGGTAGAGTTATATCCAAACCATAAATTAATTCAAAGGGACTTTTACCAGTAGTTTTTTTATTTTTAATTCTATCTGTCCATAATGCATACTTGGTTTTGCTATCCCATGACCGCTTATTATCTCCTACTATCTGTGAAAATTCCAACTCCGGAATCCTACTGTAGCCAACTAAATTAACTTCACCTACTTGTAAATTACATTAACAAGTTATTTACGGTTTTCTTCTGTAAATACTAAAGAAATTACTACTGCAACCTTCACTTAATTAATTAATATGTGGAAACAAGAAATTGAGCAAAAGAAAAGAATATCACACAAGACATCGTTACTTTTAGACAAACGTCCCTGGAAAAACCCAATGCGAGAAAATCGATGCAGTAGATCTTAGGGTTCTATTAACAAGCAACAGTTATATCTGAATACGATCTTTGGATGCCTTTCTGGAAATCTAGTATAGAGAATATCACTCGATGGAAGAAAATTTGTGTGATTAGCTCACAGTGCAAGTCCCGGTTGATCCGGTAGCTGAACTAACGAAACCCCAGCACACTTTGTGCTGCCTCTATGCAGTAATTGTGTAGGCTTGTGTGGGGACCTCTAAAGGACTGTGTTACCTCCTCTTTTGGATCGATATGCTCTCAAGAAACTCAATTCCATCCTTCCCGGCTCAGAATCTCGATCTCTTAGCAAAATCTTGGAATTATGCTTAGGAATGTTGCACTGCCTCTGCGTCACCCTCTATGGGTGCTGCATCACCCTCTCTGGGCATTGTCATGCCTCCTTTGTGTCTTTATCTACCTCTCTGTTGAGTATTCTTGGCCCCGGAAAAGATCCTCTGACAAAAACTTTCTCTGCCCCTCAACTACGTGAGAATCTATCGATCAAAGTTTTCCTCTGAGCATTCCTCCTTCAGAAAATTCGAGCTCTTGATCTCTCGGTGTGTTTTTCCAAATGGTCCTCAAGCCTTCTTTATAGTCTTCTCGTTGAGACTTCAATGATCGAGATTAGATATTCAATCAACGACTAAGATTACATTTTGACTTGATATGTTTTTTTTAGAACATTCACACCCATATTCTATTAATTCACTTTAATTATTTTATTTTCCTAAGTTTAGACTTAGGGTCACTTTAAAATAATTAATTTTCTTAATAAAATACAATACGCATGGAATTTCCCCAAACAATTTCTAGGTTTTCTAGAATACATGTGTCGAAGCCTCTCCACAAAGTTTAAGACTTAGAGAACATCCGATGCTACCCCAAATCAACACTCCCTCTTAGCAAGGAATGTGCTCTAGCAAATATGTGATGTTGCACATTGCTCTTATTCTGAAGCATCTCCCTCTACATTGTTGATGTCTGACAATTTTATTGCTGTTGACCCTACCACGATCAACATTGCATCCATACTGAAACTCCCTCTCAAATGTTGCATCTGTTGCTAGCACTATCACTGCTAACTCTGCATTGCAACTCAGTTGCTGAGAGAAACAACTGAAAAACATCCAAAAATATGAACAAGGTTCAGGATGCATCTCGATGTTGAAACTCTCACTGCTGCTAGTCCCATGTTGTCCCTCTGAACCATTGTGCTTTTGTTGCTTCTTCATTGCGTCTCTTTGTATTGCTACAACTCTACATTGTGCTACTCAGCGTCCGGTGCTACTAACCACTCCATCTATTACTCCAGCACTCCTTTGCACCAACTAAAAATCCTCCAACCTGCTACTACTGATCTTAGGCTCCCGTAGCAAGGTTGTGATCCAAGAGGTGGACTCCTCAAGGATCTTGCCCAACTAAAGTTATTTCGAACTTATAGTTCAATATCGCCCCATTTCCCTCCTAGAGATGCATGGGCACTCATGGCATACTCATCCTCCTTTATATTTGCGGACGCAACCTTCAAATCATGCTTCTCATCCTTGTTGTTTTTCTTCAAAGGACATTGCGTTGCGTAGTGACCGAGTTCACCACACCTGAAGCATTTTATGTTCAAGACGTCCTTGTTTCATCTCCGTTGCTCCTGTTTCCCCTTTGATGAAAGGGTGTTACTCCGTAATTTTTCACCATGCTCATTTTCCAGTCCCTGATCCTGAAATTCCCCATGATAGATCTTGTGCAATGTTTCCACCATGAAGAAATATGTTAAGACATCCCTCGAAGATTCAAAGAAAACTGCCTTGGAAGATTACTAAAAAAACTTGGTCAAAATCTTAGTTTTCTGGGTCAGTGCATTTCCTGGTGTCATGCTCACGTTGATGTCATATTCACAGTTCTGGCTTAGCGCTGCCAATGCCCTTATTTCTTGGAAAACCGTGATGATCCCTTTCTGGCAGTGTTTCTTCAAATGAAGGAGAAGCTTCGACCTCTAGAAATTCCAGGGCGGTGAGTCGGTTGTTAAACAGTGGTGATAGATTCAAGCTCTCTGATTTTAGAGCTTTGATCTCATCCATGGGGAGTTTATCCCTTAGAAAGTGGACTTTCCTCCTCCTTTCATGGGCTCCCAACCTCTTCTCCCTTCCTATAAATTCATGCCCCTCCTTCCAATAATATTATTTTGGTTGGTCATTGTCGGGCGAGTCTGAACTCTCATTCCCTTTGCATCCTCACATTGTGATAACACTTAAGTGTTTGGAAGAAGGAATGGTTTAGAGCTTTGGTGAAGGACTCAGATTTTCACCAAAGGAGGCCTCCAACATCAAGACCTGGGTTGTAAGCTCTTCCTTTTATATTTATCAATAAAACATCTGATGTTTTCTTTCTATATTTGTCTAATTGTTTATGAAAATATTTCGGTACTCCTTGATCTTCTAGATGGCTAATGTTTACGATTATTATGTACTGGATTACGTTTGTTGTTGCCTCTTGATTATCCGCAGGTATTCATGTGCCATTAGTAACAGGGAGCGAGCATAAAAGGATCGTGGATCAAGGTCATCATCAATGGAATCAAACATAATGTTGGGAAAAAGGTATTTCTATCTCTTTCCTTGTCACATTGTGAATGTTAGTTAAGAGAGCTTTGCATTAGAAAGCATCTCATGTTTCTAGACCCACTCTAGGGCTAGAGAGATCACCTTTGTCCGTAGAGGGGACTTATCTTAACAATAGAATTGGTGAATCTGCTAGGGAGCTTAGCCTCTTAGCCTTCCTTCCTCGGACTGATCTGGATCAGTTTGACCGATTACTGAAATCTAAGCTTGCTTAGGCCTTTGTTAGTTTGTGTAGGGTTTGATAGTCACTTCACTGTGTCAGGTCTGGTTTTTGTGTGAAACTCTTTTTTGTTTTTCCTTGTCTCTAGCGACTAGCGCACTTTCTGTTTGAATGGTAGCGCTGGCAACACTGTTCTATATAGTAAAGCCACACTGATTTTTCTTTTAGCACTCTTCTGCTTATCACAGAAGCATTGATCTTAGACCTAGGAAAAATTAGGGTTCCCCTTGACTTTCCATTGTGTCATGGTGATCAGGAGTTCATGAATTTTGCTCAAAATTGAAAATGCTCGAAACTGTACCGAACCTGAGCGACCGGGTAGATCTCATCGTTCTGATTTTGGCACTACGAATGGTTCGAAAAACTGATGTTGTATGACGGAGATATCACATTCTGATCATTTTCCCAAACAGTTAAAATTTTGTGACAGGGTTGACTGGGATGCCCAGTCAGCATGCAGGTACAATCAACAAAAATGTGAATATTCCTAAGAATATTCCCTTTTCTAAACCAATGTTGTTTCACCACGTGGCACATTCAGGATCGTTGAATTTGGTTATACGTTTGATTTGATGGACCTATGGATGGGTGACATGTGGCCAGCCCGGAGGCTGTCACGTGTCCCCTGTACGATTTACCAAAATTATTGTTGGGGTCCGGGGGGTTCGACCCCGTGACCTCCGGCGCACTCGCATGACCCTCCACCAACTCTGTTATACAACGTTTCTTACCCCATTAGGTCGTTGGATAAATTTAATGTGTTAAGCTTTGCAATTTGGGGGGGGGGGGACTATCGGCGGTCCCAACCCACCGACGGCCCTGATTGGAGTGGTCACGTTATATTGACAACCATGACGTATATTACAATGAACCAGCAGCTAAGAGAACCATAACATCCAGTGGCATTAAACCTTATCCATATCACATGCAAACACTTCTGGTTGGAGTCGATGGTTAGTCTGACAGTTCGGAACTCCGCTATCCAATCCGGGTTCTGCTCCAAGTTTAATGCGGAGTTTAAACATGACTACGGGGTTTAAGGGGGGTCAACATGTGGCCACCTTGCCCCTTAACCATAAAATTTAATGTAAACGATTTGCGCTGGCCAGAATTTGGAGGGGCACTAAAAATTCAGAAAAATGCTATTTTTTAACTGCGGATAAGTGCAGTTCTCCACATTTAGTGGAGGATTTCTAGGGGATATTGGAGAAAAGCTTAGCCAGGTCAATTTTCGACCATATTGGGTGAAAGAAGAGTCTACTTAGACTAATTTGAGCATTCTAGAGCCATTGGTGCGGAGAAAACAACCATTGGAGGCTTGTAAACACATGTATTTTCAATTTTGAGCATAATGAAAAGATGGACATGCCATTGGGAGCTGGACCAGCAGATGTAGCCCAGGAGGGGTGAACTGCTTCATCATGCCTGCTGTGTAAATCTTATGTGTGATGTTATTTCTCTATTATACACTGTTGTTTAGTGTTATTTAGGCTTATTTACATGCTTAAAATTGACGATTTCATCTATGTTTCATGGTTATATTCCCCATTCCTTAAGCAAACAAATGGAGACAAATTTGTACATGTTATGTAACTGAAAATACACTTAGCACAACACAATAATACAGTCCTTTCAGATTTGGTTGGTATCAGAGCTAGAGTTTATTCTCTGCTATTTTTGGTGTGCAAAGATTTGTTTAACTGTATGCAACTTGTCACATGCTTACTAGGCTCAAGCTTAAGAGAGGAGAAGGCAAATTGGTGGAAGCAAGAGGCTCTCAAAGTGAGCCACAACAAAGGAGGGAAGATTTCCACATGCTCCACCACCTAGTTCACCTCCAAAATGTTGAGATTCAACAAGATGATGATCCTAGTGAAAATTAAGCACCTACACTAGGTGGGGCCCGCAAGCTATTTTTAGGTGTATGTCTATTTTTAGAATGTTGAGCAAATTCTATTTATAGCAGGAGTCTATTTTTAAAATGGTGAGAAAATCATATTTATAGATGAAGTTCTATTTTTAAATGCATGTGCGAAGTCTATTTATAGATCGCATGTCTAAAAATAGAATGCATGTCGATTATTATTATATCTTAGTAATAATTGGACAATAAATATTAATCTATTCTCTTGAAGCACTTGATTTCAGTTAACTGAAGTGGAAAACCAGTTAGATGAAGGAATTTCGATTTCTAAGGTTGTTTGGTGGGACATGCAAGTGGAATTAGTTGTAACTGAGTGATTCAAAGTTGTAACAGAGTTGGATGTGTAGTTATGTGAGTTGTAAAGTAGTTTAACTCAGTTAAGTGAGTTAAACTCAGTTGTGCTAGTTGTAACTAGTTTTAACTAAAGATACACTAGTGAGAAAATAGTGAATTAAATATTAAATTAATTCACATGGAGTGATCTCACATGCAACTGAAGATTTACTATTGTTAACTACATGCATGTCAGATCTAGTGGAGACCTAGTTGAGAGATATGTGAAAGGGACAGTTTGACTATCAGTTGTGACATTAGTGGGTGCACTCATGCATCCACACACACATTGGAGATGCCAATGAGGATTGCGCAGTCAAGGCAAGGCAATATCTCATTCATTCAGGGATTGTGATCAACAGGGATTGCGTAGTGGAGGCAGGCTGTCAGGAGGCAGTAAATTGGCGCATGTATTTGCCAATTTTTGTATGATATTGTGAGACAATTGGATATTGTACTGAGAGCCCTTGGATTAGAGTTTTTTATGAAATTGTTTCATGATCCATGATATATACATAACATATGATAGTGGGGTTTTTAGCTTTATGCTTTCCCAGTAAAACATCTGTGTTATGTGTGATTGATCTTTCTTCATGTGTTTGCAATTGGCGATTAAATTTCCACAAAGGTTTTAGTAGAAGGATTTTGTATTTAACAATGGCATATAATTGTTAGATTAGGAGAATCCATGTAATACATAATTGTATTAATTTTTTTACATGGTATCAGAGCAAAGAAGATTGCAATTTTGAAGCAGTAGCTAAGTTTGTTGGTGGAAACAATTCGAATTTGCTGCAAGAATTTCTTGGTGCGATAGTTGAGTAAACATTGAAATGGCTTTTAATGGTTTGCAGCTAGAGTATGCACTCGAGGGCAGATCGAACTACATTGCATGGAAGGATAGGATGGAGGCGGTGCTTGAAGATAATGGCTTGAAGGAATTCATCGACAATGATGTTCCTAAGCCCACTTCGACGGATGTTGCATTACTTGACGCATGGCAAAAGAAAGTAGCGAAGAAGAGAAGGATTCTGTTCGAAGGTGTGTGAGACCATATTTTCTCAAGCCTTTGTGGGAAAGCCACTCCATTTTCTATGTGGAAGGATTTGACGAATCTTTTCCAAAGCAACAACGACCATAGGAAATTGGCGCTAAAGGATAAAATTAGAAAGATCAAGATGGAGAAGGCCGACAATATTCCTAAGTATCTCAGAAAGTTTTTCCAATGTCAGGATGAACTGGGGAGTGTGGGAATCACAGTTGCTGATGATTATTTGGTGAGCTTGGATCTCTTGGGACTTCCTAAGAGTTGGCACAGTTATGAATACTCTGTCAATGGATGGGAAAAACTGTTGGATTGGGAACGACTGTGGTCGGATCTAGTGCAGGAGGAGTTCAGGCAGAACACCAGAGATGGCTCTTCGTCAAAGCATGATGATGAAGAGGATTGTGATTTGGATGCCAAGGCAAGGAAAGGGAAGGGGAAAAAATTCCACTCAAAATCTGAGTCTAAAGGAAAGAAGTTGGATTTGTCAAAGGTGAAGTGTTTTCACTGTCACGAACATGGGAATCTCGCCACTAACTACCCACAGAAAAAGAAGAACAAGAAGGTTGTTGAAGTTGCAGCTGGTGAGGCCCTTGCCTTGTAATTTGAACTTGATTTCTCTTTGATCACATGATTTGTTTCAAGCGCAATGGGATCAGTGCGATATCTTGATAGTGGTGCTTCCTTCCACATGACGGGAGATAAGGAGCTTTTCAGTGACTTAGAGGAGAAATATCTCCAAATGCATATAGAGATGGGCGACGATGGACGATACACTATGACCAGCATTAGTACCATTACCTTTGAGAGGGAGTCAGGTAAACCATTTCAATTGAAAGATGTTATGCATGTTCTAGGTCTAAAGTAAAACTTGGTCTTAGTCGTGATGTTGGAGGACATAGGCTATGACGTTGTTTTCAACGATGGAAAAGATTTCCTACAACATAAAACAATGGGTCAAGTCAAGAGGATAGGGATTCAAGTCAAGAATCTCTACAAGCTGGAGGTAGAAGGCTGCGCTGCCATGATGGGCAAGGCGGAAAAAGTGGTGAGCTAGGATTAGGGCAAATTATGGCACAAGCGATTAGGCTATCTTCATCATGGAGCCTTGAAAGTCATGTAGCAAATATCTATTGGACTTCCAATGGGAACACTTGCTCAGTTAGATCAGTGCAAGGGTTGCACCATGGGGAAGTATGCAAAGTCCACCTTTCATGAAAAGGAGAACCGTGCTTCGGTGATCCTAGAGAGAGTTCACATAGACGTGTGTGGACCATTCTCGGTTGCTTCAACAAAAAACCATAGGTATTATGTTATTTTTGTTGATGAATTTTCTCGTAAATGTTGGATCTACTTCATATAGAAGAAGGATCAAACATTCTCAAAGTTTTGTGAGTTTAAAACATTGGTCGAGAAAGAGTCGGGGAAGCAAGTGAAGGCTCTGCGGAGCGATAATGATGGAGAATATATCTCGAATGAATTCAAAGACTTCTGTAGAAAAGAAGGAATTCTAAGAGAACTCATAGTGCCTCATAACCCACATCAAAATGGGGTCGCAGAGAGGAAGAACAGAACGATCATGGGTGCAGCACGAGCGATGTTTCATGATCAGGGCCTACCAATGCATTTGTGGGCGGAAGCATGCAACACTGCGATTTATGTGCAAAATCGTTGTCCTCATAGAGTAATTGGCATGAGTACACCTGAAGAAGCTTTTACTGGTAAGAAACCAGATTTTTTCACTTTAATATTTTTGGCTCATCTGTTTATGTGCATGTGACCAAGAACGCCAGGAAGAAGTTGGAGCCGACTGCTGAAGTTGGGATATTTGTGGGGTACACAGAAACACCCCATAATTATCATGTGTATTTTCCAAACAGTCGAATGACTGTGGTGCGACGGGATATTAAATTCAATGAGGAGAAAGCCATGAAGTTGTCGCTTGAGAGGGAGCTAGACTTACATGCAGAGGAGGAACTTTTGGTTCCCAAAGATGAGTCTCTAGATGTGGATCAGCCAGAGGAGGAGGTTCATGGAGTGGAGGAGTCCACTCACGCAGATCCAAACATTAGAACTGGCAGAAGGCGTACCACAAAAGCTGAGAGGCTGAAGCTTGATGCAGCACAGAATGTAGGAGTCCCTTCTTCACATCACAAATAGAGACAGTCTCCTGACCGATTCACTGGATACATGGCTCTCATGAGCAAATGTATTATGACTGTAGAAATTTATAAAAACAATAATTTATTTCTGGATTCTCCTAATTTAATCTTATGTTAAATACATAATCCTTCCACTTAATTCTTTGCGGAAATTAAATTGCTAATTGCAAAACACATATGAAGCAAATCAATCACACATAAACAATATGTTTTACTGGGAAAGATTAAAGCTAAAAACCCCAACTATAATATATTATGTATATCAATGGATCATGAAACAATCTCTTATATCTCATACAAAGCTCAACTCATAGAGCTCTCAGTACAATATACAATTGTCTCACACTGTCTTGCAAAAATTTGCACCTCCATGTACCAATTTCTTGCCTCCTGACAGCCTACCTCCACTGTGCAATCCCTGCTGAAGAAGAACCCTGAATGAATTCAACCTTACCTTTCCTTGACTGCGCAATCCTCATAAGCATCTCCAATGTGTGTGTAGATGCATTGAATGCATCACTATAGTCACAACTGATAGTCAAACACACCCTTTCACCTATCTCTCCACTGGGTCTCCACTGGATCTGACATGCAAGTACTTAACTGTTGTATTTCTTCAGTTGCAAGTAAGACACTACTTTTGAATTAATTAAATACTTAATTCACTCATCTATCACTAGTGTATGTTCAATTACAACTAGCACAACTGAGTTTAACTCACTGAACTGAGTTAAACTAAATAACAACTCACATAACTAATCTTCCAACTCTGTTACAACTTGCCACTGTCAGTTATAATGAAGTCCTCCATGCATGAGTCACCAACCACCGGAATTTTAAAATTCTTCAAATTTAATTTGACAAAGCCACTGTTCTTTCACCTAAATAAAGGCCCAAGAGAATAGATTATTATTTATTGTCTAATTATTATTAAGGGTTAATAATAATTGACATTCGATCTATTTTTAGACATGCGATCTATAAATAGACTTCGCCCATGCATCTAAAAATAAAATTTCATCCAAAGATAGAATTTTCTCAACCATCTAGAATCAGCATCTTGCTAATTTTAGAATATGCTCACCATTCTAAAAATAGACATACACCTAAAAATAGCCTGTGTGGGCCCCACCTAGTTTAGGTGCTTATTTTTCACTAGGATCAAGGATGATGTTTCCGAATGCCACTTTCATTGTTTCTTGTTGCAAACTTCAACACTCTCTCTCAACAAGAAAGGTCTGTCTTTGTGTGCACCTTGCAACTCCATGCATCCGCCCTGCAATAATTGCATGCAACACTTCCGAAACTAAATAGCCTCCAAACAACTCAATCAATCTAATGCATTTGTCATCAAAGTCTTCTGACTTCTGCTTAGCTACTGCACATGCCTTCAGGAACCACTGCGTTGTTGAACTCTGCACCCATGCACTCTACACTTGTTGTCAACTATGATCCGCGCTCCAGTATCTAACACCATCACTTTGATCTGACTGCATCAATCCAACTGATCATGCTACTGCTACTCTGTGGGTGCCTTGTAGCCAGGTTCAATTCATGAGATCCACACCATCTCAATGAATCTTGCCCAGAAATCTCTTCTTGGGATTACTTATGCATGTCGCCCCACCTCTTACCTGATGGTATAACTGCATGCACTCCCTCTGCCGATATGGCATGAAATTTCTCTGAATGAGTAGTTGCTCCCACTCCATGATCCTTATCTTGTGGCTGCTCCACATCCTAAGGTTCACTCTTACCTGCATGCAAATCCTGCTCCCTCTCAAGCTTTAATTGCATGTCTTCCTCACACTTCCCAACAGTAGGAAGCTCCGTAGAAATCCCATCTACTTCAATTCTGTAGAGATTCTTAATTCGAATCCCAACCTTCTTGGCTTGCCCTATTGCTTTGTATCGTAGGAACACTTTTCCTTCACTAAAGACAACATCATAGCCTCTATCCTCTAACATTGCAACTGAGATTAAATTGTTATTTAAACCTGGAACATGCACAACATATTTTAGATTAAAAATTTTACCTGACGCCCTCTGAAAGATAATGGTACCAATGTCGGTCGCACTGTATCTTCCATCGTCGCCCAACTCAACATGCATATGGAGGTCTTTCTCCACCAAGTCACTAAAAAATTTCTCATCTCCCGTCATGTGAAAGGAAGCACCACTATCAAAGCACCACCCCAATCCCAATGCACTAGACACCATGCATGTGATCAATGAGAAGTGAAGCTCAAATTGTGAGGCAAGAGCCTCACCAGTTGCAGCTCCAACAACCATCTTGTTCTTCTTCTTGTGTGGAAAATTTGTGGCAATTTGTCCAAACTCGCGACAATGAAAACACTTCACTTTGGACATGTTGTGCTCCTTGCCATCTTCACCGGCCTCAGATCTAGAACGGAATTTCTTCCCCTTATTCTTCTTTGCCTTGGCAGCCAAAGCACAGTATTCTTCGTCATCATTCTTTGATGAAGATCCATCCCTGGTGTTCCGCCTTATCTCCTCCTGCACTAGATCAGACCAAAGTCGCTCCCAATCTGACAGTTTCTCCCGTCCATTAACAAATTCTTCATAACTGTGCCAACTCTTCGAAAGCCCAAGGAGAGCCAAGCTCACCAAATCATCATCAACAACACTGACTCCTACACTCCCAAGCTCATCCCTGCATTGGACAAACTTTTTCAAGTATATTGGAATAGTGTCGTTCTTCTCCATCTTGATTTTTCTGAGTTTATCCTTCAGCACCAATTTCCTATGTCGCTGTTGCTTTGGAAAAGATCTGTCAGAGCCTTCCACATTGCAAATGGAGTGGCTTTCCCATGAAGGCTTGACACAATATGGTCTTTCACACCTTCCAACATAATCCTCCTCACCCTTGCTACTTTCTTTTTCCATGCATCAAGTACTGCAACATCCGCCGAAGTGGGCTTAGGAACATCGCTATCGATGAACTCCTTCAAGCCATTATCTTCAAGCACCACCTCCATCCTGTCCTTCCAGACTATGTAGTTCGAGTTGCCCTCGAGTGCATATTCCAACCAAAACCCATTGAAAGCCATTTCAATGTATCCTCAACTGTCGCACCAAGAAATTATTGCAGCAATTTCGAATTGTTCCACTAGCACACAACTCAGCACCGCTTCAATATTGCAATCTCCAGTGATTAACACTGCTCCTATAACATGTAAAAATTTATAAACACAATAATGTATTTCCAGATTATCCTGATCTAACAATTTAATCTTATGTTAAATATAGAATCCTTCCACTTAATTCTTTGCGGAAATTAAATCGCCAATTGCAAAACACATATGAAGCAAATCAGTCACACATAAAAAAGATGTTTTACCAAGAAATCTTAAAGCTAAAAACCCCAACTATAATATACTATGTATATCAATGGAGCATGAAACAATCTCATATATCTCATACAAAGCTCAACTCATAGAGATCTCAGTACAATATACAATCATCTCACACTGTCTTGCAGAAATTTGCACCTCCATGCACCAATTTCTTGCCTCCTGACAGCCTGCCTTTACTGCACAATCCCTGCTAAAGAAGAACCCTAAATGAATTCGACCTTACCTTGCCTTGACTGAGAAATCCTCATAATAATCTCCAATGTGTGTGTATATGCATTGAATGCATCACTATAGTCACAACTGATAGTCAAACACACCCTTTCACATATCTCTCCGCTGGGTCTCCACTGGATCTGACATGCAAGTAGTTAACTGCTATATTTCTTCAGTTGCAAGTAAGACACTACTTGTGAATTAATTAAATAATTAATTCACTCATCTATCACTAGTGTATGTTCAGTTACAACTAGCACAACTGAGTTAAACTAAATAACAACTCACATAACTACTCTTCCAACTATGTTACAACTTGCCACTGTCAATTATAACAAAGTCCTCCATGCATGAGTCACCAACCACCCTAGGAATTGCGTAATTCCTTCAGCCCACTGATGTGCCACATTTGTTCACTGAAATAAAGTGCTCCAAGAGAATAATTTACTATTTATTGTCTGATTATTATTAAGGGCTAATAATAATCGACATGCATTCTATTTTTAGATTAGCGATCTATAAATAGACTTTTCCCATCTTCTAAAAATAGAAATTCATCCAAAGATAGAATTTTCTCAACCATCTAGAATCAGCATCCTGCTAATTTTAGAATATGCTCACCATTCTAAAAATAGACATACACCTAAAAATAACCTGTGTGTGCCCCACCTAGTTTAGGTGCTTATTTTTCACTAGGATCAAGGATGATGTTTCTAGATGCCACTTTCACTGTTTCTTGTTGCAAACTTCAACAGTGACTGAGCCATCTTACTTTAGGAAGCAGTGCAGGAGCCCACATGGGTAGATGCAATGGTGGAGGAAAATGACTCCAGTGTCAGAAACAGTGCTTGGGAAATTGCTCCAAGGCCGGTTGATAAATCAGTGGTAGGTTCAAGATGGATCTATAAGGTAAAGCAAGCTGCTGATGGGAGTGTTGAGAAATACAAGGCTAGATTTGTGGCCCGGGGCTTCTCACAGATCGAGGGGATTGATTATGAAGAAACCTTTGCACCTGTCGCACGATATTCTTCCATAAGGACCATCCATGCTCTCTCAATGCAGATGGGTTGGCACATTCATCAGATGGATGTGAAGACCATGTTTCTCAGTGGGATCATTGAGGAAGAAGTGTACATTGAGCAGCCTGAAGGATTTGAGATCTTCAACAGCGAGTCGCATGTGTGTAGACTCAAAAGAGCGTTGTATGGGCTGAAGCAAGCACCCAGTGCTTGGTACACTCGGATCGAAAACTATTTCACTGGACTTGGCTTCACCAAGAGTGAGGCGGATGCAAACCTATACCAGATTGTGGTGGAGGTTAAGATTTTAATCATTGTTCTTTATGTTGATGATTTAATACTGACTGGTGATGAGCAGCTGATACACTCATGCAAGGAGGACCTTGCAAAGGATTTCAAGATGAAGGATATGGGCCTCCTTCATTATTTCCTTGGATTGGAAATATGGTAGCAAGATGGTGAACTTTTTGTGTCTCAAGGCAAGTATGCAAGGGAGATACTGGGTAAGTTTCACATGGAGAGCTGCAAACCCATGGATACTCCTCTTCCAGGAAACTGGAGGAAAGAGGATGCTACATTTGAAGAGGTAGTGGATGCTACTGTCTATCGACAGTTGGTGGGTTCGCTAATGTATTTAGTAAATACAAGACCAAACATATGCTATGCGGTGAACCAACTTAGCCAAGCGATGGTTAATCCTACCAAGCTCTTTTGGAAGGAGGGAAATCATGTCCTGAGATATTTCAGGGGCACATTTGAGTATGGCTTATGGTACAGTAAGAAGGATGAGGTGAAGTTGCATGGCTTCATGGATGGAGATTGGGCGGGCAACCTAACGGATAGAAAGAGCACATCAAGAGGGGTCTTTAGTATCAGATCTACATCTGTTTCTTGGTACAACAGGAAACAAAGATTCGTGGCACTCAGTTCAGCGGAAGCATAATACATGGCAACAATTCAAGCTTCATGTGAGGCTATCTAGATGAGAAAGATCCTGGTTGGTTTTTTTGGTTCTCATTTAGATCCTACAGTGATTCATTGTGATAATCAGAGCTGCATTAAACTCTCGATTAATCCTGTATTTCATGATAGATCTAAGCATATATATATCCGGTATCATCATATCAGATATTGTGTGCAGCGGAAGATCATGTTGCTTCAGTACATTCCTACGGAAGATCATGATGCAGATATTCTGGCGAAGGTGCTCACCAGGAGCAAATTCGAATACCATAGAGAGAATATCGGGGTGAAGGATAATCTCTTTCTTGTTGAGAGGGAGTGATGAGATTCAACAAGATGATGATCCTAGTGAAAATTAAGCACCTACACTAGGTGGGGCCCACAGGCTATTTTTAGGTGTATGTCTATTTTTAGAATGTTGAGCAAATTCTATTTATAGCGGGAGTCTATTTTTAGAATGGTGAGAAAATTATATTTATAGATGAGGTTCTATTTTTAGATGCATGTGTGAAGTCTATTTATAGATAAAAATAGAATGCATGACGATTATTATTATCTCTTAATAATAATTGGACAATAAATATTAATCTATTCTCTTGAAGCACTTGATTTCAGTTAACTGAAGTGGAAAACCAGTTAGCTGAAGGAATTTAGAGTTCTAAGGTTGGTTGGTGGGACATGCAAGTGGAATTAGTTTTAACTGAGTGATTCGAAGTTGTACACAGAGTTGGATGTGTAGTTATGTGAGTTGTAAAGTAGTTTAACTTAGTTGTGCTAGTTGTAACTAGTTGTAACTAAAGATACACTAGTGAGAGGTCAATGAATTAAATATTAAATTAATTCATATGGATTGATCTCACATGCAACTAAATATTTACTACTGTTAACTACATGCATGTCAAATCCAGTGGAGACCTAGTTGAGAGATAGGTGAAAGGGACAGTTTGACTATCAATTGTGACATTAGTGGGTGCACTCATGCAACCACACACACATTGGAGATGCCAATGAGGATTGCATAGTCAAGGCAAGGTAGTATCTCATTCATTCAAGGATTGTGATCAGCAGGGATTGCGCAGTGGAGGCAGGCTGTCAGGAGGCAGTAAATTGGCGCATGTATTTGCCAATTTTTGTATGACAATGTGAGACGATTGGATATTGTACTGAGAGCTCTTGGATTAGAGTTTTGCATGAGATTGTTTCATGATCCATGATATATACATAATATATGATAGTGTGGTTTTTATCTTTATGTTTTCCCAGTAGAGACATATGTGTTATGTGTGATTGATCTTTCTTCATGTGTTTGCAATTAGCGATTAAATTTCTGCAAAGATTTTAGTAGAAGGATTATGTATTTAACAGTGGCATGTAATTTTTAGATCAGGAGAATCCAGGCAATACATAATTGTATTAAAATTTCTACACAAAATAAGCAGAAGCAACATTAAGCATGCCACCAGAGGAAGAAGAAATCCATGAAGAGATGGATCCCAAAGAAGAAGAAAGGGTGTTCATGAAAGCATTCCTTGACATGACTGAGATGGTGAGAATGCTTTATCAAGAAAGGAATGAGAGACTATAAGGAGAAGGATCCAAACTTCACAAGGAAGGACAAGGATCATCAAGAGGTCAAAATGATGAAGATAAATCAAAGAAGGGCAATGGAGGAAATGGAGGTAGTGGAAAGTCACCATCCTCAACCTCATCATCATCATCCTCTACTTCATCTTTAGTATATCAGCCACACAAGTCAAAGAACACTGGTAAAAGTCCTTTTCTAAAACTCGATGTTAAGTTTGAATTAGAAATGTTTAATGGTGAAGTCAATGCAAAAAGTCTTGATAATTGGATTAGGTAATTGGAGGTCTATTTGAGAATTCAGAACCCTGATGATGATGATACCAAAATCCAACTAGCTTCTTTGAGAATGGAAGGTGCAACACTTGTAAGAGGAGATCAAGAAGCATGGTAAGATTATCATATCATGGACTGCTTTCATTACTGCAATAAAGCAACAATTTTATCCATTAGCTCATATGTAGAAAGCCATAATGAACTGGAAAAATTTTAAACAATTGAAAGGACAAAATGTGCAAGAATACACCCAAGAATTTAGGAGAAGAGCTCTCTTATTAGGGGTAGATTTGCAAAGCCAAGATGCTTTTCTCAAGTACATAGGAGGCTTACATAGCTACCTAAAACATATTATCCTCATGCTTAACCCTACAATTTTAGATGAAGTTTGTGTTCAGGCCACACATCTAGAAGCTAGAGGGAAAAACATTACTGATGAGGGTAGGAAGAAACCTTTTAAGGGGAAAAACAAAGAGAATACCTCAAAAGGTAAAGGCAAAAAGAATGCATATGTCAAGAAAGAGGGAGAAAAGGTGGTCTATAAACATTGTTCAAGAGAAGGCCATAATGAAAATCAATGTTGGAAATTACATCCTGAAAAGAGACCCAAGTATAACAACAACAAAGGGAAACAAAAAACTGCAGCTACAACTCAACATGATTTAGGAGAGGATTCAGGTGATGAATCTAAAATTACAACTTTCAGATTGAAGAACATGAAGGGGAAAGAAATTGAAACTAAACCCAGTACTAGTATATCAAACTGTCACATACAAGCTCCAAATGAAGAAGAGAGAATTGAATTGTTTCATGTGAGGGTCATATCCGAACATACCAGGATTGACACATTGTTTGACAATGGGCCAAAAGCAAACATAATCTCTGAAGACTTGGTCAAGAAACTTAATCTTGAGACCATTCCACATACAAAACCATATCCACTTAGGTGGATTTGTAAGGATGCAAATTTACAGGTTTCAAAGAAGTGCATATTGCGGTTTGCAATAACTGCACATTTTGTTGACACAGTTGACTTAGATGTGGTTCCGCTTGATATTACAGGTATTGTGTTAAAAAGTCCTTACTTGTATGATAGGAAAGCGATCTTCCATCACCATGAGCACAAATACCATTTATTAAAAGATGGCAAGGAGTACATTGTTAGAGCACATCACAAGAAGACTAATAATGCTATGGTAAATGTTGGATAGGTAAAAAGGCTTGTAAATTCAAGTAAGAATTTTGTTCTTCTAATGATTAAGCCTAAAGCTGATGTTAATCATGAATCATTTGAGGATTGTGATCCTAAGTTGAAATCAGATTTATATGATGTAGTTGATGCACATCATGAGATGTTTCAAGAGCCAACAGGATGACCTCCAAAAAAGGAGATTCAACATGAGATTCAGTTGCAACAAGATTGTCCTCTTCCAAACATCAGCATGTATCACATGTCGATAATGGAGAATGCTGAAATAAAGAGGAAAATCAAGGACATGTTGGACAAGGGACTCATAAGGCCAAGCACTTCACCATGCGGTTCACCCATAATCTTGATTCCAAAGAAATATGGGACTTGGCGCATGTGTGTAGACTTCAGAGCTTTGAACAAGATAACGGTAAAGAATCGATAGCCACTCCCAAGGATAGATGATTTACTTGATCAGCTGAAAGAAGCAAAGTTTTTCACTAAGTTAGATTTATGAAGCGGATATCATCAAGAAAGAATTGCAGAAAGTGATATATGGAAGACTGCATTCAAAACCAAACAAGGACTCTTTGAGTGGTTGGTTATGCTATTTGGTTTGTGTAATGCACCAGCAAATTTCATGCGTGTTATGGATAATGTTTTACGTCCATTTGTTGATGAATTTGTGATTGTGTATTTAGATGATATACTGATTTTCAGCAAAACAAGAGAAGAACATGTGTTGCATTTAAATAGGATGCTTGATGTTTTGAAGAAAGAGAAATTACTTCTTAAGATGTCAAAGTGTGAATTTGAAAAGACTTCTTTGGTTTATTTAGGACACATTATAAGAGGAGGCAAGTTGAGAATTGATCCTTCTAAAGTGGAAGCCATTTTGAATTGGCCCACTCCCAAAACAGTAACCGAGGTAAGAAGTTTCTTAGGCGTAGCTCAGTATTGGAGAAAGTTTATTGCTAATTTTTCTGCCATAACAGCTCCTATGCATGCAGTGACAAGTGTGAAGAAAGGCTTCCAATGGGGAGGCAAACAACATCAAACTTTTGAAGCTTTAAAAGACAAGATCGGTTCAGCTCCATTCCTTGCATTACCGAATTTGAGACAGCCATTCGAGATACAAACCGATGCTAGTGATTATGCCATGGGCGCAGTACTTTTGCAGCATGGTAAGCCTATCGCTTTTCATTCTGAAACATTAAATGGTGTTGTAACTAATTATCCTACATATGACAAAGAGTTGTATGCATTGGTACAAAGCATCAAGAAGTGGAAACACTACTTTATGGGTAAAGAGATGATTATACATACCGATCACCAACCATTACAGTACTTGCAGTTGGAAACAAAATTGCAACAATCACGACATTTCAGGTGGATGGGTTTCCTTCAACATTTTGACTTGGTTATAAGGTACAAGAAAGGTATTTTCAATAATTTTTTTGATATGCTTTCAAGGCCGATCATAAGTGCTTCTAATTTACTTAAAAATGATTCTATTGTACATGAGAGTTACATAGAACAATATGCACATGATGTTGATTTTCAAGATGTGTATGCTAGTTTGAGTGAAGGGAATTAAGTTGAGGAAAATTATTATCACATGCATAACAATTTTCTGTTTCATTTGGGCAAGCTGTGTATACCACAAGGAGAGAGGCTTAGTGTCATGAGAGAGGCTCATTCGTCTCTTATTATTGGACACTTTGGGGTAAGAAAACAATGGCGCATCTACAGAGGTATTGCTATTGGCCTCGCATGATAGATAGTGTGTCACGTTTTATAAGAGGTTGTTCTATGTGTGCAACAAGCAAGCCTAGCAATAGGAAGCTTTGGTTGTACATGCCACTACCAGTACCATCAAGGCCATGGGAGAGTGTATCCATGGACTTTGTTGGAGGTCTACCTATCAGTTAAGAAAACAACATGATTATATTTATGTAGTTGTGGATAGATTCAATAAAATGTGTATACTTATCCATGTAAGAAAACCATTACTGCTGAACAAAATGCTGAAATTTAATTTCAACATGTATGGGTTCATTATGGATTGCCAACTTCTATTATTAGTGACAGGGATTCCAGGTTCATTGGGAATTTTTGGTCCAATCCTTGGAAGATGATGGACACAAAGTTGAAAGAAGGTACTGCTTTTCATCTACAAACTGATGGCCAAACCAAGGTGCTGAACAAAATTGTTGTGCATCTATTGAGAGGATATTGCAGCAAACATCCCAACTTGTGGGATGAAAAACTGCATTACATTCAACACGCTTACAACTAGGCAAAACACTCTTCTAAAAATACTTCACCTTTTGAAGCATGCTTTGGGTATTTGTCGAAATCGCCATTAGACTTCATCTTTGAGAAGGATGTTGCAATTGATGGGCATAGTGATATTGACAAGGCTTGAAATTTCACTGAGGAAATTTAGATTATTCATCAACAAGTTCAAGAACAACTTGAGAAGAGTCAAATAAAATACAAGGAGAGGCATGACAAACATAGAGTTGATCACAAGTTTCAAGAAGGAGATGAGGTATGGTTGCACATAAGTAAAGAAAGGATGCAAGGAGAAGGTAAAAAGCTCAAGCCCATTCGCTATGGTCCATTCAAGATCATAAAGCAAGTTGGTAACAATGCATTTCAACTTGACTTGCCTTAATATATGCAAATGTATTCAATTGTTAATGTTGAAAACTTACGTTTGTATGAGCCACCTTTGATCGATGATCAAGGAAGTGATGTTCAGTTGCCTTCTATTGAAGATTTCTCGCCAGAATTTCTAGATGAGCTCAAGGAGGATACCATTTTTGACAGGATGACAAGAGCATCTAAGAGGGGAAGTGTCGACTACCTTTGAGTTGGGCTCAAAGGGAAGTAAGCCAAGCAAGGAAAAGTGGATGGAAGTTGGAAAGGTGAGGGAGCTGTACCCTCATCTACTGAATAGGTAATAAAAGTCTTTTGGAGTCCAAAAGCTTCCCAATGGGAGGTGTGATCAGGAGTTCATGAATTTTTCTCAAAATTGAAAATGCTCGAAACTGTACCGAACCTGAGCAATCTGGTAGATCTCGTCGTTTTGATTCTGGCGCCTCGAATGGTTCGAAAAACCGATGTCGTATGAGGGATATATCACGTTCTGATCGTTTTCCCAAATAGTTAAAATTTTGTGACAGGGTTGACTGGGATGCCCAGTCAGCATGCAAGTACAGTTAGCAAAAATGAGAATATTTCAGAGAATATTCCCTTTTCTAAACCAATGGTGTTTCGCCACATGGTGCATTCAGGATCGTCAGATTTGGTTGTATGTTTGATTTGATGGACCTATGGATATGTGACATGTGGCCAGCCCGGAGGCTGCCACGTATCCCTTGTACGGTTTACCAAAATTATTGTTGGGTTCTGGGGGGTTCAACCTCGTGACCTCCGGCGCGCCCGCATGACCCTCCACCAACTCTGGTATACAATGTTTCTTACCCCATTAGGGCGCCGGATAAATTTAACGTGTTAAGCTTTGCAAGTTTGGGGGGGGGGACTGCTAGTGGCCCTGATTGGAGTGGTCACATGTTATATTGAAAACCGTGACATATATTACAATGAACTATGGATAACAGAACCATAACTGTTGGAAATACTGAGAGGGGGTCAAATCAATATTCCTTTCAATTAAAGCATTAGTTAATCTTCAATTATTACCAATGTTTGTACAATGATAACAGTAAACAAAAGGAACACACATGCACATAGTTTTTAAGGTGGAAACCCTCTCCGGGACAAAAACCACCTGAATGCTTTTCTAATAATTCTTTAATATTCAACTCCGACTGAAAATAAAGCTCCAACTTCCTAGAATCTAGAAAAGCATTCTTCTCTAGCTCCCACTAGATGGACACTCCAACGCCCAAGATTCTTCAGTATTCAACTAAACGGATGCCCCAAAACGCAATGAACTACAACTCACCCTAGCACCACCCTATGTAATATTCCTACTTAGCCTAAGCTAAGAGGAATATGCAATTTTGTCACTTTTTCTATTGCATGAATACATGAATAAAGGAGGACATGTAAAACTCCTAAAAGAATGAATAAATCAATGTCCCATATGAACATGGATAAATATGGGCTATGTAAATAGATCACTTGCAGGTGTGAAAGGGGTTGAGCTGTGAGACTGGGTCAACCTTGATCAAATCTACAGCGCTGTCTAGATACAATGTACCTCATGAAGGGACAACGCAGTTCTAGAAGGAGGCCCCTCATGTGAAAGGAGCTAACTTATCAAGGTGGTTTAGGGTTTGCAAAGGATTTCATCTTATAAAAGGAAGGAGAAGGCAGCAAGAGGAGGTTGTTGATTGTCTATATTTCTGAGTATCTTGTTTGTTTAGACAAATACCATTCTCTGTTGTTCAGTGGAGAATAGTGCTGCTTAGCACTTAGAGTTCCTATGCAGGGATTTCACCTCTTCCATTGAGGATCCTTGGAGGATTCTTGCTGATTTCACCCACTATCAGGCATTTGGCCAAGCTCTACTTCCAACTACAGCAGAAATCCAGTGAGGGTTTGGTTGCTTTTGTAGGTTGCAGCAAGTGGGACTCTAGATCTGTTTAAATCTAGCTTGTATTGGAGCCTCTTCTCAGTGATTGTGTCTTTTAACCTCTTGGAAGAGTGCATCCACTATTTGAGCTTTAGATTTGTATCTTGGCATCAGGCCAACTCTGTTATTTGAGCAACAGCGCAGTTTCCCTTAAGGGACTGCGTTATTTTCAGTAGAGGTTCTGCAAGGTGTTTTGATCCCAGTTTTGATTAGAGATCTCTGGTGTTGGGCTTTGCCTTTCACTTTGGTGATCCATGGATTAGCTTGTTGATCCATGTTTTTTTTAGAGCTGATCCATTTTAATGTAAAATCATCTTCATAAATTTTGAATATTTTGCAGATCTTCCACTTAAAACTCAGATCTACTCTTTGTTATGCATGATTTGGTCAAAACCTCAAGGGGATCTCGTAAATAAGTCTTCCTAGATTATAGATCTGAAATGGATCTGATGTTTTGTCCAAAGATCTATCCTAGATCTGAGATGTAACATTCAACTACTGCAACTCCTTAAAATAACATTGTTAAGCCATTTTGCAGTTTATATATGTGTTGCAGCCTTCTTTTCTGAAGATTTCTTGCTCTATTGTCTCATGTATTCTACTGTATAATGTAAGAGCATCATTGTAATTTTGATTTGCTATTGTATACTCATAAGTTGATCATATTTGATGGCCTCCTAATCATTCTCTCCAAGACTGCGTTATTTCTGAAGCAGTTTCTTGTGCATAGCTGCAGGGCCTCTTGTAGGGTGTTTTTCAGATAGACTAGGTGGTGGGAGATTTGTTTACCACACCTAATTTGATTTGTTTTTGCTCCCCTTTTGGATCTAGACTCCAGATCTGCTGATCTAAGGGATCCAAGGGCTACAAACTCGTCTCCGTGCATCAATCTCTCAGGAGTGCGTTATTTTAGCAGGCTTGTTGTGCAATCCCTATTTTGAAGTATTACAGTGGTATCAGAGCTCCTTTCTTGGCACAACCTGTGCTTTCATTGGAGAATCACAACCATGCTGCATTCAGAAGAAGATGAGCCTCTTACTGAGAGGGAGAAGAGGTATTAGAACAAAATCCACAAGAATTTTGATTACACCACTGAGGATCAAGACAAGGGTAAAGCCCCTGAAACTGGAAGTGATAAAGAATGAGAAGAGTTTACAAGAACTCTTTTGGTGGCCATGCAAGATCTTGCTAGAGATATCAAAGAGATGAGGATGGACATGATGAGGGAATCTCCTGGGAGATTTCATCCCGGGGAGAGCTCTGGCATATCTCACCACTGGACTGGTCAACCAGTGAACCAGCCACAAGCTTCACAAGCTCCACAACGCTCCACTATGCCTGCCTTCTTGGCTGTGGAAAATGAAGAACCAAAAGAGAAGACTACTTTGTGGAATATGAATCTCAGAATTAGAGATTCAAGGACCACTTGAGTTTCCAAGAGTTTTATCACCTCAAGGACAAGAGAAGACCAAGGCATCAATATAGAGATGGTGGGTCCTTCCATAATCATGACAGACATCACTCTATGGGTAGATTATTTTTTCCCAAGTTTGAAGGGACATCCACCAGTTCTTCCAAGGCATGGGTAGAAAAGATGGATATCTACTTTCATTTTAACAAGGTCCCTGAGACTGAAGCCATCAAGATTGCAGCGCTACACTTTGAAGGTGAAGCACACAATTGGTGGTTCCATGGGTTGTCTACATTGGGCCATACCAATGTGACTACCTATTCTGAATTCACTAGAAGACTGGTGGATAGGTTTGATAGAAAGGATCCAGAGGCACCTTTCATGAGCCTTGCAGAGTTGAAGCAATCGGGAAATGGAGAAACTTATATCTCTGAGTTTCTGAGGTTATCTGTCATGGTTCCCGATCTGTCTACAACAAGGAGGGTGTACATGTTCATCGATGGCTTGGATGAACCTTTGCATGGGTTGGTTAAATCTACCAAACCCATCACTTTGCATGATGCCATTGAGAGGGATAGAGGCCTCCAAGATGCCTTGCCAAAAGCAAAGGCAACTTTCCAGAGCAAGGCCTCTCACCTTTCTAAAGGGAAGGAAGAAAAAGCTGCTCCTTTCAAGGAGAGCTCATTCAAGAAGCCTCTTGATATTGAAGTCAAGAGGGAACTAAGAAAGAAGAAACTGTGTTTCACTTGCCAAGAGTCATGGGCACCTAGACACATATGTGCTGTTGGGAAAGCACACTACATAGAAGTCTTCTCAGATTTTGAGGAGGAAGATGAAGATGATGAAACAAGGAGGGGGCACAGCGCTGATAATGTTGAGGGAGATCCAACACCATCTGGAGATGGGGAGGGAGCCTTTTCTCCAATGGGTGGAACTCTTGCATCCTTGAGAGGAGTGCCTAAGTACTTGACCCTAAGAGTACAAGGTTCAGTCATGAATAAGAGGGTATTTGTACTGATTGACAGTGGGGCCACCCACAACTTTATTGATGCTCATCTTGTGCAGAGGAGAGCAATCCCCACTGATACTTTTGAGGGATTCTCTGTTTTGGTCCCAGGAGATAGGACAATGCAATGCATGCAATATGTCCCATCACTCTCAGTCACTATGGGGTCCTACACTTTGGTGGATCACTTTTTTGTAGTTGACATACCAGACACTAATATCATTTTGGGTGTCCAATGGTTGATTACATTGGGGAAAGTCACCACTAATTGGAAAGCTTTGTAGATGGAGTGGGTGGACATGAAGAGTGGTAAACCCCAAATGATCCAAGGCGTACATACTTATCCCTCACCTAGTACTTCCACATAAACAACAGAGATGGATTTGCGCAGTGGAAGCAAGGATCTCACAGTCCCTTCTCTTATGTTCATGAGAATTCTGCAAGGGACATTCCTATCTAGTGGCAAACCACCTGGGAGGCCACCTGATTTAGATCTTGTGGGGGAGGCCTCATAAAGTGTTGCTCCAAATCTAGATCCAGGAAGGATTGGAGCAATGGGAGACCAAACTACAGTGCTGGAGGGCTTGGGACAGCTCAAGAATGAGGGGGATCTTCTCCTTGCATCACTATCACCCTCTCTCTTTCCTAGATATGCACCGTGGGAAGAAAATAATGGAAGGACCAGCCTTCCAACACACATCTTTGGCATGAGTGATGTCAAAGGAGAGATCAGCAGCATGACAGACACTTCCATGGATGTATCATCAGCGCTGTCATTGTTGAACAATGTGGATCTGTATTGGAGATATCAACTGCTTGTAGAGTATTCCAGAGATCTTCACACAGGTATGATACTAGATGACATGCAGCAAGAAGAGGGCTACTTAGTCCAAGGAGGGGTCATCTATCATCATGGTAGGGTCTTCTTGGCTAGAGCTTCTAAGCTCAAGCAGAAGATACTACAAGAGGCACACAAAGAGTTCTTTCTCATCCATATGCATTCAATGAGGATCTATACCCTGATCATGAGGAGCTTTGATTGGGAAGGCTTGAGAGAGGAACTACATCAGCACTTTCAAGAGTGCATGAGCTATGTGGAGTTGGGACAGCCAATAGACTCTATGCAAGAGTCATTTCAACCATTTCTTCTTTCTCCTAAGGAAGGGGGGATGCCCATGCATAACTCCATGTGTATGAGGAACTTTGATGGTAAAAGATCTGATCATGTAGAGCCAACTTTATTTTCTGATTTGACACATCCTTTTACCATGTTTTTGCAGGATATTGGTGGGCCAATAGAAATTTTGAACTTGGCCACTCCCTTGTTGTGCAAAGGGAGATTCCTTTTCATGATGGGTGCTTCCCAAAGGCACCAAACATATCTGACATCTTCAGGCATGTCAAGGTAACTTATGCAGCAAATGTGTGGTGGGACTGCCACTTGCCACACCTTGATCCAATGAAGGCAGGAGGTGCACTGCACTGGCATTACATGTGGGATTTTGAACCACCTCCCCAGGCTCAGATTTTTGTCTTCATATATGTAGTCTTGCTTCCATACTTGGATGATATAGTTGTACTGTTTATGGGATTGGATGGAGGGAGGATGGGCAGTGTGTATGTACCACATGGGATGGAACTTTTCCCTGTAACTCATGATACATGTTTTAGATGGAGCATTGCTCCAGCCATGCTTATTTCCGTTGAATTCTTTGCTCCTAGTGGGATGGACTATGCACACTTTATGTTGACCTTGGAGGAACAATTCATGATGTATTGGCTTAATGAACACTTGGCTTATGATGAGGACTTGATCATTGATGGTGTCATCAATGGAGGAGGGGAAGTACAAAGCTCTCACTCTATTAGTTGCTTGAGGACAAGCAACATTTTGGAGGGGAGGACTGTAATATTCCTACTTAGCCTAAGCTAAGAGGAATATGCAATTTTGTCACTTTTTCTATTGCATGAATAAATGAATAAAGGAGGACATGTAAAACTCCTAAAAGAATGAATAAATCAATGCCCCATATGAACATGGATAAATCTGGGCTGTGTAAATAAATCACTTACTGGTGTGAAAGGGGTTGAGCTATGAGACTGGGTCAACCTTGACCAAATCTACAGCGCTGTCTAGATACAATGTACCTCATGAAGGGACAACGCAGTTCTAGAAGGAGGCCCCTCATGTGAAAGGAGCTAACTTATCAAGGTGGTTTAGGGTTTGCAAAGGCTCTCATCTTATAAAAGGAAGGGGAAGGTAGCAAGAGGAGGTTGTTGATTGTCTATATTTCTAAGTATCTTGTCTGTTTAGACAAATACCATTCTCTGTTGTTTAGTGGAGAATAGTGCTACTTAGCACTTGGAGTTCCTATGCAGAGATTTCACCTCTTCCATTGAGGATCCTTGGAGGAGTCTTGTTGATTTCACCCACTATCAGGCATTTGGCCAAGCTCTACTTCCAACTGCAGTGCAGTTCCAGTGAGGGTTTGGTTTCTTTTGTAGGCTGCAGCAAGTGGGAACTAGATCTGTTTAGATCTAGCTTGTATTGGAGCCTCTTCTCAGTGAGTGTGTCTTTTAACCTCCTGGAAGAGTGCATCCACTGTTTGAGCTTCAGATTTGTATCTTGGCATCAGGTCAACTCTATTATTTGAGCAACAACGCAGTTTCCCTTGAGGGACTGCGTTATTTTTAGTAGAGGTTCTGCAGGGTGTTTTGATCCTAGTTTTGATTAGAGATCTTTAGTGCTGGGCTTTGCCTTTCACTTTGGTGATCCATGGATTAACTTGTTGATCCATGTTCTGTTTAGAGCTGATCCATTTTAATGTAAAATCATCTTCAGAAATTCTGAATATTATTGCAGATCTGCCACTTAAAACTCAGATCTACTCTTTGTTATGCATGATTTGGTCAAAACCCCAAGGGGATCTTGTAAATAAGTCTTCCTAGATTACAGATCTGAAATGGATCTGATTTTTTGTCCACAGATATTTCCTAGATTGGAGATGTAACATTCAGCTGTTGCAGCTCCTTAAAATAACGTTGTTAAGCCATTTTTCAGTTTATATATGTGTTGCAGCCTTCTTTTCTGAAGATTTCTTGCTCTACTGTCTCCTGTATTATACTATATAATGTAAGAGCGTCATTGTAATTCTGATTTGCTGCTGAATACTTATAAGTTGATCATATTTTTTGGCCTCCTGCTCATGCTTTGCAAGACTGCGTTATTTCTTGATGCAGGAGCATCAACACCATTTTTTCATTTGTAAATATGTTAGAAAAGGGGGGTGTGACAATTTTAATATTTTATTAATTAATTTGTTATTTTTAATAAAATAGGAGATAATTATGAAAAGTGAGGATTATGTAAATATTCTTTTATTAAATAAAAGGATATGAGAGAAATAGTTTAGGAGCAAAATTTGGGATTAGGATTTCTATGTATGGGATTAGTTGAGGATTAGGTGGAGAGATATTTTGAGTGAATTAAATGCATTATTTGTGTATAAATAGGAGTGGTTTTTGTGAAGAAAAATACACTTGAATGGAAGAGTGAGAGAGATTAAGAGTGTGAAGAGAGAGCAGGCCTTCGGGCAAATGTAAAGGGCCAATGATTGGAAATCAGGCCAAGGAAGGAAGTTTTATGTAAGTAGTGTGTGTTTTAATACAGCATTTGATTTTCTACAATTTATGCCATTATTGATTTTGTGTGAGATTGAATTTGTGTGTTCAACGAATCAAAGGAAATTCGATCCTTTTTAAATTCTGGAATATTAATGTTGTAAAGGAATTGTGTTTTAGTCTCTGCGAAAGAAGTTTAACCTTGCAGAATCTCATTAAAACTATTTGATAAAGTCAACTGGATCAATTAGGCTCGATCTTCGATTGGTAATTACGGTGGCAGAGAGAGTATTCTCGCCTTTCTGGGTTCGATTGGTCTATATATCCTGGGTAAGAGAAACGAAATTGATCCATGAGTTTGTAATGAATTGCATGTATTGATCTGTGGAATGGAGATTCGATGTTTTATATTACAGATTCAATTCAGGAAGAGGAATGTTGAATGCGTTAATGTTGAATGAGAATCCGGGATCGATTCTCATTTTTGTTATGAATTGTATGATGGAGCGCTATTCTCATTAAATGTTAATGGTATTCTGCCTGCAAAATAAGAATTGATTTGTGAATGAATTGTGGAATTCATGTTTTATATAACGTGGTTAAGAACTGAAGGCGTGTTAAATTGTGTGAACCATGGTGAATTCTATTTTTCTGGAGCGATGTTAGTCCTGACATAGATTGACTTTAATGGTGAATCGAAGGTGTAGCTTGACGTGCCATCAAATGAGGCATTTGATTAAATAAATTGATAAATTGTAATGTGACAACGCACAGGTTAAATCCCTGAGGGAAGAACTGACATTTATGTCAGATTGTGTTGTGGGCAAGTGTAGGACTGTTATTTCAAATACTGTTGATCTTATTTGGAATTCGATGAAAAACGATTTTAATTGTTGGGTCCAGATTCATGTGAAGAAGTTTAAACAAGCAACCTGGCAAATTTATGACAAGCGTGCAGAGGCGATGAGGATGCATAGAAGCAGTGAAATGGTTGTTGAAGGATACGATGACAGCCATCGTTTCTTAAATGATGTTGGAACTGGAGTGAAGCAGAGAAAATTCCGTGCTAAGAGTCAAGGGTGGAGTTACAAACGCTGGAACAAATCTGAATGACTGGTATGTATGGAGTGGCGCAACGTTTTGTCTAAACTGTGTCTATTATGAATAAATTAAACAAGTGATATCGATTTATGTCAAATACAATGAATCATTGGGTTTCATGTGAAAACGAGAATGGAGAAGTTCTGGCTTAGAATAATGGGACAGTCGACACATAGATGTCAAAAATGTTTGAATGGAACGCTGTGTAATGATTGCGATAATTTAATTGATAATTGAAAGTCTCAATTTGTAATCAGAGGTAAAAGAGCGCAGGACTGTATTCCTGTAACTCTGTTTATTCATTGGAATGCAATTAGAACCGGTTTTAATTACCGTGTCCAGTAGCAGTGAATGGAGAAAAGCGTATATATGTATTGGAACTTAGTGTTCGAAAAAACAAGCGCCGAGAAGCCTGATTTGAATGCAGAATACTGTGATAGTGACCAGATATATGAAGGAGAAGTTTGGTAGGCGTTGGGCAATGCAGTAAATTTGATCAGATGTTGAAAGTACCAGCGGAGAATGGTAAGTAACAAATGCATGGTTGTTGATTGGGTTTTTATCAAATCGATTCAGGTGTTTAATAACAGAATCGATGTCCTTGGTGAATAGTGGCGCAGTAATGGAATCTTAAAACAATTATTGAAACCATGAACATATATGAAATGAGTGCATTCATTTATTGAGTACAAGAACTAGATTGAAAAGGGTTCGAACTGAGTTGATAATATGGAATTCACTGGTTCTATAATTATTGGTTAAAATTTAATGAAGCTTTTACATGAATGATTTGGAATTGGCAATTGGGGGTTTTTCAAGATTGGGACTTATGAAATGGTTATTGATTCCAATGAAATGATTTTATTATACAATGGTTTTAAACCATATGTTTCGAAAAAGCTTTCGCATATTAGTTGAGATTGCCAGTGGGTGAAAATTGTCTTAAATTGGAGGTTTTGATGGGGCATTTACTGAGATGCATTTTGTCATGTACAGTCTCATGGAGATCCTGGGTATTGCAGGCTAGCCCTGCATCATTTCTGAAGCAGTTTCTTATGCATAGCTGCAGGCCTTCTTATAGGGTGTTTTTCAGATAGACTAGGTGGTGGGAGATCTGTTTACCACACCTAGTTTGATTTGTTTTTGCTCCCCTTTTGGATCTAGACTCCAGATCTGATGATCTAAGGGATTCAAGGGATGCAAACTCATTTTTGTGCATCAATCTCTCAGGAGTGCGTTATTTTAGTAGGTTTGCTGTGCAATCTCTATTTTGGGATATTACACCGTACCACCCTATAGAAGAATAAAAGAAGAATAAACTCCCGTACCAGGGAAAATGGTCCACTTTACAATGATATAGAATGATGTAGAAGTGGAAGACACACTAGAACATAACTCCAACTATGACACAACCACCTAATGATGATCCTAGACCTCCCGACACCGCCTCTTCAACTCTTGGCAGATAGACACTTGTACAATTTTTACATCGATGCATTTACAATGACTTAGTACAATGATACCTTTACAATGACTGTATGCAGTGCTGCCCACTTGAAGACTTCATGTGCTGAACTTCTTGATGCTATTCTACACCTTGATTTCTACTCTTGTCATGCTACCCTCTGTTGCACCTTGCTTTGCTTTGCTGCCATATAAAGTTTGGTCCTTTGCAGCCCTTGACAACACATGATCTAGATTTTTCTTGCCTTCTAGGATCTTGATATTGAATCTAGTGTATCTCTCTTATTTCAACTCTCCAATATGTGATTTTAGGTTCTATAGTAGTACTCTGAGTCTTCTTTCCAATGCCACAGGTATGATCCAATTTGGATTCTTCAAGAGAGAGTTATGCCCAATCTCTCACAATGACCTAATTATGTGTTGTTTCAGTAGAGAAAACTTGTACGGCATGCCATGTGTCATTTTTTTTCTTCATTCAGCTCTAAAATTGATACAGAGAAAACTACAATCCATACACTATCTATCACTTTTTACAGAATTCTAATCTGATACTCAGAGAGAGAGTTATGACGATTTTCCCAAGGTCACTTCTTTGAGACGAAGTTCAGGAGCCTGCAAAAACACTGACTTCCATAGATCATATCTTCAAAAATATTGCACACCCTATTCTAAATTTTTTACAGAAGCTTCCTTAGGATTTCGGCTTCACCTCATAAATTTTTTAGCTTCTGAACCTTCGTAGAAAAAAAAATTTAGAGTGCAAATGCCACGATGACCTATTTCAGGTAGCGAAATCCCTACATAAGGAGGATATGAGGATCACAATTTATATAAATGCTTAGGTTGAGAGGGGCTTCAAGAAGTGAACATGGGAGGGATTTTAGGAGCTTAAAACTTATTAATTTTTGACTTTTCATTGAACCATGCCACAACCCCATGCGGTTTTAGCCCACTAACTGGTTTTACAAACCTCAAACATGAATATCTCTCAAACCGTGAAGAATTATGTGGAGTGCCATATATCAATGGACACATATCGAAAATTAGAAACCATTAAAAGCATTATTGACCCAAAATATAGTAATTTGGCAGGTCAAAATTCCCATGCAATATTGGGGTAGCCCCTGGTGCTGCTTGGGTTGACATTAATGACAACTACTGATCAAGAATCTCCCCCTTTGGCATTGATGGCAACACAAGTACTCCCCCTGCGATCATGACACCTCTTCCTACAACATTCTCTCTCCCTTTGACATCAATGGAAAAGGGTAACTACCTAACACACCACCATCCTGCGGAATTGTACACACTTCCACTCCCCTGACACACAACCATCCTACAGACCTGTACACACTTCCACTCCCCTTTTATATTCTGAATAAGGAAAATATAATGAGAGCTTGGGAGGATCCCAAGCTTCTGGAAAGTATATTCAAATGCTTCACGAGGTAAAGGTTTAGTGAAGATATCAGTGATTTTTTCTTTTGTACCAACATACTCAAGTTTGATATTCTTTTCAACGACTTGTTCTCTAACAGAACGATATTTGATCGGAATGTGTTTTGTTTTTGAATGCATGATAGGATTCTTAGAGATGTTGATGGCACTGGTATTGTCACAAAATATGGGAATAGGCTCAATGAATTTTACTTGAAGATCTTGCAAAGTTTGTTTCATCCAAAGGACTTGAGTACAACATGCTGTCGCTGCAATGTATTCTACTTCTGCTGTAGATAATGAGATTGAGGTTTGCTTTTTGCTCAACCATGATACGAGACAACCACCTAGATAAAATGCTGCTCCACTAGTACTCTTACGATAATCAACGCTTCCTGCCCAATCTGCATCTGTAAAGGCTTGAATAATGAGATTGTTACCCTTGGGATACCACAAGCCATATTCTTCTATGCCCTTTAGATATCGAAGAATTCTTTTGACAACAACAATATGTGATTATTTTGGTGCTGCTTGGAATCTTGCTACTTGTCCAACTGCTTGTATAACATCTGGTCAAGAGGCTGTTACATATATAAGACTACCAATCATAGATTTGTACAACCTCTTATCCACATCCTTAGATGAGTTGTCTATGCTCAATTTGCAACCTGTTACCATCAGAGTAAGGACGAGTTTGAAATCTTCCATTTTGAATTTCTTAAGCATTTCCTTGATGTACTTGGCTTGAAATATAAATATTCCTTTCTCTTGTTGATATATTTGAAGCCCTAAGAAGTATGTCAGCTCACCAAGTAAAGACATCACTAAATCACTTTGCATATTTGTAGAAAATTTCTTACTTAGTTGATCATCATTGCTACCAAATATTATATCATCCACATATACCTCAACGATTGTTAAATTATCATTATTTATTTGTACATAAATATTGCTATCAACAGTACCTTTCTTGAACCCTTGTTGATGTATATGTCCATCAAGACGCACATACCATGCTTTGGGAGTCTGCTTGATACCATATAGAGCCTTCTTTAACCTGCAAACATAGTCTTCTTTTTCCGATAGTAGAAAACCTGCAGGTTGTTCGATGTAAACTTCTTCTTCTAATTTGTCATTTAGAAATGCTGACTTAACATCCATTTGGTAGACTTTGATTTTTCTTGAACATGCATAGGCAAGAAAAATTCGGATGGATTCCATTATAGCAACTGGTGCAAATGTTTCAACAAAATCAATTCCTTCCACTTGTGCATAGCCTTTGAAAACCAATCTTTCTTTGTTTCTGGTAACCTGTCCATCTTCATTCAATTTGTTCCTAAACACCCATTTAGTCCCAATGACATTTTTATCTTTTGGTCGTGGAACTAATTCCCAGGTGTTATTCTTCTCGATTTGATCCAATTCTTCATTCATAGCTGCTACCCAATGTTCATTCTGGCTGGCTTCCTCAAAACTACTAGGTTCAAAGGTTGCTAGAAAAGCAATGTGAGCTTGTTGTGATGAACGAATCTGTCAACCTTAATTTATTTCACCAATGATTTGATTTGATGGATGGTTCTTTTGTATCCATTCTTTTGTTTTATTTCGAGGAGATTCTTGTTGTTGTTCTGGTATATCTTGATGATCATTATTTACTTCTTCCTAGTTGATAGTTGCTTCTTGTTCTAGAATTTTCTCTATGTCTTTTTCAGCCTCTGTCTCAAGTTTCAAAGATTCTAGATCCTCATCATTATTTGTTAGAACACCATCTTCATCAAATGTAAGATTTATGCTCTCCACTATCTGTTTTCGTCTTAGATTATAGCATTTATAGGCCTTTTTTTTGCACGAGTAACCAACAAAGATACCTTCATCAACATGTGATTCAAACTTACCCAAATTTTGATCTTCTATTTTGATATAACATTTGCTTCTAAATATTTTGAAAATTTTTACATTAGCTGGTTTTCCTTTCCATAATTCATATGTGGTCTTGTTGCAATTATTTCTGAGAAGACTTCGGTTGATAATGAAGATTGTCGTATCAATTGCTTGAACCCAGAATTTTTCATCCAATTTTGAGTCCTTCAACATTTTTCTACCCATTTCCTGTACGGTTTTATTCTTTCTTTTAGTAACTCCATTTTGCTGAGGTGTTCGTGTTGTTGAAATTTGTATTTTTATTCCATTTTCGTCACAGTATTGCTAAAATAATTTGGAAGTAAATTCTCTGCCATTATCTGATCTTAGACACTTTATTTTCAAATCAGTTTCACTTTCGACCAACTCTTTGTAGATCTTAAAGCACTCAAATGCTTCAGATTCTTTCTTTAGGAAACTGACGGCTGTCATCCTAGTGTAGTCATCTATCATTAACATGAAATGTAATTCTCCATCTAAGCCTTTTGTTCTCACAGGACCACATAGATCAGTATGTATCAATTCCAATGGATGTGATGCAAAGTGTTCTTTTGATTTAAATTGGACTTTTGTCTGCTTGTCGTGTCAACAGGCCTCACATAGTGTGTTGGAAGGTTTTGAGATTTTCATCATTTCTCGTACTGCTTCCTTTTTGCTTATCCTGACAAGATTGTCAAAGTTTATGTGACCCATTCGTTTGTGCCATAACCAACTTTCATCTTCCTTAGCTAGTAGACATGCTTTAGTTGCTTCATCCAGAACATATATGTCGTTTGGAGCTCGACTTTCTGTAGCCACAATTTTACCATACCTGCCTTTCCTGATTTCACATTTTGTGGAGTTGAATAGCATTGTGTGTCCTTGATCACACATTTTTCCAACACTGAGCAGACTGTGATTCATGTTTTCAACCAATAGAACATTCTTGGCTATAACATCTTTGCTTCCAAGAGTGACAGTACCTGATCCTATAATATTTGAAGTTCCATCATTTCCAAAGGATACGGTTCCATCCTTCTTCTCTTTCAGAGATACAAATTTCCTTCTATCTCCAGTCATATGCGTTGAGCAACTGCTATCAACATACCACACATATTTGTTGTTTTGAGCCTTGAGAGCGAGAGCACAATTATTAGTCTTCTTCTTCTTCCATGTTCGTTCGTTCTGTGGCTTCGAAGATTCTTCTAGAGGATTTTCAAATCTGCAGTATCTGGCTACGTGTCCAAAGTTCTGACATTTGTAACATTCCATATTATTTCTTAAATGTTCAAATCTATTGATTTTTCGTTGAGCCCTGGGAGGTTCATATTTTAAGGATCTCCTGGAATTGTATTGGTTCCTAGGGTACGTGCAACATTCTACAACTTTATGACCAAATTTTCCACATGAATAACAATAGCCATGAAAAATATGCTGGTACCTAGATGGAAATCTTCATCGAGGAATCATCTTCCAAGGATGTTCTTGTGAATATTGTCCAATGAAGTCTGCATGCATGTCAGATCTCATAGGTTCATTGTATTTTGTTGTAGAAGGTCCTGTTTCTTCTTCTTTGTAACCGAGTCCAGTTCTGTCGTTGTAACATTGTTGATTGTTGATGAGTTCTTCCAATGCCCTTGAGCTTTTGGCATAGTTTTGGACAATTTTTCCCTTCTTCACTTCCTTACGCAGCGAGACTACTTTAGCTTCTAATGCTTCCCTTTCTTGGTTTCTTTCTTCCAACTTCTTTTGAAGTGACTCTTTAATACATTTGTGTTCTTCAACTTCAATTTTGAGACCTTGAACTTGTTCTTCAAGAGTATTGGAATGGATCTTCTCAGCCTTGAGCTCTTTTATAAGCCTAATTGCCTTCTTATAAAATTCTTCTATGGTCAACCCTTCTTCTTCGTTGTTTGATACCTCTTATTTATTGTTCTTGGCCATAAACAATACTCTCTCATTGGCTTCTTCTTCGCTGTCACTGTCTTCATCGGTTGTTGAGCTATCTTCTTTAGAGAGAAAGTTCCTTTTGGATCCTTTCTTTTTTTCTTGCTTGTTGAATTTCTTAAATCCTTTCTTTCCTTTTGAGTTTCCATCACTTCTGTTCGGACATTTTGCTGTGAAATGCCTAACCTCACCACAACATAAACATATCAATGGAAGTTTACCTTTGAATTTTCCCTTACCAATTTTTATTTTTCTCGTAAAGTAAGCATATTCTTCATCTACAAGACCTTCTTCATCATCTCCCTTTTCTTCACACTTGCAGATGCATGTCTTTTCAATTGAAGGTTGTTTGTCCTTATTGGTTTTCTTAGATGCAACGAACGCAGTTTCTAGATGTGAAGTACCCTGTTCTTCATCAAGTCTCATTTCGTATGCTATGAGAACTCCATGTAATTCCTCTTTGCTAAGTTTGTCCATATTTGCACTGTATTCTAAGACTGATACCTTTGGGTTGAATCTCCCTGGTAACATTCTAAGAATATTTCTTAGAATAGTCTTCTCATCAACTGGCTCTCCCAATCCTTCCAGAGTATTGGTTATTTCATCAACATATTGGAAGTATGCAACAATTTTGCCATCTTCTTTCATTCTGAGTTGCTCAAATTTTGCTCTATATATTTGAAGCTTTGCTTCTTTGACATTTGAGTCACCTGCTTGTCCCATACATTTTTGGTGGTTTTACAACCCAACACCTTATGATAAGAAGATTCAATAAGTCCACTGATAATACTATTCTTTTCTTTTGCATCATTTACCAAATTCTTCTTACCTTGTTCATCTGCGGATGATGTAAATCCATTTTGAACAGTGTTCCATACTTCGTAACTTTGCGCCAAGAAATAGACCTCCATTCTTCCTTTCCAGAGTGCATAATTATTTTCATTGAACAGACGTACACCATTCTTGGTATGCTCCATGACCTCCTTCCAGCTGTTAAACTACTACATAAGGAACCAAGCTCTGATACCAATTGTTGGAAATACTAAGAGGGGGGGTGAATCATTATTCCTTTCAATTAGAGCATTAGTTAATCTTCAACTATTATCAAAGTTTGTACAATGATAGCAGTAAACAAAAGGAGCACACATGCACATAGTGTTTAAGGTGGAAACCCTCTTCGAGAAAAAACCACTTGAATGCTTTTCTAATAATTCTTTAATATTCAACTCCAATTGAAAATAAAACTCCAACTTCCTAGAATCTAGAAAAGCATTCTTCTCCAGCTCCCACTGGATGGATGCTCCAACGCCTGAGATTCTTCAGTAGTCAACTGAATGGATGCCCCAACACCCAATGATCTACAACTCACCCTAGCACCACCCTACCACCCTGAAGTTTTCATAGGCTTGAACCTATTGGTGACTTCATGCACTAGCCTAGCACCACCCTACCACCCTATAGAAGAATAAAAGAAGAATGGACTCCCGTACTAGGGAAAATGGTCCACTGTACCATGATATAGAATGATGTAGAGGAATAAGACACACTAGACCATAACCCCAACTATGACACAACCACCTAATGATGATCCTAGACCTCCTGACACCGCCTCTTCAACTCTTGGCAGATAGACACTTGTACAATTTTTACAATGATGCATTTACAATGTCTTAGTACAATGATACCTTTACAATGACTGTATGCAGTGCTGCCCACTTGAAGACTTCATGTGCTGAACTTATTGTTTCTGTTCCACACCTTGATTGTTGCTCTCTTCATGCTACCCTTTGTTGCACCTTGCTTTGCTTTACTGCCCTAGAAAGTCTGGTCCTTTGTAGCGCTTGACAACACATGATCTAGCTTTTTCTTGCCTTCTATGATCTCAATATTGAATCTGGTGTATCTCTGTTATTTTAGCTCCCCAATATGTGATTTTCGGTTCTGTAGTAGTAATCTGAGTCTTCTTTCCAATGCCATAGGTCTGATCCAATTTGGATTCTTCAAGAGAGAGTTATGCCCAATCTCACACAATGACCTAATTATGGACTGTTTTAGTAGAGAAAACTTGTACGGCGTGCCACGTGTCTTTTTTTTTTCTTCATTTGGCTCTGAAATTGATACAACAAAAACTACAATCCATGTACTATCTGACACTTTTTATAGAATTCCAATCTGATACCTAGAGAGAGAGTTATGACGATTTTCCCAAGGTCACTTCTTTGAGATGAAGTTCGGGAGCTTGTAAAAACAATGACTTCCACAGATCATATCTCCAAAAATATTGTGCACCCTGATATGAAATTTTTATAGGAGATTCCTCAGGATTTCTGCTTCGCCTCATAAACATTTCAGCTTCTGAAACTTAGTATAAAAAAAGTTAGAGTGAAAATTCCAATATGGCCTGTTTCAGGTAGCGAAATCCGTACATAAGGAGGATATGAGGATCACAATTTATATAAATGATTAGGTTGAGAGGGGCTTCAACAAGTGAATGTGGGAGCGATTTTAGGAGCTTAAAAATTATTAATTATTTACTTTTCAATGACCCATGCCACAACCACACGGGGTTTGAGCCCACTAACTGGGGTTACAAACTTCAAATATGAATATCTCTAAAACCGTGAAGAATTATGTGGCGTGCCATATATCAACTGAAACATCTCGACAAGTAGAAACCATCAAAAGAATTATTGACCCAAAATATAGTAATTTGGTAGGTCAAAATTCCCATGCAATATTGGGGTAGACCCTGGTGCTACTTGGGTTGACATCAATGACAACCACTGATCAACAGTAACATCCAACGACATTAAACCTTATCCATATCACATGCAAACACTTCCGGTTGGAGCAAATGGTTATTCTGACAGTTTGGAACTCCGCTATCCAATCCGGGTTTCGCTCCAAGTTTAATGCGAAGTTCAAACATGACAACGGGGTTTAAGGGGGGTCGGCATGTGGCCACCCCGCCCCTTAACAGTAAATTTAATGTAAACGGTTTGCGCTGGCGGGAATTTGGAGCGCCACTAAAAATTCAGAAAAAAATGCTATTTTAAACTGCAGATAAGTGCAGTTCTCCACATTTAGTGGAGGATTTCTAGGGGATATTGGAAAAAATCTTAGCCAGGTCAATTTTTGACCAAATTGGGTGAAACAAGAGTCTACCTAGACTAATTTGAGCATTCTGGAGCCATTGGTGCAGAGAAAACAACCATTGGAGGCTTGTGAAAACATGTATTTTCAATTTTAATCATAATGAAAAGATGTACAATCCATTGGGAGCTAGACTAGCAGATGTAGGCCACGAGGGGTGAACAACTTCATCATGTCTGCTGTGTAAATCTTATATGTGATGTTATTTCTCTGTTATACACTGTTGTTTAGTGTTATTCAGGCTTATTTACATGCTTAAAATTGACAATTTCATCTATTTTTCATGGTTAAATTCCTCATTCCTTAAGTAAACAAATGGATACAAATTTGTACATGTTATGTAACTGAAAAGACACTTAACACAACAAACTAATACAGTCTTTTCATATCACCTTGCCCCTGAAGGATGTCTATAGAATCTCAGTGACCTCCTTGTTGTGTCTTTGGCTTACTTGTTTTCCCTGAGCATGTATTTTTGTCTCTTTGATTTGTTTGTGAGTTGGGATATTTTTCACCATTTCAAAAGCCTTTTGTCGCATTGTTGCTGATTTGATTCGAAGTGATTTGTTGTATGCACTTTTCATCACTGCATCTATGATCTTACCTTCGATTTAGTATCAAACATAGGATCAGAAATTGTTTGATTCACAAGTCTAGAAGAGTGTATCCTTTGTCCAAATTCAAAAGAAACTGAAAGTGATTTTCATTTTAGTTTTGATTTGGCTTGTCTTCATCGTTTTGAAAAAGAGGAGTGAAAATAATTTCATTCATGTGTTTTTAAAGAAATTTTTATTTCTATTTGATTGCAAGAAAATTGAAAGGATTGTCATTTCATTTCTTCATTCGTTTGTTTATTTTACTTTCGATTGCATTTCAAAGTAAAAAACAAAAATTTTGTGCATCTTAGTGGAAAAGAGAAGTATTTTCAATTTTTCAATAAGTTGCATTTTTATGGGAAAAAGTGAATTCGATTGAAAATAATTGCATTTTGTAGCTTTGAGCTAGTTTGGGGGCATTATATTTTTTGCATTGATTGCACTTTTGTTTGTATCTCTTCCCTAAATAGTTTAGACTTCATCGAAATGGAAATTTTTCTCTTTGCATTTAGCCTGCACCATAGGATTAAGGTGACATCAATTTTGAGCCAAAACTGAAACTTAACTAAGGATCAACATTAAAATTCACTCAATTACCTTAAGGAGCATTTGGAACTAACGATAAAATTCAGTGGTCTAGTCTACAGACGTGTTCCAACGTCGTAAAATAGAGGATTTGTTGTTAATGATCTGTGTTATAGCCCGGGGGTGATATCTCGTCCCACGTGTTAGCACTCTGTCGGATTTCCGAAGGCTAAGAAGGAGACCAACAAAGGTAACCACATATCACTTTAACCTAGTAGCTAGCCCTACTAGCTCTCTCAATGAGATCATAGAAAAAATTATTGGATCATGGAGATTTTGTGCTAGATATGCAAATTAGAGTTTGATTTTATTTTGAAGGTTTGTGTTGATGGTGAATTAGGTCTAGGAAAAACTAGGTCAAGGCTCTGAAAATCAGATTTGGAGAGATGTAATCGGTCAAGGTAGGCACACACTTTAGCACTTTAAAGGTCTCTTGGTGAATATGGTATATTGATAGGGTTTCAAAACGAGCATGAACATCACGAATTCATTTATATCAGAAGAAAATGAACATAAATGTGAAAACTTCTCCAAAACAGAGCATTGAATCAATGAATTATGCTTATCAAACTTAGAAATCAATCACATAAGACATGGAAATGAAGATGGAAATTAAAATACATTCAGACATATGATAACATAAGAAGAAACAATGCTAAAACACATATCACATGAATCCCACCACAATAGCTGCAAACTCTGTCTATTAGTTCCTGCCAAAATCACAAAATACTCTAGTGTTCCAAACTAATTTCCACAACATCCAACCTTTGGAAGTGATTACAAAATATCTCATATAGGCAAATACATCATAGGAAAACTCATCAGGTCGAGAATCCTATTCAAGGCTCATCATAAATGTCTTTTATGAGTCCTCACCTAAATACTAGGATAGTTGAAATAGTTTCCAATATTTTAGACAAAGTTTAGGAGAGCTTATCTCCTCATTAATTACAAATTTCCTTATAAAGTGAGGCAAAAACTAACCTAAAAGATTAAAATAAACTAAATTGATTACAATACATCGAATTTGTTATAATTTAGTGCATGAAAAATTTTTCTAGACCAAATGGGTCGCACCAGGAGAAAAAGGGTCGCGCCAGCATGCAGAAGGTTCGCACCATAATGCATCAAAAAAGGAATTTAGCAGAAAGGTCACAAAAGGGTCTCACTAGTTGAGAGTTGCTTTTGGCTGACTTTTAGGAGTCCAAACTGCACTCTGAAAGCTGGATCAAGTAGCCCCATGTGTCTACTTTTCAATGAGCCATCAAACTCCAAAAAATACCCACGGGAAGGCCTCCAAAACCTGATTTTTCCAACCTCACTCAGAAGCACCGCGCCAGTCGAAATTTAATGAAAGAAGTATGAAAAAGGTGAGGTTTTCTAAGTTTTTCATTAAAAATAAAAGCTGTCATAGAAAAAACACTTCAAATATGGAATGTAATCATGAATATCTATCCATACATGTAGATAAAATCTCATTTGGGTGCCCAGAGAAAAAGGGTCGCACCTCGATGCGACCTTTTTGTGTGTGCTTTTTTGCAAAATTTCAAAAAAATTCCAACTTCTCCAAAATTTGTTCCTTGATTGCTATAGATGATAGACTAAACATCCAAGGATGTTTTAGCCACCAATTTCACTCCTTGAACTCTTTTTATTGTCTCCCTTTGCATGTCTTGGACTTGCAGTTTTCTCTTCAATTGCTTAATTTTGATTTGTGTAATCTGATTTCTGGTTTGATAGCAGGCAAACATGTGTTTGTGAATCTTATTATCCCTATTTTGATTCTCCAAGAGATTTTCTACGTGAATGTTGACCCTGTCAAGCCAAAATTCCTTGTCCTCATTGATGTCTTTAGCCATCCTCTCCTCAAATGTGAGCTGCTCATCTGTAGGGTTTTGTTCTTTGTCTTTTTGCGGTGCCTTTTTGAGACCCTTAGTTCTTGGCCTCTTCCTCTCCACTTGGTGTTTATGTTCATCAGGTTCAGCCACTATTTTTCCCCTTTCTTGTTTATTTGCCTAAAAAAACCTCCTATCCAAAATCAATTGAATGTTTTCCTGCTCAATAAATGAAATTACAAATTGAGCCCTTTCTAAGTTATCTTGGAGCTCTTTGATTTGAGAATCCTTGTCTTTGATTGTCCTCTGCAAGTTTTCCTGGTCATCATGATCATCTAGGTCAACCAAATCAAAATCATGTTCCTCCTCATCATGCATGAAAGTCTCATGAAAATCTGATGGTGATCCCTGTGGTGAAATAGGCTT
Source organism: Pinus albicaulis (assembly GCA_034641835.2). Classification (NCBI taxonomy): domain Eukaryota; kingdom Viridiplantae; phylum Streptophyta; class Pinopsida; order Pinales; family Pinaceae; genus Pinus; species Pinus albicaulis. The sequence goes on along the minus strand of CM076571.1, from coordinate 287,781,438 downwards.
GGCCCCTTCCTCTTTCCAAGGAGCAAACACAAGCCTCCTGCCTCTCTGATAGATGAGAGCGACCTCAGGCCTAGGCCTCTTTGAAATCTCAGCCTGTTTTCTTGATGAGCCAAGCTCCATTGGCTATGTATACATTGAACTTGATGGTGTTGTTTTGTTAGAATGAACAATGGGACTAATACCAGGAGAAATGTTTAGTTTATCCATGAAGGTTTTCCAAGTGATTTTCTTGACTAAAAGCTGATGCATAACCAAAATATATATTAGGCTATGGTGGAATAGATTGGTGATATGAGGTTGTCCCTTGGTCTTAACCTTTTCAGTCATCTTCACCACACTTCTAAACATAAAGTTGGACAAATTAATTTCATTTGTAGAGGTGAAGTGCATAAGCAACCTAACATGATACCTGTATAATCTGGAAAACCTCCCTTCACAAGTAAACTATTTCATAATGATTTTCATCAAAGGGGCATACTTCTCACGGAGAAATCTGAAAGGAAAAGCATGCTCAGGATCATCTCTGATGTTAGGTTTTAGGAACATTCTATAATCATCAAAATGTAATTCCATGCCCTTAAACCAGTTTTCACCCTGATTTGGAATACCTATGGCTGAAGAAATGATGTCTGCTGAAACACTAAACTCAACACTCACTATGACAACTCTGTCTATGTGAAAATTATGGGCAAAGAGGCTGGTCAAAGGAACACAAGAGGCAACCTCTGTGATCATCTCATAAAAATTCATACAACCAACATTTATAAAACATCTTTTAACTAATGGAGAAGAATTGATTTCACTCAAACTGATTGGCTCAAGGTCAAAAAGGTCGCAAAAAGGTCACGACTAATAGAAAAGGTTGCAGAAGGGTTTTGCCTCTTTAAAACTGTAGAAAAAACCCTCCCTTTCTCACAAATATCCCTTCTCTTTATTTGCACAGTGATGTCAAGGAGATCCAAAGACATATAGAGTAAAAATGAATTTAATTAAGCTCCTGCATAGGCCTTTATGAGTTTCTTTTGATGTCTTCATAATTAATGAGGTAGGATGGACCACCTCATTAATTCACCTTATATTTTATCCTTTTGAACTTTAGGACCTTTTTACAACTTTGAAACTTTAGAAACATTATTACATATAAAAACATAAATTACATTTTAAATCAATATTTTTATTGAAGATACTCACCAATTACCACTCCTCCAATTGCTGGATTTTATGCATGAAATGGCAGTTTGGTGACCTTGAAACCCTAATGACCTGATGGAGACTCTTAACTGAATGGAATCATGATGGAGATGACTGAAATGATGATACACTTAGCTTATTCTATGACATGAACCAACAATTTAAATTTTGTAAAGAGTGGAAACAGTCCTAGAACTAATACCCAATGACCAAAATTGACTTAGGGACCCTATTAAGACATGATAAGAGTCCATTTGATCACTGGTGACAGGATGTAAATACTGACACTAACAACACGTATAGAAGTATATTGATGTATGATAAGTATATTTTGGGCGCTCTCATCAAACGATTACGCATTAAACAACACTACTACGGACTGGACTCCCACGTACCGTCGTGTATATTTGGGGAGACACCATTAGGTTTCAAGCCTACCATTGGTAACCGATTTGGTTGCCTTGTAAAAATGATACACCGAAGACAAAATTCAGGGTGATCGGTTGTAGTACGTTAAATCCTTGGTCATTTTTTCTATAATTTATCACCAAGGTGTGTATTACAGTTCACGAATACTTGGTAAACCTTTATCCCTAGCACACCTTTTTTTATTTGTCTTTTGTTAATTCTAAAAGTAACTGCCCACGAAAACATCTTACCTGTGAAGTTCTCCAGCCTCATTATTTCTTGGTAATTTGTGGATTTTTTCACCTCTTCCTTCTTTGATCTTTCTTTGAAAGATCATCGTGGCTGAATCGTTGAATTGATCTCGTCCTTCCTCTGAAAGATCTCAAGAACCTCCTCCTGAGGTCCCTCAGTTTCTCATTGGGCCCCTTGAAGTGCAAGGTGTTGAACTCGGGATTGTCATTAGTGTTCAACCCATTTCATCTCAACCATCGCTCGACGATTCTCCTTGGATGACATCGGAAGACTCTGAGCCGGAAAGCCTCGAACCGTCTGCACAGTTTATGGTCTTTCTTGAAAATCCACTCTTTGATCTGATTGTGGTCTCGCCTCAACATGCTTATAACACTTTTGATCAACCTGAAATTCCCTTTTGCGTTTCTCTAGTAGCATCTCGCTCTACTGTCTGTTAGTTATCCCCTGACGAAATGGCATCCAATGTTGATGGTGTTCCATTCATGGGCACTCCTCAGGGCACTCTTTAGGAAACAACTGGAACCTACATCTTGGAAGTCACTTCATCTATGTTTCCCTCTAAAGGCGAGCTATTCGGTTCCACACCTCACGATTCAGACAGTGGGACCAAAATAGCTTCCAGTCAGGTTGCATCTACGATTACACATGGTTATACCTCTTTGGGAAACCTTATTTCTAGAGCTTCCAGTGCTACACCTTTATTATTGGATCCCGTTTGGTCGACGAGTATTCCTCCATCTTTCGGCCCATTCGTTTCGAATGTGGCTGCCGCGTCTCAACCTGTTGTTCGACCTACAATCATTATTGGTCAAATGATTGTTTCGATCGGATCCTCTACCCCCTACTCACCATCTACAATTATGGTAGTTCCACCATTTAGTGGACAATCTACAGTTTCATCTGTGCCTCCGGGGTAGTCTAATCCTATTTACGTTCCTCCCTTTTCGGGTGGGGGTAGTTGAATTATAGACCTATTCCTGGGGCAGGACAACCTCACATTCAGTATTCACAGGTTCAACATCCCCTTCAGCAACCGACCGTATCGTATTCGTATGTTTAGCAACCTAACATCCCTTATGTTAAAAAATCGAACTTACAATAGTAGTATGTTCCTCGACCAAACGCTTCTCAGCAGTAATTCTAGCAGCCCCAACTTTCCACGAGTGCTATTGTGACTAACCCTCAGTTTGGTTCTTACACCCAAGCTAGTCTGAATCTCCTTCTGGGTCAATCTGGTCCTCTCCCCAATCATCCTGGTACTCAATACCAGCCATTTCCTTAAGGTTAGTACCAAAAAACCTAGTTTGGGCCTCAGCCTGGTGCTCAATATCAACATATTCCTCAGTACCAGTAGAACCAATCGGGACGTCAGGCTAGACATTATGTTCAGCAAGGACCACAGGCTGGACCCTATGTTTAGCAAGGACCATAGATTGGACCTCATGTTCAACAACAACCTCACCATGGACCCTACATATAGAAAGGTACGCAACCTCAAATACCGTAGGGCTGTTATCAACAACCTCAACAAGGTCCCTATGGTTAGTAATACTTGCAACAAGGTCCTTACCAACAATGGGGACATTATGCATATCTGGGATAGAATCCGCCCTATTGGGGGAAAAATATGTATCAACCAGGTTGGAACCCCTGACCCTTTTCTCCTCATCATCCGCCCTTTCCATTCCTCGCTACGTTGGAATTTATAGATGTGTCAAAGCTTACAAATGACCCCATCCAACATCAGTTGCATTGGCCACCAATTCCAACTAAAATCTCAAGAGATTGTTCAAAATTTGAAGGCACATATGGGGAATACCCCCAAAACCATGTTATGACATATCACTTGTGGTGCTCTTCTAATTCTTGGGTCAACGATTCTATTCGTCTTCGTCTTTTCCAGCGTACTCTGACTGGTACCGCAACCAAGTGGTATATTGAAATCCCTCGAGGAATTTTCTTCGAATTTAATTCCTTGGCTATGGCTTTCCTTACTCATTTCCAGTTACATGTCCGGTATGAAACCAATACCCACATTCTCACCTCATTGAAGCTGTCAATTGCTACTCACATTTCAGATCACATTCGCGAATGGTAACGTCGTCGTCGCCTCATAAAATTCGAGATCCCTGATCAACTGTTGACTAAATGGTTTACGAAATCATTCATTCTTAGGATTGCTAAAGATATTTCCATGGGTGGATGTGTCACAGAAGAGGAAGTCATTTCCAGAGCTCAATACCTCGATTTGGTTTATTCCCAATTTGGGACACTATATGAACTATTGCCTGACGTGTCACGACCTTCAACTGATCCTGCATCATCTCAATCTCCTATTACGCCTCCGGTGGATGGTGTTTTCAAGGCAGTGGTTCATACTGATAGTAGTGCACCTAAAACTTCTTCAAAGTCTAAATCCCATTAGGGGAATTTTGAGGTCTAAAATGGGCCTCCTATGAAAAATGTACAACTAAAATAAACTTTATAAGAACCAATAGGATTGAAGATGATGATGTCAACCATGGGGGATGATTCACCATTTTTGGAGTAAAAAAGTAAAAAGATAAAAAATAATAAAATAATAAAACTACTTTTTCAACTCATAATTTCAACTTATCTTCCTAAGGGTTTAATTTCAAGCGGGAATACTCGTTGGATGAAAAATTTAATTCCTCATCCAAGGAGTACCCATGTTGCATACTTTTGATGGACCCTGCTAAGGGAAAAATGAGAAATACATAAAAAACGTGATTACAATCACGTTTTTTATGTATTTCTCTTTTTTGGTGTAGAAAATTCCATCAAAAGTATGCAACATGGGTACTCCTTGGATGAGGAATTAAATTTTTCATCCAACGAGTATTCCCGCTCAAAATTTGAGTAAAACCTTGGGGAGATAAGTTCAAAATATGAGTTGAAAAAGTAGTTTTTTCTTTTTTCCCTCTAAAATTTGATGATGTAATCAAATCTTATTTTATTATTTCCACTATTATTTTAGAATTTCCTTAGAAGGCCCATTTTAGACCTCAAAATTCCCCTAATGACTACTGCCACTGCAACGTCCACTCCTTCTAGTAACTAGAAGAATCCTGGTAAAACCTCTGAGGTAAATGCTATTCAATATACCGCAATAGATAAATCCCCGAAAAGTAAGAAAAAGGGTAAAGGCAAGTCCAAATCCGATAACCCTAAACAGGATTCGAAGAAGTCATCTGCTAACGATTCTTCAACACGTAAGCCTAAATATCCTTGTTTGATATGTGATGGTGATAATTACACCAAAGATTTTCCTCGACATGCCGAAGTTGGCCGTCTTCTGAAGGGCGCACCCGGGACTCTGACTGTTTTGAAAGAACCTTTACCTTCTTAATAGACGCAAATGGTAGATCAAGCTAATTCGTACAGAAACTATCATTTTTTCATGGCTGGAATGGAACCTATCACCATTACTATGAGATCGAAAGACTAACCCAATCCATCCAAGCCTCCTATGGAATCAGAAGTTAAATATCACCCTTCCTCTTCCACGCCCCCTACCTCTGGTCCTCTCTGGATTGAGTGACCGAGTAGTGACTCCATCATTCGACCACCCCCAAAAGGTGTTCTTCGAAAATCGCCATATAATCCGAATACGAGAGCTGCACAACACTACAATATTGTAGAGGATCTAGCTCAAGCGCCTTCGACACTACTCTATGCTATTGGAGGGATTGATCCCGTAGATTCTAATCTTATTAATTTCTTTCTCGAGAATTTCATTCCTCGCATCCCATCTCAGGTGGATTTTCTAATTCAAGTTATTGTCATGGGAAATAATATTCATTGGACTGTCGTTGATGAAGGTGCTTCGACTTGCATCATGTCTGTCGCGTGTTGGAAAGCCATCATCTCTCCCCTGTTGAGTCAGTCCCCAAATACCTTGGAAGATTTTGATGGTAGGGGTTCTTGGCCGTACGGTATTCTTAAAGCATTTCCCATCCTGTTGGAGGGAAAAATGGTAACCTTGGAATTTGAAGTGGTAGACACCAATCTAAACTATAATCTCCTTCTTGGATGCAGTTGGATGCACGCTATGGTTTGTGTGGTCTCCACCCTTTCTCGTGTCCTTTGTTTCCCACATCAGGGAAATATCGTGACTGTCAATTAGTTGGCTTTATTTTCCTCTAATTCCTCAACGGGTAACATTTTGTATGTTGGGAATACCTCTACCCCATATGAGAACATCGGGTCAGGTTTATTCAAAGACTTGTCCCTTATGGGAATTTTTCCACTCGCCCCTCCGAATGTCACCTTCGTCAATATGATTTCGTCTAGTCACAATCCATGGATTCTTCCCAATCCCGACTAGTGTGAGATTTTTGGTGATGTCATGCAAATGTATCAAAGTATTCTCATGGCTTCTGAGGCTACATCTGGGACGAACGACCATTTGGTTTCCTCTCTGGACACTTATGCACAATCTCCCTTGTTTGGCTCTTGGGAATCTAATGATCCCTTGAATGAGATTTTCCCCATTAATGAAAGTATCGTAGAGGTAATGTCTCTTGAAGAAACTCCATGGGATGATGGACATCATCATTCCTCATTTCTCCCAATCCCAGGTGACATCTCGGCCTATCTAGAATACCATGATTCATCTGTATCGACTGACCCATTTCAGAATCTGCCCTTGATTCATGAAGTGTTGTTCGAAGGGAACATGGGAAATATTATTCCAACCATTCTAATCGACATCTCTGTCAAACTAGGGATTGTCAAGAATGTTCATATCGGTGCATCTTGTTCTGTCGATGAGATCAAGATCTATACTAATTTTTTTCAGGAATTTCATGATGTCTTCGCGTGGTCATACGAAGAGATGCCTAGCATCGATCTGAGTATCATTGTGCACAAAATTCCTACCTATCCGGATTCAAAGCTTGTTCGTCAACGACTTCGTCCTGAGCATCCGAGAAAGGATGCTGCCATAAAGGGTGAAGTTGAAAAAATTCTCAAAGCTGGTTTTATCTATCCTATACCATTGACATATTGGGTCTCGAATATTGTTCCTGTTACTAAGAAAAAATGGACCATTTGGGTTTGTGTTGATTACTGTGATATCAATCGAGCTTGTCCTAAAGATAATTACTCCACTCGTTTTATTGACCAGATCATTGATGAATGTGCTGGGAGTGAGATTTTTTCCTTTATGGACGGTTTCTCTGGCTACAACCAGATTAATATTTCTCTAGCTGATCAACACAAAACTGCGTTTATCTGTCCATGGAGGACATTTTCCTATAAAAATCTCACTTTTGGCTTGAATAATTCTGGGCCCACCTTTTGGCGAGCTATGTTGTATGCTTTCCATGACATCAAGCACATAGTTCAGCCATATCTCTATGACCTTCCTGCTCATTATGCGAAATGTCAATATCACCCGGAACACCTTAGAGCTATCTTTCTTCGCTGACAATGCTATAATATCAGGTTGAATCCTCATAAGTGTGTCTTCTGCGTTGAATCCGGTCGAATCCTGGGTTTCATGGTGTCCAAAGAAGGCATCCTCATCAATCCTCTTAAAGTCGAGGGAATCATCAATTTTCCTCCTCCCTCTTATGTTCATCAATTACAAAGTTTGCAGGGGAAAGCCAATTTCCTCTGTCACTTCGTACTAAATTATGCTGAGCTTTCCAAAGGCTTTATTCGCTTATTGAAAAAGGGAATCTCGTTCATATGGGACAAAATTTCCCAAAGCTCTTTCGATGCATTGAAACGAGCCCTCATTAGTGCTCCACTACTGCATCCTCCCAATTATCACCACAATTATTGCCTGTATTTGGTCGTCATCGACAACACTATTAGTATGGTGTTGGTTAAGGAAGATGACAATGGTCAAGATCATTTACTGTACTACCTGAGCTAAAATGTCTTTGATACTGAGACCCGTTACGCTCATGTAGAGAAACTCGCGCTGACTGCTGTCAATGTTGTTCAGAGTTTTTGTCACTACATTCTCCTGCGCAAAACTTTGGTGATTTCTGATTGCAACCCCATGACTTACATTATCACATGTCACTTTCTTGGGGGAAAGTACTTGAAATGGATTGTCATCCTTCAAGAGTTCGACTTATAATTCCCTGATGCTAAGTCTAAGAAATCCCTGGTCTTTGCTGAGTTGATTTGTGATCTTCCCACCGCGGATGATCCCACTCCTCTTGATGATTCCATTCTCGATGACAGTCTCTTTCTCATAAGTAATCTTGACCCATGGTATGGAGACATCATTGTCTATATCCAGACCCAAAATTTTTGGCTGGAGCTATCTCACTCTAAGTGACAAAGGATTCGCTACCAGTCCCAACCTTACCGTATCGTTGGAGACACCGTATATTGCACTAGTATTGAATCTGTCCTTCGTCGATGTTTGACTCTCGAGGAAGCTGAGAAAGCTCTCAATGACTTCCACTCCGGGGATTATGGTGGTCACATGTCTAGTTATGCTATCGCCCAAAATATCCTTCACGCAGGGTATTTTTGGCCGTATATTTTTAAATACTGTATTGTTCTAGTACGAAAATGCCATGAATGCCAAATGTACTCTTGGAAAGAGCGTACCCCAAGCTCACCCTTGCATCCAGTTGTAACCATTGGAACTTTTGTGAAATGGGGCATAGATTTCATGACTTGTAACCTTGCTCAACTGGGGGGCATGGTTATATCATTGTTTCTATCGATTATTTCACTAAATGAGCCGAATAAATTCCTACATACGATAATGAAGGTCTAACTGCAGTGAAATTCCTGTTCAATCATGTCATAGCTCGGTTTGGTATCCCGAAAGTGATTGTCACCAATCATGGATCTCATTTTCACAATCATATGATGAAAGATCTCGCTGCTCAGTTGGGATTACGTCACGATAGCTCCACCCCCTATTATCCACAGGCCAATGTCCAGGTTGAGGTTGTCAACAAATTCTTGGTGACTATGCTTCAACGCACCATTGGGAAGCACAAACGAGATTGGCATCTCATGCTCTTCTCAACTTTGTGGGTGTACAAAACCTCTGTTAAGACTGCCATTGGATTCACACCATTCCAATTGGTGTATGGTCCAGAGGCCACAGTCCCAATTGAGCGTGAGATTCATTCTTTGAAGCTAGCTGTCGAGCTACTTCCTGGTACTTTTCCAGAAGTGGAATGCTGTTGTACCTCGAGCATCTCGATAAGACCTGTAAGCTTTCTGATTTAGTTATTTAAGCACATAAAAGATGAGTTAGAGTTCAATATGAAAAATACGTCAACCCTCACATTTTCTTTGAAGGTGACTTGGTCCTGCTTTATGACCAAGCCCATGATAAATTGGGAGTAGGAAAACTTGAGCCAATGTGGCATGGGCCCTATATCATTCAACAAGTATTGGAATGAGGAGCCTATTAGCTAGTAGATTACAAAGACAATCCATTCGCTAAGCCCCAAAATGGGCTCTATCTGAAAAAATATTACGCTTAATAATAAGTGTGATACTTTGTACATTAGTGTGCTTTAATTGGATTTTTGGTGTGATTGTTTGCTTTTCAGTCATGTTTCCTCTGCTCACCTTGTGTTCCACCTGGTTTGCAGATGTCTTCGTATCATTACATTGGTTTTGCTGATGGTGCTTTTCGTAGCACACAGAACCTATCTTCCACAACATGGGCACTCTTTTCCCCTGATGGTGAGTTGATTAATTTACAAGGTATTTGTTTGGGTCGAACAACTAAAAATATTGCCGAATATAGTATGGTAATCGAGCAATTATTGGATGCCATTGATCTCAAGATTAGAGATTTGGTTGTTAAGTTAGACTCACAACTCGTTGTGTTAAAATTAAATGGCCATTATTCTGTGTGAAATCCTCAAATTTTGTGTATGTATTTGCGTGTTCGACTATTGGAAATACATTTCGATTTTATCACATATCAACATATTCCAAGATGTTTAAACACATTAACATATATATTAGAAAATCATGTATTAGATAGACATTCAATATGTAAAAACCCAACACATCATTATGATACACAAATAGCTGTAGAAACATGTGTGTGTGTGTGTGTCTATATATATATATATATATATATATATATATATATATATATATCAGGTTTGTCAAGTGTGTTACATCCAAAATCTCAAAAAATGTGTTATGTTACAAAAATGGCTCTTCGATCCTACATCAGTACAAAAAATGTAAAAATAGGGCTACTATCCTTCCACATGGTGCTCATGATAACAGGTGACTGCTCGAATCACTCGTCAGAGTAACCAACGGAGTCTGCCTGGAACCCCAACTGTATGCCTCTGAAGGTGAAAAGGAATCTCATCAACAGTAGCATACTTTGGGATGCCTCTCATAAGGCCAACCAAGTTTCTCTCTAACTCGGCTAATGTGTTTGTTCCCTCTTCATAAGGAGCATCCTCTACCGATGGGATACCCTTCGCCAAATCAGTGACATACCGGGCAGTCTCTAAGGACCCATATCTGTAAAAAAATCATAAGTTTACGTTTCAAAATACATAGCGAAAAATTAAAAAATTAAAAAATGTTAAAAAACATTTTTTACCTGCATCATTCCACTGTGTGCCTGGTGGAATGGGAAGATCTGGATCTCCTCTGAATTCAATTCCGGCATATTAAAATTCTTCAACCACGATAATTTGACAATGAAACCAACTGAAAAAGGTTGTCAGGAAATGCATTTGTTGGCCCCCACCCTGTCAGGGCATGATCTCGCACCATCTCATCAACCTCGGGTCCCTCGGGGCTGGATCATGGATCTCCAACCATTGGTACTGAAATAATGGTACTCTCTCTAAGAAGAACGTCACCATGATGGACCCGTACCGGAATTGTTTCAGCTGCCCTATCTTGCACTTGGTCAACTGGCTCTTCATATTGGCCAGTAACCCCTCGCACTAGTTAAATATCATCGGGACTAGACAATCCACCAGATACTGGAATTAAGATTTTGTTTCCTCATGCAACGCCTAGGCTCCTACCACTTTAGTTATGCAATGAAGAATTTTGTGCAAGGGAAGCACTCTAATGGAGGAAATATCTATTTTCCCGTTCTCAATTTTTCGAGCCCCAAGACAATGTCTCCAGATGAGCATACTGGTACTCTCACCCCTGTGCGAGCTTTAGAGAATTGGATTCTCTCCCCTCTCCTGGAAAAACTTGTAACGAAATAGATTTCCATCACATCTAATTCCAATTCTTGGTCCCCGATGAAAAATATTTGTTGGTGCACATCCCATAAACCAATCAAATTTTGGAGCAGCTCAAGCTGAGCTCTCAGCCCTGATGTTTCGAAAAATTTCAAAAAACCACAATCACGCAATGCATTTATGCAATTTTGGTCTTGCAGTACTTGGTGGTCTTCCACCTCGTGGCCTCTTTCTTTCCATTCAATCGCCACCTTTGAGGAAAAAACCTGCAAAACATGTTTAAAAGGCATTTTAGGAGCTTTCACCAGAGTAATTTTGGAGATTAGCCATAGATATGGGTGGATTTCTTATTTCACAAATCCTCCCCACGGACAGTGTGACTGTTCGAATTAATTCGGTGCTAGCGGCGCACTGCCCTAACGGGCTAAACGCGACCAACGCAAGTTCGATAGCTCGAAACCGCGCTGACTGTGAGCAATTTTGGGGTTTGAAATTCTCCTCCCCATATTCTTGTTTCTAAATATAAATGATAAATGAATGGAATTAAACTGAAGAGGAGGCTTAGAGCTCTTACCTAACACTGACTAATCGCTGAATGGTGTCCTGGATCAACCGCACCATTGATTTGACGTTCAGAGTGAAATTGGGTAAAATGCACTTCTCAAAATAGAAAGGTGAAAATGAATTTATTTTTTGGTTTATTTATAGATTTTTGAAAAAAATTCGCCATTATTTTATTATTTTTCCTCGATATCAGTGATGTTTGCTATTTTTGTGCAGTAACAGAACTTTCACACTGTTGGTGATTATTTCTGATGTAAATGAGTTGTATTTTATCTCTTTTTCAGGCTCAGTAATCATATATGAAAAAAGACCCCCCTGGAGTCAAATTTTAGCTCTTTTATGACTCTCAAAAAATGAAAATATTGTCAAGTACTTGTCATTTTGAACTCGTTAAAGTGAATGAATTGATGTGATCTCATTAGAAGTTTACCCCTTTTTTGTGTTGGGATTTACTATTTACAAAAAAAGAATACGTTGATTGAACATGGTCAAAAGGTTCTCTTAAATATTTTTTTCTACCTTTTCGGATTCGAGAGACGATTTACGAAAAAGGACATGATGGATTTTTCTTTTCATTTATTTTCAAACTCCTTAAACATGAAAATTTATCGAGTTACTCTTTCGTTGGACTTGTTAAATATTAAAAAGATGAAAGAATTGTCACCATGAAGAGACCGAGTTCCTCCTTCCTAGGGCTTGTTAAAATTAATAGGATGGATTCATTCGAAGAATGAACTTACACATTCAGCATATGTTATCCTCTTCACGCTGGCTATAAAAAATAAATAGGTACTCGTTAGAAATAACGAGGGAAAATTGAAAGTGAAAATTCTATGTGTATTTTGGGCAACTTGTCGCTTTTGAACATGACACTCATCTGTGGTTCGTGTTGGGTTGGGGACATCCTACATTCGTCACTTTTCCTCCATGGGTTTTGGAAATCCATTTGTCTCTCATTTTATTACCAAATTTTGTCAACATGACCTCCGATCCTATTTGAGTCAAATGTTGCCACACTCTGGAGTCGTGTTGCCAATATGGTCAAGAGAAGTCCTTTTTGTCAAACATCCTTTTCTTATCTGACCTCCTTTGTTACAATCTCGAATGACTCCTATCATCTTAAGATATCTGTTGTTTCGTGTCGATGGTGTGGGAACCATCATTGCCCTCCTTCGGCGAATCACTTCATGTCGACTTAAGCTCAGTATCCGGGAAGGTTATTTAGAAACTTCTTTTCAGTACCTTGGAACTTTCATGCCTCAATGGAAAGTTCTTTGTGTTCGATGACAGGTTCACATCATTGGCCTTCGATCGAAAGATTTTGCAAGTGTTCGACCTCAACACATTTATTCACGCTTGTAGATTGTGCTATTGTACCTTGAGGTCCATCATCATTATTGGTGGCCTCTCTCGTACCTGTTAACGATTTTCATCATTGACCAGTAATCAGGTGGTTTCTACCATGCTCGACACCAACACATTTATTTGCATGGCTATATTTGTACATTAGGTTAATTGAGATCGTGGTGAAGACCCTGGGTCGCATATGATTTGATCCAGGATATGGGCAGTTATTGAGTGTTCCTGATTATATATATGATCCTATCTATACAAAAGGTTGTGTCCATACCACAGATCCATTTCTATCATCTCTTTAGACATATCACTGCGACCACGCCATTGGTTCATGTGTTATTTGATGCCTAGTGCAAAGTTGTGCAGTCAGGAATATCCATATTAGAGATGTCATATATTGTAATATGTTTGATTTGGTAGGTTTTACAGAAGTGGTATGAGCTCTTTGCCTTGGTTCATAAAGCATTTTAGCCATTACTCCCTGTTCTGCCTTTATGCTTTAGGGGGAATATGTTACGCATTAATTTTTCACCATGCTCATTTTCCTGTCCCTGATCCTGAAATTCCCCATGACAGATCCTGTGAAATTTTTCCACCATAAAGAAATATGTTAACACATCCCCTAAATATTCAAAGAAAATTGCCCTGGAAGATTACTGAAGAAACTTGGTCAAAATCCTAGTTTCCTGGGTCAATGCGTTTCCTGGTGTCATGCTCGCGCTGATGTCATATTCACAGTTCTGGATTAGCACTGCCAGTGCCCTTATTCCTTGGAAAACCGCGCTGATCCCTTTCTATCAGTGTTTCCTCAAATGGAGGCGAAGTTTCAACCTCTAGAAGTTCCAGGGCGGCGAGTTGGTTGTTAAAAGATGGTGATAGAGTCGAGCTCTCTGATTTTAGAGCTTTGATTTCATCCATGGAGGGTTTATCCCTTATAAAGTGGACCTTCCTCCTCCTTTCATGGGCTCCCAACCTCTTCTCCCTTCCTATAAATTCATGCCCATCCTTCCAATAATGTTAGTCTGGTTGGTCATTGCCAGGCTACTTTGAACTCTTGTTCCCTTTGCATCCTCGCATTATGATAACCCCTAAGTTTTCGGGACAAGGAATGCTTTAGAGCTTCGGTGAAGAACTCAGATTTTCACCAAAGGAGGCCTCCAACATCAAGGCCTAGGTTGTAAGCTATTCCTTTTATATTTATCAATAAAACATCTGATGTTTGCTTTATATATTTGTCTAATTGTTTATGCAAATATTCTGGTACTCCTTGATCTGCTAGATAGCTAATGTTTATGATTATTATGTACTGGATTATGTTTGATATTGCCTCTTGATCATCTGAAGGTATTTGTGTGCCATTAGTAGCATAGAGCGAGCCTAAAAGGATCGTGGATCAAGGTAATCATCAACGGATCCAAACGTAGTGTTGGGAAAAAGGTACTTATGTCTCTTTCCTTGTCGCATTGTGAATGTTAGTTAAGAGAGCTTTGCATTAGAAAGTATCTCGTGTTTCTAGACCCACTCTAGGGCTAGAGAGATTGCTTCTCTCCATAGAGGGTATTCATATTTACAATAAAGGGCTGCATTTTCCTCCTCCTCCTTTTTCTTCGACCCACTATTGTTGTTGCCGTAAAGTTTTCACTCAACTAGGTCCCTCCTTAGCTCTTCTTGCTGAAGAGCAACCCACATATCTTACTAGCCCAACAAGGTTTCTATACCCAGGATACCAGGAAGAAAACCTGCCATTTTTATGTGACCGCATTGAGGGCCAGTCTCACCATCACTGTTGGAGAAGGGCTGGACCCCATAGATGCTAGTTGATCATGAGTTTCCTGAAGCCTAAACAGGAAAAAAACAATATGATCCCATTTCTGAATTTGAATCATCCTCCATTTTTTAACTAAGTACATATTCAACTACTTGGAATATCCTTCATATAACGCTGCTAAGGCTTCCCACATCTTCCTAGCTATGTCCTTGCCGTCTATGTGGGACACTGTGATATTTGAATCCATCAAGGAACAACCTTTTAGCCTTCGCCATATCATCTTTGTAATTCTTCAACGGATTTGAATATGCAGGGACAACTACCGTGCTTGTCACGAAAATCTTGAGATCATATTCATCGAGAAGGCATGTAATTCTCACCTTCTAGATTACATAGTTGGAGGCTCCCTCCAGCTGGTCCTGATCTTGAAGCCCGTGAGTTGTCACATCTTCCAAAAGTAAAATGTTGAATCTCCTCCCTTTTATTCCTCCTTTCCGCAACATTGGACTGGATTACGCACTCCTTGCTAGAGATTGTAGATCTACCACCCAGATCTGTTGCTCATATCTCGAAAATTAGAATTCCCTAGCTAGGAATTCATTGAGGAAGAAAATTCCCTCACTGTGCTTCTTCACTCTCTTTTGACGAATTTATGCCCAAAAAATTTCCTGCAGAAAAACTGTGTCCCACCAGCTTTACATTGAGGCTCTACGTTGCTCCCTTTGGCTCATCAAAATCTCGATTTGGAAGCCCTACCTCTCTATTGACTCACTCAGAGGGAGACTTTCCCAAAATTCAGCCCTCCTGGCCTGGACCATGTAATCCTTTGGGGATTTAAACTGCTGCCTTTTGTAGCTACTCAATCTCCTTCTCAGCTCTGGATCTTCTCTTCTTGTCTCACCTGCAATGCTCAACAAGCTTTTATACCTTGTGAAAGTCCCAAGTCCATAATACTACTGTAGCCAATTGAATTAAATTCACTTACTTGTAAATTAAATTTAAAAGTTGTTTACGGATTTCTTTTGTAAATACTAAAGCAATTAATATTGAAAACTTCACTTAATTAATTAATATGCGGAAACAAGAAACTGAGCAAAAGAAAATAATATCACACAAGACACTGTTATTTTTGGACAAACGTCCCTGAAAAAACCCAATGCAAGAAAACCGGTGCAATAGTTCTGAGGATTTTATTATTAAGTAGCAGTTATATATGAATACAATCTTTGGATGCCTTGCTAGCAATCTAGTACATAGAATATCACTCAATAGAAGAAAAATTGTGAGATTACCTAACTTTACAAGTCCCGACTGATCCGATAGCTGAACTGACGAAACCCCAACACCCTTTGCACTGCCTCTACGCATTAATTGTGTAGGTCTGTGTGGGGACATTTGAAGGACTGCGTCACCTCCTCTGCTGGATCAATATGCTCTCAGGAAACTCGATTCCATCCTTCCCAGCTCAGAATCCCAATCTCCTAGCAAAATCTCAGACTTCTGCTGAGGAATGTTGCGCTGCCTCTGCGTGTGGCCTTCGTGGCCCTGCGTCACCCTCTCTGGGTGCTGCATCACACTCTTTGGGCATTACAGTGTCTCCTCTACATCTTTCTTTGCCTCTCTGCTGAGTATTCTTGGCTCTAGAGAATATCGTCCAACCAAAACTGTCTCTGCCCCTCAACTGCATGAGAATACCTCGATCAAAGTTTTCCTCTGAGCACTGCTCCTTCAGAAAATTTGATCTCTTGATCTCTTGGTGCATTTTTCCAAACGACCCTCAAGCCTTCTTTATAGTCTTCTCATTGAGACTTCGACGACCGAGATTAGATCTCCAATCAATGACTAAGATTACATTTTGACTTGATCTTCTCTTTATAGAACATTCACACCCATATTCTATTAATTCACTTTAATTATTTTATTTTCCAAAGTTTAGACTTAGGGTCACTTTAAAATAATTAATTTTCTTAATAAAATACAATTCGAGTGGAATTTCCCCAAAAATTTCTAGGTTATATGGAATACATGTGTCTAAGCCTCTCCACAAAGTTTGAGACTTAGAGTACATCCGATGATGTCCCAAATCAACACTATAGTCTTGATAATGGTATAATATTTTTATTACTTGATTCTGAAAGACCATTATCTTGAGGATAATAATCAGATGAATGAGATAATATAATGCCAAACTTAAAACAAAAAGATGAAAACTTTGAAGAACTAAAGCATTGGCATTATTAGTGGTGATTTTAGCGGGGACACGAAATCTAGTAATAATATGATTTTCAATGAAATCGATAATGACCTTTTCAGTGGCATTCTTAGCAGGAATGGCTTCAACCCATGTAGTGAAATAATTATTAGCAGTCAAAATCCATGGGTAGCCATTGCTATAATTTTCATGAAATTTCCCAATGAAATCTAGACCCCAACGCTGAAAAGGTGCCTCAATAACCAAAGGTTGTAGTGGCAGGGAAACTAGATTATGTTTCTCAATGAACAATTGACAGACTTGGAAACTCTTAACAAAATTATGCACATAGAAAAAAATGGATGGCCAATAATAGCCATCTCTAAGGATTTTGTGGGTAGTAGTTCTTGCAGCATAATTACCACCACAAAATCCTAAATGAAACTCAAAAATCAACCTCTTGGATTCAATTGCATCAACACACCTAAGTACAATGTCCTCAGGATTTCTCCATCTAAGGTCAACCTTCATAAGACAATACTTAGTTTCTTTTAATCTAAGATCTCTTCTCTTATGAGAAACTAAGTGGCTATTACATGTAAGATTTAACAAATAATAAATGATATCCTTGTACCACTCATGCTATCCTAATATTTGTAATTCAAGCGAAGACAAATCATTAACACAAATCAAAACAAGAATTTTCTCATTATTTTCCTTCAACATTTCAGCCAATCTTTGACCTTTGACTAGCTTGGTGGGTCTAATTTGTTGATTTTTGGTAGCATAGGAAGTGCTCTAAGTCTCAAAATTGTTGGGTATGTGTTATATTCTTTCCACGACTAGCCCCACGCGCGGGGCAGCGCCCCGACGAAATTTTTTTTGGTATGCGGTCCCACTCATATGCGGACCCACCCATGTTTTGTGCATGAGTTTGCACATGGTTTTGGGGTACGATGGTTTTCGACCCCTGGTATTTTGTAGATCCGGTCAAGGGAACTACGGTTATGTTCTAATCCAGGATTAATGGATTGGGGTTTATGTATGCTTCGGCATGTATATATATGTGTTGTAACACTAAAAGGAATATAATGAAAAATCAAGCTGGTCGTCCCGATTTGGGATCCAGGGGAAAATCTCTGTGTTTATCTGTTTTATGTTTTATGCTCTCGCTATTGTTTATTTTCTGTTATAAGATTCGTGTGTAGATCATTTCTGTTCAGGGTTAAAACCTACAAAAATTTGTGGAGAGGCTTTGGCATTGGTATTCCAAAGAACCCATAAACCGTTTGTGAAATTCCACTCGTAATATGTTCTATTGTAAAAATTAATTATTTAAATGGGGACCCTAAGTCTAAACTTAGGAAATTAAAGAATTAAAGGGTATTAATAAAATAGAGTGAGAATAATCTAGAAAAAATGAAGATCAAGTCAAGTTATAATCTTAGACGTTGATTAGAGATTTAATCTTGACCATTGATATCTCAACAAGAAGACTATAAAGTAAGGATTGAGAGTCATGTGGAAAGATATACCAAGTGAATCTAGAGATTGAATTCTTTCGACGGAGCAATGTTCAGGCGAAGATCATATCTAAGTTATTCCAGCGTAGTGGGGCTGAAGTAACTTGTGGAGAGAGAATTTTTTTAGCTGAGAATCATCAGCAGAGAGAGGCAGAGAGATGTCCAACATAGCCAGCACAAATCTAGACATGCTGGCACAGAGCCAACACATAGCCATGCAAGGCTGCGTAGTGGCTGAGAGGGTTTCTGATATTTTACTCTCGGATAAGTTCCAGAAGCTGGGAGACGGGGTGTGAGACCGAGAGGATGAGATCTTAGATTCCAGGAGTCATATTGATCCATAACTAGGGTGACACAATGCCTAGATAGGGTAACATAGGGACTGCACAGTGGCAGCGCAGAGCCTACCAAGGGCACCTCATCCACTGAAAGGATTAGCTGGATTTTCCAATGATTGAGTGAGGTAAAACTCACATTATTTTTTCCAGTATTTCTCTCTCTGTAACTGAATAGCCCTTGATGTATTTAGTGATGTATTCAGAAATTTCTATTGCTTAATAATACAAACCCTCAGATATGTTGCACCGTGCTAGTACAAAATGGCCAATTAGTTACTAAAACAAAGACTAAAATTTGTAAATAAACGACCATTTTTCAGTTGGTGACCAGTAGTAGATAATTTACAGTTTTTATAACGCGACCAACTTTTAGTCGTTTTTAGCTTAATCATTAATTGGTTGTCTCAATTTTATCATGTAGTAGTATATCTAGTCATAAATTTAGTCATTAATTGCCACAATTAATGACCAAATATACAAGATAATATATTACTATATGATCACCCTAGAAAACCAATTAATGACCAAATAAATATGACCAAAATGTTGGTTGGGTTATAAGATACTGTAAATTACTTACTAATAGTCATATATATGTAAAATTTAGTCATCACTTGAAACCAATTAACGTCCAAAGAAATATGAATAAATTTCGTTCGTGTTATAATATCTATAAATTAGCTACTAATAGTCATATATATGCAAAATATAGTTGTCATTTGTAATCACAAATTTATCATTTGCATTAGTCATTTATCTTTTCTTGGTAGTTTCATATTCATTATATAAACAACTAATTTAGTAGTTTATATTCATTTCATTTACTTTCGTTAATAATAATTATAAATGACTAATTTAGGCATATATTCATTTTACTTGTGTTCATCATTAATCAATACGAACTACTAATTTAGTTGTTTTAGATTGATTTTATGTGTTCATTATTAATCAACATAAATAATTAATATAATTTTGCGACTAAATTTTAAAAAATGCCATACAATGTGCATGTTCATATAATATGAAAACACAAATTTACATATGTTAATTACAAATAATGTCAAGTGAAACTATAAATAATTTCAACCACAAAAATTATATTATATGAAATGTCAAGTATTACAATATGAGTTTCCAACTTAATATTGGTTGGACTACAATTTACACATGAAATATTGTTTCATCACTTCAAAATATTATCATTGTGTTCACAAGGCATTGCAGGATAATTCACCAACTCTGAATACTTGATCATCAGTCCCTATGTGTGTGTATTATTTGGGATAATGTCTCTAAGGGTATCACTAGACCGATCCTCTTCTCTCTCTATTTTTTCATTTGTCGCTCAAATGTTATTGTTCTCCTCTGATCCAGGTGGATATTGGTGGCCACCGACCTATTCTGTAGAAATTATATGCACTACGCATGCATATTTCCAAGATTCTCCTAATCACACACTATTTTAACTTCATGCAAAACACAGAATCTATTCCACCATTGATCATCACATGCGGAAAATTAAATCAATTGCAATGCAACATGAAACCATAAAAATTCACACACATTAACATAGTTGTTTTAAAGGGAAATCCTGAAGCTAAAAAACCCAACTATCTGTATATAATATATGTCATAGAGATCATGTAACAATCCTCATACAAAGCTTATCACAAGCTCTCAGTACAATCCAATTGCTACACACTAATCAAGCATGATCTTGCAAATCCATGCACTGATCTTTGCCAGTCTTTAGCCTGCCTCTACTGCGCAATCCCTGTGGAAGAATAGCTCTGAATGAACTCGAATCCACCCTATATTGAATACACAATCCTCATTGGCATCTCCAATGAATGTGTGGTGCAAACAATGCAACACTATAGTCACAACTGATAGTCACACTTGCTCTTTCACCTACCTCTCCACTGGTCTCCACTGAAACTATCCATGCACTGTAGTTAACTGATGTATTCTTCAGTTGATTAATGAGTTAATATTTAGTGAATTAATTAATAACTAATTCACACCACTCTCACTAGTGTATCAATCAATTAGACTAGATACAACTAGCTCAACTGAGTCTAACTGAGTTAAACTAAATAAAACTCCACCAACTACTTCTATAACTCCACCAAACTCTGTTACATGAGTTCTAACTGAAGTCCTCCATGCAATAGCTCTAGTAAACCCTCAGGAATAGCGTAATTCCTTCTGTCAGTTGTTGTGCCACATCTGTGCACTTAACTGAAGTGCTCCAAGAGAATAAGATAATGTTTAGAGTCCAAATATTATTAAGAGCTAATAATATTCAACATATCTATTTTTAGACTCGCAATCTAAAAATAGATTCCGCCCAATATGTCTAAAAATAGAAGTCCATCTATTTTTCCAACTTGACCAACCATCCACAAATAGCATCCTGCAACTCATAGAATATGATCGACATGTCTAAAAATAGACATAGTCTAAAAATAGACTTTGTGCCAAAAATCACCTGTGTGGGCCCCACCTAGTTTAGGTGATTATTTTCCAACTAGGATCAAGGATGATGTTTCAGGATGCCTCCTTCACTATTTATTGTTGCAAACTTCAACATATTCCACTTGGGGCCCCACCATTGTCTCTTTTAGTTTTTTTCACAACTTACTATTTTTAGCATTTTTTTTGGGTTCTGAACTTCCAGAGCCGTTTTGAAGCCCCAAACGGAGATAGTATGTTGAAGTTACATCCCTGGGAAGTTGAAACACCAATTTACCCAAAAGGGGCCCATAGTTTTGGTGCTTCATCTCCTAGGGTTAGGTTTTTGGACGTTTAGAATTCTCCATTGTTTCTCCATAATAAATAGGCCCTCAAGCTTCATTGTAATACAGTTCAGAGGTCTGTAGTCGCTACATCTCTTCTCAGAGATTCGCTACCAACACCCTAGCTATTTTATTTCCATCATGTTTGTAAGCATATTTCTGTGATTTGATATTAATGAAATGAAGCCTTATTTCCACTGTATTTCTATGTTTATGGTTATTTATGTATTCTGTTGCATTCCTGCATAAATTCGGATCAATGGTATCAGAGCAGTCTATTTTTTCTCGATCCTTCTTTGCATGTCCCCAATGAGGTCAGGGTATAAGGAGTTAGGGCTCGATCTGGTGGAACCTTTGCAAGATCAGCCTCGCAAACCCCGACGAATGCCCATGGGGGACGAAAAGAAAGATGAGGGAGCAGGAGATCCTATCAAAATATTGCTCGAGGAGGCCCTCGAAAAACAAAGGAACGTGATGATGGATAACTTTGCCCAGATCCTTCAAAGACTGCCCACAGGCGGCGCATCTTCATCTAGTAGCCACTCTGGAGGCACGACTCCCTTTAAGGTACGAGTAAACTTTGACATTCCCATATTTGAGGGTCAAATATATGCAGATGCCGTAGATATATGGTTGAATCTATTAGAAGGATATTTCTTGGTTCATGATTTTTCCGACCGGGAGAAGATTATTTTTGCACTCCTTGAAGCTACCCCCCATCTCAAGGACTGGTGGGAAACCTACTGTGAGAAAATAGATGAGACAGAATCCTCTCTGTTCTCAGCCGTACCCACTTGGAATTCTTTCCGAGATGCCATAAAGGAACAATACTATCCCGTGGGGAGATATGAGGACAAGTACATACAATGGACCACGTTGCGGCAACAAAGGGATCAATATGTGCATGCGCTATCGAATTTGTTCCATACCCTGCGCACAAAGTTGGGTATCAAAGATTCAGAGAAACATTTGGTGCTAAAGTATCGTGTTTGTCTGCACAGATACATTCAGGAGGAAATGGAGTTCCTCGATATCTCCTCGCTTGGTAAGACATACCGGTATGATGCCAAGATTGAGCAGAAATTCAAACAGAAGAAGCGAGACTTTGGATCTGCGAATCAAAAGCAAGGGAAAGGTGCCCCCAAACCGCAGAACAAAGGACAAATCCAAGGCATGGTGGCCCAAGACAACCTGCCAAAGACACAAGCAAAGAACAACACCGTGAAGCCAAAGAAGGACACGGGAAAGTGGTGTGAGTTCCATAAGAGCTCCACTCACAACATAAGTGAGTGTCGGGCCAAGAAGTCGCTAGTGGCCAAGATGAGGGCTTCTGAATCAGACGCATGCTCTGACTCTGAATCAGAACCTGACAAGGTGAATGAAAAAGGGAAGAAGATTATTGATGCGGAGCCCAACACCACTGCTGCCACTACGAAGATCCAGAAGGAGGAACCAGAAGATCTAGAGGAGGCAGAGCGTCTCTTCCACTCCCATATGTGGGTAAAGGGTTCCCCGCTACGGTTCATTGTCGACAATGGGAGCCAAAAGAACCTCATTTCAGCAGATGTCGTGAAGCGGTTGGGCTTGCCGACCACAACGCACCCATAACCATACACCATCGGGTTGCTTCACCAAGGACGGGATCTCCACGTCAGCCAGCAGTGCCGCCTTCCCTATAACATCAAGCCCTTCACGAATGAGGTATTCTGTGACATTGCTCCTATTTATGTTTTTGATGTATTATTAGGCCAACCATACTTGTGGAAGCGACATGCTATGTATGAGTCCTAACCTCGCGCTGTTATTGTTACTTTGGGAAATAAATTGTACAGGATACCAGAGGTACCGCCACCTCCCACTATCTCTTTGGTTACTGCAAAACAATGCAATAAGCTCATTTCCCAAACCAGGAAATTTGTTTTCCTGATGATCCGCCCCCAGGGCAAGAAGAAGACTGTGGCCACGACCTCCAGACATGGCTCCTCTGCATGACAACAACAAATGGACAAGGTTGTGGAGGAGTACGGGGACATCTTCACCTCACCCACAGGGGTGACACTACACTGTTAGGTCAAGCACCCCATTGACCTGAACCCAGGTGCGCAGCTACCCAATGGACCGATCTATAGGCACTCTGTTCTAGAGAATGATGAAATCAAGAGGCAGATTCAGGAGCTGCTACAGAAAGGTCACATCTGGCCAAGTTCATCGCCCTGTGGGAGCCCGATCATGTTGGTACAAAAGAAGGATGGGACTTGGAGACTCTGTATTGATTATCGGGCGCTGAACAAGATCACTATCTAGAATAGGTACCCAGTCCCATGGATTGATGACCTTTTGGACCAACTCAAAGGGGAAAAATATTTCAGAAAAATCGACTTGAAGTCTGGGTATCACCAGGTACCAATCGAACCCTCTGATGTGTGGAAGACTGCCTTAAGATCCAAGGAGGGCCTTTTCAAATGGCTCATCATGCCTTTCGGATTGACAAACGCTCCTGAAACCTTCATGAGGTTGATGGACGACATCTTGCGTCCATTCACCAACTCATTTGTTGTGGTATACTTGGATGACATTCTTATCTTCAGCTAGACTTGGGAAGAGCACCTCCACCACATCCGAGAAGTCCTCCAAACATTGCAGCAACACAAGTTGTGTGCCAATTTGGAGAAGTGCACTTTTGGCATGACCCAAGTTCAATATCTGGGATACATTATTGATGAAAGGGGGGTGCATGTGGATCCAGCCAAGATCCAAGTTTGGTTTAGACATAGCCTCTTAATCACATACATTCTAAATATTAGAGAGCCGTGTTTCTCTGGGTCTGCTAATTTAACTGTGTTCGTGTTGGGATTCTCTCACATCACTCGTCTCGAGTCAAGTCACCAAGGGAGGAGCTAAAGCAAAAATTGCTGGTCGGAATCTTGCACGAAATACATGTGTTCATATAATTGAAATACACGGTTCGTTCCGCCACATAGTTATTTACATTAATAATTAAATAAACCATTTGTGACTCACGCAGATGCCTCCTGACGTTTCCACTTGTGCTCTCCTTACTCAATATGATCTAGTGGCATATCACAAGACATACTGTCCCACAGTTCCTAAAGCACCTACTTATGACAAAGAATGTATTCCATTGTGCAGTTATTACAATGGAAGTATTCAATTCTGGGAAGGAAGGACAATCATCCACACGTACCACCGACCCCTGGTCTATACAGAAGCACAAGTAGTTGCAGAACGATCGCCATCAGAAGTGGTCCACATATCTACAAAAATTTCATTTGAACATCAAGTACAAGAAGGGTAGCACCAATAATGTTGCAGACTGCCTCAGCCGACCACCGATCGTGGCCATAACCACCGTTCTCAACTCTTGTGGGCATGAGACTTCTGATTGGCTGCTTCTCTACAAGAGCGATCCAGAATTCAGCTACACATACAAGGCACTCTTGGGGGGTATGTAAGTTCCAAATTTTCACCTCCAAGATGCACTATTATGTCACCTGGGACACCTTTGTGTTCCTTCAAGCAAGCGTGCCAAGATGATATGGGAAGCGCACTACAGTAAAGTCGCTGGGTATTTTGGGGTTGAGAAAACAGTGGCAGTACTGCAGAAGTATTTCTATTGGCCAAAACTTTGACAGGATGTTGGGAAGTACATCAGATCCTGCACTGCTTGTGCCATTGCCAAACCGACCATCAAGAAGCAAGGGCTATATACTCTGCTACCTACCCCTAGTCGACCTTGGGAATCCATGTCCATGGATTACATGTCAGGCCTTCCTTCTACTAAGCATGGAAACGACTGTGTTTTCGTGGTCGTCGACAAATTCTCAAAGATGGCCATTATGGCAGCCTGCAAGAAGAGTATCACAGCAGAAGCCACTGCTAAAATATTCTTTGAAGGAGTGTGGGTGCACTTTGGGATCCCACAGTCTATCATATCATGAGATCGTGACAACAGGTTCCTCAACACATTTTGGTCCAGCCTCTGGTCAATGTTGGACACCAAGCTCACCAAGTCCACAACTTTCAATCCCCAAACTGATGGCCAGATAGAGGTTGTCAACAGGATGATTGTACACATTCTACGCATGTAAAATTCAAAGCATCCATGCACATGGGATGAGAGTCTTCCCTATGTACAACATAGTTATAACCGGGCTCTCCACGGCTCAACTAGCCACAGCCCCTTTCAGGTGGGATTGGGATTCCAGCCACTATATCCCATTGATGTAGCCATGCCATTTGCAGCTACTTAGGCCGATTCAGCTCATGTCCAATCTAAAGCTGACAAAGCAAACAACTTCATCGAGCACATTCAACACATCCGCCAACAGGTTCATGACATATTGGACAGAGCCAATGCTAAGTACAAGTAATGACATGATCAACATCGGGTGCCACACAACTTCCAGGTGGGCGAAAAAGTGTGGCTACATTTGCAGAAGGAGCGCCTCACTAGACCCCACCGCAAGATTCGCCCACTTCGATATGGGTCGTACACCATCACCAAGGCTATAGGGAACAACGCCTTCGAGCTCAATATTCCACCATTCCTTTGTCTGCACCCAGTATTCAATGTAGACCGCCTTCGTCCCTACTTCCCATCTCTATTGGACACCTCTGACATTGCAGAAGAACTCACACCAAAAGAGTTAAACCCAGGCTGCATGGAATAGGCCACCACAGATTGTATCATGGACATGCAAATCAAGAACACTCACCGACAGAAGATCCAACTGTATCGAGTTGTCAAAGCTGGCCAACTCCTGCACCAAGGCAAGTGGTTCACTAGGGATCAAGTTCAACAGAAGTTTCCTCATCTCATGGAGGAAATCAACGCAATGGGGACCATTTCTTCCTAAGGGGGGAGGAATGATCCAGGTGGATATTGTTGGCCACCCGTCTATTTCACTTGGGGCCCCACTATTGTCTCTTTCATTTTTTTTCACAACTTACTATTTTTAGCATTTTTTCAGGTCCTGAACTTCCGGAGCCGTTTTGAAGCCCCAAACGGAGATAGTATGCCGAAGTTACGTCCCTGGGAAGTTGAAACACCAATTTACCCAAATGGGGCCCATAGTTTTGGCGCTTCATATACTAGGGTTAGGTTTTTGGACGTTTAGAATTCTCCATTGTTTCTCCATAATAAATAGGCCCTCGAGCCTCATTGTAATACAGTTCAGAGGTCTGTAGTCACCACATCTCTTCTCAGAGATTTGCTACCAGCACCTTAGCTATTTTATTTCCATCATGTTTGTAAGCATATTTCTGTGATTTGATATTAATGAAATGAAGCCTTATTTCTGCTATATTTCTATGTTTATGGTTATTTCTGTATTCTGTTGCGTTCCTTCATAAATCTGAATCATCCTCTTTCTTCAATTCCTACTTCTTACCATCAATACCAAACTCCTTTTCTAAAAACAAAAGAAGATACAATGCATAGTTTAAGACATGAAATACAATGAACACTATAATATAAGCTAAAGTAGACTATAAATGATTTACACGACATATACCTCAACATCAACAATGTCAAAGCCATTTCTCCCCATAAAACAAAGAAAATCGAACAAGTTTTCTTCAGTTGGATGATAATGTCCACTATGTGGCCAAACGACCTATATAAACAAAGAAAATAAAACATCACCATAGAAAAAATCAACTTAGTAACTTAGTATTCGACTTTTAGGGAAAGCTTAGGCACAATCATGTTAACTAAGTTACATTCTAAAAAGCTCAGGTTGTAGATAACTTGTGAAAACAATTAATCTGAAGTGTGATGTCTAATCCTTGTTATTTTATTCAAAACAACATTTCATTGTCTAACACATGAACTTGGTCAAGTATATAAACAAACTGTGCTCAAATAACAACATGAAATTAAACTTTTCTAATAATCATGAAAATAATTTAACACAAAACAACTAAAAAGATTTCAATAAATCAAGTTTATTACTAATTTCATCTTCAAGATTTGGTTGTTGTTTAAATGGACATGATACCAAGTATTTTCAATTTCATAGTTAAAGGAAAAAACAAAATCAAAAGAAACATTTAAAATACAATCAAACAATAAAGAGAGAATATCATAGAATGGGTTGCAATTTAAAAGAAATTTTTTACCTGTCCACCGATGCCTTTTCTGACATTCCTAAAACATTTTCTTTCCCAAAATAACCATGAGGTGAAAGATTCAAAAATTAAAAACCATAGGAATCCTTACTAGAAACTCAAACATGTTTTCTTTAGCTGGGATATAGTGGCCACCATGTGGTTAGAGGACATGTATAAATAAAGAAAATAAAACGTCACCATAGAAAAGAACACTTCGGGAACTTAATATTCAACCTTCAGGAAAATCCTTAGACATAATCATTACAAGGAAAAGACCCTCTAGCAGAGGTTATAACAAAGGTTTTTAGTGTTATAAAATTGGCCAAAATTGTCAAAAAAACATTTGCTACAACATCCGTTTTCAATAACGGAGGTTTTGGTGGGGCTTCTAACGGAATTTCAACACAACTAAAAAAACTGGGTAGCCAGAGGTTGTTATCACTGGAAAATCGTATAAGAAAAGGTGACATTATTTAATGTCAGACAAAAGGATTTACAGGGATGAGAGACATTAGATAATCTGAAATTATTTAAAAATCTTTAAGGTCTGAGGAAAAATCAAATTGCGTACAAGAAGAAACATTCAAATGTGCCTTTACATGCAAAAGT
Source organism: Pinus albicaulis (assembly GCA_034641835.2). Classification (NCBI taxonomy): domain Eukaryota; kingdom Viridiplantae; phylum Streptophyta; class Pinopsida; order Pinales; family Pinaceae; genus Pinus; species Pinus albicaulis. The sequence continues at coordinate 287,753,117 of CM076571.1, read as the reverse complement.
CTTCGATAAACGCACCTTTGTGTGCCTTTTGCTCAAAAAAGCGTGCATTCCTGGGAGTGGCGGAAGTCATTTTCCGAGAACACAAGGCACACTCCAGGCATTGATTCTGCCTAAGGAAAGCCACCCAATCCTCCTTAGGACATCAAGGGAGCACACCATGGAATAAATGTGGCACACAATGGAATCACCCTCCTCTCTTGGGTCACCATCCACAATGTACCAAGAGAGGGAAGGAGGATTTGAATTCTCTTATAAAAGGCCACCAAAAAATGAACAATGGGAGAGCACATTGTTATGTTGGCCAAAATTGCCCCAAGCAATACCAGCAGTGTGTGATCCAGAGCAGAATAGAGGGGACTCAGTTGTTGGCCATCCAACAACCCTAGTTCATCATAGTAGAGAGAGGTAAACTTTGCACCAAGGAAGCTCGAAAGTAAAGACATCCTTGCATTGGAACTTAGAACCCCTAGTTCTAAGGGCCCCTTGGCAAGTGGGTTAAAGTTTCATCCTCATTTCCTACCAGCACTCAATAAGAGGGGATGTAAGAGCCACCGTTTGGATTATTGAAGTTGTTTGACTCTATTTAGAGCTTTTGTGTTATTTGTTTTAGTTTTAAGTTTAGTTTTAATGTTTGAATATGCATGCTATCTCTCTATCTAGTATGTTTATGTTTTGGCATGTTCCACTAACTTGCTTGAATCCATCTATTTTCTGTCTGTGACCAATAACTTAAGAGATAAAAACCACCACTCTTAAGTTGGTGTGATTTCGTACATTCATGCACCAAACACACCTACACAGGATGGCGACCCCACTAACTTTTATTTTCAATTTTATGTGGTTGTGCCTCTTTGTAGAGACCTCTGCCTTTGTTGTGGAGTTGGGTTGGAATTACCCCATTTCTCTCCTTCATTTCCTGATTCATCCCTAGTGACAGAATGAAGCAGAAGAGCTCCAAAAATTACATTGCAGGAATTTGCGCGTATTTCTTACAGACAGGTGTGCCCCAAGGCACGCATTCAGAGCTGACTTGTGCACAGAAAACACGCCTGTTTCAACCTTTTGCGTGCAAAATACATAAGTGAAAATTTCTCCAATGTTTCCATCTTTTCCTGCTTGTAAAGAGTGACTGATAGCCCATAATACATCTGCCAGCACTGGTTGAGGTCCTCCACATCTTGTTAAATCTTACTCTTAGCTTCTTTTGGCAGGCTTGGTGTTAGTTTTATTTCAAGTTGTTTGCAAAGTTAACACATAGTTTAAGTAGGAGGAAAATTAACTTGCATTCCGAAAAAAATTATGTTTTGCAAATTTAGGTACCAAAACACCTAGGTAATTAGCCAAAGTAAGTGGCCCAAGTCCACGCATGCTTAGCTAGTTCTTTTTCTAGGGTAAAAATCATGTTTAGTTCAATTTTTGCACTAGGATTTCAGGACCAAGATTGAATTGTCGATAGAAGAGCAAGTAATCTCTGTTGCCTTTGCACCCTCCGGTGATCCTAGGAAAGCATATGAACACTCTCTATGCACAAATCACCATCTCCCTATAGTTGATCACATAGATTAACTAGGAAAAAGTGAAAGCAACCTGTATCCCCGCTTTTTTTTCTTTTGAGCAAGGAACAATAGAACATAGTTTAAATAGGGTATTTTGAAAAGGATCACCGCATATCCACATGTTCAAACTATGTGCTAGTTCACTTTTTTCTCGCACACATCCACACACTAAGCGAAGTAAAGACACCTAAAACTAACTTAACAAAACTCACTGAATTCTCCCCACAGGGGCCACGAAAGAATTTATAGCCTAAGTTAGGATCAAGGGGGTAGGCATCCAATAAGCTGCCTTGATCATTCTTCATCTTGAAACATAGAAGTTAACTGTTTATGGAGCTTTAAAATCCACCTATCATCCCATGGAAAAGAAAACCCTAGTGCAATAGAGACCCGATTTAGAGGGGGTTAGGTTTAGGCGTAGTGCGAGTAGTATCAGTTGAGGCTACCTGACCCGGCTGATACTCGGTACTGTTAGCTAAACTACCAAGAAGCCCAAGACTCGAACACTCACGTGGGATGGTGGTGCTTAGTGGCAAAAATTAGGGCATCCTTTCCCTATAGGTGACGATGCAGGCAGCACTAGATCCTCTACCCTTACCTTGGTGGATTTTCTTCAGCTGACTGGAGGCGTCGCCAGTTCCTTCGGGACGTTGTGCCAGCACTAGCAAGATATCTTCTCAAGGCTCACTTACATTTGAGCATGTGAGGACGATTAGGTATTCTAGGATTTGAGTATCATACACAAACAACAAAAACCATATTTTTTGATTGAGTTATCACATAGGATTAATCTAAAGGGAGAATTTATTTTATTTTCGCTTTGTCTTATGTGTGTGATCGGAATTTTGCTTTGATTAGAATCTCTATCCCCTCAAATATTTCCAAATCCATACCTAGTCGATGCTAGAACAGATCCAACGGGACCTCATCGATGTATATTTCTTTTGGACCTCCCCCCATTACCGGGAGGGGTTCCACGTCTTTTGCCATTCAGGTGTCAAAGAGGAACATTGCCACCATTATTGGTTCATCCTTTACTGGGGCATCTTTAGTTGGGAACCCTGGTCTGTCTCCAAACACCACACCACACACCACTCCTCCCACGACTCCTAGAGGGCAGAGGAGTGCTACCCATTTGGGAAGCTATTTGAATGCATAGTAGGGTACGCCACATACTAACCCTCTTCCTAACCAGAACATTGTGTTTTCACAAGTCGCAATGGCTACAACCTCATAGTCACCTTTTCTAGCTTTGTTGAATCTACCAGATTTAACCAAGTTGACAAACGACCCCATTGCACACAACCCCATATGGCCTCCCATGCCCATGAAGCTCCCTTTGGACATTCCAAAATTGCAAGGGAAGCAAGCGGAAGACCCTAGAAATCATGTTATGACTTTCCACCTGTGGTGTTCGTCGAACAACATCGTTGATGATACTATTCGACTAAGACTTTTTCAACGCACTCTAATTGGAGTAGCATCGAAATGGTATGTGGAGCAACCCTCTGCTACACATGGAACCTTTAGGCCCCTCACCACTGCGTTCTTGACCTATTTTTAGTAACCCATCCACCACATTTCCGGAATGGAATTACTGACCCACTTTAGGCAAACTTTCACCGTCCATATCTCGGACCATCTCCATGAATGGCAGTGACATCGTCGTTGTGCAAAACCAAACTCGATGATCAAGTCCTATTAGACCTATTCCTGAAAAATATCATCGCAAAGATTTCAAAATATGTGGCACAATAAAGGCCCATATCCGAAGAGGACGCCATCACTAAGGCCCATCAACTCGAGCTGATCTATACGCAGTCAGGGTATATTTACAATATCCTTCCAAATGCCCCACGCCTGCAAGCTTACAAAGAATTTCCAGGCATGTCGAACTTTACAGATGGTTTAATTGGGTAATTGATCCAAAATTACCTAAGCAGCAACGTTCAACACTCCGATTACATGTATTATTCAGCCCAAAACATACCACAACCCGGCTACCAAAGTCATCACATGCCTCTTCAAAATTTGACCAATAGGGCGTTGTTGTATCACCATCAGCATGGAGGACCCTATCCTCTGACTCAGGGGACCCAATACGCAGATAAACATGCTGATGGAAGAGCTCCTCGCCAACAACCATTTGCAAACCAAGGATCGCAATACGCTTAGTCCCCAGCACAAGAATCGACCATGCAGAATAATGCACAGGTGAACTTTGTCAAACCTTCCCAAAACCAACCACACCAGCCATACAACCAGGAGAACCCAAATTATCCTCCTAACACATTTAAGAAAAAAGGAAAAAATAAGTCCAAGGGAAATTCTGGATAGGGGGCAACAACCAATAATTCCCTCTGCGATCTCAAACTGGAGGGAACTCCAACCAAAATAAAAACCAGGAGCCAAACAATTCTCAGAGGCAGAACAAAAGGCCACCTCTCCAAACAAACCACTCTTATTCGATCTATGGTGAGTGTTAGAGTCAGCCTTTGCAGCCTTCCTTCAGTGATCAAACATGCTCTTACAAAGTGATTTTAAGGTGTCAAGGTCAAATTTTGTCATTTCAATGAGTCTTCAAGCAAAATTTGGTCACTAGGCATTAGGTCTAGGGTTTGCTTTCACTCCTTCCAAAGTTGTCCAAATGTCGGTCCATGTCACCATTCAGCTGAGTGTACCATCGTTCAGAGGGTTTTCATCATCATGTAAGGTTCCATTGGGTAATTTTACATCTTGTTCATGCTTCAGTTGTGCCTAGGTAAGGTCCATTTCCCTCACCTAGGGTTTTGGAGGTAATTTCTCTTGTATGGTCAAATCATCGGAAAAACTTGTATCCTGATGTTCACACACCTTCCCCTATCCTTAATATACCTTATTAAATACTTCCCATCACTGAGATCCCTCAAATTCCTCATTTTTGCACAAACCCTAGTTTCTTGCCACAACTTGGCAATTTTCTAGGCTAGGCCTGTGTTTTGCCCTTTTGGACCCCTTCCCCTCACTCAATCTCAGAGATTCCACTTTCCCCTGCTTTCTAACATCCCTCCCTACTTCCAAAAATTTCCCCAAGAATTTAGAAGTCCTTTATCCCCTTCATTTCGCTTCATTTCGACAAGATCCCTTGTTTCACACATCGGGATAAGTTTCACTCAAAAGATGTTTCAGAGCAATAAAAGATGAATTTTTGAAAACTAAGAGAGGTTTTTGTCCACAACATGCCAAGGAAGAAAAACCTCCTTCACTTTTTACACAGGTTTCATGGTTTTAGAGAAATGTCAAAAATACCGTTGCCTCAGGAGAATTGAATGCACCTCTGAAGTGACCTTGGGAAAATCAAGTTTTCTCCTAGCATGTTTGGCCAAATGACTTTCCTGATGAGTCAAATAATAACTAGACACAAATATCTTTCCAATGAGCTATCATGAGCTCAATTTGGAGTTGAGGAAGACCTTCAAAATCTGACTGCAACAGCGCTCTGCCTTGAGGCAGCCTCATTCTGCTCATTTTGAATAGTGTTGGGAGATTTGGTTTTTGACAGGGTAAATGAAATCCAAATTGCATAATTCCACTTGTGTTGGAAAGTAGACTCCAAGAGCTTTCCAACGACCTATCACACGTCCAATTTGGACACCGGGAAGGCCTCCAAAAGCTTCCTGCAAAATTCACTATGTGGCAAGAGGCATGCGACCCACTTGAAGTGGATGCGACCCACTTGAAGTGGATGCGACCCACTTAAATCAGAACCCAGAAAATTCATTTTTTGCGCCCAGATTCGATTCTAATCGACTCCAAAAGCTTCCAAATAGGTTTTAATCATTGTTCAATGGATTTTTAGCATGATTATGATATTATTGATGTTGGGCAATAAGCCATGCTTGGAGAGAATCCTACATTTACATGCACATTAATTCCTCAAGGGTTTTGAAAATATATGGACAGTTTGTGAAGGTTTGAAAACTTTTGTGAATGATAGAGATGCTCATGCCCTAGCACGTTGTATACACGATCCTCACGCCCTCAGTTATCATCTTATCACTACTATTATGCTCTCTCATATTGTTGCACAGTTTTATGTTGACTAGTATAAAGCCTCTTTCACCATACCACTGATGTCATCATCATTCAATTGCTACTGTCATGTCCATTTGTTTCATATGGTCGTTGTCATGATATTCTTATTCCCCAATTGATAAAACACTGTCCTATGTTTGCTTCCTCCTTTGACAGATTTTGGCCATTATCACCAAGTTGACCACACATTTGCATTTGGTACTCATTGTTAAACTTACTTGTGATCAAAACAGTGATAGTTATTATGCTATTAAAGAAGAGCCATCCTCATGATGATTTTGTTTTCCTTTGATACTGGGGTGCATGGGTGACATTTATTGGGTTTTGAACAAACATTAAGACTTTGCCTTCACTGCACCTATATGAGCATCCATATTGCAAATATCTTGTTCAAAGCCATGTCAAAGACAGATTCAGTTTATGAGCAAGGATATGAGCAGGACAGTGACTCAACCGTTGAGGTTGATGTACTGAGATGGAGCATAGTAGTGCGCCAGTAGTGGTAACATATCAGAGAGGCCACAGAGCTTTGTTTGCAGCATCACGACGAGTACTATCTCCACATGGGGTGGAAGGGGTCTCGTTGACTTCATCAGCAGCGCGAGTACTATCTCCACATGGCGTGGAAGGGGTCTTGCCTTGTTCATCAGCGTAGGTACATTCACATGATAATGATAGAGACAAAGACATGCTTCGTCACATGAAAGGCCATTATTGGGCTCGCATGCATGTTTGCAAAGCGAGAATGAAGATTCTGAAGAGGAGGTTGAGCGAAGCACTAAAACGGCGGAAAAGGCCTGATCCACTCCGGATTTTGGCCGATGGTTCATTGAATGGGCAAGATACATGATGGAGGGTCTTCGCTCCGAATTTGAGCAAATTCGGAGAAAATTTTGTCATTTTGAAATTTTTTGATCTAAAAACAGGTTTTTCAGTTAAGTGGGTCTCGCACTCATATGCTCACTTTTTTTCGGGACACTTGCTGAAGGAAATTTTTACATTTTTGGATTTTTCATGGTAAGTTATGCATCCTCAGACATTACCTAAGCATTTCATCAGATTCTGGATGGTCAAAAAGCTCAAAAACACCATGAAAACTACCTTGCTGCCACCTTTTGCACCAGCATGAAGTACTTCTGGGAGAAAGAAGTTTTGGAGGGTCAAATGAACTTCAAATTGGAAACTTCCACTTGGGTTGGATAACCAACATCTAGGGCTTTCCAACGAGCTATCATGAGCTCAATTTGGATGCCGGGAAGTCCTTCAAAATCGGGCTGAAAGTCATGCGACCCACTTGTTTCAGGCATGCGACCCACTTAAATTTTTGGCTGAATTTTCAACTTCCAGCTCAGATTTTCGGCCAGTTTGGACCAGTTTTGCTTGTGGATGAAATTTTTGGGTTTTTATGATGTAAATTGATGGTTGACATGTAACTTTGGCTCATTTTTACCTATTCTAGAAGATTCACTCTCAAAAAGGTGAAAATCATGTAAATGAATCAGTTTCCACTCTTTTAGAGGCAAGTTGTTAGCTGCCTAGATTTTAGCTCCTTGATTAGAATTTGTTGGAACTGCTCCTAGAAGGAGGTTTTCGACCCCTAGAGGTGTGGGAAGGGGTTAGGATGATCTATATGATGTAATTTCTCAATCATTTTCAGAGGTTGGAGAGGTTGGACTCTTGGGAGACTTTTGGCACCATTGTACATATTTTTCATATTTTGGCTAAGGAAAGATCAGAGGTTTTGCGGCACTTGTTGGGATCCTTGTGGTGTTTTTTTCTTGATGGTGTTTTCTCTCTGTTTACTGTAAGTTCTTCATGTTTAATGTATGCCATTCCTTTCATATGCTTCTGAACTAAATTGAATGAGTAGATGAGGTTGAATCCATTGTTTACCGTGCTCTGCCTTTGAATTCATTTAGTTCTATATGTTTTCGACTGTTTGAAGAGGATCCAAGTTCTTCTTTTCCCTCTTCAGCTCCTCGTCGGTCTGATCTGTCCGTATATCCAATTAAAAGCATCAAGACAACCACCTACCTCGCCCCAACTCGAAATCTGCAAAGGTCTGACCTTATCCCCGGACCCAAAATTTGTTTTCCCATTTCTCCAGCGAAAACCCAAAAATCAAAATCAAACTTACCTATCTCTTTACTAGCCTAAAATCAGCTCCTATCGTAAGTCATCTCAGATCCTATTGGACATCTTTCACTGAGTTTGACCCGGAGAGAGCCCTCTCCTGTCCTCGTAGGGCTAGCTACGAGGCTGAGCTTGGTTTGATGTTGCCTCGAGTTTTGCCTTCTTCAGCCTGAGGCATATTCGAGCGCTAACAGTGAGTAAGACCATTATACTCACCACTGTCCCGACCTCCTTGAGTTAAAAAAGCTACAGAGTAACCGTGGACAAGGGGGATCCTCCTAGTAGACAACAATCATGCAGGAGCATTTTCCTTATTAAGGGACAATTAGCACACAAAAGCAAACTCCCGACGATTCCAGAAAAAATAACCATGAAATCTACATAATTGATGAGGAATTTTTTTTTCAGACACGGAATTGGAATTAAAATACCCCACCAGACACCAATGCATCAGTGGCTAGTACAAGTGCACCAACATCACCTTTGACCATATCAAAAATTCCTATTGTACCTTTGCCAAAATGGCTAAGGGGCCAACTAGGCGAGCAGGAAACTATTCCAAAGCAACCCATAACTATAGCATTGTGGATGATCTAGCTCAATCTCCTGCTGCTATGTCAGCTTTGGAGGTATTAAAATCCTGCCCAAAGTAGCAGAAAGCCTTACTTTCCGCATTAGGCGCCATCGACCCTAACGATTCGCATCTAATGGCTTTTGATCTAGATAAAGCCACCCCTAGACTTCCTTCAATGGTCGCCTTTCAGATACCACTGTCGATCCAAAACATTACCATTCACTGATGTATCATCAATGAGGGTGCATCCACATGCATCATGTTGAGGAACGTTTGGCAGGGGTTAGGGTCTCCTAAACTAAAGCCATCAGACATCACACTTAGAGCATACGATGGTCGCCCTTCAGCCCCCATCGGTCTCTACCAAAACGTCCCAATCTGCTTAGCCGAAAATACGGTCCTTATAGACATTGAAGCCTTGGATGCCCATTTGGGCTACAATATACTCCTTGGTCGGAGTTATATGTACGCCATGTCAGCCGTCGCCTCCTCCGTCTTTCGGAATATGATGTTCTCCCATGAGGAACGCAACGTCACTGTCGACCAATTGACACAACGAAAAGAGACCTCTGACAAACATCAATGTCATTCTACTCTACATAGACACATATATGGACACACTTTCATGGTACCAAGAATATGGCCCCGACCAGTTCAAACCGTTGTCCATCCTAGGTTCATTCCTAGGAGATCCCCTTGTTATTCCTAAGTCATCACTTGATATCACAGGAGCTCCAGCGTGCATGATGTCTACATCAAGCACCAAATTTGCTCAGGATACAGACACAAGAAGTAATGACACAGAGTCCTCAGCTACGACAGCCTCTCTAGCCTATGCCGCCTCTCAAACCCCTTTCCTCTACCCCCCATTTGGTTTCGTATCCCAGCAGGTCTTGGCCACCATGGTGTTACCAAACATATCTTTTGCAATACCAGTTTGGTACCTCATCCCCCCCACTAGAATGGAAGCAACACACATCACTGCTACACGGTTAATGCCCCTCATTCCCGAGGAGGTCCCACGCGTTCAGGAAATTGTCGAAAACATACCTGCAAAGGAAATTCCCATTACAAAACCAATGATTATGACCAAGAAAAATGAGAGAAGAGGAAAGAAGCTGGAGACTCCTACCACACAAAGGGAATCATCAGGTTGCACCATATGTGATGTAGTAGGACACCCTATGCACATATGCCCAGAACTGGACAAATTAAAACCGCTCCTTAGCTCTAAAGCAGGCACCACGACACCTCATTCCCGTAAAAAGGAACCAACCACCAAAAATAAAAGCAAAGCATTGTGTATCAATCACGCATGCACTATCTGCAGTAATTATGGGCATTATACCCATCATTGACAAGAAATCCCGCGGTATAGGGATGCCTTACACGCCATCGAGCGGTCCTACTAAGAGGATCCCTCCATCCAATCACCTGGAGATGAACCTCGCACCATCCTATACTCGTAGGAGGAACGACAGTTACCAGAATGACTCCCGTTCATTTTCCCCCTTCCTATCATACGCTGCACACTGTGCAATGAACGTGGTCACTTCATCGAAGAATGCGCAGCCCTAGAACTCATCCACAAATGGTATCCCATAGAGCCTGTTTATTATGTAGGTTTGCAGGCAACTTAGTTCTCATTCCCATTATGTGTTGACAACTATATGTTGGAAAATTGTCACTATATCCCCCGATTCCATTTAGCACTGGCTAGTTTGCGCTTAGCCATAGTCTGCCTCTCCCAAGAAGATGGCTCTGATGCAAAATCTATGAACAACTCGACAACCCAAGAAGATATGACAAGTAGGTCCATCCTCTTCCTGTCAGCTGAAAATCGACCAATCAGGGAACCCTTAGTTACCCCCAATCACTCTTGGCAGAGAGGACCAACATGTGCATTATGCAAAAAACCCAATCATGTGGTTGCCATCTGCCCAGACTTAGAAGCGCTATGTTGTTGGTACCTCGCTAGGCCACAAACCATGCACGATGGGCACCCCATATCTAGGCTATTTTTCCCAGTATGTCATGGAAATCACTACGGACAACATTGCACCTACATCCCTAGAGTACGTCCTATCATTGATATGATTCATACAATAGAGAAGAAACAAGATGACCTCTTCAAGTGGTATAGAAAGTATATCACCCCCAGGCCAGAAACCCCGTACCCACATCAGAGTGACAAGAAAAATGAAATGGCGCACCAACCAAGCATGCCCCAGGACCAACCTAGGATAACATGCAGATTGTGCGACCTGATTGGCCACTGGGTCAATCAGTGCAAGGAACTGAAACACCTAGCAAACAATTTTCACACAGTCTCGTCTCTCCCACAAAGACTTCTCTCTAACGAAGAGAAAATCACGCATACTTATTGCCGTATTTGTTCTTACTCCCACCACACAATTAAGAGTGAACATCTCCCTAAGATAAGAGTGGTAAGGGTAGCGTTGAGTCTACACTCCCCAAAAGAGGTAGACGCACCCAAGCCAATGACACGGAAATGGAAGCAGAAGACCTCATCTTCTACAACTGATCCATCCCAAGCGTCGAAATCTGGGACAAAGAGTAGTGTTGATTCCCACACAATCTACTCAGTTGGCACAGTGGTACCATGCAACATTTGCACTGGACATAACCACGAACCAAAGGCATGCCAACTAATGGAAACATTTAGGCATCTCTGTACCAGGCACAATTTCCACTAGCAGTAAATTGGCCGCCCTAATAGGGGAACCAACCTTATGCTCACGCAAACTCCCATCACGGAGATTGTTCCCCCACCAAACGCTGACGACACGATACATCATATACGATTTATATAATCATGTATTGGAACTATGACTTGAGTTGTCTACTCATCTGCCATAGGCGTCGAGTCAGCTGCAACTATGAGAGTAACTGTACCTACGACAGTGCATACCCAATATGTCTACACTCTGTCGATCGCGTCTGGTTCCACCACATCGACAATGTAATCCTTCTCATGTCTATCAAATAGCTCCATGCAGATTGAACCTCTTCAGTATAACCTGGGGCATGATCAATCCCCCCTAGGATCCCTATTTCATTCAGATGAAGACATCCTAGAAGAAATGACAGAGCCGGATTACCCATGGGATCATTAGAGAAATTTTGAGGCCTAAAATGGGCCTCCTAAGAAAAATGTACAACAAAAATATACTTTATAAGAACCAATAGGATTCAAGATGATGATGTCAACCATGGGGGATGATTCACCATTTTTAAGTAAAAGGGTAAAAAGATTAAAAAATAATAAAATAATAAAACAACTTCTTCCACTCATATTTTCAACTTATCTCCCAAAGTTTTTAATCAAAATTTCAAGCGAGAGTACTCATTGGATGCAAAATTCAATTCCTTTTCCAAGGAGTACCCATGTTGCATACTTTCAATGGATGCTGCTACACGAAAATTGAGAAAATCACGTTTTTTATGTATTTCTCATTTTCATGTAGCAGGGTCCATCAAAAGTATGCAACATGGGTACTCCTTGGATAAGGAATTAAATTTTTCATCCAACGAGTACTCTCAATTGAAATTCGAGTTAAAAATTTGGGAGATAAGTTGAAAATACGAGTTGAAAAGTAGTTTTTTCTTTTCTCCCTCTAAAATTTGATGATGCCATCAAATCTTATTTTATTATTTCCACTATTATTTTATAATTTCCTTAGGAGGCCATTTTAGACCTCAAAATTCCCCTAATGGAAATGCATCACCATTCACATTTTCTCCCCAAGAAAATGAATTGAATTGAGCCACATTCTCCCATATATCGCTCTTTTCAGAGACTTTGGAGGACCATAACAAGAGCTCAGAAAGCCCAATCATCGGACCGGAAGCTGCACTGCGATCAACACTCCATAATGCCCAAAGGCCGTGCCACACATTTGCACCCCCGAAAAAATAATTTTTCAGCATCGACAGGTATGCCCTCTCTCATCTTCTTTGAAAAGCACATGTCTTTCAATAATATTTGGATAAAGAAGATGCTTTCACTTAGGGTATTTGTTTTTGCAGGTAGTGTGCAAACCATCCACAACTCCATCCATTGAAAGTTCCAGAGCCGGTATCATTCTACCCCAAACATGATAGAGTCCCAGAAAAACTCTACACATCCTGTCATCATTTCTCCATCAGAAATCAACCATAGGTTCCACACATCTGACCATGTTTATCATCAGCTCACCTTGCACATGATAAGCATCCTCGTTGGTCGGTAGATCCTCCCCCCCCCACCCATGGCAATCGTCACCCACAGTAGACCATATATATCACAAGAATAGTGACGCCATGGCCATACCATTGTAGTCCGGGAAGCACCTCATGCTCATTCAATCATCATGCATAAGGTCAAGTTTTACCATATGAAATAAAACCCCTTTCGTGGATGACGAGGTTGTACAAGGAGATCGAAAAGTGCACTACTGCGCCTCGCATTTGGCCCACCATACCTCCATCAGCATAACCCATCTGCGATACTTTTTCATCCACTTCATCAACCTCACACATTAGATCAACCAATGGGGCCCCCACCCTCAACAAAACACCTTCCTCACATCATCAGTGAGTGAACACTTTCACGTTTTGGGGCACCCGTCTATGTGTTTTGTACAAACCAAACCCCATTATTTTATTCTTTTGGTAAGTGTACAAAGACCCCAAAAGGCGCACTACATCCCCCACCCATCTCATTCTTTTTTTCTCCCATGATAACAATCCCTAAACACCCTTGGTCAGAGTATCACACCCCCACACAAAAGCCACCATGACATTCATAACCAGTTTATACCCACCCTCGAAGTCCTACCGACTCTAGGGCTTTCCCCATCAGAAATAGTTATCACTGCCACCACACTACTTTTTATACTCCAACCCTGGGGCCATTGAATCCCCTTCATCAGTTTTCAGTCACCTCTCACCATCATGCCTATGTTAAACCCATAAAATCCAGGATCCTGATCCCCCATATCAAGGACCCCCTTATTCGGTTGAGGCTTCCTTTTTGTCGACATCAACACCTCTTTTCCAAAAAGGAAGCGGTACCTTGGATCACCCCTCTCCACAAATAGGGACATCCTTGGGTGGCACTGTGGGAGACATCATTGCCCACAGATGTCATCGATCCTCCCGACATTCGACTACAACACAAGCTTTCATGTTAGGATGGTATTGTACCTTACAACCATTGCACTTTGATCAAATTCATCGAAGAACCATGCCTTTATAAGCGTCTCTTTTAGCAATGCTTACACGGGAAGGACCCAGCCAGCGCCTATGCGTACAATGTGCATTTATATTCCATTCCAAGTCTACGCATAAGGGTACCACCCTCCACCTCTTGTAAAATAAAAATCACCCCTGAGGGCTTCAACAATCGTCGTCATCAATCACCAGATCATTACCATATTAGTGACACAGACAAAATCTGCATCTGTCATACATATTTGTTTAACTAGCCAAAGCATCACGAGCATGGGACATGCTCGCCTCATAGAAAATTTGTATATATTGTATTATACCATTGCTTATAGGGATCCCACAGGACATGGTCACTCTTCGACACGGTGCAGGATGTCTCCAATTCCGAGCTACACGCAGTTCTCTCTCTCTCTACACACATTATACAGAAAAGAAACTATATTTTTTTCGACTATACAGCTCTTCCTAGACCTCACATATTAGGGGGAAACTGTTATCACTGGAAAATCGTACAAGCAAAGGTGACATTATTTAATGTCAGGCAGAAGGATTTACAAGGCTAAGAGACATTAGAGAATCTGAAAGTATTTAAAAATCTCTAAGGTCTGAGGAAAAATCAAATTGCGTACAAGAAGAACCATTCAAATGTGCCTTTGTGCGCAAAATTCTTCGATAAACACGCCTTTGTGCGCCTTTTTCTCAAAAAAACATGCATTCCTAGGAGTGGCAAAAGTCATTTTCTGGGACCACAAGGCACACTCCAAGACATTGATTCTGCCTAAGGATAGCCGCCCAAGCCTCCTTAGGACATCAAGGGAGCACACAATGGAATCACCCTCCTCTCTTGGGTCACCATTCACAATGTACCAAGAGAGGGAAGGAGGATTTGAATTCTCTTATAAAAGGCCACCAAGAGATGAACAATGGGAGAGCACATTGTTATGCTGGCAAAAATTTCCCCAAGCAATACTAGTAGTGTGTGATCCAGAATAGAGATAGAGGGGACTCATTTTTTGGCCATCCAACAACCCCACCCCATCACAGTAGAGAGAGGGAGAATTTGCGCTAAGGCAGCTTGGAAGTAAAGACATCCTTACATCGGGACTTAGAACCCCTAGTTCTAAGGGCCCCTTGGCAAGTGGGTTAAAGTTTCATCCTCATTTCCTACCAGCACTCAATAAGAGGGGACGTAAGAGCCACCGTTTGGATTATTGAAGTTGTTTGACTCTATTTAGAGCTTTTGTGTTATTTGTTTTAGTTTTTAGTTTAGTTTTAATGTTTGAATATGCATGCTATCTCTCTATCTAGTATGTTTAAGTTTTGGCATGTTCCACTAACTTTCTTGACTCCATCTATTTTTTGACTGTGACCAATAACTTAAGAGAGGAAAACCACCGCTCTTAAGTTGGTGTGATTTTGTGCATTTGTGCACCAAACACACCTGCATAGAGGTTATTACAGATTTTTTTTCATCGGTGTGCTATTCAGGTGTCAACACACCGGTGCGTGTCATCCAGACGGTCGGCCCGGGGTGGTCGAAGGTGCATGCACCAGGTAGTAAAGGTCTAAAACTGCACCAGGCACACTGTAGGTGATACAACGCACCGTTCCGTTCTAATTGGTATTGGGATTTGTGCTGTGCCCATACCCATAGGTCATATCAACGCACCGATGCATAGTATTATAGAAACGCACTGGTGCGTAGTGTCACACAAACGCATCGTTTTTTCTAATTCGTATTGGTATTTGTGCGGTGCCCATAGGTCGTACAAACACATTGGTGAGTAGTCTCACATAAACGCACCGGTGTGCAGTATCGCACAAAATCACTGAGAGTTATAATTGGTATTGGTATGTGTGTAGTGCCAATAGGTTGTAGAAACACACCGGTGCACTTTATCATACAAACACACTGGTGAACAGTAACTTACATGCACCAATGTTCATTTTGTATTTTTTAGAAACATGGACTTGTGTGTTGATCAGCTGTTGTCATTGATGTCAACCCAAGCAGCACCAGGGGCTACCCCAATATTGCATGGGAGTTTTGACCTACCAAATTAATATATTCTGGGTCAAGAATGATTTTAAAGTTTCTTCTTTTCCAGATGTTTCCATTGATATATGGCACACCACGTAATTCTTCACGATTTGAGAGATATTCATGTTTGAAGTTTGTACCCCTAGTTAGTGGGCTAAAACCCCATGGTATTGTGGCATGGGTCATTGAAAAGTCATAAATAATATTTTTTAAGCTCCTAAAATCCCTCCCACATTCACTTTTTGAAGCCCCTCTCAACCTAAGCATTTATATAAATTGTGATCCTCATATCCTCTTTATGCAAGGGATTTCACTATCTGAAATAGGTTATTGTGGAATTTTTTCTCTAATATTTTTTCTATGAAGGTTCAAAAGCTGAAATTTTTATGAGGCGGAACCAAAATCTTGAGGAAGCTCCTGTAAAAATTTCAAATCAAGGTGCGAAATATTTTCGGAGATATGATCTGTGGAAGTCAGTGTTTTTGCAGGCTCCTAAAATTCATCTCAAAGAAGTGACCTTGGGAAAATCGTCATAACTCTCTCTCTGAGTATCGGATTGGAATTATGTAGAAAGTGGAAAATAATGCACGGACTTTAGTTTTCTCTCTATCAATTTTAGAGACGAATGAAGAAACAGTGACGTAAGGCACATCATACAAGTTCTCTCTAGTGAAACAATCCATAATTAGGGCATTGTGAGAGATTGGACATAACTCTCTCTTGAAGAATCCAAATTGGGTTATACCGATGGCATTGGAAATAGGACTCAAAGGAATACTACAGGACTAAAATTCACATATTGGGGATTCGAAATAACAGAGATACACCAGATTCAATATCGATCTCCTGTAAGGAAAGAAAAAGCTAGATCATGAGTTTTCAAGGGATGCAAAGGACCAAACTTTCTAGGGAAAAAAAGCAAAGCAAGGTGAAGCAGAGGGTAGCATGAAAAGAGAAGCAACCAAGGTGCAGAACAGCAATAGGAAGTTCATCACATGAAGTCTTAAAGTGGGCAACACTGCATACAATCACTGTAAAGGTATCATTGTACTAAGTAATTGTAAATACATTATTGTAAAAAATGTACTAGTGTCTATCTGCCAAGAGTTGAAAAGGCAGTGTCGGGAGGTCTAGGATCATCATTAGGTGGTTGTGTCATAGTTGGGGTTATGGTCAAGTGTGTCTTATTCTTCTACATCATTCTATATCATTGTAAAGTGGACCATTTTCCCTGGTACGAGAGTCCATTCTTCTTTTATTCTTCTACAGGGTGGTAGGGTGGTGCTAGGGTGAGTTGTAGCTCATTGGGTGTTGGGGCATCCGTTCAATTGACTACCGAAGAATCATTGGAGCGTCCATCCAGTGGGATCTAGAGAAGAATGCTTTTCTAGATTCTAGGAAGTTAGAGCTGTATTTTCAATTGGAGTTGAATATTAAATAATTATTAGAAAATAATTAGGTGGTTTTTGTCCTAGAGTGGGTTTCCACCTTAAAAAATATGTGCATTTGTGTTCCTTTTTTTTACTTCTATCATTGTACAAACACTGATAATAATTGAATGTTAACCAATGATCTAATTGTAAGGAATATTGATTCACCCCCCTCTCATTATTTCCAACAATTGGTATCAGAGCTTGGTTCCTTCAATAGCAGTTTAACAACTGGAAGGAGGTCATGGAGCATACCAAGAATGTTGTACCTTTGTTCAATGAAAATAATTATGCACTATGGAAACGAATAATGGAGGTCTATCTCTTGGTGCAACGTTATGAAGTATGAGACACTGTTCAAAATGGATTTACATCAACCATGGATGAACAAGGTAAGAAGAATTTGGTAAATGATGCAAAAGAAAAGAATATTATTATCAGTGGACTTATTGAATCTGCTTATCATAAGGTGTTTCATTGTAAAATTGCCAAAAATATATGGGACAAGCTTGAGAATATATATGCAGGCGACTCAAATGTCAAAGAAGCAAAGCTTCAAATCTATAGAGAAAAATTTGAGCAACTCAGAATGAAAGAATATTGCAACATTGCTGCATACTTCCAATACGTTGATGAAATAACCAATACTCTGTAAGGATTGGGAGAACCAGTTGACAATAAGACTATTATACGAAAGATTCTTAGAATGTTACCAGGGAGATTCAACCCAAAGGTATCAGTCTTAGAATACAATGAAAATATGGATAAACTCAGCAAAGAGGAATTGCATGGAGTTCTCATAGCATATGAAATGAGACTTGATGAAGAAGAGGGTACTTCACATCTAGAAACTGTGTTCGTAGCATCTAAGAAAACCAATAAGGACAAACAAACTTCAATTGAAAAAACATGCACCTACAAGTTTGAATAAAAGGGAGATGATGGAGAAGGTCTTTCAGATGAAGAATATGCTTGCTTTACGAGAAAACTAAAAATTGGTAAGGGAAAATTCAAAGGTAAACTTCCAGTGATATGTTTCGGTTGTGGTGAGGTTGGGCATTTCGCAGCAAAATGTCAGAACATAAGTGATGGCAACTCAAAAGGAAAGAAAGGCTTTAAGAAATTCAAAACGCAAGAAAAAAGAAAAGGATCCAAAAGGAAATTTCTCTCTAAAGAAGATAGCTCATCATCCGATGAAGATAGTAATAGTAAAGAAGAAGCCAATGAGAGAGTATTGTTTATGTCCAAGCACAATAAACAAGATGTATCAAACAATGAAGAAGAATGGTTGACCATAGAAGAATTTTCTAAGGAGGCAATCAGGCTTATAAAAGAGCACAAGGCTGAGAAAATCCATTCCAATACTCTTGAAGAACAAGTTCAAGGTCTCAAAATTGAAGTTGAAGAACACAAATGTATTGAAGAGTCACTTCAAAAGAAGTTGGAAGAAAGCAACCAAGAAAGGGAAGCATTAGAAGCTGAAGTAGTCTCGCTACGTAAGGAAGTGAAGAAGGGAAAAATTGTCCAAAACTATGCCAACAACTCAAGGGCATTGGAAGAAATCATCAACAATCAACGATATTACAATGACAAAACTGGCCTCGGTTACAAAGAAGAAGAAGCAGGGCCTTCTACAAAAAAATACAATGAACCTATGAGATCTGACATGCATGTAGACTTCACTGGACAAGATTCACAAGAACATCCTTGGAAGATGATTCCTCGATGAATATTTCCATCCATGTACTAACATATTTTTTATGGCTATTGTTATTCATGTGGAAAATTTGGTCATAAAGCTATAAAATGCCGCACGTACCCTAGGAACCAATACAATTCCAGGAGATCCTTCAAATATGAACCTCCCAGGGCTCAATGAAACATAAATAGATTTGAAAATTTAAGAAATAATATGGAATGTTACGAATGTCAGAACTTTGGACACATAGCCAGAGACTGCAGACTTGAAAATCCTCCAGAAGAATCTTCGAAGCCACAAAATGAACAAACATGGAAGAAGAAGAAGACTGATAATTATGCTCTCGCTCTCAAGGCTCAAAACAATAAAGATGTGTGGTATGTTGACAACAGTTGCTCAATGCATATGACTAGAGATAGAAGGAAATTTGTATCTCTAAAAGAGAAGAAGGATTGAACCGTATCCTTTGGAAATGATGGATCTTCAAATGTTATAGGATCAAGTATCGTAACTCTCAGAAGCAAAGATGTTGTAGCCAAGAATGTTCTATTGGTTGGAAACATGAATCACAATCTGCTCAGTGTTGGACAAATGTGTGATCAAGGAAACACAATGCTATTCAACTCCACAAAATGTGAAATTAGGAAAGACAGGTATGGTAAAATTGTGGCTACAGCGAGTCGAGATCTGAATGACATATATGTTCTGGATGAAGTAACTAAAGCATGTCTACTAGCTAAAGAAGATGAAAGCTGGTTATGGCACAAACGAATGGGTCACATAAACTTTGATAATATTATCAGGATAAGCAAAAAGGAAGTAGTACGAGAAATGCCAAAAATCTCAAAACCTTCCAACACACTATGTGAGGCCTATCGGGAGGACAAGTAGACAAAAGTCCAATTTAAAATAAAAGAACAATTTTCATCACATCTATTGGAATTGATACATATTGATCTATGTGGTCCTGTGAGAACAAAAGGCTTAGATGGAGAATTATATTTCATGTTAATGATAGATGACTATACTAGGATGACAGTAGCCAGTTTCCTAAAAAAAATATGAAGCATTTGAGTGCTTTAAGATCGACAAGGAGTTAGTCGAAAATGAAACTGATTTGAAAATAAAGTGTCTAAGATCAGATAATGGTGGAGAATTCACTTCCAAATTATTTCAGCAATACTGTGATGAAAATGGAATAAAAAGACAATTTTCAACAACACGAACACCTCAGCAAAATGGAGTTGCTGAAAGAAAGAACAGAACTGCACATGAAATGGGTAGAATAGTGTTGAAGGACTCAAAATTGGATGAAAAATTATGGTTTAAAGCAATTGATATGGCAGTCTTCATTATCAACTAAAGTCTTCTAAGAAATAATTGCAACAAGACCCCATATGAATTATGGAAAGGAAAACCAACTAATGTAAAATATTTCAGAATCTTCGGAAGAAAATGTTATATCAAAAGAGAAGATCAAAATTTGGGTAAGTTTGAATCACGTGTTGATGAAGGTATCTTTGTTGGTTACTCATGCAAAATAAAGGCCTATAAATGTTATAATCTAAGACGAAAACAAATAGTGGAGAGCATAAATGTTACATTTGAAGAAGATGGTGTTCTAACGAATAATGATGAGGATATAGAATCTTTGAAACTTGAGACAAAGGCTGAAAAAGACACAGATAAAATTCTAGAACAAGAAGAAACTATCAACCAGGAAGAAGTAAATAATGGTCATCAAGATATACCAGAACAACAACAAGAAGCTCCTCCAAAGAGAACAAAAGAATGGATTCAAAAGAACCATCCATCAAATCAAATCATTGGTGACATAAATGAAGGTCGACAACTTCGTTCGTCACAACAAGTTGACATTGCTTTTCTAGCAACCTTTGAGCCAAGTAGTTTTGAGAAAGCCAACTAGAATGAATATTGGGTAGCAGCTATGAATGAAGAATTGGATCAAATCGAGAAGAATAACACCTGGGAATTAGTTCCATGACCAAAAGATAAAAATGTCATTGGGACTAAATGGGTGTTCAAGAACAAATTGAATGAAGATGGACAGGTTACTAGAAACAAAGCAAGATTGGTTTGCAAAGGCTATGCACAAGTGGAAGGAATTGATTTTGACGAAAAATTAGCACCAGTTTCCAGAATGGAAGCCATCTGAATGTTTCTCGCCTATGCATGTTCAAAAAAAATCAAAGTCTACTAAATGGATGTTAAGTCAACATTTTTGAATGGAGAATTAGAAGAAGAAGTTTACATCGAACAACCTGAAGGTTTTATACTATCAGAAAAAGAATACTATGTTTGCAGGTTAAAGAAGGCTCTATGTGGTCTCAAGAAGGCTCCTAAAGCATTGTATGCTCGTCTCAATGGATATCTACGTCAACAAGGGTTCAAGAAAGGTGTTGTTGATAGCAATCTTTATGTACAAATAGATAAAGATAATTTAACAATCGTTGAGGTATATGTGGATGATATAATATTTGGTAGCAATGATGATCAACTAAGTAAGAAATTTTCTACAAATATGCAAAGTGAGTTCGAGATGTCTTTACTTGGTGAGATGACATACTTCTTAGGGCTTCAAATATCTCAACAAGAGAAAGGAATATTTATATGTCAAGCCAAGTACATCAAGGAAATGCTCAAGAAATTCAAAATGGAAGATTGCAAACCCGTCCTTACTCCAATGGTAACAGGTTGCAAATTGAGCATAGACGAATCATCTAAGGATCAGGATCAGAGGTTGTATAAATCTATGATTGATAGTCTTCTATATGTAACAGCTTCCCGGCCAGATGTTATGCAAGCAGTTGGACAAGTAGCAATATTCCAAGCAGCACCAAAAGAATCACATATTATTGCTGTCAAAAGAATTCTTCGATATCTAAAGGGCACAAAAGAATATGGCTTGTGGTATCCCAAGGGTAACAGTCTCATTATTCAAGCCTTTACAGATGCAGATTGGGCAGGAAGTGTTGATGATCGTAAGAGTACTAGTGGAGCAACATTCTATCTAGGTGGTTGTCTCATATCATGGTTGAGAAAAAAAAAAACCTCAATCTCGTTATCTACAGCAGAAGCAAAATACATTGCAGTGGCAGCATGTTGTACTCAAGTCCTTTGGATGAAACAAATTTTGCTAGATCTTCAAGTACAATTCAGTGAGCCTATTCCCATATCCTGTGACAACACCAGTGCCATCAGCATCTCCAAGAATCTTGTCATGCATTCAAAAACAAAACACATTCCAATCAAATATCATTTTGTTAGAGAACAAGTCGCTGAAAATAATATCAAACTTGAGTATGTTGGTACAAAAGAACAAATCGCTGATATCTTCACTAAACCTTTACTTCGCGAAGCATTTGAATATCTTCGCTAGCAGCTTGGGATTCTCCCAAGTTCTCATTATATTTTTCTTATTCACAATATAAAGGGGGATTGGAAGTGTGTACAGGTCCGCAGGATGGTTGTGTCTCAGGGGGAGTTATACTTTTCCATTGATGTCAAAGGGGGAGAGAATGTTATAGGAAGAGGTGTCATGATCGTACGGGGAGTACTTGTGTTGGCATCAATGCCAAAGGGGGAGATTGTTGATCAATGGTTGTCATTGATGTCAACCCAAGAAGCACCAAGGGCTACCTCAATATTGCATGGGAATTTTTACCTACCAAATTAATATATTTCTGGTCAATAATGCTTTTGATGGTTTCTTCTTGTCGAGATGTTTTCGTTGATATATGGCACACCACGTAATTTTTCACGGTTTGAGAGATATTCATGTTTGAAGTTTGTACCCCCAGTTAGTGGGATAAAACCCCATGGGGTTGTGGCATGGGTCATTGAAAAGTCATAATTAATATTTTTTAAGCTCCTAAAATCCCTCCCACTTTCACTTGTTGAAGCCCCTCTCAACTTAAGAATTTATATAAATTGTGATCCTCATATCCTCCTTATGCAAGAGATTTCGCTATCTGAAACAGGTTATCATGGAATTTTCGCTCTAACTTTTTTCTATGAAGGTTCAGAAGCTGAAATTTTTATGAGGTGGAGCCAAAATCCTGAGGAAGCTCCTATACAAATTTCAGATTAAGGTGCGTAATATTTTCAGAGATATGATATGTGGAAGTCAGTGTTTTTGCAGGCTCCTGAAATTCATCTCAAAGAAGTGACCTTGGGAAAATCTTCATAACTCTCTCTCTGAGTATCGGATTGAAATTTTGTAAAAATTCGTATATAGTGCACGGACTATAGTTTTCGATCTATCAGTTTCAAATCCGAATGAAGAAACAGTGACACGTGTCACGCCATACAAGTTCGCTCTACTAAAATAATCCATAATTAGGGCATTGTGAGAGATTGGGCATAACTCTCTCTTGAAGAATCCTAATTAGGTAAGACCTATGGCATTGGAAATATGACTCAGAGGACTAATACATGACGAAAATCCACATATTGGGGATTTGAAATAATAGAGATACACCAGATTCAATATCAAGCTTCTAGAAGGCAAGAAAAAGCTAGATCATGGGTTGTCAAGGGTTGTAAAGGACCATAATTTCTAGGGCAGCAAAGCAAGGCAAGGTGCAACAGGGGGTAGCATGAAAAGAGCAACAAAAAAGATGTAGAATAGCAGCAAGAAGTTTATCACATGAAGTCTTCAAGTGGGCAGCACTGCATATAGTCATTGTAAATGTATCATTGTACTAAGTCATTATAAATACATTATTGTAAAAATTGTACTAGTGTCTATCTGCCAAGAGTTGAAGAGGAAGTTTCGGGAGGTCTAGGATCATCATTGGGTGGTTGTGTCATAGTTGGGGTTATGGTAAAGTGTGTCTTATTCTTCTATATCATTGTAAAGTGGACGATTTTCCCTGGTACGGGAGTCCATTCTTCTTTTATTCTTCTATAGGGTGGTAGGGTGGTGCTAGGGTGAGTTGTAGCTCATTGGGTGTCGGGGCATCTGTTCAGTTGACTACTGAAGAATCTCGAGCGTTAGAGCGTCCATCCAGTGGGAGCTAGAGAAAAATGCTTTTCTATATTTTAGGAAGTTGGAGCTTTATTTTCAATTGGAGTTGAATATTAAAGAATTATTAGAAAAACATTAGATGGTTTTTGTCCCGAAGTGGGTTTCCACCTTAAAAACTATGTGCATTTGTGTTCCTTTTGTTTACTGCTATTATTTTACAAACACTGATAATAATTGAAGATTAACTAATGCTTTAATGGTAAGGAATACTGATTCACCCCCCCCTCTCAGTATTTCCAACACTGTGATAGTGCAATTATTGTGATTTTTAAAAATTCATTATTCATCAAAAGTCGACACATATCTTATAATAGTATTCATATCATTTAAATTTTTATTAGTTCATTTGAATGTGATGTTTGGATTAATTTGTTATATCATATCATAATTATTGTGATTTTTTTAAAATTCATTATTCATCAAAAGATGACACATATCTTATAACAATATTCATATCAATTAAATTTTTATTAGTGCATTTGAATGTGATGTTTGGATTAATTTGTTTTATCATATCATCATATTTCACATCTCTTCATTATAATATTTAATCATTCATAAATTTAATCAGCGGTGCTACATTTCATAGTGAAAATGGAGAACACAATAGAATAAATTATATATATATATATATATATATATATATATATATATATATATATATAAGACAGTATTTGTCATACAAAATGGGATAGTTATTGGTATCCCTTTGTCTTTCAATTGGGACACTATGTCCATTACATTAAACAAAATGTCTGATTTCACAGACAAATATTTTGAAAA
Organism: Pinus albicaulis; assembly: GCA_034641835.2. Taxonomy (NCBI): domain Eukaryota; kingdom Viridiplantae; phylum Streptophyta; class Pinopsida; order Pinales; family Pinaceae; genus Pinus; species Pinus albicaulis. The sequence goes on along the minus strand of CM076571.1, from coordinate 287,728,545 downwards.
ATACAACAGCTTGCTTTGATATCCAAACATAATGATCATCATTCTTCGCTTGAACTGTTGTCATTGCTCGAGCTACTTCCATGACGGGTTATTTTGGGGAATGTTTTTTTCACGGTGTTGATTGTTTTCTTCTTCTTCACCTTCCATATACAAACATACAAATAAACTATAATGAGTGTATATACATTGGCGAGAATAATGAAAATTGAAATATTAAATAATATATATCAATGTAAATTGAAAAGAAATTATGTACCATAGCAACAATTGACTCATGAACTATACACATTCTTTCAAAACCATATTTCATGCCATCTTTCAAGATTTCATTTGTTGGTGCAGTTCCATACTTTGTTTCCTGCAAGTTTTATATCCCATAACAAATCATATATTTAATATAAAATATTTTTTTGTTTTATTAATTATAGACGGAGCTAAGTAAAACAAGATCGATAGACGCTTACAAATTCCACAATTAATTTCTGATATGCAACATATACTCACAATCCATATTTAACCCAATTTCAATAAATATGTCTGATGGTTCTTCTTTGTATGTTAGCACCTGTTTGAAGACATTTAATGATGATTGTTGTAAAACAACTTAAAATATACAAAATGAAATTTAGTTAAGTTGTTATAAGGAAGTAACAATTACTCACAAACTTATATATCAACCCTTTTCTTCCTTGTCGTCCTGTTTTATGTGCTGAATGGGTTCCATTTTCTTGTCTTTTATGCAAGAAAATACTTGAAAATTAATATTTAATGCTAAATTGTTTATTTATTGTACCTAATGATCGAAAAATTCAATGATTACATATTACATTTGAAGCACATTGTTGTTGATATGGCTCCTCCTGCGATGCAATTTTGTCCATTTCTTTGACCATCTCCTTGTACGCATTTTTGGGCATTCCTATTGGCATATTTCTAATATCATCTCTTTCATCTTTTGAGATTTTGATAATCTTCCTGAAAATGTAATATGACAATAAATTGTTTAATTTTTATATTGATATATGAAAAGTAAATATAACAAAAATGATATTTATAAATAATTCTAGAAAAACATTTAAAGGAATATTACTTTTTCATTCCTTCTTTTTTGTTTTTGTACATTTTTGCTATTAAAAGTCTGACTTGTCTCATTGACCAATTCTTTGGAAACTCTTCCTGTAGTTTAGATAAAATTTGGTTCTTGGAATCATTGGATTGATTTTTGTATTGTAAGTGGAAAGAACGTCTATACATTCGTTCTACTAGATCCCTCAAACTTTTGTAAAAGTTTTTCCCCCTTTCGTTAACCTCCAACACCACTCTAGATGAGCTGAGGAGTAATTCATTTTCATTTGCATGTTCTAATTTTTTTCTTTTCTTAGAACAACATTCATTTTATGAGTTGTTGGTCCCTGTAGAACATTAAACATATGTGAATTAATAAATTGTTTGAAACATGTTATCTAATAATTTTAGGTATATTATTAATGAAAATTAAAAAAAGAAACTCATATTGGATCGATAGTATTTTTTTCATTCACGTGAATCATCCTTTTGCAATTTTTCCATCAAGCTTTCACACTCTTTTGGTCCTAGATCAGAAATAATCTTATCGAGCTTCGTCATTTTGTGGCTCTGCATGATACACAGTAAACGATACATATTAGTTAAATTTACGTGTAGTTCAAAAATAATATTTTTTGTAAAGAATTTACAAAAACTTGCCTTTTTTTCTTTTCTTGATGTGCTATCAGTATTTTTGTTACTTTATCTCTTGTCAGCCATTTCTTTATCAATATGAACCCTATACCATATCATTCATTAATATATTTTATAAATAAATCATCAACTTTTCAGGTAAAAAAGAAAAGAAAAGAAACCGGTGTGTTTTTAAATGATGTACGCACCGACATCTATGCGTCGTGTTCTTATAAATGCACCACCAAAACAGTATAAAACACTGTATGGTGCTCTATGTCAACAAGGAGCACCTGTGCGTTATGTGTTAACCACTGCACCGATTAACACAAACAAAATAATAAAAATCGTCTAGTGTTAGTTTTTGTAGCATATGGTGTCATGGAGGGGGCAATGCAGCCTATTCTTTTAAATGCCCCGCACAAACAGGGGACCACCATATGGTGCTCTCTGTCAACAAGTAGACCCGGTGCGTTATATGTTAAATGGTGCACCGATTAATACACAATAAAAAAATGTTTTTTCCAAACAATACGTGCGCTATAATGAAATAGCAGGTGCCCTATTTTACATATGGCACATGGATTTAAAAAAATCCATTTTTAATTATTTTTATCAAATAGTACATGTGCAGTGCGCTGTGATAAGACAATGCACTGGTGTGTTAGGTTACGCAGGGTGCACTGATTAAAAAAAATCAGTTTTTAAAAAATTCACGCAAGGGCCGACATGGATTGGGATCCGACTATGCAAGTCGTCTCGTGGGTTAGATGTCATAGACCTATATATATAACAATACAAACCCTATAAATCTAAAATGAAATTCCCTAATTCTGAAATCACAGAAACAGGAAGAAGCAAGGGCATAAACAAAAAGAATGAAGGGTTTAGGGTAAAATGGATATATATATTGAAAATGAAAAATAAATTTAAATTTTTTACTTACTACGTAAAAAATACTGTAGAAAATGTAAAAAAAACAACAAAATTTAATTCCGAGATCATTTGAAATTCTATGCTACAGGGTTTGAATCACCAGAGGTTTGGAATTTTGATTGTCTGAATAGTTCTATTTGAAATTATTTCGCAGCTCCATAGTGCTCTCATGCTCTCTTGCTCCAGGTATGTCTCGTGCAAATCTCTCGCTAATTTTTTTTGCAAAAATAGTGAAATAATGAAAAGTGTTTAGTATTTAAAGATTTTTTTTAGAAATTAGATTTTCGAAAATATTTTTCTGCCCATTTTTCAATTTACCGCTTTTTTCTTTCATTTAAAAAAAAATAAATTTGCGTTTTTTTTATTTGTGGCTTTTCGTCATCGGTGCGTCAATTAATAACACTGCACCGGTGCGTCAATTAATAATACTGCACTGGTGCGTCAGTTAATAACACTGCACCGATGCACAGTAACTAAAACACATCAGTGCGGTTATCTCTACATAAGCACTGATAACAATAAGTCCATTTTTAAGGCACCGAAATTACTTTTAGGTGTGTACACTAAATTTTTTTGTTAATTTTGCTCAAATGTAGGGAGAAAATATCATAATTATATCCTTCAAAATCCAGCTTGTTCCATAATATTTCTTAAATTCCATCACAGAGTTCTCCCTATCCATCTCGAGACGTAATATTTACTTCATATTTTATATATTTTTTCATTATCTAATTGAAATTGTGATTTTTATCCATGTCAATCAGCTTAATAAATTTTATAATTTATACAAATTTGTAGGTTCATGCAGATTTAGAATCGAGTTCAGATGCACAAAATATTCAAACATCTCCGAAACGTCGAAAGCTCTTATCAGGAGCAACATATCGTAAGACACATTTGGTAGATGAAATTGGACAACCGCTTCACCCTGCCAATTGTAACAATATTGCATCTTCTAGCCACAATCCTGGGACAATGATGGTAATAACAAGTGTTTGGTATATTAATGTAATTATTTCAACGCCAAACAAATTAATCATGCATTGTCAACGTTCTTACTAATTGATATCATAGATTTTGTACTAATCATGTTCAAATATATTTTTTGAAATTATTAGGATTCTAGTGATGATGAGCGACCTACCTACCATCTTCCATTGCACCCCACAACAATGTCAAATTGAGAGAAGGTTGAATTAAGAGAAAAAATCAGAGGAACGATACCAAGAATGGTTGAATCAACCACTGATTCAATTCTCACTATGTCCATATTCACCAATTAGGAATGACTACAAAAATAGTAGTTCTTCACAAGCTGGCAATGGAGGAAATCAAATAGAGGTTGGTATGGATGATTACTTAAGGGATACAACTGCCATGGAGACAATGTTGTTAGATGCATTCCAAAACGATGATAAGCTAGGGGATGATACTCATATCATTGACACCTTTTTCGAAAGCCTTAAATTTGCTTCCACCACCCCTCTCTTTGGACCTAGCGGTCAGTAAAAGTCTACCCAGTTGGGGACAAAAATGTTACTGTATAACTTGAAAGAAAATTTTGGCTTGTCGAATGCATGTTTCTCGGAAATTTTGAAGTAAGTTATCATAAAGTCCTCTCTTATATAAATTTGAGAAATATAATCACACAATAAACATTACAAATGGTTAATTTTATGAATGTTAATAATTATATCGGCATTAATGTACATTCAATATTTTCCATGATCACCAACTACAGGTTATTCAAAGATAAGGTTCTTCCGAGTGATAATGTCTTGCTTGGTAGCTGCGAAGAGGCAAAGAAATTTTTGAAATTTTTGGATGTTGAGTACATATCATATCATGCATGTAAAAATAATTGTATTCTATATAGAGGAGAATATGTAGACATATATATGTCCGAAATGTGGGCATGACAGGTATGATAAATAAAAAAAGAAGGGTAAATCATGTGGTCCTCCTTTTATGATATTGAGGCACATGCCTATAATCCCAAGGATTCAAAGGCTCTTTCGTTGCAAATAATTAGCTATGTTGCAGGGATGGCATGCCTCACATAGAAGTGAGTTGGGAGTTATGCGAATTCCAACTGATTCAATTGCCATGAAGCATATAGATGATACATGGCCCGAAAAATTCAAGGATGAAGTATGAAGTCTACGACTCAGCATAGCCATGGATGGCGTCAACTCATATTCCCTCCAGAACAAAAACTATTTTGTTTGGCCTGTAGTAGTGATCAATAACAATATCCCCCCATGGTTTTCCATGAAGAATGAACATCATATGTTGGTTCTCATAGTCCCTGATAGAAGACAAGTGAAGAATATGGATGTATACTTACAACCACTGGTAGATGAATTGAAAGAATTATGGGATGGGACAAATGTATACGATGTATCAAGACCCATTGTAGTAGAGAGGAGTTTTACGTTGTATGGCATATGTGCTTACACGACACATGATTATCCATTCTTAGGAGTTTGCTTTGGTAAATTACATGTTTATTAATTTGTTTATATACGTAACAATATTCTTTCACATATTAGTTATTTAATTCATTGTAATTGTTCCGATCTTCATGATATTCTTTAACACGCCATGGATATAAATTGTATACAATAATCTCGCAGGTCTTATAACAAAAGGGTATTTTGGATGTAAATGTTGTGGACCTTATCTGAAATCTAGATGGTCCAACGACCTACAAAAGCTAGTGCATGACTGCTCCAGGGTATTCCTCCCAGAAGAACACCCTTACAGAAGAGCATCATCCACTTTCAATGGTAAACGAGAGAGAACCCAAAGGCCTCCAATAATGACACCAGCTGAATGGCTTAGAGAATATGAGAGAGAGAAGGAGAAGGAGTTCATAGAAATTTTTGATTCAAATGGGGAGCCTATGTTCGATGATCCAGAATTATTCGACACCTATGTTGAGAAATTTCCCATTGGGATGAAAATGAAATCTATCTTGTATAACCTCCCATATTGTGAGCATCTTAAGATTACCCAATTATTAGATCCCATGCATATATTTAAAAATGTTTCATCTTCTTTATAGAGGCACATATCATCGAAACAAAGTGACACATTGGATGTTAGGAAAGATCTTATTATTTCAAAAACTAAAAAGAAACATTGGCCAAGATGATTAGAAATTACAGGAACAGAGGCAGGCATTGCTCCCTCTAATTCATGGTATTTCAAAGAAGGTGATGTCCCATGGATTTTAAAAAATGATGATCTTTCTTTGGCAAAGGAATTTATAATGGGTGCGAGGGTGCCATCTTCATACGAGTCTTAACTATGGCGTTGCTTCACTATGGATGACCATTTGTCGGGGTTGAAATCACATGAAAATTTGAATCTTCTAAGAGTACGTGTAATGTCAAAATCATGATTTTATTATTTTTTATATTAATAAATTTTATCCTATGCAGGGATCATAAAACATAACTAATTTTGTATATTATTGCATGTGTTTACAACTTTGCAGTGTCATTATCATTTTTTCGTGCATGGGTGTGTGAAGCATGAATTCCCTCAAGATCTATGACGTGCCATATCTAAATTATCTGCATTTGTACATTGGATCACATCAAAGGAGATTCATGTGGATAGCATTCCATGGTGGCATCAAGAGATAGTTGAGATTGTTTGTATGTTTGAGAAGGAACTACCGACAACTTTCATGGACTTGAAGGTTCATCTTCTAATCCACCTAGTAGATGAGGTTGAATTAGTTGGGGTGGTTTCTTGTCGTTGGATGTTCTTCTTAGCATTACAAGGAAAAGACCCTCTAGCGAAGGTTATAAAGGAGGTTTTTAGTGTTATAAAATTGGCCAAAATTGTCAAAAAAACATATGCTACCACATCCGTTTCTGGTAACGGAGGTTTTGGCGGAGATTTTAACGGAAATTCAACACAACTAAAAAAAAATGGGCAGCTGGAGGTTATTACAGATGTTTTTTCATCGGTGCTCTTATCAGGTTTTAAAGTACTGGTGCGTATCGGTAGACAACGCACCGGGGCAGTCTAAGGAGAATGCACCGGGCCGTTAAGGAAAACAACAACACTGGCCCTGGTGTTGGTGATACCATGCATGGGGCCATTCTAATTGGTCTTGGGATTTGAGCGGTGCCCATAGGTCTTATAAGTGCACCGGTGCGTGTATCTTTATGAGGCACCGGTGATCTGTATCATAGAAAGGAACTGAGATTTATAATTGGTATCGGTATTCGTGCGGTGCACATGGCATCTACAAATGCAACGGTGCTTATAGATACATAAACGCTCCGGTGCGCAGTATCAGACAAACGCACTGATTTTTATAACTGGAATCGGTATTAGTGCAGTGCCCATAGAATCATAAATGCATCGGTGCGTATAGACACATAAACGCACCGGTTTTCATTTTGTTTTTTTTAGAAACATCCACCTTTGACAGTCCAATTATTGTGATTGCTTTAAATTCATTATTCATCAAAAGTCGACACATCTTATAACAATATTCATATTAATTACATTTTTATTAATGCATTTGAATGTGCTATTTGGATTAATTTGTTATATCATATCACAATTATTGTGGTTTTTTAAAATTCATTATTCATCAAAAGTTGACAGATATATAATCTTATAACAATATTCATATGAATTAAATTTTTATTAGTTCATTTGAGAACGACAATGGAGAACGCAATAGAATAAATTAAAACATATATATATATATATATATATATATATATATATATATATAAGACAATATTTATCATACAAAATGGGACAATTATTCGTATCCCTTTGTCTTTCAATTGGGACACTATGTCCATTACATTAAACAAAATATCTGATTTCAAAAAAATCAGACACATTTCAAAAAATAAAATGCCTTGCTTTGATATCCAAATTACATAGTGATCATCATTCTTCACTTGAACTGTTGTCACTGCTAGAGCTACTTCCATGACTTGGGTTATTTTCAGGAATGTTGTGTTCACGACGTTGATTATTTTCTTCTTCTTCACTTTCCATCTACAAACATAAAAATAAACTGAAATGAGTGTATATACGTTGGTAAGAATAATGAAAATTATAATATTAAATAATATACATCAATGTAAATCGAAAAGAAAAATGACGTACCATAGAGAAAATTGACTCATAAACTAACACATTCTTTCAAAACCATGTACCATGCCATCTTTCAAAATTTCATCTGTTGGCACAGTTCCATACTTTGTTTCCTGCAAGTTTTATACCCCATAACAAATCATATATTTAATATAAAAGATGTTTTTGTTCTATTAATTATAGACAAAGCTAATTAAAAAAAGATCGATATATGCTTACAAATTCCACAATTAAATTCTGATATGCCAACATATAATCACAACCCATATTTAACCCAATTTCAATCAATTTTTTTGATGGTTCTTCTTTGTATGTTAGCACCTGTTTGAAGACATTCAATGATGATTTTTGTAAAACAACTTAAAAAATACAAAAATGAAATCTAGTTAAGTTGTTATAAGGAAGTAATAATTACTCACAAACTTAGAGATCAACCCTTTTCTTCCTTGTCGTCCTGTTTTATGTGATGAATGGGTTCCATTTTATTTTCTTTTCTGCAAGAAAATTCTTGAAAATTAATATTTAATGCTAAATTGTTTATTTATTGTACCTAATGATCGAAAAATTCAATGATTACATATTACATTTGAAGCACGTTGTTGTATTCGTTCCACTAGATCCCTCAAACTTTTGTAAAATATTTTCCCCCTTTCGTTAACTTCCAACACCATTCTAGATGAGCCAAGGAGCAATTCATTTTCATTTGCATGTTCTATTTTTTTTCTTTTCTTAGAACAACATTCCTTTTCTGAATTTTTGGTCCCTGTAGAACATTAAACATATGTGAATTAGTAGACTGTTTGACACATGTTATCTAATAATTTTAAGTGCATTATTAATGATAATTAAAAAAGAAACTCATATTGGATCGATAGTATTGTTTCATTCACCTGATTCATCTTTTTGCAATTTTTTCATTAAAATTTTACGCTCTTCTGGTCGTAGAACATAAATAATCATATCGAGCTTCGTCATTTTGTGGCTCTGCATGATACACAGTAAACAATACATATTAGTTAAAGTTACATATAGTTCAAAAATAATATTTTTTATAAATAATTTACAAAGAACTTGCCTTTTTTGCTTTTCTTGATGTGTTAACAGTATTTCTGTTACTTGATATATTTTCAGTCATTTATTTATCAATCTGAAACCTGTAGCATATCATTCATTAATATATTTATAAATAAATTCTTAAATTTTTAGGTAGAAAATAAATCTCAAGACACCGGTGCGCCTTTCATGAAATCTGCACCGCTGCCGGTGCATGGATATATTAACAACGCACTGCAAAATAGTATAATATACCATACTATACATTTAGTATTATAAACGCACCACAAAAACAGTTTAATAGACCTAACGGTGCGTGGGGTATTATAAACACACCGCAAAAACGGTGTAATACACCATACGGTGCTTTCCTAGTTAAAGAGAGCACCGATGCCCTATTTCAGATTTGGTGCACGAATTTAAAAAAATGTTTTCAATTTTTTACGACACAGAACTTGCGTGGTGCGCTATAATAATACAGAGCACCGGTGCGGTGGCGTACGCAGGGTGCACCGATAAAGAAAAATCCATTTTTTCAAAAATTCATGCAATGACCGAATGGATTGGGATCTGACTATGCAAGTCATCCCGTGGGTTGGACATCAATATAAAACGAAAAACCGTAATTCTGAAATCACAGAAACAGGGAGAAGAAAGGGAAAAAACAAAAAAATGAAGGGTTCAGGGTAAAAATGAATAAAACTGCAGGAAAAAATAAAAAACTGCAGAAAAAAATTAAAAAAAAAGAATTAAATTTAATCACAAAATGGTTTGAAATTCTATGATAAATGGCTTTAATCACTAGAGTTTTGGTTTATGATTGTCTGAATACTTATGTTCAAACGTATTTCGCCATCCACAGTGCCCTCGTGCTCTCTTGCTCCAGGTCTGTCTCCTGCAAAAATCTGACTGAATTTTTTTAGCAAAAATAGTGAAATAATGAAAAGTGTTTAGTATTTAAAGAATTATTTTATCAAATTAGATTTTCAAAAATAGTTCGCCGCTCATTTTTCAAATTGCCGTTTTTTTTTAACTTAAACAAAATAAAGTTGCATTTTTTTTTATTTGCGTTTATTCATTTTCGGTGCGTGGAAATGTGACGCACCGGTGCGTTGTATTAATACGACGCACCGGGGCCTGTTAGGATGACAAGCGCATCAGACTTTTTAAAGTTTTTGTTGTTGTTGTTGTTGTTGTTGTTGTATGTAAGATCATAATAAAATAATGATAATTATAAAGTACATGAATTTATTTTCATTATTTTTTAAACTTTATGTTACAAAAATTCGTATTATTCTAGATTTATAATTTTACAATTATTTGCAAATTTACAAATTTAAATATTTTAATAAAATCATTTCACATTAATACAATTAAAATTTTCAAATTAATAGAATTAAAATTTTACATACAATTATATTAATTAAAATTACAATTACAATTTTACATTAATTTCACATACATGAATTACGATTAGAATTACATTTACAATTTTAATTTTACATACAATTACATTTACAATTTTACATATAATTACCTTTATAATTACAATTACAATTTTACAAATATTTTATAGACAATTCAATTAAAATTATAGTTACAAATATAATTACATTTACAATTTTACATAGAATTACAATTACAATTTTACGTACAATTCAATTAAAATTACAAATACAAATACAATTACAATTTGTGAAATTTCCATACAATTAGAATTACAATTACAATTTTACAATTTTTCATATATACAATTACAATCATTTCATAATAAATTAAATATTACAATTACAATTAAAATTTTACATTAATAAATATTTTACATACAATTACACTTAAAATTACAATTAGTACAAATACAAATACAATTTTACATAGAATTAAAATTTAAATTACAATTGCATTCACGACATAATATTTAATAATTATCATGGTCGTCTAATAATATTAAATTAATTAATAAACATCATCATGATCATAATAACCATCGTACAAAAATCATATTCGACTAATAAACACATTCTATTAACATCAAATTAACATTATATATTAACATCATCACAACACAAACATCAAATATACATCTCAATATAATGTCAAATAACTCATGCGCCTATCACATATACACATCTATCTGCAAGCTAAACATTAAATGAACATATCTAACATGACTAACAATATGCGCCACATCATGATGATCATCAACATGAAAATTAAGTACAACTGCAACATGAACATAAAATACATTGACCATATATATATATATATAACTAAATAATGTTAAAAATATACAACTGTAATATAAATTTCATGGATCAAGCGCTGGTGGTAGTATAACAACATCAATAACACTAGTACAAGTGGATGCGGCCTGCTCAGTAAAGTTGGGTGCAACCTCGACAGTCAATGGTCGACTAGCCTACTTATGATCATGATGATCACTAGTACTGATGGATGCATCCCTTTGTGGTAGTACAGCATGATCAATATGAGGTGCAGTAGTATTGGAGGCCTGCTCAGTCAATAGTACTACAGCCTCGACGATGAATGGTCTAGCCTGCTCATGATGATCGTGACTAGTACTCGTGATGGATGCTGCAAGCTGCTGAATGGACGTGGCCGATGGTCCAGCCTCATCTCCATGATGACTAGTGTCAGATGCTGCTAGTGGAGCCTCATGCTAATCATCAGGCGCATCGCAAGGTGAACGATCACGAGATGCATCTGAGTCGCTGCTGGCGAACTGTCCATCACGTGCTGCAACTCGACTACGCCTATAGCTATGGAAAATCCTCCTCAATCGCGTAACAACTATCTTAGCTCCTACGACATGCCGCATCAGGTCGTACATGTCACGCGACGTGCCTCTCCACATCCGTAACAGTCTATCATCGCCCTATATCTCTCTGTAATGAGCGGGCCTGATGCCCGCATCTGAAATCAATCCATAGAGTTGGCTGCCCAACTCCATCCGGTATCTGGTCTTAGGTCGACCACGCCTAGCAAAAGGCGGTACCGGTGCACCATGAAGCATACGATCAACACGTCTCTCTGCTGCGTCACCGACCTCATCCTCTGGTGCATCAACCATCTCCTAATCGTAATCGTCAGGATCGACACCTGGATCATGTGGTGGATCCGGCATATCATCGCCATCAAAAGAGCCAATGTCTGCAAAATATATACAAGTACACAACAATAATTAGACAATTTCATTACACAATTTAATAAAAACAAGTTAAAGAACATGTTAGAATAAATATAAATAAAACAGTAATATTACCTCTATCATCTGGCAGCTCATCAGGAGTGAAGAGGATGTTGGGACACCCTCGCCAATCTAGTCCAGCATAAGGACATGGGACCATAATGAAGGGATGCAGCCCACAGACAGTGGCTAGTAAGTCCAATGAATCATGTGATATCCTCGCTGGAAACATAGTGTCTCCCCTCTTGGGAATCATCTGCCCCCACATGCACATCTGGGCCTTGAACATCGGCCTATGAGGCTGTTGAAAAAAACTAGGTCTCATCTTTGGAAACCTCTCAAAAAATAAACAAAACAGATCTGAAGCAAAAGGGAAGTTGACCCTCTCTTGTGCATGAGCATGACATCTATCTAAGGTCGTACAAAAATGTCGCAAAAAAATGGCAGACCACTTGACAAGTCATGGCTGCTGTACTAAAGAATCAACGTAATATAAAAGCAAGCAACTAATGCGTTGCCCGTCACTGGTGTTGTGCGAAATGATCGAAGCGATAATAGAGAGGCAGTGCACGTCCTGTCTACCAAAATCACCTATACGTAATTGACCTCCAGGTACCTGAAACTCTGAAGGAGATAGTACATGTGCTCCAATGTATCTCTGGGAGTAAACTAACTGACTCTCTGCTACACAACCAGCTGGCACGTCTGGGAATGAGGGAAAATCCACCCCTCTCCTCGATAGTCCTGTAATAAAATAAATTTCCTCCTCAGTGGGTGTGTACCACTAGTCAGGACCAACCTGAAAAGCTTGTCGGTGAGCATTCCACCTGCCGATAAGATGTTTCAAAAGCACACTATGGGCCTTTAGGCTGGAAATAGCCTCCTCATAGAACTTGAGGAGGCCTACCTGCATAAGGATCTCTTGGGTATCTGCAGTAATAGGGCGAGGGCATCCATCTCTCTCCCTCTCTCTTGCCTCCCATTGGAAAATCATGTGATATTGTTCTTCTTGTTGTTGCTTTTGTTGCTCCTGTTCTCTCTGAATCATTGCCATATTAAATATTTTTTTTTTTTATTAAAACAAAAATGTATTTATAAATATACAAATATAATTTTTTTTGAAAAAAAAAAACATACATGTCGGTGCTCCATAAAAATAGTCACGCACCGGTGCCGGTGGGTCCTAATATTTTAGCGCACTGTCCCCGGGGCCCCTAATGAAACAGACTGCACCGGATTCGGTGAGAATGTCTAATTTTCAAGCACTGTGGACTGTATATAATTCATAATAGCGGTGCGCTGACTGAAATATACGCCCCGACGCGTATAGCCGTGTCAGCGCATTGACTTCATGACAATGACATAGTTGACGGTGCGGTCTTTTACCTGGCCACACCATTGACCCTCTCGGAATGAAAAACGCAGTGCGCTGACATAAACCGGGGCGGAAAATGAAGTCAACGCACCGCACTGTGATTGCCGGGGTCAACGGTGCGCCTGGATAAATGAGCGCACTGCCTTTTTTATTTTTTTATTTTTAGTTTAAAACTATTATGGGCGCCTTCCGGCACCACCCCAGAAATGGTGCAGTTACCCTTAGCACCGGTAGTGGTGTTGCCTGTAATTTTTACAGGTAGCACCGCTATCTGGTGCGAGCCGTACAGCTCGAGCGCACCGCGCGACACATTTTTTTCTTTTTCTTTTTTAATGGTTATTTTTAAGTTTATTTCAATTTCTAATCCGCTAAAAGGCTTAATTATAGAAAAACTAGAAAAATACCTGCACATTTCACCGCCGAGGAGGCATATTGGCTATAAAATTTGGAAAATAAAATTTGCCCACTGTTTTTCAAAATGCAAGCTGGAGATTGGTGGCCAATGCAGAGCAGCAGTGCGTGCAATGGGTGCAATGAGAGCACCAATGTCAGGGCGACTCAGAAATAAGGAAATAGCACCGGGTCATCTGATTTTACAAAGATCTTGGTTTGGGTTTAAAAACGTTTCTTCAAAGTTTGGATTTAAGAGCATTTTTTGGAAGCAAACTGATTTTGCAAAAAAATGTTTTGAGTTTAAAGAATTTTTTTGAAAGACATTTCTTAGAGGCACCCTGATTTTGCAAAAAATTGTTTTGGACTTAAAAAAATTTCTTAGATGTACATTCAAAAGACATTTCTTGGAGGTATGTACGTGTTTTGAGTTGAAGTAAATCTTTTGAGCTTCATTTCATTTTTCTCTCGAATTTTTTAAAGTAAGTGTTTTTTATTGGAGTATGTATTTTTTGCAAAAAATTTAAACTGAATTTTTTTAAATTAAATCTTTTGTGATATTTTTTGTAATCGAGTTATTCTCTAATTTTTTGAAAGATTTTTTTTTGAACTTCATACCCTATTATCAAGGGAAATCGAAGAACTTGTGCGAGAAAATATGATAAAAAAAGAGACCCTGAGGAACGCAGAGAAGAGACGAGACAATCTCGCAAAAGAAAGTTAGAAGCCCTCTCAAATATTAAAGAGGAAAATCAACCTCAAGCAGAAATATAAGCAGGTATGTAAATGTAAATTTTATGATCTATTGATATATTTAAAATTTTCCTAATGTAAAATGTGAAGCTTAATTTTTATTTGATGAACTAATTTGAAAAATATTTTGTTTAATGTAAACAGACATAGATATTCCTCAAAATATTGAAGAAGAAAATCAACCTCAAGCAAAAATTGAAGCAGGTATGTAAATGTAAATATTATGATCTATTGATATATTTAAAATATTCCTAATGTAAAATGTGAAGCTTAATTTTTATTTGATGAACTAATTTGAAAAATATTTTGTTTAATGTAAACAGACAGAGATATTCATCAAAACATTGATGATGAGATACAAAATTTTGAAAGAGAAAGTGAAAGAGATATTGAACCAATGATTGAAGATGGTGAAAATATTGAAAGAAATCCAAATAAATAAATTGAATCACAAGGTATATATATATATTAAACACATGCACATATCATTGAAATTATAGATATATTTATTAATTTAGTTATTTCTTGAATATGTACTATTTTTTTGAATATGTACAGATGAAATCAGTATCGATAATGAGATGTTAGAAAATGTTGACACTCACACATATGGAGATAAAAAACCTGACCATGTTAATACGATATCGTGTTCACTGCATTTTTGAAAAGTATTTCTTAAATGAGCGGGTGACAGTTTAGGCTCAAATGTTGAAAGGTCTCCTATCATTAAGGAAATTAAAAGAAGCTACGACACTATTGGGTATTCGAAAATCAACCAAAGATAAAAAAAAATGAAAGAAGATGTGATAAAAAATACGAGTAGTGCTATAAAGTCAATTAAGAGATCTAGAGAGAAAGATGTTTCAATTGTACGTAGAAGAATACAGATGGAAATGGTTTCATCAAGTACTCAAGAGAATCGTTTGGTAACATTTATGGCATGAGCACTGGGAACCTCGCGAAAAACTTTGCACAAACATCGGAAATTTCGGCTGCAAATAGATGTAAAAGATGAACTCGCTTGTTGGAGAGCTATTTGTAGGCAACCATACAAATATAGACTTGGAGAAAATGTTAAAAAAATAATATATGAATATTGGAAGAACAATTCACGTGTTTCGCCAACTGCAAGGCATGTGATGCGAAGAAGAATAGCACGAAATCAGTACGAAGAACATGAAAAATATTTCTTGGAAACCACTCAGATAGAGTTATTCAACAAGTTCAAAAAAGAGAATCATCAAATTCATGTTTCACTCAGTGCTTTTGTTCAACAAAAACCATGATATGTAAAATCTATCACCGTACGTGACACTTGTTTTTGCAATTATCATGTGGAATTTGAGTTATATTATGACACATTCCTTGATTTCGGTAGAACATCATGGAAGGATTCACCTCCTTCCACTATCCGTGATTTCATATCTCAAATTCTATGTGAAAGAGAAAGCGGTGAACTATTTTACAAAAAGAAATGTGTTGGAAGAACAATTCACGTGAGTAGGAAAGAAATTGGAAACATGCTTGATGAATTTAAAATTGATATTTTAGGAAGTCTTAGTGAATAGATAGACACCCTTAAGTTGCAAAACAAGCATAAAGCCAAGATTGATGTTTTAGCTATTTTCTGTCCCAAATGCAGAAACAAGCATGCTTTAAGAGAATGTCCTCTTGATGTAAAATTCATAGAGACCTGTATGATTTGTTCAGAAAGTCATGAGACTGAGAGTTGTGCTTAAATTCCTGGTCTTAAAGTTGTTTTTTAAGAAGAAAAAACTTCAAATCCAATAGAATCTCTTTTCTTTGTCTCTAGAAGGCCATGGCAGGGGCCACAAACTCAAGGTTTTAATAACCAAATGTATACTTAGCCCCCAACAAACTGGAATTCTTGGTAGCAACCTTGGCCTCAATCTCAATCTCAATCTCAACCTTGGGCTCAAGGAATGCAAAATCCCTATGGAAGATTCTCTCAATACTATCAATATCCTCCATCATATCGAAATTATCCTCCCCAACATATTCCTCAACAAAATCAACAACCCCAACTCCAAAACCAAAATCAAAATCCATAACTCTCACTACCATTCCCTCAGAGACCAAATCAATTACCTGCCCAACCATTACAAAACCCTAACAATAAAAATCCTCAAAATACATATATGATATAAGGACAATAATTTCCAATCTACATGATTACTCCTCTAGATCTGGTAGGATATTAGAAAAGAAAAAGCCTTTTGTAGTCATTCAAGAACAGGACAATTCCGAGGAAGATTCTCTACAGCCCAATAAAAGTTTTGAAGAAGGAACATCTCTTCAAAACAAAAATTCTGAAAAAGAAAAACAAAAATGACCAATAAACTCAACTCCTATCATAGAGCAACCATCAGTATCTACTTCCACACCTCCTTTTCTGGAAAGATTACAAGTTTATAGAGGGGTAGAAAATCATATTATGTTGCCTAATTATGATTTTCTAGATGAATTGAAAAATGTTTGTATCAAAATCCCTTTGTTACAAGCCATCGAGGAAATTCCAATTTTAGCTAAAACAATAAAGGAGTTGAGTATGAAGAAACCGGGAAGAAAAACAAAAGAAATAAAAAGAATTCAGCTTGTAGGAAAAATAGCAGACATAATGATGGGAAAAATTGCCATACAAAAATATTTAGATCCAAGAAGTCCAATTGTAAAAACCAATATCAATGGAGTTGAAATTCCAAATACATTGACTGATTCAGGAGCAGGAATAAACATCATGAACAAATAGACCATGGAACAACTCAAGCTTCCTAATCTTCTTTATACACCTACATTACTACAATTAGCAAATAGATCTGTAATCAAGTCGAATGTTGTGTTAGAAGATATTTCGGTGTCCTTAGATTCTTGGGAGCACCCTGTTGATTTTATGATCTTAACCCCTAAGAAAAATCTAGGAAGACATCCACTTATATTAGGAAGACCTTGGTTTGCTACAACTGATGATTTCATTAGCTGTAGATCTGGTGACATGTATATTTCTGATGGTAACTCAACAAAGAAATTCAATCCATATCCTCCAGCAAGAACAATCAAAGAGATAGATGACAAAGAACGGATTGACGATGAAAATGATATACAACCTCTCTTTACTATTTCAACCATTAGTGAAGATAGTCAAATCTTAAATACAATAGAAAATTTTGAATCATCTCCAAAATATGAACATGATCAATTTCAAGAAAAATCCAATATTGAATATTTTTCATCTAGGCAAATGTCTCTTTATTATATGGAAGAATTTGATAGCTCTACAGTTGAAATATTTCCAGGAAAAACCTTGAACATAAACAATAACTTGGAAAAACTACAACAAGAAAAACTAATCAAAACATTACAACAACATTCTTTTGCATATGCATGGGAATACACTGACATGAAAGGAATTAGTCCTAAGACTTGTATACATCACATATACATTGAAGAAAATTGTAAACCTATCATATAGCCTCAGAGAAGGATGAATCCAAATTTCAGGGAAATTGTGAAAGAGGAGTTGCAAAAGTTGCTAAATGTAAACTTCCTTTACCCAATTTTAGACAGTCAGTGGGTTTCCCCTTTAGTGATTGTGCTTAAAAAGAATGGTAAATGGAGAGTATGCATTGATTATCGAGAATTAAATAAAACTACCCTCAAATATCATTTTCCTTTACCCTTTATAGATCAAGTGTTGGATACATTAGCAGGTAAAAATTATTTCTCATTCCTAGATGGTTTTAGTGGTTACAATCAGATTCAGGTAGCACCTGAAGATCAAGATAAAATCACATTCACTTGTCCATGGGGGGCTTATGCCTACCAAGTACTTCCTTTTGGATTGTTCAATGCACCTGCAACTTTCCAAAGGGCAATACTAGGAATTTTTTCTGATCTAATACATGATTGTGTAGAGGTGTATATGGACAACTTTACAGTTTATGGTAATACATTTGAAGAAGATTTAGAAAATTTGGAAAAGGTTCTTAAAAGATGTAAAGAAGCAAACCTTTCACTAAGCCATGAAAAATGTTTCATGATGTTTACAGAAGGGATTGTCTTAGGACATCACATTTCAGGAGATAGAATTAAAGTTGAAGTCATCTCCAAACTATTAATTCCAAGTTTCCAAAAGGATGTTAGAAGTTTTCTAGAATTAAGGGTATTATAGAAGATTTATAGAAAATTTCACCAAAATAGCATCCCCACTCTTCAAACTAGCCACCCTTGCTTCCCCTACCTCCTACTGCCTATGCTTTTGATGATGGAACTAAGCCAACAAGGTAAGCTGCATATACTTTCGCTCCCCGAACCGTCACCAGAGATTGTGAATTCAGTAGGAATCTTGATTGCCAGTTAGCATTTGAGACTTTAAAAGCAAAACTTTTTGAAGCACCCATTTTAAGAGGTCCAAACTGAAAAATAAATTTTCACATTTCAATAGATGCTTCAGATACAGCTCTATGAGCCATAGTAGGACAAAAATATTTGATCCCCTATGCCATATATTATACAAGCAAGAATTTGACTCCCATGGAGTTAAATTAAACTGTAACTAAAAAGGAATTCTTAGCTGTTGTTCATGCTATCAACAAATTTAGACTTTATATAATAGGCTATGAAACCTTTGTTCATACAGATCACTCTGCAATTAGATACTTAATAAATAAATATATTAATAATGGGAGAATTACAAGATGGTTATTACTCCTGCAAGAATTCAACATTACTATTCTAGACTGACCTGGAAAACAAAACACAGTTGCTGATTTCTTGTCTAGAATCCAAAATATCAAAGATGGCACTCCAGTTGAAGATAAATTTCCCAATGAATATCTTTTTGCAATAACTACTCAAACTCCTTGGTTTGTAGATATTGCTAATTACTTGGTTATAGGGAAAGTACCTTCACATTTTCTTTCTAGAGAGAAAAGAAAAATCATTCAATTAAGTGCAAGATACTCATGGATTACTAATGAATTATATAAAACAGGTCCAAATCTCATTATCAGAAGATGTGTTCGAGAAGATGAAATGCCTGAAATTCTTAAAGCATGTCATGATGAACCTTGTGGTGGACATTTTGATGAAAAGAGGACATCCTATAAAATCCTTCATTTATGATATTATTGGCCATCCATCTTCCGATATGCCAAAGAATATGTAAAAATGTGTGACCATTGCCAAAGGGTAGGGAAACCTTCTCCTTCAAATGAAATGCCATTACAACCTCAGGTACTCATTGAACCTTTTGAAAAATGGGCCTTGGATTTTGTTGGACCTATCAATCCTCCATCTAAAAAAAAGAAGTATATTTTGGTATGCACTGATTATGTCACTAAATGGGTAGAAGCTAAAGCATTACCTCTTGCTAATGAAGGATCTGTAGTTAATTTTATTTTTGAGGATATTTTCACTCGTTTTGGTGTTCCAAGAGAAATTGTAATAGATCAGGGAACTCATTTACATCAAAGGTGGTGAAAAAGCTCGTGGAAGATTATAAGATCAAACACAGAAAGTCTACCCCTTATCATCCACAGGCAAATGGTCAAGTTGAATCTACCAATAAGGTGATCGAAGAATTTCTCACTAAAACTATGCATCTACATAGAAGAGATTGGGTAGAAAGGCTTCTTGAAGCCTTATGGGCCTACAAAACTACATGGAGAAACACACGAGGACATACTCCCTATGAACTTGTTTATGGAAAGCAAGTCCTGTTCCCTATAGAGTTTCAGATCCGAACCTTCAAGATGGCAGTCTAATTGGGACTTGATTTATCAGAAGCACATAAACATAGATTGGAGCAACTCAATGAGTTAGATGAAATCAGACAAGATGCAGTTCAAAGAACCAATATAGTCCAGCAAAAAAGTTCTAAATGGAATGATAAGTATATCAAGGAGAAGAAGTTTCAAGCAGAGAATTGGGCACTTTTGTTCGATTCAAAATTCAAATATTTTCAAGGAAAGTTTCAGACTCATTGGCTTGGGCCATATGAGACTGAAAAGTCTTTGATAATGGAGTAGTGAAGATAAGGACAATAGATGAAGAAAAGGTACCTCTTCTTGTGAATGGTCATTGGTTGAAATTATATCATAAACCATTTTCAAAAGAAGAGTTTGTCAAGATTTTCCAAGATAACATTGATATGAAGCTAGTGAAGAAAAATTCTTCTTCTTCACTAACTTAGCTTTTATTTTTCCTACATACATAAAAAATATAGAAAAAATATTAAAACATAAAAAAATAAAGTGTATAAGTATGAAAACCAATCAATGATTATCATACTTATACAGAAAATACAAGGTGAAAATCAGAGATTTCTGACATTCTATATTTTCCATTTTCTTTTCTGTAATAAGTAGTGACACAAAACTACATTCATTGCAGTTCATAATCTACAAATTCATTTCATTTTACAATTTAATTCCATCTCACTGCATTTTCATTACATTTCACAAGTCATTCCACTTTCATTCCATTTCACAGTCATATTCCATTTCCATTTCATCTCACATTCATATTCCATAGTCATACTTCGTTCTTTTTACAGAGTACATTCTGCAGCTGATTCCATTCTACAGTTAACTGTATTCTGCAGCTGACTCTATTCTGCAACTAATCACGTTTTGCAGCTGATCACGTTCTGTAGCTGATTCCATTCTGCAACTAATTTGATTCCACATCCACTTTAGTTGTTCTGACACATGATGCTTGCAAGGAATTGAAGGATTATGTTTTGAAGACCAACATGCTAAAAGTGGCACCTAAGGATCAACACCAAAGAAAACAACAAACTAAAAGGTTAAGCTACAAAAGGTAAAGTGCAAAAGTTTATTTTAATAGTAAGGTTAAAACATGACACATGTATAATTTGAACATTCATATGTTTCCTTGACAACTCTTCATTTGATTTGATTGCAATCTCCTTCATAATACATATGAGCCACATCCTCCGTATTAAGCTACATAACGGTCCATAATTACTCCCTTGTTGATGACTAATGGTCATGATCTATGACGTGACATACTTGTCTACGTCTCTCCAAGACCCCTACCATATATTTATTCCTACAAACCCTCCATAACCTTCGATCAGATCCGCAACCAATTCATTTCATAAAACAGAAGGGTAATCCTGAAGGTTGAGAACTCTGCATAGTAGAAGGATGGAGCTCATTGTCAAATCAGAACCGGTGGGAGCAAATTACATGGAAGGAAACCCACAGATCAAATAATTTTTACAGAAAGCTGGATGGCTTAGGTTCATAGAGAAATTTAATGGTTTTCATAAGGAGATTACAAAATCCTTTGCTCGGTCTTTTGATGGAACAGAAGTAGAAATTGGAGATATCAAATTTGTAGTGACTGAGTCATTCATGGCCGAGGCTACAAAACTTCCAAGGCATGGTGAAATGTGGTTCAAAAATAAGGAGTTCCACAGTGAATCATGGAAAGTAATACTCAAAAACCCAGGTATGGATGTCTCTGTTTTTAGAAAAGGTATCCTCAGTTAAACTCTTAGAAGTAAATGGAGAAACATGTTATTGATTTTACAAAAAAATATCACTTGTGAAGGAAGGTTTGGTTGCATGTATGTCTACCATATCCGTTTACTGCTAAATTTCTTAGAAAATTGTGAAATCAATCTTTTTTTCTTTCTGCTAAATAGTTTAAAAAGGATGGCCTCAAATGTGCAAAAGAGAATACAATTCATAGACACCACCATGCATCATCATGGGTTGGTAAAGATACTGATTGAGTTTCATTTAAAAAGCATAGGAGATAACTGGGAGGATTTCCTTATTAGAAATCATTTTCAAGAACCAGCAGAGTCACCTACAAAAGATAATGTCGGAAAACGTAGAAGAAAGAAGACTGATATAAATGTTGAAAACATTATTGAATCTTCATTACAAAAGAATGATGAAAATTTAATCTCTGAAGAACTAACAGAAATCAGAAAGCAAATCAAGACAAGGGGTATGATGCAGAAAAGGTGTAAGGTTACAATTAAGGAGAATGTAAGTCCTCCACAACCAAGAAGGAGCTCTAGACTCCGAGTTTCTATGAAGAAAACACTATCAAAAGGGACAGAGCTTATAAATCTAGACGAGGAAACCCCAATACCATCTCTTGTTAACATTTCTCCTACACACAGTCCTCAAAATTCTCCTATTCGTCATTTTGAAGGTAGCCCTAGCAGAAGGTCTCCAGGCATAGACCCAGTTCAACAACAAATATATGATTATGTAGAATCACTGGAGAAGAAAAATGCATCAATGAACCCAGAACCTTCTCTCAATCCACAAGAACCTCTAGTTGATGCTCTTAAGCAAGATATTTATGAACTAGAGATATTAAACAGACATATCAAACAGGAGAATGAGACCTTGGAGCAGCAAAACAAGTTGAACAAGGTAATTCACGACAATACTATTCTGCATCTAGGACTATGGTATAAGAAAAATAAGAAATTGAAAAGAAAGAACAAATTACTACACAAAGCAGTCATTAACCTCAAGTATAAGATTCTTATGAGAAGGCCCAGGATGAAAGTCACTTCAAAGGTTAACAAAAGAAGGAAATTGGATGTGCTAGCAGAAGTGTCTTAGCAAATGTAGTAGGGAAGAAGAACTCATATTTTTGGTAAATTGCATGAGGACATGCAATGATTTTGTAGTGGGGGTATGTTGAATCTTAGAATTACTCTCTTTGACAAATTTTCTCACCTCTTTCCCTCACTTTCTAATAAGATCACAGACCCCAATCAATGATAAATTCTAGGTTTTGTCTTAAGGATGCATTAAAATGATTTCCATATTATATTTTCATGTTCTTTCTATTTGGATAGATTTTTGCAATTTAGCTACAGAATGCAACCTATTCTACAGCTAACTGTGGATTTCGTAGCTACTCTCATGGTATGACAGGTTCCATGTGTCAAATGAAGAATTGGGCCACATGGACATTTCTAGAATCATCTCTACACAGATTATATCCTATTCACTCGGTCCATATCGACAAAAAGGCAGGCCTAAGATCATGGTCAAAGGTGTGGTCAAAGTACGTTATCCAAAAGCAGCAGGACTCTTGATTTTCTCTATCGTAGCAAATCAAGAGCCTAACAGTACTATTGTAAGTCTAATTCGAATTATCCACCTTTAGCAAGTTTATCTCACAAAAATTTATGTTATTTTCAATTAAATATCGGTTGTAAAAGGCCGAGAGGACAGTTCAGAAATTAAGTGTTAAGTTTAAGCTTTTTGCTGATACTCTGTATTCAGAGTTTAATTTATCATAATACAAAGTTCGTGTTGCCAATGATTGTTTAAGTGCATCCTTAACTAGCTAGCAGTTCAGCTGAATCAGTTGCAGAGGGCCCCTGCACTGGCAGAGGCTTTTGATTTGTTTTTTTTTTTTTAGTTCAATTTCCATTACTCTATTTTTAGCAAATATGTTTTCTAATTAGGTTGATGTTTCATTCTAGTTTTTTATCAATAGCATAACATTAAATCACAATTGTGTAGCCTTGGTCTTCTAAGATACTTCGTGAAGATAGAGAACTCTGTTTTCAAATAGAATTAAGATTGGAGTAATAAGATTACACAGTTGCCTAGTTTCCTTACTGTTTTGTCATTCATTTCCTTAGAACATAATTTTCAATTAACAGTGTTAACAAATGTTTTCAAAAGCCATTTCAATATGATGATCCTAAACTAAATGGTTAAATGTCTAATTCATACAGTGGTTGAATTTACTTTGCACATTTCTATTTTATTTCTATGAATTTAGAGACTAAGGCATAATTGACTTCTCACCTAGCATCTCAAGAGGGTAATACTTCACATTGAATGTTGCAGAAAATTCAAATATACATTAGTTGTTTTTAGTGAGTTTTACATACTTTCACATTTTTCTTTCAGATCCTCACTTAATTGCATCACTGATATTCCTAAAAGTCATTCTAAAAGAGATTGATTTAATCATGTTTCAATATTGAATGGTTTAATGTTTAATGAGTGCAATTACTGAGTTACCTTTTGTATACTTTGCTTAGTTTTCTAGATCATTAGGTATAATTGGTTACTTAACACTATCTCAAGAAGATCACACTTCATAATTGAATGTTGGAAGTAACTAAATATACATTAGATGTTTTCTTTGAATTCTTTGTTTATTGTTCTAGGAAATCTTAAGTTAAAGTACAAATAGTTACTTAACATCGTCTCAATAAGGTCATACACAAGCACTGCAGTTTCAATCTTAGTTTTAGAATTAGATCCATGGAATAGAACTAATGATAAGATAAGATAGATGCTCTGTATTCCAAATTAGGTCTTAACTAG
Organism: Pinus albicaulis; assembly: GCA_034641835.2. Lineage (NCBI taxonomy): Eukaryota > Viridiplantae > Streptophyta > Pinopsida > Pinales > Pinaceae > Pinus > Pinus albicaulis. The sequence goes on along the minus strand of CM076571.1, from coordinate 287,703,623 downwards.
CCAACAATTTTTTGTTTATTTTTATGAAAATTAGACTAATTTAGGAACACTTCCTTTTCTTCCTTCTTAAAATTCATTAGATTCATTTAAATATTTTCATAGTTTTAGACTAAACATTCTTAGACATCAAAGAACAAAAACCCCCCAAAACAACATAAACTACAAAACAACAAAGCGAGAAATAGGTTAACTAAGCACATACAATGCACTACACTTCATCAGTTTACAAACCTCGGTTGATAATTAATGAAAGAAATTTAACACATTAAATTGACTAAACAAAAATGCTTCGAGTGAGCCTTACATTGTCCAAACTATTATCTATTCCAACGAAACTGGCAATAAGAAACAATGCATTTTCCTATCGTTTGACCCCAACTTAGATTTCCATTCCTATTATTTTCTATGGAACCACAACCAAAGTGTATTATTTATAGATAGTGTTTTGATTCGTGTATTCCCCAACAATGATTGGTTGTGATTCCCATCTCCAAAAAAGTTTCCCATGAGAGTATCCTCTTCAATATGGAATGCAGACGACTGGGCTGCCCAAGGCGGGATAGTGAAGACAAACTGGAGCCATTATCCTTTCATCTCCACTTACAAAACCTTTGACATTGATGCAAATGAATACAGTCTGAATGTAAAATCAGGAGGACTTAATGAGATTGGAATTAAGTGGTGGGACATGCCCTCTTATTCTTCCCTTACTCCACGGCAAAGGAGAATTATCTGATTGGTGCATAGAAACTGCATCATCTATGGCTATTGGAAAGATTCAGCAAGGTTTCCCTCTTCACCACCTGAGTGTGCAGGCCTCTGTTTCTAGTCTGTTACATTTGAACATTTCAGAGTGTAGAGCCCTACTTGCTCAACTCAATTTTTTTGATTCTATGATGAATATCTATGGAGCTAATGAATATCTATGATGTTTCCACACAGATGAAATCATGGTACTATCTCAATGATGTCTCTGGATAACTTCTGCTAGCCATTCTCCTAATGTGTAATATGAAGTTGGAATTCTTATATAAATTCTGGCATAATTAGGAATAATGCAATCTTTTTTTCACTATAAACTTTATTCATTTTTTATTAAAATGGATCTAGTTGCCCATGACAACTGCGAGGTGAGTAATATAGTACTCATGAAACCCTTAGTTTCCCTTAGATTGTTAATAAGATAATATGACCAACACGTATCTCCAAGATGAATAGTGTTAAAACAATTTAAGATGATCCTATGATTTGTTAGGTTAGTGAAAGCGAACCAATACTGATTTCCCCAAAGTTTTTCCTTGTATAGTGTTTATCAAAACTTTTGTTATATACAATTAACCTCATGGTTGGGTGCGTCGATTCAATTATTCACTAAATACACGAGTTATATCAGAGGTCATAAAATACCCCCACGTTACCAAACAACTATAACTATCTACCCATATACACTATATTTTCGATATGAAAATAGCATAAAATAGCTATATGCTTAGCCCGTTACGATATAGTTTCAAGCAATTAGCTTCGATTAGATTTCATTACACAACGATCCATATCCACATAAACACAAAGTAGAGTTATATGTCACGGTATAACGGATATTTAAAAAATACCTCGAATATACCGTGCTAAAGTACAGGAACCAAAGGCTCGTTAAAGGTCATTACTCAGAGCCCTTATTCCTGACAGCCAATAGTCTAGGTGTCATAGTTCAATTGCTAATCAATGTCGCTACTCGATCCAGGTTTCAATACATTTTATGCCAATCATAACTACTGGGGTGGGATACTCATATAATTGGATTGACTCAGATCCTTAATTACTCAGCTTGGTTACTGGTTTGACCAAACATTCTCAGTTGATTAATCAAACTCATCCTTCAGGGGGGTCGGCAGCCTCGGCTTCATTTATTCTTACTCCTTAATGTTGGCCACGACTTCACTGCTTTCTTACGTTGCTCTCTTCCCTTAGCTGCTAGCTAACCCGAGTCTGAGACATACTTCCTAGCTTGTGAAGAAAATAATATGATTGCAATCCAAGGAATGGTTTCTTTTAGCCCAGAGGTTTTTTGTATTGGTTGGATGGGTCACTGTGTAATGATGTTGCTAGGGTTGGGATGTTTCCATCGGTGCCAAGGCCAAGAAAGAAGAGAGCCCATAAATATTGGGTTAATACTATATTGAAGTGAACAAGCAAAACCCCAATCCTTCATTTTTTGATTTGGTGTGAGTTTGGATAAGTTTCACAAACGTACTTGGGAGAAAGAGCTAGGGAGAAAGAAGAAGTATTACATTGAAGAGTTTAATCCCACTCATAATCAACAAAAAAAGGTACATAGGGGCCAATATTTCTTGGAGATCTAAAATTATTATTGCTCAATTAAGGACTAATTCTCATCAACTCCATTGTGAAACAGGGCGTTGGAAAAGGCCAAAAGAAATATGGGAGGAAAGAGTATATTTTTTTTTCTCTTCGGAAAAGTGGAAACAGAAAAACATTTCATTTTAGAATGCGAGGCCTTCAAAGACAACAGGGAAAATTATGCAGATATTCTGGGAGCATTTATTGTAAAACTCCACAGGAAAAGGGTCGAATACAAGAGCCAGATGGAAAAACAATCTGTCCAATAAACTATTTTTAACCTCTCATAAACGTTAAAAATACTTTCTTTCTTTCTTTCCAGTTCAACTAATAATGCTCGTAGAGTGTTGAAACTATCATCTATAATTAGATGTTTCATTTTAGCGAGAAACCATCACACATGGATTTTATTACATGAAATTCACATGTACCAAACAATTATGATAATATTTAACCAAACGTCACTCTAACAATATTTAATCTGCCACATTCTGTCAACTTGGACAAGATAGCCATCAATTGGAAACTCTAAGCTACAAGTTTTGCTCACCCCACCATTGAAAACACACAACACGACACAATGCCATCATCATCCATGCCAAATAAAATAAATCCAACTACCCTTCTTACACTATACTAGCTACATTTAAGACCACTAACCAGTCTCAGGCAGGGGTTGCTTGTGAATTGAGTCCGTAGGCATATGACATTTAATTCACGAGATCGATTCTCTTAGAGATAAATGTGAAAGACTAGAAATGACAGGAGAAAAGAAAGGGAAATATAATATCAAGATAGGAGAAAATAAAGGAAAAGATAATATCATAGAAATGTTAGTGGTGTTGGCTCTCTGTTTTTCGATTGTCAAAAAGAATTTTCAGTTTGGCACATATAGATGTGCTAAGTTGAAGAGCATAATAGGCTTGGTGCTGTGTACAAAACTTCAATGATTAGCACTTGTTTACTTAATTGATATGTCATAGTAAGTGTTTTGGCAGTGTTTTTTATAAATTTGGATACGACCATTTTGCATGTGTCTCGTAGCAGGGCTATAATAGCATACTCACATATATTTAATCAGAGTTTAACTTTTGGAGAAAATAGTAATATAACCGCAAGCAAATTCTAATATCATCACCCTCATAAATTCAATTCTACAATGATTGAATTCATGGTTCCTTTCTGTATCAGCCTTCTTTTCTTCCATGGAGCGTTAGCCCTTGGACAACTATGAAGCTTGTTTCACAGGAGTCTGTGTTTGGAAATGGAGGCGTTTATGCCATACATATGACCATGACCCATAAAAATACAGTGGCCAGATTCCTTCTCACAGACTTCAGTCCTTGCTAACTCTGCCTCCCAAATGGACGTTACAGAGATTCTCCAAACTGTGAAGCACTAACCCACGACCGTTGGGCTCACTTCCACTGAATACAACATTGTTACGAACAATATCAGCTGTTGATGGTCACGACTGATACTTAGTGTTCATCTGGTGCCTTTGCGTGCAACGGTAATTTGGTAGCCCTAGTGGATTACAAGATGGAGCCAACATTGTTCATTGTCTAGTACACTCTAATAATTCTACTTGTGATTGGAATGAATATGGTTCTAATCGACTCAAGAAAAATCATGTTATGCTTCTAATTAGACTCTCCCCAACAATAGGATTATTGTCGTGGGTGGCAAGCGAGCTTTCTCCTACGGGTTTTTCCCTGGATTGCAATCATATTCTTTTCCCAATATCGTTATGTGAGGGGTTGTTTGTATTCCAGGGTTGCAATCATATTCTTTTTCTTTAGAGTATTCTCTCTTGCTTGGGATTCAACATTATTTTTTTCCTCCATGCATTTTTTCTCTCTTCCTGTAGCTGCTGGTTGACCCTCCAGAATATTTGCACCAAAGCAAGAATAGGATTTTGACCGGGTCTCCATTCTATAACAAAGAAAGATAATTTGTTAAAAAAGCATGTCCATATTTTTAATTTCTATAGGCAGGTCTAAATCACTTGGATACGTCCTGGAAATACTACTGAAGGTATAATCACCATATCTACGTCTATGTTGAACTTGGACTCACAAAGTTCTTGCCATAAAGAAGAGAAGTTGATTGTTTTCCCAAGTGCGCAGGATGAAACTAAGAGAACAAAAGTAAAAAAAGTCTGGAAGGAAAGAGACCCATCAGGTTACAAGTTTCACTAAAGGCAGGTACTGAAATGAGAAATAGTAGTGATCTCAGCTAAATATGACAATTATCAGATTGCAGAACCGGTTACCAGTTTAATTCCCAACCAAAGAAAAAGATTATCATATTGTAGAACCTGTACACAGTTACCCATGAAAACATACCTGTAAGTTTTTCCAGTAACCCTTAGTAATCACAGTTAAATAAGATGACTTTCGAATTGGAATATCTGTGCCCAGTTATCCATTGTAAAAAAAAAGTTCTCGTGGGTCTGCAAACACACTACAGAATCAACATCTTTTCAACAATATTCAGAACTTTCTAATCAAATTCTGTCTGAATCAGGGTCAGAAATGGAGGTCACTCCGTTAGGCTCCTGTAGCTGCGCTATGGTTTATTCCGATCCATCAAGAAATTTTGCCCATGCTCTGAAGTGTTCTCTGAATGCTCCAACTCGATTCCTTGTCTAAGTAATGAATTTCCCTCCTCAGGCCATGAATCTGGCTCCTCAAATTCTCATTTCCACGATGTTGTTTGTCTTGGTGCCCAGGTCAATCTTAATTCCTCACGCCTCTGCAAAGAGTTCGATGTTCGGTTCTGAGATCTCAGATCAGGGTGTTTCTGTCCTCGTCGTCAAGCCTCTATTTGCCGCCAAATGTGATGCAAAACCTTCTTCTCAGTGATTCAGTTCTCTCCCATCGATCTCAGATCCGCTTGTGATGGAACCTCCATTCCATTGGAACCCTTCCTACAGAGCTCCTCTAAACCCCGCCTCTGCTTGTAACTCGGCCTCCAACATTCTTCGCTTCTTAAATCTAAATCTAGTACTGCCCAACCACATTAATGAGGCTATAGTCTGGGATAATGTATAGCCCATCCCCACTGAGTGGCGGTGGGAGCCCTAATTTAACGTCTAATAAATTTGCAGCTAATGAAAATAAATTTATAATAGTATTATTTTTACTTATAACAACATAATAATAATAATAGTAAATTTTTTTTTTTCTTAAAAATGTCATTAATAATAATATTATTTATGTTGACACTTAATCCTAAGTGATTGGACAAAAATGTACATTAGTGTAAAATAGGAAATAAAGAAGTCTAACAGACATTGGGAAATGAATCCCAAGAGTCTCACCTCCATGTATATATTCATGAGCACCTTTAATCTAATCTTATGGTTCATTTTGTGGAGTTACCTCTTGGCCTGACATGGTATTAAAGTCAGCTCTATTTCTGGCATTCTTGTCCTCGTAACTCCCTCCCTTTCTTGGTAGATCTGCCTCTCTGCCTAATCCTGGCAGAACTATCCCACTGTTGCGTTCCAACTCCTGGCAGAACTATTGCATTGTTATATTCCAGATTCAAAATTTATTGTAGCTCACTACCTCACAACACGTAGCCGATCCTCTATCATTATTTTACTACCTCACAGCATGCAGCTGCTCTGCCTGTCGCTGGCTCCCTTTGCCCGCACCTGTCACCTCTCGAATTCCATTGATCTTCGACTACACCTGTCACCTCATCGGCTCCTCCTCACGGGCTCCTCCACGTAGTCCCACAATGCACAACCCACTCTGTGCAGCACCTATGGGTCTTCCCACAGCACCCGTCACTGCTCCCCCCTATCGCTACTTTCTTCCTACAGCACAATCCTCCACCGCTCCCTCCTCTACCCTCGCTCCACACTCCTCCCACCTCTCGCTCCACACTCCTCCCCCTGCTCCCTCCTCCGCCCTCCCTCGACCCTCCTCCCTCCGTCATCACCTCCCCCTATTCGAACTCCCCTGGCCAAGTCTGACCTTCCCTAGGTACGACCTCCCCCAGAAAGACCTCTGCATAAATAAATTAATTAATTAATTAAAAAAAAAAAAAAAATTTACAAATTTTTATTTATTTATTAGAATTGAGTTTTTTTTCAATAGACTAGATTTTTTTTACAGTACATATTTACAATGCATTATCTCATATCTATTGTGAGAGTAGTTCTCTCTGGCAATGAGAACTATCCTAAGTGGTCTCGAAAAATCAAACACACTCTCATTTTTAATGAGTTGTGGAGAGGAATTTGTGAAGGAGAAGGAGACAATCCACCGACAAGACCTACCTCAGACAAGGAAATCGCCATTTGGGAAAACAAGAATTGCAAGGCCTATGCCTTGATTGCAATTTCTGTAAATGAAGAGGTGAGTTGCCATATTACACCATTTTCAAATGCCTATGAAGCATTAAGGAAATTAAAAGAACTCTATGACTCACATTAAGTACTTGAAATTGTTCAATTAATGATTAAGTTATTTAGCCTTGAATTGAAACACGACAACCCTCTTGCTTTAGCATCAGAAGTAAGCTCTATCATGCATGACATTAAAAATGATGGTGTAGAAGTTGACATACCTCTCATAGTTTATGTTAAGGTATTGTATCCCACTTACTCACACTACCTTGAGTCATTGCAAGCAAGTGGAAACCTCATGAAGATCACCTTTGATTCCATTGAGAAAAAGTTTGCAGAAATATAGAAGGCTTTTGGAAAGAAGAAAATCCCTCTGTCTTTTGAAGAAGCTGTATGTTTCACACATAGATAGAAGAATCATGCTCCATATTCTTCCAAAGGAAGAGGTGGCCGAAGAGTAAGAGGAAGAATAAATTTCAGAGGAAGTGGGGTAGACAAGCTCAAAGTGAAAAATATGATCTTCATTGCATATGTTGCAATAAAGATTGAGATGATGCATCTACATGTAAGCTACCTTGGGACATAATTGAGAGCAAAGATGTTAGGTCCCTATATTACTAGTATAGTCCCTTATTGTTATTAGTGTAACCCCCTTATTGTTATTATTGTACCCTTGTAATCCCCATTTTGTTATTAGCACGTAAATTAGCTGCTTGTTAGGTCGCTGGTTACATTGTATTTGATAGGATTACGTGGCCATAGACTCCTATATATAGAAAAGGAGGTTTTGTAAATTGTATCCTTGGTGTTCATTTATGTAATGTATTGGAGGTTTCCCCCTCGAAGTGGCTTATTTCTAAGGCATTGATATCTCTTTTCTTCTATTTTGGTGGTTACACAACATTTGGTATCAGAGCTTTGGATTCTAGGGTTTCGCTACTCCAAACAGGTCATCGTGGAATTTTCACTATAAATTTTTTTCTACGAAGTTTCATAAGCTGAAATTTTTAGGGTGCAAAGCCAAAATCCTGAGGAAGATCTTCTAAAAATTTCAGAGCTTGTTTCGCAATATTTTCGGAGATATGATCTGTGGAAGTTAGGTCTTTTTTCAGGCTCCTAAATAGGTCATTGTGGCATTTGCGCTATAATTTTTTTTCTATGATGGTTCATAATCTGAAATTTTTAGGGTGCGAAGCTGAAATCCTGAGGAAACTTGTCGCAAAATTTAAAAGCTTGGTTCGCAATATTTGTGGAGATATGATCTGTGGAAGGTAGTGCTTTTTCAGGCTCTCGAATTTCATCTTAAAGAGGTGATCGTGGGAAAGTTCAATAAATCTCTCTCTGAGCATCGGATTGGAGTACCGTAAAAAGCGGTCGCAAGTACACAGACTGGATTTTCTTGGCTATCAATTTCAGAGGTGAAGGACGAAACATTGACATGTGGAAAGTCGTAGAAGTTCCTCCATCGAACCAGTCCATAATTAGGTCATTGTGGGAGATTGGACATAACTTTGTCTTGGAGAATCCAAATCAGTCGACTCCGTGGCATTCAAAAGAGAATTCATAGGGCTACTTCAGTGCTGAATTTCAGATATTGAAGAGCCGCAATCACAGAGATAATCCAATTTCAATATCGAGCTCCTCAAAAGCAAGAAAAAGGTGTGTATTTTTTTTCCGAATTGCATAAGTCTTGTTTGAAGAATCAATTTGAATTGATTCCAAGGACATATTGTAGAATAGATATCAGTATTGGGTTCTAAAATATGCCCCGTAAAAATAATTCAACACCCATTAAGCCTTCAGAAGGCTCTACTATGACTCATGAAGATGGAGAATTGCAACATGATCTATCAAAATTACAAGAGCAAGTGCAACAAATTTCACTCTCGCAAAGAGCAACAAAAAATGAAATGGAAGTTTTGAAGAAAGACGTGGAAGCGAAGATGGACGGTTTGAAGAAAGGCGTGGAAGCTAAGATGGATGGCATGGAAGCTGGCGTGGAAGCTAAGATGGATGGCATGGAAGCTAAGATGGATGACATGAAAGAAAACATGGAAAACATGAAGAATGATCTAAAAGAAGACATAGAAGGTTTGACAAAGTTGATACAAGAAATGTTTCCTAATGGTGAAAAGATAGTAGAAGAACCTCATGATGAGAACAAAATAAATGTTAGTCGTGATTTCATAAACTCTAATGTTGGCGGGAAGAACCACCATATTCCAAAAATGGATATGAGGAAGTTTGATGGAAAGGATCCTGTAACATGGATACTACAGATGGAGCAATATTTTGATCTCCATAATGTGCAAAACACACAAAAGGTACGCATTGCAACTTTACATTTAGAAGAAAATACATTTGTATGGTATCGATGGCTTTGCTCCCGTAAAAAAATTGTCACTTGGTCAATTTTTACGGAGGAAATGATAGCACATTATGAGGATACAAAGAGAAACACCTTCTTTAGCCAATTGATAAATTTCAAACAAAAGGGTTTAGTGGGGCAGCACATTGAGGACTTCCAAAAATTGAATATAAGGGTAACTGATATTCCAGAGGAACACAGGATTGATCTCTTCATAGGTACTCTAAAGGATAACATCCAACATTAAGTTCGTGTTTTGGAACCCGATTCATTGGAGAAGGCATTCAGGTTGGCAAGAAAAGTTGAATGTAAAATTATGGCGATAAGGAAGCCTACCACTCAATTCTATAAAGAAGGAAGTGTTTCTACGCCTAGATTTACACAACCTACAAGGTTGACACCACAACAATTGGAAGAAAAAAGAGCAAAAGGGCTTTGCTACAGTTGTGATAGCAAATACACTAAAGGTCATAAGTGTGTCGAGAAGAAATTATTTTACATAGATTGTGAAGAGGAAGAAGAAAATGAACAAGAAGAGGATATACACCAGGAACCAGCCCTAGAAGAGGAAGAAATGAATCCGACCATATCGCGTAATGCACTGGCAGGAATTACCACTCCTCAAACTCTCAAGATAGAAGGACATATCAAGAAGAAAAAGGTAATAGTGTTGATTGATTCAGGTAGCACCCATAATTTTATTCATTGTAAGGTAGCCAAGGAATTAAATTGTTTCCTATACCTAGCACCAGAATGTCAAGTGATGGTTGCAAATGGGGGAACTATAAATTGCTCTGGAAAATGCCATAATATCAAGCTAACCATGGGGGAATATGTATTTACTAGTCCAATGCTTTCCATTCCTATGGGAGGTTCTGATGTTGTACTAGGAGTACAATGGTTACAATCTTTGGGGACGGTAGCTTTTATTTTTCAAGAACTTTTCTTGAAAAAATTTTCAGAAGGAAAGGAAGTCGAATTACGGGGTATTGTAGGGAAGCCGAGAAAGATAATAAGCTCTAATGTCATGACAAAGCTTCTAAAGAAAGAACAACAAGGTTTAATTGCACAATTATGCTCACTAGAAGTTCCAACATCAAAATCATCTATTTCTGCAGATCTCCAACAAGTCTTGGACAATCATTCCAAGATGTTTGAAACTCCCAAAGGACTCCCACCTATTCGTGATCATGATCATGCTATTCATTTGATTCCAGGAAGTGTTCCTCCAAACATCAGGCCTTATAGATATCCTTACGTCCAAAAGAGTGAAATTGAAGGTATGATTGCAGAAATGTTAGAGGTGGGTTAATTCAACCTAGTCAAAGTTCTTTCTCAGCTCCTGTAGCATTGGTACATAAGAAGGATGGATCATGGTGAATGTGTCCGGATTATAGGGAGCTCAATAAGCTCACCATTAAAGATAAATTTCCCATTCCTGTGATTGATGAATTATTGGATGAATTACATGGAGAAATTTATTTTACCAAGTTGGATCTTCGTTCAGGATATCATCAAATTAGAATGAAGACCGAAGATATTCCAAAAACAACATTTTGAACTCATGAGGGTCATTATGAATTTTTGGTCATGCCTTTTGGCCTTACCAATGCACCTTCTACATTTCAAGGGTTGATGAATTCCATTTTCAAACCCTTCTTTAGAAAATTTGTGCTAGTATTTTTTGATGATATACTAATCTACAGCAGGTCTTAGAAGGATCATGTTGAACATGTTGACAGGGTGCTCAAACTATTGCAGGAGAAACAATTGTATGCAAAAACATCCAAATGTTTCTTTGGAGTACAAGAGGTGGAATATCTGGGTCATATTGTATCTCACGAGGGTGTTAAAGTAGACCCTAACAAAATTAAAGCCATTAAGGAATGGAAAGTCCCCACAACCATAAAGTAGTTGCAAGGATTTCTCGGGTTAACAGGGTATTATCGCAAGTTTGTTAAGAATTATGGGAGAATAGCAGCACCTCTAACAACATTATTGAAGAAAGATGCATTTTCATGGACTCCTGAAGCAACTAAGGCCTTTGAACATCTTAAAGAGGCAATGTGCCTCGCACCGGTCTTAGCTACGTCAGACTTCACAAAAACCTTTATTGTGGAATGTGATGCCTCAGGAAATGGAATTGGTGTTGTTTTAATGTAGGAATGAAGACCCATTACTTTTGAAAGTCGTCCGATCAAAGGAAAGTATTTACAGAAACCTATTTATGAGAAGGAAATGTTAGAAATACTGCATGCACTAAAGAAATGCAGAACTTACCTAATGGGAAGACACTTCAAGGTAAAAACTGATCATGATAGTCTTAAACACTTTTTGGAACAAATACTATCTTCAGAAGAGCAGCAAAAATGGGTCACAAAGATGTTCGGTTATGAATTTGAAATAATCTACAAAAAAGGAAAGTTTAATGTTGTTGCAGATGCACTCTCAAGAAAGAATGAAGAGGTGGAAGCATTGCTTTGTGCCATTTATATTATGCAACCAAATTGGATAACCGAAGCAAGAGATGAATGGAAGAAGGAAAAAGATGTATGGACACTCATTCAAAAGTTGCAACAAGATCCTAGTACATCTGATACATTTAGTTGGAAAAATGATTCCTTATGGTACAAAGATCGCTTATATCTTAGTAAGAATTCCCAACTAAAACAAAAGATTCTTCTGGAATTGCACACTTCTCCTTTAGGAGGACACTCAGGATTTTTAAAAACTTACCACAGGGTGAAGAAATATATTTTTTGGGATGGCCTTAAATCTGATATTCAAAAGTTTGTGGCAGAATGTTTGGTTTGCCAGCAGAATAAAGTGGAGACAATTAAGACCTCGAGACTTCTACAACCTTTATCCATTCCAAGTCAACGTTGGGAGGAGATTTCAATGGATTTTATCACAGGTTTACCTAAGTCCGAAGGAAAGAATGTCATCATGGTGGTAGTTGATAGACTTACGAAGTATGCACACTTTTGTGCATTATCTCATCCATTTAAAGCAAGTACAGTTGCTACTACATTTATGGACAGAATTCAAAAGCTACATGGAAGCCCAAGGGTTATTGTGAGCGACAGAGATCCCATTTTTACTGGAAATTCTTGGACGGAGTTATTTTCTTGTTTGGGTACTCAATTAGCTCATAGCTCATCTTATCATCCTCAATCTGATGGTCAAACTGAGATAGTAAATAAATGTTTGGAAGGATATCTTTGTTGTTTTGTATCTGATAAACAAACACAATGGGTCAAGTGGTTACCTCTCGCCGAATGGTGGTATAACACTTCCTTCCATACTGCAGCAAAAATGACCCCATTTATGGCACTTTATGGATATCATCCACCATCCATCACATCATCTTTAAGGGAAAATTCGAAGATTCAAGTAGTGGAAGATCACATCGAGCATCAACAAGAAGTTCTCCAACTCTTAAAGGATAACCTGAATTTGGCACAAAATCGAATGAAACAACAGGCAGATCAACATCGCAGCGAGAGAAGTTTTGATGTAGAAGATTGGGTATTTTTACGGCTACAACCATACAAACAAATGTCCCTCAAGCAAGCAAAGAAGGATAATAAATTATCGCCAAAGTACTATGGTCTTTACAAGGTGTTGCAAAAGATTGGTACTATGGCATACAAATTGGAGCTTCCTGCTTCTTCGCGAGTACATCCAGTTTTCCATGTTTCGTGCTTAAAGAAGGTTATAGGTGAAAATCTTCCAGTTCAAACAATATTGCCAGAACTTGATGAGGAAGGAAAATCATATTGGAACCGGAAGCGGTCACGGAAACAAGAACTCGAAAACTACGGAATCGATCAATTTCAGAGTATCTCATCAAGTGGAAGAACTTACCCACTGAAGATTCTACATGGGAGGATGAGAATTTTATACAAAAGCACCCAGAGTTACTCAAGCGTTGAGGACAACACTTTTTTTGAAGGAGAGGGGCATGTTAGGTCCCTATATTACTAGTATAGTCCCTTATTGTTGTTAGTGTAACCCCCTTATTGTTATTATTGTACCCTTGTAACCCTCATTTTGTTATTATTGTGCCCTTAAATTATTATTGTTAGGTCGGCTAGGATTACATTGTGGCCCACTAGGATTACATTATGGCCCCATGGACTCCTATATATAGAAAGGAGGTTTTGTAAATTTTATCATCGAAGAATTGTTCATTTATGTAATGTATTGGAGGTTGCCCCCTCGAAGTGGCTTATTTCTAAGGTGTTGATATCTCTTTTCTTCTATTTTTGGAGTTGGTTACATAACAAAAGAAATCAAGAAAAAGGTAAAACTCATGACAGAGACAAAGGTAAAACACTTGAATCTGCTCATTATGTTGTAGCACATTGTAACATTAGAGTAATTGAAGACTTATTTGATGCTTCACTTACTTCTTGGAGAGATTATTGGTTGCTAGATTCAGGAGTAACATTTCACATGAATTTTAGAAAATATTTTTTTGAAGAATTCACTGACAAGGTTGAAGGAGAAGTATACTTTGAAGACAAATCTAAACTCAAGCCATCAGGGCTTGGCACAATCAGGCTTAAGTTTCCTGGTCTTCCATACCATCTTCTACATGAGGTTCTATACCTCCCTGAGTTGAGGAGAAACTTGTTATCCTTGATCCACATTCGCCAGCAAGGACACTCCATTCACATGTTTTATGGCAAGGTTGAGGTCAGAAAAGCATCAGATCGCTCACTTGTCATGAGAGGAATAGATGAAGGAAGACTCCTAAAGTTGCAAGGTACCTCTGCTCATGCAAAAAACTTTGCATTCAATTCTCATTATGATGAAGGTAAATTCCCATCAAGTCTTGTATGGCATGCTAGATTTGGACACTTAAACTATGACAACCTTTGATTGTTGAATAAAAATGATGTTACTGGATTGCCTACAATTCCTAGGATACCTATGCAATGTGATGCTTGTATTATAGGAAAGCATAGCAAAAAATCCTTTCATGATTCACATTCTAGAGCACATAGAAAACTTGAGCTTATTCATTCAAATTTATGTGGCCCCATGCGTTTTTCTTCTGCTATGGAAATAAATATATGATGGCATTTATTGATGATTACACCAGAATGTGTTGAGTTTACTTATTAAAGAACAAATTTGATGCTTTTCAAACATTTAAGAATTTTCATGCATGGATTGAAAATGATGCACAAACTCATATTGGCTCTTCGCGCACTGATAATGGAAAATAATACACTTGAAACGAATTTGAAAAATATCTTCACCAACATGGGATCAAACATCAACAACTGTACCTTATAATCCCCAACAGAACGGTGTAGCTGAAAGAATGAACATGACAATTTCAAATATGGTTCGCTGCATGATGTTTTTCAAGAATGTAAAATTGATGTTTTGGGTTGATACAATTCTATGTGTTGTGTTCATAAAGAATAGGTGTCCTTCTAGTACAATTAGAAATAAAACTCCTTGTGGAATGTGGCATGGGCACATTATTTTGGTAAAACATTTCAGGGTCTTTGGTTCCACCTGTTATGCTTTGATACCTAAGGCACAAAGAAATAAACTTGGTGCTATAAGTCAAAAATGTATCTTCTTGGGATATTCCAATACCTCCAAAGGATATTGTCACTATGATGAAGTCAATAAGAAGTTTGTAGTATCTAGAGATGTCATATTCCTTGAATCTTCCAAGACTGATGATGTTGTTGAGTGGCAACTTGATCACTTGGATAGATTCACACATGCAAAGCCATTTCAAGAATTTGATAATCAGATTCCACATATTGAAGGGGGGGTTCCTAAATTGAATCAATCTGTGGAATCATCTTCTGAAGCACTCTCTCCCCCACATGAAGAACCAACCACAAATGACACCTTGAATGATGTGATTGAAAGAACTGGGAGACTGAATCTTGATTCAATCACAACTTAGTCATATGAGCAGCCTGGGCCATCTCAGAAAGGTCCCCCAAAATGGCTGACAAAGACACTGGAAAATGTTCATCCCAATGAGGTTTGAAAGACAGGAACAAGAAGTTCCACTAGGAAAAATGGAGGTGATGTAGATTATTCTGATTCACCTATTGATGTGGATGTTTCTTATAATTGTGAATTGAATTTGTCTACAGACCTTGAACCAGCTTCCTTCAAAGAATCCACTTCTCATGATGAATGGAATGAAGCGATGCAAAATGAGTATGATGCCTTGATATATAATGCCACTTGGAAGCTGGTTGATCCTCCATTAGGAACCAAACCAATTGGTTGCAAGTGGGTCTACAAGAACAAGTACAAAGCGGATGGCTCACTTGACAAGCACAAAGCTAGACTTGTGGCAAAATTTTTTGAATAGAAATTAGGGGTCGATTATGAGGAAAATTTCCCCCCCATAGAAAAATGGGCCACCGTCCAGACACTATTTTCCTTGGCAGCTCAGAAGGGTTGTAAATTCCATCGGATCGATGAAAAAACCACCTTTTTGAATGGAGATTTAAAGGAGAATGCTTTTATGTCCCAGCCAAAAGGATTTGTTGTGAAGGGCCAAGAACACAAAGTATACAAGATTATAAAATACTTGTATGGCCTCAAGCAAGCACCGCGAGCCTGGTATGAGAAATCCAACTTTATCAACAAACAAAGTTGCATCATAAAGATCAAAATGTTTGAAGTCAAGTTTCAGAATATGCTCAGTTAAAAATAGTTGTATATTTTGTGGTATATGTAGATGATATTTTGATAACAGGGAACAATGAGAGTTATATTGCATCCATAAAGAAGGAATAGAAGAAAGATTTTGAAATGACTGATTTGGGCTATGCTCACTACTATCTTGGTATTGAAGTAACTCAACATCCTAAATTTATATTCCTTTCTCAAAAGAAGTACATTGGAGATCTATTGAACAAGTTTGGCATGTATGAATGCAATCCTTTGACCACTCTAATGGAGCAAAAATTGAAGCTCACATCCATTGAAGGAAAGGAATTTTAGGATGCAACGAAGTATAGACAGCTTGTAGGAAGTCTCACCTACTTGACTACTACCAGACCAAACATCTCATTTGTTGTTGGAATCCTCTCTAGGTTTATGCAAAAACCTTGTGAAGGAAATTGACCTGCTGCAAAAAGAGTTCTAAAGTACTTGAAAGGGACTCAATACTTTGGACTCAAATATACACAGGTGGGCAACTTCATCTTGATTCGATACTCCGATTTAGACTTTGATGGAGACAAAGAAACTGGGGTATCCAATTTAGGTTATACTATGAGTCTTGGATCAGGAGTTGTCTCCTGGAGATCACACAAACAGTCAGTTCCAACAGATTCCACAATTGAGGCAGAATATGTGGCAACAACTGAAGCAACAAAGGAAATTTTGTGGCCTGGGAAAATCCTAGAAGATTTTGAGATGAGACAAATGCATTCAACTCCACTGATGATCGACAACACTTCTGAAATAAAGTTGGCTAAGAACCCAAAGTTGCATGTTCGAACGAAGCACATCAATACAAAATACCATATGGTTCAACATCATTTTGAGGCCAAAACTATCCATATACGTCATTGTTCCACAAATGAGCAGACTACAAACATCTTCACCAAAGCGCTTGGAAGAGAAAATTTTGAAAAATTCAGAATGATGCTTTGACTCACCAACATCCCTTCAGATTAAGGGGGGGGGGGGGGATGTTGACACCTAATCCTAAGGGATTGGTCAAATTTTTACATTAGTGTAAAATAGGAAATAAGGAAGTCTAAGAGACATTGGGAAATGAATCCCAACAGTATCACCTACATTTATATATTCATGAGCTCCCTCAATCTAATCTCACAGTTCATTTTGTGGAGTTATCTCCTGGCCTAAAAATTTATAATAATAATAAGAATTCTTCCCATACTCCTCTGAATAATAATAATAATATATTTCCCTGTTTAATAATAATAATAATACCTTTTCCTATTTTAAAAATGTTATTAATTTCTTGAGTAAAAAAATTGTAACATTGAGTATGGTATTAGGGACCTTATGTTAAGGAGGTTATTAAGCAAGAGTGTGCCATCGTTCTTAGGAAGGCTAAGCCCCCCCAAAAAAACTTTAGTAAAGAAGAATTTCTTGCCCTCAAAATGCTTAGTGATAACCTCAACATTTTCATCCTTAAAGCTGACAAAGGTGGGGTCATCGTCATTTTAAATAAATATGTCTACGTTAACAAAATGAATGACCATCTTTCTAATAGCGGTAGTTACATCAAGCTTAATAGGAATCCAATTAAGTCTGCTACTAATGATCAAGACTGGAAATTCAGGTTGGAAATGTTTATGAAGGAGGCTAATATTTTGGAGCATATTATTAAAGAGATCACTACATTTGTGCAGTTGACCACTTACATTAAGAAAAAGGCCGAACCAAAGATAATTATCCTTGATTCAGTGAAGGATCATTTGATCCCTCACATTGCAGAGAAGACGAGCAAGGAGATATATGGAGCTTTGGTTACTTTATATTAGAGTTCATGTATTTGTAGAAAAATTCTCTTGAGAAACAAACATTTATCCATCTACATTAGTAACACAAATATAATGGTGGGCTAGCTGGCCAAAGTTACAGAATTGAGAGATGAACTAGTTATACAAGAACAAAAGGAATGATAAGAAGATCATGTTCATTTCCTTTAATATAATTATTCCATCTTGTAATCCCTTTGGCCAAGGTGTTTGTGCTTGTGACACACTACCTAATTATGAGAAGCATTGGGATAACCATGTGGAGGAAGAGATCAGGTTGGAGTCTAGTTTAGCATAGAAAAAGGAAGCATAATACCTAGCCCTTGTTGGGAGGATGATAAAGGGAAGAAAGAAAGGATACAATAAGGGTAAGAAGAATGGTTCAAGCCATGATGTGAAATATCTGAGTCGTGTCAAATATTTTAGGTGACATGAAAATGCCAAAAATTGCATAATGGTGAGCCGACTATAAACCAAGAACTTTTTGGCGTTGAAGCTCACTGTAGAATCATGCAATGATGTGTTATCTAGTTTTAACCATCTTTACTAGGTAAATTAGGTAATTTCACCTCATTTCTCTGAGGAAACTGTTTCACTTTCATCTTTTGTAGGATGATTTCAGGTTGACCCGCAATGTTATAGTTCACTTTGCCCCTTTCCCTTCGCATTATGTATTGATCCCTTCCCTTCGCTTCTTTCCTTAACATTACTAATGTCACTTTATAATATATATATCCTACATGTTTTACAATGACAAAAACAATTTTCAGTTGGGGGGGTGTGACAATATCATTGAGGTGACAATGGAAGGACTAATCATATTAGGGCAAGACAGTTGGGCTGATTTAATACAAAATGATGAACCATATATGAAAGCAATTGGATAAGACAAGACTAGATATCAGTTGAAAGGGTGACACATGTAATAATACATTAATGGAAAATGACCACAATGTAATTTAAGGAGAAAATACGATAGCAAAGATCCTTAAAAAAGGGAGTTGTTGAGGAATTTTTCACTAGTTATTTCAAATTGTAGAAGATATAGAAACAGTAAGTCATATATAAATCCTAGAAGCTACATAAAATATAGTATAGTGAACTATTTGGACACCATGGGGAGATGAGATGAACAAAAATTCATCTATTGAGGAATATCCAACTTAACAAGGAAATAAAATTGAAATCCATATAGGATAATATATATATAATTGAATGAAATAGATGAATAGAATCATTATTACAATTATTGAGATTTTGGGGTAGCATCAAATGTGCTCTAGCTCCAAAATTTTGTGGAGGATTTGGAGCACATGCGATCTCCAAGACCCAGAAAACATCTAGAATGATTCCATCAGGTTTAAGATATATTTAATTAATTAATAGTTTTAATTAAGGACCCTAAGTCTAACTTAGGAAAATTAAAAGATTAAAGTGAATTAAATTCAACATGTGATGAGAATGACTTAAGTGACGCAGATCAAACGACTTCTAATCTTAGCCGTCGATTAGATACTAGATCACGGTCATTTATGTTTCAATGAGAAAATTATAAGAGAAGGGCTTGGGGTCAGTTGGAGAACACACACATTGGCGGAGCACTGAAGCTAAGCTGGAATTCTAGGGTGTGGCTTGCTAAGAATTCCATAAGCAGTTTGCAGTGTGGCGAGAGGCAGTATTGGCAAGGGGATGGTTTGATCCCAGGCCAAGAATACAACAATTCCATAGAGGCAGCATACCATAGCAGTGCAGAGACAGCCAAGTGCTACGCAGTCCATCCAAAGGCCAACCAGGGCAGCGCAGAGGCAGCAGGAGCCACACAAGGCTGATGCAAGCCCAGTCAGGGCAGTGCGGGGGCAGTGTAAGGCCTTCAGGGGTGACGTAGGCCCTTCCAGAGAAGCGCAGAGGCTGACACAGGCTAGGAAGGATGACGTGGAGGGCTGAGGAGCAGTGTTGGGGTTTTTTGTGGGCCATAAAGGGCTCAAGTTTTGTAAATCCCGTTTGAGGGTGTGAATTAGCCATATTTTTTGTCTCCAAGGATAGAGGTATTTTTTTCATATTTTTTCTCTGTAGGGCCAACCAAGTTTGGTGCCCAGGATTGTTGTACTCAGATTTTGCATAATAGTAAATCCCTCCAGAGCTAGCTGCACCGGTTTTCTCGCATTGGGTTTTTTCAGTCTGTAGAGTTTTTTATCTACATCTGCAGACCTATCATCAGCACACAGCTTGCATCCCGTGATCATGGGGGTTGTCATTGGTTTGCAGCCCTCCATTTTGAATTTTTTCAGCATTTCTTTTAAGTATTTTTCTTGAGAAATGAATGTGTCTGTGTTCTTTTGCTGAATTTGCAGTCCCAAGTAGAAACTGAGTTCTCCAATCATAGACATTTCAAACTCTGTTTTCATCTCATCAGCAAACCCTTTTGCTAGTTCATCTTTATTGCTTCCAAACATAATGTCATCAACATATACAACAACAATTAGGAGTTCATTTTCATGCGCTTTTATGTATAGATTGTTGTCTACTCCACCTCTCTTAAAACACTGTTTTTGCAAATATTTGTCCAGTCTTGAGTACCAAGCACGAGGAGCCTGTTTCAGTCCATATAGGGCCTTCTTCAGTCTGCACACATAGTCTTCTTTGTCTGTCAATGAGAAGCCTTCTGGTTGTTCCATATACACTTCTTCTTCTAGATCTCCATTAGAAAAGCAGACTTTACATCCATTTGATATACCTTGAAGTCTTGGTAGCATGCAAATGCCAGGAACATTCTGATAGCCTCCATTCTGGCTACAGGTGCAAATGTTTCATCATAGTCAAGTCCTTCAATTTGTGAGTATCCTTTGCAGACCAGCCTGGATTTATTCCTGATTACTTGTCCTTGCTCATTCATTTTGTTTTGAATACCCATTTTGAACCAATGATATTTTTCTCAATAGGTCTAGGAACTAGTTCCGAGGTATTGTTCTTCTCAATTTGGTCCAATTCTTCATTCATTGCTTTTACCCAATACTTGTCCTTGTTGGCTTCTTCAAATTTCTTTGGCTCTATTTGTGATAACATGGCTATGTATACTTCTTTTGTTTGTTCTGTTAGCTGCCTTCTTGTCTGGACTCCTGCTTTCTTGTCTCCTATGATCTGATCTTTAGGATGATTCTTCTGAGTGTATCTTGAGGGGGTTTTCGAGCTCAGCTCTGCATCATCTGTTGTCTTGCTTGTTTCATCATCATCCTTGTCTTCCTCTTCATGGTTGTCTGATGGACTGCAGCAGTCTGTATTTCTTGTATTGTTTGGAATTTCTTCATCAAATCTCACATCAATACATTCAACTATTTTCCGAAGAGTCTTGTTGTAGCACCTGTACCCTTTACTTTTGGATGCATATCCTAAGAATATTCCTTCATCTGCTCTTGCATCAAATTTCCCAAGGTTTTCATCATTATTCTTTATGTAACACTTGCTACCAAAGACTCTGAAATGTTTTATTGAAGCTGGCTTTCCATGCCATAGTTCATATGGAGTCTTGTCATTGCTTGGCCTTAAGTGAGCTTTATTAAGGATATGTACTGCTGTGTGTACTGCTTCTGCCCAGAAGGTTTGAGCAATATTATTCTCTTGCATCATAACTCTGGCTATTTGTTGTACAGACCTGTTTTGCCTCTCTGCTACTCCATTCTGCTGAGGTGTCCCTGCAATAGTAAATTGTTGCTTTATTCCATGTTCATTACATAGGTCTACAAAGTCATAATCTGTGAATTCTCCTCCTCTGTCTGATCTGATACATTTTAGCTTGCATCTAGTTTGATTTTCTGCTAATGCTTTGAATATCTTAAATTTTTCCAATGCTTCTGATTTATTTTTGAGAAAAGCAACCCATGTCATTCTGGAGAAATCATCTATTATCAGCATAAAGTAGGACTCTCCACTTGGTGTTTTAGTTCTTGCAGGTCCACACAGATCCATGTGCACAAGTTGCAGTGGTCTTCTTGTTGATAACTCTTCTTTAGATTTAAAGGATGTGTGAGTTTGTTTTCCCAACTGACAAGATTTGCATATTGTGTTTGAGGGCCTTTTTATTTCTGGCATATCTCTGACAGCGTTCTTCTTGCTCAGTCTAATGATATGGTCAAAGCTGAGATGTCCCAATCTCCTATGCCATAACCATGACTCCTCGAGTTTGCTAAGATGGCAGGCCTCATCCTCCTCTTTCACTATGTACACATTACTCTCTGTTCGAACACCTTTGAGTAGAGTTTTTTCTGTTGTGCTTGATCTGACTACACAATCTTGTGCTCTAAAGAGAACTTCACAGCCTTTATCACACATCTGACTGACACTCAGTAAATTTGCTTTCAGCCCATCTACATATAATACATCTTGGGCCTTTCCTCTGCCATTTTCTATGCTGACTGATCCTTTTCCCTTGATCTTTCCTGATTTGTCATTTCCAAAAGTGACATTGCCCGATTTCTTTTTGTCAAGAGTTAAAAACTTGTTTTTATCTCCTGTCATGTGTTTAGAGCAGCCACTGTCCAAATACCATCGACTCTTCAAATCTTGAGCAGTTAAAGCCAAGTCACATTTATTCACCTTCTTTATCCACTGGAGGCCCCCTTTTGTTTGGTATCTTTTGTGAGTTGATGAATCACATCCTTTCAAAGAACATTTGGACGGTATATGTCCAACTTGATTGCATATACAACATTTAATCATAGTTTTTGCAGAATTGTGAGTATGAGCAAAACTTCTTTGATTTATAAACCTCCTTGAGGTGTTGAACATCATTCTTTGTCCATACTTTCTACATTCAGTAATTTTATGGCCAAATTCCTTACAATAAAAGCAGTATCCATAGAAGCTATTTTCATACCTGATGTAAGGTTGTTTCTTCCATTTGTTTGTTTGAGACAGTCTCTTCACTGTTTGCATCTTTTGCAGGTTTGAATTGCTCCTCCTTGTATAATAATATGCAACAATGTGTCCCAGCTTATGGCAGACATAACAGGTGGCATTCTTCATAGGAGGGAAGAATCTCCTTTGATGGCTTCCAAATTTGACATACTCAGGAGCATATGATCCTTTTTCTGTTATCTTAGTAGTTATTGCATTCTTTGTTACTAGAGGTTTCTTCTGCTCTCTGTCTCTCTTATTGCAGATTTCTTCTTTTGTAGGAATTATTTGAGCTACTTCCTCATCCTTCTTTGCTTTTACAAAAATAATCTCTCTGTCAACTTTTTCTTTTCCTTTACTTGATTCTCCTTCGTAGCCTATTCCAGTCTTTATCATAGGGGATCTTTGAGCAACCAAAATTTCATTCAACTTAATAGAGCTTGTTGTTTGAGAAGGGTATATAGAAACTTTATGTTGAGCATTTTCTAATTTCTTTCTCAGACACAGAATTTCTTCTTCCAGCTTCTCTTGTTCTCGAGTTTTATCTTTGATTTGCTGAAGTAACATATCTTCTATCTTCTTGGCTTCTTCAAGCTTTACCTTCAGCTGCATGAGGACTTCTGAATTTTGTTCTTCTTTCACACATTTTAGGAGAATCTCTTTTTGTTTCCTGCATTTTAGTTTGAGTCTATCAATCTCCTCCAGAGCACTTCTTAGCTCCCCCTCAAGGTCTACTTCCCCTTCTTCTTCTTCATCTTCTAGTAGGAGTCCCTCAAGATCTTCTATGGCCATCAATAAAAATTCTGAGGTTCCTTCTTCACTTGAGGGTTCATCTGAGTCTTCAGATGCACTGCTGTCTCGCTGAGCATAGAAGGATTTTCTGCTGAATTTCTTTCCTTTCTGCCAGTTCTTTGATGTGTCTTTCTCTGATTCTTGAGCTTGATTTCTTACTCTCTTGTGAGGACATTTAGCAGCATAATGTCCAACTCTTCCACAGTTAAAGCATTTGAAGGGAAGTTTACCTTTGTATCTACCTGAGCCTCTATCCAATTTCTTGACAAATTTAGCCTCTTATTCATCAGAGCAAGAGCATATTTCTTCCTTTTCTTCTTTCTTCTTTTCTATTTTGAATGTTGCTTCCCTTGTACTTGGCTTCTTCTGTGGGAGCCTCATTTCATAGGCTGTTAGATTTCCAAGTATCCGGTTCATGGTCAAAGTCTCCCAATCCGCTGTCTCTTCTATTGCAGATACCTTGGGATTAAATCTGGATGGGAGTGATCTTAGAATCTTTTGCACAACTATACTTTATGGTATGGTTTCTCCAAGAGCTTTCATATTGTTAACAATTTCTGCAACTTTTAAGAAGAAGCTTCCAACATCTTCATCATCATTCATTTTTAAGTTTTCAAGCTGGGCTCTATATACTTGAAGTTTGGCAGTTTTTACTTTCTGGTCTCCCTCATGTATGTCTTCAAGAGTATCCCATATTTTCTTGGCAGTGTCTTTGTGCATTACTTTAATAAACTCTGCTTCACATAATCCATTTAGGATGGCATTCATGGCTTTTGCATTAGCTACAAAGCTTTCTTTAGCTTCTTTCTCTGTATCAGTTGACTTCGGGGCATATCCTAATTGCACAGCAGCCCAGACTTCTACTCCTAGAGACATTATGTATGTCTTCATTCTGATTTTCCAGAAAGCATAATTTTCACCAGTGAAGAAAGGGGCTTTATTGGTTGAGCATCCTTCTTTACTAGCCATCTTGAGAACCTAGGATCTCCTTTCACTTGTTAGACTTGTACAAAGGAACTGGCTCCGATACCAATTGTTGAACCTCTAATTAAACTGAGAGGGGGGGGGGTGAATCAGTTTAATACATTCCTGATCTCTTAAACTTTTCATTAAACTTATTTACACCTTCATTTCAAACTCTATTTGATGTGAGAGTAATTTTAGAATGTAATCAGAAAGTATTAGTTTAATAGAGCAGTAGACTTAATATGAGAGCAGCAGGTATTAAGAAAATGATACATATCAGATCAATACATAAATATCATGCACAGAGACACCAAATATAAGTGGAAACCCATAAAGGGAGAAAACCACATCTTATTATTGTTGTGATGCAAAGGCAAGCTCCAACTCCCTCTCACCACTTTTTTTCTACAGGCACCAACCTACAGGAGGCTCCTACCTCAATTCTGCAAGCTACAACTTGCAAGGAAGCACCAACTCCCTTCAGTTTTCTGCAGGCACCAACCTACAGGAGGCTCCAACCTCAGTCAGCTACAACTGACAGCTATCAAGCTGCAACTTGATAGGGAAGCTCCAACTTCCTCATTTTCTAAAACTGAACGTTTGCTGATTTACCTCAGATATCAGCTCTGTTCTGTAGCTTCTCTTAATCTTCTCTTCCTTCTATATTCTGCATTCTCTCTATATATGCTCTCTCCCTTGCTCTAAAAAAAAAAACTCTCTCTGCATATCAAGATGATATTATTTATAGATTTCCTCACATGACTGTTTGTATTCTGCTTGGAATTCGAAATGGAAAGTCATGTCTCTTTTCCTTCTGCCTTCTCACTCCTTTTATCAGCTTACTCAGAAATTATAATTGTAGGTGTCAATTTTAACATTACAGTGGGAGTTTGTTTTCTCTCGGAGACTTGCCAATGCATCACAAACAATAAAAATTTAAATAAAACATTTACATTCAAATTTAAATGAGAACTCCAGCTCACTCGTTTTGTCTCTTGGTTTGCTGCGCATCTGTCTTTTCTCTGACTGTGTATTTGTCCTTTCTGTCCTCTGCTGTGGTGTACCTGTTGCATGCGTGTAACTGTTCCTTTTATTTCTGCTGACTGTAAATCTGGAGGAACTCCAATCCCTTTTATGCTATTAGTGTCTTGTTGATGTGGAACATTCCGCAAGCGGAACGGACATATATCACAGTCGTATTTTAATAATCACCCTCCCCTTAAGCTGAGGCCCATGGGTCTACAGACCACACGGCACTTTTCAATACAATCGCAACATTCGTTTTATATTATCAATCGCCCTCCACCTTAAGCTGAGGCCCGTGGGTCTACAGACCACGCGGCATATTTTAATACAATCGCCCTTTATATATATAACAACGCCTTTTGATACAACTTAAATCAACTCTCGACATCCTTATATAAGGTTTTAACAAAAAACTGTTGCTTCTACTGAATAAACTTGATAATACTTAACAAATGCCCTTTCGGGCCCACCTGACATGTTTTCCGATGAATTGGTTCTCCTCCGATTGCGATTGATTTCTCCTGCTCCTATTGCGATTGATCACTGTTCACTGCGTTTTTCCGATGCGATTAGACCTGGAACTCAAGTTGTATATGAGTCGTAGTTTATATACCAATCGGGTCCGGATTTCCAATCAAATTCAATCGGGGTGCATAATAGAAAAGTTCCGATTGCGATCAGAACACGGATGTGATTTGCATATATTAACTCCCACTTATAACAGGATCGGGTCCGGCTTTTGATCGGAGCACATAAAAAAACTCCGCCGATTGAACCTTTTCTCCAATTGCGATTGGGGAGGGGTCCCACCTTATAAAACTTTGTTTTATGCACTCCGCTTATATAACATCATATGTATGCCTTGGACCTCTGCAACATACGTAATGTGCGGCATTTATATGTATCCTCCATCGGGTTAGACGATTCCCGGAATAATATTTGTGTTGTATAACGCCGGTTGGAGTGTGCGATTCCCGGAATATGGTTCTGTATTATATGCATTGCATTGCCGCTGGAGTTAAGCGATTCCCGGAATAAGTTTTGTATATGTTTATATATATATTATTTGCCGCTGGAGTGAAGCGATTCTCGGAATTTTGTAACTGCTCTCTGCCTCTGTCTCTGCCTCTGCTCCGCCGGTTGGAGAGTGCGATTCCCGGAATTTTGTAACTGCTCTCTGCCTCTGTCTCTGCTTCTGTTACTCTGCCTCTGTCTCTATCTTCCGATAACGGTTCTTCACTGTGCTTCTATGACTGTTACATTTTGACATTCTTCTTGCTGCCTCTATTGCTTTCACTGTGCTTCTTTTGCCTTCCTTTGCTTCAACGCTTCTCCCTTTGCCTGAGTGCTGCCTCCTTTGCCATCAATGACAATATTTCCAACAGTATTTACTTCATTGATTTACTGAATATTTCAGAAATTAACTTGTAAATTAATTCAAGTAGGATAAGTAAATCAAGAGACTGTAGTAGGGTTTCTTAGATTAAGAAATTTTCACATGGTATCAGAGTGATTGCAGATCAAGATGGATCTCCAGCAAATCGGTTGAAGAAATTTATACTGCAGAGAGCAGCAGAAGTGGCAGAGAATCCGGAGAGGGCAGTGCAACACCTGAGGAGGATGCAGTCCTAGCAAAGGCCATGCATGGGCTGACGTAGTCCCAGTTGGGTGATGTAGAGATAGTGCGGTGCCTTCCAGAGGGATGCAAGAGTAGCATGTGCTGTGCAGAGGCTGTGTTGAGCCAGTATTCTCACGCAAAGGCCATCCAGGGTGACGCAGTCCAGTTTCAAGTGTTGTGCAAATTTTCCGTGGTCCGGAAGCAAGGCTTTAGATTTTCAACAATTGCTGGTGGGGTCGAGATTATGTTGGTGCAGAATTGTGCCTAAGGTAAGTTGACAAAGAGCGGGAGGAGAACATCTTCTCAACAGATTTTTGCCAAATAAATCTGAGGATCAATCGTAGGGTTATCGAAGAGAGCTTATTTGTTGTATTTAGAAGATTTCCAAGGGAGGAAATTAGTTCTCAGAGGGAGCAGAGGGTGACTTTCTCACCAAGGACCCTAGATCCAAGTTTTTGTTGAGGGTAGTAACATTAGCGGGGAGAGGAGGATCTGTTCCAACAAATTATTTATAAGTAGATGGCGCCACACGGACTGCGTGATCATGATAGGTTGGATGGCCTGTCCAAATTTTATATTTGGAAGGCTAGAATCCTGACAGTCCTGGAGGCATACAACTTACAGGAGCATGTAGAGAGCATATTGGTACACCAACCGATGATATTCTTCTTGTGAAACATACTGAATCAGTGGCACATTCCAAGAACTTCATCATGGATAGGGTTAAGGATCATGTGGTACCACACATAGCCGAGAATAAGATGGCTAATGAGATGTGGAAATCTTTAACCACATTGTATCAAGGGAAATCTGTCCAGAGGAAGATACTTCTGGAGAACCAGCTGAGGTTACTTATGATGACCAAGGGAGAGGAAATCGATCCCTTCCTCTTCAGGTTGCAGGCGATTCGGGACCAGCTGGCTACCATGGGGGTCAAGGTGGATGATGATGTCATGGTGAAGACTGCTCTATATGCAGTCACAGAGGATTGGGAAACATTTTTCCAAATAATCTTGGTCAGAGTGGACCTTCCAATCTGGGACGATATGTGGGCTATCCTTCGACAAGAGGAAATCCGCCAAATGACCAAGAGACAAATCAACATTGAATCAAGAAAGGTGCAGAAGGAGGAATAATGGATGAAATGATTCAGATGTGGGGGTATCAACCATACAAGGACCTTCATCTCGCACATCAATTTCATCTAGAGAGGCCAATGATCCTGCATGCCCATCACGGTCCAATGATTTTGTATGGAAATCAACTTTATCCGGGACAAGATTCAATTTATTATCAGTATGTGAATGAGATTTAGAATTGTACCCAGGTAAACATTCAATGGACTCAAGACAGGTTTCATTAAAAGGGAGAGATGTTAGGTCAATATGGTTTTCAAGTTCTGATTTGACAGGGTGCATTAAATATTCAGGGGTGGTACAACAGGTTTTATTTTCCTGTACACGTCTATCATCACTCAAAATTTTTGCGACCAAAACTCCATTACATGACAATTCAGGAGGAGGAAAAGGAATGTCAAAAATAACAATATTCTTTTCGGAGGCCTGAATGTGTTCCAGAATCGGGGAGATAGACAAGGAAATATTAGGAACACGATCCAGACAACTGGAAACTTGAGGATTATCATAACAAACATTGGGATCAGGCTTCATTTCCGATTGAAGGTGTTATAGGGAAATGAAAACCACCTATCAAAACTGTTCAATTAAATATGCCCAATCGACATCCCTTTCAGGGAAATCAAAACAAAAATGAACAAATATAATAGCAAACTCCTCTAGAGATTCTTGAGGTTCCATTCTGATCTCATTTAACCTTATTAATACATTTTGAAAATCGTACCTATGAAAATCTTGTTGAAATTCACCGGCAAACTTCTCGAACGAATGGATGGAAGCTGCTGGAAATGTGCGGCACCATTGCTTACGCGACCTTCTAGAGTGAGGGAGAAAAGCGCACAAGCCAGCTTCTCATCATCAATTTCGTAAAACTCACAAAACTCAAAGAAATTAGAAAGGTGCTCGGTTATGGAAATTCCATTCTCACCATCGAATTTTAACTAAGACAAGTGATATAGAGGTTCATCGGGGATTGGGCATCGAGAACCAGATAAATCCGATAAAAATATCGGGAGAATTATTTGGGGACAAGCCATTTATAGATATGAGACTAACTACATGATCTAAGGGCTCAACTTGTCATTTGGCTCTCCTTCTAGCGCCAATTTTTTGACAGGAAAAATTGTACTGCCGACAACAAGGGGGTCTCCCCGGTGAAAGGTCCCAATTAGAACTCACACTGTTTGGGATAGGAGCCCCATTTGGTATGTGGACCTGGCTACTGCCATAAGTGTTTCCACTCTTGGTTTTCGGATGAGAAGATGATGAAGCAGAGGCAAAGGTGAAATTACCAATCAGTGAAGAAAAATCAACCCAAGATTGACGAACCACAAACAAAGATATAAGAAAGTCTAAGCAGTAAAATAAAAGAGCGTACGCCATGAGTGGGATCGGTGAGCCGAAAAAACCAGTCAGACATACATTAAAGGAAACATGCTAGGAGTTAATTGCAAAGTAGTTCACAATAGATCACTGACATGGAAAGGAACAAATAAACACTGATTCAAAAGCAAACATACATGCAACCACTGTGAATTAGTTCATCACCAATTGCATGCATGAAAGCACACGTACCACATAGTGAAATATTAGATAGCTAGTACTATCACCACAAGCAAGCACATGAATCAGTGCCAGAAAAGAGAATATATTATTAATGTTGCTGCAATGTCAAATACATATTTACAACTCATCAAAACCCAATAGTGGAACATGGGCTATTCATCTCAATGCATAATACCCAAAACCCTAGCCTCTCTACCTCTCTCTCTCTTGATACTGAGAGCTGAGTGCCTTTAGCTCTCAAGCACCAATTCACTGTCTCATCCTGGCTTCAATTGCAAAGCTCAAAGTCCTTTTCCTTATCTCCCAAAGTTGTACATATAGGTTGAGATGACTCTTGAGTTTCCCTTGACTCTTTGTCTTCCCGACTATTGGGTTAGCTTGCGACTTGGGCTATTTGCGACCTGCGACCTAGGGTCATCTACAACCTGTGACCTAGAGTCATCTGCGACCTACGACCTGGGGTCATCTGCGACCTGTGACATGAGGTCATCTGCAACCTACGACTTGAGGTCATCTCCGACCTGTGATTAGTTGCGACCTAGGACTATCTCTTCAGCATTTCCCTCTTCAAGATCTCAGGACCTTGCTCGCCGGAGGACAACCCCAGCTTCCACCATGTGCACCTATAACTTCTATCTGCTAGTGATGCCATTGTAGTGCCTAGGGAATTTTGTATGTGTCAATAAATGGGAGAGTGGTTTTCTGTTTTGAGTGAGATCCTGAGCATCCACATATCGTGGGTTTTCTTGTTGGCTTGAATCCAAGTTGTGCAACTTCTGGGGGAAGTGAAAAACTTTCTTCATCTGGGTCGGCATTATAGTTTCCTCATGTTACCTGCAAGTGAACACATTAAATTAGCGACACACAGAGAGAGAGAGAGAGAGAGAGAGAGAGAGAGAGAGAGAGAGAGAGAGAGAGAGAGAGAGATATATATATATATATATATATATATGCATTTCAAGTTTTTTTTTCCCTCTACATCAGTAAATGAGCCCAGTATGGACATGCACAAGCTGTGCACATGTTATTTGTCAGATAAGGACTACACAATGGTTCAGGCTAATTTTATTTCGTTTTTCCTTCAACGCATCTGTGATTTTAACTGCCCTAAATAAATTTCATTTGCTTCCTCAACGTATGTATATATATATATATGTGTGTGTGTGTGTGTGTGTGTGTGTTTATATATATATATATGTGTGTGTGTTTATATATATATATATATATATATATATATATATATATATATAAACACACACACACACACACACACATATATATATACGTTGAGGAAGCAATTGAAATTTATTTAGGGCAGTTAAAATCACAGATGCGTTGAAGGAGCAACGAAATAAAATTAGCCTGAACCGTTGTGTAGTCCTGATCTGACAAATAACATATGCATAGCTTGTGCATGTCCATACTGGGATCATTTACTGATGTAGAGGGAAAAAAAAACTTGAAATGCCAATCGACATTCATCACACAACTGACATGTACAATTAGCTCTCGATTAATGTTTCTTCCCAATGGTGATGATTCTGAAACCAAGGAAACTCCCATGTATTACAATGTGCTGGGATGGACTGCGATGTGCAACCTCAACTGCGTATTGAGAGGCTGCGACCTAGCGAGGATTGCGACTTGTAGTGGTCGCAAGGTCACAGTTCATATTTTTAGCCTCCATCTAAGGCATGCGACTTGACGAGGGTTGCGACTTGTAGTAGTCGCATGGTCGCAGCCCACCTTTTCAGACTATGTCTAAGGTGTGCGACTTGGAAACATGAGGGAGGGTAGCGACCTATGGAAGTTGCATAGTCACTGTTCACAAAATGTTGCGTCTTCTTCTTGTTCTTGAGATTCGCGACTTTGTGACCAGTGATACCTGTGACTTGAGCGGAGGTCGCAAGGTCGTGTTGAGAATTGAATCACACCTGCCGCTGTTGTAGTAAAATGCAACTATGTGACCTAATAGAATAATGCCTTCTAGACCCTCGTGTTCATCATACTAAAATCGAATCATTAGTCTCCCTTCCGAGCGTGATCCTTGTGTTCAAAGACCTCGAACTAAGCTTGGTGAGGTGTCACGTCATTCGCCCGAGGAGTCTTAGTGCTAGAGTGTGGATGAATGTTATTGTAACGCCAATATTTTGTGCATGCTTTCTTTCCTGGTGTTATTTCCGGGCGACTGTCTTTCGACCTCCACGAGATCATCATCGTGTCTAGAGAAGCTCTTGGTAACAATTCCCATTTTCCTTATGGCAGCTGCGCGTCGGTCGATGGGCTTGGGTTTCCTGGGTTCCTTTACGCATGCTGATGATTAGTGAGAAAATACTACTACTACAAAAAAAATGAAAAATCCACAGATATGACTATAAAAACGAAATGATGGACCTAACAATGATGCAGCGCAGAGGATTCCACCTACTCTATGGATACGCAACTCTCAAACATTGTGGGTTAGCATGCATATACAGAGTAATGAGGCTCCCTATGTTATAAAATAGTGGAGGATTCTCGAGAAAATCATTTCACCCTACAGCAGGTGTTGAACCATTTAATCGGTCAGGGCCTTATGAATCGAGAAGAAGTCAAGAGCCCGCGAGCCAGCCAATGGAAAACTATATATACAGTCATTTGTTCACCCTTTATTCAATAATTACTTCTCCTGGAATTCTGTCGGACGCATGAATAAATGATCTATTCTTAGTGTGCCTGTGTTGAGTGCATTTCTTGCATGCATGTCGGCGCCACACATGATTTCAGGTAAGGTTTCCCACAAGCAGTCACTGTCTTGTGTCGTGGTTGAACCTGATGTTATTTCCAAACAACAGCGATAGCCTGTGGCTGAATGTATTTACACTCTGGTATCATGACTTGGTTAGATGTTTAAAATCACATCGCATGGATTTAGTCGCGTGGATGTAGTCATGGCACTGCGACTCAATGAGGTCGCCGAGTCACAACCTCCACAAGATGCATTCCACGTCACGCCCTCAGCACATGCGACTTTGCGACTAGTCGCATTCCTCCTATCGGGCTGGTCACAAATGGTCTTCATTGGGCTGCACTCTCTCTTCTTTGCGTGGCCCAGAGTAACGCTTCACTAATATGCCATGGATGTGCCATACAAATACCTTTGACCAAATTCAAGGCTTCCTACGCGTTCTATTTTTGTTTATCCTATTGTGCACCCCAAGTGAAATAACCTCCAGCCTTGAGCATCCTATTGACCTCCAGTAATAAAATACCCCCATCACGAGTCCAGTTAACATGACACTGTGAACAATGAATCAGGTCAAAATCTTGACTTGGATATGGGAGCCGATGTGTTGCAAACACTTCTACCATAGCTGGAAAACCACGTTCAAGAGAAAATTGGATCTGATGTCCATAAGCATCTTTCGAAGAAATTGAAAGAGTTAATACATCGTGAGAAAGTAATGATGTACCAAGACCAGCAAAACCACACCCCATATCCAGAGCAACAATTGAGAGACTTTAAAATTCCCTCAATTTCCACAAGAATGGTCAAGGAGTCTTGAATATAAGCATGCCCACCAGGACACAAAATGCGGTCCATCTCAAGTATAATGTATGCAATCTCACATCTTCTCTTCTCAATAGAGAATAGGCCAGAAGAATGAAGAAGATCATAGGCCCGAGGATGTGTATCAAATGGTTCACACCAATCATGAGCAAATCCAATCAGACCACGGTCATAAATCACAAGAAATGTATTTGGTCCACTTACAGGAACCACATTCATTACCTAACAATCTACATATTTAGCTTATTAGAGCAGCTGCAAACCCTCCAAAATTAACTTTCATATCCATAACGTTCCGAACATTATGTACTTTCCATCCAAGCCTATGTAAATTTATTTTCACAAAAATTTTCCAATATCCTGCTTCTGCAGTAAGCACCTCCTTCTTTGAGATGTATACTTCCATTTCTACATCCTGCAATCAGTCAGGTGGAGTATACAAGCGTTGAGGCCATTTGGTCCAACCTCCTCCACTGTCATTCTCAACTAATCATGAGATACACATCTTCAATGACACATACCATATATCATCTGGGTCATCATGCACATCACACAATGGAGGCTCAACCCCAACATGCTGGCTCACATAACAATTATTATTGAAAGGTTTCTGCCAAATTGCAACAAGCCCCTCTTCACTCACAAGCTTCCAACGAATACAGATTGCAAGATCCTTTATATCTCTAACATGAACACCAAATCTTAAAGCAGGGACCATTTGGGAAATCTGCTGCAAATATTTCTCCCCTGATTGTGCAACTTCTGTTCCACCTCCAAGAAATCTGAATTTTTCATTATGTAAGACAATCAATTTCTGGCTACCTTTCCTCCTAATTAACAAGGCTCCATGACGCATATGTGCCCATGCCGCATGGAAGTGTTCAGGACTCCATGCCATATGGGTCTTCGGATAGTCAATAAGGTGCATTTTATGGAGCCTGGCTTTAGGCCCATGCTGGCTCATGACTTTTATTTCATAACACACAACCATTAGAATCCTTCTTCATCATTTACATCCTTACACATTTCTTTGAAGTTCACTGACCTTTTACAATTGTTACCATACGAATTATGAGGCTTTTGAATGTGCTAATATATTCCAAAGTCGAAGGAATTAATCCTCTACCCATATTGAATGCCAACTATGCCATATGTTGAAGAATCACTGCGTGTTGGAGAGGGTATCGTCATGCCATGTTAAAATCCCCTTCAAAGAGTTTGTGTAGCTCACCTGGACAATTGGAGCCTCATCTTGTAGAGTATTTTAATGGCGTCGTGGAAATGGACTCTTTAATGAAATAGATACGTTGTTCAATGTATACCGATAGCATCTTTGACCAATTTCCTGAAAGGAATAGTATGAGAATGAGTCAGCTCTCGGTAATAGTGATAAAAAAAACAAATGACTATAAAAATAACTCATTCGAGGAGCAGCAACATTGAAATATCCAAACTAAGATATTGTAACTTAAGTCAATTGTTTGAGCATCTCTAAGTTTGGAAACTGGCTTAAACTTATATTTTCATACAACCATTGACCGTAGTAGACCTTGACACTTCATGATTCCACAGGGTAACGATTCATT
This sequence comes from Pinus albicaulis, assembly GCA_034641835.2. Lineage (NCBI taxonomy): Eukaryota > Viridiplantae > Streptophyta > Pinopsida > Pinales > Pinaceae > Pinus > Pinus albicaulis. The sequence goes on along the minus strand of CM076571.1, from coordinate 287,668,888 downwards.
CACATAGAAGGCCTCCCTTAAATAATCGGGACCATTCTCTTGGAGGGTGGGGACTAAAGGTGAAGCATAGCTGGATTACATGCATCTAGGGTTGTGAGGGCACAAAGGAGCATGCAGTTCACGCAAACCCTAATGCACATGTTAAAGGGCAGGACCTAACAGGTGCTTAGGGGAAAATGTTAGGCATTGACTCTCAATGTGATGTTGCGTGAAGCTAATGAGAGTGCAACCACATGAAAGAAGATCATCCCTTTGACAAATTAGGGTTTCTCCCAAAACCTACCATGATCAGGGTTTCATAATATGAGCCAGACTCGAGACCTCACCTACCCGAGCCCAACACCCCATTGATTGGTGATGCCTACTAGGGGAACATATCTTTGAATCCGTGGAGGAACTCTCAATTCTCTTTGAAGAAGTAAACCACAAAATCTAGCTCAGTTAAGAGACAACAAGCCAAGAGGGTGTGGTGACAGGGTTGGGTCGAAATAGGTCAAAGGGATATTACCGATTGAAGCCTGAGTCGAAAAATTAATGAGCTAAGCGAGCAGAGGGGAACCCAAAATTTTGGGTGGTGTTGTAGCGACTACAACAAATGGCGAACCATTGGTAGAATCCAACATCTCTGTCAACGTCCCAACAATAATCTAAGTCTCGATAGTGATGCAAGGGAAAATTTGAACAGGTTCTACAGGTACCCTTTGTATTACTTTGACCTTTACAAATATGCCCAATCCTTGTGCCTCAACAGAAGATCACAAATACCAGTAGTTTGATGATGATGTAAAGAGCAAGGCAGCATGCTTATTATATTCATAATTTTAAAATAAGTCTATGGTGTTGCTCTGCTGCCAGTAGGCCTGGATAGTACCGTGGCATAGTCACTTCCAGAAATCACAAACGTTGCTCTACTACCAGCGAGCCTGGTTAGTACCCCGACGGAGTTGTTGCATTACCTCTCAGCGTAGGAAGCCTTTCTCAATCCTTTACCCGTATTTGTTTCATGCGCTTGTAGCACTTATTTTGCATGGGAAGATGAGGGATACCGACTTATTTTACGGGAAAGAGAGCTTATTTCTTGTTTGATAGAAACTGAAAGAGATTCTGCATAATAATAAAACCCTCAGAGGTAGCTGCACCAGTTTTCGCGCATTGGATTTTTCCAGGGACATTTGTCTGAAAAATATGTGTGTCACTTTGTCATATGAGCATGCTATTTAATAAAATATTTGGATGTGTAAGCTTCTAGTTGTATTTACTTCGTTGATTTACTGAATATTTTATAAATTAACTTGTAACTTAACTCAAGTAGGAGATGTAAATCAAGATACTGCAGTAGGGTTTCTTAGATTAAGAAATTTTCACAACAATTCCATGTGACTGTATACTTATGCATATTGACTAGTCATGATGGTTAATAGGTCATGTCCTTAGGTTAGACCATTTCCCTTAAGTTAGGATGTGACATTTTATTTATTGTTATTATTTAATTTTATATGTCCATTAACAAGGGATATTTAAACAAAGTGAAACTACAAATACAACACAAGGTAAGAACAATGCCACAGTTACTAGAATCTTTAGGGATGTTAGCTGGTTAGAGTTCTTTGGATGTATTCAAGGCATACAATGACACCATAGCTGTGGAATATCCAAGGAATGAAACCACCACAATCAGAGAGTTGGAGGTCAAGGTCATAAAGGAAAGCATTTCTAGACTTCTCGATCTTCCCAATAGAGAATGGTGGTTCAATAACAAGGCAAAGGCCACAGTGACCAACTGAGAGACCCTAGATGAAGGCAAAATCTTTGGAAAATACTAGAAAAGGAGTAAAGAGGTCATCTTTCCTGGAATATTGGGATAAGGTAGTTTTATACCTCGTCAAAACTATGATTTATGAAGGCAAGCACCATCTCGAACTCACTTTCCATTTTAAATTAGTATCATATTTAAAGGAAAATGTCAAAACCACAATCTTATATTTCTTGATTAAAATACTGCAAAATATAGATGGTGAGATCCAACAGGTAAATTGACAAGTATTTCGCATTGTATGCTAATCCAACTCTTAGTCAAAGATGCCACCTTGTAGAGGAAGCGGCCAAGGTAACTTGGGAGGAATTCACCATAAATCCAACAGCTAAAAGTAAAAATGATATTTTTGAGTAGTGAGTTGTAGAAATGCAAGCTAAAGAAAACCTCAGACCAAGCCACAAGACATTATCACAGAAACAAGGAGACCATATGTTGCTTCCATAGATTTGGTTAGATGGTCCCAAAGAATAATTTTTCAAGAAATACAAAAGTCATGAGAAAGGCAGATAGCAAAGGGGGAGGAAGAAAATAAGACTAGGACAACGACTGTTATAGAATACCAAGGGCATGCCTCAAAATATGCTACGGAATTTGGGGCAGCAATTGTTAAAGAAATCCAAACAAATGCTACAAAATTATTGACACCTACTATAGACAAAACAAAATTATTGAAGAAATTGAGATGAATGGAACAATGTGTTGTGGAATCCCTAATAGGGGAAATTCATGTTTACATGTGACGAGTAGTGGAAAAAATTAGATGTTGAATGTCAGGTGTCATTAGCTTCTCCATCACAAGTTCCTGAAAACTTTGGCAGAATTTGAGAAGCTCCTGAAATAGTCTCATTGTAGCTACATAGGCTGCCAAATAGAAGGAAAAAACATAATAATATGAACATGTATATAAAAGTCTTGAAAGGCATCATAATACTATTGCATTCTTTAAAGAAAAGTATGTTATATGACACGTAGCCTAGAAAAGTACAATTCTGTAACTCAAAGAAGATAATAAGAAGTGGGAGAAATAAGATGAATGAAGTAAAGAGAAAGTCACAAAAATATCAAAACTTTAAGGAAATAAATGAAAACACAAGCGATTATGCTTCCTTAATGTTCGCCTATAGGCCAGCTGACAAAATGTATGGCTTATATTTTAAGGAGAAATGGTCCAAATTTTACTTGATAGGAATGCTTCAAATCTATCAATTGTTATTGTGGATGAACCAGGTATTTTATGTATATTTCATAAGCATTACTGAGAGGAAAAACTTAGAATGTGAGTTATGTTTACACAATTATGTCCTGCCTAAGCTCACAAGATGGACTCCTCATCATTTTATGGAGGATGGTATTTTAAGGAATTTATCTCTACTATGCATAGTGAAATTCAAATGTTTGAAGCATTGTGGGCCTATAACGATTACAAATCCAAGGTTGAGTCAATGTTTGTCTGAGAAGAGATCATACCCCAATAGAGGCTATCTATGAGCATTACTCATTGACTTCGCATTCTCATATCCAATGGGTAATGGAATAACAACAATTATTAGAGCATTTCAATGCCTTTGTTGATACTTGAAGTGAACATGCTATGAATTCCCAAATGAGAAGGAATGAAATTACATAAGAATTGAAGAGAAGGGAACCCAACTCAATTCCAAATCTCAAACCAACTATATTCACGGCTCACCTTTACACTAGATTTGTAATGCATCTTGAAATACATTGGATAGGACTTGGATTCAAATTTCCCTTGCCGTGCTCTCCAATTTTGAACTGGAAGAGAATTGGTCTAATAAATGCAGAAAGTGAACATGAGCAATTGGAGTAAATTGAATCAATCATGGGCTATCATAAAAAAAAAAATGCACAAACCCATTTGAAATTTATGGTTTCAGGGAAATTAGATAAGAATTACATGGACGACTTGATTGAACAAGGGTGTACAATTCCTTCAGTTTGGGGGTGATGGTGAACCTCATAAATGTCTTGGTTTTCTCATCTTTCGCTGACATTTTCAAAAGTATAAAAAAGCCTAACACATCCAATTTTCTAGATTTCTTAACCACCTTATTATAGAAATTTGGCTTTAAATAAGTAATTCATTGCAAATTGATGTGTTTGACAGTCTCTATGAAGATTTTGAATGAAATGTCTTAGTTCTCGCCAATTATGATATGTTGAAGTTTACCAATGTTCATCAGCATTTCATGTAGAATTAACACCTACCACAAAATTCCTTACAGAGAATGATTAAAGAAAGTTGCAAAATCTCCAAAATCACCTCCTTAAGGCAGTTGCAAAGTTCTTCTTAATTCTACAACATGCCAATTATAGGGTGGAATTCCAAAACAACATCCAGGTTGACACATGGCACCGTTATTATAGGGAAACATAGTCCCCACAATATCAACTCACTAGCTAAAAGTATAATTTGTTAATTCCATCAGTTGCTAGTTTTAATTTCCAAGAAATTGTTAGGTTATTCTTCAGAATTTGGTTTTAGGAAGTTTCTAGGTTATACCTAGGAATTCCATTTAGGAAGTTATTAGGTTATACTTGAGAATTCAGTTTAGGAAGTTGTTAGGGTATTTTGGGATTGTGTTGGAATTTCAAAGAAATAAAAAACCTTACCTCATAAGTAGTTCTTGTTTTGACACATTTAGGGTTCAAGTTAGTGATAAGAGACATATAGACAATTAAAGTGTACTCTGTAATTTCTATATGATGCATTCAAAGCATAGACACTTTATTCCACTACGGTTCCATGCGTAGCATTTCTATGTGATGGATTCAACACCCTGACCTTAAGAACAAGGGCCCGCTCAGGGTGTGCAACTTGGAGTAGTATTTTCCCCTTGCATGGTTTGATTTATGGCTTGTATGGTTTCATTTATTTCTGTAGTTTTAGCTGGTGTGTGTATTTCCATTTTCTGTAGCAACAATCATTCAATTAAGATTATATGAAATTTTTTATGGAATGATTCACTTTATTTGAATTTTTGCATTCAGAGTGCAACTCATAATTGTTCTAAAATTTCACTTTATCAATGGATAGTTAGTTGAGTTATTTTATATTCAAGTTAAATAAGATTTTCATAAAGAAATGTTAGGAATTTATAGAATAAGATTAGTGTTCTCCCAAAGGCACAAGTCTTGTAATTGCATATATAATGGATGGCATCTCAAATCTTGCATGCCATGGTTGAATAAGAATGTCCTAATGATCTACATTAATGTTTTAAGTTCTTCACAAAATATCCATACACATTTTCATGGATTGAAACTAGCAATAGGGTAAATCACATTGCCAGTTGTAACATCACCCAAACTAATTCCTCATATTTTACAAAAAACACCAAATCATAAAATGGAACTAGCTTCAAAGGATTCTTACTTTAGACAAAATTCACACTTCAAAGTTGCATTAAACAAATGAAAAATTATATACATGTCAAAAATCAACATTTTCAATTTTCTTTTGTGAATTCAAGTAAACCATAAAGCTACAATATTTGTGCTATTTAAATATCAACAATGCTAAAAATCACCTGCCCCAATCACCCAAGACTGGTACCACACCAATAACTCTGGCTTCTCTTCCTTCTTCTGTAGATCCATACACTATTATTATAGTCCCAAAAATCAACACACAAACATGGAGTTTCCATGTCGTTCCACTTGCTAGGGTTGCTACAACATCATTGTGAACAAAAAGCTTCACATTTCCTAGAAAAATATTTCTAAAATGATGACAAAATTTAGAGTAATGTACAGACTCTGAATTTAACCAAAATGAGAATAAATCAAATATTCTAGGATTGTGAGGAAGACTACAATGAAAAGAAAAGAAAGAAGTAAATGGCGTTGTAGTTCTATTCCTAGATTATGGTTTCTTGGCTAACAACACATTTCTCGATTATAGTATTTGGCATAAAACAAGGCATCCTTCACTTGAAACCTTATAAGAAATGAGGATCATGAAGGGGGGGAGGCATGAAGAGGAGCATAAGTAGAAGTAGGTCTAGTACTATATTTATTTCTCATTGAATGATGGTCCATGGAACGATGACCCACTTCTCCATTGAAATTCTAAGGTAATTTCCTCTTTGAGTGCTCATTGTCACCTACAACATCCCCTCGCTCCCTTACAACATTCACAGTTTGAGACTGAGGATATTGAGGGACTTAAGGTTTTGTGCATGCCATAACTCAACCCATTCTCATCTTTTATGCCTCCATTTTTCCATAAAACCCCACTTCACAAACCTACTATGCCAAAATGAAAAAGCATGCCCATGGTTACAAACTTTTTTCAAAAAGCCAATCATATAAGATTTGTTGTGGGGAAGGGAAGGAAATATTGGTATAGGGGAATAAGAACTTAATTTAGTGAGTGACATTACCTTTATTAGTTACATTCTTCCATAGTAAGAGTTTTTTGTGCTTTGTTAAACTAAATTGAAGAATGGAATCCCTCAAACTCCTCCACTTAGATCACATGAAAGATCCCCTCCAAGATGTTTTGAACCAAGTTCCCAAATAGCATAAAAACTTAAGAAGAATTAATCCACACCCGTTTTTTGAAGTGGTATTGAGGAGATCGATTTTCCACTGATAGGATTGATTTTCTAAGGAAGCCTCTATCCCGCAAGGTTATACCTCATGAAAAAAAATATTTTTGATGTGTTCTTTATCTACGTTATTATTGCACAATCCTGGTTGGTTTTCACCCCTCCAATAGTGTAATAAGGCCGCACACCTCCCTGTTTTTGAAGCCAAAGAGGGAATGAGTTGTTCCCATTGGCATGAAGAATGAGTTATTAGCTTAATGAGTGAGTAGGTTAACCTTCTTCCTTCTATAGCAACATTGTAAAAAGACCCAATATATCTAGTTTCATCCTTACACAAATTCCTATGAAACCAACAACACCTATTGTAACCTCATTGAAAGCAATTACCAACCACAAATTGAATTCATCATACTACTTAAGTTATTCTATGCAGCTGAAAGCCAATCCTTGGTATATTAACAATTGGGTTTTTAAACATATGGACAATTTATTTCCAAAAATATTCAAAATTAACCTCAACATTACATAAAACCTTTGTATAAAGGCTCACGCAGAATTTATCAGAACAACATGAGTGACCCTAAATACAGATTTCCACTACATTAAAAATAATGACACTAGAATTAAATGAAGTCAACATTTCGAATGATCTTTACCTTAGGGTCGAGTAGGATAGAGTCTAGATGGCTACTTGTTCTCTAATGAAATAATGACAATCGAAACATACATTGAAAGAGGTACTCAAAACATACATTGAAACTTTGGGATGTTGAAACTCCCACCAAATTATTAAGTAAGTGTCTAGACGGAAATTTAAATTGAAAAATAAATGTAAATGTGTTAAGGGAAATTTTAAATGAAAAATAAATTTAAATGTGTAGAGGGAAATTGAAAATTGAAAATAAAAAAATTTGTGATCACTAAAAAATATGGAGGGAAGGAAACAAAGAGCCTTTGTTATAGCTTCACCAATACCATATTTTAATAGTAAAAAAGGACCAATTTCCTATGTCCATGTGTTAATTCCACATTGATACACAACTTTTCTCATTCTATGTATGTTTATATATTGAATCTATGTATATTTATATATTGAATTTTTAAAAATTAAATTAGAGTGAAAATGTGGTGGTCATGATAGTCATTGAGAAGAACTATATATATATATATATATATATATATATATATATATTATTTTTTCTATTTATGACAAGGATATTGATAATTTTAATATGTGTTGTGCTTAATCATTTTAATAACAACTTATATGTTGGTTTAGTAGTGATTGTATAAAAGTGTTATAATTTTAGCATTATAGATGAATTCATGGACCCCTTTAAGGGGGTCATTGAATCTGTCTACCTAAATTTTAACATTGCAGATGAATTCAAATACCCTTGTAGTGAAATGTAACACTTCGGTATCAAAATTGAGATTTTCCATTTCTGGAGTGACACAATTAAAAAATACTAACATAAATCATTAATTCATATACTTATTATACTTGTTATTTGGTCATATTTTTATTATTGGACTATAATAGTCATTTACGTTAATAATTATTAATTTTGTCACTTATTATCTAGTCATATATATATATATATATATATATATATATATATATATATATATATATATATATATATATATATATATATATATATATATATATATATATATATTGACGTAATCGAGTGATGTTTATATTCGAAAAGAGAAAATTGGGAGTCAAAGCTCCATTGTTACAGGGAAAAATGTTTGAGAAAGGGGAAAATTATTTGTTACATCAGTGTGGGCAGTGTCCCCTGCTCTCCGACTGTGCTTGACTGTTGCAAGAACTAATCTGGTGTAGATTCGGACAAACTGTGACAGTAAAAAAAGACATTTGCAAAACATGATATAGAGAAGTTGTCTTTAGAGCCTGTAAATCCTGCAATAGTTTGCCTTCAAGGCCTGTAGATCCCGCCTTTGCTGTGCTGAAACTGAGATCAATGTTTCCAAAAGGAATCCTGGTTGCCATCAAATTCTTGGGCGAGAAACAGCTGACAATCTAATAAATTTTGTCCTGTTCATGGCAGAAAACAGAAAGACTCACAAGCGTTGCATTTGAGGCTGCCAAGAGGTTTGTGACAGGCGTTGTTTGCTTGAGCATCGACCTCCTTATTGAGGGAGCGTAAAACATGAATAAAAAGAGTCTCATGCATTAGCTGGGTGAGTGCATGGCATCGATTTATTATTTGCTGGAGAGCTAAATTGGTGGCAGTCCGATTATGAACCATTAAGCTGATGATGATTGCTGAATCTCTGATCACTGTTGCTGTGCGTATGCCGAGAACTTGGAGTTGAAGGAGGCCTTGGTAAAGTGCGAGAGCTTCAGCGCTGTTGTTGGACAGAGGGCCTAATCCCCATTCGTAGGATAGAATAATATCACCGTTGGCGTTGCAGATAATTCCACCCACTCCAGCCATACCGGGATTAGACTTGGAGGCGCCATCAAAAAATAGATAATGCGTGTTACAGCTTCTAACCCAGCCTACAAACTCTTTATCCTTCATTCTAATTTTCCAGTTTCTGTTATGGATTTGTTTACTGCTGGTGTCGTTTTTGATTTGGCCATAAATTTGGCCCCTGTTACTTTGATCGAGAAGGCATCCAATATAATTTCATTCTTCAACGAAAAGATCAGCTGCATCGATACTTCTTTGGCACTTGGCAGCTATGGTTTCCAAGGCGAGCCCTCTTGCCTTGTTATATAGCTTCCTGCTATCGATTTTTTTGTCTCTGAAGATTATTTGATTGCGTGCAAGCCATATGCGCCATAGCAGAGTATGAGGGAGTGCGTTCCAAACTCGTCTGGCAGCGTTGTTCTTCTTGCGCTGCCAGGGGTAATTCTTCTTCCATAGGTAAAGGAGGTCGGCAATGGTGTTGTGGGAACCCCAGGGGAGCTGGTCCTTCAGGAAGGCTTCTTTTCAGCACGCTGTGGCAAAGGAGAAATTTATGAAGAGATGCTGGATAGTTTCCTCAGCTGCTTGACAGTTTGGGCAGCGGGAGGGGCCAAGAATGCCACGCTTTTTCAGATTATCAGAAGTTAACACTTTCCCTTTCAGAAGAACCCAAATGAAAAATTTTATTTTTGGAAGAGTCTCTGATTTCCAAACAGTTTTCCATTGAGCCCATATAGGCATGGGTCGATCACTGATACAGATTTGATGGTAGGTAGTTTTGACTGTGTAATTGGTGCCTGAAGGGTCCCAACAGAAACGATCCTCTTCGTTTTGTTTGGTGGGGGCGATACCATGGAGCTGAGTCTGCAGATTATCCAGGCTTGAAAGTAGCTCATCAGGGATAACAGAGAAATGCCAACCAGTCCAGAGATGAGTGTGAGTATCCCACTTGGATATCTGGCTCAAGCTGTGAATTCCTTTGCTGTCAAGGTAGGTGAGGATCTGATGGGTTCCAGGCTTGCTGCTGATAGGTAGCTGTCCCATTATTTTATCAACCCCTATTCTAGTGCTGTTACCTCCCTTGGGGACCTTAGAAATGTTAGAAGCAAGGATGGGGATTGATTTTTTACACAGTCCCCAAATTTTGGTGTAGGCTCTGAGAGGTATATCATGGTCTAATAGAAGTTGCCTCTGTGTATTCAGGTATTTGGTTTCCAGCACCTTCTTCCACCATGTAGATTCTCCATTAATAAGTCTCCAGATTATATTACCACCAAAGACCAGATTTAGAAGTTGTGGTGATCTGATCCCCATCCCTCCATAATCGTGAGGTTGAATAACCTGCTTCCAATTTATGAGATTGTATTTCTTTTTTTTTCAGTTTTTCCCCCTTGCCAGAGAAAGTGACGGAGGATGGCCTCCACTTTGTGGTGAAAGCTGGCTGGAGCTTACAAGAGAGTGAATTGGTACAAGGGCAGAGAGGAGAGGCCTGATTTCAAGAGGATTAGGCGTCCTGCTAGGTTAAGCCAAAAAGAGCCCCATTGATGCACTTTCATTTTCATTTTATCGATAATGGTGTCCCAAACTTCAGCTTTCAGAGAACCCACACTGACAGACATGCCCAGGTATGTAAAATGCCCCCAATATAATTTGCAAGAGACCCCGAAGGTGCTGGCAATGCTTTGGAGAGTGTGAGTAGTTGTGTTCCACCCATAAATGCAGCTCTTAAGGAAATTGATCATGCCTCTGGAGTAACACATATATCTGTCTAAAAGCGTTTTGAAGCGGTGAGCTATAATGTTGGAGGCTCCTCCCATTAACAAGGTGTCATCAGCAAACTGGGAGTGGTTTATATTTTTGACTCCATTCCCAAATTTAATGCCGGTGATAAGGCCGGTGCGATGTTTGTAATCAAGAGCCCTGCTGAAGGATTCAACCATCAAGATGAAAAGATAGGGAGAGAGGGGGTAGCCTTGGTGTAAACCCCGGGAAGATTGGAAGGATGGCCCTGGCCTGCCGTTGATAAGGGGAGAGATCCAAGGGCCGAAGATGCATGCTTGGACAAGATTGATGAAAGGTGGGGCAATCTAGTCATATATTTTAATCCTAGACTAAATTAGTCATTTAAGTTAGTCATTTTTAATTTAGTCACTTATTATCTAGTCGTATATTTTATCCCTAAACTAAATTAGTCGTTTAATTTAGTCACTTTTAGTTCAGTCACTTAAAATTGCTCAAATTTAGTATTAATTCACTTGAAATAATTATGGTGACTAACTTTTTTAGTCACCTAGTCACTAATTTCATCATTTTCTACTAGTGCCTGTTTTCGCCCATTGGGTTTTTCCGGGGACTTAGTCCAAAATAAAGATGTCCTATGTGTGATTTTTTATTTGCTTAGTTTCCTTGTTTCAGAATCATAAAGTATTAAGTGTAGGATGCTTCAGTAATTTGCTGCAATAATTCATGAAGAAATATGAATTAATTATGTCATGTAATTTACAAAATAGGAGTAGTAAATTCAGCAGGTTGTAGTAGGATCCTTGAGATTGTTAGATCTAGGAATTTTCACATTCCAAGTCATATTCTCGAATCTTATTGACCCACCTTGCATGAGTCCCTAAGCAATCAGTTTGAGTTAATATATCTTTATTAATGGAATGTGGGACAAAAGAAATAAACTAGGAATAACCCACATAAGTTTGAAAATGCTTAAGAGACTTGACTAAGGCATAAGCTTGATTTTCCATGGTAGTATAGTTCAACTCAGAATTTTGAAGAGCTCTACTCATGAAAGCAATAGGTTGTCTATGACCTTCATTATTCTTTTGTAATAAGACACCATCAATTATATCTTCAGAGGAAAAATACAAAAACATGAAATATTTAGAATAATCAGGTCTAGCGAGAACAAGAGATTTAGCTATAGTACCTTTGATTTCCCGAAAATCCTTTTTACTATCTTCTTTCCATGAAAATTTAGCATCTTTCTTTAGAATAATTTGAATAGGCTTAGTTATTTCAGCATAGTTTGGAATAAACGTCCTAAGAAAGTTAGTATTTCCAAGGAAAGATTGAAGGGACTTAAGATTGTGAGCGAGAGGAATATTTTGGATAGCATCAACCCTCTCAAGGTTTATCTTGATCCCATATTTGGAAATGATGTGACTAAGTAACTTCCCTTTAGTCACTCTAAATACATATTTAGTAGGATTCAAGGATATGCCAAACTCTCTACATTTGTCAAAAACTTGCTTGAGATGACCTATATGAATAATACCATCCTTAGAAATAACAGTGAGATCATCTTGATAAATTTCAATAATTTTACCAATTAAACCTTTAAAGGCATAATCCATGGCCCTTTGAAAGGTAGCTCCAACGTTATTTAACCCAAAAGGCATTGTAATATATTCAAATGTACTTCATGGTGTGGTGAAAGTAGTCTTGTGTCGATCTTCTTTCTTAACCCATACTTGATTATATCCGAAAAAAACCATCTAGCAATGACATCATACATGAACTTGTTACTCTTTGCAACATTGTCTCCATGTTGGGAAAAGGGTAATTATCTTTTTTACATGATATATTAAGATTTATAAAATTGACACAAATTATAATCGTTCCATTATTTTTCCTAACAATCACCAAGTTAGAACACCATGTTGAATGCCTTGTTTGAGCAATAATACCAGCTGAAAGCTTTGAAAACTCCTTTTGTACTAAGGGAGACAACTTAGGATTTATCTTCCTAAGATTTTGGCGGAATGGCTTAGCATTTTCATATTTCAAAGGGGTAGTGTGTTCCATGACATCTTCCCTATAACCTTTTAACTCACCATAAGAAAATGCTAAAACATATCTATATTCATGAAGTAATTTAATTAACCTTTTTCGCTCTTAATTACTAGTACCTTTACCAATTTTGACAATATTAGGGTCACTAGAAGTACCAATACTTACTTCAACGAATTCCCCTGGATCCATCTTAATTTCATCCTTTTTCTTTGTAGCATCGTGTCGATCAAAATGTTGCTCCAAAGCTACAATGTTCTTGGGAGTAAGATTAGTTATATCTTCATTATTTTCAGATCCGTCCTCTTTATAAATAACATAAAAATTCTCAAATTCATCCAACTTATTTTAAAAACTAATCACCTGACTTTCATCATCAAAAACCTGCCAATGCTTCATATTGTCAAGCACAGAAGGTCTAAAAATGATTTCCATTTTAATCTTATCCTTCATCAATTCATCATATAACTGCAAAGTGGAAACTGCAACAGTAATCTCATCAACCAAATTATTATTTTCTCTAGGGATAACCTCGAGATCGAGAGCATAAAAAAATTCCATAGTATCCCACACAACATTCTGATAGTTTCTTAACCTTTGGTTTTTACATGTTCTTAAGCTGCATGTAACCAAATCAGAATCTCCCTTGATACTAAGAAACCTAACCTTAAAATAGTTTTCCAACTCAAGACCCAACAATAAAGCTTCATACTCAGAAAATTGTTGGTTTCTTCAAATTCCAATATATAGGAAAATCTGAAAATGTGACCAAGGGGATATTTAAAAAAATTCATGACACCTTTACCATGCCTAGAATATGCACCATCAAAATACATGTGCCAAACTTTACTTTTCAAATCACATACCTTTTCATCAACCTTAACATCTAAAGGGACTATGGAATTAGAAAAAACAACATAATTCCCCATGTTAGGCTATTCGGAGATTATCTCATTATGGGGTCTCTTAGGATCTTCAACATGGAATCTCCTTTCAAATTCTTTATTAAGTCTAAGAAATCCTGAACCTCTAGGAGAAGGAATCGTAGCATATGCCCAATTCATTTGAATACTCCCTCCTAGATCATAGGCCCACTTCCTTGACAATAACATACCCCAAGCATCTGACACATCCACTATGATTGTTTCCATAACAATCATTATGTCAAGATAGATCGATAAATGAGATTGTAAATCTTTGATCAACCCATGAAATTCAATCTTCTTATAATCCATGGAACATATGTTGTAGTAAGGCCTAGAAATTATCGAATTAAGTTATTCCATGACCCTCTTGGTCATAAAACAAGTTGAAGCAACATAATCGAACATGTAGTTATACAATCTATAACCATTAACCATCAAGGTACTAAAAAATGGTTGATGGTCATTGTTATCAGAATCCATACTTTGCAGATATATAGGGGCATCCTAATAGACAATATCAAGAGCCTTCTCTTGAGTAACATTAACACAAGGAGCCTCAATAGCATATAATAACTTTTCCTTCTGGGAAGGAATCTTCAATACTTCAGTAACATGCACCAAAATTTTAAAAATTTTCAACCATCCTCCTGAGTCAATATTCAATCCAGAATATGGACCACAGTTAAAACTTCAAGGGGCAATTTTATTTCCACTTTTACCCTTATCCCTTCTTTGATAAGTGAACCCTTTATCTTTTGTAATTTACAAAACTTGATCAGGAGAAAATTTTTCACCAAATAACTCAATCATTAAATCTTTTTCTTGTCCAAAGTTATTGATATCATAGGAATATGTGAAAGGCCTAACATCATGACTCTTTTCTTTAGCCTCCCTCCAATATTCCCTAGATAAGTGATACTCTTTACCAACCACATTTATTTGATTACTTGTCCCAAACATTCCACTATTCAATATTCTTCTAATAGTGGGGCAAGTATCCTCTTCATGAAGAGCATCACATGCCCTACAATAAGGAGGAGCATCATCAACTAGATTGGCAGATTCAATAGGATTTGGAGGTTTATGCTCATTAGATGGACCTTTCCTTTTCCAAGAATTATTTTGAGGTTGTGAACTCTGTGCTTGAGACCTTTCCATTTGGATCAACCTAGACTGTAGGGCACTTATTTCTTTAGCATGGTTAGATATTAATTTCACCTAATTTAACTCCATGCTTTCAATTTTTTGCATCAACTTGTGCTAGGATCATCATCAAATTATTTAAATTCCTTACCTTTGGATTCTTTCAACTTTGTTGAATTCCTATCAAAACTTGGGATTTTAGACTTCCCAGATGATTTCTTATCCTTTTCAAGTTCTTCAACTAAAGTTTTGCAAGCCTTATAATAACGATATTTAGCACATATTAACTCATAAAAAGTATTAGGATTAAAAGCATCAATATAAAAAACCAAAATAGATTTTTCAAGAGGCTTATAATCCAAAGGTAATCCTTTAATACTACCATTAAACCTCTTATTAAACTCTTCTACTGTTTCATTCTATTTCTTCTTTATGATACTAATAGTCTTAACCAAATACCTTTCATCTTTCTCATCCCCATATTTCTCCATGAAGGCATTAATGATCGATTGCAATAAGTAAAATGTATTATTAGGCTTTTTCGTGAACTAATCAAAAGAATCTCCTTCCAAAGTAAGAAAAAACAAATTTATCTTCACATATTCATGATTATAATCAGAATTTCTAGCACGTTTACCCAACCAAATGCTAAAATATTTGAGATGAGCTTGAGAACTAATTGCATTAGTTCCCTAAAAAGTGGACAATTTTTCAATCCCTTTCTCTGGAAGATCATTGGGTTAACCTTGAATGTTAGCAAAGTTACAAGGGTCAAACAAGTCCGTGATGTCTTGTTTAGCTGGGTTAGGAAAAAACAAATGGATATCAGATAGATATTTCTGTCCAAGATTAACAAGAAGTGTATGGGAAGAGAGCTTTTGTAGTCGAACTTTGAGAATCTTTTCAGGATCAGGAACAAGGTTAACCAAGTTACTTGGATTCCTTCTAGTACACGCTCTTGTAGAAGATGAAAGAAATGGAGTTGCCACTTTAACATAAATCTAACTTTGATAAACCCAAGATGCTTAGAAGAAAAATTAGTAAAGTAAACCAAGGACAAGAAACTTATCCCAGTGCAATATGAAAGGATGACAAAAAAGAAGATGAGAATGAATGAGATGGATTTCAAAAAACCAAGGTCCAAAAAATTGGTCCTCGACAACGGTACCAAAAAATGTTGTCGCCCAAAGTATACACCAAGGGCCACAATGCTCAAGACAAAGGTTTTCACTCTAAACTTTGTCCACTCCGTTCTAGTTATCTCCTAGGAAAGCTAAGGGGTGTAGTCCCTAAGAGGTGAAATATGGATGATGAGGGAAAACTTGTTAGGAACCAACAAGTTCTAGGAGATGTAATGAGAGTTATCTTATTAACTTGATTTAGACTAAATTCAAGTGATATCAATTGAGAATTGTGCAAGATATTACATTAAACTTAGAAAAACCAAATTTAAAGTTACGAGACCAGTGCCTTTAACTACAACGATCAAAATAAAAAGACTTGCAAAATAAATGGTTTACTAAGTCACACGAATAACAAATGTTTCTTTGATGAATGATCAACTAACTTATATGATGTTAGGTCCCTATATCACTAGTATAGCCCCTTATTATTGTTAGTGTAAACCCCTTATTGTTATTATTGTACCCTTGTAACCCCCATTTTGTTATTATTGTGCCCTTAAATTATTATTGTTAGGTCGGCTAGGATTACATTGTGGCCCACTAGGATTACATTATGGCCCCATGGACTCATATATATAGAAAGGAGGTTTTGTGAATTGTATCATCCAAGAATTGTTCATTTATGTAATGTATTGGAGGTTGCCCCCTCGAAGTGGCTCATTTCTAAGGCGTTTATATCTCTTTTCTTCTCTTTTGAGTTGGTTACACAACATTTGGTATCAGAGCTTTGGGATTCTAGGGTTTCGCTGCTCCAAACAGGTCATCGTGGCATTTTCGCTATAACTTTTTTTCTACGAAACTTCAGAAGCTGAAATTTCTAGGGTGCGAAGCTGAAATCTTGAGGAAGGTTGTCTAAAAATTTCAGATCTTGGTTCGCAATATTTGAGGAGATATCATCTGTGGAAGTTAGGTATTTTTTCAGGCTCATAAACAGGTCATCGTGGCATTTGCGCTATACATTTTTTTGTACGAAGGTTCAGAGTCTGAAATTCATATGGTGCGAAGCTGAAATCCTGAGGAAATTCATCAAAAAATTTCAGAGCTTGGTTCGCAATATTTTTGGAGATATGATCTGTGGAAGGTAGTGCTTTTTCAGGCTCCTGAATTTCATCTCAAAGAGGTGATCGTGGGAAAAGTTCAATAATTCTCTACAGATTTTGATTGAGGCTCGCCAAAATTATCACAGTAATAGCCTGGGTTTCTTTGCTATCTATTTCAGACAAAGGACAAAACAGTGACAGGGCAAGTCGTACAAGTTCGCTCTATCAACTAGTCCAATTAGGTCATTGTGAGATTACTACAACTTTGTCTTGGGAGCATCAAAATCAAATGTGACCTGTGGCATTTGAAAGAAGCTTCGCAGGGCTTACATGTGGAAGAATTTGTGATATCAAAGATTTTCAAGCACAGAGATAATACAATTTCAATATCGAGTTCTCAAAGCTAAGTAAAAGATATCAATATTGGAGTCCGAAATGGCCCCTAAAAAGAATTCAACACCCATTAAGCCTTTAGAAGGCTCTACTATTACTCATGAAGATGAAGAATGGCAACATGACATGTCAAAATTACAAGAGCAAATGCAACAAATTTCGCTCTCGCAAAGAACAACAAAAAATGAAATGGAAGTTTTGAAGAAAGGCGTGGAAGCTAAGATGAATGGTTTGGAAGCTAAGATGGATGGCATGGAAGTCGGCATGGAAGCTAAGATGGATGACATGAAGAATGATCTAAAAGCATACATGGAAGGCTTGATGACAAGATTAAAACCAGAAATGATTCCTAATGGCGGAAATATAGGAGAAGAACCTCCTGATGAGAACAAAATAAATGTTAATCATGATTCCATAAACTCGAATGTTGGAGGAAAGAACCACCATATTCCAAAAATGGATATGAGGAAGTTTTATGGAAAGGATCCTGTAACATGGATACTACAGATGGAGCAATATTTTGATCTCCATAATGTGCAAAACACGCAAAAGGTACGCATTGCAACTTTACATTTAGAACAAAATACATTTGTATGGTATCAATGGCTTTGCTCCCGTAAAAAAATTGTCACTTGGTCAATTTTTACTGAGGAAATGATAGCACATTATGAGGATACAAAGAGCAACACCTTCTTTACCCAATTGATAAATCTCAAACAAAAGGGTTTAGTGGGGCAGCACATTGAGGACTTCCAAAAATTGAATATAAGGGTAACTGATCTTACAGAGGAACACAGGATCGATCTCTTCCTAGGCACTTTAAAGGATAACATCCAACATGAAGTTCGCGTTTTGGAACCTGATTCATTGGAGAAGGCATTCAGGTTGGCAAGAAAAGTTGAATGTAAAATTATGGCGACAAGGAAGCCTACCACTCAATTCTTTAAAGAAGGAAGTGTTGCTACGCCTAGATTTCCACAACCTACAAGGTTGACACCACAACAATTGGAAGAAAAAAGAGCAAAAGGGCTTTGCTACAGTTGTGATAGCAAATACACTAAAGGTCATAAGTGTGTCGAGAAGAAATTATTTTACATAGATTGTGAAGAGGAAGAAGAAAATGAACAAGAATATTCAAAAGAAGAGGGTATACACCACAAACCAACCCTAGAAGAGGAAGAAATGAGTCCGACCATATTGTGTAATGCATTGGCAGGAATTACCACTCCTCAAACTCTCAAGATAGAAGGACATATCAAGAAGAAAAAGGTAATAGTGTTGATTGATTCAGGTAGTACCCATAATTTTATTCATTGTAAGGTAGCCAAGGAATTGAATTGTTTCCTATACCCAGCACCCGAATGTCAAGTGATGGTTGCAAATGGAGGAACTATAAATTTCTCTGGAAAATGCCATAATATCAAGCTAACCATGGGGGAATATGTATTGACTAGTCCAATGCTTTCCATTCCTATGGGAGGTGCTGATGTTGTACTAGGAGTACAATGGTTACAATCTTTGGGGATCGTAGCTTTTAATTTTCAAGAACTTTTCCTGAATTTTTTTTCAGAAGGAAAGGAAGTCAAATTACGGGGTATTGAAGGGAAGCCAGGAAGGATAATAAGCTCTAATGTCATGACAAAGCTTCTAAAGAAAGAATAACGAGGCGTAATTGCACAATTATGCTCACTAGAAGTTCCGACATCAAAATCATCTATTTCTGCAGATCTCCAACAAGTCTTGGACAATCATTCCAAGGTGTTTGAAACTCCTAAAGGACTCCCACCTATTCGTGATCATGATCATGCTATTCATTTGATTCCAGGAAGTGTTCCTTCAAACATCAGGCCTTATAGATATCCTTACTTCCAAAAGAGCGAAATTGAACGTATGATTGCAGAAATGTTAGAGGCGGGTATAATTCAACCCAGTCAAAGTTCTTTCTCTGCTCCCGTAGTGTTGGTACACAAGAAGGATGGATCATGGCGAATGTGTCCGGATTATAGGGAGCTCAATAAGCTCACCATTAAAGACAAATTTCCCATTCCTGTGATTGATGAATTATCGGATGAATTACATGGAGAAATTTATTTTACCAAGTTGGATCTTCGTTCAGGATATCATCAAATTAGAATGAAGACTGAAGATATTCCAAAAACAGCATTTCGAACTCATGAGGGTCATTATGAATCTTTGGTCATGCCTTTTGGCCTTACCAATGCACCTTCTACATTTCAAGGGTTGATGAATTCCATTTTCAAACCCTTCCTTAGAAAATTTGTGCTAGTATTTTTTGATGATATACTAATCTACAGCAGTCTTGGAAGGATCATGTTGAACATGTTGACAGGGTGCTCAAACTATTGCAGGAGAAACAATTATATGCAAAAACATCCAAATGTTTCTTTGGAGTACAAGAGGTGGAATATCTGGGTCATATTGTATCTCACGGGGGTGTTAAAGTAGACCCTAACAAAATTAAAGCCATTAAGGAATGGAAAGTCCCCACAACCATAAAGCAGTTGCGAGGATTTCTCGGGTTAACAGGGTATTATCGCAAGTCTGTTAAGAATTATGGGAGAATAGCAGCACCTCTAACAACATTATTGAAGAAAGATGCATTTTCATGGACTCCTGAAGCAACTAAGGCCTTTGAACGTCTTAAAGAGGCAATGTGCCTAGCACCGGCCTTAGCTACACCAGACTTCACAAAAACCTTTATTGTGGAATGTGATGCCTCAGGAAATGGAATTGGTGCAGTTTTAATGCAGGAAGGAAGACCCATTGCTTTTGAAAGTCGTCCAATCAAAGGAAAGTATTTACGGAAACCTATTTATGAGAAGGAAATGTTAGCAATACTACATGCACTAAAGAAATGGCGAACTTACCTAATGGGAAGACACTTCAAGGTAAAAACTGATCATGATAGTCTTAAACACTTTTTGGAACAAAGACTATCGTCGGAAGAACAGCAAAAATGGGTCACAAAGATGTTGGGTTACGACTTTGAAATAATCTACAAAAAAGGAAAGCTGAATGTTGTTGCAGATGCACTCTCAAGAAAGAATGAAGAGGTGGAAGCATTGCTTTGTGCCATTTCTATTATCCAACCAGATTGGATAACTGAAGCAAGAGATGAATGGAAGAAGGACAAAGATGTATGGATACTTATTCAAAAGTTGCAGCAAGATCCTAGTACATCTGATACATTTAGTTGGAAAAATGATTCCTTATGGTACAAAGATCGCTTATATCTTTGTAAGAATTCCCAACTAAAACAAAAGATTCTTCTGGAATTGCACACTTCTCCTTTAGGAGGACACTCAGGATTTTTAAAAACTTACCACAAGGTGAAGAAAGAATTTTTTTGGGATGGCCTTAAATCTGATATTCAAAAGTTTGTGGCGGAATGTTTGGTTTGCCAGCAGAATAAAGTGGAAACAATTAAGACCTCAGGACTTCTACAACCTTTATCCATTCCAAGTCAACGTTGGGAGGAGATTTCAATGGATTTTATCACAGGTTTACCTAAGTCCGAAGGAAAGAGTGTCATCATGGTGGTAGTTGATAGACTTAACAAGTATGCACACTTTTGTGCTTTATCTCATCCATTTAAAGCAAGTACAGTTGCTACTACATTTATGGACAGAATTCAAAAGCTACATGGAAGCCCAAGGGTTATTGTGAGCGACAGAGATCCCATTTTTACTGGAAATTTTTGGACGGAGTTATTTTCTTGTTTGGGTACTCAATTAGCCCATAGCTCATCTTATCATCCGGAATCTGATGGTCAAACGGAGATAGTAAATAAATGTTTGGAATGATATCTTCGTTGTTTTGTATCTGATAAACAAACACAATGGGTCAAGTGGTTACCTCTTGCCGAATGGTGGTATAACACTTCCTTCCATACTGCAGCAAAAATGACCCCATTTATGGCACTTTATGGATATCATCCACCATCCATTACATCATCTTTAAGGGAAAATTAGAAGGTTCAAGCAGTGGAAGATCACATCGAGCATCAGCAAGAAGTTCTCCAACTCTTAAAGGATAACCCGAATTTGGCACAAAATCGAATGAAACAACAGGCAGATCAACATCGTAGCGAGAGAAGTTTTGATGTAGGAGATTGGGTATTTTTACGGCTGCAACCATACAAACAAATGTCCCTCAAGCAAGCAAAGAAGGATAATAAATTATCGCCAAAGTACTATGGTCCTTACAAGGTGTTGCAAAAGATTGGTACTATGGCATACAAATTGGAGCTTCCTGCTTCTTCGCGAGTACATCCAGCTTTCCATGTTTCATGCTTAAAGAAGGTTATAGGTGAAAATCTTCCAGTTCAAACAATATTTCCAGAACTTGATGAGGAAGGAAAAATCATATTGGAACCTGAAGCGGTCACGGAAACAAGAACTCGACAACTACGGAATCGATCAATTTCAGAGTATCTCATCAAGTGGAAGAACTTACCCACCGAAGATTCTACATGGGAGGATGAGAATTTTATACAGAAGCACCCAGAGCTACTCAAGCGTTGAGGACAACACTTTTTTGAAGGAGAGGGGCATGTTAGGTCCCTATATTACTAGTATAGTCCCTTATTGTTGTTAGTGTAACCCCCTTATTGTTATTATTGTACCCTCGTAACCCCCATTTTGTTATTATTGTGCCCTTAAATTATTATTGTTAGGTCGGCTAGGATTACATTGTGGCCCACTAGGATTACATTATGGCCCCATGGACTCCTATATATAGAAAGGAGGTTTTGTGAATTGTATCATCCAAGAATTGTTCATTTATGTAATGTATTGGAGGTTGCCCCCTTGAAGTGGCTCATTTCTAAGGCGTTTATATCTCTTTTCTTCTCTTTTTGAGTTGGTTACACAACATATGAAATGCAAATCTAAAAACTATATGAAATGTAGAAGTCTTGTTAATTTTATTAAAATTCCTATTCTAAATTTGGGCTTTCCCTTATCTGTTTTGAAGATGGGCTCCAAGGAAAGTTGGTGATAGGAGCACAACAGAAGTTATCATTAATTAGGCCCTAGCTTTCTTCCTGTTGGCCTCCTTTCCACAACTTACCTTGGAGCCAAAATTCAAAATGGTTAAGGGAAAGCCCAAATTTAGAATAGGCATTTTAATAAAATTAACCAAGACTTCTGCATTTCATCTAGTTGTTATATTTGTGTTTCATATAAGTTAGTTGATCATTCATCAAAGCAGCATTTTTTATTCTTGTGACTTGGTAACCCATTTATTTTGCAAGTCTTCTTCTTATGAGTATTGTAGTTAAAGGCACTGGTCTCATAACTTTAAATCTGATTTGTTTAATTTTAATTGAATATCTTGAACATTTATCAATTGGTATCGCTTGCATTTAATATAAATCAAGTTAATAAGATAACTCTCATTGCATCTTCTAGAACTTGTTGGTTCCCAACAATTTTTCCTTCATCATTCATCTCTCACCTTTTAGGGACTACCCCCCTTAGCTTGCCTAGGAGATTGTTAAGCCCCTATATTAATAGTGTAGTCCCTTATTATGTTAGTCTAACCCCCCTTATCGTTATTGTTATACCCTTGTAACCCCCAAAAAATATATATAAGGAAACCAATAGTCAATATTGGATGTTTCAGACATTTTGGAACTAACGGTGTCATTTTCAGAGCCATTGGAGGCATTATAAGGGCCAATATGCTTCAGATAATTTCTAAGGGCCGCCAGGGCCACCAGGTGCCAACAGGAGAATGAAGCCTAACCAGAGCAGCCAGTATCCATTCTCAGCAAATCAATAGTCTATTACGACTATTTTGAGCCTTATGAATCCAATGGAAGGATTTTTAGAAGCTTTTGAAGACTTCTAAAGGTATATATGCTTCAATTAATTTTTCAGTGAACCTAGAGCCAGGGTGTGCCACTAGGTGTTGGAGGCGTAACTGGAGCAGCTGGAGACCAATTTGAGTAAGTGAATAGTCTACTCTAAATATTTTGGAAATTATGAACACATTGATGGGATTTTCAAAGTCATTTGGAGACTTTTGAAGGTCAAGAATCCACAGGGAGGTTTCGGGCAACCTAGGGCCAACAGTGGATGGAGGCCTAGATTGGGAAGCCAGAGCTCATTTTGAGAAAATGATCAGTCTATTTTGGATGTCTGATATATGATGGATATAGTAGGTGAGGTTTCAAGGACAAAAAATGACTTTTAGGGACTTTGTGCCAAAGAGAAGCTCAAGGAATCTTAAGGGCATCGATAGAAGAAGCCAAGTCAAAGGAAGCCTAGTTCTATTTTCAGAGAGATTTAAACCATTCCAGGGGTATGATGGTATTCTAAACCAAATGGTACAGTCTAAATAACCATTGGATTTGATTATTTTACTTTTAAAATAATTTATACATCATAATCCCAAAGAGCCAAGTTAGTTGACAAAGGCTCAAGGAGACGTAGACCACGATATTAAGGTGAAATCCTTTATTACATTTGTTGTTATGTGTTGATGCTTATTTTCTGAACTTTATGGTTGTTGTAAATGCTTAATATCAACAAAAAAAAATGTTCTTAAAGCACTAAAACAATAAAAAAAAAAATTACACCTATTTCACGTGTTCAATTCCACATAGTCAAGAATAAGGTAGATCTTAATTTTTTTAACTAAGTGGGAGGTTCTTGAAAGGCATAAATTTTTTTCCATCCATTGTCAGATCAAGGTGGTATCAGAGCACTAGGTTGCTTGTTGACTTGAAAGGTGTTTAACAGTGCAAATAATTTTATTGTTTGCAAATTGACTGATGCTTACAAGTTTGAGTTTGCTAGAGGTGAAGGGAAAGCTATTGTTAGCTAAGTCCATAAGAGGACAAGAAGGAAGAAGGTTGAAAGCATTATCCTTACCCAAAGGACATCAAGGCAACCCTTGAAGCACAAGAGGAATTGTTTTCAAAAGGCTGCTTGAAGAAGAGCTTGACTCTACAGCCATTTTTTTTTAAAGCTTTGTCAATTGTTTTTGAAAGATTTATGAATTTTTGTTGAAGTTCTTTAGTTCATTGACATAATAATGACAACTTCATCAAGTGAGGTTTCAAAATCCTCCTCCTTCACAAGATTCTTCGATGAAGAGATGAAGCGAGACTTCTACATCCTGAAGGATAGGGTGCAAATTCTATATGAAGATGGCAAAGAAAGCACTAGACTTTGTGAGCAATTGGTAGCTATGAAGCAAGAGAAAGAAGAAATTCTTCAAAGAATGCATGAGATGGAGATGCAGCTCTGTTGGTTCTAGGGTTCCTGACCCAGGTTCGGTGTGCAAGGTTTGCCAACAAACCCCTATACTACTGGCCCTTTCGGCAGTGACCTGCTTGCGCAGGTCAAAGTCTCACCCGAAGTAGTATGGGTGGGTGCTGGAACCAGGTTTCCACACCCTGAGAAAGGATAGGTAAGGCAAGCAGAGCTGCGCCAGGCCTTGTAATTCCCAGATTACCTTGTTCTGCGTAAGGTCAATCAGGTCTCTATTCACATCCACGTGCGATAGATCTATAATTATATGCTTTTACGACAGTAGCACAACATTACATAAACATAACATAATAGATCTAGATACAGAAACACACTTACACATATCTTCGCAGCTTAAAGACAGGAAATGCACAATGCAGTAATTACCAACAATTCACATAAAGAGTACTCACAGATTCAGTTCTCTATCAACCTTTCTTACTTATTCATTCATCAATTCTTCCTTACAATTCCCTTTCCAACCTGCGCACACAGCAGCAGGGTCCACACACAGCTGTACTTGGATCTCCGCGCACACAGCCAGTAGGAGTCCTTTCCCAAAAAACCCAAACAGATAGCTTAAACCACAATTCGCATCAATAGCTCCTCATTCTTGTCCCTTACAATACAAAATGTTCCTCTATTTATAACAATCTAGCCTAGACTTTCCTATGGTCCGCAAACCATGGTTTTCAAACCCCTGGTTTACCCTTTTACCCATTAAAATGCTTTCGGGGCTTTGACCCACCCCAAAACCCCTGCGCTAGACTAAATCTAATCAAAAGTATTCAAAATGGACCAGTTTCGCAGCTTGTAGGAGACCCTGTTCCAACAGTCCCCCAACATAATCTTGTGACTCGTCCTGAGTCACTACGGTGGTGCGACCATATAGTCATTAGCTTGGTATGGCGTGAGTCGAATACCTTGACAAAGATAGGTAAGAGGTCACCGCACAGGGTAGCTAGCTGGACTGCTCCGCCATTCGTGATCTCCTTAACTGTGTAGGGACCAAGCCAGTGTTGTCGAAATTTCCCTGGATTTATTGAAAATTGGCTATTGTATAAAAGGACGAGGTCACCTTCGCCGAATGTATTTTGGCGAAAATGTCGATCATGCCAGGCTTTATCATGAGCCTTCTGAACCTATTGATGAAAATTAGCAATAAACCGATCTTCCTCCAAAGCCACCAGTTGTGCAAGACACTCCTCTATGATATCTGGGTCTGCCATATTTGTGAATGCTGTGATGCGTAGGCTAGGAAAAACGTATTCTATGGGCATAATGGCCTCCTCGTCGTTTAAATTTCGTAGATCCACGCAGATGCGTATTTCCCCCTTTGTCTTCTTCTCCTGGATGACCATTGGACTTACCCAAGCTGATTGTTCAACTGGTTCAATGATACATGCGGTAATAATTTTGTCTAGTTCTTCTTTGACCTTTTGCTTATATTTAGGATTCAGTCGGTAAGGCCGCTACTTGATGGGACGCACCTCGGGTTTCAGAGTGATGTGCATAATGCCTAGGTACCCAGTGATTCCTTTGAGCTCAGAAAACTTTTTCGGAAATAAGTCCTGATACTCCGTAAGTAACTCTGTAATTTTTCCCACGGTTCCTTCATTCCAATAGTCCCCAATTTTAGCCAGCTTCGGGTGTTCTTCCATCCCAATATTAACTTCGCACAGCTTGAGAGGTTGTGTTACATCAATATTCTGTAGTGAGGGTTCGATAATGGTGCATTCCCTTTCAGATTCTAGAGCAGAGATATTTCTTGGATTATCTTCTTCTTCGTCAATCGCCAAGCTTCGGCAATTGACTATGTCTTGCATCTGTGCTTCCCATGTCAAGACTGCCGGTGCGGCGTAGTGGTGATACTCCTTAAATATAAACGCATTGATGTCCTGCAGAGCTTCGTCGAGCATCTCCATCCCCCCCATTAGTCCGAACCTTCCTATAAAGTCCTCTTTTAATATTTCCTAGTGGCGGGTATGCTGGTGTAACTCCGCATCTAAGTACCTAGCGGCAGGGATAGGGCCCAAGGCATGAACAAATAGATGGACCCATTCTTTTGTAGTCCAGTCGGACCATTTGGTTGTCCAGGCACGCAGATGTGCGCGGGGATCCCTGGGTCCGAGGAATATCTTGGTGCCTACTTCAACTGAAGGTGCGAACCGCAGAATCATCCTATCCTGACATGTTTCCCAGTCCGGAAATGCTTTCTTGTGGGTATCCCACCATCGTGCAGGTGTCCCACGCAAAGCCATATTAAGGGCCCAGAGCTGTCGTTCTCTTGGCACCCTAGCTTCCAATGTTCTTAGGAATTCCTGGACATTACCAGATCCATCAAAGTGGGGAAGGTCTCTTACCTCTGAAGTAATGCAGTAGAGGGTCCTCGCGGCCCAAGGGTATCACAGCGCCGAGACATCATGTAACCGGTTTTTGTGAATCTTTAGTTCTCCATCAGGGTTAGAAAAGTACTCCTTGTCCTTCTCCCAATAGAGTACTCCATCTGTTGTAGGGCTACCCTGGTCTTCATCCTGCGCCATCAATTTGTAAATGTGATGGAGTTCCTCCTCTTCATATGCTGGTTCTGTATACCGCACACCTTCAGCGGGATCTAGCGGTACTGTTATGCACGTACCGTTATTCTCAAACACCATGTTGCACTTCTTGACATTGATTACAACCCCTACGTCTATAGCCCATTCCAGTCCCAGGAGTGCAGGGTAAGGATCCGCATCCTCCACAATTTCTATCACTTCAAAGTCAGCTAAGACCTTTACTCCTGCAATATCTACCATAACTTTTGGCAACCTTCCCAGAGGGATGATCTTCTATTGATTCGCCATGCGTAGCTGGATGGTGGACCACCCTAATTTAGGCTCTCCCATTCATTGCCATGTTTTCTTTGGTAAGATGTGCGCATCCGACCCAAGATTGAGAATAACTTGATTTATCTCATAGTCGCCAATCTGCATAGTCAACCACATTTCCTTTTCGGTGCGTTTCTCATAGCTGTGTAGCTTGTGTACATCCCTAGTCCCAGAAATTGTGTTGGGCCGGGCTACGCAGTTATGCAATAATACTTGAAGATTTTCTACATCTTGTGGGTTACGTAGTAGTTTCAGACATGCCTTCAGAAAGAGCTCAACCCCTTCCTCTATCTTGAGGTGCGTCGGCAGTTGCGCGGGGCTTCCAGTGGCTCTTGTTCTTTGAAATTTATTTCTTCCCGAGAGGCAAGCTCCTCCTTTGCTCCCTGAGTGACCATCCTGCTACGTGTCATGACTTTTACACTCGGATCTGCATTCCTTAGCTCAGTTTTAACTCTTTGCACATTTTGCGTAGGGGTGGGTTTTTTTTCCTACATTTTTTGCTCTCAGGATTGGGCAGTCTTTGATCTCATGGTCCAGCTATCGGCAATATTTGCAGGATTTCCTGGTGGGATTCGGGCAGTCCCTGGCAAAGTGCCCTCCCTCTTCACAGTTATAGTAGATCAGCTGGCCCCGTCCTCGTCCTACGCTTCCTCCCCGACCCCCCCTGCCCCTTGCGAGGGAGCCACCAAAGGTCACGGGAGATCTCAGTAACGCAAGATCTGATTGTACCCTATAGAGGTTTCCTTGATCTACCAACAAATCATACGTGCGACAATTCTACTCATCGTGCCCTACCGATCGGCAGAACCTACACCATTGTTTCTTCAGTTCACATATACTTAGACGAGGGCACTAGGCCGTATCATGTAGTCCTGCTACCCGACAGTCATCGCACCATAGCGCAGATCTGCTGGAGCCGAGGCATAGCGGACTAGGTCTTCCTGCCTGCAAGTAATCCGTCAATAGAGGACACTGGTCCTTTGTATGACCAGGCACCCGACATCGTATGCACCAGAGGTCTGCGCTAGCTCCTTTTCCCCATTCCGTCTGTAATCTCTGTATTTCCATGTGCATGGCTCCGAGATGCTCTTGAATTTGTTGTACCCCCCCCCAACGAGTCGTCCTTAGGCATGGATTCGAGTTACATGGCAGCTTCCAAGGCTTTTTCCTGCGATTCGAAGGTCTGGTGGCTCATTGGTATATGTAAGTGAGGTAGAAACATAGTGATGAACCATTTCGTGTGTTGTTTGTCGTCGTACTTGAACCCTCCTTCCCTGATTGATTTCTTCAATCGCTGATCGACCTCCCACACTGACTCAGACGCACCTTGCTTGAAGTATTTTACTTTTGCTACCAACTGAGAGTAAGATTTTGGCTTCCAGAATTATTGTTTTAGGGCGTCCTTAACATCTTGAAGAGATGCGCTCCCGTTTTGAGATATGTACCGCATATACCAGTCCAGAGCCCTTTCTTCGAAGGCCAGGGACAATTGCACTCTTTTCACAGTATCGCTTACCACCCCCTGCGCAGTCCACACGGAGTCGTCCACGAACCAAAACTGCTCCATGTCCTGATCGGCCACGCCTTTAAAGGTAGGTAATTTCAAGTGTACTGCCATGTTTTCCTTTGGTTCGTTTTCCCGAGGCCGAACGTCGGGGTAACTGGCAGACCTTGCGTAGGCGCTCTTCTCAGTGGGCTACGGGCAGAGTGATCCTATTCTTGACCAGTTCGATAGTACTTACCACTTCGTGATGTGCTTTCACCCAGAGTAGTGCTCATTCACCTCTGCGTCAGATCTCCAATATTCGCTTGTCAGTAATCGATCCCTTTCTCAAGATTCTCTGGATCCCGGCAACGGAACCATTTGTTGGCTCAAGGGGTCCTAACCCAGGTTCGGTGTGCAAGGTTTGCCAACAAACCCCTATACTACTGGCCCTTTCGGCAGTGACCTGCTTGCGCAGGTCAAAGTCTCACCCGTAGTAGTATGGGTGTGTGCTGGAACCAGGTTTCCGCACCCTGAGAAAGGATAGGTAAGGCAAGCAGAGCTGCACCAGGCCCTGTAATTCCCAGATTACCTTGTTCTGCGTAGGGTCAATTAGGTCTCTATTCACATCCACGTGCGCTAGATCTATAATTATATGCTTTTACGACAGTAGCACAACATTACATAAACAGAACATAATAGATCCAGATACAAAAACACACTTACATAGATCTTCGTAGCTTAAAGACAGGAAATGCACAATGTGGTAATTACCAACAATTCACATTAAGAGTACTCACAAATTTAGTTCTCTATCAACCTTTCTTACTCATTCATTCATCAATTCTTCCTTACAATTCCCTTTCCAACCTGTGCACACAGCAGCAGGGTCTGCACACAACTGGACTTGGATCTCCGCGCACATAGCCAGTAGGAGTCCTTTCCCCAAAAACCCAAATAGATATCTTAAACCAAAATTCGGATCAATAGCTCCTCATTATTGTCCCTTACAATACAAAATGTTCCTCTATTTATAGCAATCTAGCCTATACTTTCCTATGGTCTGTAAACCTTGGTTTTCGGACCCCTAGTTTACCCTTTTACCCATTACAATGCTTTCAAGGCTTTGACCCACCCTAAAACCCCCGTGCTAGACTAAATCTAATAAAAAGTATTGAAAATGGACCAATTTCGCAGCTTGTAGGAGATCCTTTTCCAACAAGCTCCGTCAAGCCCAAGAGGCCTTAACCAAGAACATGCTTGAAGCAAAGGTAAATCACTCAAATTTGTCTTCAATTTCCTCTTTAGAAATATGTGTAGGTTCATTTGAAAATCACAGTAGAGGTATAGGGTCCAAGTTGATGTTAAAAATGGGCTATGAAGGCAAGGGTTTAGGAAAACATGCACAAGGCATGATTGATCCTATTATGGTCAAGGAAAGGCCTAAGAATTTTGGTCTTGGTTATGTTCAATATTATGGCGAAAAATCTACAGCAATGAAGGCATTTGAGACAACTTCAAAAAGAACTTTTGTTGCAAGTTATAAACCACAAACATATCAAGTTTTCCTTCAAGTTGATTTCCATTGTTTGAAGCCTATGTTGCAGCAAGATGTTAATGGACATGCAACATATGACGAGCATGAGATTTTTGACAGCTATCAAGACATGAACACCGATGTTGGTCTTCAAAAGAAAGCTAGAAACACTAAAAGTTCATCTCTTCAAGAAGGCAAAAAACATGGACATGCAAAGCAACATTTGAGGTATAAATGTTCCCATAGACAGGTTGATTATGTTTATGTTAAGCATGGAAAATATGCATGAATGAATGGAAGAAAGAGTTGATGTTCCTATTTTGGCTTGTCATGTAACCATGATGTTTCAAGATGTTGGAAGAGATTGAATGCATATAGGAAATAGTTGAAGTGAAGACAACTTTCAAAGAAGATGAGAAAGACTTGCACACGTTGCCAGAAGAAGGGAAATTTTATTGCCCAATTTTGGACATTGCATCCAACTAATCATTCCAAGAATTTGAAGCAAGAGGATAGAAAAACTGGCAAAATTGGAACCAGAGATTCCATCATTGATGTGAGAACATATGTTTCACATGAAGAAGATTTTCAGCAGCAAAAATCGCCATGGAAGTGGCTTGGTAAGAAGTGGTTTGACTTCTTAACTCAGTAAGACATACATTCATTTGTACATATGAAAATTTCGGTCATGTATGTATGCATTTCTGTTGTAATCTCACGTTTTTTGAGCCACCTTTGATCGATGATCAAGGACATGATGTTCAACTACCTTCTATAAATTTCTCGCCAGAAATTTTTGGATGAGCAAGGAAGACAATTCTTGACAGGAGGACCAGAGCATCTAAGAAGGGAAGTGTTGAATACCTTTGAGTTGGGTTCAAAGGCACTAAGCCAAGCAAGGCAAAGTGTATGGAGGCTGGAAAAGTGAATGTGTTGTACTCTCATCTACTGAACAGATCAGGTAATCAGTTTTTTGGGGTCCAACAGATTCCTAATGGGGAGGAGTGATCAGATTTGGAACAAGGACCTAATTGATAGCTCAAATTTCAAAGTATTCAAAAATGTGTCAAACCTGAGTGACATGATATATCTCTTCTTTCTGATTCTGATGCCATGAACGATTCAAAAAACTGACACCGTATGAAGAAATTATCACGGTTTTAAAAGTCCAGTAAACTGCAATTTTCGACCTTTGACCAGGTTTGATTGGGCATATGAATACTCAGCAAAAAGAATATTCTAGGGAATATTCCTAGAATATTCTAGGAATATTCCTTGGAATATTCCCTAGAATATTCCTTCCAGGCGAATTGCAGGTGGACAAGTGTCAGGACCTTATTGGTCAATGATTGCACATTGTGGTTTTTGGCCAATCAGAGACTGCCATGTGGCCCAGGATTTGTTTAAAATTTTGGTTTGGGACTCCACAGGATCGATCACGAGACCTCCTGCATAGCACGCAGGGGTCTTTCCGTCTCCCCTATGGATAGTTCTTAACATACATGGTTTTTGGCATATATTTTAGGTTTGGTGATCTCGTATGTGGAGGAGTGGAGGGGCCAGCCCCTCCCCATATGGCCTGAACCCTAGAACCAGGCACCAACCACGAAACCCGACGGTTCCTCCACCAGAATTTTCGGAGACCGTTCACATGGCATGATGTATTAAAACTCCACGTGTTTTATATGCCTTGGTATCCACAACATTTTTTGTAAAACCTTATCGCATTACAATAGAGCGCCGATGATTTCGATTAAGATTCGACATTTTCTCTAACCGCGGGGTTGCGAGGGTTGGCATGTGGCCACCCCCAACCCTTAAAAAGAAATTATACGCTTAGCACTGGTGGAGAAATAGAGGCACACTCAAAAAATGCGGCAATTTCCAAATTTGACTTCAGTTAACTGAAGTGCTCCAGATTTAGTGGAGCTGTTTTAGGGGTTA
Source organism: Pinus albicaulis (assembly GCA_034641835.2). Taxonomy (NCBI): domain Eukaryota; kingdom Viridiplantae; phylum Streptophyta; class Pinopsida; order Pinales; family Pinaceae; genus Pinus; species Pinus albicaulis. Next base: position 287,636,459 of record CM076571.1, on the reverse strand, counting down.
TTGGACAAAAAGTGTTTAGACTCTATCTTGAGCTAGATTCGACCATTCTGAGAGTGTGAATAGTAAATTTCGACTATCTGAAACATTACAGACTCATTGGTGAGGGTTTTAGATCCATCAAAGGACTTATAAGTGTGATTTTTCTTCAGAGAAGTTCCAAGGGCCACTAGGGCCACCAGGGGTCAGCAACAATATGAGGCATAGCCAGGGAAACTAGAGGCCTTATTCAGGAAAAAAATAGTCAATTTTGGATGTTTCAGACATTTTGGAACTAATGGTGTGGTTTTCAGAGCCATTAGAGGACTTCTGAAGGCCGAGATGCTTCAGAGAAGTTCCAAGGGCCACCAAGGCCACCAGGTGCCAACGAGAGAATGAGGCCTAACCAGAGCAACCAGTATCCATTCTCAGCAAAATAGTAGTCTATTCTAACTATTTTGAGCCTTATAAATCCAATGGAAGGATTTTTGGAAGCTTTTGAAGAATTTTGAAGGTCTATATGCTTCAGAAAATTTTTCAGTTAACCTAGAGCCAAGGGGTGTCGCCAGGTGTTGGAGGCGTAACCGGAGCAGCCAAAGGCCAATTTCAAAAAGTGAATAGTATATTATGAATATTTTGGACATTCTGAATCCATTGAAGGGATTTTTAGAGTCATTTGGATACTTTTGAATTTATAGAAGCCACAAGGAAGTTTTGGGAAGCCTAGGCCCAATAGTGGATGGAGGCCTAGATTGGGAAGCCAGAGCTCATTTTGAGAAAATGATCAATTTATTTTGGATGTATGATATATGCTGGAGACATTAGGTGATGTTTCAAGGATAAAAAATGAATTTTATGGAGTTTGTGCCAAAGATAAGCTCAGGGAAGCTTAAGGGCATCGACTAAAGAATTCAAGTCAAAGGAAGCCTAGTTCTATTTTCAAAGATATTTCAACCATTCCAGGGGTATGATGGTATTATAAACCCAATGGTACAGTCCAAATAACCATTGGAGTTGAGTATTTTACTTGTAAAATAATTTATATATCATAATCCCAAAGAGCCAAGTCAGTTGACAAAGGCTAAAGGAGATGTAGCCTACGATATTCAGGTGAACTCCTTTTTTAGATTTGTTGCTATGTGTTGATGCTTATTTGCTGCACTTAATGGTTGTTGTACATGCTTAATATCAACAATTTTTTTTTTTCTTAAATCACTTAAACCGTTAAAAAAAAAAACATACACATGTTTCGAGTGTGCAATTCTGCATAGTCAAGAGTAAGCTAGATCTTAATTTTTTTAACTAAGTGGGAGGTTCTTAAAATGCATAACAAGTTATCCACCCATTTTCAGATCATCCTTGAAAATGGAGCTGATCTCGTTCCTAAAAGTATTTTTCCTCAAAATTTTCTCCAATTCAAGACCAAAAAATTTGATTTTACTTGAATAAATTCTTTTTTCTCGTCGGATTTTTCCTTGCTTGATTTGTGGAGATTCTTTTCTTGGAAAATGCACATCCCTTTTCTAAATATTTTTCACTTGGAGAGAATTTATTTTTTCTCTCATTTTAATTTTATGAGCATTTTCCAGCTAATTATTTTGTCATATTTTTCTAGAAAATAAAATAATGATTCTAGAGGGATTTAAACATATTTTTCCACCCTCAAAGTGTGTCTAGATAAAAATTTTAGGAGTTGAGTTGTAAATTTAAGTACTCATACCCCCTATAAATTCTATATTCGACACTTTTTACATCTTTTACATAGAAGAATTTTGACAATTAAAAACAGACCCTTAGAGACAACCAAATTCTGCGATATTTTAGACACGTTATAGTATGAAATTATACACTGACTCTATACACTATGATTCACTTAAGACTTCACCATCAAACCCCACTATAGCATTGGGTTATGTTTGGGAGAAAAACTCAGCCAATTATTTGTAGTTGAAAAACACAAATAATTAGCTAAGGAAAAAAAACTCCCTAGGTTGAATCTCTCTAGCAAAAATCATAAGCTACCTAGATGTGTTACATGAATCAATTTAATAATACTAGAACATTTTTACAATGGCCATGAAGGGCTGCAGAATTTGAATTACATAATTTTGAAAATATTATGAAAGATGATGATGATGATTTTCTGGATTTCTGATTGTTCTGATCATGAAAAAAATTGTACTCTGATATAGGGTAATTGACACATGAGTGGTCAACATGGATCACAAGGAATCAAATTCTCTTTGAGAACTTGAATTACTGCCCATCAAAAATATTTTGTAAATTCATATTTATATATGGACGTAAGCACATTCCTAGTCAAATCTAACAAGACAAATTGGAATCTTAGAGATAGATCAATCTTATCTCCGTGGTCTTCTTTATAGGGCAAGTCAAAGGAATTTGAGGCTATGTGGTGTGGGTAGTATTTTTCTTATTTGTTCTACTATGAGCTACTCTTTCAATGAGAGCTTGGGGTTATAGTAGTAATAATTACGCAGAGTTACATGCCTTAGAACTTCTATTGAACTATTTGTTGAAGATTGTAACTAGGTTCAGTCTTCATAAATTGTATTTGATTCAATATTTATTGTACTTATCAAAATAAGAAAATAAAATAAATTATATTATCATTTATTTATTATTAAATGACTTATTAAAGCATGATTTTCATGCTTGGGTCATATTTAGATTAAGGTCCCCATTATGGACTTCTAGGTTAGTCATACAAATTTAAATTGACCCATTCTAGGATTTTGAATCATGTAATTATTTCAAGTATTGAGTCAAATATGGTTTATGGAGCCTCCAAATCAAGTCAGCCTCAAGACCATTAAATCAAACCCATCAGAAGCCTATAAATACAGGTAGATCGAATTCATTTGAAAACATCTCATTCACACTCATAAATTCAATATCTTTTGCTGCATCAGGGAAAAGTGTGAAGTGAAGAAAGAGGTATTTTGCAGTGTGGTTTTGGGCAAGCTAAAGGAGTTGAAGAAAATCAAAATTTTGGTGCTACTCTCTGTCTCTCTCACATGCTATAGTCCAGAAGATCAAAGTTCTTCATCATTTACTGCATCAGTTGCTGCCATTTGATGTTGTCAAGAGAAGAAGAGGTCAAAGTTAATTTTGCTAGATGTTGCTACCTTGAGAAGTTGTATTGGGTGAAAATATAACTCCTACAATCAAGATCGAATTATTTACCCAAAGATCAAAGTTCCAAGAGAAAGGTCGAAGTTCTAGGTCGAAGAAACTTCTACATAGTGCTGCTACTATTGTTGTTGTTTCCAGATTAAGGATGGAAAAAAAGGAAGGTTGAATTGGTGTGGAGTAAGTCCGGGTCAAGTTCTAGAGTCTAAAGAATTACTAGAATTACTATTGAAGGAATAATTACTGACTGGGTTTTCCTTGAGAGTGGGGTTTTCCCCTGGCTGCTGGCCTACATTTGTTGTCCTTAATCTATGTGCATTTGCTTTTATATTTTCTTTATGAACTAATAAGAAAGAAGATAAGAAGAACATAATAAGAACTAAAGTATATCATAAGTAAATAATCGAGAATAAGAGAATCTTTCTACCTTTTTGATTCTATAACATTATTGGCAAGTGGAAAAAGTGTGGTAAAACTTCAAGGATGCTGCTAGCCATTTTTGGGGATCTCTTTTTGTCATTTGTTTTAGAACACAATGCAAAGGTTGCTGAGTTGTCTAAAGTTGTGGTTTTTTTCCAGAGTGTGTCTTTTTGGTGGAGGAACTCGGAATGGAAGGTAATTTTTTCTTCCCTACATAACACTTAATTTTCTATTATAATGTTTTTTTTTAGCTCCTTTGAGGACATGTGTATGACAATATTTTGTGCTCATCCACCCTTGTTTGTTCATGGTTAAAGCCTTTTTCTAATTATAAGACTTCTGAATGTTGAGGTTCTAGTGATCATTTGATAGATATATGTTGAGATAGACCGATAATACTAATGCCTTGACATTTATTGAATGTAACTTGTTCTCCTATATAAATAAAAAGCTACAACTTTTTCCTTGGAAAATAAGACACTTGAACTTTAGTCCTTGATAGGTTGAGTTTCATCAGTGCCTTTTATTTGTGATTGATATAGTATATCTTGTTACTCTGAATGAAAATATTTCACTAATTACACCTCTCATTTTGATATTTTAACTCCATGTTATGTTACAATTCCTTTATTGGCATGGGTCCATTGTCAATATCTTAAAAAAAGTATTTTTGCACTGAGAGAAGCAAGGTGTTCTTACAACCCAGGGTGGACGCAATGTCACATCATGTCATGTGCATAAAATAAAATAGAAAATAATTCACATATGATCTCTATTGATAAAAGAAAAAATGGTGGACCTAGAAAAATTATCACAACTGCTCCCACAACTTCTTTGAAAGTAACAAGACATAAAAGAGTCCTCTCCGTTGATTGTTAAGTCAACTCAAGTGCAAAGGTTTAAGAATTAGCAAAGAGGATATTGAAAATCTAGATACAACCAAGGAAATAAATACCTCTTATTGAGATTGCAAGAGAGAAAGAGGAAGATTAAAAGGAACCAAAAACAAACACTAATCAACACAAACCATAATCACATTATAAGAGGAGAAAATGAAACCATGAATAAGAGAAACTCAATTGATGGTTCCAATTTCCATATAATATAGTAGACATTGGAGAGGGGAACCCTACAAGGCTAAAACTAGACCAAGAGACAAAAATGGGGTAGTGACCCACTGACACCACAACGAAAAACCCCTACTCTTTATGGATTTTCAGTGATGGGAGCAGACCAGATATTTATGAAGGTCACCTAATATGTATTCTAGGTTTGATTTGTGAGATGACATAAATATATATATAATGGAAAGACACAATTTGATGGCTCAAGACTGCAAGAGGAGGCAATACACTTTCCTTAGAAATACCTATGGAAGGCAATCAAGATCTTAGGGTTTGATAGATAGGTTGAGTTTTGGTGAGACCCAGGGTTAAGATGCAATAAAAAGGTTTCCAATAATGATTTTTAACAAAACCAAGGAACATGAAACCCTCTGGATAGCCTCTAAGTTGAAGAAACAAAAGCTAAGGTTTACCCTAGGGAAAAAAAATAGGGCAAAGAAAATTATGGATGAAATTGAAGTGGATGCCCACTAAAAGGAGATATTTTTTTGAAAATATTCTCCTGTTGATGTTTAGGCTCTCCAACCACCAAAATATGTTGTGAAACTAGCTCCAAAAGAGATATCAATGCCTTATAAATAAGCCACTTCGAGGGGGCAACCTCCAATACATTACATGAATGAACAATTCTTGGATTATACAAATTACAAAACCTCCTTTCTATATATAGGAGTCCATGGGGACACAATGTAATCCTAGTGGGGCCACAATGTAATCCTAGCCGACCTAACAATAATAATTTAAGGGCACAATAATAACAATATGGGGGTTACAGGGGTACAATAATAACAATAAGGGGGTTACACTAACAACAATAAGGGACTATACTAGTAATATAGGGACCTAACATGCCCTCTCCTTCAAAAAAGTGTTGTCCTCAACGCTTGAGTAGCTCTGGGTGCTTCTGTATAAAATTCTCATCCTCCCATGTAGAATCTTCAGTGGGTAAGTTCTTCCACTTGATGATATACTCTGAAATTGATCGATTCCGTAGTTGTCGAGTTCTTGTTTCCATGACCGCTTCTGGTTCCAATATGATTTTTCCTTCCTCATCAAGTTCTGGCAATATTGTTTGAACTGAAAGATTTTCTCCTATAACCTTCTTTAAGCATGAAACATGGAAAACTGGATGTACTCGCGAAGAAGCAGGAAGCTCCAATTTGTATGCCATAGTACCAATCTTTTGCAACACCTTGTAAGGACCATAGTACTTTGGCGATAATTTATTATCCTTCTTTGCTTGCTTGAGGGACATTTGTTTCTATGGTTGTAGCCGTAAAAATACCCAATCTCCTACATCAAAACTTCTCTCGCTACGATGTTGATCTGCCTGTTGTTTCATTCGATTTTGTGCCAAATTCAGGTTATCCTTTAAGAGTTGGAGAACTTCTTGCTGATGCTCGATGTGATCTTCCACTGCTTGAACCTTCGAATTTTCTCTTAAAGATGATGTGATGGATGTTGGATGATATCCATAAAGTGCCATAAATGGGGTCATTTTTGTTGCAGTATGGAAGGAAGCGTTATACCACCATTCAGCGAGAGGTAACCACTTGACCCATTGTGTTTGTTTATCACATACAAAACAACGAAGATATCCTTCCAAACATTTATTTACTATCTCAGTTTGACCATCGGATTGAGGATGATAAGATGAGCTATGAACTAATTGAGTACCCAAACAAGAAAATAACTCCGTCCAAAAATTTCCAGTAAAAATGGGATCTCTATCGCTCACAATAACCCTTGGGCTTCCATGTAGATTTTGAATTCTATCCATAAATGTAGTAGCAACTGTACTTGCTTTAAATGGATGAGATAATGCACAAAAGTGTGCATACTTGGTAAGTCTATCAACTACCACCATGATGACACTCTTTCCTTCGGACTTAGGTAATCCTGTGATAAAATCCATTGAAATCTCCTCCCAACGTTGACTGGGAATGGATAAAGGTTGTAGAAGACCTAGGGTCTTAATTGTCTCAACTTTATTCTGCTGGCAAACCAAACAGTCCACCACAAAATTTTGAATATCAGATTTAAGGCCATCCCAAAAAAAATCTTTCTTCACCCTGTGATAAGTTTTAAAAATCCTGAGTGTCCTCCTAAAGGAGAAGTGTGCAATTCCAAAAAAATCATTTGTTTTAGTTGGGAATTATTACAAAGATATAAGCAATCTTTGTACCATAAGGAATCATTTTTCCAACTAAATGTATCAGATGTACTAGGATCTTGCTGCAAATTTTGAATGAATGTCCACACTTCTTCGTCCTTCTTCCATTCATCTCTTGCTTCGGTTATCCAATCTGGTTGGATAATAGAAATGGTACAAAGTAATGCTTCCACGTCTTCATTCTTTCTTGAGAGTGCATCTGCAACAACATTTAGCTTCCCTTTTTTGTAGATTATTTCAAAGTCATAACCCAACATCTTTGTAACCCATTTTTACTGCTCTTCTGAAGATAGTCTTTGTTCCAAAAAGTGTTTAAGACTATCATGATCAGTTTTTACCTTGAAGTGTCTTCCCATTAGGTAAGTTTGCCATTTCTTTAGTGCATGCAGTATTGCTAACTTTTCCTTCTCATAAATAGGTTTCTGTAAATACTTTCCTTTGATTGGATGACTTTCAAAAGCATTGGGTCTTCCTTCTTGCATTAAAACAACACCAATTCCATTTCCTGAGGCATCACATTCCACAATAAAGGTTTTTGTGAATTCTGGTGTAGCTAAGACCAGTGCTAGGCACATTGCATATTTAAGAGGTGTAAAGGCCTTAGTTGCTTCAGGAGTCCATGAAAATGCATCTTTCTTCAATAATGTTGTTAGAGGTGCTGCTATTCTGTCATAATTCTTAACAAATTTGTGATAATACCCTGTTAACTCGAGAAATCCTCACAACTGCTTTATGGTTGTGGGGAATTTCCATTCCTTAATGGCTTTAATTTTGTTAGGGTCTACCTTAACACCCTCGTGAGATACAATATGACCCAGATATTCGACCTCTTGTACACCAAAGAAACATTTTTATTTTTTTGCATATAATTGTTTCTCCTGCAATAGTTTGAGCACCCTATCAACATGTTGAACATGAGCCTTACAAGATCTACTATAGATTAGTATATCATCAAAAAATACTAGCACAAATTTTCTAAGGAAGGGTTTGAAAATGGAATTCATCAACCCTTGAAATGTAGAAGGTGCATTGGTAGGACCGAAAGGCATGACCAAAATTTCATAATGACCCTCATGAGTTCGAAATGTTGTTTTTGGAATGTCTTCAGTCTTCATTCTAATTTGATGATATCCTGAACGAAGATCCAACTTGGTAAAATAAATTGCTCCATGTAATTCATCCAATAATTCATCAATCACAGGAATGGGAAATTTATCTTTAATGGTGAGCTTATTGAGCTCCCTATAATCCGGACACATTCGCCATGACCCATCCTTCTTGTGTACCAATACTACAGGAGCAGAGAAAGAACTTTGACTAGGTTGAATTATACCCGCCTCTAACATTTCTGCAATCATACGTTCAATTTCGCTCTTTTGGAAGTAAGGATATCTATAAGGCCTGATGTTTGGAGGAACACTTCCTAGAATCAAATGAATAGCATGATCATGATCATGAATAGGTGGGAGTCCTTTGGGAGTTTCAAACACCTTGGAATGATTGTCCAAGACTTTTTGGAGATCTGCAGAAATAGATGATTTTGATGTTGGAACTTCTAGTGAGCATTATTGTGTAATTACGCCTTGTTGTTCTTTATTTAGAAGCTTTTTCATGACATTAGAGCTTATTATCTTTCTCGGCTTCCCTACAATACCCCATCATTTGACTTCCTTTCCTTCTAAAAACAATTTCAAGAAAAGTTCTTGAAAATTAAAAGCTACCGTCCCCAAAGATTGTAACCATTGTACTCGTAGTACAACATCAGCACCTCCCATAGGAATGGAAAGCATTGGACTATTCAATACATATTCCCCCATGGTTAGCTTGATATTATGGCATCTTCCAGAGCAATTTATAGTTCCTCCATTTGCAACCATCACTTGACATTCTGGTGCTAGGTATAGGAAACAATTTAATTCCTTGGCTACCTTACAATGAATAAAATTATGGGTGCTACCTGAATCAATCAATACTATTACCTTTTTCTTCTTGATATGTCCTTCTATCCTGAGAGTTTGAGGAGTGGTAATTCTTGCCAATGCATTACATGATATGGTCGGATTCATTTCTTCCTCTTCTAGGGCTGGTTCCTGGTGTATATCCTTTTCTTGCTCATTTTCTTCTTCCTCTTCACAATCTATGTAAAATAATTTCTTCTCAGCACACTTATGACCTTTAGTGTATTTGCTATCACAACTGTAGCAAAGCCCTTTTGCTCTTTTTTCTTCCAATTGTTGTGGTGTCAACCTTGTAGGTTGTGGAAATCTAAGAGTAGCAACACTTCCATCTTTATAGAAGTGAGTGGTAGGCTTCCTTGTCGCCATAATTTTACATTCAATTTTTCTTGCCAACCTGAATGCCTTCTCCAATGAATCAGGTTCCAAAACGCGAAATTCATGTTAGATGTTATCCTTTAAAGTACTTATGAAGAGATCAATCCTGTGTTCCTATGGAATATTAGTTACCCTTATATTCAATTTTTGGAAGTCCTCAATGTGCTCCCCCATTAAACCCTTTTGTTTGAGATTTATCAATTGGCTAAAGAAGGTGTTGCTCTTTGTATCCTCATAATGTGATATCATTTCCTCCGTAAAAATTGACCAAGTGACAATTTTTTTACGGGAGCAAAGCCATCGATACCATACAAATGTATTTTGTTCTAAATGTAAAGTTACAATGCGTACCTTTTGTGTGTTTTGCACGTTATGGAGATCAAAATATTGCTCCATCTGTAGTATCCATGTTACAGGATCCTTTCCATCAAACTTCCTCATATCCATTTTTGGAATATGGTGGTTCTTTCCTCCAACATTAGAGTTTATGAAATCACGATTAACATTTATTTTGTTCTCATCATGAGTTTCCTCTACTATCTTTTCACCATTAGGAAACATTTCTTGTATCAACTTTGTCAAACCTTCCATGTCTGCTTTTAGATCATTATTCATGTTTTCCATCTTAGCTTCCATGTTATCCATCTTATTTTCCATGCCATATTCCATGCCATTCTTCAATCCATCCATCTTATATTCCACGCCTTTCTTCAAAACTTCCATGTCATTTTTTGTTGCTCTTTGCGAGAGCGAAATTTGTTGCACTTGCTCTTGTAATTTTGATATGTCACGTTGCCATTCTTCATCTTCATGAGTCATAGTAGAGCCTTCTAAAGGCTTAATGGGTGTTAAATTCTTTTTAGGGGCCATTTTAGAATCCTATATTGATATCTATTCTACAATATGCCTTTGGAATCAATTCAACTTGATTCTTCAAACAAGACTTATGCAATTCGGAAAAACAAATACACACCTTTTACTTGCTTTTGAGGAGCTCGATATTGAAATTGACTTATCTCTATACTTGCAAATACTAAATATCTGAAATTAAACCCTCTAGTATTTCTCTGAAGCGTCTTTCAAATGCCACAAGTCTGACTTGTTGGATTCTTCAAGACAAAGTTATGTCCAATCTCCTACAATGACTTAATTATGGACTAGTTCAGTAGAGAAAAATTGTACGACTTGCCACATGTCACTGTTTGCTCCTTTGGCTCTAAAATTTATAGATAGGAAACTACAGTCCATTTACTTCTAGTCACTTTTTACAGAATTCCAATCTGATTCTCAGAGAGAGAGTTATGAATATTTTCCCACGATCACCTCTTTGAGATGAAATTCAGGATCCTAAAAAAGACCTAAATTCCACAAATCATATCTCCAAAAATATTGCGAACCAAGCTCTGAAATTTTTCGAAGATGTTCCTCAGGATTTCAGCTTCGCGCTCTAAAAATTTCAACTTCTAAACCTTCGTAGAAAGAAAGTTATAGCGAATGTTTCGTGATGACCGTTTTAAGTGAAATTCAGGAGCCTGCAAAAATCCCTAACTTCCAAAGATCATATCTCCGAAAATATTGCGAACCAAGCTCTGAAATTTTGCGAAGATGTTCCTCAGGATTTCAGCTTCGCACTATAAAAATTGCAGCTTTTGAACCTTCGTAGAAAAAAATTATAGCAAAAATGCCACGATGACCTGTTTGGAGTAGCGAAACCCTAGAATCCAAAGCTTTGATACCAAATGTTGTGAAACTAGCTCCAAAAAGAGATATCAACGCCTTAGAAATAAGCCACTTTGAGGGGGAAACCCAATACATTACATGAATGAACAAGTCTTGGATTATACAAATTACAAAACCTCCTTTCTATATATAGGAGTCCATGGGGCCATAATGTAATCCTAGTGGGGCCACAATGTAATCCTAGCCGACCTAACAATAATAATTTAAGGGCACAATAATAACAATATGGGGGTTACAGGGGTACAATAATAACAATAAGGGGGTTACACTAACAAAAATAAGGGACTATACTAGTAATATGGGGGTTACAGGGGTACAATAATAACAATAAGGGGGTTACACTAACAAAAATAAGGGACTGTACTAGTAATATAGCGACCTAACATTACTGATGGGAGCAGACCTAATATTTATGAAGGTCACCTAATAGGTATTCTAGGTTTGATGTGTGAGATGACACAAATATATATATAATGGAAAGACACAATTTGATGGCTCAAGACTGCAAGAGGAGGCAATACACTTTCCTTAGAAATACCTATGAAGGGCGATCAAGATCCTAGGGTTTGATAGATAGGTTGAGTTTTGGTGAGACCCAGGTTTAATATGCAATAAAAAGGTTTCCAATAATGTTTTTTAACAAAACCAAGGCACATGAAACCCTCAGGATAGCCTCTAAGTTGAAGAAACAAAAGCTAAGGTTTACCCTAGGGAAAACAACTAGGGAAAATAAAATTATGGATGAAATTGAAGTGGATGCCCACCAAAAGGAGATATTTTTTTGAAAATATTCTCCTGTTGATGTTTAGGCTCTCCAACCACCAAAATACTCCTTCCTTAAGGATTCGTGCAAAGCCCTATTTTATGAGCTTGTCCTTGTAGAGGCCAAATTGAAGAAGAAATTTCATGGAGTAAAAGTGAGTTTGATCAACAACCAAGTAGACAAATCTCTTATCCCTTAGGAGTACGGAGTCTATGATGTGATAGATTTTCTAAATAGTCACTAAGGAGGCCGAAATTTGATGCCCTATTACTAATAATTCAATAAATTAGCTATGCAATGGAAAAAATGGAAATTTCATTGGAGAGCTAATGAATGATCACCACTATGACATTCATTCACATGTTAAGTATGAGTAATGCATGGAATAGATCATTTAGAATAAAATTCAATATATTTTCAACAAAATTAGGGCACAATTTCAAACCGTAGAATCCACAATATTCCATACATCAGACATGCAAAAGATAAATCTTCAATAATTAGGTACACTTACAAGATAACATGCAAGAAATTCATCCATTCATCCAAATAATAGCTCCAAAGCACAATGATTTAGCTCCAAATATCAAAATGCATCAATAGATCCAAATTCTCCAAAAGTACAAGAGGCAAAAAATGTACAGGAAGGCCAAAAATCCAAGTGTGATGATGACGAGTTACAAAAATGAATTTTTCCTCTACTTATATGAGGAATTCAACTAGTTATTTTAGCCTAAAGCCCTCAAAACAATAAAATAATGAGCAACCACAAGCTAGGTCACAAGCCAACCTAGTAGCTAATGACAAAAAATAATATTTCTCCCACATGTGTGAGTCGTAGGAGAGAGAAATTTGACGTCATCCATGTGTAGGCTTGTCTAAGGCAAGCATTGAGGGCTAGGGGTGCCATGAAGTGTGTATAAGCCCTTTAAAATCATCCTTTAGGGGTTTTCCACTAGATCTCTGTCAATATGCCTCTGTGGACTCCAGTTTTGACTTTGGGGTGCAAAAGTGGTCTCATGGGTCTCCAGGTGGTTGAAATTCTTGTCTATGCTCCAACGTTAAGGGATTTAAAGTTGTTGCTAGCCCTCCAATGTATCAAGGTGTGAGTTCATCCTCCTCTAGGTCCTAAATCAACTGCCTTCCCTCTGATCAATGCTAATCCGATTGGGGGGGGGTTGGTGTTGGTCTAGGTGCATCATTTCATAAAAGTAAAAAATGTAGGGAAAAGTGTTCGAATGTTGTGGGTGGAGGTGCCCCAACAACGAAATTGATGTTCTACAACTACTTAGAGTCCCATGGCTCTTAATGCCTCACCTGTGGGTGTCAATATTTTCTTCTAGAGGACTTGGGCCCCAATTAAGTTGCCTAACCCATAGATGGAACCACCTGTCAAACACACATAATATCCAGTGTTGCAACATTCACTATTAGGTACATTTAATTATTTTTTCATCGAAGTGAACCAATATTGCACATAATGGGAAGATTGACACTTCATACAAGGTTTCCCTTCTAAATTTGGGTTTTTAAACTCACAATGGTGTTATCTCCCTAGGTAGGAGTGGTTAATAGACTGCCCTATTAGGTGCTTCCAACCCCTAAGGGGAAGAGACATGTCCTTGGTCCATCCTTCAATCAATAGGTGTAAGTGAATAATAATGATGGGACAGAAGGGAAAAGAATTCATGGCTAAGTGCCATGGTCAATGGGACCAAGATGATGGGGAATTCCACATCCTGAGTGTATAGATATGAGGAGAGAGAAATCGTGGGTGCATGAGTTACCAAATATTTTTTTTTTCCACCCCTCTTATGCCTTTTAATTTTTCTTTGTATTAATGCATGTAGCTCAAAGGGTTAGAGCTTGCTTTATATGATGTATAACAGTTATTACCCCCTGAAGGATGGGGCAGTTCATCACCCATTAGGGCTTAGACATGAAAGGGTTCCTTGTATTTTAAGAGACAGGGAAAAATTGGCCTAGGAACTAGGTGATGGACATATGAGGGAGGTAGAGCTTGTTATCCACCAAAAGTGGGTGGGCCCAAGGAGAAATTAATATCTTCTAGCTGGCAACTAGCATCCCCTGATAGCCACCTTGTAACCGATGTGATGTGCCATTCATATCCCTTCCACCTACATTAGTCATATGTAAGATTCCCAATTTTGTGAGTGCAAAAAAAAACTACTAAGGGGTTTTCCCAATTTTGGTAAAAGGGTAGAAAATCTTTTTATTACAAAGTGCAGAAAAATAATATTTTATTAGTGAATAGCGGAAAAAGAGTATTTTATTGGAGAATGTCAGAAAAATAATATTTTTTGGAGAATGTCGGCAAAATAATATTTTATTGGAGAATGGTGGAAAAAAAATATTTTATTCTCAAAGGGAGGCAAATTATTATTTTATTAAAATGGCAGCAAAATTCATTAAGTGGAAAATGGCCACCACGAATAAAATAATGTTAAAAAGGAGTCTAGAGGGATGGAGAGAAAATATGAAAGGAGGATGAACTCATTTTGTTGGTTATCTTTTGACTATTACACTACACCATTCATCTTCTCTTAGAGTTGTTTAGCACAAGAAAAGAAGTGTTGTTCAGCGCAAAAGTTCCAAGCAGAATTTCCACCCTCATTTCAGAGAACTTTGAGTATCTCTCTTGTGAGGAAATTGGAGTGTTCATTTCAGGCACTCATAGAGCTTGATTATAGGAGTCTTTCCCCGATTCTGCGCATTTCCTAGGCGTAGAGGTAACTCAAATTGTTCATCTAGGGATCAACTACAACAAGATAGAAGTTTGGCCAATTTGCAGAGGATTTTTTGTGTTATCTCAGAGAATATGTGGTGCATTTGCAGGGCTGAAGTGTAGGGATATCAAGGGATGCATTTATCTTGATTTTGGCAGTGTAGATAGGTTATTGGTTTGAAATTTCCGAAGGGAAATTTTCAGTGGAGAGTGGATTCTTCAGAGGAGGAGGTTGGGGATTGTTCCAACAAATAATTTCTTCAGCAAAATGTAGTAACAACTAGCTGGGAAACTCGCACCATTTTGTGTGTTTCCTCTCAACTTGGAGTGGAGCCAAACCCTTTCTAGGTTTTTGTGGATATTTGGAGGAGAGATCGAGGTTAAAGTTTCTGAATTTTATGAGCAGTACACAGGGCATAATTCCAGTAGGGCATATAACCAACCAGAGAGCCACTTTCACACATTAGGTGGTGTTATCACTATATAAATTTTATGCAGGCTCATGGGCGCTTTCAAATTATTTCGTAGTGCCTGAAAGCATTGGTCATTTCGTAGCTCTTGAAACCAGTTGTTAGTGCCAGTTCTGCCAATGATAATTAAATGGAATTTGGGGGAAAAATATACATGTTTGGAAAATAAAAAATAGAATTGTTTTTTAAAGCCAATTTGGCTCTCAGGTTTATGTAGGCGCATTTAATAAATTTTTAGTTTATGTAGAATTTTATAAAAAAAGTGGTCTCTTGAAGGCCCAATCTCCAAAACTTGTGTTTCATTTCCAAATCTCCAAATCTACGAGCTACCAATTTGCAAACCTGAACTCTTGTGTATACCACACACTTAGTTTATGTAGAATTTTATAAAAAAAAGTGGGCTCTTGAAGGTCCAATCTCCAACTCTTGTGTTTCATTTCCAAATCTCCAAATCTACGAGCTGCCAATTTGCAAGCCCGAACTCTTGTGTTTCATTTCCAAATCTCCAAATCTACGAGCTGCCAATTTGCAAGCCCGATACCACACATAGGCCAAGCATCAAGTTGAATGGACAAGCCACATAAGTCTCAAGGGAGGATCCCACAAGGTTTGGTCTCATTACACAACATGTCAAAGAAGAAATGAGGTATTGGTGTATATTAACACCATAAGATTTGTTCACATGACGAATGTGGTACTAAAACCACAATACAAAAAAAAAAAAAAATGACGCCAACAACTATTCCAAACCTAACGATGTGAAGTGTTGAATATGATGGGAAGAGGTCAATCTAGCAGTAAAGTATGCCAAGTGTTTATTTATCTATTCCCATGAGATTGCTTGAGATGTTTTATTCAATTACCAAAAAACACGCCCAACTATCAAATGGTGGGGAAGCCTTTTGTTGCTTTGTTGATTTCAAAAAATATTTTGACACTGTTCCTAGGGATAAGCTTTGGAAAATAATGGAAGAGGTTGGAATCCAAAATGAATATAGAGTGGTTGTCCACATACTGTATGAGAAAGTGCGCTAAAATTGGAACTAAAGAGGGCTTCTCGGAATGCTTTGGTAGTGACATTGGGGTCAAGTAGGGGTGCCCCCTTTCTCACACTCTATTTGGTCTATATATTGATAAGCTAGAATAATGGCTAAACAACACCAGTGGAGAGGGTATTCAACTAGCAGGGTACGTCATGAAGTTACTTCTGTACGCTGATGATCTTATCTTAATGGAAAAATTTTCCCATGGTTTGAGAAAACATTTGAAAGCATTAGATCTTTTCTGTCAGGAATTCAGGATGAAAGTAAACACCAGTAAAACCAAAGTCATGATCTTCTCTTTGAAATAAAAAAAGCAATAGACTAGCTTCATATTTGAGGAAAAACCTTTGGAGATAGTGGAAGAATACAAGTACCTAGGAATTGTTTTCCCAATAGGTTCAGTTGGGAGACATGAATAAATAAAAGGATCTAAGGGGGGTGGAGAGTTTCTTACCTTCTCCAGAACAGATGCAAGGAAGCGGAATTGTGGGACTGGAGAACCAAGAAAACTCTATTTGGAGTGTTCGTTACCTCAGTTGTCTTATATGGATGTGAAGTCTGGGGAAACAACATGTCAAATCACAAGTGGAGACAAATAGAACGAATTCAAAAGCACTTAACCATTAGTAACCTCAATGTCAAGGCAACAGTCCCATATGAGATCCTTCTAGCTGAGGCTCAGATGTTTTCGTTGGAAGCTTCAACAATCATTCATTTGTTAAGCTATCTAAAAAAGGTGGAAAATATGAAGGCACATCGTTGGTCCAAGTTGATTTACACAGAGGAGATAAAGCGCGGGAAGAAAACATGGAGGAAACTAAATGACATATGGATGAGAAAATGGGGAATTAATTGGCGAGATTATCCAAATTCTAAAGAGAAGATAAAAAATTGGGTGGTTGAAAAATTCAGGACTTCCATGTGGGAAAAACAAATTGGCAGAAAAAAAGCGATATATGTCAAAAACTTCAACCCATCACAATCGCATGAAGAAAAGACTTATCTGAGTGTCGAAATTAAGGGAAAGGCTAAAATTTTAATAGCACAACTGAGGACCGGATCTCACTATCTTGGGTGCAAGGAAAGTAGATGGATAATTCCCAAGGAAGAATGGGAAGAAAGAATTTGTAACTTTTGTAGGTTAGGTGCAATTGACACTAAATGGCACTTTATCATGGAATGTCCGGCATATGAGGATATTCGTAATCAGTTTGAAAGTGGTCTAAAGGTGGACAATTTGAGTACGTTGTTCGAAGAAGTAAGGCTTCACAAAACGACGAATTTCTTGATCAAAATTCACAACAAAAGAACTGCTCTAGAGGGAAACTTGAGAATGTGATGTCTTGTTTGAGGTGGAATGTGGGTCCCTTAGATCGGTGGGTCTCATGGACATTATTAAAATATATTATATCATATCATATCAATGAAATTTGCATAATATGCACACCGTTGATAGAAGAGAGATCATCTCTTTACAAGGAATTGTCTTCATGGCATTTGGTATTTGGATTCTGATAGTTAAGACTAAAACTACTGATTCAATGGGCATATATTTAATCTTGTTATTGGATATTTTGTCTTGCAAATGTGTGACATAGAATCACCATTGTCCAAATATCTACATAGAAATTTCAACATATTAAAGGGTCTTGGTGGTGTTGTGCTCATGCTCCAAAGGGTTGCCATCTTTCAATAGTTCTATTTTCATTGACCGTGTTTACATTGTTATTTTGTTCAGCCCAATGTTCTAACGTTGTCCGCTCTAGAATATATTTGTAAAAATAATTAAATGGAAAATTGGTTTCTTGTTTTGCAAACCAAAACCATGGGAGAAAACCCATTGATGGTTTTTATAAAAAAATATGAAGATCAAAATTCATGAAAGGGAAATGGTTTTATAAAAACAATTTATGAATTTTCCTTTATTCATAAATATATAAGTTGGGGCAAAGCGAGATATGAATATGAATTTCCATTTTGAGATGAAAATTGTTTATGAATTTCACATTATTTTATGAAATTCATAAATAATTAAATTCAAAATGCAAAAATGTAGAAACATCGTAATGCGTGGTATTTTAATGGAAGATCTAGTTTCCAAAACCAAGGCCAAAATTAATTTCAATGGATAATTTTAAAAAGTGGACTCGAATAAATTAGATTTGAAAATACAAGTGCCATGTGGCAATCACAGAAACATTATCCTAGATTTTATGCACAAAATTAACATCAGATCTTCATTTTAAGAAAATCAAAGAAAAGGAAACAGAGTGAAGCTGACATTTTGCTGGAGGCAGCTAACAAGCTCAAGTGAAGTATTTACCGTGCTTATTTTTATTTTGTCAGCAGTATTTTGGAAACATTTTGAAGGAGCGTGGACAGTTAAATTGTCAACCTAAATTTTGTTCTGTTTAAGACAATGCTGACATTTAATCTGTCATCGGTTCCCGGGTTTCCTCCCGATATGATGCGCGCCAGTTAATCCATCAACGCTCAGGAAAATACTATTTTTGAAGGCAACAAGGAACAGTTTGGAGCATATGCAGCCCATGGAGGAAGGATTAATCTACCAAACTCCCATTTTGGTGGGCCATGCCAAGATTTCAAAGAAAATATTGCTATATGAAGCATGATGACAAATCAAGGTTTTCAAAAAATCTTGGCAGAATATCAGTAGTTGATTTTGATCCTTAGCTTCTGCCAGGTCTTTCAACAACAACATAGTTCCCATATATGGAATATTATTATCGTGTTTTATGATTGAGTAATGTAATGTATGTAGTTTTAACTAGAGATTTAATTATCTATTTTGAGAAATTTGTAATTAAAGTTTTTCTAAAAATATAATTATAGTTTTCTAAATACTCTATAAAGTTGGTAATGAAAAAAGACCAAAGGTTCAAATTTTGTAGAATAAAGCCTTGTGTATTGTGTATTTTCCTCAAGAAACTAATGAAACGTCTTTGAAACAAAGGTATTAAGATATTGTCGAGAGACTCGTGTCCATTATTGCAGTTTGTTTTCTAGCTTTTTGTATTTATTTCAATGTGTTATTGATGTGTTTTTTATTCTTTATTGAAATAGAATGTCATTGATGTGGAACTCATGGTACATGCTCTATATCTATGATATTTTGATGCTAATTTTTTCAGTTTGATAAGTTAATGCAAAATTCACCTTTAAGATGTTACATTTAAGATTTTAATTTTTTCATTTTCATCTTTCATGCCTGCAAATTGTAAGTCTATCTATAGTTAACTACTTTGCCTTTGAGATTGTTTGCCTCTAAATTATTTTGAAAAAACAAGTTTGACTTCATTATGACTCCATTTCCCAATGGTTTCTTCCCATACTTGTTACACAATAATTTTTCACCATGCTCATTTTCCCATCCCTGATCTTGAAATGCCCCGTGACATATCCTGTGCAATGTTTCCACCATGAAGAAATATGTTAAGACATCCCTTGAAGATCCAAAGAAAATTTCCTTGAAAGACTATTGAAGAAACTTGGTCAAATTCCTAGTTTCCTAGGTCAGTGCTTTTCCTGGTGTTATGCTCATGTTGACGTCATATTCATAGTTCTGGCTTAGTGTTGCCAACGCCCTTATTTCTTGGAAAACCGCACTGATCCCTTTCTGGCATTGTTTCCTAAAATGGAGGAGAAGCTTTGACCTCTAGAAGCTCCAGGGAAACGAGTTGGTTGTTAAGCGGTGGTGATAGGGTCGAGCCCTCTGATTTTAGAGCTTTGATCTCATCCATGGGGGGTTTATCCCTTAGAAAGTGGGCCTTCCTCCTCCTTTCATGGGCTCCCAACCTCTTCTCCCTTCTTATAAATTCATATCCCTCATTCCCATAATTTTAGAGCTTGGTTGGTCATTGTCAGGCTAGTCTGAACTCTCGTTCCCTTGCTTCCTAGCATTGTGATGATGCCTAAGTGTTCGGGAGAAGGAATGCTTTAGATCTTCGGTGAAGGACTTATATTTTCACCAAAGGAGGCCTCCAACATCAAGGCCTAGGTTGTAAGCTCTCCTTTTATATTTATCAATAAACATTTGATGTTTTGTTTCTATATTTGTCTATTGTTTATGCAAATATTCGGGCACTCCTTGATCTGCTAGATAGCTAATGTTTACTATTATGTATTGTACTACGTTTTTTGTGTCCTCTTGATCATCTGTAGGTATTCGTGTGCCATTAGCTGTAGGGAGCAAGCCTAAAAGGATCGTGGATCAAGGTTATCATCAACGGATTCAAGCGTAGCGTTGGGAAAAAGGCACTTCTGTCTATTTTCTTGTCGCATTGTAAATGTTAGTTAAGAGAGATTTGCATTAGAAAGTATCTCGTGTTTCTAGACCCACTCTAGGGCTAGAGAGGTCGCCTTTGTCCGCAAAGGGGATTTATCTTGACAACAGAACTGGCGACCATACCTGGGAACGAACCAAAAATCTTTTTGCAATCTCCTTCTGGGTCAATCTGGTCCTCTCCCCAATCAACTTGGAACTCAATACTAGCCATTTCCTCAAGGTCAGTATCAGCAACCCGAGTTTGGGCCTCAGATTGGTGCTCAATATCAATAGATTCCTCAGTACCAACAGGCCCAATCAGGACCTCAGGCTGGACCCTATGTTCAACAAGGACCTCAGGTTGGACCCTATTTTTAGTTGGGACCACAGGATGGACCCTACGTTCAACAGGGACCACAGGTTGGACCTCATGTTCAGCAGGGACCATACCCTGGACCATATATCCAACAAGGTCCATAACCTCAAATCCCGCAGTGGTCTTATCAAAAACCCCAACAAGGTCCCTATGCTCAACAATATCTGCAACAAGGTCCTTACCAGCAATGGGGGTAGTATGCGTATCCAGGACATAATCCGCCTTATTGGGGGAAGAATACATATCAACCAAGTTGGAACCCCCGACCTTTTTCTCCTCATCATCCTCCCTTGCCATTCCTGGCTACGTTGGAATTTCCGGATGTGTCAAAGCTTACAAATGACCCCATCCGGCATCAACTGCATTGACTACCAATTCCAACTAAAATCACGGGATATTGTCCAAAGTTCGAAGGAAAATCTGGGGAAGACCCCCAAACCCATGTTATGATGTATCACTTGTGGTGCTCTTTTAATTCTTGGGTCGACGATTCTATTCATCTTCGTCTTTTCCAGCGTACTTTGACCAGTACCATGGAAAAGCGGTATATTGAACTCCCTCGATGAATTTTCTTCGATTTTAATTCCTTGGCTATGGCTTTCCTTACTCACTTCCAGTTACCTGTCCGGTGTGAAAATGACACCCACCTTCTCACTTCTTTGAAGCAGTCAACTGCTACAAACATTTCAGATCACATTCATGAATGGCAGCGTCGTCATCGCCTCATCAAATTTGAGATCCCAGACAAGCTATTGACTGATTGGTTTACGAAATCATTTGTTACCAGGATTTCTAAAGATCTTTCCATGGGTGGGTGTGTCACAGAAGAGGAATTCATCTCCAGAGCTCAATACCTTGATTTGGTTTATTCCCAGTCTGGGACTCTATAGGAGTTATTTCCTAAAACACTGCGACCTTCAATTGATCCCGCATCATCTCAGTCTCCTGTTATGCCTCCGGTGGATGGTGTTTTTGGGACAGTGGAAGTAGTGCACCTAAAACTTCTTCAAAGTCTAAATCCACTACTTCCACTTCTTCCTCCACTCCTTCCATCAACTAGAAGAATCCTAGTAAAACCTTCGAGATAAATGTTGCTCGATCTATCGCAACAGATAAATCCTTGAAAGGTAAGAAAAGGGGTAAAGGCAAGTCCAAATCCGAAAACCCTAAATAGGATCCCAAGAAGTCATCTGTTGACGATTCTTCAACACGTAAGCGTAAATATCATTGTTTGATATGTGATGATGATCATTACACCAAGAATTTTCCTCAGCATACCGAAGTTGCCTGTCTTCTAAAGGGAGCACCCGAGACTCCGGCTTTTTTGAAAGAACATTTCCCTTCTCAGCAGACGCAAATGGTAGATCAAGCTCAATCGTTTGGAAGCTCTCAGGTTTTCATGGCTAGAACAGAGCCTATCAACATTACTGTGAGAATAAAAGACTACCCCAATCCATCCAAGGCTACTATGGAATCGTAAGTTACAGATCACCCTTCCTCTTCTGCGCATGCTACCTCTGGTCCTCTCCAGATTGAGAGACCTAGTAGTGACTCCATCATTCAACCACCCCTAAAAGGTGTTCTTCAGAAATCGTCCTATAATCCAAATGCGAGATTTTCACAACACTACAATATTGTAGAAGATCTAGCTCAAGCACCGTCAGCGATGTCAGCTTTGGAGGTCCTTCATTCATTCCCATAACAACGGAAGACACTACTCTCTGTTATTGGAGGGATTGGTCTCGTAGGTTATAATCTTATTACTTTCGATCTCGAGAATTTCGTTCCTCGCCTCATATCTCAGGTAGCTTTTCTGATTCAAGTTACTATCATGGGAAATAATATCCATCGGACTGTCATTGATGAAGGTGCTTCAACCTGCATCATTTCTATCTCATGCTGGAAAGCCATCGACTCTCCTCCATTGAGTCAGTCCCCAAATACCTTGGAAGCCTTCGACGGTAGAGGCTCTCAGTCGTACGATATTCTCAAGGCATTGCCCATCCTGTTGGAGGGGAAAACAGTAACCATGGAAGTTGAAGTGGAAGACACCAACTTGAACTATAATCTCCTTCTTGGATGCAGTTGGACGAACGTTATGGTTTGCATGGTCTCCACCATTTTTTGTTTCCTTCGTTTCCCTCATGAAGGAAATATTGTGAATGTCTATCAATTGTATTTCTTCTCCTCCGATTCTTCAACAGGAAACATTTTGTATGTTGGGAAGACCACTACTCCCTATGAGACATCAGGTTAGGTCTCTTCAGAGACTTGTCCCTTATAGGAATTTTTCCACTCCCACCTCCGAATGTCGCCTTCGTCAAATGATTTCATTTGGTCACGATCCATGGATTTTTCCCAATCCCTACCAGCTCAAGCGTTTTGGTGATGTTATGCCTCTAAGCCCGGTTGAGAAAATTTATCAAAGTATTCTCACAGCTTCTAAGGCTGCATCCAAAACCAACGATCATTTGGTTTCCTCTCTGGACACTTATGCGTAATCTCCCTGGTTTGGTTCTTGGGAATATGATGATCCCTTGAATGAGAGTTTCCCCACTGATGAAAGTATCGTGGAGGTAATGTCTCTCGAAGAAACTCTGTGGGATGATGGAGATCATCGTTCCTCGTTTCTCCCAATCCCAGGTGACATCTCCACTTGTCTGGAATCCCATGCTTCATCTGTGCCGACTGACCCACTTCAGAATCTGACTTTGATTCATGAAGTGATGTCCGAAGGGAACATGGGAAATACTACTCCAACCATTTTGATCGACATATATGTCAAACCATGGATTGTCGAGAATGTTCATATCGGTGCATCTTGTTCTCCCGATGAGATCAAGACTCCTACACTAAGCCTTTTCAGGAATTCCTCGATGTATTCGCATGGTTCAATCATGTCATAGCTTGGTTTTGTGTCCCAAAAAATATTGTCATTGATCATGGCTCTCATTTTCATAATCATATGATGACAGAGCTCACTGCTCAGTTGGGGTTACGTCACGAGAGCTCCACCCCCTATTATCCATAGGCCAATGGTCAGGTTGAGGTTGTCAACAAAGTCTTGGTGACTATTCTTCAACGCACCATTGGGAAGCGCAAATGAGATTGGTACCTCATGCTCTTCTCAGCTCTGTGGGCGTACCGAAACTCTGCTAATAATTCCACTGGATTCACACCATTCCAATTGGTGTATGGTCTAGAGGCCACACTCTTGATCGAGTGTGATATTCCTTCTCTGAAGCTAGTTGTCGAACTAATTCCTGGTACTTCGCCAGAAATGAAACAATTATTGTACCTCAATCTTCTTGATGAGATCCGTAGGCTTGCTGCTTTAGTTATTGAAGCACAAAAAAGATGAGTTGAAGTTCAATATGACAAATCCTTCAACCCCCGTGTTTTATCCAAAGATGACTTGGTCCTGCTTTATGACAAAGCCCATGATAAATTTGGAGTAGGAAAACTCGAGCCAATGTGGCATGGGCCCTATATCATTCAATGAGTATTGAAACGAGGATCCTATGAGCTATAAGATTACGAAGCTAATCCATTGGCTGAGCCCCGAAATGGGCTCTATCTGAAAAAATATTACGCTTAATCATAAGTGTGATACTTTGTACATTAGTGTACTTTGATTGGATTTTTGGTGTGATTATTTTCTTTGCATACATGTTTCTCTGCTAACCTTGTGTTTCACTTGGTTTGCAGATGTCTTCGAATCATTACATTGGTTTTGCTGATGGTGCTTGACGTAGCAAACAAAACATGTATTCCACAGCATGGGCACTCTTTGCCCCGAATAGCGAGTTGATTAATTTACAAGGTATTTGTTTGGGTCGAACAACTAACAATATTTCTAAATATAGTGTGATGATCGAGCTATTATCGGATGCCATTGATCTCGGGGTTAGAGATTTGGTTAAGTTATGCTCACAAGTTGTTGTGTTATAATTAAATGGTCATTATTTTGTGCAAAATCCTCAAATTTTGCGTATGTATTTGCGTGTTAGATTATTGGAAAGACATTTTATTTTATCACATATCAACATATTCCAAGATGCTTAAACACATTAACAAATACATTAGCAAATCATGTATTAGATAGACATTTGCGCAATATGTAAAAAACCAAGACATCATCATGATACACAAGTAGCCGTAGAAACATGCATATATATATATATATATATATATATATATATATATAAGGTATTTCAAGTGTATTACATCCAAAATCTCAAAAAATATTTGTTCTATTACAAAAATGGCTCTTTGAGCCTACATCAG
Source organism: Pinus albicaulis (assembly GCA_034641835.2). NCBI lineage: Eukaryota > Viridiplantae > Streptophyta > Pinopsida > Pinales > Pinaceae > Pinus > Pinus albicaulis. Next base: position 287,611,570 of record CM076571.1, on the reverse strand, counting down.
TACAAAAATGTGAAAACAAGGTTGTTATCCGCCCACATGGTGCTCATGGTAGTAGGTGACTGTCTGAATTACTCGCTAGAGTAATCGACATAATCTGCCCAAAAATCTGACCGTATGCCTCTGGAGGCACAGAGGAATCTCATCAAAGGTAGCATACTTTGGAATGCCTCTCAGAAAGCCAACCTGGTTCCACTCTAACTCGACTAGTGTATCTTCTCCCTCCTCATAAGGAGCATCCTCTATTGAGAGGGCTACCGTCCGCGCAAGCGGTGACATGTCGGGCAATCTCTGAGGACCCACATTTGTAAAAAAATCATAAGTTTACGTTTCAGAATACATAAAAAAACATTAAAAAAGTAAAAAATGTTAAAAAACAATTTTTACCTGCATCGGTCCACTGTGTGCCTGGTGGAATGGGAAGATCCGGATCTCCTCTAAGGTCGATGTCGGCATATGCATATTCTTCGACCATGATGATTTGACGATGTAGCCAACTGAAAAAGGTTGTCGGGAAATGCATCTGTTAGCCCCCACCTTGTCGAGGCATGATATCGCATCATCTCATCATCCTCGAATCACTCGAGGCTAGATCATGGAACTCTAGCCATTGGTACCGAAACAATGGTACTCTCTCTAGAAATAAGGTCACCAGAACGGACCCGTACCCGAATTGTTTCAGTCGCCCTATCTTGCACTTGTCAACTGGTTCTTCATATTGGCCAGTAACCCCTTGCACCAGTTAAACATCGTTGGGGCCAAATATTCAACCGCATATTGGAACTGAGGTTTCATTGCGTCATGCAATGCCTGGGCTCCTGCCACTCTAGTTATGCAGTGAAGAATTGTGTGCAAGGGAAGCACTCTCATAGATGAAATATCTAACTTCTCGCTCTTAATTTTTCGAGCCTCGGGATAGTGTCTCTGGATGAGCATGATGGTACTCTCACCCCCTGCGTGAGCTCCACAGAGTTGTATCCTCTCCCCTCTCCCAGACAAACTAGTAATGAAATAGATGTCCATCACATCTAGTTGTAATTCCTTGTCCCCGATGAAAAATATTTGTCGGTCCACATCCCATATACTAATCAAATATTGGAGCAGCTCCAGCTGAGCTCTCAGCCCAAATGTTTGAAATAATTCCAACAAACCACAATTTTTTAATGCATTAACGCAATTTTGGTCCTGCAATTCTTGGTGGTCTTCCACCTCGTGGCCTCGTTCTTTCCATTCAATCGACATCTTTGAGGAAAACACCTACAAAACATGTTTAAATGGAATTTTAGGAGCTTTCACCAGAGTAATTTTGGAAATTATCCATAGAGATGGGTGGATTTATTCTTTCAAAATCCTTTCCTTGGCCAACATGACTGTACAAATTAATTCAGCGTTGGTGGCACGCTACCCTAATGGGCTAAACGCGACCCTGTTAACTCGAAATTGCGGTGATTGCGAGTGATTTTGAGGCTTGAAATCCTCCCACCAATCTCCCTATTTTTAAAACTAAAAGATAAATGAATGGAATTAAAATGAAGAGGAGGCTTAGAGCTCTTACCTGACGCTGACGGATCAACGAATGGTGTCTTGGATCGGCCGCACCACTGATTTAAAATTCGGAGGGAAAATAGAAAAAATGCTCTTCTCAAAATAGAAAGGTGAAGATGATTTTTTTTTTTGGTATATTTATAGATTTTAAAAAAAAATCGCCAATATTTTATTATTTTTCCTCGATATTAGTGATGTTTTCTGTTTTTGTGCAATAACAGGACTTTCACATTTTTTATGATTATTTCTATTGTAAAGGACTTGTATTTTATCTCTTTTTTGAGCTCATTAAACATTTACAAAAAAGGAACCCCCATGGAGTCAACTTTCAGCTCTTTTCTGACTCTTGAAAAATGAAAATATTGCCGAGTACTTGTCATTTCGAACTCTTTAAAGTTAACAAATTGATGTGATATGAGTATACATTTACCCCTTTTTCGGTCTGAGATTTACTATTTACGAAAAATGAATACCTTGATCAAACATGGTCAATAGGTTCTCTCAAATATTGCTTTCTACCTTTTCGGAATCAAGAGACGATTTACGAAAAGGGACATGACGGAGTTTCTTTTTTTCTTTTCAAACTCCTTAAGCATGAAAAGTTACTGAGTTATCCTTTCGTTGGACTCGTTAAAGATTCAATGATGAAAGACGTGTCACCATGACGAGACCAAGTTTCTCCTTCCTAGGGCTCGTTAAAATTACTAGGATGGATTCATTCGAAGAATGAACTTACACGCTCAACATATGCTATCCTCTTCACACTGGCTATAAAAAAATAAATAATTACTCTTTACCAATAACGGGGGAAATTGAAAGTGAACATCCTCTGTGTATTTTGGGGAGCTTTTTGCTCTTGAACATGAAACTCATCTGGAGTTCGTGTTGGGTTGGGGAAATCCTACATTCATCACTTTGCCTCCATGGTTTTGGGAAATCCGTTTTCCTCTCATTTGATTACCAAATTTTGCCAACATGACCTCTAATCCTATTCGAGTCAAATGCTACCATACTTCGGATTCGTGTCGCCAATGTGTTCAAGATAATTCTTTTTTGTCAAACATCCTTTGCTTATCTTACCTCCTCTGTTACAATATCAAATCACTCCTATCATCTTAATATATCTTTCATTTCGTGTCAATGATGTGGGAATCATCATGGCCCTCTTTCAACGAATCACTTCCTGTCAACTTCAGCTCATTGTCCGGGAAGGTGATTTAGAAACTTATTTTAGTATCTTAGAGCTTGCATGCCTTAATGGAAAGTTCTTTGTGTTCGACGATAGGTTCACATCATTGGCCTTCGATCGAATGACTCTGAAAGTGTTCGACTTCAACACATTAATTCACTAGATGGTGTTATTGTACCTTGAGGTCCATCATCATTATTCGTGGTCTCTCTCGCGCCTATTAACGGTTTCAATCATTGACCGGTAATCATGCGGTTTCTATCATGTTCTACACCAACACATTTATTCACATGGCTAAATTCATACATTGGGTTGATTGAGATTGCGGTGAAGGCCCTGGGTCACATCTGATTCTGATCCAGGCTACGGGGAGTTATTGAGTATTCATGATTGTATATGTGATCCTATCTATAAGGATGGTTGCGTCCATACTGCGGATCCATTTCTATGATCTCTTTAGACGGATGGCTGCGACCATGCCATGGGTTCGTGTGTTCATTAGGGGAATTTTGAGGTCTAAAATGGGCCTCCTAAGGAAATTATAAAATAATAGTGGAAATAATAAAATAATATTAGATTGCATCATCAAATTTAGAGGGAAAAATAATTAAATAATAATAAAATAATAAAACTATTTTTTCAACTCGTATTTTCAACTTATCTCCCTAAGTTTTAACTCAAATTTTGAGCAGAAACACTCATTGGATGTAGAATTTAATTTCTCATCCAAGGAGTACCCATGTTGCATGCTTTCGATGGACCCTTCTACACTAAAAATGAGAAATACATGAAAAATGTGATTGCAATCACGTTTTTCATGTATTTCTCCTTTTTCGGGTAGGAGGGTCCATCGAAAGTATGAAACATGGGTACTCATTGTATGAGAAATTAAATTTTGCGTCCAACGAGTACTCCCACTCGAAATTTGAGTAAAAACTTAGGGAGATAAGTTGAAAATACGAGTTGAAAAAGTAGTTTTATTATTTTATTATTTTTTATTATTTTAACTTTTTTTCCAAAAATAGTGAATCATCCCCCATGGTTGACATCACCATCTTGAATCCTATTGGTTCTTATAAAGTTTATTTTGGTTGTACATTTTTCTTAGGAGGCCCATTTTAGACCTCAAAATTCCCCTAATGATTTGATGCCTAGTGAAAAGTTATGTGATTAGGCATATTCATACCAGAGATGTCATATATTGTAATATGTTTGATTTGGCAGTTTTCCAGAGGAGGTCTAAGCTCTTATCCTTGGTTCATAAATCATTTCAACTATCACTCCCTGTTCTACCTTCATGCTTTAGGGGGCATCTGTTACACAATAATTTGTCACCATGCGCATTTTCCCATCCCTGATCCTAAAATTCTCTGTGACAGACCATGTGCAATGTTTCCACCCTGAAGAAATATGTTAAGACATCTCTTGAAGATCCAAAGAAAACTACCTTGGAAGATTACTGAAGAAAATTGGTCAAATTCCTAGTTTCCTGGGTCAGCACTTTTCTTGGTGTCATTCTCGTGCTGATGTCATATTTACAGTTCTGGCTTAGCACTGCCAATGCCCTTATTTCTTGGAAAACTGCACTGATCACTTTCTGGAAGTGTTTCCTCAAATAGAGGAGAAGCTTCGACCTCTAGAAGCTGCGGGGCATAAGGTTGGTTGTTAAGAGATGGTGATAGGGTCGAGCTCTCTGATTTTAGAGCTTTGATCTCATCCATGGGGGGTTTATCCATTAGAAAGTGGGTCTTCCTCCTCCTTTCATGGGCTCCCAACCTCTTCTCCCTTCCTATAAATTCATATCCCTCATTCCCACAATTTTAGAGCTTGGTTGGTCATTGTCGGGCTAGTATGAACTCTCATTCCCTTGCATCCTAGCATTGTGGTAATGCCTAAGTGTTTGGGAGAAGGAATGCTTTAGAGCTTCGGTGAAGGATTCTGATTTTCACCAAAGGAGGCCTCCAACATCAAGGCCTAGGTTGTAAGATCTCCTTTTATATTTATCAATAAACATCTAATGTTTTCTTTGTATATTTGTCTAATTGTTTATGCAAATATTCTGGTACTCCTTGATCTACTAGATAACTAATGTTTACGATTATTATGTATTGTATTATGTTTGATGTTGCCTCTTGATCATTTGCAAGTATTTGTGTGCCATCAGTTGCAGGGAGCGAGCCTAAAAGGATCATGGATCAAGGTCATCATCAAAGGATTTAAGTGCAACATTGGGAAAAAGTTACTTTTGTCTCTTTTCTTGTCACATTGTAAATTTTATTTAAGATATTTTCACATTAGAAAGTATCTCATGTTGCTAGACCCACTATAGGGTTAGAGAGATCACCTTTGTCCACAAAGGGGATTTATCTGGACAACAATACTCCAAACTACTTTAGAAATTTCCATATTAATCTGGCCACAGAGCATATCACAGACCTTCTACCATTGTGAACTAGGGTAGTTGAGTTTGAAGAGAGATACCTCTCCAAGTTGAAGGGAAAAATTTCAACCTCAAAGTGGTTTGAGGTTACCTCAGTGATTTCACTCCACAGTCGGGGTTATTTCTTAGTGATATCATTAGGGATTATTCATCATATGGATTCAACGCAAAACATTTATGGGTTTTATTGGGTTTCGTGAGAGGTTTACAAGGCTAAAATTTGAGAGCATTATGAGGAGTATCCATCCCTGAAATCAACATTCTAGCCTGCAACCAACGACAAGTTATTTCTGGGTAGTGCACAAATCACTCGACACTTCTACACTTGGGTTCAAGCTATCTTTTCTCAACTTGCATAGTAAGCCTAGGTTCTATAATTTAAACTCATTACATGTACTCTTTTCCTGAAATTTAATAAAATGGCTAAGTTTATATTATTGGATTCATTGATTGTCTAAATTTGTGTTCATGGCTTGATTCATTTTGTTATTCCTAGTCCATTGCTTGGTATTTGTTATTAATTTCCATTTAGGTATATTACAACTGTATTAGAGCATGATCTTGGCCACTTGTGGGGAATCTAACAAGATCATGAAGGTGTTGAGCATGCATGCACAATGAATAGTGGGACTATGGGAATTCTAGTGGCTTAGGAAAAAATGAGTACACAGGAAATCTAGGATGAGATCCATAGTAACAATGAGAAAAAAAAGATGTGGCCCAACTAAGTTGTAGTAAGGGGATAAGTCAGAGCCATCATCATTTTTATGACAGAGACCCTAGAGTGAAGCATGCCATGAGGGTGAATCCATTCATATCATTTATGGGAGATCAACCAAAGCAAGGTGTGCAGGAGATGGTGGGAAAATTAAGTCTCACCAACTTTCATGGATCAACTAGGAGCATTGCTAGAGGGTGGGTGCAAAAACTGGAGGCATATATCGAAATTAAACCCATGAAAGAAGTGGATTCCATTAGATATGCCACTTTTCATTTGGATGGAGATGATATGGAGTGGTGTTATTGAGCGTTGATCACTTTGGGTCATGCACACATCACATCCTACACAGAGTTCACACGGAAGCTAATAGAGATATTCGACCTGAAGGACACTAGACCCCCTCTGAGGGTGAAGATAGGACGGGGAAAGTTAGAGGATGAGACCAAGAGGGACCTCGGGAGGTGCATCTTTGGCTTCACAGGTCAGGAGTTGTGGACCCCAGAGCATAGACACACTAAGGGCAAGGGCCACTACATGGAGGTGATTCCAGACATCGAGCATGAGAAGAGTGTGTTTGAGGAAGATAACCCTGGTGGTGTTGAGGAGGACATAGATAAACCTAATGTGATTCCAAAATCACTATTATCGAAGAGCACATTGGTGGCACTGGTAGAGACAGTGGCAAGGAGAGTGGACCACACACCCATAAGACCATCCATTGACGTGATGATAGTAGGCATAGAGGCATCCAAACCCATGACAGAGTTTCCCAATAGTAGACACCAACAACAGAATGGTGAGGATGTTATTCATAATGAGTTATCTGTGGAGGGGCAGTTAATGGCTCATGTGGAGCCCATGATGGAGGAGGATGCACAACCATATTTTGGGCTAGAAGTTGATGAGGGGCAGCGAAGAGAGCACATGTTGGGACTTCAACACATATCACTTTAGAGACACACTAACTAAGCTTTTAAAAGTAATATCCCACCTTTATGCATTGGATAGAGAGCGGAAGAGTGATCCAGACATACCATAGGGGATGACCAGGTCAGCAATATTTATCGACATGAGTTGAGTATGGCACAACATCATCATGGAGGGATTGTTTAGTACACATAAGATTATGCATTTGATCCCTCCTTTAGGATTGGATGGCGAGAGGTACTGAGTTGGTACCCGATGGAGCGATCTAAGTGGTTTCATATATCCATGGTTGCAATTCAAAAGAGGCCACAAGTTACGAGAGGGGATAAAGGGCTAGATTGTTGTTGGGATCTGGGTGGGATTACCCGTCACATCATGGAATTGGTAAGTGACAACATTAGATGTGTTATGGATTCAATGATTGATCACATGCAAACTTTCAGGTCATCATTATATGCCTAGACAATACTAGCAATAGTTTGGGTCGATAGGGGAGAAGGAAGACCTCGTGAGATGTCCTGGCATGTTTTTTGTGCATGGGGTCACAATTTTATTAGTACACTCTTGCAAGAGTTTTTAGGAGGAGGAGGCGTCGACAGGCCACCAGACAGGGAATTGTATGGAGACGATGTTATCTCAATGATGTATTGGGAACATGAGATATTGAGGATTGACACCATAGTGTTATTCCAATTAGCATGTGTGCAGTTAGGCCGGTTAGGTCTACCAAGGAAGATGAGGAGGTGTAGCTCACATCATGGTGGTTTTACTAGTAGAGTGGTGGATGCAATTGCACATGTGGGATACCAGATGATGCTAGGTGGTATGATAGTGGGTGTTGGTATTAAACAGTGCACGAAGTTGTGCCACATAGTTCAGTGTTACGCAGAGGAGTGCAGTAGTACATGTTTTTGTGCAACAGAGTATGATGATGCACAACTGGTTGTTGGAGCATTGACTCTGGAGAGATATCTCGATGAGGAAAATAGTCATACCATTGGGTTTGTCTTACCCAATACCGATGAGGGAACTGGTGAGCATCTCTCGAACATATCCCATGGGAATCACATGCCTATTCCTCCCTTGTATTGCTAACTGTCTCTAAGGATTTGATTTTTGTCCCTTGACACTCTCAGCACGAGCAACAGGGTGCGGGGAGCTCACCTAAGATAGTTGGATGTGACTTAGTGCACTAGGAGAAAGTCTTCCCAACAGTGGGATATGGTTAGGATGCGAGTTGGTTGATGCAGGTTTGGGATTTTCTCGACCTGCTATATAGTTAGCAAATACTCCACCCTTGAGCCCACACTTAGGGAGATGCATGTCACATTTTGAGGTGTCATGGGAGCATGTAAAGTAGGTGGTGGACCTTTCTCTCAAGTATATGTTTAGACTCTAGGTAATATCAAGGTGCACCCTCAGGAGACATGATAGTAGGTCTCATGGTGTGGTATGGCAGGCGCAGGGAAGTTTTGGATGCACCAGATTGAGTCATGATATCTTGACTCTATATATTGATTGCATGCAAGGAACAGAGACATGGAACAGGTGGATTCCAGTAGTTGTTGGGACTATGTTGCAAAATATTTGGTTATGAGATCAAAGGATCCAATTGGATGATAGGTCACTCCATTTCGTGATGATTAGGATCATGGAAAAGGATGATCTAGTTCAGTTTGGGTTTGACACATGGGGGATCACTGAGACCCCCATTATAGGGCGAGGTAGATTTTCCTTGTTGCTACTTAGGATTGTGATTAGTAGTGGATGGGTAGATGTTGACATCATGGATATGCCTGAGCAAGATGAGATAGGCCTTGACAAATATTTCACCATCAGGTTCTAGGAGAGGAGGATACATTATGCACACATTGGGAAATCTTTCATTGCTAGAGTGGCGCAATGACAACATGGTGGCACCCTTTTGAAACTAGCATGGGATATGGCCATCATGGGACACTCCTTTGCCGTTTCCCCTATGTCCATTGATAGGGGGTCTGCCCTGTCCCCCCCGTCCACCGCACAAAAATGAAGCAGAAGTTGTCTAATGTTCCACCAACTAACTTGAATGCAAGGGCCCGGTTCAACTAACTTTTTGAATGAGTTGGTTTCCATAGGGGGATATCATTTAGATATTTCATTAGGTTTTAGTGAGTCACTTATAACATGGGTAACTACACCAGTATGTCAGGATGTTCAATCGGAAGTGATCATGGGGAGCACATACGAGCGAGGATTCATCTCCATGGGGATTGGATTGTATCTTCATGAGTATACTCTTGAAGTGCATGATATTGAGTACTCAGTAGGGAATCTTCTTGAGGATTTCATCAACATTTTACATTTCTAAGGTGCTCTACTTACTAGTTATATGCAAAGGGATTCTGATAACTATGTCTTGTTGGATAATGAGTGGAGCAATGTCAGCTTCACATGGATCGAGATGGTTTGGGACCTTGGTGTCATGGGATTTATTCATGTGATGGTGGCGCAACAATGAGGAGTGGTTGAGTGGCACATTTGGGACCTTGGCATTAGTTAGGCCAGCTTGTGGAGCAACAACATATAGTGATATTCCTTGAGGAAAAACAATTTTGGCAGGGAATATTGTAATATTCCCAACTTTGTGAGTGAAAAAATAAATTTGCTAAGGGGTTTGCCCAGTTTTGGTAAAAAGGGGGAAAATATTATTTTTATTAGAAAGTGCGAAAACATAGTTTTTTATTGGAGAATCACAAAAAAATAGTATTTTATTGGAGAATTACGGGAAAATAATATTTTATTGGAGAATGGTGAAAAACATTATTTTATTGGAAAATGGAGGCAAATTATTATTTTATTAAAATGGTGGAAAAAGTCACTAAGTGGAAAATGCCCACCCGTCAATAAAATAATATTAAAAATGAGTCTAGACGTATGGAGAGAAAATATAAAAGGAGGATGGACTCATTTTGTTTATCATATTTTGACTATTACACTACACCTTTCATCTTCTCTTGGAGTTATTTAGCACAAGAAGAGAAGTGTTATTTAGCACAAGAGTTCCACGTGGAATTTCCACCCTCATTTCAGAGAAATTCAAGAGTCTCCCTAGTGAGGAAATTGGATTGTTTATTTCGGGCACTCATAGAGATTCATTGTAGGAGTATTTCCCCAGTTATGTGCATATCCTAGGTGCAGAGGAAACTCAAATTGTTCATTAGGGGATCAGCTACAAAAGGATAGAATTCTGGCCAATTTGTAGAGGATTTTTCTATCTTATGTTAGAGATTTTGTGGTGCATTTACAGGGTTGAAGTGCAAAGATATTGAGGGTCGAATTTATCTTGATTTTGGCAGCACACAAAGGTTATTGGAAGATATTTCACAGGTATAGGGAGAATAAGGTTGAGAGTCTAGAGAGTCAATGGTTTTGACATTTCCAGAGGGAGATTTTTAGTGGAGAGTGGATTCTTCAGTGGAGGAGGTTTGGGATTATTCCAGCAGATAATTCTTTCAACAGAACGTAGCAACAACCAGTTGGGAAACTCACCATTTTGTGGGTTTCGTATTAGCTTGGAGTGGAGCCAAACCCTTTCTAGGTTTTTGTGGATATTTAGAGGAGAGTATGAGGTTAAAGTTTCAGCATTTTATGAGTAGTACACAAGGCAGAATTCTAGTAGTGCGTATAGGTAGCCAGAGAGCCACTTGCACACTTTTGGAGGGATTATTCATAATTTGGATTCATTCCAAACCTTTTTTTGGTTTTTGTGGGTTTGGTGAGAGGAGTTTGGGGCTAAAATTTAAGAGCATTCCAAGGAGTATTCAGCCTTGAGATCAAGAATCTAGCCAGCGACATGTTATTTTTGGGTAGTGTACAGATCACTCTAAGGACACTTCCACACTTGGGTTCGAACTATATTTTCTAGGTTTTTCTTAGATTTCATAGAAAGCCCAGGTTCTATCATTTTATCTCATTATATGTACTATTTTCCAAAAATGTAATAAAATGGCTCAGTTTATATTGTTGGATTCATTGTGTGTTTTAGTTTGTGTTCATGGCTTGATTCATTTTCATGTTCCTATTCCATTGCTTGGTATTTGTTGTTAACTTCCATTTAGGACTATTACATCATATGTCTCCTTGCCCATTTCCCAAGAGCACATATTATAAGGTGGGTCTTGATTGAAAGGTACTTTATTCATTTTGCAATCGGGTGCTTATGCTTGTTTGTATTTGGGAATTTTGACATGGATTATGGGGTACTTGGAGGAAAGAAGGGTCTTGTTTGTATTCTTGTTCCCTCACTTTAAATGGGGGGTTAATTTTCAATCCTAGTTTAGTGGTACCTTTCCTAATGGCCCATGGTTTTAGAAAGGACAATTACTTGGGAAACCATGATTGAGAAATCATAACCCCATCTCTACCTATTCCATACTTACCACTTTACATCTTACATTACAAGCCCCTATTCCACCTCCCTTCTTCGGGTTCAAATGACCATTGGTTCATTAGGACTTTTCATCCACACATCCTTATACCTAGGTAGGGCCTAGAAATGCACCCTGGGAGGTTGATGCAACTAAAAGAAACATAAAGAGCATATGATGGCCACAATAAAAATGAAAGAAAAATCAAAATGAAAAATATAGTTAGGAGTTGAAAATTAGCATGTGGGAAAAAGCCAAGCATGAACTCTACCTCTCTCATATGGCCATCACCTCGTTCCTTGGAAAATCTTGCCCTATCTCACAGAAGACAAGGAACCCTTGCATTTCCTAACCCCTAATGGGTGATGAGCTACCCCGTCCTAAAGGGGGGAATATCTAATATACATGATGTAAACTTAAGCTCATATTCCTTGAGCTATGAGTAATAATACAAAGGAGAATCAAGAAAAAGTAAAAGGAATATAGAAGGGTGTAAAAACAAAGGTTGAGGTATCTCATGCATCCTTTATTTCTACCTCCTTACATCTATACACCTAGTATGAAGTATTCCATCATAGTCTATCTCTTTGACCATGGCACTTGGCCATGAAGTGGTCTCCTATTCATTCCATGATTATTCACATGGAGCCTATCGATTACAAGGTGGACCAAGGACATGTCATTTCCCTTGGGGGTTGACAACACCTAATTGAGGCATATTTTAACCACTCCTACCTAGGGAGGTAACATCATTACATGAATTAGGCCCCAATTTTGGAAGAGAAGCCTTATATGAAGTGTTAATTTTCCCATTTCTTTTAAGGTTGGTTCACTTAGATGCAACAATGATTAAGTTACTTAATCGTGAAAGTTGCAACTCTGGATATTGTGTGTAATTGGTAGGTGTTTCCATCTATAGTATGGGAAATTAACTAGGCTCTAGGTCCTCCAGAGGGACATATTGACACCCACAGGTGATGCATTGAGAACCATGGAACTGCAAACAATTGTAGAACATCATTCACAACCATGGGAACCTTAAACACCCATAACGTTCCTTCATTTAGCTTTATTACTCATTGGATGATGCACCTAGACCAACATACCCTAGTCAACTTGACATTGATTACATGGTTTGGCATTGATCCAGGGCCCATATGGGGTTTGTCTCATGCCTTGAGACATGGGATGGCTAGCACCATATTCATTTCCCTCAACGTTGGAGTAGAATCAAGCTTATTCACCACTTGGAAACCCATGAGACCCATTTTTGTGCCCAAACCCACAATTGGTGTCTACAATATCATTTTCAGAGAGATCTAAGGGCCAAAACCTAGATTATGATTTTAGAGCCCCTCTACACTTGTCCTAGCACTTGAGGAGCTCAATGCTTTCCATAAGCAAGCCTACTCTAGCATAACGCCATCATTTCAACTTGCATTTACGGAGATAAATATAGTTTCACAAAGGCTACTAGGTCAGCTTGTGACCTAGCCTTATGTTGCACATTATTTCATGATTATTTAGGGGCTTATAGGATAAATAACATTTCTACCTCCTCATAGAAGTAGAGAAGAGTCTCATTTGTAGATGATCATCATCACTTGGAATTTCGGCCTCCTTAGAGGTATTCACACTTGATATTTTTGTGGATGATTGGAGATCATTGGATGCATTTTGATGTTTGGAGAAAATTTTGGTTATTCTTTGGAGCTATTATTTGGTCTAATGCTAAGTCACCGTGTTCAATGAACAAAATCCTTCAGGTTTAAAGTTCGCCAAACTTAAACACAATTCAAACTTGTTTGCTTTGGTTAATCAAACATAAATACAAACTCAAACACAGATCGAACTCGAACCCGAACAAGATCATGAAATCAAACAAAATCGAAAAATTCACCATGCATTAGATTAAATTTGGGTTCGAGATTGGTTTTTTTGGCGGTTTTTTTGTGGTTTAGGATTTTTTCGAGGTTTATTATTAAAAAAATAAAAAATAAAACCCTAAACTTGTGAAATCTCCTCAAGGCTCACTCTACAGATTCCGTCACTCCACCCTTGAATCTTGTGGAAGTGTTGCCTACATGCATTATGCACACTCAATTGTTGTGTGACGCATCCACGGTGCAAAATCAACCCATGTGTTTCGATCCCTGATGCCTACATTTTGTTTCGGTATCTTACTATACAATACACACTCATCACTTCAAAGTTCAAGCTTGAGCATTGGCCCACATGCACATCTGTACAATAGTGGTTGATGAGCCCTTGGCTTCCAAAATCTACTCGACCTACAGTTTGTCGACTAGCGACTACCCACTGTGCCCATTTCCCAATGCCGAGTCACAGATGAATACAAAATACAGGCACAATAGCACTGATAATCTCAAACTTCAGGTGAATTTTTATTTTTATTAGTTAATATTTAATAATAAATATGTTTCATAGTGCACAATGCATCCTGCATGATCATGCATGTTTAATTTTATTTTTTACTAATTGATATCATGCAGTCTATAGTCTGTATATACTAGATAGATGATAGATATTTTTAGCTTAGCCTTCAGTGAGTAGTTTGCGGTATCTTAAACTCCTCTTACACTTTCATGCTTTAAAAGTTTTAATACTAATTTAAAATGTAAATTAAATAAAAATAAAAATCCAGAACCTTTAGGCTTCAAAGTCTTGGACTTCATTCAATGGCACCTCCAAAATCAATTGTTGTTTCATGTAATTATGTCAAAAGAGAAGGAAAAACTATTATGTGTCAGTTATGTGGACATTAATTCACTGGCTTTTTAACTAGAGAAGTGGATCACCTCCTTAGTATTAGCAATAGAAGTGGAGGTGGCGTTGAAGGCTATTATAAGGTATCCAAGGAGCAAAAAAATGTAGTGGAGAATGGCTATTACAGTTAAAGGATAGAAAGGAAAAATGGGAGAAGAAGAGGCAATGATTTGAGTGGGATATTGGCCTTTATTCCTCAAACACCATTAATTCAATATCATCCATGGGTGGATCAAGTTCTACCCCAGCAAAAAAAGTTGGAAGCACAACATTAAATCAATTCTAGAAACCTATGGAGAGACAAGAAGTTGATGATGTTATTGCATAATTATTTTATGCATGTGAAATTCCCTTTAATGTGGCCAAGAGACCCTATTTTTAAAATGTATTTAGAAAGGTCATTGATTTTTGGAAGGGCTACGTTCCTACCAAATCCAAGGCTTTACGGACCACTTTTCTAAAGAAAACAAGAGATAGAGTGACTAAAAATTTGGTTTAGATTAAAGAGTCTTGGAAGCATACAAGATGCACAATTTTGAGTGATGGTTGGTCAAATTTGTGTCATCAACCATTGATAAATGTGCTTGTTTATTGTCTTTGAGGGGTACTTTTTTGGAAGGAGGTTAATGAAATGGATCAAGTGCAGACAACAAAATTTATTTTTGGAATTTTGGATGGAGCAATTCAAGAGGTTGGGGAGAAAAATGTGGTCTAGGTTGTCATAGATAATGCATCAAATTGTGTTGATGCAGGGAAGATGATTATAAAAAAAGTATACAAACATTTATTGGACCCCTTTTGCATCTCATTGCTTGGATTTATTGTTGCATGATTTATCAAAATTTCCTTGGGTCTATGAAACAATCCGAAGAGCCAAAAAAACTACAAAATCATCAACCATCATCTCATATTGAGCATATGTATGAAAAATGCATCTAAAGAGTTGTTGAAGCCTTGTGATATAAGGTTTGTCACATTTTATATTATTTTAAAAAGAGTTAAGAAAAAAACAAGCCTAATAACTGTTTTCTACACTACTGGGTGGGAGAGGTCTCGCCTTTCAAAAGAAACAAAGGGAAAAATTGTTGAACAAGTGCTCAAAAGTGGATTTTGGGAAAATGATGACAAGTTTTTAAAAATGTGTGGCCCAATTGTTGATGTGATCCACATGGTTGATGGTGATAGACCTTGTATGGGTTTTTTTTATAAGAGCATGGATCGTTACAAGGAGGCCATTGCAAGTGTTGTTAATAATGTGGACACTGATTACGAAGAGATATGGGAAGTAGTTGATCAAAGATGGAAGATGATGCATATCCCTTTACATGAAACAACATGTTATTTGGACCCTAGATTGTTTGGGATATGACGACATAAATATGAAGAAGTCATGAATGAAATTTATCAGGCTATTGAGAAGCTAAATCCAAGTCCAACAATTGCAGCTTTAGTCAAATTTCAGTTGAGCACATACAGGTTAGAAGAAGGGTTATGTGGAAAAAATCAACAAATTAATGATAGGAGCATAAGTGATCCAACAATATGGTGGGACTTTTATGGACTAGAGGTGCTAGAATTCCAAAAAATTTCAGTTTGTGTCTTAAGCAAGGGATCAAGTGCATTAGTGCATGAAATGAATTAGAGTTCCTTTTACCATATTCATTCCAAGAAAATAAATAGATTGTTATCTAGAAGATTAGAAGATCTTGTTTATGTTAGTAATAACTTGCAGTTGGCTTTGAATAATGTGGCTAAATATTTATCTAATTCCTCTACTCTGTTGATCAATATTGTTCCTAATGCGTCACACTACAACGAAAATACCCTCTAGAGGATGTTTTTGAGGAAGCCCTTATAAAAATAGCCCAAATATCTGTTTGTAGCGGAGGTCACTAGAGGCGGTTGGCGGGTGGAGGTTTCTGCGAATGTTTTTTTTGCGGTGCATTTCTAATCATAACACGCACCGATGCACTTAATATGTATGTAACGCACCGGTGCATAGTAGAGGCTAAAGAAGCGTTGCAGAGTTATTTTTAAGTACTACGAAAACAACAGTGCACTTCACACATACAATGCACCAGTGTGTTTTATATAAAGCGCACCGGTGCGTACTATCAAATGGAACATCGAGACACTGTGCTCTTTTTACAAACCGGCCCGGTGTGTCTCAATAATCTTGCGCACCATAAATAAGTGCAGTGTGCTATTGATACAACCTCCCGGTCCGTCTCATAATCGAGCACATCGAAAAAAGGGTTAATTTAAAAAAAAGTACCGGTCGTAAAAAAATCATTTTTACTTATTACAATGTTGTAGAGTTCTCAAGCACCGGTGTGAGTTTTTATTCTCTAAGGTGACCTGCCATCGGTGCTCCCATTGCCCGAATTTATTCCATCCATTTTTCACTGTGTGGAGTTAGAATTTTGCAAAATGGTGGGAAATTTTGATTTTTAGTATTATGTTGTAAAGATGCCTCCTCAACGCGCAAATGTGCAGATAATCTACTTGTTTCTCACCAACTTAATATTTAAGTGGATTAATTTCTTAAATTGATTTAAAATTCACCGTTTAAAAAAAATAAAATATGTGCAGTGTGTTCAAGCCATTCGGCTCGCATCGTTCATGGTGCTCCATGTAAATTTACAGGCTGCACCATGAACGGTGTTAACGGAAACCGCACTGGGCAGTCCGGTGTGGTACCGAGAAAAAGCGCACCGCTTTTACAGTAAAATAGTGTGGTGCGTGTCAATTTTCGACCACACAAAAAATTTAAAATTTTTAAAAATAACACTCTATGGAAGGTTGTGCAGCCATTTACCAAAACGCACCGGGCATTATGTCACCACCACTTGGGAAATATTGGCAGTTGGCGGTGCGTTGTGCTATAACAACCGCCTCGAGGCGGATAGTTTGGTCAACGCACCGAACAAAAGGATTTTTTGTTTTCGTTGTGCATGAAGTTGTTTCATGCACACCATGGGTAGTGCGTGATAGATAAGTATGCATTAGTGGCAGTGCGTGACTATTTTTTTGGGCGCACCAAATGTTTTTTTTTTCTCTATAAAAGTTATATCTATATATTTGTAAATGCATTTTTCATTTAATAAAAAAACTAAGTTTTTATGTATGAGGGAGGCTGATGTATTTAATATGTGAATCATTTAGCGACGTCAACAAAGAGAGGAAAGGCAACAACAAGAGTAGAGGGAGGAAAATTATAACATGATACAACAATGGGAGGCATGGGAGAGGGAGAGACTTTAGTACCCTCACCCTATTACGACACCCACCCAGTTTCTCTTAAGGGAGGTAGGCCTCCTTAAGTTCTACGAGGAGGCTACATCCCTAAAGGGGCATAGTGGGTTATTAGGACAGTTGATCTACAGGTGGAATGCCCATCAACAGGATTTCCGGATTGGTCTTGGCCAGTGGTACTAGCCCACTGAGGAGGAAATTTATTTTATTATTGGCCTATATAGGAGAGGGTGGGATTTTCCCTAGTTCCCAGATGTCCCCGTCGGTTATGCAGCAGGGGGTCTGTTGGCGTACTCACAAAGATACATTACGGATGATATAATTTTTCCTGCAAATTTTTAGGTGTCTGGTGGTTAGCTACGCATTGATTAGTTTGGTCCAGAGCAGTTTAGGTGCCTCTCACTACTACTGATGACCATTGCACATTATACTAGTGATGAGAAGCGCATTAGTTGCCCACTTTTATTTTATGTTGATTCTTTATTCCAGGCACCACGACTTGTGAGATGGTCTACCATTTTTTGTGGCAGTTTTGTATAGCAATAGATAGATGTCGTTCTCAAGCATGTGGGAGGTTGACCTTCCCTTTTGATTCAGAATTATTTTGTTTATTTTTTGACAGGTTTCTAGAGACAAGGCCTAATTTTTTCCGCCAGCCTCGTAGGCCGATGTTACATATACGGTTGCATATTTCGGGCGAGATGATTCCCAAGAGGGGTTTGTCTGATTATCCAGTCAGGATATCTAGTGATGCACTGGAGCTACTAGCCAATGTTGATTATCACATGTTCGTGATGGTGTCGTTTCCTTATGCAGGTTTGGATTGGCGAGGGTGTACCAACATCATATTCACACAGGATGAGTCACCAGATGCTAGAGGTAATATTAGTGTTTTCTTTAAATTAATATAGTTTCATTTTATTGTCTTATTTAATTAGAATAAAATCTATTCGAACACATTCTTTAACTTGTTTTATTAAATTGTTTAATAAAATTGTGTAATTATTTTTGTGTAGTATATATTTTGTATATATTGGCACATTCGTTGGGGACATGATTACACCCCAACCGAATGATCCTGTAGACAACGAGGAGATGGTGGAGGCCACAGCTTAGGGTGACAAACCTCCTCGGGTGTAGATACCTGCGGGCATGCAGCGTAGGGTGTGTTATCACAAAACATGACCCTGATAGGCTGCTCACCAAGTAGACTTCATGTAACTCTTTCAGACCAATCTTTTGGCTGAGGCTTAGCCTCTTCAACCTGAGAGGGCTCTCTCAAAGGTTTATGATTTTTTATTAATGAATAGATGGCTAATTCTAAAATAAAAGGATAAAAATGTATAACTGGTTGTATCACAGATTAGCAAACGTTCATTGGGCTATGGAGTCAAGACAATATTCAACCAAAACATTGTAATCTGTTAAGCATGGAAGTCAAGGCACTTGGAGTCTAGGTTAATGAATAAAACAATAACACAATGAAAAACACAGTCTATTTGCATGTGAAGGAAGTTAGAGCATTGTCAAATGAATTCTAAGTAACACATACAAATACTACTGCAAATAGATAATTAAGGAAGGCCATAGAAAGATTATACACATAAACTCCTTATGAATCTTGAGTTGTCAAAACATATCTCTGTATTAAGTTGAAAAAGACACAGTCAACTACAATAACACAGTCAATTGCTAATGAAAATGCCAAACCCTTATGAATTCGACCTCATGCTCTATATAGAGCATTTACAATCTAGGATTACTTGAGTCTTCCACTAGAGAATTCGAATTCACTTATTTTGACACCTTTCCTAATCTTAAACATGCCATTAATTACAAAGTGGCATCTTTATTGCCTTTGAAAAGTCCTAGTTCTAATAGGAGTGAAACTCCTAAATATGCTTGCAACAACCTTATCTAAACTTTAATACTTCCTTTTACAACTGTAATCCCATGTATTCGAACTTTGATGATGCTTCCACCTTTGAGGTAATCCTGTTGATGATGCCAAAAACTGTCCTAAAAATCAGGAGACAGGTTTCCTGCTTTTTAGCCCTTAAATTTCATTTTCATCTTTGAGCACTTGTTAACATTGGTAGCTTAGTTTCATATGTGTCACATGTGTCAATAATTTCCTTGAAACCTTTAATCTTCTACCTGTGCAAAGAAAAATCTCCGAAATAGTGTAGAAGGGTATGAAATATGTTTGCGCTACGAAAGTAGCCTGTTTTCGTAGCGCAATTTGTAGGTAATTGTAAAAACTTTCCTTTAATCATTTTTTCTCCTATTTTACAATTTGAACCTTTACCTGTAATCTCCATGCTTCCACCAGCAACATTTAAACTCAAAACCCATCAACCTTATCTCCAAAATTCATATGTAAAAGTGAAAAAAGTCATCTTCAGCAGTTTCATAGCACGCTACGAAACTGCTGTGTAGGCTTATTTCAAAATAGTCTTCAGAAATTTTTAAGTTGAGGATATTTACATTTCA
Source organism: Pinus albicaulis (assembly GCA_034641835.2). NCBI lineage: Eukaryota > Viridiplantae > Streptophyta > Pinopsida > Pinales > Pinaceae > Pinus > Pinus albicaulis. The sequence goes on along the minus strand of CM076571.1, from coordinate 287,591,807 downwards.
CAAGGACTGATATTGTTATGAAAAATCATAGTAACTTAACCTCAAAAATATGATTGTCATCAAAATTGGTCTTCACCTTAATGAAAAACCGATTTAAAATTTATCATTTTTATGCATTGTTCCATTACATTGTTTCACTGTTGCTTTAGCTTTTCTTGAGATCTTGTTAGCTGGATTTCTAAGTCTTCAACCTGTCTCCTTAGTCTCCTATTGCTGGTTCTAAAATGAGTATTCATAACCCTCACAAATATTGCTTCTTTTATGGCTGGTACAATCCAAGTGAAATATTGTGCTTCACCGCTAATTATTTCTGGTTTAGAAACCTTATCACCTTCCTAGAGGGTTTTCATCCTCTTGAAACTTGTTTTTTCAATAGCATGTTTTCTAGCTCTCTTCTTTAATCTAACAATTTCATGATTGGCTGATTTCAACTTTTCTTCCATCTCTTCATAACTGATTTTTTCTATTTGTGTGGAGAATACTCTGTTTTTGGCCTTTTATGGTATAGGTGAAGAAAGATCTATAAATTCTTCATGAACAATAGATGTTTCCTCTGTTTTCTCTAGCTCAACATTAAGCTCTTGGAATTTCTTTGACTGTCTGGTTACAGGCTTCCTAGCCTTGAAGACAAATGATGCATCCTCATCATTGAACTCCAACTTTTTAGATGAATTCATCTTTTTCTGTTTATCTTCATCAATTCTTATGAAGTCAGCTTGTACTAAAGGGGATTCTTCTATGTCTATGGCTTGCAATATATCATCTAAATTTCCCTTTAAACCTAGACTGTCACTTGTTCCTGAAAACACTGCTTTCCCCTTTGCTTTTGCAACTTGATTCCTAGTCAGTCTCTATTGAACTTGTTTATCAGCTAACTGTTTCTGTGCAATTTCTTCAATTTCATCTAACCTTTGTTTTGCAGATTGAGGAGTTTCTTTAATGACAACTGATGTCTTTCCTACCTATTCTTTCACATGTTTCCTAGGTTTTAACTTCACAAACCTTTTTGTCCTTGTCACTATAGGCTTGTTGGATTCTGCTGGTGGAGTTTCTTTTGCCTTAGGGTTACTGCCTGTAGTTTGAGCTTCTACTCCAAATCCACATAAAAATAAAAATGATAACCATTCTCTGTTAATATTTTGGAGTTCATTTAAGACCATCAGTTTGATTAGACCATGGTGAAATAGAGAAGTTTCACACCCTTGAGATTTCATTTGAACCTTGTCTGCCATCTTAGCTATGCTTCTATACAGGAAAAATGGAAAGTCTAAAGATATTATGCCTGTAAAGTGTAATAGAAGTTTAAAATGGTATGAATAAACTTTATGATACCTGCCCTCGCATGTAAAATACCTCTGGATATAGAAGAGTAGATTTGCATAGATATCTTTGATGCAGCTCCTGGGAATTGCATTGTTTAAATCCATCTCTGTGAATTCTGGCTTTAGAAACATCTTGCATGCCTCCATGTCAAATATGAAACCCTTAAACCATGTTTCTTTCCCTTTAGGAATCTCATTTACCAAGGCTATGGTCTCAAGAGTAACTGACAAATTTAATATTCCAATCTTTGTGTTTGAACCATTGAAATGCAAGGCAAATTCCTTTGTTACCTGATTGTGTCCTCCTTGCAAATTTTCACAAAAATTTAATCACCCTGCCTTCTTGAAAGCCTCTAACACTATTTTGTATTTAGCTAGGGCTCCTGTGCTTTTAGGTTCTGACCTTAAGCAATGCCCTGACCTGTGATTTTTGTTTTCTTTTGTCATTCTTGCATTCAGAAATTTCTGTCTGCTTCCTGTAGAATCTGATTATCAGCCTCGCTTGAATTCAAAATAGTCTGCCTCGCTTGATAATGGATGAGGAAAGCTTTGGTGTAAGATGACCATAAGCTTAACAATTGAAAAAGATATGTTGAAGTGTTTTGCATGAAAACTGGAATAAGTAACCAGCCTTTTCAAATTTGAACTTGCCTTTCATAAATGAGACCTCTACGATTGCAATGATGAGTTTGAATGGCTACACGTTTTGGAAATGACCCCTAACTGACTCCTAATGATGAAAACCTAACGGATTCTGACTTATTTTATGATTTGATATGACTTCCCTACGAATCCGCGCTTTCGTAGCGCACTTAGTGCATTTTCGGGGATATGCGCTACGAAAGTAGCAGCGCTTTTGTAGCGCAAAACTGGTTTTCTCAACTGGATGCGCTACGAAAGTGTGGTGTCATGGCTTATTGCAAAAAAAACTTTTCAAAGGTTAAAAACATGACTTCTAAATGAATGATGGGACCTTTAAACCATGAAATGAGACTTTTAAACTTTATTTGGAAATGAAAATGACACTTTGAAGACTTAAAACCCTATCACTTACCCCTTTAAGAATGAAATGACTCAAGACCCATTTAACACCATAACTAGAAACAAGGTAAACTTTCAGAGTTTAGAAAAAAGAAAATTTATGGTGATAACAGGGCGGACATCGGATTCAGGATGGAGTTGAGCGACCAAATGTGTAGATTTCTGGTTGATGAGGGAGTCTTCCCTGTAACAATCAAAGAGATCCAAGCTGATCGTGCACTCACAGAGCTATAGAGGGACATACCCTGTGATATGATGAGCCTTATAAGTCATATCATCATAGATTCCAGGCTACTGGCGGCTAGGAGGGATAGGCGGCATGGAGATCCGCAACACAACAACTCTTCAGATGATCATGATCACGAGGGGAGTGATCATTCTAGTACTCAACCTCCTCCTCCTTTACCTCTTGTTAGAGATGAGCAGCCAACATGTAGTCCTCAGTAGGCATCTTCTGAGAAGGAACCATCTCAGAAAACACGTATTCCTGAGCAGACACCATCTGAGAAGGCATGCCCATTTGAGCAGGTTGTACCATCTCAGCAGGCACCTCCTGACCATATACCATCTGATCAACAAACACCTCCGATTGAGTAGGCACATCCATATGAGCATGAGGCTCCATCAACTGAGCAGGCCTCGAGTACTAGTTATAGTATTGATGTAGTACCACCATATATTTGACATTTATATGTAGTTCTATTACAATTGTATATTTTTGACATTATATATATATATGGTTCATGTATTTTATGTTCATGTTGATGTACTTGATTTACATGTTGGTGCTCATCGTGATGTGTATATTGTTAGGTCATGTTAGATATGTTCATTTAATGTGCTTGCAGATAAATGTGTATGTGATAGCATTTATTTGACATGAGATGCATATTTGATGTTTGTGTTGTAATGATGTTATACAATGCTTGTGTTTTGTTAGATGATCATGATCACGATGATTAGATGATGTTAACGAATTTGAATGTGTATTTTAGAATATGATATTTGTACGATGGTTATCATGATCGTGATGTTTATTTTTAATATTAAATCATGATATTTATTAAATATTATGTATTGGTAATTGTAAAATTGTGTAATTGTAATTGTAATTGTATGTATCGTGATTGTAATTGTAATTTAAAATGTAATTGTATGTAAAATATTTGTTAAATTGTAATTGTATTGTGAAATTGTAAAATTGTAATTGTAATTTTATGTAATGTCATGATTCAATTTTATTGAAATTGTGAAATTTGTAAAATTGTAAAATTGTAATTGTAATTGTATGTATCGTGATTGTAATTGTATGTAAAATATTTGTAAAATTGTAATTGTAATTGTATTGTGAAATTGTAAAACTGTAATTGTAATTGTATGTATTGTCATGATTCAATTTTTTTAAATTGTAAAATTTGTAAAATTTGTAAAATTGTAAAATTATATAATTGTAATTGTAATTGTATGTATCATGATTGTAATTAGAATTTTAATTGCAATTGTATGTAAAATTGTAAAATTGTAATTGTAATTACATCGAAGGCGTTCTCTCTATGAGATTGGGTGGGCAAACACTATTCACCCCACCCAATCAGAAAGCGTCCTCATCACCCTTCTAGCCAATTATATGTTGACATGTGCAAATAGAGTATTGGGTTAATTTAAGTCGTCCTTTCTCCACTGTCATGGAAATTTCTCCACAGATTTGTTGCACGTGAGAGGAATGGGACAATGTCTTTCTTGGTGAAAGTTTCCCTGCTCTCGCTTATAAAAGCTTGGATGTGGACATCAAGCAGGTGGGATGAATATTACATCCAACTGGCACCAAATCCACCCACAACTCCATTGTCAGAGATTTGATGATGCTCAAAAATAAATTGTCGTTCTTTCTTTTGCAAAATCTTTCAGAGTTGCAGTTGGGTTCTAGAGCCAAGGAAGAAGAGAGGCTCTCGAGCCTGCTGAGGCTTGTGTGCCAAGAATTATCACCTTTCAGCTTCAAGTTACCCGAGGATTCAAAGATACATATAAAAGAGAAAGGGTACATGCTTGAGGTGTTGTATTACGCTATCGCCCTATTTCCAACAATCAAAATTTAACTTCCACTAGGGAACAAAAAGATACGGCTGATACAGATAACATGTCAATTGTTACAAACACTTTCAGTTTGTCTTGGAAGACCCTGTCGTCTATTACAGTAGGCCCCTTTTTATTTCTTACAGATTTGCCTCGACGAGTGCTGAACGGGGGGGCCTCTGTGATTTCTGATGAAGTTTCCCTTACATCTTCTTTCTATTATTGAGAATCTTCCTGCTCTAAGTGCCCTAAAGAAACCCTTGTCTCTTTTTGTCGACAAAGATGAGATGAAATATGACAAGGAGGATGGAGAGGCAGACGAAGAGGATAAGGACGAGGAATATGTCTTTAAGGTCATACTGCCCACGGAGACGAACTAGCTATTCCATATGTGGCCAATTTATACTCTGCGGGAGTAAAATTTGTTCCCACTGATGGCGACCTGACCACAATACAATTTGATAAAAAATCTGCCATGCTTTACCTCACCAAAGTAAAGTTGGATGCCAATAGGGAGTTAATCTTGAGAAATATGGTGGCATTTGAATCTTCTATGGCTCTAGGTGAGCTGTTTTTCACAAGATACATCAAATTCATGAATGGTATGATCGACAACAAAGAAGATGTCAAATTGCTGAAACAGAGCGGAATTATTTCTAACCACCTCCAAAACGATGGAGAGGTTGCGAGCCCGTGGAACAGCATGGGTAAATGCGTTCCTCTCACAAAAGTTGCATATCTGGAGAAAGTTATAAAGGAAATTAACCAAAATTAACAGAAAATGGAATGTTAATGTTGTGGAGTTTTTGAATGAACAAGTATTCAGGTCATGGAAATTCCTTTCTCTGTTAGCTGCAACGATGCTTTTGGCGGTGAATTGTTTGCATGATTTTTGCTATGTCTATGATTGAAAGAAGTGGTTTAACTAGACTAGCCCTTAAGCTAAATCTATGTTTGGTATTCATGTATTGTAGTGCCAAAAAACTGCACTGCAGTCCAATTCAGGAGTGTCACTTCCATGTGGTTTCCAGGATGCTTGTTAGCTTTTTCTGTGATTTTGTTTGGCTGTTGCATGGCCGAGCATTCTTTTCATCATTGTAATAGACCTGATAAATATTAGATTGGTGTGGAAAAAGGATTTGATTCTGTCTTTTGTGCTTGATAGTTAATTAATGTTTTTTTTTTTGAACTGGGACATTTTAAGTAAGAGAGTACATCACAAGTACATCCATATCTAGAGAGTTCTGACACCTGAATTCAAAGGCAAGAAAATATAGGTTTCCTCAAGAGAACAAGAGAACTTCTCATAACAATCATAGTCAAATAATTTTAAAATACAGAGAAATAACCAATTCAAACCCATATTTACGTCGAAGGCATTCTCTTTTGAGATTGGGTGGGAAAACATTGTTCACCCCACCTAATCAGAAAGCTTCCTCATCGCCCTTCTAGAAAATTATATATTGACATGTGTAGATAGAGTATTGGGTGAATTTAAGTCGTCCTGAATTTCTCCACCGTCCTGGCGATTTCTCCACAGATTTTCTGCACGTGAGAGGAAGGGGACAATGTCTTTATTGGTGAAATTTTCTCCACTCTCGCTTTTGTATTCAGGTAAAATGTTCATAAATTCTTTTGCCTTGCCACCGTTGTCATAAGTTATTCCCTCTCTTCTACTCTAGAAGTGACCCTCTACAGATCGATCCAGCAGCCCAAATATAATACCCATATTCTTGGTTATATCGCGGCTCACGCCCTAAGGGTCCAAAATTCACAGAAAAGGAAAGTAGTCAACCAGGTTCGGCTTTCCCCCAATTACCATCATTTTGGTGACCATTTCTTTGAATTCTTCAGCAGCCTGAGAGGCCCGTCTGAACATATTTTGAGAAAAAATCAATTTTCCCAATAGATTCAGACTTGTAAGAAACACAATGTGCCCAATATTCACCCCCTTCGCCTTTATAGAATCGTCAAAAATGGATTGAATGGTGGAAAAGACCTGATTTCTTCTGAGATAAAGCCTCCAATCTTAGACAACAAAAGTCATGGACCCAGATTCCTAAGGTTAGTCACGAACTGCCATCTTCGAGGAATATTTATTTCACAAAGAAATGAATTAGCACATCAATTAACGCAAAACAAATCTCTCCACTATTATGTAAACTATTCTACAATACCCCAACATACACCATATAATATAGCTTTATGTACTTTAAGATAGAACAAACATGTTTCATACTCCAGATCATTCAGTATTTTTTTTTGTACATGCAACAACTATGGGTGCATATAAGTTCATAATAGTGCATTCAACAGTTGTAGCAGTATTGACCATCACATGTAGCAGTGTGTTGTTGCATCACGTGGAAGTGTCTCATGGTGATTTCATTGTTCTACTCAATGCTAGGTTGACACAAGAAATTATCTGCATTTACTATAGCATCATATTCTTTTGAGAGAAGTGAATGCAACCTGGAAGTCTGTTTCTTCTTCAAAAACATTATTGAATGGTAAGTCTTCTACATACATCTTATGAAGTTCATCCCTTGACCAGGCCTCTTCATCATGGTGGGTAGCACCTATTTTAAGGATTTGGAGTTTGGATAGATGTATGGAAGGTCCACAATCTCTAGAGCGGTTTTGGTATTATTGTGCAAATCCTTGAACCTCCGAACTGCTATATCATCGACTTGAATCGGTATATGGCTGACCCCTCCTTGCATATATTTTCTTCAGCATCCCACATGGAAACTTGGTCCCAGTCCTTGGACTTCAGAACCGCCATCAGACCCTTGAGATGTTGTAAGGACTTCAGTCTCTTGACACTGAACATATCGGTGTTGCAGAACCTTCGAAGCATACGCCAACGAGGCTCGCAAGTGTTGCTCCATGCCAACAAAGAGTCGTTGTAGGAGAAACACTTGGCAGCTTCTATGACGGTGCATCGGGAAAATACTTAGTCATGAAATTTCAAGACTTTCTTGGCCATGGCAGGAGATGAAACCACAACTGTGGTTCTCATTCCGAGATGAAGGGTCATCAGAGGACCGTATTTTGTAGCAAGGTGGTAGATAGACTCGTTGGGCTTCCCCCCGAGCTGGAGGAGATTCCCAACAATGGGTCATCCTTGAGGCCCTATATGCAGCTTTCATGTGCCCTTTCTTGAAAAATCAATGACCTTTAAAACCAACTATAATGTCATGAAAATCATTACATAATACCAGAAACCACTAATTTTCTCCATCGCTCAAGTGCTCTCCAGCTAACCCAAAAGCACAATGGAGTTTAGACTTCTGAGAAATCACGAGACTGTGTGTGACCATATTCAAACATATCTATATGGTATCTATAACAAGTTTCAGAAACTTAAAATTCATGGTGACGTGACCTAGCTGGTATGGCTTTTCAACAATAAAAGCAGCATGCAAAGAGTTGGGATATTATATCAATAATTGGAATGAAGGGTCATCATTTATGCCTTCTTTTTTTCTACAATATTTTGTATTCTTATAAAAATCATAGATTTATTTTGAAGTCAAGGGCGAGGATTAATTTCCCTTGGTTCCCTAGGAATCCTATCACAAGTCATAATATATTTTACATTCTTTAAAATATATATGGAAACTAAAATTTCCATATATTTCACTTTATTATTGTTTTCCACGTTTCCCACTCCCGACGTTACTTTGCACCTCTCGGTGCAAATGCTAGTTATAATTTTAATTGTAATTGTATATAAAAATGTAAAATTGTAATTATAATTGTGTGTAAAAAAATTGTATAATTGTAATTGTAAGTGTATGTATTGTCATGATTCAATTTTATTAAAATTGTAAAATTTGTAAATTTGTAAAATTGTAAATTAATTGTCAATTTTGAACAATAACTACGGTAAGTAAAATGTATACCGTACATATTGTTAAATTACCATAATTGTAAAATTGTAAAACTATAAATTTGTATCAATATAAATCATTGTAAAATAATAAATCTAGAATAATATGAATTTTTGTAACATAATAAAGTTTAGAAAATAATGCAAAAAAATTAATGTTTAATGATATAGTGAAAAACCATTTAAAGCAATCAAGTAGTTGTATTATTTTAGGAATTGACAATATACATTAATACATTTTTTTTTAAAATTTTTTAAGTAATGATATAGTGAAAAACCATTTAAAGCAATCAAGTACTTGTATTATTTTAGGAATTGACATAAAAAAAAGAACTTGATACAGTGCATTGCTTTCGAGATAAACATAATTTAAAATTATCAAGTGAAATAATTTTAACATTAACACAATGCACGCAAGTCCTCTTCTTTATAAAAACCCATCTTAAATAGTATAAATGATGAAATAACACATGTACCATATCACTCTATGTTCTCATGATCACCCTCATTATCTTCCACCTCTCTTGGCATGATAAAACTATTTTTCTCAAAAATATGTTTTGATATAGGGTCATATCTTAATACGAACTACCGATCCCTATCCAACACATTTGGGTAAAAAAAAACATGGTTGCAGTGTTTGGGGAAAACATAAGGATCCTTAGCTTCATCCCACATCTTTCTGGAGTTGATACATATCGGCCTACTATCGCGATCTTTCTTTACATTATTCCAGTCAAAGGTGTCCCACCACTTTCACCTAAAAATAACACATTGGAAAGAAGAGAAGTCCACTTCAATGATCTCTTGTATCTTTCCGATGTAACCTAATGTCCCTCATACTAGGTTTTGATCACGATGGCTAGCTCAACTAGATTGATCGAACTCGAATTCCACTCCACAGTATTATTTCATGTGTCCATCATCATAATTTTCTGTGTGAAAATGTTGTCCATATGCCCACATAGATGGGAACAAATGCACCTATAAAAAAGTTAAAAAATCATAGTGTCATGTGTCTAATTACCCAACTGTTAAAATATAAAATATAGATGCTACATTTCAAAGGTGCGTTATTAAGTTTAAAATGTACATAAATAGATTATTGCCGAGCTACTGCACCCAATCCCTATGTTTAGCGCATCATCTTCAACAAAATCAACAATAAATTTTGGTGTACATACCTAAAAGTAATTCCGGTGCCTTAAAAAAGGATTTATTTTTATCGGTGCGAATGTACTATTAACCGCACTGGTGCGATTTTATTAAGGGACACACTGATGCTGTTAGTTAACAAACGCACCAAATATCGTGAAAAAAAAACGCAACTTTATTTTTTTGAAGTGAAAAAAAGTGGTAAAGTAAAAAATGACCGGCGAATGATTTTCAGAAATCTAATTTCATAAAAAAATCTTTAAATAGTAAAAGCTATTCATTATTTCGTTTTTTTTGCAAAATTTTTCAGGGAGGGATTTGCACGAGAGACATACTTGGAGCAAGAGAGCACTGTGGAGCAGAAAAATACTTTCGAACAACAACACTATTCAGAGAATCAGAATTTGAAACATTTGGCGATTCACACAACAACCCTGTAGTATAGTAAAAATGTTAAATTTTACTGTAATAATTTTTTTTTTTACAGTTTCTATTAGATTTAAAACATGCATAGTAAAAATTTTAAAATTTTGATTGTGCATTTTACTAATAAAATAATTTACAATTTCTATTCCTATTCCTATTTACATTTAATTAAAATTCAGAAAACAAAAAACAAAAAAAATCCATTCTTCCGTTAAACCCTTGCTTCTTCTTGTTTATGTGACTTCACAATTAGGGCTTTCCATTTTATATTTATAGGGTTTTTATTACTATATATGTAGGCATATGACATCTAACCTGCATGACCACTTGCAGAGTCGGATCCCAATCCCTGTCGATTCTTGCACAATTTTTTTAAAAACAGATTTTGTTAATCGATGCACACTGTTTAAAATAGTGCACCGGTGCGCGATTTTAGTATAACGCACCGAGCGCGTATTGACAAAAAACATTGTTTGATAAAAAAAAAAAAAATTATTCATTTATGTTTATGTTAATCGGTGCTCCGGTATTAATATAACGCACTAGGTCTCCTATTGACAAAGAGCATCGTACAATGTTTCTACTGTATTGGCGATGCGTTTATAAGAACCTACCGCACCGTTTTTGGTGCTTAAGTTGCAAAATTTGCACTGGGCATTTAATTTAGATAGACACACCATTTTCTTGATTTTTTTTTAACCTAACGAGTATGTGATTTATTTATAAAATATATTAATGAATGGTATAGGTTTTATATTGATAAAGAAATTTTTGACAAGAGTTTAAGTAACAAAAATACTGATAGCACATACATAAAAGAAAAAAGGCAAGTTCTTTGTAAATTCTTTACAAAAATTATTATTTTTGAACTATATGTAAGTTTGAATAATATGTATTGTTTAGTGTGTATTATGTAGAGCCACAAAATGACGAAGCTCGATAAGATTATTTATGATCTAAGATCAGAAGAGCGTAAAATCTTGATGGAAAAATTGTAAAAGGATGAATTAGGTGAATAAAAAAATAATATCGATCCAATATGAGTTTATTTTTTGAATTTTTATTAATAATATACTTAAAAATATTAGGCAACATGTTTCAAACAATCTATTAATTCATATATGTTTAACGTTCTACAAGGAACAACAACGAAGAAAATGAATGTTTTTCTAAGAAAAGAAAAAAAATAGAATATGTAAATGAAAACGAATTTCTCCTTAGCTCATCTGGAGTGGTGCTAGAGGTTAACGAAAGGGGGGGGGGGGAGAATTTGAGGGATCTAGTGGAAAAAATGTATAGACATTCTTTCCACTTACAATACAAAAATCAATCCAATGATTCCAAGAACCAAATTTTATTTAAACTACAGGAAGAGTTTCCAGAGAATTGGTCAATGAGACATGTCAGACTTTTAATAGCAAAAACGTACACCAACAAAAAAGAAGGATTGAAAAAGTAATATACATTTAAATGTTTTTCTAGAATTATATGTATATATTACTACAAAGCAATCATTTATAAATATCACTTTTGTTATATTTAGTTTTCATATATCAATATAAAAATTAAATAGTTTATTGTCATGTTACTTTTTTAGGAAGATTATGAAAATTTCAAAGGATGAACGAGCTGATATGAGAAATATACTAATAGGAATGTCCAAAAAGGTGTACAAGGAGATGGTCAAAGAAATGGACATAATTGCATCTCATGAGGAGCCATCTCAACAACAACGCACTTCAAATGTAATATGTAATCATTGAATTTTTCGATTAGGTACAATAAATAAATAATTTAGCATTAAATATTATTTTTCAAGTATTTTATTGCAGAAAAGAAAAGAAAATGGAACCCATTCAACACATAAAACAAGACAATGACGGAGAAAAGGGTTGATATCTAAGTTTGTGAGTAATTGTTACTTCCTTATAACAACTTAACTAGATTTCATTTTTGTATATTTAAGTTGTTTTACAACAATCATCATTGAATGTCTTCAAACATGTGTTAACATACAAAGAAGAACCATCAAAAGAATTGATTGACATTGGGTTAAATATGGGTTGTTAGTATATGTTGGCATATCAGAAATTAATTGTGGAATTTGTAAGTATCTATATTGTTTTACTTAGCTCCGTATATAATTAATAGAACACAAAAATCTTTTAAATTAAATCTATAATTTTTTATGGGGTATAAAAATTGCAAGAAACAAAGTATGGAATTGCGCCAAAAAATTAATTGTTGAAAGAAGACATGAAATTTGGTTTTGAAATAATGTGTATAGTTCACAAGTCAATTCTTGCTATGGTACATTTCTTTTCGATCTACATTGATGTATATTTTTTTATATTTCAATTTTAATTATTCTCACCAATGTAGATACACTCATTACACTTTATTTTTATGTTTGTAGATGGAAATTGAAGAAGAAGAAAAAAATCAACAAAATGAACAAAACATTCCTCCAAATAACCCAAGTCATCGAAGTAGCTCAAGCAATGACAACAGTTCCAGCGAAGAATGATGATCAATATGTTTGGATATCAAAGCAAGGCATTGTATTTTTTGAAATATTTGTATGTTAAGTCAGACATTTGGTTTAATTAATGGACATAGTGTCCCAATTGAAAGACAAAGGGATACCAATAACTCTCTCATTTTGTATGACAAAGAGTGTCTTATTCACATATATATATATATATATATATATATATATATATATATATATATATATATATATATATATATTACATTTTAATTTATTCTATTACGTTCTCCATTGTCGCTATGAAATGTTACACCACTGATTAAATATATGGATGATTAAATATTATAATGAATAGATGCGAAATCTGATGATATGATATAAAAAATTCATCCAAACATCACATTCAAATGCACTAATAAAAATTTAATTGATACGAAAAATGTTATAAGATATGTGTTGACTGGGCCATCCCTCTGGACCCCAGAAGATACGGCGAACGGTAGCAACAGTTGTGCAAACTCCTCAGAGCAAGCAAGGTCGTTGTAGAAGCTTGGAGGTGAACTCGAAACAAGGGTGAACACTTGACCAGAGAGATGGAGTAGGAGGAAGGATGGAGCATTGGTGATGGCAGAAAAAACCCTAACCCTACAACAACCCTAGCTTGTCGGCGGACTCCATGCGCGATGGTTAATGCTCTTAGAATGGAATGGTTGTGGACTAGGGCAATGGTTATAGTTTTTCCAGTGTCGAGGTTTTCGGTGGATTCCTCTACACAACGTATTGGGCAATTTTTATGTATTATTACCCCCAAACCTGCTTTCCATCACAAAGCTCATCTCTCAATTACATAGGAGGTCAATTGCAACAGTCACGGATTTCCTACCATACCCTGGCAGTTGGGCACTTTGGATTTTTTCCTAATGGTTCTGACAACCCGATAGAGGGTTATTATTATTTCACTGGCCATCCCTCTAGACCCCAGTAGATACAGTGAACGGTAGCATGCAAACTCCTCGGAACAGGAAAGTTCACTGCAGAATATTGGATATAAACTCGAAACGGGGGTGAAAACTCGATCAGAGAGATGATTGAGGATGAGATGGACTACATATTCAACAATTTATACCCATCTCATATATGGATTGGGTTAACACCTTAGTGGATAGGTGGGACGTCTGAGGGTGAAGACCTAGCTAGGAAAGAGCATGTGGATATGGAGATTGGTGACTCATCTCATACTCCATTTTCATTAACAGAACCCCTCCTAGTAGCTGAGGTAGTTTACTTGGAACCCTACCCGGCAATGCTGGCCTCTCCATCATATTCCATCCCCTCGCTATCGGTTCTCATACTTTGGGAGCAACAAGCTCAAGTCACACCAGATGTTTTGGGATTGATAACTGCTGGATTGGGGTAAAATGATGGCAAAGTTGAGGGGTATTTTGGGTTCGAACACTTAGGCATCAACCATGGTGAGGATGAACTAACTCACACAACCAATTTAGGGGAAACCCCTTTTGTGGCGGTTTAGGGTTGTTTTGAGGGCATCACTCATTTGGTTTCGCCTCCAGAGGAAGTCAAAATTTCAGACTCAGATGACACACCAGAAGCTGAAGATCAATGTCAAGACAGGACCTCCCATAGGTCAGGGAAGAAAAAGCACAGATGCACAAAAATCCGAGAGCATAAGCGGGATTTGGTTTTCGGCGAAGGAATAGGTATGGAAAGATGGAGCAAACCTCACAAACTATATTGGTGGGGCATGTTTGAGGAAGGAACTGCTCCTTGGCTAGATTAAATATATGGATAGCATAAATTTGGGGAAATATACCAGAGAAACTTCTTGGGGTTCTCACGATGAACTGCGGGTGGTTCGCCCTAATATTTCCCCACTCGGAGATGGCTAATTGAGTGCTCACCAAATACTGGCACATTGAAATGACTGGTGTTTTTGAAGCAATGGAAGCCACTCTTCAACCCAAGCAAGGAGAATATGGGAGAAGGCCCTATTTGGGTCAGATTGTCAAGAATCCCTTTGCAAATTTGGACAGAGGAAGCGCTTTGCTTCATTGGTGAAGACTTAGGGATCTACTTGGACCATGATAGGTCCTACTTAGATACTGGTAACATCTCTGGGGCCTGGATTCTCATCCATCTAGACATGAGGGAAAGGTTGGTGGAGAGCTACAACCTACATTACCAAGACATCACGAGATACCAGATCCTGGACTATGAAGGTGTTCCATTTAGATGCTGATGGTGTCATGAAGTTGGACATCTGTACAAGGATTTTCTACTCATCATTGCAGCCAACACTGAACAAGAAAATATCTTGGTGCACATGGGGACCCAAAAAGTGGGAATTGGGGAAGAGGACACTTCTCAGGTGAGAACACCAGTGGAACCAGTGTTGTGGACTTCTCCATGTTTCTCCCCGACATATCAAGTGCCAATAGCTTCACAGGCCTGTAGTTCCCAACTCCATGAGGAGGAAACTACTCCGATCCCGGGTACTCCTCTTGCTATTTCTATTGCATTCAATTCAAAAGTGAATCGCATTTTATCTCCTATAAATTCTATCACAACTTCTAAAATAGATTTAATCAGATGAAATTTGGATCCCCTTATCTGTCCTGTTGCAACTGCCCCTCCCTCTGTCTCTAGGCCTAATCCTAAAACCCTAGTTGGCGAGACAATATCCCAATCCATCTCTGAATCTTCGGGATGATCATCTAGTCACCGTTACAATCTTAGATCTACCTCCAAGGCCTTAGCCCCCCAATCCTATGGACTCGGTCCTGATATCATTAATACTCAATCCAAGGAAGCTAGGGGTAGAACATTCTCCCTATCAAAGGTTATTATTAGCGCTGGTATGAAGGTGGACATTGGGACTTAAGCTTCAATTGATAGGGTTCTTAGAGAAAAGGAATCACAGGGCATTGGTGACCCATGATTTGTCTCTCATTCAATTGTAGGGGTTTGGCTAGTCCCGACAAAAAAATGGCTCTTAGAAGACTGCTAGCTCTCGAGAGAGTGGATGCACTTCTCCTTCAAGAAACATTGGGAGATGGAGACTATATTTTTCAATTGATATATTCTATACTCCTAGAATGGAACTTTCATACAATGGATGCTAGAGGGAGATCAAGTGGATGTGCAATGATTTTCAACACAAGGACTATCAAAGTGAGTAACTGGTGGGGCAGATAAAAGATATTAGGAGCAGAAATCACTATTATTGGACTTGACATGCCCTTTTTCATGATCAATGTTTATGACCCTTGTCACAACAGGGAGGAATTCTGGGACAAGTGGATGGCTAGTACCATTATGAAGGGAGAACGCATCATCATGGGAGGAGACCTAAAATTTTCCATTGGAATTGCTAAATTTCGAGGTTTGAATGTTGTACCAGACCCCTTGACAGCGTTCTTTGAGCACGCAATTGATGATGCAGATATGTTATATTTGGCTATGCCCAAAAAATTCCACACTTGGCAAAACAGGAGGACTAGGGAGGCTGCTTTGGCTAGAATACTGGACTATTTCCTGATCAAGGCTAACTTGGATGATAATTTTGACATAGCCGGACAATGGGTGGGGTCGGGAGGATCCTCAGACCACTCCCCCATATATCTAGAGATTTAGAAGGATAGCTACAAACCACGTTCCCCATTTAAATTCAATTCATGCTGGATGGAGGAGTCAAAGTTCCACCTTATTGTCAAAATAGCTTGCATTCACTGTGATCAGAGGCTTGATTTGGAGCTTGCTCGTGTACTCTTCAACAAATTTTCAATATTAAATACCCTAACCATAAGCTGCGCCAGAGGGACGAAAAAAAAGGACAAGGAGGCATTAAAGAAAATTGAATATGAATTATAAAACATGACATGCCTGGATGGTCTTGGATTCCTGCCCTATGAAGCCAAGGAACATCTCATACATTTGGAAATGGAAAAAGCCAAATTATTAAGGAAATAGGAGGAATAATAAAGACTCAAAAGTAGAACCATTTGGCTCAAAGCAGGAGATGACAACACAAATTTTTTCCAACAATGTGCAAAATGCAGAAGGAGTATTAATACTATTTGGGAGTTGAGGGATCAGGTTGGCAGGGTGGCAAAAAACCATGCTCAACTAGTGGATATGGGGATAAGGCATTTTTCCGATCTCTACAGGGATCCTAGATGCTAACATTTCTGAAATACTTTAGATAGCCAAATCCATGCACAAATTTGTGGATGATGATGACATTGAAAAACTAAATGCTCCAGTCTCCTTGGGGAAATTTGATGTGGTGTTACAGTGGTTCAAGAAGGACAAGAACCCCATCCAGGATGGATGGCCCATTGAATTATACCTCACTTTCTTTGAAGACATTGGGAAGGACATGCTCCAAGTCATCGAGGAAAGACGAACTTTTGGTCAAGTATATGACGGTTTCAATGCTACATTCATTGCCCTCATACCCAATACTGACAAGCCATCATTTTTCAATGACTATCACTCAATTTCGCTTTGCAACTGTATTTGCAAGATCATATATAAGATCATCGCCAACTACATCAAGCACATTCTATCTCGGCACATTTCCAAGGAAAAATTTTCCTTCCTAAACTAGAGACAAATTCATGAAGCAAATGGTACTGCTTAGGAAGTCCTGCACTTCATCAAGCTCAAAAGCCTTAAGAGCACCATTCTCAAGATTGACCTAGCTCAGGCCTTTTATTGTACCTAGTGGAGCTACTTACAACTAATTCTTCTTCATACTGGCTTCCCCCATTATTTCACTAATTGGATCATGGGATGTATTACTAATGCATCCTTCAGTATACTTATTAATGGAGATGCATCTAAATTATTTCATGCGGGTAGAGGGATCTGACAAGGCTTTCCACTCTCCCCTTTACTACTTTTATTAATTATGGAAGGACTGTCAAAATTTTGGTAAAAGCTAAGGCAAAAGGGAACATTAATGGTGTAAAATTATTTGAATTCATTCAACTGACCCATCTATTATTCGTGGATGATGTGCTCATTTTTCTTGATGGAACATGTCATGATAACACCAACTTCATGAAAATATTGGAAATCTTCTACAAAGCAACTGGTATGGATCCCAATCACAGAAAATATACTATCATTTTGGTAAAGTGTTCCGATCAAGAATGCAGGCATGCACTTGGCCTATTTCAATTTGGGCACAAGGAATTAGAGGAAGGAATCAAATACCTCAGATTTTATCTAAAGCCAAATGACTACTGTATCACCGATTGGAATTGTTTAATTGCCAAAGTGGAACGACGGGTTAACATTTGGTAGTAGAGATGGATTTCCAAATAAGGAAAATTAGTTCTTATAAAATCAGTCTTGGAAGCAATTCCTATTTATTGGATGCCTTTGGTATGGATCCCCAAAGGTGTGACAGCTAGAATTCAAAAAAATTGTAGAAGATTCCTTTGGAGGGGCAAGCATGATGGTAAGATATTTGCATGGATCGAATGAAATAAGATCACCAAGCCCAAAAGTTGGGGGGGCTGGGGGCTAAAATACCTCAATATTTTTGCCACAACATTGGAAGAAAAAATGGGGTGGCACTTAATTAGTGCCAATAGTATTTGGAAAGAGGTAACTTAATTCAAGTAAATTCCCCATGGACCACCCTTGATTGGATCAGAGGTCACATCTCACACACTCCTGAATCATCCATTATCTAGCGAGCCATCACCAGATCCATTCATATCATCAAGAAAGGCCTGGCTTGTAACATTGGCTCTGCGGAAAATGTTAAGATTGGGGTGGATGCATGGTTTGGCTGTGGTTGGGCATACCAATTACCCCTAGCCATTAGACAACATATATCGTTAGCTGGAATCCACACCATTTCCAAAATTGTAGACAATAACAACTCCTCTTGAATCTCTAAGGCATGGAAATCAGCTCAAGAACTTGACATTCCAGGCATCTGCCAGTTGACATGGAACAATTATCTCAGAGCACTTTGGACTACATACATCAGGATCATTGAGAGGGAGGATGAAATCCTATGGGCCTTATCCCCTAGGGGAAGATACACTCCAAAGGAGGGGTACATATCTTTGTGTGAACTACGGGAACCACAAAATAAATAGTGGCGGTGGAGATACCTCTGGAAATTAAAGGCTCCACCAAAAGCCAGAATTTTCATGTGGTGCATGTCTGCTCAACTTAGTGTTCCTAAATTGATGTCATAAATTGTCAACCAGGGCTAGTAAACTGTTGAAGTGAAGTGCACTATATGTGCCTAGGTATCTGCTTCCTACTTCGTTGTGTTTATTGTTTTTTCTGGTGTTTTTAGTTTTGTGTTTTTATGCTAAGAGGAAAAGGACTAAGTGTTTGACAAAGAGAAGTTATTGGTCACACTAAAATAGAGCAAAATCTATTCTAGACTATGTATGGCACCTAAGAAACAGAAAATGCTAATTCACAGATTACAAAACTTGACAAGAAAAATAACTCATAACATGAACTCAGTCCAATTCATTTCACTAGAAGTATGTTGGAACAAATTGAGAAAAGGATAAGTCTAATGCAATGAGGTTCTTCTAAGTAAACAACAACTTACAATTATCACAGAGAAAATCTCATCCATGGTTAGAAATTTGTTGGGACACATTTGGAAAATATTATCTGTAACATAGTAAGGAACCCTATTCTAAATTAACTTATGACACTTAAATTGATCCATTCTGCAACTCAAAATGTCACTTATTAAACCTAATTCAAAGATTAGAAATCTTTTGGAATAGTTTTGGAAAGAGGCAAGTTTGTAAAATTATGAGAAATTGCGGAACAGTTAAGACTTAAAAATGACATTACCAATTCTTGTTCCTATGATAATGATGTATTAGCAGAAATTAAGAACAAGAGCAGTTTGTAAATAATGAAGGCCTTTAAGTCTAATGTAACAGAACTAGAATACAACTAGCTAATAAAACTTAAAATACAGTAAACAGAACTGAACTAATATGCAATTAACCTCTGAAATACTACAGCTGAACTAAAATGCAATTAATCTCTGAAATACTATAGCTCTATCTCATCTAGTGTTAGTGATGTTTTGGAACAATTCATAAGAACAAGACTGGCTGTACCATTCGAGGTAAGTGAGCATAAAACATAAAGTTCAGAAAACTGCCTAAATTAGGAACGAAACAGAGCTACAATTACTTATCTAAACAATATGCATAGAGCTTCTTGGGCAGTTGGGGCCCTTTACCACTAGATTAGCACACAAATATCCTCAAGATTGCTTCAGATCATGTATTAAAGTTTCTCTTCTTTCATTAAAGGAAAATACTTCAAAAACAGAGTATTACGGTCTTGGACAATCTTAACAATAAAACATCAATCATGCTAACTGTCTCTCGGTTTCCCGAGTTATTCTTATAAGAGAAATACATAACTGCCCTGGAGAAGAAATAGGGATAAGTGTCTTTTTCAATTAAAATCAAATTAGAACTCTTGTGGAGGCCTCTTACTTTGCTGAAGACATCTGTAGAGTCCTTGTCCTGGTAGGAATCCACTTCTTAGTTTTGGTTTCCTCCACGTGCATAACCACCTGTAGATTTTTGCTCAGACTTCGTAGAGGGCAAGAAATGATGTAGGAGTGTTGTGGAATTCAACCATATGTGTTTTTCTCTTAGGTGACACCTGTAACCTGTGTGAACATGAAGATAGGTGCGGAATAGGCGACTAGCTACAGAATGGCTGCATTTTGTAGCTAAGTCTGATAAAAAATCACTATAACAACATAACCATAAAAGTATAGCAAGTCAGTCATTGTATGCATTCTTAAAGTAGCTTTAATCAATCCTATTGATCTTTTAAGCCTATAACTGATAAAGGACAAAGGAAATGAAGTGAAATTTGGTGAAAGAAAAGGACATCTTTGGGGCTCAACAGTGCATTCTCACAAATTGTGCACCTACTAAGGAGAACCTCAATAGGAGAGTTGTCCATGGACCTTCAAGATGTTTTCTCTGCAAATTACATGGCGAGGACATGGAACACCTCTTTCTCACTTGCCCAGCTAGAAAACATATCTTGCTTCTTACTTCAAATTCCCTAAGCACCACTCTGCAATGGCATGGAAGCTCTGTTTCAGAAGCCTGGTCTAACTATTGGAAATCGTCTCACTTCCCTAAAGAGCGAAACATACCCCTCCTAATTTCCTGGGGCATCTGGCTTGCACGCAACCACACGATATTCCAGGGTTCGGTGGTTTATTGGCCCAACATCAACAACACCATTGTGTCGATCTATCACTCTGTTGATCATATGGTTAACATTAGTCATTTTTAAAGATGACCTTGAGTAGCCAAG
Source organism: Pinus albicaulis (assembly GCA_034641835.2). Taxonomy (NCBI): domain Eukaryota; kingdom Viridiplantae; phylum Streptophyta; class Pinopsida; order Pinales; family Pinaceae; genus Pinus; species Pinus albicaulis. The sequence goes on along the minus strand of CM076571.1, from coordinate 287,571,034 downwards.
TACCGAATGTCATGACTCGTGGTGAAAATTTTGAATGATGGCTGGAGAGAAATGATGCTAAGCTAAGTCACGTGGCTGAATAACTAAGCACATGTCCAAACAGGGGGCTAAAATGTTTTTTAGCCTTCAAGGAATGAATTTCTTCTCAAAACTGATCATCCTTGAAGCCTCATTGTGCCTTCTTTCCTTTGATAAACCCTCACTACTATTCCCAATTTAAAAGCCTCTCTGTTGTGAAGAAGAATGCCCAAAAGGTCTCCTTTTCCCTTATTTCATTTCCCACTAAACCTCTGTTTTATTTCCTTTTACTCCTCTCCATTCCCATCGTTAACCCTCTAAATCATCTCCTTTCCCCTTTAAACCTTGCAAGCACCCCGTGTTTGGCTTGAAGTCCCTTTATTCCTTCTATCGAAACCCCTTTTAAGCCTTAAAAATCTCTCTCTTGGCTTAAAAAGATTCCATTTTCCATATAACTAGTTAATTCCCTTTTAGGCCAGCCCCCTTGACCACTTCCCCATATGCCCTGTGCCCGAGACCAAGCGCTAAAGGCCTGGGTGCTAATCGCAATCGGAACATTCGGAGGAGCACGCTTTCTGTGTTGCGCTTGATAAGTTCCAATGCGATGGCTTTGTTCCGTGAACTTCCGCTGCGATCCCGACCGTTCATCGGTTAAGATCCGAAAGCCAGCGCTTCTCTCCCATCGCGCCCATCGCCCCGATCCATTCACCCTCTGGTTGCCCGCCGACCATCGATCTACCACCCGATCCGACGGCTATCGCAAAATCGTGGCATCGCTAATCGCAAGTTTCAAAACACGCCACCCTTCGTATCCCCAATTGGCGATCACTGATTGACGACTCTCGATCCGATCTAAGCCATCCATCCATGCCAGATCAACGGTCCTCATTGCATCGCCTTGTTCGTTCATATTTATCCATTGGAGTTTCGGCCCCGCTCTGCTCCAATGCAATTAGATCACAACCGTTGATCTCTCGGGATCCGACAATTCATATCAAATTGCCCTCCGCCCATGCCGGGTCCCACCATCAAGCCATTTCATATGATTTTCATCGCACTCCCTATGCATTTCGATTCAAAGGCCCGAATTAGAACGTTTTATATTAAAACATTATATCGTTGCGCCCGACATTAAACCTAATGTTTTACATTAAAATTCGTTGCATATCAACCCTTTTCCACCGCTTCACTGCTTCTCTCCATCACTTCCCATTGCATACACGGCCTCTAAAGCTTTCCTCCGCCTCCCCTGGATTTTATAATGGTTTATTTTATTGTGCAGGGTTCACAGAGCAATTAATTCGCTCTAATTTCCATGATCACTACCACTGTGATCTGGAACGTAGAGAAGGCTTTTCTTCAGCGGCCAGTATTTTAGCAGCAAAGGTTTAAGGGGTTTAAGCCTATTATTGAATAATTAACGCTTAACCCCGCGATCAAAGGAAGAAGGCGTAGTTGGAAGACTGAGGCACACTAGCAAGTTAAATCAGTGCATTCATATCAGTAGAGCACTGTTTTCTCCATAAAGGACTTCCAACAACATTCTCCATGCCTCCTCGAGCCCAGGAATAGTTAAATGCACTGACATAAGTTTCTTAAAGACTGTCAGATCAGCAGTTAGGGAAGCATGGAGACCTGCGGACTTTCCATCCACGTCATTTATTCCAGAAGGCTAGCGCAGAGTTCCAAAATAGCCAAAAGGACTTCAAGAACACATCTGAGGTCAATATCGACCTGACAGATACTCCCAGGCCATACTATAGAGTACTTACAGCGATGCAGATTGCCATTAAGAAGAGTGGGCATGAATTATTTCTCCACTCTGTCTTAATGAGATCCATTTAATGAATATCATCTACTCCTATAAGAATCCCCAAGAATGGATTTTAAAAGGTTCCAGATTTTTAGAAAAATATGCTGTGAGAGAATTTTGTATTCATTTTGTTGAACTTTTATATGAATGCAAAGAGCCCGTCGGGTTTCAGTGATGAGGAGTTCCAGCTTTAACGAGGATTCTGGTCTTTGTGCTTCACAGTCTGTAACTCTCCCCTATATGTGATATTTTAATTGTTCATCTCGTTTTCATCCATTTCGCTTGTATCATGTCCTGGAATGTGAGCGGCTCACTAGTTTTTGGTATGAATTTATCCTAATTGATACTCATGCTAGAACTTTTCAAGCGCTTTAAATATGGCTCAGGCGTGATATACTGTTTCATTTTCCACTTCAACCATACTTTTGCTATATTAGCTTCTATGGGATGTTATTTTTAAAATGCTATTGTCATGTATGGATTCTTAATTTCGTAAGCCCATTACATGTCGATATTTGTTTATGGATATCATCCCGTTGATAGTTAGTATTATCTCAATCTTTCATACACAGTAAACACCTTCTGATTATTCATCTCTGTGAGGTATTTTAGAACCCAACCCTCTTTACAGTAAGCTGCCTTTGAATTTTCTGATGCATTTGTGTTAGAGTTTCACAACTTGCCTCTGTAGTATTGCTTTCCCTATGTCAAGTTTCTGAAAGTTTTGGTCCCATTCAAATTAACCTTCCAGTTTACAAGAGATAGCATGAGAGCCTTTTTCTGATAACTTCCCATATTATATCATATGCTCCTTGTTGTATAATATGTCCTAGGCACTGGTCTTTCACAACTCAAGGCTGTCTCTAGGGTTGACAACATATTTTTGGCGCCATTTCCGGGGAAGCGAAGTTGAGAAAATTTAAATCCCTGGGCCTCGACAAAACCTTATTCACTCTTCAAATAGGTGAGCATGGAGAGTTGAGAGTTGTAGATACCTCACCTTGGCGACTCCACATTCATTTATCAGATAAATTTACTTGTAGTCCTGGCTCCTCGTAAGCCACACCTGAGGTCAGATACATCTCAGCAAAAAACACCTTTTGTGACTGACCCAGAGAAGATCCTACATATAAGGAGTTGGAGGGAAAGACAATCATTCCATACTGAGATTCCTGAATTCTCTCTAGAAGACTTTCGGTCATCCTCCTCTCAAGTTTCCCAAGTGTAAGGTCCCGACTCCCCCGTGGGAGATATCGACTACTACTCAGATAGTCCACCTCGAGGAGGGGTTGAAATTAAAAGCAAAGCTGAGTCAAGGGATACCACATATTACACCTTTCACCCTACTCCTGAAGTAGAAGAGGTCAAAGAAGTCACCGAAGTATCTGCTATTAACAGCCCGTTGTTCCCGTCAACACCTCAAGCTGTTGTCCAATACATTCCTATTTTCATTCATACTTCACTTCCACCTCCTCCTCCTCCTTTTACACACCAAACCCCTGCACTACTTCCACCTCCCCCAATGGCCAATGTTCCTGGCTTCTTGTTGAATAAATATGCCCCCCTGGCATTACCTCAAGTGTTGAATGATATGCCACAGGACTATCTGAAGATCTTACCCCGATTCAATGGGGAAAATGAGATTGAAGCTCAAAAACATATTGAGGTCTTATGTTCTTTTGCAGAGAACTTTAATGTGGAACACCTAGATGTAGTCTTAAGACTGTTTGTGCAATCTCTTGATGGCGAAGCCATAAAATGGTTTAAGACATTAGGAGACCGTTCCATCACCACTTGGGAAGGAATGGAAGATATTTTTCTCAGAAAATGGGGGGAGAAGAAATACCATGGACATTGTCTTACTAAGTTTAACACACTCAAGAAAAGACATAAAGAAGGAGTGTTAGAGTTCACCAAGAGGTTTAATAAATTGTATTTGAGCCTTCCTACTGATATGAAACCTCATCAAACTGCTGCTAAAGTTGTTTTCATGGCAGCTTTTGACTCAGAGTTTGGTTTCTCTCTGAGATAAAGAAAGCCTACCACCTTGGATGATGCTCAAATAGATGCACTAGAGTTGGAGGTAAATTTCGCCTCCACTGGTAAATAAAAGTGAAAGTTAGACCAAGATGCTAGAAGGAAAGGTAAAGAGGAGGTGTCTACTTCTAGCCAAGACAGAGACTCAACTGATAACAGAATTGAAGAAATGAACAAAATGATTAAGAACCTTTCAAGTAAGCTGGTCAAACTTGAATTGGAGGCCAAGAATTCATCCTCCAAGAATTTCCAGAATGCTCCAAACAGGGGTTACAATCCTCAGTATAGGAAACCACCTCTACAAATACTGCAAAGGGAATGGAAAGAGCAACAAGATCAGGTACCACACCCGTTGTATTTGGAAGGCTAGGTAGATGGTCCTACTGAAGACACTACCTATGAACAAGAGGGTGCATATCTTGCTTTTTCGAATAGTGATGGAGTAGAATACCCCTTGCAAGGAAGTGATGGAACCGAGATCTCATTACAAGAAGAAGAGAAGGCTAGAGGCACAGAAGACCCGAAGATTGATGACTATTGTAAGAAATTCGTTTATTTCATGCAAGCACAGTTCAATAGAAGATATGATCTCAGATCTTCTAGGAAAAGGACTCATACTCAATATTAGGAAGAGGAGCCACCCCAGAAGGAAGCACCTGCTCAGAAGGAGTCAACAATGCAAAAGGTCACAGACAAAGGTAAGAGGCCTCTAAACAAACATTTGCAGTCTAATGATCAAATTCTTTCCTCTTCAAAAGTAATCATTCCCCCTAATACCAAGTCTGTGTCAAAAGAAACCAAACCCTTGGCCGAAAATAAAGAGTCAAAGGAGGTCGCAACAGAAAATTCCTCTCCTGCCTTTAGTCTGCAAAAGGAGCTTGAGAAGGTCAAAATCCCAGTTCCCTTGACTGAATTGTTGAAGCAGCCTAATTATCAGTCCTAGGTCACCTCTTTCATGCTCCCTCCAGAAGCAGCACACATCCCAGATAGTCTCAACCTTCAAGAAGAAAGACCCATGGTTGTGTTTGGCCCCCACATTGAGGTATTAGATGCTTCTACTCCTCCTTTTTATGTGTCCCTAGTGATTCATGACCTACTATTACATAACTGTATGTTAGATTCGGGAGCTTCCCATAATCTATTGCCTCTGTCAGTCATGGAACAACTAGAACTCCAAATCACCCGGCCATACAAGGATCTCTATTCATTTGATTTGAAAAGATTTAAGTGCCTAGGTATGATCAAGGATTTGGTGGTCAATTTGGCCCAGATCCTCGCAAAAAGTGTGGTGATGGACATTGTGGTGGCTGACATCCCAACTCGTTTCGGCATGTTGCTGTCAAGGTCCTAGGGGACAAAAATCGGTGGGTCAATCAAGTTGGAATTAACATATGCTACTATCCCAATTTTTGGTGGCCAGGAGAGGAGGTTGTACAGGGAAACCAGATTTTTCAAGATAGTTACTAAGGTTGGAAACTTGGTTAATTCACCAGTCTACAGTAAAGAAGGTGATTTCTCATGTTTAATGCTAGAGGAAGACCAATATTATGCTCAAGAACCATCATTCTGCCAGATCAAGACCGAGCAGTCTTTAGAGAGCCATGAAGCAGGAATCTGGACACTTCATTTTGACGGAGCAAATTCAAGAGAAGGTAATGGAGCCGGAGTATTATTGATTTCTCCTACAGGAAAATGGGTCCCATTGTCTTTCAAGCTAGAATATGAAGCCACTAATAATGTGGCTGAATATGAAGCACTTCTGTTAGGGTTATAGACAACCAAAAGCATGAATATACAAAGTTTAAAAGTTCTGGGAGATTCAGAGCTGGTGGTTAGACAAGTGAAGAATCAGTGTCAAACCAAACATCCTAGGCTGAGGGCTTATAGGAACGAAGTGTGGGACCTGGTGGAAATTTTTTTTTTGGCATTTAACATTCAATTTATGCCCAGAGAGTAGAACAGGATGGCTGATTCCCTTGCAGTGGCTGCTAGTACATTCCGTCCACCTCAGAACCCTCTCTTAAGATATGAAATTGAGGTGCGTTATTGGCCATCAATCCCAGATAACATCAAGCACTGGCAGGTGTTTGAGGATGAAGAGCAAGTGAAAATATTTATGGAAACAATCGGAGAATTCTCAAACATGGAGATAGATGTTTGTGAAGAAGAAGAGGCTGAAGACCTTTCAGAAAACAAATGGGAGGAAAAGGTGGCAGGTCATAAAGTGTTGCAATTGAAGGGAAACGTTATACCTAGAGGGCTGGTGCCTCTAGAAAGATTGTTTGATAAGAACGACGTCCTACTGCAGCCGAACAAAGTGGTAGAAGAAAATAAGGTAGAAGACCTAAATCTTGGTACTGACACTGACCCCAAAATTGTGAGGCTGTCCAAGAAAGTCCCAGGAGAATATAAAGAGCTCTACCAGAAATTATTTCACTCTAAAAATGATGTGTTTGCATGGTCTTATCAAGACCTAAAAACCTTTGATATCGGCATCATGCAACATAAAATCCCTCTGAAGGGAGATGCGAAGCCACACAAGCAGAAGCTTAGAAAAATTAATCCCCTGTTGCTTCCCTCCATTGAGAAAGAAATTAAGAAACTGTTGAAGGCCAAAATCATTGTGCCATTGAGATATTCTGAGTGGGTAGCAAACCTAGTTCCTGTCTGGAGAAAGAATGGAGAAATAAGGTTGTGTGTTGATTTTAGGAATCTGAATTGAGCATCTTTGAAGGATAATTACCCACTGCCCAAAATGGATCATATCCTACAGAAAGTGGTGGGAGCTTCTCGGATGTTGATGATGGATGGTTTCTCTAGTTACAATCAGGTGGCTGTACTTCCAGAAGATAAGAAAAAGACTGCTTTCACCACGCCATGGGGTACATTTATGTATGCCAGGATGCCTTTTGAGTTGATTAATGCAGGGGCCACTTTCCAAAGGGCCATGGACATTGCCTTTTTTGGGGAGAAAGATAAGTTTGTGGTGGTCTATCTTGATGATATCACTGTGTTTTCGAAGGATGATACAAAGCACATTGAACATTTGCATAGAAATTTTGAGAAATGCAGAAAGTATGGTCTCTCTCTCAATCCACAAAAGTCATTATTTGCATTGGAAGAGGGTAAGATTTTGGGACATATTGTAACCAAAGATGGGGTAAAAAATGATCCTAAGATAGTTGAAGTCATAAATGGAATTCCTCTTCCCATAAATAAAAAGGAGGTGCAGGTGTTCCTTGGGCGCATTAATTTTCTAAGAAGGTTTATCCCTAACTATGCAGAGATAGTTAGACATATAACATGCATGCTTAAGAAGAATAATGAGGTGAAATGGTCCCAAGAATCATGAGAGGCCTTTTCCAGAATAAAAAATTCCTTTACAGAAGCCCCTGTGCTAGCAAGACCAGACTATGCCAAACCTTTCATGATATTTTCATTTTCATCACCTCATACAGTGGCAAGATTTTTATTACAGAAAAATGAAGAAAGGTATGAGCAGCCCATCGCTTTCTTCAATCAGGTGCTCTGTGATTCTGAGCTGAAATATAACATATTAGAAAAGCAGGCATACACCCTGGTGAAGTCTCTTAAAGCATTTCGTATGTATGTCTTGCAGTCCCATATCACTGCGTTTGTGCCTACAACAGCTGTAAAAGATATTCTTATCCAAGGAGATAGCAAAGGGAAAAGAGGGAAATGGATTGCCAAAATACAAGAGTATGAGCTAGACATCTGTCCTACCAAACTGATCAAGGGACAAGGGCTAGCCAAAATCTTATTCGAATCAAACTGTCAGGCTTTGGGTATAAATCTGTCCATGATAGCAAATGAGGAGTCTGAGAAGAAAGAAGAGCAACAGGGAGTAGAGATAGCTACTCAGAAGACACATATGAAGTACCTCATCAAGCCGTGGTACAAAGAGATAGTGGAATATCTTCTAACACTCAGCTGCCCTCCTAGCTGTGATAAAGCTAAATACAGAACACTAAGGTTGAAATCATAGAAGTACATAGTTTCCAATGGTCGGCTATATTGGCGAGATCCTTCAGGTATTCTGCTCCTATGTCTCACAGAGGATGAGGTAGAAAATATAATGGCTGAATTTCATGATGGCATCTATGGAGGTCATTACAGCTGGAGGGCCACTGCTCACAAAATCTTGAAGGCTGGTTTCTATTGGCCCAAACTCTTTGGAGACGTGTTTGCCCAGGTCAGAGCTTGTGAGAAATGCCAGAAATTTTCTGAAATACAAAAGTTGGCACCTCTGCCCATGATCCCTGTTCACATGGATGAACCATTCCAAAAATGGGGAATTGACTTTATCGGTGAAACACATCCTCCGTCAAGTGGTTAGCACAAGTGGATATTAACTGCTACCGATTATTTCACAAAGTGGGTGGAGGCTAAACCTACGAGGAATGCAACAGATGCTGTGGTAATGAAATTCATGGAAGAAAATATCATATCAAGATTTGGCTGCCCTTCCAAGATAGTGACTGACAATGCACAGGCCTTTAAGTCTGCAAAGTTTTTCATCTTTTGCCAGTAGTATAACATTGTGTTGGGTCACTCTATAGCCTATTACCCACAAGGAAATGGCCTGGCAGAGTCTTCAAATAAAACCCTGGTGAGGGCACTGAAGAAGGCTATCAACGAAAATCAGAAAAATTGGGATTCCCAGTTGAGATTCGCTTTGTGGGCCAACAGGATTACCAGCAAGAGAGCAACCGAGAAGTCCCTGTATGAACTAGTATATGGGAGGGCAGCAATATTCCCTGTACAGTTAGCCTTACCAATAGCCCGATTCATGCAAGAAATTCAAGAAGAACCCGATGATGTGACCAGGAGAATCAATCAGCTGGTGGAGTTAGAAGAAACACGAAACCCGGTAAGTCAGAGGCTAATTGAATATCAAGAGAAGATGAAGGACCTTTTTGATTAGCATGCTAAGGACAGGAAGTTGCAGGTTGGGGATTTAGTGCTTAGATGGGATATTCAAAGAGCTGAAAAGGGGAAACATGGTAAATTCGACCCACTCTGGTTTGACCCTTTTAAAGTTGTGGAACAAGGGGGAAATAACACTTTCAGGTTGGAAAATTTATAGGGAGACTTGCTCGATGCCCCTATAAACGGTCAGTTCCTCAAACCTTACTTCCAGTTCTGATTCAGGTTGAGAGAGCCTGATGTATTATACTGTACATTAGTTTTCTATTTTCATCTTTGTTTGAATGAGGTGTATGTGTCATGATGAAGCATGAAGAGAAAAATAAAAAGTGCTGAAGAGTGGTGCCCACACAGAATATTAACAGGTGGTCTGCGAAGTTCTCGACATGCCCAAGGATGAAAGTGTCGTCCCTAGGTGGAGCCAATGTTGATCATATGGTTAACATTAGTCATTTTTAAAGATAACCTTGAGTAGCCAAGTACTGAATGTCATGACTCGTGGTGAAAAGTTTGAATGATGGCTGGAGAGAAACGATGCTAAGCTAAGTCACGTGGATGAATAACTAAGCACATGTCCAAACAGGGGGCTAAAATTTTTTTGAGCCTTCAAGGAATGAATTTATTCTCAAAACCCATCATCCTTGAAGCCTCATTGTGCCTCCTATCCTTTGATAAACCCTCACTACTATTCCCAGTTTAAAAGCCTCTCTGTTGTGAAGAAGAATGCCCAAAAGCTCTCCTTTTCCCTTATTTCATTTCCCACTAAACCTCTGTTTTCTTCCCTTTTACTCCTCTCCATTCCCCTCGTTAACCCTCTAAATCATCTCCTTTCCCCTTTAAACCTTGCAAGCACCTTGTGTTTGGCTTGAAGTCCCTTTATTCCTTCTATCGAAACCCCTTTTAAGCCTTAAAAAGCTCTCTCTTGGCTTAAAAAGCTTCCATTTACCATATAACTGGTTAAGCCCCTTTTAGGCTAGCCCCCTTGACCACTTCCCCATATTCCCTGTGTCCGATACCAAGCACTAAAGGCCTGGGCGCTAATCGCAATCAGAACATTCGGAGGAGCGTGTTTTCTGTGTTGCGCTTGATAAGTTCCGATGCGATGGCTTTGTTCTGTGAACTTCCGCTACGATCCCAACCATTGATCAGTTAAGATCCGACGGCCAGTGCTTCTCTCCCATTGCACCCATCACCTCGATCCATTCACCCTTCGGTTGCCCGCCGACCGTCGATCTACCACCCGATACGACGGCTATCGCAAAATCGGGGCATCGCCAATCACAAGTTTCAAAATGTGCCAACCTCTGTATCCTCGATTGGTGATCGCTGATTGACGACTCCCGATCCGATCTAAGCCGTCCATCCATGCTAGATCAACGATCCTTATTGCATCACCTTGTTCATTCATATTTCTCCATCGGAGTTTCGGCCCCGCTTTGCTCTGATGCAATTAGATCACAACTGTTGATCTCTCGGGATCCGACGGTTCATATCAAATCGCCCTTTGCCCATGTTGGGTCCCACCATCAAGCCATTTCATATGATTTTCATCGCACTCCCTATGCATTTCAATTCAAAGGCCTGAATTATAACGTTTTATATTAAAACATTATATCGTTGTGCCCAACATTAAACCTAATGTTTTACATTAAAATTCGTTGCATATCGATCCTTTTCCACCGCTTCACTACTTCTCTCCATCACTTCCCATTGCATCCATGGTATCTAAAGCTTTCCTCTGCCTCCCCTGGATTTTATAATGGTTTATTTTATTGTGCAGGGTTCACAGAGCAATTAATTCGCTCTGATTTCCATGATCACTGCCACTGTGATCTGGAACGCAGAGAAGCCTTTTCTTCAGCGGCCAATATTTCAGCAACGAAGGTTTAAGGGGTTTATGCCTGTTATTGAATAATTAACGCTTAACCCTGCGTTCAAAGGAAGAAGGCGCAGTTGGAAGACTGAGGCACACTAGAAAGTTACATCATTGCATTCATATCAGCAGAGCACTGTTTTCTCCAGAAAGGACTTCCTACAACATTCTCCATGCCTCCTCAAGCCTAGGAATAGTTAATTGCACTGACGGAAGTTTCTTAAAGACTGTCAGATCAACAGTTAGGGAAGCATGGATACCTGCAGACTTTCCATCCACGTCATTTATTCCAGAAGGCTAGCACAAAGTTCCAAAACAGCCAGAAGGACTTCAAGAACACATCTGAGGTCAATATCGACCTGACAAAGACTCCCAGGCCATACTATAGAGTACTTATAGCGATGCAGATTGCCATTAAGCAGAGTGGGCATCAATTATTTCTCCACTCTGTCTTAATGAGATCCATTTAATGAATATCATCTACTCCTGTTATTCTCCTCTCCTATAAGAATCCCCAAGAACGGATTGTAAAAGGTTCCAGATTTTCAGAAAAATATGTTGTGAGAGAATTTTGTATGCATTTTGTTGAACTTTTATATGAATGCAAAGAGCCCGTCAGGTTTCAGTGATAAGGAGTTCCATCTTTAACGAGGATTTCGGTCTTTGTGCTTCACAGTCTGTAACTCTCCCCTATATGTGATAGTTTAATTGTTCATCTCGTTTTCATCCATTTCTCTTGTATCATGTTCTGGAATGCGAGCGGCTCACTGGTTTTTGGTATGAATTTATCCTAATTGATACTCATGCTAGAACCTGTCAAGCGCTTTAAATATGGCTCAGGCGTGATATACTGTTTCATTTTCCACTTCAACCATACTTCTGCTATATTAGCTTCTATGGGATGTTATTTTTAAAATGCTATTGTCATGTATGGATTCTTAATTTCGTAAGCCCATTACATGTCGATATTTGTTTCTGGATATCATCCCGTTGACAGTTAGTATTATCTAAATCTTTCATACGCAGTAAAAACCTTCTGATTATTCATCTCTGTGAGGTATTTTAGAACCCAACCCTCTTTACAGTAAGCTGCCTTTGAATTTTCTCATGCATTTGTATTATATTTTCACACCTTGCCTCTGCAGTATTTCTTTCCCTCTGTCAAGTTTCTAAAAGTTTTGGTCCCATTCAAATTAACCTTCCTGTTTACAAGAGATAACATGAGAGCCTTTTTCTGGTAACTTCCCATATTATATCATATGCTTCTTGCTGTATAAGATGTCCTAGGCACTGGTCTTTCACAACTCAAGGTTGTCTCTAGGGTTGACAACACACTCCATCCCAAGCGATGAACCAACATCACAGGGCAGAAATATCACTCCTAAATTTATTGATAATTCCCTTCCATGGGCATACTTTGACGAGGCATCAAACATGCAGGGATGTGGCGGGGCTGCTATCCTTCATATATTTGATACAAACTATTATAAAATTAAGATGGGACTAGGCCCTAGGAAAAACAAGTATGCTGAGCTCAACAGCATCAGACTCCTCCTCACCTTCACCCAAGAGAAAAGTTGCAACAGGATTCAGATATTTTGGGATTCAAAAGTCATTATTAACTGGTTTGACAATGCATCACAATGTCATGTTCATACTCTTAGATCATTGTTGGATGAATTTATGGCACTTAAAACTCTTTTTTATTTCATTAATGTTACTCACATTTACAGGCAGAGGAACCAAGTGGTTGATCAATTATCCAAAGAAGCATCACAATTAGAGTGGGGTCACTAGATCATTTTTGAACAAGATGGACAACATGAATATAAGTACTATCATAGACCCTTCATAGAGAATATGGAGTGTCAGGGGGCAGTCTAGCCAGACTGCTATTTTTTGGAGAATTTTGACATGGATATGCCCAGACTTATATGTTCATATTTGTGATTATGTAGATATTTTTGTTATTATAGCACAACACTATTTTTACAAGTTACATATGTAAAAATGGACTATATGACTCTTAAGAGTTGTTTTTTATCTATGCATAGATGATTATGCTAATGGTACAACACGTAATTTTATTCTATATATGAAAATTACGAATTTTTTCGATGGAAAAAATATATGTGTCAATTTTTGATGAATAATGAATTTTAAAAAATCACAATAATTGCACTGTCACAAATCGATGTTTATAAAAAATAGAAAATGAACATCAGTGCGTGTGTATGATACTGTGCACCTGTGTGTGTGTACGATACTGCATACCGGTGCACCTCTACAACCCATGAGCATCACAACAAATACCAATACCAATTAGAATGTGCGGTGTGTTTTTACACCTTAACGGACATCGGTGCATGCACCTTCTATCGGTCCAGTGCATATTTGTTGGTGACACGCACTGGGACGTTGCTAAACGCCCCAAAGCTTCCGAAATTTTTTTTTCCATCTCGATGCTTCGTATGTTTACAATACCGGTGCGTACAGGTTAAAACACACCGGTGCGTTCAAACATGAAGCACGCATCGATAAGAAATACATCCGTAAAAACCTTCGGCCACCTAGTTTTTTTTAGTCGTGTTGAAGTTACGTTAGAAGCTCCGTCAAAACCTCCATTACCAAAAATGGATGTTGTAGAAAATGTTTTTTTGACAATTTTGGCCAATTTTATAACACTAAAAACCTCCTTTATAACCTCCACTAGACTGTCTTTTCCTTGTAGTGTCAATAGATGAAGATGATTTTCACATTGGTAGTGACAAGGCTAGTGATGAATATGGTGTTCATTTTTCTAGTGGATTCATAGCCCCTACTACTGTTGATGATATAGAAATTTTTGATGTAACAAGTAGGCCACGAGAACATCAAGAATAAAACTTATGTTCCCATTTTAGTTTTCTTTTTTCATGAACAATTTTCTAAAGTTTTTGAGCTACTTTATAACATCATAGATTAATGAACACTCCATTTTCATTAATGAACTGGCAGAAAAGAATCTTTATTTAATGAAATGTTGCATTATCTTTTAGTAATTTTTTTTTCTTTTTTTCTCTGCATCTGTGGATTCTGTAGATTGTATCTTGATTCTTGGATTTTTTTATCACTTAGATTGAACCTCAAGGCTGAGAGAGGCAATCCCAAGGTAACCTCAAACCAAAATTTGGACTTGGTATCTAGCCCTACCAAATCGGAGAGGGATCTCTTGACAGAATCACAACCAAGAGGGCTGGATGAAATAGATTTTAGGCTAGCTAAGGAATACAAGGGGTTTTGATTTTGATTTTAGGGTTGGGTTCAATGAACAGGGATTAGTTCAAGGGGATATATAAGAGCCAAGAGGATGAAATTGTAGTCTGTTTGATGGGGAAAGGTAGGTAAAATTTTTAACATTCAAAGAGGATTAAATGAGATGGAAATACTGGTGAGGATATAGAGAAAGCATCTTAAATGTACTTTCTCTAAACTTAAGAAAATGAACACATTATACTGAATTTCCCAAAACAGAGCATAACTAAATATGAATTCTGTCTTTAAAACTTGAAATCAAGTACATTATAGACGTGAAATGGTTTATGAATTAACAACACATTCTAAAAAATAAATAACAGAGAGGAAAATATGTTTAAAACTCATACCACAGGGATCCAAAGAAAATAGTTGCAATTTTCCATTAATGTCCAAGCCATAATGATACTTGATCAATACAATCTCTTCAACTGATGCCAACCATTAAAAAGACTGAAAAGGTACACCTTATAGAGTTCAAAACCACTTCCTCTCATCCTCAGGGGTCGAATCCATGAGGTGAGGGAGTTGTTACACCAAAAGCTGAACTAATTGCTAAAGACTAGGATGAGGAAAGTGACTCATTCCTATCTTTTAGAATAGATACATTTGACTTCAAAATAATGATTTACCTAATGTATCTACCTTAGGTAAAAATAAAATATGATATTTACAATGGTAAATTTTTCATTTACCTAAGTAGAAAGTAAAACAAAGGTGAAACTTCAAAATTTGATGAAATTGGTAAAACTGTAAATTTCCTAGTAAACGCGCAGCGCCATGACAGAAAATTTGACTTGGTTTGTAAGCCACTTTTGGAGATCTTTCCCATGTTAAAATCAACTCCATGATAGCTCATGGGAAAGGTCTCTGAGTCTAGTTTCCATATATGCTTTCACTTTCCAAAATGGTGTCCATATGACCTATCAAAAAGTTGTTCTCCCAAGACTGGTAAACACACAGCGCCAAGGTGAAAAAGAGGGGAAAAACATGATTGTTTGATGGTTTTTGGCCTCTTTGAGGGACCAATTCTGCTCCAAATCACCTGAAACTTTTTGAGGTTAATGTAATCATCATTAGTAACATGATGATGCTGACCATTTTCCATTTGGATGGCCCAAAAAAGAGCGCAGCGCCAGTGGCGCTGCACATTTAGCCAATTTTCTACATGATAAACTGTCCCAAAGATCAAAATTTGCACAAAAGTGCCACATGTGCCAAAATTGTGAATTTGCTTGCTGATTTAGAGATTAGAGACATGATGAGACACCTCAACAAGTATTTCTAATTTCTCTTTCTCCTTTGACTCGGTCAAATCCCGAATCTTTGCATGGGCACGTTTGAGCTTGGCCCTTGGAATCATGTTTCTCATGGCATAGCGTTTCGCCATCTTCCTCTGAATATCAGTGTCTTTATTTTCCTTCTGTAACAGGTCCTCCAGATGAAAATTGGCTCTCTCAAGCCAAGATTCTCTATCTACGTCAATCTCTATGGCAAGCAGCTCATTTGGAGTAACATGTTTTGCTAATTCTGCCTCTTTCTGCCTTTCTCGGGCTAAAGCCCTCTTTAGTCTAATGGTCCTCGGTCTCTGTCTAGGAAGCGGATCTTCCTCATCATGACTGTCATCACATCTGCCCAAGGTTTCATCCAGTAAGGCCTTAGCCTTTCTGACCTCTCTCTGAGCTCTGATTTCCCTGACCTCACTGATGGTTTGTTTTGTCTTTAGTTGTTGATTCTCTAGCTTAAGAAAGTCAATCAAATTCCTTGCTCTACCAAGATTAGCTTGAAGCTCACTAATCTTGGCCTCCTTTCCTTTGATCAATGCATTGGTTATTCTAACCTCATCCTCACCATCAAGGTCATTCAATTGAAACCCCTGCTCAGTTTCATGTTTGTCCTCTTGCTCAACAATGATAGCCTCTGTAACCTTTTACTTGTACTTGTCTACCTATTTCTCTGATGAAGAAGGCATGGCCCCTTTCACACCATGTGAATCAAACACATGCTTGTGGCCTCCCTGATATGTCAAGGGAAATGTCTCAATATCAATCATTTTAGTGCCAAATGCCCCAATGTCCCTTTCACTGCTTGATGCTCCGGTATCATGATGTGATGGTGAAGGGTTGTAGAAATGTGATAAGGAAGGATCAACATGAGGTTAATGGATGTGATTGGGTGGTGATGTATGAGCAGCGGGATGTGATGGAGAAGTGGATACGGGAAGATGAGATGATGAAGGAATATTTTTCTCATGATGAATAAGTGGGGTAGTGAAAACCTCATTTGCAATGAATGTATCCCATGGAATGTTCTTCTGTTGGAGCTAATGCATGACCACCATTTTTATGAGTGAATGATGAAATAGGCTCTGCATTTTCTGATTGTAGTCCCTCTTTTGCACAATGTAAGCCATATTGTCAATGCGAAGGAAAAGATAATAAGGCAAATGTAGCATTATAACTATAGTGAAATGCATGAGGAGATGGATATGGTATGAGTAGAGTCAATAAAACCTCCCCTCACAAGTGAAATATTTCATTATTATCCTCATCATGAGAACATACCGGTCAAGGAGATGAGAAAAAGGGAAAATGGACTTCTTGTGATCCTTGTACCTAGGTTTGAGGTACGGTTCATAATAGCTCATGTCAAATTTTGCTTTGCTAAACCACCTCTCTCCCACACTAGGGATCCCCATAGGAGCTGCAATAGCATTAGTGGACATCTCAAAAATAACCCCGACAATATTGACCTTCTTGTCATGTAGATTGATGATGAATAATCTTGTTAACTCCGAGTGATTTTGGACTTGCTGCACTCTCTCATAAAAGTCAAAACAGTCCACATATTTAAAGCAAGAGACAGTGAGAGGAGAGGACATAAGTTCCCTTATAGTTATGGGTTCAAACCTTTTTATTTTCCCTCCCTTTTGGTCATTTCTTTTTGGCATTTGTTCCTCATCAACAATGCCAATATCTTCTTCTTATGACATCTCTAAACTCTGATTTGTGAAACCTTAGGGTGCAAGTGAAATGAATGAGGGGAAGGGGATGAGATGAATAGCTTTAAAGGTGAAGGGAATGAGTGTAGGAAATGAGTGAAAGGAAAAAATAAATAAATAAAAACCCTAAATTAATGAAATTACTCTGTTTATGACTGAAATTTCTTTTAGGAGGATGAAACAAGTGTATAAATAGTGATCACAAGCTTGTAATTATGGTTTCCATTTCAATTCATTTAAGAATCACCAAATAGCGTAGAAATAGGGTTTATGATATGTACTTACTTCTTAAAAGTTCTTGGAGGACTTTTGTAAAAATTTGAAGAAATTTTGAAGTGATTTGGTTTGCTAGATCACTCAACAACCTTTCCTGTCTAGGTGCGCAGCGCCACTGGTGAGTGCGCAATGCTTTTAAAAACACACAGCGCCAGTCTACAGGCATGCAACACCTTCAAAAAATATGTTGGAAACTTCTAGAAATGGCGCAGCGCCAAGGTACAGGTGCGCAACGCCAGTGCAAACGCACAACGCCAAGTGCAGAACGTGCAGCGCCAAGAAACTTAGCACAATTTCACTCAAAAACTCATAAATTTCTTCTTTGTTGAATGCTTCTTACACTTTGAAAGGAAACAATGACTTTTTTGAAATGTTTGATGGAATTTTATAGTCAAGTGGAATTTGATTTAATTTTGAAATACCCACTTTTCTAATGTTTTGAAGACTTTTTCCTGTCACTGATACTCTTTGAAACTTTTTGCATTGCAGGTTGCTGAAGTCATGGAATTGGCTTCTCTTTTACTGACTGAGGCTTGACATGTTCACTTTGATAGCTTGGGATTAAATTATTACATATAGTAGCATAAAATTACATTTGAAAAAATAAAATAAATTACATAAGTGACTTTTCTATCAAAATGGAATTTTGATAAAAAGTCTTCAAAATTGAAAACAAAACCTTTGAAGTATAATGAAAACGTCATGATGATCATAATCAATCCCTCTCATATAAGTTTTGACCCCATTGGAATGAAAACGTGACCTGGAAAAATGCAAAACCCTAATGACCTAATGAAACTGCTTTTTGACCTAATTTTGAATGAAATTTTGATTTAAAGACTTTCAAGTGAAACAGAGAATTTTCATAAGTGTTCTTATGCTCAAGGAGACATGAGAATGAGTCAACAATATGAATCTTGGAGGGAGAGTGAATTTTATTGACTAGGACAACCACCAGCGGAATAATTTTAAGTCATGACCTAATGGAAAGATGAAAAATTTATTTAGTACGAGACACCTAAGATGCACATGAAAATGTGTTTTGATCCCTAGTGGAATTTTAAAAATACTGACACTAACTGATTCTCTGATATCTAACCTATTAATGCTAATTTGGTCGAGCCTAGAATTTCCAGAAGATAAACGTTCTTGATTTGTTTATGAATATGTCGAATTATTTTTGTGGGTGTTTTAATTGTATCTCTAGATCTACAACTAATTTTTTTCTTGTATTTTCATGTTTGTTATGTAATACACGACATAGATATGTATGCTTTTATAAAGCTTAAATCTCTCCTAAAATTTATGCTAAAGTGAGACCCAGTAAAAGAAAGCCAATTTGAAGTCCTATGTCGAATCCAACGTTACGAACCCACTAATTGCCAACATAGCATTATGGAGAAAGTATAAAATGCCCTGGAATACTTATTAAATGTGTTCTTTTAAGTTATACCCACTGCCTTGAGCATATCCTTGGTGTCCTCACAAGGAAAATACGAAGCTATTTATCACAATCCTTGATGTTCATATTTTAAAGTTGTGTTATATGTTTCTAAAGGAACATGCTAATATCAATTTACATTATTGATCTGAATTTGAATGTTAGTTTTTCTATGCTAATTTCATCTTCAGAATTATAAATAATTTGTTGACCTTTTGCTTCATGTGCATAGGTTTCTTGAGGTGTTTGTGACTGTTAAACAGGTAAATGTATTGAGTTTCATGTTAAATTCATGAGCATTTTAACTTCAAAACATAATACTGAACAGAAACAATAAAATTTATATCAAACCATCAAAATGATCCATTAACACATTGTTTTGATGAAGGAGTTCACCCCTCCTCGGCTACATCTCCTTGGTCTAGCTTCCATGGCTTAGGCCTCTGTATTATCTCAAAATGGAAAAAAAAATTGTTTATAATCATCTACTGCTCCTGAAACCTGTTTCAATGTGTTCAGAATGTCCAAATAATCTAGAATAGACTCTTCTTTCTCCCAATTTGGTCGAATTTTGCAAAATTTATGGCCTCCTCAATTATGGCCTAGGAAACCCCACTAAAACTGGAGAAATTCTAGTTAGAGCCGCTAAATTTGGAGTTGGCGCCAAATTTGGGGGCTCTGCCATTTTCTACGCCATATAAAGTGGATTTTAGTTAATTTAAGTAAGATTTTAATTATGGATTCAGTTTAATGCTAATCGTGCTCTTAACCGAATCCCATTTAAAAATAGAATTAACACAAATTAAATATGTTTATGGGTTATTAAACCTGCATGAAAATTTAATCTCCATGCTTAACATAATCTCCACCATGATCTTCCGACTTAGGTTCTGTGGTGAGGGGGTTGGCCCCCTACTTACCCCCACCATAAAAAAAAAAATATATATAAATATATGTCACGACATATAAGATTAAGTTGTAAAGTTGTGGTCCATTTGTATGGAGGGTGCGTCGTGTGGGGGAGGTCGCGGGGTCGAGCCCCGACCTCCGCCCAGCCTGTCCATAAAAGTTTTTCTACCCAAAATAACATATCAACCGACCTTCGTAATATTATTAATAAGGAGTTTTTACCTTTGTCCACCATATATGAAATTCGCCCAGACCCTGGTCCACCAAAGGGGGCACGTGGCACCCCCTGTCTGCACCAAGTGTCCGCCTTTGGTTGGACTATCCAAACCTTATAATATAAAAAAAATGCACTTCCATATGATAATTTTGACCATTAAAATATGAAATTTGACCTTAGGAGATAATAAAAAAAATTCCACCTTAACCCAACTCTCCAGCAAATCCTGCAGTGAAACTTATCACAGTGCGATTGGGCGAAAATGAAGGAATATTCCAAGAATATCCTTTTCTTTACTGACTAGGCCGCCATGTCAGCATTATGTCCTTTCTATAGTTTTTTTAGTTGTTTAGGAAAACAAACAACATGCTCTATCTTCCTCATCTGGAGTCAGTTTTCAATGAAACGAATTGCTTTGGATTCCTGGCGACGAGCTCTTAGTTTTCGTTCAGTTTACAATCAATGTTGAACACTTCCATTTTTTAGCTTTAACACTGAGCACCTGATCATTCTGACCCCACTACAAGCCTTTTGGACCCCAAAATCTCTTTGATTACTGATCATGTGGATTAGGGTATAGTTCCCTCACCCTTCAGTCTCAATCCACTGAAATTTTCCCATTTTCATCAACTTGAGATTTTCAAAAAACTAAGATTTTTCCTTAACTCTTAAGATCCTCTCTTGCTGTTGTAGACACTGTCATGCTGCATTTTCCCTGAATTTGCAGAGCAGCAAGTTGTCCTTGCAGAAAAAAACTTATTCCCACCTCGGTCATCAATCAAAGGAAACTTAAAAACTGTCTCACCTCGCACACTGCCGTCATGGTGATTCTTAGTTTTTCTTGCTTTGTACTTGCGTCATCTTTTGACCAAGTATTTTCGCCATTTCCATGTACCCTTTGGAAACAAAAAACAAACACTTGCAGAACCTATGCCTTCTTTGTCAAATTTCTGTGGTGCTTTCTCTTTGACCTTTGCACTCTCTTGCACTAGCATCTTGTTTCCAACACTGTTCAACACTGATGTTGACTGCTACAAATATTTCACATATTTTTCACCTCCTTTCAAAGGAAACCTGTTAGAGTCCTGAAACATCTCACTAAAATCATAAGAAACTTAAATTAAATCAACTTGTTCATTCCATTCATCTTTGTTAAAGGTCTCATTCAAAACATTTCTATGCTTGATCATTAACAAAGTCAAATTTTGACTTGCATTCACTATTCTCTTCATTTCTCGTGCATGTATAAGACACAAACTTGTCTTCTTATTATGTGCTCTAACTATGTACTCAATTCCATCTTTAAAAAAGTGATACTTATTCTCATGGCGATGAAATACTGCTTTCCTATCATAAAGATAAGGACTTCTCAAAATAATACTTGAAATATCAAGCAGCACGACATCAAGTTCAACTTCATCAAGAAAGTTTGAATTGATGGCAAAACTTAGTATGCACTTCCTTGTTACCTGCAAGTTTGCATTCTTGCATATCCACCCTAAATGATAAGGTCTTGGATGTATAATAGTTTCAAGGTTTAGCTCCTTAACTAAGTCTTCATAAATCAAATTAGCTTGAGACCCAATATCAAACAGTGTGTCTATCTTTATATGTTTAGAAACAACTCTAATATGAAAGAGTTCAATTCTTGTATCTTCATCTTGAGTTACATTGGAGCAACTTCAAGAACTAGTTATTTCTATGTTCTTACCTTTCAAATCCATTTATGTAATCTTTTTTTCATCTCCTGAATCTGAACCTAAGTCATGTTCAATGATAGCAACCATTTTCCCCTTTTATTTGGCTTTCGGTTTGTTTGGCTTCAACTCTAGATAAAGTTGCTAACAATGGTCTTCATCATGGCCATTCTTAGAACAATGTTTACATGTGATATTCTATTTCTCTCTTTTGATAGAGCTATTTCTCTTTCTTCTTCCATTAAACTTACCCATTCCTTTACCCTCATACTCAAGGAAACTATCACTTTTCTCATCTACACTGTGTTTCCCTCTTGCTTCTAAATGTGTGTCTTTAACAAAAACCTCATCTATATTTGTGGGATTGAACATGAGAATAGTGTGCCTAAGGTAATTGTGCAAACCCCCAATATACTTTAACAAAGTTTCTTGAGAATACAAATTAATACCCAAAATAAGAGCTCTTATCCTAAA
This sequence comes from Pinus albicaulis, assembly GCA_034641835.2. Lineage (NCBI taxonomy): Eukaryota > Viridiplantae > Streptophyta > Pinopsida > Pinales > Pinaceae > Pinus > Pinus albicaulis. The sequence goes on along the minus strand of CM076571.1, from coordinate 287,549,037 downwards.
TTCATGAGTATAATCTTGCACACTTTTCCCTTCCAATTGTAAAATTATGCGATTCCATAATGGATTTTTATATGTAAGATAGAGGATAAAATTTCCTTTTAATGGAAGCAATAAAACTTGACCAAGACATTGATATCTTATCGTAGTTTTTAATCTCTTCTTGAGTCCTTGCTTCCCACCATACAAGTTTTGATCCCTCCATCCTCAAGGAAGCCAATTGAATCTTTATGTCATCATATTGAAGGTTCTGAATTCTGTAATAAACCTCCAATTGACGAATCCAATTTTACAACTTCTCTGCATTTACCCCGCCATTATACATTGGAAGCTCAAATTTTACATCACGTTTGAGTAAGGGAGTTTTTCCTTTTGTAGATTATGAGTGAGTATGGGTGGTTTTGGTTGTGGAAGTGGGAGATGATGATGATGGTGATGATGAGAATGATGATGAAGATGGTGGAGATGGAGGAGGATTTCCTCCACTTCCCTTTGAATCCCTCTCTTCATCCTTTTTGTCCCTCCCTTCAAAGAGGATCCTAACCCTCTCAGTCAATTCATAGAAAACCTTCTTGTATGCTTCCTCTTCTGAAAGACCTCAGTCTCTCCTAAACCTGACATGATAGTTATGGATTCAAGCTCAACTTCTAGTGCAACTTGTACCTCCTCAATCTCAGCTAGAGACAAAACTTGAGGTGCTTCAAGTGTAACTGTGAGTGAAACTTTGGGTGGAGATGGTGCCCTTGTGGCTCTCCTTCTTCTGGTCCTAACCTCAGAACTAGCAACCAATAGTTTCTCTTCTCCTCTCTGCAACTTTGACCTTGTAAGCATCACAAATTTTGCAACCATTAAAATCCTACTTGCACAAACTCAAGAAAATCAAGAAAATAACCTTTCAACCTTTGCTCTGATACCACCTTGATCAAAATTTGAATGTTAGTTTTGCTGTGCTAATTTCATCTTCAGAATTATAAATAATTTGTTGATCTTTTGCTTCATGTGCGTAGGTTTCTTGAGGTGTTTGTGAGTGTTATACAGGTAAATGTATTGAGTTTCATGTTAAATTCATGAGAATTTTAACTTAAAAACGTAATATTTAATAACACCAATAAACTATACAACAAACCATCAAAATGATCCATTAACAGAGTGTTTTGATGAAGGATTTCACCCCTCTTGGGCTACATCTCCTTGGTCCAGCTTCCATGACCTGGGCATCTGTATTAGCTCAAAATGGAAAAATGTGCTATTTACAATCATTTACTGCTCCTAAAACATGTTTCAATGTGTCTAGAATGTCCAAATCATCCAGAATATACTCTTATTTCTCCCAATTTGGTCGAATTTTGCAAAAGTTATGGCCTCCTCAATTATGGCCTAGGAAACCCCACTAAAAGTGGAGAAACTCTAGTTAGGGCTGCTAAATTTGGAGTTGGCACCAAATTTTGGGGCTCCGCCATATTAAACTGGATTTAATTAATTTAAGAAAGAGTTTAATTAATTTAAGAAAGAGTTTAATTAAGGATAAGCTCGGTTTAGCACTAGTCGTGCTCTTAACCAAATCCCATTTAAAAATAGGATTAGCACAAATTAAAAATGTTTATGGGTTATTAAAACCTCCATGAAACTTTAATCTTTGCGAAATGAATCTCTACCACGGTCTTCCGCCTTAGGTTCTGTGGTGAGGGGGCTTGCCCCCTCCTTACCCCCTCTAGATGAACAACATTAATATAAATATATGTCGCGACATATAAGGTTAAGTTGTAAAGCTGTGGTCTATTTGTATGGAGGGCGTGTTGTGTGGGGGAGGTCGCGGGGTTGAGCCCCGACCTCTGCCCAGCCTATGCATAAAATGTTTTCCATCTGAAATAACATATCAGCCAACCTTTATAATATTATTGATAATTCAGAGTTTGGACCTTTGTCCACCATATATGAAATTCACCCAGACCTTGGTCCACCAGAGGGGGCACATGGCGGCCCCTGTCTGCACCACGTGTCTGCCTCTGGTTAGACTATCCCAACCTTATAATATAAAAAAAAATGCACCTCCATATAATAATTTCGACCATTAAAATATGGAATTCAACCTTATGAGATAATAAAAAAATTCCACCTTAACCCAACTTTCCAACAAATCTTGTTAGTGACACTTGTCACAATGTGATTGGGCGAAAATGATGGAATATTCCAAGAATATCCTTTTCTTTGCTGACTAGGCTGCCATGTCAACATTCTGTCCTTTCTACAATTTTTTTAGTTGTTTAGGAAAACAAACAACAGGCTCTATCTTCCTCATCCAGAGTTGGTTTTTAATGAAACAAATTGCGTCAGATTCCTGGTGACGAGCTCTTTGATGTCATTCAGTTTCCAATCGATTGTAAACACTTCCATTTTTTACCTTTAACACTGAGCACCTGATCAATTATGTATTGCAAATAGTCACAATACAACACCTTATGCAGTCATTTAGGCCAATATTATCCTGCCACTTTTCCAATTTCAACAAATTATCTAAAAATTATAGCAAATGTGCATTCATTTCATTGCATAGAGCATTTTTCAAAGGAATATTGACATCACAGATATGCAAGAATGGATTGAAAATAACCTATACTAGTATATTTCCATCTTAACCATGGATCTAGCAAGAGTCGAGAGGGATCAAATTCCTTAAGGTGAAAAAATCTTTTAAAGTGAAAATTTTGACTTAAAAAATTTGCACATGATAGATTTGATCCATCAGAAAGCCTGATAGATCTGTAATATATATATATATATAGAGCACGTGTAAGTTTTCATTGTCTAAATTACATTTTTTTAATGTATAAAATGGATTCAATGTCTTCAAAATTTACTTGGGAACTTGGATTGTGTACACTACACAACTTGCAATTCAAACACATCTTTACTTGATTTCAAACAAAATTGACCAAAAAATATACTTAAAAAATGGCCACATTGAAACTACTTAAAATATTTTAGCCATAAAAATATATTTTTTTCAATTGTTGTATATAATGTGATATAGTTTTTTTTTTTCAATCATATATAATATATACACATTTAAATATTTTTCTTTAAATATTTTATTTAGGGACTAATATTATTCACATTAAAATTATGTTTATATTATTTTTAAATACACTTCAATATCAATTAACCCTTCATATTAAAATATTTTATTTATAAGTCACATTGAATTTTTTATTATTAATAATATTTTTTAAATGCTACATATTAATTTGATGAATACTAAAATAATTTTTCATTTAATTTATCTTTATATACATCTCATGAAATTGAGATTGAAATGAGTTAGTTAACATCCATATTTAAAATTAACATTAATTGAATCAGGTAGTGAAATATTTTAAAAAAATTTATTTAGAAAGTATAAGGATTAAACTTTCTAGTACTCAAAACTAAAAATAAAAGTTTTTTATTTTTTTATTTTTACTTTTAGTTACTTTATTTCTCTATAAAGTTAGTATAAGATTATGATATTTCATATGTACATGGAAATATTTTATTTATGATTAAGAATGAGAGTAAAACTTGTATATTCATTTTTGTTGTTTTTTTACTATAGACAACATTTATTTATTTATTTAAAGAATATATATTCTTTTAAAAGGACACATGTCAACTCGAGGTTGGGCAAAAAGGTAATTACACCTCTCTCATATTGGATTGTAGAATGAGCCTCTTGGCTTAACGAGGAGGATAAATGGGGTAGTCTCATAGATTGCATACTAGCATATGGCATACAACCTACAGGTTTGACGGTAACTCACTATTTCGACCTTTGACAATGGACTTTGAAAGGTTGTCCACTTCTACATGTAATGAATTTTGTTTTAATTTTTTTGTGAATTGCTAACTTGAGATCTTGAAGTCAAGACATTTTACTAAATTTCTTTGCTAGATACCTTAGAGATGTAAATTTGTAACTATTGTTGTACGTACAACCTGTAGGCTGTAACAATTTTGTATATATGTCAATGTGTTTTTCATATGTACCTTTGACAATGGACGTTCATTTCTTGAAGTTAAGACTTTACTAAATGTCTTTTCTAGATTGAATAGAGATGACAGATGTATCATGCAATTGTTGTTGTATAGGACAACCTATAGGCTATGATTTTGTAATAGTTGTGTATATATGTGTTTTTCATCATGCTATATGTGTTTAAAGTCTAAAATTATATATATATATATATATATATATATATATATATATATATATATATATATATATATATATCCAAATTTCTAGTATGTAGAATTGTATGCCTAACTTTATCACCAAAATTGTGTGTATTGAACTTTTATTCAAATTTCAAAGTCTTCGAACTCAAACACAAACACGAACGTGGTGACTTAGGTCTAATGGATGTAAATCTTGCATGTTATCTTGTAAGTGTACTTTATTGTTTAATATCTATTTTTTGAATGTCTAATGTATGGAATTATTGATTCTTGGCTATGCTAAATTATGCCCTAATTTATTGAAGATCAATTTTGAATTTCTATCTAGATGAATGTTGCATTGATTACTCATATAACATGTAATGAATTTTCCTAGTGGTGAACTCCTAGTAGCTCTCCTATAAAACTCCATTTCTCCATTGTGTGGGTAAATGCTAGAAATTTGATTGCTAGAGCATCAAATTTCAGCCTCCTTAGGAATAAATTTGGCTAATCTTTATCATCCTAGACTCCATATTCCCAAGGGAAAATGTACTAATCCAACTTTTTGGAGATCATTCTTAATTTTCTCCATATTTTCTCTCTCTCAAATTCGGCCCTTTTAAGGTTAAGTTAGGAAACTAGGGCTTGGTGTGAATCCCAAGGCAAGAGGAATTTTGGTGGTTGGAGAGCCTAAACACCAAGTGGATATTATTTTCCATTAAATGCATCATTTTGGTAGGCATCCAATTCAATTTCATCCATAAATTTAATTTCCCTAGTTGTTTTCTTAAGACCACTATGCTCTCTTTCTCTGAATATAAAATGTCCCTGAGCACAAAGAAGTATGGCTTTTGGCCTATGGGATAATATAGTGAACAAATCCTCTCTATGTGCTTGATCTCTTATCCCTCTTGGCTATTTTTTTCTCAGCTATGGAACAAATGCACTTGAATTATTAGAACCCATTTTCCTCCTAGTGGTCTTATTCTAACACAACCCAATAGCCTAATAGTGGTTAGGTTTTACTACCTCAAATCTTAGCTAGAGTCACAATATATACTCTTCTACAACCTTATTCACCATGATCACGTGGCTAGCCCCTTTTTCATGAATAATGGGGGCTAATGTGACATCCTCTTGAATTATGGTGGTGAAAATAGGAGGGTCAACTTTTGAGTCGCATAAATTTCACATACATACGCTGACTGAAGCAATGCTCACATTGTTGGAAAGTTATTTGTGCTTATAATAGGAAAACAAGTTTATAGGATAAATTTTATACCCCAAAAATGTTGTTTGATGCATCAAAACACTCTTGGAAGGTTTCAGACCGTGTTTTGTCAAACTAGGTATCACGGGTAAAAATGAGCTCGTGGGGCTAATTCATCCACTTATTCCACTCTAAAATCATAGAGATAGCTTAAAAACAATATAATGATCCAATATAGATCATACCTCCCCATTTTTGGAGGATTTTGGTACCTGAAAGCTTCTACTAAATGAAGTGAGGAAATGTTTCCTCTGCCTTCTCTCAGGTGTACCATTTATCTTTTTTTTGGAAGTTTTCCTTTCAACCCAATCCACCAAAGGTCATGCTGCCCCTATACATGTTTTGAAAAATTGTATCTTCTATCAACTTTTCATGAGCATCTGGTGTGAAATACTCCACAGAAGGTGAGACATGTTACTCTCCTTGATCTAGCATGGAAGGCTCATAAAGTTTCAGATTCTCTACATTCACAATGGAGTAAATGCGCATATATTGTGGTAAAATGAATCGATAGGAATTATCACCAACCTTTTCTAGTATCTCAAAGGGTACATACCAAAAAGCCTTGATTTTCTTACCAATCCCTTGTATCCTCTCCTTGTTCAATTATAGCCATACTCTATCTCCCACCTTGAACGATTTCTCATTTCTATGCTAATCATTCCTGGCCTTATATTTCTCCTGTGACTTTTGCAATGCCTCTTGTATCTGTATATGGATATTTCTGATCTTCTCTATAAAATTTTTAGCCCTCAAGGTATGTCTAATAAGATCTTCCCTCCCTCCTCCTTTCTACCCATATGCAATGTCCAAAGGTGATGGTGACAAATATCCCAAGCAAGTTTCAAATGGGACTTTCCTGTAGAAGTGTGGATTTCTCTGTTGTATTAATGTTTTATATATACCACATTTTCATCCCGAGTCTTCAAATTGTTTTGGTTGTATCCCCTCAAAAATTGCACCAAAGTCATGATGACTACTTTTGTCTGCCCATCTGTCTTTGGATGGAATGTTGTAGAGCTCTTCAACTTTGTGTCCATCTTCTCCCACAACGTAGTCCATAACGCACTGAGAAATATTGTGTCCCTATCTGAAATGATGCTCCTTGTTATCCCAAAGTGGACCCAAACCTTTCCAAAGAAAAATTATGCTGCTTCTTTCCCATTGATTGTATTTTTACAGGGCATCATAATAGACATCTTGTTGAACCTGTCAACTACCATGAACAAGTAGTCATGTACCTTCCTGGATGTTGGTAAATATCCCACAAATTCCATGGAATTGTTATCCCAAGGACGATTCCCGTTGTTAGGCTTGCTAGTAAAACAAAGCACACATCCTCTTATGAACCTAGCTACCTATTCCTACATCTTGGGCCAATACACATACCTCTGCAAGTTTTCCATCGTCTTCCCTTCACTAAAGTGCCATGCAACCTTGGAGGTATGAGCATACCTAATCAACTGCAATCGCTCACCTTTAGGAACACATAGCTTATCCTGCCTATAGATTAACATGTCCTAAATATGGTAGCCAACAATGTTATCTCCATCGTGCACATTACTTTGATTCTACAACTACTGAAACACCTCCCTGAATTCCTCATCCTTTGAATATGTCTCTCTATATGCATCATGGGTGAATGGTGAATGTCTCCATGTGCATAAGATCCCCCAAATTTGTGATATTTTATGTGGGTGTCCCTGAGAGCATGTTGGCCAACTTGTTTGTGTTACCCTTCTTATACTTGATCACCAAATGAAACTATTGTAGAAACCCCATCCACTTGTAATACTTGGTATCTTGTAGCTTACTCTAGGCCTACAGGTACTATAGTGGCTGGTGATATGTGTGGATTATTGTCTCCTTTCTCATTAGATATTGCTTCCACTTCTTCATAGCTTGCACCAAGGCATATAAATCTGTGTCTTAAGTGTGATAGTTAATAAATTCCCCATGAAATACTTTAGAATGGTAGAATACAAGCCTTCCTCCTTGCATCAAGACTTCTCCCATAACATACTCGCATCTGTCTCCACTTTAAAGGGTTGTTGCAAGTTTGGTAATGCCAGAACTGGTGCTTGACTAATATTATTATTTAGCTCCTTAAAGGACCTCTGTTGACCCTTTCCCCACTCGAAATTATTTCCACTTATTTTTATGGAGTGGAGTGGCAATGTTATTGTTGAAAACGAGGCTATGAATTTCCTAAGGTATTGTGCTTCCCTAATGAAACTCATGACCTCAGAAACATTAGTAGGCATCGACCATTTAATTATGGCCTCCATCTTGGAAAGATCTCTCTTTAGCTCTCCTCCACCTATCACTTATCCCAGATACACCAAATACTGTTGTGCAAACTCACACATCTTGATATTTACTACCAATTTGTGTTTCTTTAATGTCTCCAGCACCTGTGTCAAATGGGATATGTGCTCCTTCTATCTAGCATTGTATACCAGTATATAATACAAATAGACAATAAAAAATTAATTTATAAAAGGGCGCAATACATCATTCACTAATCTCATAAATGTAGTTGGTGCATTACATAGGCCAAATGGCATGACTAACCACTCATATAAACCTTTCCTGGTTTTGAAGGTGGCCTTCATGGTATCTCCTTCTCGCACTCGAACCTAGTGATATCTAGACTTTAATTATAACTTGGTAAAGTATTTTTCTTATTGCAACTGATCCATCATATCATCCATCCTAGGCAATGGTACCTATTCTTGAGTGTGATTTTGTTCAACTCCCTCTAATCTATACACATCCACCAAGTCCCATCATTCTTTGACACAATGATGATGGGTGACATGTACTCAGACGAATGACATCATGTTCCAGTAGCTGATGCAAATGCTTCTTCACCTCACTTACTTCTATAAGAGATTGTTTGTACAACCCAATGCTTGGGAATAGGGAGTCCAAAAATAGCTGGATCTCATGCTCCACTGCCCTCTTAGGTGGTAACACTGCAGGCACTTAGAACACATCCCTATTGACATGTAGATGTTAGTATGAATCCTTTGTCGATGTGTACGAAAAAAGACCACTTTAGCTACGCATAACTAATAGCCCTAACATCAAAAGTGGCTGCCAATATCTTCAGATTTGCAGTTAGTTGATCAAGACAAGAGCTGCAAAAAACCAGATCTATGCATAGAAAGACATTAAGTAGTAAAAAGAAGGGTTTGCTTCATATATCCAATAGACAAGACAAGAACAATTTTTGAAAGAATTTTTGTATTAAGGGCACCTGGGAGGAAAACAAGAAGATGTTTCCAATTCTCCTCAATGGGATGGGTTCTTGGAAGTCCTCAGCACTTCAAATCTAGCATTTCTCTCTCCTGTTGGTGTAGAAAACCCAGACAAAGATAGAACTCAAAGGGAGCTCACACAACAAATAATGGAAAATATGACAATGACAATGGCTCAAAGTCAGACCAAGAGTTTAGATCCAGAGTGATCTAATAGGCAACAAAAGGTCAAGAATGGTAGGAAAAACCCTCCTATTTATAACAAAATATTGGGTCATTCTAGATCTTGGTGCACGATTAAAATAATGTTAACCAAATCTAGATCCACCTTTTATGGAATATTTTATTATATTTGTTGGAGGGAAAAAGTATTTGACTGGGTCAAATCCCTTTATTTGTCAAAAATAAATAAATAAATGATTTATTTATCTTTGTAAGGAAGCGGTTAGAAGATAATCAAATAAATAATGATTTATTTAATTATTTGTGGGTGATTTGGTCATATTTAACAAGGAATATTATCTAAATAAGATTTAAATAATTATTTCTAGAAAATAATAAGATAAATAAAGGTTTATCTAATTAATTTCTTTGTTTTGGGTTAAACATGACTAGGAATAATAATTAAATTATGGTTTAATTAATTATTCCATGAGGAAAATCAAACAAATATAGGTTTGTTTAATATTTCCTTTTGGGGTTTCCTGTTTAGACCGTAAAAAACCTAATAAATGTGGTTTATTAAGTTATTTTACATAGTGAGAGCAATTTTACTTAGGGTAAAATTGGTCTTACATGGTGTACTTGGGTCCATCTAATGATAGTAGGTTAGATTACCAAAAAATGGTGTAACAGTAGAAACTATTTCATTTTTGTTTATGTTTCTTAGTACATCCCTCTAGGGATGCCTTGCCTCTTACTAAATCTTCTACAGACTTATTTTCTCTGAAAACTAATAAAATATACTTCTTGTTGGAACTGATCAATTGTTTGGCTTGGTCGAAACTTACCAATGAAAATTTTGACTTGCCTTTGTGCGCATTGATTGTGAATGATTTTCCATCCTTGACGAGACGGTACTGGTTGGTTCTCCACATGAATATTGCAACTTGAATTTACAAGTAGGGACTCCCAAGCACAACTCTGCATACATCAAGGGGAAGCACATCTAGTTTTACTTCATCATTAAAATCAACACTTACAGAAAATCTAATTTTTCGTTGTTTTTTTACCTCCAGATTTGCATACTTATTTACCCATCCTAGTAGATATGGGCTTGGATTATCATGAACCTCCAATCCTAGTTTCCTGACCAACTCTTCTACGATGAGATTCGCCTATGATCCTAATTCAAACAAAGCATCAATATTTGTCTTCTTGACATGTATCTTTATATGGAAGAGTTTGGTCATATCTTTCTCTTCATGTTGTTTAAGTCTACTCATATTCACCTCTTTCTCCACTGACATAAAAAAAATATTCTCATCCTCTCCCGAGCTGCTTTCAACTTGGTTAGTCGAATTAGTGGCCATGAGATTCTTCTTATTGTCTTTCTTTTTGTTCTTCGTGTTATAGCACTTCTCCTCTGTATGGTTGTCAATGTTGCAATGTTTGCTGCGATATTTGCATTGATATGTCATGATTTCCATATTTTTATATTTTCCCCCATCCCGCTTCTTCTCCCCCTCCTTAGAAGTACCCTATTTCCCCTTTTTCTTCAATCCACTTGATTGTGCTTTCTTCAGGTACTATTCTTGTACACAATCCTCGTCCACCAACCTAGGCTTGAACATCATCACTTACTCCCACATATGGCAGTGTAGACCCCCCCAGATACTTGAGGAGTACATTTGGGTTCCTTGGGGAGATACCCATTATTATGGACATATTCTGAACTCTATGGTGTACTCCTACACACTTTTTCTTGTCTTTTTCCTGGAGTAGTTCCACCAGATCCATTGATCCTCTATGTACACAATAGGGTAAAACTATGAATTAATGAAGGTTTTAAAGTCCTCCCACTTATTCATTATAGGCTATCTCTCTAACCTCAAGGTATCCATGTGGCTTTCCCACCAAGTCAGGGCATGGTCCTCTAAATTTAGTCACACAAATTAAATCTTTTATTCTTTCTCAATGTGACAGGCACTGAAATACACTTCCAATTGTTGCACCAATGATTTAGCTTTAGAGCGTTGATCTCTCCTTGGTATGACTTGATATCGACCTTCACTTCCATTTTCAATAGGGACTATGATTGAATCACGACACTCGAACTGGGTTGATTTTTTTCAAGTTCTTTCTTCAGCCAATTCTCCATTTCTTCCTGATATTCTGATCTCCCCTCTGATATGTCCTTTGTATTATAATACCCATCTTCTACAAATATCCCAAGCTTATTGCTCAGGACCGCCATGAAGATATCTACGTTGCGATTTGTATCTGAGACTTGTTGTTCCAACTATAAAAACCTCTCCTATACAGGATCATGAGGGTAATTCATATATTTATCGACCATTATTATGGTTTTATGATTTTTGGCCCAACCAATCTAGATCCCTTTCATATGTCCATAATATACCGAAAGAAACTTGCTCTGATACCAATATGATCTGTAAACTGTCGTGGATATTGAACTTGACAGTTCATCACAATACATCTAATAAAATTATATTTAAAATACGAAATTCCACACTATTACAGTTTGATTTCTCTTTATATTTATAGATATGTAGATTATTGTTAATAGTGTATTCATGTGAAGTAAAATTATGTATAAAATAAAGAACAATGAAATAAAAGTGTGAAAATTTGGAGACCCGAATCCTTTTGCAACTATTAATATTATTTATTCTAATTGTTAATTTTGTTTAACAATTTTTCTATTGTTTCCTATGAAAAATATCAAAATAAATACACTAGAACCTACACAAATAATCTGTAGAATAAATGCTAGCACATTTGAAAATTCGGAGACGCAAATGATCCTATTGCAGCAATTGATATTATTTTTTCTGATTGTTAATTCTATTTAACAATTTATCTATTGTTTCCTATAACAAATATTGAAATAAATACTATGTAACCTACAAAAATAAACTGTGGCAGAAATAAACGCTGGAAGAAATACATACACATAATATAACACAATTATTTTTGGACGAAAGTCCTCAGAAAACCCCAACTTGAGAAAATAGGTGCAGTAGTAAGGGTTTTATTTTATTATATAGGAGTGGAATATGAGTACATCTATGGATTCCCAAATGGCAGTCAAAATACCAAGAAAATTTGGGCAAAATACTGAAGGGAAATTACCCTTCTCCCACAAGCAATTTATTGCATGACTTTTCCTACCAAAATTTGGCGTCCTAGAGCTATGTGTCAGCTTCTGCATTGTTATGCGTAGATCGATGGAAAACTTGCCTCGGACTGGGCTCTAATGAATTCATTTTTCCTTTCGATGCTGAGAAAATAATCTCTTCGACCCTCTAGGACTTCTTCCCGACCTCTGGAACTGAGAACAATTTTTCCTTCCTCAAGATCGATCTATCTGGCTAAAGAAATTGCATTATCCCTCAACACTGCCTCTCTAGGATAACTCGTCCCTCTTGTTGTTGCCTCTCTGGATCTAGAAAATATTTCCTCTAGGTCACGGTCTGTTCCCCTCACTGACTACTTCAATCTCTGGCTCTCTCCAACAACCGACTACTACTACTCTGGAAATCGAGTTGCTGAAGTGATTTATTCAAGCCCCATCGACTTCTTCTTATAATCCTCTGTTGAGACTTCAATGACCAATATTAGATCTTAATCGATGGCTAGGATTAACTTGAAGTCACTCCGAGTGAGTATCTAGAACATTCACACCTTGACTTAATTAATTTCGATTAATTAGTCATATCCCCTAATTTTATACTTAGGACATTTTGAAAAACTTACTAATAATATAATTAAGTCATTTCTAGGAAGAATTTCCAAAAACAATTTCTGTTTTTGGAGATCTCATGTATTTTGGCCTCTCCACAGAATTTCAAGGATAAAACACATCTGATGCTAGAAAAACTAACACTCCCTCTTAACGAGGAATGTGATCTAGTACTGATGCACCCCCGATAGAAATACTTTGTCTCTGCACCATCTCCTGTGACGCTATGTATGTCTGGTTGTTGCTTCCCACCAAATACTGCGCAACTCTGATATGCATTGCATTTGTGCTACTTCTGGCCCTATTGAACTGCTGCCAACACTACATCTACACTGCAACTCCCTCTCATCTGATGTTGCTGCAATTGAAACATATGCAACTAAGAAGTATTTGAAATATTGAACCAAATGTGTCCAGTATGATGCATTTATCACTCGAGTACTGACTTCTATTAGCCTTTGCACTGTCCACTGAATACTTTGCATTGTTGCTGACTTTGCACTGTGCCAACTGCACTGATGCCAACTCTGCACTGTGATACCCAGTATCTGACTGCTACTAGTCTGCAATTGTCACTATGGAATTTGACTGCACCAACTACCACTGGTACATCTTGCTACTAAATACTATGGGCCCCCGTAGCCAAGTACTGATTCAAGAGGTGGACCTCCTCAAGAATCCTACCCATTTGTAGCACTCTGGAGCTACAAAACCAAGTCGCTCCACCTCACTCCTTGAGGGATGTCTCCAAACTTAGCGAAGTCTTCCTCCAACTTGGAGGACAACCTATCAGTATTTGCAGAAACTTCTTGTTGGTTTTGCTTCTCCTCCTTATCTGTCTTCCTGAGATGACACTAGATATTGTAGTGGTTGCTTGCCACACCTAAAGCACTTCACCTTTGAGAAGTCCTTATTCTTCTTTCACTTCTCGCCCTGTCCCTGACTAAGACCCTTTGATTTTAGGATCACATTCTCCTCCTCCTTCACCTGCTTCGATCCATTGTTGTTGCTGTCACTGATGGATATCTTTAGCAAGCCTTGTCTCAACTCCTCCTACTGCAAATCAACCCACAGCCTATCCCACCTTGGAAATGTGTCTTCGCCCAAGATATTTTGTAAAAATACCTGCAACTACTCAGAGACACTGTTGAGTGCCAGTCGTACTATATTTGTGGGTTGATGCATTTCCCCAAAAGTTGCAAGATAGTCCTGGATCTCCTGAATCCTGGTGAGGAAGGGGTTTATGCGTTACCCTTTCTGCATCTTGACGCATCTCAGCTTCTCCTCCAAGTACATATTTTGTTGCTCATAAGTGCCCTAGTATAGCGTGCAAATTGTATCCCACATCTCTTTGCTCGTTCCCTTGGTCACTATGTGTGATAAAAAGTGATCCCAAACACCATCAAGGATCAACCTCTTCGCCCTCGCCATCTACTTTTGGTACTCCTTTAGTTGATCTGCATATGTGGGAATTGCTACCACATTATCGATATAAGCCTTGAGATCAAACTCATATAAAAGGAAGGAGATCCTTGCCTTACAGATAACATAGTTGGAAGCTCCATCCAACCTATCCTGATATCGAAGCCCAGCTATGGCCATATCAATAATAAATGTCAAAAATCTCCTCCTCCCTTCTTCTCAATTGTTTCTCATCTATTCGCACTCCCTTATAGAATGAGAAACTCTGCTGACAATGACTGTTGATCTGGAAGGTAAATCAAACTTCTTGAGCCTAGAAGTTCCCTGAGAAAATTTTTCTCTCAGTGTGTTCTCTTCTTTCACCTTATGCTATTTTTTCTCTAGCAACTATTGCAAAACTACTATGTCCAGCTAGAGATATGCCCTGCCAAAAAAAAATTGGTTGCTCCTTCTTCCTCTAGAATTCCTCGATCTAGAGAAATCAAAATTTTCTATCACTCTCTCGGAAAAATCAACTTTCCTCAAGAAATACAACATCTTGTCCAAGGTGATTGTGCTTCCCTCTGGGGTTTCATATTGTTTCTCATAGTGAACAATCAAACTCCTTCTTTCTTCACTACTAAGCTCTATGACTGATCATCTGCACTATGATACCATGTAAAAATTGAGAGACCCAAATCTTATTGCATCAACTCATATTATTTCTTCTAATTGTTAATTTTGTTTAATAAATTATGTGTTGTTTCCTATGACAAATATCGATATAAATACACTGAAACCTACACAAATAAATTGCGGACAAAATAAACACTAGAATAAATACACATACATAAAATAACACAATTATTTTTGGATGAAAGTCCCCAGATGATCTAAAAATGAAAGTATTTGTATTGTTGTGCAAAGTATTCATTTCCATTTAATTAAGTGTGCAAAGTGTTTGTCATGTCTTGCAAATTAAACAGTGTTTTTGGTAACTGTTTTTGAGTTTATGTGTGAGGGAATGTTAATTAAAATTACTGTTTAACACCTTGAATCAAAAATACATAGTAGAATAACTTCACCATAACAACACAGCAACATGATGAGGCAGTTCACCCCTCCTGGGCTACATCTGTTGGGTCCAAGGCTCCCAATGGGCATGTCCTTGCTATATTATGATGCTCAAATTGGTTTTACAGTGAGAAAAAGGCCTAAACAGACAAAAAAAGCTATGAAAATGAATTCAGAAGGAAAAAATAAGCTAAGAATGACTTTTATTTCACCTAAAACAGTGAGGTATAGCCGAGTGAAACTCCATTTCCCTCATGGCCCTAATGGCTCTCCAAGATTCCCTGAAGAAAAAATGGATTAAAATCACCTTTGTTGGCTCTACAACCTATTCCAATGGCTCCAGAATGCTCAGAATACCCAAAATTGACCAAAATTTCGTCCAAATTGGTCCAATATTGGAGAAGTTATCAAAAAAACAAGATTATGCCCAATGTCAAGTAAAAACCCCACTAAATGTGGGAGAACTACAGATAAGGGTGCTAATTTTGGCATACTAGACGGAATTGGTGGAACGCGCCAAGTTAGGAGGAACCACTAGCAGTTAAGTTAAATGCTGGAGGGAGGCGCATGTGACTAGTCCGCAAAAACCACTGCAACAAAAGCTAACAGCAAACTGCCGCATTAAATTTGTATGTGGTTGGCCACATATGAAGGTTATACTAACTGTTGGCAGCCGCGGTTAAGGCCTTAAGGCAAAGGTTCTTTTCGCCCAGTCGTGTGAGGTTGGGCTAGCCCTAAGGGGCTATCCCCTTTGGCTTTCCGCCCATTTAAATTTTAAAACTCAAATATGTCGCGGCTCCAAAAGATATTAAGAACAACCCTTGTGGCCTAACGGTAGGCACGTGTGTTAACTGGCGGGAGGTCCGGGGGTTCAAACCTATGGACTCACAAAAAAATTTAACATTTCAAACTTTCCATGGCATAATTGGCTGAAAATTACACAGTCAACCAATGAACTAATCACTAAATGCCACTTGTCGAATCCTCATTCTCCCAAATGGAATATTCCATGGAATATTTCAAGGAATATTCATTTTTTAATATTTTCCAAAGTCAAAGTCAACCCTGGTCAAACTAGATTTTTGAAAATTACTGAAAACTTCAAACCTGCATAACTTTCACATACGATGTTAGATTTCAGTGTCGTTCGCGGTGCCCGAATCGAAGTGACAAGGCCTATCCAGTCATTTAGGTTTCAAAATTTTTTGAGAAATTCCATTTTTGAGTATTTTTTCAACTTAGGACATGATCACCTAATCACCGGAAAAATCCAACTTGGGAAAACTAGTGCAGCAGTGGGGGTTTTATTTTACTATGTAGTAGTGAATTCTGAGTACATATATGGGTGCCAAAATGGAAATCCAAACAACAAGAAAATATGGGGAAAATACTTAAGGCAAATTAGCCTTCTCCCACAAGCAATTTCTAGCATAGCTTTTCCTACCAAAAATCGGCCTCCTAGAGCTCTGTGTCAACCTCTACACTACTCTGCATAGCTGGCTGGACAACTTGCCTTGGGCTGGG
Organism: Pinus albicaulis; assembly: GCA_034641835.2. Lineage (NCBI taxonomy): Eukaryota > Viridiplantae > Streptophyta > Pinopsida > Pinales > Pinaceae > Pinus > Pinus albicaulis. The sequence goes on along the minus strand of CM076571.1, from coordinate 287,532,389 downwards.
CTCTAATGAAGCAATTTTTCCTTTGGATGCTAAGAAAATCATCTCTCAAGCCCTCTAGGACTTCTTCCCGACCTCTGGAACTAAGAACGATTTTTCCTTCCTCCAAATCGAACTTCTTGGATGAAGCAACTACGTTGTCCCTCAACACTGCCTCTCTGGGATAACTAGGCCCTCTTTTTTTTGCTTCTCCAAATCTGGAAAATATTTTCTTCGGATCACTGTCCCTTCCCCTCACTCACCACTTTGATCTTTGGCTCTCTTCGACAACTGATTGATGCTACTCTGGAAATCGATCTGCCAATGAAATGGAACTGCTGAAGTGATTTCTCCAAGCCCTATCGACTTCTTATTATAATCCTCTATTGAGACTTCAACGACCAAGATTAGAGCTTAATCGATGGCTAGGATTGACTTGAAGTAGATCTGATTGAGTCTCTAGAACATTCACACCTTCATTTAATTAATTATGATTAATTAGTCTAAAATCTTAGGAAATATTTAAAAACTGACTAATAATCTAATTAAGTCATTTCTGGGCGGAATTTCTAGAAACGGTTTCTGGGTTTTGGATATCTCCTGTATTCCAGCATCTCCACAAGGTTTCATGGCTAGAAAACATCTGATGTTACAAAAAAAAAAAAAAAATTATCACACATAGATTTGACACAATATATGACCCAAGAAACCCTTTTGGGAGAAAAACTCGAATGGAAGGTGAGGTCGCTCTACTCTCTTTCTTTGAATAGAAAATTCCTACGAGTACAAATAAGTATGGCTTATGGCCTATGAGCTACTATAGTGCACAAATCCTCTCTATGTGCTCTATTTCATATCCTTCTTGGTTATTTTTTCCTCAGTTATGGAACAAATGTACTTGAAAGAATGGAACCCCATTTCCTCGTAGTGGCCTGATTATAACAAATATTGATAGCCTACTACTGGTTAGGTTTTAGTATGCAAACTCTTAACTAGAGTTACAAGAGACTCCTCTAGATTATTATTTATCATGATAATGTGGCTAGCCCCTTTTTCATGAATAACGGGGGCTGACATGGCATCTCTTGAATTATCGTGGTGAAGATAGGAAGACCAAATTTTGAGTGGCATAAATTTTTCCTACAGACTTTGATTGACATGATTATTTCATGATTTCGTGCCTAAATATGATCCCAGAAGGTTTCAGACTGTGTTTTTATAAATTTGGCTCCACCAATAAAAATGGTCCTATGATCTATTCCTCCAATTTTTCCACTCTAAAAGCACCAATATAGATGATAAATAATATAATGATCCAATCTAGTTCAATGGTTGGTCCATTTGGTTTCATTTATATCTCCTTTTATCTTATATAGGATTAGAGAGCCTTTCATGAGCTTATATGAAAACTCGTTGTTTTAGAAAAACAAACTTTTAGTAAAGGTTTTCACTAGTGTATGAGCTAGTCCAACCCGCATCAAGGTGCACCTATGTCTTACTCCATGGTTATATTTCTATTAAGTCCCTAAGTGTCCTTGGCATTAGTGTAGTGTCCCTTAGACATTATCATACATTGCAGTCTCACACAAAAATAATTTCACGTGTCTTGAAGCAGTTCAAATATCCTAATGCTAGTGGTCATGAAAGTGAAAAAGTCAACTTGGTCTCATTTTGTTTAGATTTATGAGAGGATGACATGCCACATAAAAATTTTCTAATCAGTCAAGGAAGTGTCAAGTTATAGCTAGTCAAATATCATGAATAGGGATAATAGGTTTCCAAATGACAAAAAATGGGAAGATCTTGGTAAAATTTAACATGTAATATGTCAAAATTGGTTTGCAGAAGAAAATGAAAAAAATCCACCTCTCAGTTTTCCAAATTACCAAGTGCATTAGATATCCATTAGGTGGGTGTGATGTTGTGTTGGAGGAAATGATGATGTATTGACTGTTACCCACCAAAATTGGGTGACCCCGTTGGAGAAAATTTTCTTTTATCATCTCTTCCAACCTGCCATCCAATAACCCCTAACAACCACCATTATTTGATGATGATGTTCCATTCATGTCTTCGTCACTTGCATCATTCATATTTTCCTCTCCCATTTGGAAAGAATGAATGTTGGAAGGTGGGCTTCTATTCAAAAGGTAGTTTATTCATTTTTAAATTTGAGTGTTTATGCTTGTTTGTATTTGGGAATTTGAAATGGGTTATGGAGAAACTTGTAAGGAAGAGGTTTTTCACCTTGATCTTGTTCCCTCACCTTAAATGGGGCGTTAATATTCTATCCTAGTCTAGTGGGACCTCCCCTAATGACCCAATGGGTATAGGAGGGACACTACTTGGGAAGCCATGATTGAGATAGCGCAGTGCCATTTATCTGTATTCCATAGTTAACACCTTTTGTCTTACATTACATGCCCCTATTCCACCTCCACCCTTTGGGTACAACTAACCATTGGTTATCTAGGATTTGACACCCATACATCGTCATGCCTAGGTCAAGCCTGGAATTTTACTCGGGAGGTTGACATAGATAAAAGAATAATAAAGAGCATATCATGTCCACAATGTAAAATAAAGAATATTAAAAATGAAAAATATGGTTGGGACATACACATTAGCATGTTGGAAAAAGCCTAGCATGAGCTCTACCTCACTCATATGGCCATCACCTGGTTCATGGGCTAATGTTTCCCTAATACATCAAAAGTAAATGAACCCTTGCATGTCCCAATCCTTGATGAGTGATTAAATTATACATCATTAATGGGGTAATAACTAATATACATCATGCAAAGAAAGCTTTACCCCTTGATTTATAAGTAGTAATACAAAAATAAATCAAGAAAAAGTAAAAGGCACACAAGAGGGGTGGAAAAACAAAAGCTAAGTTGGTAACTCATGCAACCATGATTTTTCCCTCTGGCACATCTGTATGCTCAAGATGAGGATACCCATCTTTTTTATCCCTTTGACCATGGCACTTGGCCATGAAGTTTTCTCCCCTTTATTCCATCATTAGTATTCATTGACACCAATTGACTAAAGGGTGGATTGAGGACATGTCTTCTCCCCTTAGGGGCTAGAAACACCTAATAGAGTTCTCCATCAACCAATCCTACCTAGGAGGTAACACCATTGCAAGTTCAAAGCCTTAACTATGGAAGGGAAGCCTTATTTGAAGTGATAAATTGTTGTTTACTTTCAAGCTTGGTCTACTTAGATGCAAAAATTATTTTTGTACCCAATGATGAAATTTGCAGCACTCGATATTGTGTGTAATTGTCAGGTGGTTTCACATTATGGCTTGGGAAACTTAATTGGAATCTAGGTCCTTCAGAGGAATATATTTACACCGATAGGTAAAGTGTTGAGAGCATTAGACACATCCTTGGGAACCTTCAGCACCTACAACATTCCAACACTTTTCCCTTCATTGATGAGTTTTTCAGGATGATGCACCTAGACCTAACATGCCCCCATTCAACTTAGCACTATTATAGGGATGGAATTTTATCCAAGGCCCATAGGAATACAGTCTCACACCTTGATACATGGGATTTCTAGCACCACCTTGGGATCCCTCACTATTGGAGTAGAGATAGGCATTTTGACCCTTGGAGAACCATGAGACCACTTGTGTGCCCAAAAATGAAAATTGGGGTCCACTGAGGGAGATTGGCAGAGACCTAAGGGTCAACCCTTAGGAGGTGATTTTAGAGGGATTCTACTCACATCTTGGCACCTGTAGCCCTCAACTCTAGTCCTAGAAGGGCTCACACATGCATGATGGCATCGTTATCTCTCCTATGAATCACACGTGTGGGCAAGAGTTCATTTATTTCATTGGATATTAGGTTTCCTTGTGACCTAAATTGTTACTAACACGTTATTTTTTTTTTTGTGGGGCTTTAGACTGAAACTAGATTTTTGACTCCTCATATAAATAGAGGAGAGATCATTTGTTGTAACTCAGCATAATCACTTGGAGATTTTAGCCTCACTATTTAGAGAATGTCAACCCTCTTTTCTTGTGGTAGAGATGTGTCTTATGAATTTACTTTGATATTTAGAGAAAATCCTTTGACTTTGGAGCTATTGTCTTGGATCAATGGAGGGAAATATTTGATGTTATCTTGTAAGTGAACTTATTGTTGAATATTATTTCCTTTATGTCTAATGTATGGAATATATGGAATCTATGGTGTGTTATTGTTCCCTAAATTGTTGAAAATATATTAAATAGTATCTAGATGTTATTAATACATGCATTACTCATTAAATAATATGTGAATGATAATTCTAGTGGAAATTTTTGATTAACTCTCCCTTGAAATTTCTTGATCCATTACATATGTAAAGTTGGGGTTTTTGGTGTTAGGGCATCATTTGTCCCTCCTCCTCAGCAAATTTTTGGTCATTTAATTAACTCATAGACTCCATCAACCCAAGGATAAGGAATTGGCCCTCCTATTGTTGTTGATCAATTTAAATTTAATCCATAAATTTCCTCTCTCCTTTTCTTTCCCTAATTTGGCCCCTTTAAGGCCAAGCAGGGAAGCTAGGGCTTGGTGGGAATTCCTTAGGAAGAGGAATTTCCCAAGTTGGAGAGTCTAAATGCCAAGAGGATAGTGGTTGCCAAAAAATCCCTCCTTTTGGTAGGCATTCACTTCAATTTCATCCATAAATTTCTTTTCCCTAGTTATTAGCCCTAAGTTAACCCTAGTTTGGATTTAACTGCCAACTTGGAGGCTTCTTGAGGGTTTGATGTTGCTTGTTCTTGTTGAAAATCATTATTGGAAACCCTTTCTCCTTACCTTGACCTTTAACCACACCAAAACTCAAGCCACTAAACAAGACCCAGGTCTTATGCCTTATTTAATAAGTCTTTATCCAAGAAAGGGAATTGCCTCCTATTGGAGCCTTGAACCTAAATTGTACCTTTCTTGTAAAAGGCCTCATTAAGTCACCTTATACATTAGCCCTAAAATATCCATTAGGTGACCTTCCATATAGCGATACTCCTCCCATCGGTGAAAATTTGTAAATAATAGGGGTTTTTGGTTGTGGCGACAGTGGGCCATTGCCCCAATGTTGTCCTTTGGTCTAGTCCTATCCTTGTAGGGTACCCCTCTCCAAGGTCTACTAGATTTTGCGGCAGCTGTAACACAGGGAATAATTTGGTCAAATGAAGCAAGATGTAGATAAAGCAAGTTGAGTTATAGAAACCCCAGGTGGCATATTTAGGAAATTCATCAAGGCGTTGGAGATCTCAAGCAAGGGTGGTGAATTCAATTTATAACTAGTCATTTAAGTCAAAAAAGTACATTTTAGAGCCTCAAACTAGTTGTTATGGATAGTAAGTGGAATTTTGGGGCATCATTGGACCATTATTCAACTTTGGAACCATGAAAAAAGGGAATTTTATCCCTCCAAAGGAATCTTGAATCAATTAGATGCCTTAATAGGAAAACTCATAAATGTATTGTAATATTTAATAAAAATCAGTAAGTCTCCAACTTGTGGATGACTAGTAAGAAAATATTTTTAAGAGGAGGAGTCCAACTAGTTTTTAAATAGTTGTTAGAAATGTTTTATAAAATCCTAATTTCTCCTCTAGAGTTATTGTTGTTGTCTTCTAAGATTAGTTCCATTAATAAAATAACTTTATTTGCAAACTTGTGCAATATTTTTGCATTGTGTGGGTTGGATCTTATTGTCTTTTATCTTCTTGATCTAATTTGATATTCATTTTATTCTAATAAATTTTCCAATTAGTAATATCACACAAAAGCGAGAGGATTGAGCCACTGAGGAGCTACATTGTGACGTGGAGGAGACAAACATTTAATTTTTATGGCTAAATTTTTCTTTGTTGTAGATAATTGCATTAATAAATAATCAAGATTGTTCATAAAATATTTAATAGATGCATGATCAGTATGCACAAAAGTCTGATACCCAATGATATAGTGCCTAAATTGTTTCAAGGAGTGTACAACAACTAAGATTTATTTCTCAGTGATAGTGTAGTTCAATTCAACTTTAGACATATTTTTCATAATGAAATAAATGGCATAGGGTAACTTATCATCTATTTGTCCCAAGGCTTCCCCCATAGCTTTGTTTGATGCATCAATATGGATATGAAAAGGTAAGGCCCAATTTGGACCTCTAAGTATGGGGGAAGTGGTAAATTTCTCTTTTAAGATTTCAAGGGCCTCTTGACAGCAACTTGACCAGTGGAATTTTGGGTCCTTGGCCAGCAATCCAAAAAAAGGTGAAGCCACTTTACTAAAATCCTTGATGAATCTTCTACAATAACCAGCTATGCCCAAGAAACTCCTAACATCCCTCTGCTTCTGAGGGGTAGGGACCCTTTTGATGATGGAAATCTTGTTTAGGTCTGCCTAAATCCCTTCCTGAGCTATGGAATGGCCAAGGATAGTCCCTACATTCATTAAGAATTCACATTTCTCAGGACTCAGTGAGAGGTTCATTTCAATGAATTCTTAGGACTTTACCCAGATTAGATAGAGCTTCTAAGAAGTCACATCCATAGGGAGTGAATTCATCCATGCAGATCTCCACAAAGTCATGAACAAGCTCAACAAATATTCACAGATTCGCTATTTGAAAAGTGTTAGGGGCATTGCATAGGAAAAATGGGAGAACTCTATAAGCAAAGGTACCCCAAGGACATGTAAATGTAGTCTTGTCTTCATCTTCAGGGCTGATTTGGATCTGATTGTAACTAATGAATCCATCTAAGAAAGAAAATAATTTCTTTCCTGCAATACCATCTAAGACTTGGTCAATGAAAGGCAAAGGGAAATGGTCTTTCTTTGTGGATTTGTGCAATTCTCTCTAATCAACACAGATCCTCCACTTCCCATTCTTCTTTGGGACTAAGACTAGAGGTGACACCCATTCACTATCTGAGATGGGGTATATGAAACCTGCATCCAAAAACTTTTATAATTCTTCCTTCACTATGTCCTTAAGGGTTGGGTTCATTCTCCTCTAGGGTTGGAGCACATGATTTCATCCTTGTTTGATGTAAATATGGTGAGTAATAACTGAGAGATGCACCCCTTTCATTTCTTTATAGTCCTAAGAAAAATCATCTGAATTTTCTCTCATCATCTTGCATAATTGTTCTTCTTGTTTGGTCGAGAGAGAGGGATTGATATTTAAGGTTCTAGATGGGCTGAAATCTATATTTTTGACATGTTCAGGAACTGAGTCAACCGAGCATATCTCAGTCCAAGGACTGCTTCCATATTCTCTCACAAATTCCTCAAAGTGGAATGGTAGTGGGGGGTTGGTTTGGAAGGATATTTTCAATGAGGTCACCTTCATCAGGTTGATCCCCTCCTATAACAACATCTAAGGTACATATTTGGTATGGTGTTGCCTGATACACTTCATCTTCTTCCTCATCCTCTATCCCCAAAGGTAGATCGTGTTCAATAGAAGGATGAGCAGGAGGATATAATATCATTTGTTTTGATTAGGGTCCTTTTTTTTATTGTCATATTTCCAACCCTACAATTAATGTAGGCATTAGCAGTGGCCAGCCAAGGTATTACTAGAATAATAGGGTCACCATTAAACTTTGTTTGGGATGGAGAACTTGGAAATCAGTAGGATACTCCAAAGAGTCAATGGAAATCATGACATCCTCAACAACTACCTCAAGAGCTAATGTGGATCTGTCTACAAGTTGCAGCACTATGGTGGTTTTCCTCAAAGCCCCTTAGAGATTCAACTTTAGCATATTTTCTTTAGTCATCACATTGATGGAAACCCCAAGATAAATCAAGGTATCAGGGAAAATAATGCAATCAATCTGTACATCCACTACTAAGCTTCCAGGGTCTAGGTATTTTGGAAAAATCACTGTCCCTAGCATGAGATCAGATAATTGTCCAACAACATTGATGGTGGTGATTTCTCTCTTCTTCCTCCCAGGAATTTTGAAACATTTCTCCTTGATGAGATTATTATATATGGGAGCATCCTTTTTAGCCCAGAGAAGGGCTATCTTAACACACAAATTATTTAATTCTCCTAGAAGTTCCATCTCCTCTTGGGTGTGTTGGCTATGGTGGATCAATATCTTAGGAAAAGGTGGTGGATTCACTTGAGGGGCACTCTCTTCCTTTTCCTCTTCAAGTTCTTCGGGTGGAGGTGGATGGTTATCTGGAAGTACTTTTCTAGATCGAAGGTTTCTCCCTTGGATCTCCACAACATAGACAGGATAATATGTCTCTCCACTATATACATGTTGTGCATGTTTTTTATTCGGGTTTGGATTGGGTTGAGCAAGCATGTGAGGTTTCTTAGGTGGAGCAAGATGAGTGAGTTGTGGTTGAGGTTAGGGTGGAGGTAGTAAAGCAGGAGGATGGTTTAGTTGATGCCTCTGCCCTTGTGATGGGTTGTTCCATTGAGGAGGCTGGGAAGGATATGGTTGAAAAGGATGGTTGACAAGATATGGGGGACCATAAGGCTAAGAAGGAGGTGTGGGCCATGATGGATGAGTGGAAGAGTAGAAAGGTTGAAAAGGTGAACTTTGATTGGAATTGTAATACGAATAAGGCGCACTTTTCATGCCTTGTTAGTATGGTCGAGGTCCTTGAGGCCTCCTTTGATTGATGAAGAAAAGATGATCTGGCCCACATTCCACCCCTTGGTATACAAATTTTAGGCCTAGTAAGGAAGGGAATTTTTCTGTTGTATGGTTTTCCTCACAAACTAAGCATTCTTCTATGACATTCATTGGGAATTCATTCCCACGGTGTTTCCTAGTGCATCTAGGGAAAAATATAGCTAGGGATCTCTCTGCCTCCTCTTGTTTCCTCTTGATCTACATGGTATCCATTTGAAATGCAAAGGTATGCAACATTTCACTCTTGAAATCCTCCAACATGTTCCTTATCTCATTTTTTATGGATGAGGTGGAGGAAGAGGTGTTTCCCAAGCCTTGGTTACTTCTACCATTGTTCATGGCTACCCTAGACTCGTTTTTTAACACAATTTTGATGTCATCATAGGAAAACTGATAGATATCCCCTCCAGATAACATGTTGAGGGTCTCCAACACTTCCTCCCTGATCCATCTGGAGAAGAACTAAATTGCATGATTTAGGATCAAGGGTGCATTTTTCCCTCCTGTAGTTAAGTTGAAACCTTTCCTCATACTCTTATAAATATTCATCAGGTCCTAGAGTCACCCTAAAGATTTATTCCTTAGTTTATTTATATCTACAATAATCTATATACTTTCTATTGAAGGACTCTTGCATTTGGGTCGAGGTAGTGATGTTGCCCCCAGGCAAACCCATGAACTAGTGCATGGTTGCATCCTTAAGGGTGGAGGGTAACAACTTCAAATTTTTTTCATCTGAAGCATAGTTGTAGGTCCTACAAACAACAACAAATTCAAACGTGAAGGTATCAGGGTCCTCAAAGGTTAGGCCATGGAAGTGTGGGAGGGAAGCAGGGTTGATGTTCTTCATCATGGCCTCCCCATTGGTTTCTATGATGGGAAAGAACTCATTGTTTCTATTCTTGATCCAGGTGGATATTGGTGGCCACCCGACTATTCCACTTGGGCCCCCACCATTGTCTCTTTCAGTTTTTCAGTTTCGACATAACTTACTATTTTTAGCAATTTTTCGGGTCCTGAACTTTCGGAGCTATTTTGGGGCCCTAAACGAATTTTTTTGGACATTGCGCCTCTAGTGAATATCATTCCGTTCTGGAATGATATTCATGGTGAAAGTTGTATTCCTCGAATAGAGCTTTCTAATGATGTATCATGTGCGTCAAACAGAGATAGTATGCCAAAGTTACGTCCCTAGGAAGTTGAAACACCAATTTACCCAAACGGGGCCCATAGTTTTGGCGTTTCATCTCCTAGGGTTAGGTTTTTTGATGTTTAGGGTTCTCCATTATTTCTCAATAATAAATAGGCCCTCGAGCCTCATTGTAACTCAGTTGAGAGGCCTGTAGCCGCCACATCTCTTCTCAGAGATAGCTACCAGCGCCCTAGCTAGTTTTATTTCCATTCTGTCTGTAAGCAAATTTCAGTTCTTTGATATTAATGAAATGAAGTGTTATTTCCACTGCATCTCTTTATTTATGGTTATATGTTTATTCTTTTGTGTTCCTACATAAATCCAGATCAGTGGTATCAGAGCGGTCTGCTTTTTCTCGATCCTTCTTTGCATGTCCCCAACGAGGTCGGGGTATAAGGAGCTAGGGCTTGATCTGGTGGAACCTTTGCAAGATCAGCCTCGCAAACCTCGATGGACGCCCATGGGGGACGAAAAGAAAGATGAGGGAGCAGGAGATCCTATCAAAATATTGCTCAAGGAGGCCCTCGAAAAACAAAGGAACGCGATGATGGATAACTTTGCTCAGATCCTTCAACAACTGCCCACCGACGGCGCATATGCATCCAGCAGCCACTCTGGAGGTGCGACTCCTTTTAAGGTACAAATAAATTTTGACATTCCCATATTTGAGGGTCAAATAGATGCAAATGCCGTAGATAGATGGTTGAATCTATTAGAAGGATAATTTCTCTGTTCATGACTTTTCAGACCGAAAGAATATTATTTTTGCACTCCTCAAAGCTACCCCCCATGTTAAGGACTGGTGGGAAACCTACTGTGAGAACAAGGAACAGACAAAACCCCCTCTGTTCTCGGCCGTACCAACTTGGAATTCTTTCTGAGACGCCGTCAAGGAACAGTACTATCCCGTGGGGAGCTATGAGGACACGTACATACAATGGACCACGCTGTGACAACAAAGGGATCAAGATGTGCATGAGCTGACGAATCTGTTCCATACCCTGCGCACAAAGCTGGGTATCAAAGATTCAGAGAAAAATTTGGTGCTAAAGTATCGCAGCTGTTTGCACAGATACATTCAGGAGGAAATGGAGTTCCTCGACATCTCCTCGCTTGGTATGACATACCGGTATGCTGCCAAGATTGAGCAGAAATTCAAACAGAAGAAGCGAGAATTTGGATCTGCGAATCAAAAGCAAGGGAAAGGTGCTTCCAAACCGTAGAACAAAGGACAGAGCCAAGGCATGGTGGCTAAAGACAACCTGTCAAAGCCACAAGAAAAGAACAGCACCGCAAAGCCAAAGAAGGACACGGGAAAGTGGTGTGAGTTCCATAAGAGCTCCACTCACAACACAAGTGAGTGTCGGGCCAAGCAAACGCTAGTGGCCAAGATGAGGGCTTCTGAGTCCGATGCATGTTCCGACTCCGAATCAGAACCTGAAAAGGGGAATGAAAAAGGGAAACAGATTATTGATGCGGAGCCCAACGCCACTATTGCCACTACAAAGATCCAGAAGGAGGAACCGAAAGATCCAGAGGAGGAGGAACGTCTCTTCCACTCCCAGATGTGGTGTTGGAAATATTGTCATTGATAGCAAAGTAATTGGAAAAGCGAAGACAGGAAGGAAAAAGAAACAGAGAGGTAGCAAAGGCAGCAGATGAAACAGAGGAATTAGAGACAGAGCAGTAGAATTGAATTAGGAGTTTAATACAGTTTGCAAAGGAGATGGCAAAAGGGAGAGCTGCTAGGAAGAGTCAAGGTAATAGATTGAAGGACAAATTGAATAAATGGCCAAAATTTGTGTATGTTGATGAAGCACCATGGAATTATGTTAAGTATGGTTGAGTAAATCTGGAATGACCTGTGTGATCAATTTCATAATGGACAGAGGATACCTACGGTGCACAGAGAAGAATGAATTCATCGTTGCAGAGTTAGGATATGTGTATTATTTGTGTTTTGACTGATATCATTCTTGTATGGAATCCCCAACCTCTGTAATGGAGTCGAATGATGATTGGAAGGGTTGAATGATATTATATATCTGGTAAGGGAGCTGATGGGAGATGGCGCAGATTAATGGAGTAGCGGAACTCTTGGTAACGACAGAACGCAAAACATTAAAGAGAAATTTAATTATAATAATACATTTAAAAGGCGACGGAACCCTGTGTGGATGAGTGGAACTATGACCATATGAACAGTGAAGGCGGTTTGTGGTTTTCATTGCACTGCTTTCAACGGGCAAGAGGTATTCAAGAGGTGGAGAGAGATTCCATAGAACGGGCGACACGCGTCCTCGTACGATTCTTCAAAACCACTTTTACAGTGTGCCATCGCGGGTTATAGTTCAACCCAGGACGCCCAGCGATATCGTTGAGCGTCGTTGATCTAGGAAGAGGTCATCAGACAGTTATCAATTGTTGAAGGTGCACGAAGATTAACACAGGTACAGCTAGCCATCACCCATTAACGTTCGGCATCAGAGGTCGAGCGATATGCATATACACTGTTGATCTAGATGCTTGCTAATCTAACGGTGATCAGACGCTGGACTTGTGCGAGTTTTACTATGGTACGATGGGCGTGGGCCCGGGGTCAAAGGTTTATTGGAAGTTTGATTAAACTTTAAATACATGGCTTGGGAATTCAAAAGATGTAAATATAATTATTTATCAATTTCTTTAAAATTGATAAATAAATTAAAAAGAGATCAAAATCCCCGTGGGACAAACTAAAAGGATTACCACTAGCGGTTTGTGGTTTTTGACTCATGGTTTTAATAAAGGGTAAACTATATAAGGAGAAGAAAAATAAAGAACGAGTGGGGCAGGTGTAAAGGTTGTGAATGAATAAATTTTTCTAAGGAATATCTGCAAGGGAAAGCTCTGTTCTTAACTGATAAATATAAGACTACGATGCACCCATGAATATAATCTGATGATGATAATTCTCTGGTTTGGATGACGGATGACATCTGGTGTGTGAATATAGAAAATAAATAAATCTGGTGACTGACAAGGTATGTCATATGGAAACTGGTGGATCTAGTATGAAAATTGATGAAACAAGGTCTGCAGTAGTGCTAAGGGTCGAAGCCTTTAGAGAGGGGGTTGTAGCTCCCTTCCAGTGATAGCTGGTAAATGAGAGAAGGTCCTAGCCTTCTGCAGGTGGGTGCCTGCGTGCTGGTATAAGTCTGCACCAGCATACATTGTACGAAGTTTTCTCTATAAATAAATATTGAAGACTGAGATTACATCAGCGGTGGTTTTCTCCCAAATTGGGTTCCACCTTAAATCCTGGTGTAGATATGTGTTGTGTATATTTGATGGTTTGTTCTGTTATTTCTGTTCATGCTTAATGCTTATCTGATGCAATGCTCTAAGTAAAGACATAATAAGATATCTGGACATACATGTTGAATGCAATACTGTAACATAAGGTTTTAAGAGAAAGAAAAGAAAAATAGTTTAGCCCTAAATACTAATTCAACCCCCCCCCCCTCTCAGTATTTTTCCCAACAAAAGGGCTCCCCTGTACTATTCATTGTCGACAATGGGAGCCAAAATAACCTCATTTCAGTAGAAGCCGTGAAGCGGTTGGGCTTGCCGACCATAGCTCACCCACATCCATACACCATCGGGTGGCTTCACCAAGGACGAGATCTCCGCGTCAGCCAGCAATGTTGCCTTCCCTATAGCATCAAGCCCTTCACGGATGAGGTATTATGTGACATTGCTCCTATTGATGTTTCTGATGTATTATTAGGACAACCATCATTGTGGAAGCGTCATGTTGTGTATGAATCTCGACCTCGTGCTGTTATTGTTACTTTGGGAAATAAGTTGTACAGGATACCAGAGGTACCACCTCCTGTGGCTATCTTTTTGGTTACTACAAAACAATGTAGTAAGCTCATTTCCCAAACCATGAAAATCGTTTTCCCAATGATCCACCCCTACGGCAAGAAGAAGATTGTGGCCACAACCTCCAGACAGGGCTCCTCTGCATGACAACAACAAATGGATAAGGTTGTGGAGGATTACGGGGACATCTTCACCTCACCCACAGGGGTTCCTCTACATTGTCAGGTCAAGCACTTGATTGATCTAACCCCAGGTGCACCGCTATCCAATGGACCGAGCTATCGATGCTCTGTTCTAGAGAATGATGAAATCAAGAGGCAGATTCAGGAGCTGTTGCAGAAAGGTCACATCAGACCAATTTCATTGCCCTGCGGGAGCTCGATCGTGTTGGTACAGAAGAAGGATGGGACATGGAGACTATGTATTGACTATCGGGCGCTGAACAAGATCACTGTCTGGAATAGGTACCCAATCCCACGAATTGATGACCTTCTGGACCAACTCCAAGGTAAAAAATATTTCAGCAAGAACGACTTGAAGTCTGGGTATCAACAGGTACCAATTGAACCCTCTAATGTGTGGAAGACTGCCTTCAAAGCCAAGGAAGGCCTTTTTGAATGGTTGGTCATGCCTTTCGGGTTGATGAATTCTCCCGCAACCTTCATGAGGATGATGGACGACATCTTGCGGCCATTCACCAACTCATTTGTAGTGGTGTACTTGGATGACATTCTGATCTTCAACAAGACTTGGGAAGAGCACCTTCACCACATCTGACAAGTCCTGCAAACACTACGGCAACACAAGTTGTGTGACAATTTGGAGAAGTGCATGTTTGGCATGACCCAGATTCAATATCTGGGATACATTATTGATGAAAGGGGGGTGCATGTGGATCCAGCCAAGATCCAAGTCATTCGAGATTGGCCAGCCCCAACCACTATAACAGAGCTTCGCAAATTTTTAGGTCTTGCTAATTTCTACCGTAGATTCGTGTTGGGATTCTCTCATATCACTTGGCCCTTGAGTCAAGTCACCAAGGGAGGAGTGAGAGAAAAATTATTTTGGTCGGAACCTCAACAGAAGGCGTTCACAGAATTGAAAAATCGCCTCTGTTCTGCCCCAGTGCTCACATTACCAGACTTGAAACATCCATTTGAGATCAAGACATATGCCTCTGACTATGCTATTGGGGCAGTTCTTACTCAACAAGGACATCCAGTGGCATATCATAGTGAGACATTGTCGGAGACAGTTCGCAAGTATCCCACCTATGACAAAGAAATGTATCCATTGTGTAAGCCTGTCGATAATAGAAGCATTACATTTTGGGGAAGGAAACAATCATCCACACAGACCACCGGCCCCTGCAGTTCATACAGACACAAGGGAAGTTGTAGAATGATTTCCATCAGAAGTGGTCCACATATCTACAACATTTTCATTAGAACATCAAGTACAAAAAGGGTAGCACCAATAATGTTGCAGACTGCCTCAGCCGACCACTGATCGTGGCGCTCACCACCGTGCTCAAATCTTGTGGGAACAAGACTTCCGATTGGCCACTTCTCTATGAGAGTGACCCAGAATTCAGCCACACTTACAAGGCACTCTTGGGGGGTACGCAAGTTCTAAATTTTTACCTCCAAGATGCACTTTTATGTCACCTGGGACACCTTTGTGTTCCTTCAAGCGAGCGTGCCAAGATGATATGGGAAGCACACTACAGTCGATTCGCTGGGCATTTCGGGGTCGAGAAAACAGTGGCAATACTACAAAAGTATTTCTATTGGCCGAACCTTCGAAAGGATGTCGAGAAGCACATCAGATCCTGCACTACTTGTGCCATTTCCAAACCGACCATCAAGAAGCAAGGCCTATATACTCCACTACCTACCCCTATTCGACCTTGGGAATCCATCTCCATGGATTACATGTCGGGCCTGCCTTCTACTAAGCAGGGAAATGACTGTGTTTTTGTGGTCGTCGACAGATTCTCGAAGATGGCCATTATGGCGACCTGCAAGAAGAATATCACAGCAGAAGCCACTGCTAAACTCTTCTTTGAACGAGTGTGGGTGCACTTTGGGATCCCACAGTCTATCATATCATATCGAGATAGCAGGTTCCTCGGCACATTTTGGTCCAGCCTCTGGTCAATGTTGGACACAAAGCTCACCAAGTCCACAGCTTTCCATCCCCAAACAGATGGCCAGACAGAGGTCGTCAACGGAATGATTGTACACATTCTGCGCATGTACAACTCAAAGCATCCACGCACATGGGACGAGAGCCTCCCCTATGTACAACACAGTTATAACCGGGCTCTCCACAGTTCAATTGGCCATAGCCCCTTTCAGGTGGGCTTGGGATTCCAGCCACTATGTCCCATTGACATAGCCATGCCGTTTGCAGCTGCTCAGGCCGATTCAACTCATGTCCAGTCTGAAGTTGACAAAGCAAGTAGCTTCATCGAGCGCATTCAACACATCCGCCAATAGGTTCATGATATATTGGACAGAGCCAATGCGAAGTACAAGCAGCGCCATGATCAACACCGGGTGCCACACAACTTCCAGGTGGGCGAAAAAGTATGGCTACATTTGCAGAAGGAGCGCCTCACTGGACGCCACCACAAGCTTCGCCCGCTCCGATATGGGCCTTACACTGTCACCAAGGCTATAGGGAACAATGCCTTCGAGCTTAGTATTCCACCATTCCTTGGTCTACACCCAGTCTTCAATGTGGATCACCTTCATCCTTACTTCCCACCTCTACTGGACACCTCGGACATTGCAGAACAACTCACACCAACAGAGCTAAACCCAGACTGCATGTAACAGGCCACCACAGATTGTATCATGGACATGAAAATCAATAACACTCGCCAACAGAAGATCCAACTATATCGGGTTGTCAAATCTGGCCAACTCCTGCACCAAGGAAAGTGGTTCACCAGGGACCAAGTTCAGCAGAAATTTCCTCATCTCATGGAGGAAATTAACGCAATGGGGACCATTGCTTCCTAAGGGGGGAGGAATGATCCAGGTGGATATTGGTGTCCACCCGCCCCCACCATTTTCTCTTTCAATTTTTCAGTTTCGGCATAACTTACTATTTTTAGCAATTTTTCGGGTCCTAAACTTCCAGAGTTGTTTTGAGGCCCTAAATGACATTTTTTGGACATCGCGCCTTCATCAAATATCATTCCATTTCAAAATGATATTCATGGCGAAAGTTGTAGTCCTCGGATAGATCTTTCTAATGATGTATCATGTGCGTCAAACAGAGATAGTATGCCAAAGTTACGTCCCTGTGAAGTTGAAACACCAATTTACCCAAACGGGGCCCATAGTTTTGGCGCTTCATCTCCTAGGGTTAGGTTTTTGGATGTTTAGGGTTCTCCATTGTTTCTCAATAATAAATAGGCCCTCGAGCCTCATTGTAACTCAGTTCAGAGGCCTGTGGCCGCCACATCTCTTCTCAGAGATAGCTACCAGCGCCCTAGCTAGTTTTATTTCCATTCTGTCTATAAGCAAATTTTAGTTCTTTGATATTAATGAAATGAAGTGTTATTTCCGCTGCATCTCTGTATTTATGGTTATATGTTTATTCTGTTGTGTTCCTACATAAATTTGGATCAATTCTCATCCATAGCTTGGATAGGTGAAGTAGGTTCTTATTCTTCCCCAATAGGTTCTTCAAAATTTTCAGGGTGCTCACCTAGAGGTTATTCAAATCCCCTACAGTTAGAGAGGGAAGCTCACAATCACTGAAGAAGAGTGAAGGTTGACTATGTGAGATTGTGGGGGTTTTTGGTAGAAAAAATTCCTTGGTTATCCCTAATCCTATGAGGCATGAAAGATTTTTTTTTGTGTTTTTTCTCACTTTTTCAAAATTGTATGCAAAACAAAATGAAAAAAACAATGCTTAAGAAAAACAAATCATCTACTTGGACACTTCCCGAGCAACGACGCCAAAAATTGGTGAGCCCTGGTATTGCACCAAGAGTGTTGCAACTCCCAAGGGCTCCTCAAATCTATTTATCAACCTGGGGTTCATACAAACTTCGAGGTGACAGTGTTATATGCATAGTAGATGGATTCTACTCATGCCACCCTCAACTAAGTCTTATGATCAATAGTGTTTCAAATCCATCTGAGTTAGAGTGAAACTAGCTAATGCAGATGCAATGTGTAAACTACTTCTAACTGAGAAAATGGAAATGCTATCAACTTCAACTTTCAAATGCTATTGAAAAAAATCATGAATAGGAAAAAGCTAACCTACTTGAAGAAAGGAAATTACACTATCTTGCAATCATCTATCTAGTTATCAAAACTATTTGCAGAAAAGGAACTAATTTATCTTGCATAATCTATCAAACCATAATTCAATGTTTTATCTACTATTTAACTAGCTCACACTTGCATATAAATCATTGTTCTATAAATCTGTGATAAAAATACCTAATATTATTCTATTTTTGCAACAAATGAAAAGGAGGGTTTGGAGTGGCCTAGGAGTCTCTACTGGTCATGAAACCACAACTGGTGGTAAATAAAATCCTAACCTAATTTCAAGTTGCAGAAAGAATAAAAAATGGATGGATAATGAGGACCTGCAATTATGCTACATGAGGTTGCTATAGGAGCCTTGTATTTCTACAGGAAGGCTATCGAGAAGTTTCAAGAGGCGAAGAAGATGGTTATAAGGTGTGGGAAGATGAATGGAAGTGAAGGAAAATGGGTGAAAGGTAACCAACACCTCTATCCAAGCTTAGAGCCCCTTGAGGGCGTGTTTTTCACTAGAAGAGATGCTCTTGGTTATCATGGAAAAAGGACCTCATAAAAAATAATTTTGATGACAAAATTTGGAGTTTGGAAAAAGAAGTGATGGAGTACGAAGGGGAGGTGGTGAAGGTTCCTTTTCTTGCATATTCAAATAGCCCTACAATCTTCACATGCGTACATTCATTATCATTTACAAAACAAAACAACTACTAGTGGAAAATATGAGTTGAATAGGAATATTATCTAATTTATGCCAAAATTCTGATCTAATCAACAAAATAATTTCTAAGCTGCATAAAACACGTGAAAAATAGGATAAACACACTAATATTCTTCCAAGAAATAATAATAAAAAAAGTTTTTGGGTTGTGGTTGGAAGTCCTTCTACTCATGATCCCATGATATAGATGAGGTAGAGGCTGCATTCACAGAATTTAATGGAGTATTCTGCTACTAACATGCAAGAAACTAAACAAAACTCCGAAACTAAGAGAAAGATACAAGTACACAAGAGGGATCTAAGCCATTGGGTTGGGCCCAAACCCAAGAGCCTAAACCCTCTGAAACTAACTCAGTAATGAATCAAATATCATCTTCTCGTTGTCATTGAATCAAGGTCTAATACATCAAATAACAATAAAAAATAAAAATTATTGAGCTGAATAACTACCTATCTTAAATCAAGACTCGAATCCCATTGAGCTCTTATACGTGTTTATTTATACAAGAGGGTAACTGATGCAGGGGAATCCTTACAATACCCAGAATCTTTCCCAATACCATGCATATAAAATGGCAATTCCAAGTTCATGCCAAGTAAATCCACTCATTGGTAATTTCAACTCATGCGGAAGCTTTACTTTTACAAAATAAAAGTATGGTTATAAAACCATTTGCATTCCCACTTCATGAAAACTCGAATTGTAATTAAAATCCCCACCATGGCTTAATCATTTCATTTAATATTGAATGCCAAAACCATTATATGAACCCCTTTGACTCTGGTTTTAAACACAAGCACTATAATGGTTATCCCACAGCCGTTATAACAATTCAACCTCTTTCAAAATCTCATGAATGATTCATACCAACTCTGAAACCAAAAACATGTATTAAAGCTCTTGGTCCACAATGTTTATTACCTTGCATAATTTCTACGCTTCTTCACTTACAGTCCGCTTCAGCTTGTTCAAGATTCGGCTGCGCCTTCATCAAGGTTTCCTTGCCAGTTTTCATCGCTCTTTTAAATTTTGTTCATCCATCATTTGCGCCTTCAGGTCCATACATTCAAATGTCAAACGTTCCATTGAAACTTCTACGCTCAATTTCAACGCAGAGTCTACCCTGCGTATGCTCTAACTCAACACTGAATTCCCTTCTGCGTGTGCTCCTTTTCAAACAAATTTGAAATACATTCCCTTCAGAATTAATCTCAATTGACATTACGTCACAAACAAAGGTTAACGCAGATTATACCCATAAAAACAGTCGCTGTGATATGACTTGCGCCTTTTAAAATAAACCTCATCGATTCTTATTGAAACAGCTCATCGATTCTCAATGGAATCTTCACACAGATAAGACGCATGTAATTTGTTAACAAAGACCATATGTTTCAATTCAATTCAATGGATATAACCCTATCTTTAATGCCACAGCGCTACAGCTTCTGGATACTCATCTTTTAAAACAGATCGATTCTTATCAATGTCAAAATAGATAAACAGAGTTTGATTCTAGCAATCAAAACGAATTGCTTCCTTTCAAACATACTTCCCTCTGCACTGAAGATTGTGTTTCAGCAATATTAATAAACAAAACGAATTGCTCTCTATGCTGAAGATTGTGTTTTAGCAACATTAACAAACAAAACGAATTACTCTCTATGCTGAAGATTGTGTTTCAGCAACATCACAGATTCTTCATTGGTAACTTTTAAAGCCAAAATCACATTGATTCTTGCCAATCGAACCAGAACGCTTATACAATGGGTTTAAACACAAAACCGACCTTCCAATCTTGTCTATCTCTGCCTTACTTGATGCTACAGATCTGCTAAATCCGATGCCAATTCACAACAAGATTTACTTGGACATCATATATTTGTTGACAAAACTATGAAGTATTTATCCAGCCCCAGTAAAACATTCGATTGCATTCAATTTAAAACAGAACCATATAACTCAACAATCCAAAAGGATTCAAAAACCATTTTTATACCATAAACACGTGATTCACTCAATGTCTTAAACATAAATCTCCTTTTATCAGAATCGATTCATTTGATGCTAAATTACCCAATCAATTCTACACAGACTCAATAATAAGACATGAACTTCAGAAATTTAAATTTTTCATTAATAAACAACACTTACATAACAATCTTTCTCCTTAGCCTGATTTCCAATCGTTGGCCCTTTACAATTTCCCGCAGGCTTACAAGCAAAAGCCCCTGTTCTCTACTCTATTTTTCTACTCACACTCTCACTTACTTTCAATGCCTTTGAGGCTTAATAATTTATACAATTTTAAAATGATCTAATTTAAGTTCAATCCCTTCAACTTCTCAAAAAAATCCTAAAATAACTCTTGAATCCCTAAGGATCCTCTCTCACCCATAATTAATGAAACTAATTTCTAAATTAATATTTAGAAAAATCTCTCATCCCTTTACATCCTCAATTGCTCAAATTCTCTCATATTCTCAACTATTTACAATATTTAATTAAAAATACATAAAACCCACTCAAATCATTTATAAAAATCTAGCTCCTCTAAAATCTTAAAAACCACTAAGTTCTAATAAAATACAATGTATTTTCTCTTTGCCTAATGCTCCTGCATCAGTAACTACCAACAACTCCCTAGAAAATAGGAATATTGTCTCTTAAAACTCAAGAAGAGTGGAGCTTGTCTCCTCATGAATTTCACTTTCTTGGCTGCCAATGACCTCGAGCTGATGAGAGAGATCTTCAATGTGATATTGGGCCGATTGAAGGAGTTAAGGAGGTGGACAACCCCCTATAATCTCTCCTTGTTGTCTACTTTGAGTCCCTACATAGAAATTGTCTCAAAAATTGCTCCATTTCCTGAAATTAAACCATATTAGGCTACATGATATGACAAATATCTTTCACCTTTCTCACTAAGCATTATATGAAGAAAAAAAAATGTGAATAAATGTGAGAAAGAGATATTTCGAAAGTTGGAGGATGGCATTATGACCCTTTATAATGTACCTATTGATGAGCCTCATCACCCATAGACCATCACATCAATCGAGATAGTGGGTTCTGTTTAGTTAATTTATTTTTCTTAAATTGATTACATAAATTATCGACCGGAGTTGGGAAACTTGTGAAGTGCAAGTGCACAATATATGCTAGAAGCCTCTTTTATTCATTTAGTTTATTGGTGTGATGTTTGGATTTGTAGATATTACTTATAAGGATGTTTTTATTCTTATGTTCCTAATGAAATTGATAATAAATTACAACCAAGTTCTAAAAATCGACATGCTTTCTGCTCTATAAAAATTGAAAAAAACTTTCTCTATCTTATGAAGAAATCTTAACTAATTTATTTGTTAGTCTCTAAATTTTTTTTTTCTCTAACAGTCTTATGCATGAAGATAAAATTGAATTCTAGAAAATAGAATTTATACAATTTTATGTTTTTGAAATGAAATGTTATAGTAATGAAACTTGTAAAGAAATCACTAAAGCTCTTGAAAATAAATCACTCATGAAATGAAAAGAACGCACTCATAGGTTGAAAGGAAATCACTCAATCACTAATGTTTTGGAAAGAAATCACTCATGCTCTTTGAAATAAACCACTCCTGAACTTGCAAAACTACTCTAAAATGAATCACTATTGCTCTAGAAGTAAACTATGAATCTTCTACAATTTGACAATTTGAAAGAAAATATGGATGAATCTACATCAAATGATAAAATAAGACTTTATGAAAGCATCTACATCAAATAACAAAATGGAATTCTGGAAACAACTACAACAAATGAAAAATTGGAATTATGAAAACAACTACGGTAAATGACAGATTGGAATTATGAAAATAACTACATAAACTGATAAAATGAAAACATGAAAACAACTACATTAAAAACATAAATGCAGAACCTTCATTGTTTGCAGGGGCCCTCCACAAACAGGTAGTCAAATATTTACTCCAACAGTTAGCTATGCATCAAGTCTTCAAGGTACTTCTTCATTAAAAATGAATGAAAAACAGTGTTGTAAAACTTCACAATATGCTTCAGAAAATTAACCTCCCCTCTTTGTTTCAATGGAGTGTTTATATAGGGGTTGCAATGTAACTTCATGGAGATTCATATGGCTAAATATCAAAATTGAATGGACACCTATTTTCCATGAATTTGATGAAGCACAGTCCATCCCAACCTCTGTTTTCTTGACTGGGCGTTTATTGACACATGGGCGCAATGTTTGCTCACGTAACTATAAAATAGGGCTCCAAATAACCTGTAACATCGCCCAAATGGTAACGAATTCATGAAAAAAGCTTGTTGGGAACTTAATTGGGCCCATGCTGTACAAACCCATGTTTTTGTTTTTTGAGATTCATTTTAGTTTGCTCAAAAACCACGTTTGAAGTTGACTGGTCAAAAATACTGTGATTTTCCCTTGATCTTTTCCTGGAGGTCCACTTGTGTGAGTTGGGTGGAATTTTACCTACAACAATCCATATTGGAGAATCTAGAAACAATGTCCATGTGTTAGATTTAATTCTATAATGGTGCTACTACCTCAACCATGGAGACAACTACAAAAACTATAGAAACTTGAAATATCAAACTATCATTAGTAAAACCATGCATAATTCTCTTTAAATCATTAAAAATAATAGAAATAATAATAATAAACCATGTAAACATGTATGCGGGAATTTGGTGCATTTATGAATAAATATGGTTAAAAATGATGACAACGGGTGAATGGAATGATGCGAAAATGGATTGTTTCATCAACAAAATTATGACAAATTGGAGGCTCAACATACCCCCACACCAGAGATTTTGCATGTCCTCATGAAAAAAAAAAGCATTGCAAAGTTCCATAATCCAACCAGTTCCTTGTGTTCCGTTATTCTGTCATTTCAACTAAATCCTTGACCAAAACTCCAAGAGAGCAATATTGACCCTTTATCTCAATAAGATGCACTTTTCTCCAACCCTTCATTATTTATTATACGCAACTTGTGTGAAAATAAATGATGCTCACATA
Organism: Pinus albicaulis; assembly: GCA_034641835.2. Classification (NCBI taxonomy): domain Eukaryota; kingdom Viridiplantae; phylum Streptophyta; class Pinopsida; order Pinales; family Pinaceae; genus Pinus; species Pinus albicaulis. Next base: position 287,508,616 of record CM076571.1, on the reverse strand, counting down.
ATATCATATCCAAGTACTTGTCACTATTTTAATTGTGCTCGAATTGTTCAAGCCTTGGTAGAATACCATATTGTGAAGAACACATCAAGACTTTTTACTCCATCTATAGAATGTGTTTTCCATCCTTGTGAAGTTCATCCCATTAGTATGGCTGGAAATGGTCATAGATTGCAACCCATAATGATTGTCTTCTTATCTTCCATGCATAGCAACCAATCATATTTCAACAATGTTATCAAATAGTTTCTTCAAGACCTCACAAACTAATGAATGAAGAAGACTTCCCAATGTGAAGCTTTTGACAAGATGAGTTTCACATAACACAAAATAAGAGTTATTTTTAAGGGTTATACAACTCATCAAAGCCTAAAATATGCTTCCAAGTGATTTCAAGAGTGTGTGAACAAAGCCTTGTTGCAATCTTCTTCTTGTGTCTTTGTACTCATCATTTCTTGGCTTCCATTAAAATCTAAAGATGAGCAATATGACACATAATTTAAGTGTTTCATGTACTTTTTGATCATGTGCTACAAACATGTACCATGAATTCAAGTTTTCCTATTTGTAAAATAATTCTTTTTCTCAAGAACATCATGTTGATGGACCATTAAGGAAAGCATGGATTAACAAGAAGAGAAAGTTTAAACAAGAGAGTGGTGAAAGCATAGAAGAACATCATTATGACCATGGAAAACAATGAGATGATTGCATGGGTAGCAGGAATTTGTTGATAAAGAATCAATCATAACTTGTAGGATTGGTTGTTAAAAGTTATGACAAAACATAATGGGAGAAAAATTGGAACTACATGTTTACAATAGCTTTTTATCAAAATTTCTAGAATTTTTAACAAGTTAAAAAGTTTAAGGCTAGTTTTACCTCAAGTTTACCTTTTGGAATTGGAGAAGAGAACATGATCTTATGGCTGATTTTGTGTTGATTTGGCTCAGTTACTTTGCTTCATGATGCGTTGACCTTCGCTTTGACCTTGCTCCACAAAATGTATCTTTTTCATGTAGCGGATTTGTTTTTCCATTTTCTCTCAAGTGGTAAATCAGATTCTCATGAAATTTTTTGAGGTTGTCACTATTAATATTATGCATCTTCCCACAAAAAATCTCATCCAATGGGTGCACGGATATTGAGAAAAATGAGAAATGGTTGTAGGTGAAAGTAGCCAATTTCTTGAAAAATACACACTGGAATTTTCTGATTTTTTGTGTTTTCATTTAGCCTACCTCAATGCATTTACCAGAAAATTTTCATGCCCAACGGATTCACAGTTTGCAAGATATGGTCAAATCAATTTCTGCCCTGTTTCACCCTTCACGTTGCCCAATGTTGTAACAAAAACATATGCCACACACTCATTTTAAGGCCAAATTGAATGATTCAAAAGGGGAACCATGTATTTTTACCTTTTATACCACCACATACCTTCAGAATCCCATTTTGATGAATAAAATGCATTGTTGTGCAAAAATACCAAATTATGTCCTAATTTGTCCAAAATGGTGAAAAATGAATATCTGACTTGAAAACCCACTTGAAATTTCCTTCAAAATTGCCCTTTTTTGAATTTTGTCCGCATCTTACTCAATTTACCATATTCTGAGAAAACCCAGAAGCTCGGAGTTATTTATTTCTGCTCCAATCTCTTACAATATTTGTGTCAAAAATTCCTCTGGAACAAACTGCTACAGCAAAAACAGGCTTCTACAGTAATAGCTACAGAAAATGCAACTTTCGCAGCTGTTGCATAAAATGTCAATTTTTGCATAAAATTGTTTTCTCCGAGTTTGAACTACTGATTTGAATTTTGTATTGTATGTTGAAGTTGAAACCATGAAACATACTGCATATTGACTGAAATAGGTCCAAATTTATTGTTTTTCTTGAAAATGAAAATAAATGAAAAAGTATTGTAATGGTCCCATCATGCAACTATTGAATGAAAAAAAAGATTAACATGTTGCTACAAGAAAACAATAAAATGTACTGCTACAAGTTGTTGTTGATTCCATAAAACCATTTGTCTTCATCAAAGCCAAAATTCACGGTACAATTCTTACCATGCGAATGAATGTGTCGAAGTTGAGCATGGGAAGAAATCATTGGATTACCGATCAATGATGAAAATCATTAACAAATGCGAGACAAATCACCGATAATGTAAATGAGTGTCAAGGTACCTGAGTGAATCTTGACAAGGACGAATGAAATTGTTGAAGTCGAGCCACCTGTAAGATCTGACAATCAAGAGAAATTTTTGTATTCTCATTGTTGTCAACGAGGAGGCTTGCCATTGATGTATGCAAGTTCCAAGGCACTCCAAATAATCTTTGATCTTGATCCCAGATAAGGTGTTGAGGTCGATGGGGCAAGATCTGTTGGAAGGTGGGCCTTAAGGAATCCCACATTAGCCAACTCGAGCATAGAACCAAAAATTATTTGAAGAACCATAATAAAAGATTGAAACCATCATGAAATTGCAGAACTTATTGTGAAATTTTCTTGCCAGTTGCTTGGTTTTCAAGAAAAGATCATGTCCAATTGCGCCATCAAGCTGGTTTTCACAATAGGACTTATTTTTCTCTTTAATTTTTTTTACTTTATTTTTTATATGTCCTACTCTACTTGAAAAAGAAATCTTGTTCAAGTATATGAATACTTCCAATTGAGCCATGTCTATAACAAGATGATAGATAAAATCATATGCAGGTTTGAAATATACTCTTTATATGTACCAGTATATGAGAGACCAACTGTCTTGATTGAGATGATGTCAGAAGATATTGAAGAATGGAGAACTGGGATCCGATGACTATCTTGAACCAAGATTCAATGTAATCTTTTCTTCCTTGTCTTCTTTCTATCATGTCATGCAAGTCTTCAGTTATGTGATCTCCATTCATATAATCTGGTGATAGGTATGCAAGAAACTTTTTAATCTCAAGTTCCAAAAACTGCTCTTTTTCAACGGGCATCCATGATTCTTGGACCTTATCTGAATCTTCTTCTTTTGATTCTTGTTCTTTAATGGAAGTTGGTGAATCATTTTGCAATACCTCAAAATTGTAAGTGGATTGAGGTGTTTTATTGTTGGGGATTCGAAATGGTTGTGCAGGTAGTGGAGTGGGAATGGATCTTTGGGGTGCTTGTGTGGATGGTAATGGGAAACATTGAATTGAGGTCAGATGAGGGTGATATTGATGTTGTGGTGGAGGTGAATGGTATGGATAACATTGATGATGATATTGAGGATAGTGAGGAAAATATTGAGGATATGGTGGATTTTCTTTGTAGGTCATTTGCCAACTTTATTGCCAAGATTGGTTTTGAGGTTGGGATCAAGATGGCCAAGGTCCCCAAGGCAAGGTTGTTTTCCAATTATATTGAGATTGTTGTGCATAACCTTGAAACTGTGCATAAGGATATTTTATCATATTGGGTTGATGAGGCTGCCATAGTCCTCTTGGAGCTACATAACAGAGTTGCTATTTTGCTTGATTCGCTCCATTATCCTTCTGGTAAACTGCCTTCAACCCTGGTAATGATGGGAAATCTTCAGTAGTATATGATCTTGCACAAATTTTACAAATTTTAATGTTATCAAGTGGACATTCGTGCAAAAAATGTTTCTTTGTACATTTAGGGCAAAATAATGCAACATTTTCAACTTTTTGCTTGTTTTGCATTCTTAGCATGTTAGTTTGTTCATTTAAATTACCAAGAATGTTTAGCAAATTGTTAATTTTTGTTTGACTTACTAATCCTGATGCCGACTTACTTACTCTTGCCATAAATGGATCTTGAGAGGATCTTACATACTTTTCTTTTCCTCTTGATATGTTCTTGCACAATTCACAAATTTCTTGAAATGGAAATTGATAAACATCTCCTTTTCCCACCAGATTAAGAAGATCAATCCATTCATCCTTTATAGCATTTAGTAGGAGAGTTTTTAATGTGTTTGATCATAAATTATGCAATTTAGATATTTTGATATTATAAGTAAATCTCTCCATTAAATCTTCTAGGCTTTCATCCTCTTTTTGGTTCATCTTAAAGACTTCATTTCTAAGGTCATGGTGTATGCAATAATCGTTATATTTTTCCAAAAATACTCTTTTCATATCATCCCATGTCCTTATAGATTTTTTTACTAAAGTCATGAACCATCTAAGAGCTCTATCCTTCAATGTTACCAGAAACAAATTCAATTTTTGAATGTGTAATGAGTATCCATAAGATATACAAATTATTTCAAATTCAAAAAGAAAGGTTTCTGGGTCTTCTAATCTCATACCTTTGAAGTTAGGAAGTACAGATGGAGGGATGCTCTTCATATGACCATTGACATCAGTTTCTTCAATGGGAAATCCAAAAGGATCTTCCTCATTTTCATCATCTTAGTCCATTTCTTCAACCTCCTTTGTCACATTTTCTTCTACCTGCAAAAATAAGAATTCATGTTGTGGATGTGTGGCTCTTACTGCACCACGTCATCTAGTGGGTGTGGTAGGTGATTGAAGTTTTGTTTTGTTTTTCTTTTTTTCTTTTTTTCTTTTTTTTTAATGAAAAGAAAAAGGCTCCCATTTACACTTCCCCGACAATGGTCCCAAAATGTTTAGTCAATTTATTTGTCTTAAATTGATTACATAAATTATCGACCAGAGTTGGTAAACTTGTAAAGTGCAAGTGCACAATATATGCTAGAAGCCTCTTTTATTCATTTAGTTTATTGGTGTGATGATTGGATTTGTAGAGATTACTTCTAAGTATGTTTTTATTCTTATGTTCCTAATAAAATTGATAAAATTAAATTACAACTAAGTTCTAAAAATCAACATGCTTTCTACTCTATAAAAATTGAAACGAACTTTCTCTATCTTATGAAGAAATCTTAACTAATTTATTCGTTAGTCTCTAAAAATTCTTATTCTATAATACCCTTGTGCATCAAGATAAAATCGAATTCTAGAAAAGGGAATTTATACATTTTTATGTTTTTGAAATGAAATGTTATAGTAATGAAACTTGTAAAGAAATCACTAAAGCTCTTGAAAATAAATCACTCATGAAATGAAAAGAACGCACCCATATTTTGAAAATAAATCACTCAATCACTAATGTTTTGAAAATAAATCGATGATGCTCTTTGAAATAAACCACTCATGAACTTGTAAAACTACTCTAAAATAAATCACTACTGCGCTAGAAGTAAGACTATGAATCTTCTACAATTTGAAAATTCGAAAGAAAAGAGGATGAATCTAAATCAAATGATAAAAGAAGACATTATGAAAGCATCTATAAATGGAATTCTGGAAACAACTACAACAAATGAAAAATTGGAATTCTAAAAACAACTACGGCAAATGACAAGTTGGAATTCTGAAAATAACTACATCAACTGATAAAAGGAAAACATGAAAACAACTACATTAAAAACATAAAATGCCGAACCTTCACTGTTTGCAGGGGCCCTCCACAAACAGACAGTCAAATCTTTACTCCAACAGTTAGATGCGCATCAAGTCTTCAAGGTACTTATTCATTAAAAATGAATGAAAAATAGAGTTGTAAAACTTCACAATATACTTCAGAAAATTAACCTCCCCTCTTTGTTTCAATGGAGTGTTTATATAGGGGTTGCAATGTAAATTCATGGCGATTCATATGGCTAAAGATCAGAACTAAATGGAAACCAATTTTCCACAAATTTGATGAAGCACAGTCCATTCCAACCACTATTTTCTTGACTGGGTGTTTATTGACACATGGGCGCAATGTTTGCTCACGCAACTGCAAAATAGGGCTCCAAAGAACCTGCAATATATCCCAAATGGTAACGAATTTAGGAAAACTGCTTAAATGTGAATTAATTGGGCTCGTGCTGAACAAAACCCATGTTTTTTTTTTGCGAGATTCACTTTAGTTTTCTCATAAAAAACGTTTGAAGTTGACTATTCAAACTGCTGCGATTTTCCCTTGATCTTTTCCTGGAAGTCGACATGTGTGAGCTAGGTGGAATTCGACCAACAACAATCCATATTGGAGCTTTTAGAAACAATTTCCATGTGTTGGATTTCATTATAGAGTGGTACTACTACTTCAAACATGGAGACAGCTGCGGAAATTGTAGAAACTTGAACTGTCAAACTATCATTAGTAAAAACATGCATAAATCTCTTTAATTCATTAAAAATAATAGAAATAATAATAATAAACCATGTAAACATGTATGCGGGAATTTGGTGCATTTATGAAGAAACATGGTTAAAAATGATGACAATGGGTGGATGGTTTCAACAACAAAATTATGACAAATTGGAGGCTCAACAGGTTCCTAAGCACATTTTTGTTGAGCCTATGATCATTTTTGGACACCAAGCTTACCAAGTTGATTACCTTACACCTAGAGACTAATGGTCAGAAAAAGGTTTTCAACAAGATGATCATGCACAACTCTAAGCATCCATGAACATGGCATGAGAGTCTCCTCTATGTTCAAAAAAACTACAACAAAGATCTATGCAGCTCAACTAACCACAACACCTTTCAAGTGGGCCTGGGATTTCAACCACCTTGTCCCATTGACGTTGAAATTCCCCTTTCCACTACACAGGAAGAATCTGCACATGTTCAATCCAAAGATGATGAGGATACTGATAGTATTGAATACATTCATCACATCCACTAGCATGTTCATGATATCTTGCATAAAGTCAAATACTAAGTATAAACAACATCATGATGAACATAGCGTGCCACACAAATTTCAAGTGTGAGACAAGGTTTTCTTGAATTTGCAGAAGGATCGCCTTGCAGGGGTCCATCAGAAGCTTCTGATATGGACCTTACACCATCACCAAGGCTATGGTTGATAATTCTTTTGAGCTAAGTATCCCCCCATTCCTTGGCTTGCACCCAATGTTCAATGTGGACCGACTTTAGCCATAATTTTCGCCATTGTTGGACACATCATAAATTGCAGAGAAACTAAAACTGATAGAACTCAACCCATATTTCATTAAAAAATCCACAATTAATATTATCATGGATACACATATTAAGAACACCTACCAACTAAGGATCCAACTATATCGGGTTGTCAAAGTAGGCTAGCCTCTGCACCAAGGGAAGTGACTCATCAAGGACCAAGTCCACCCAAAGTTTCACCATATCATGAAAACACTCAACAAAATGGATACCATTGCTTACTAAGGATGGATGACTGATCCAAGTGGATATTGGTGGCCACCGACCTATTCCACTTGATCACAACATGTTTTTCCTATTTCGGTAGTTTTCTATTTTTGGAAGCTTTCAAGTCCTGAACTTCTAGAGTTGTTTTGAGGCCCTAAAAGGTGTTTTTTATGGAAATGAGAATACATTATCTTTGAATCATGTTTTTAATAAATATAAAAAAAAATATCCTCAAATAAATCTTTCTAGCGGGCTATTGTGCATGCTAAACGAAGATCGTATGCCAAAGTTATGACCTCGGGACTTACCCCATCGGGGCCCATAATATTTGGCGCTTCATCTCCTATGGTTAGGTTTTTGGATGTTTAGGGTTTCTCATTATTTCGTCATGATAAAAAGGCCTTTGAGCCTCATTGTAACACAATTCACTCTTCTTAGAGATAAGAAACCATCGCTTGAACTAGTTTGATTTCATTCTACATGTAAACAATTTTATCATTTTCTATTTATTAATTGAAGTTTAGTTTCATTGTGTCGATGTGTTTCTATTTTAAATCTATATTTCATTTCTTTCCTTCATAAATCCAGATAAGGTGTCCCTTTTATTATTTATTCCATGATGTGCCACTTGTCTTTCTAAGCAGACAGAACACCCTCACATATATCTAGTTACAGCAGTGGAACCACCTTTAAGGAAAGAGGGCTTTCCATGTGGCATTACAAGCAACAATATTTAAAGGAAAATGAACAGGTGGATAAAGAGAAAATTTCAAGCAAGTGTCATCTACAAAACAAATTAGCTCAATGCTTAAGCAAAACGACATCAAATCAAGTATTTCAAGCATTTGCACCATAGGTGGGGAGATGATGCCATTCTATTTTGGTCGTTTGATGGAGTAATGGGAAAATATAAAGGCAAGTTTTGGTACATTAAAGTATTATTGTGCAAATTTAATCCCCCAATGGCTAATCATCGAAGTGTCAACTCAAAATTACTCAAAGAAAGAGTCAAAGTGCTCCCAATCAGCTTAGTTTATAGCATTCCCAGGGAAGAAGGGGAATATAAGTCTTCCAAGCAAGAAAATGAAGCATCTATAGACAAGATGTTGAAGGGAGAAGTCAAGAAGCAATCCCTTAAGGGATAAATCAAGCAAAGTAATTTCAAATCAAGGGTCAAATCCAAGTGCTATCTCAAGAAAGGTAGTCGGTGGGAGAATTGAGGACCAAGGATGGAGGTCGAGCCCTCCTCAAGAAAAGATAAGCCTTTCTCATGAAAAATTAAGGAGACTTACACATGAATGGTATCCCCCAAGGGATATTTCAATTATTCCAAGCCAAATCAAGGGATAATCCTGTAGGTTTTAACCCTGTATAGAAATTATCTGCAAACGAATATTAAATACATAAAATAAACAGTAGCGAGAGCATAAAACATAAAACAGATAAACACATAGATATTCCCCTGGATCCCAAATCAGGACGACTAGCTTTATTTTTCGTTATATTCATTTTAGTGTTACAACACATATATATACATGCCAAAGCATACATAAACCTCAATCCATTAACCCTGGATTAGAACATAACCATAGTTCCCTTGACCGGATCTACAAAATACCAGGGGCCGAAAACCATCGTACCCCAAAACCATGGGCGGATCCACCCACCGGAAAATAAGGACCAAAAAAAATTTTCCAGGGCGCTGCCCCAGACCCTGACAGGGGGGGCTACCGCCCCCCCTGTGACCCCCCACGCGTGATTAGTCGTGGAAAGAATATAACACATACCCAACACTCTCCCACTTGTTGTTTTCTTTCCGCAGGGGGCCACAGGAGAGCTTAGTCATTAGCCCAATTCTGCAACACCCATTGTTTCTCTACACCAAGAGAACTTCTGAGTGCTTATAGACTTCGTCAATGCATCTACAACATTCTTCAAAGTGTCCAACTTTACTAGCAACACCCTTTTAGCCTCAACCATATCTCTCTCAAAGTGATATTGAACATCAATGTGCTTTGTCTTTCAATGATAAGCAGGGTTCTTAGCCAAGAAAATTGCACTTTGGCTATCACAATCTATCCTTATAGCTTGCTGCACCAACCCCATACTTGAACACAATCTCTGCAACCAAACTGCTTCCTTGCTTGCATGAGTGGCTGCTATGTATTCATCCTCTGTAGTTGAAAGAGCCACTACAGACTGTCTTTTACTCATCCAACTAACTGCACATCCAAATAGGCTAAACACATACCCACTTTTAGATCTTCTTTGGTCCAGATCTCCAGCCCAGTCTACATCAACAAAACCATGAATTTCCAACACTCTTTCCAATCCTAGTCTTCCCTGGTAGCACAAGCCATAAGCACTAGTGCCACGTAAATATTCGAAAACCCGCTTCACTGTTATCCAATCCTCCTTCACTGGGTTTGACATAAACCTGCTCAATACTCCCACTACATGTGCAATGTCTAGTCTAGTACAAACCATTGCATACATCAGGCTACCCACTACACTTGCATATGGAACACGAGACATATCCTGCTCTTCTTCTTGTGTCTTAGGACACTGTTCAGCAGACAGCTTTGTACCTACAGGAATCAGAACATTATCGGTTTACTATCCTGCATATTGAACCTCTGCAATATATTCTCGACATACTTCCTCTAGTTTAACCAGAGCTTCTTCTTTGCCTGATCTCTCTTAATTTCCATGCCCAAAATATAGTTTGCAGCACCAATATCCTTCATGTCGAATTTGGAGAATAGTTGGGTCTTCAAATCTTGGATAATTTCTTTGTCATTTCCAATGAACAACATATCATCCACATACAAGACCAAATAAATAACACGATCACCAATTAATTTAAAATAAACACAGTGATCCTCCTTGCTTCTGGTGAAGCCAAGTCCCCGTATATAGGTATCAAATTTCTGATACCACATCCTTGGTGATTATTTTAACCCATACAGAGACTTCTTCAACCTGCATACCAGTTCTTTCTTACCCTTCACCATAAAGCCTTCAGGTTGCTTCATGTAGATCTCCTCTTCTAGATCCCCGTGAAGAAATGTTGTCTTCACATCCATCTGTTCTATCTCAAAATCAAATGCAGCAGCAACAGATAAAAGTTATCTAATAGAAGTAACTTTGGCAACAGGAGAAAAAATATCACCAAAATCAATTCCCGGCACCTGGGAATAACCTTTCGCTACCAACCGAGCTTTGTATTTCTCCACCTTGCCTTCTACATTCATCTTCTTCTTAAACACCCATTTTATCCCAATGGGCTTCCTTCCAGCCGGCAACTCCACCAGATCCCATGCATCGTTTTTGTGCAAGGATGCCATTTCATCAACCATGGCCTCCTTCCAGAGTTTTCCATCCTCTGAATCTACTGCCTCCCTGACAGTTCTGGGTTCATCATCAGTTATAGTTAAGGCAAAACCTGAACAGAAAGCAAATGGACTATACCTTTCTGGTTGCCTTCTTTCCCGAACTGATCTTCTCAAAGCTGGAGTTTGTGGCTCTTCATCTTCTGAGTCTTCTTCTGTTGTAGAGTCCGATTCATCCTCCTTTAGCTCAAACTCTATCTTCTCAGGTTCCTTTGGTAGGACTTCATGTTTAACAACATCTTTCACTTCTCTAAACACCACATCTCGCCTGTACACAACCTTCCTTGTTTCTGGGTTCCAAAGCTTGTAACCCTTTAAACCATCCTTATACCCAATAAAGATGCACCTTTCAGATTTATTATCCAACTTGGTCATTTTATCCTTTGGAACATGTACATATGCATCACATCCAAATACCCTTAGATGTGAAAGAGAGGGTTTCTTACCAGTCCATACCTCATGTGGAGTCTTATCCTCCAACACCGATGAAGGCGATCTATTAACTAAGTAACATGCAGTCTCCACTGCCTCTGCCCAGAATTCTTGTCCTAACCCGATACCACTGAGCATGCTTCTTGCCTTTTCCATCAGTGTTCTGTTCATTCTTTCTGCAACTCCGTTTTGTTGAGGTGTGTATGGAGTAGTCTTCTGCCGTGCTATACCACACTTCTTACAGAACTCTTCAAATTCCTTCTTGCAGAACTCCCCACCATTATCTGTCCTCAGCGCCTTTATCTTCTTCTCTGTCTGGTTTTCCACCAGAGCCTTAAATTCTTTAAATTTGTCAAAGACTTCAGATTTCTTCCTCAAGAAATATATTCATGTATTCCTTGAGAAGTCATCTATGAATGAAACATAGTACACAGACTTTCCCAGTGATGGAACTGACACAGGTCCAAACACATCACTGTGCACAAGTTCTAATATCTTGTTTGCCCTCTTAGCACCAGAAGGAAAACTCACCTGATTCTGCTTCCCATATACACAATGTTCATAGAAATCGAAATCTAGAGAGCAATTAGACATACCTTCTACCATACCATTTCTATGCAGTATCCGAAGGCCCTTCTCTCCAATATGTCCAAGCCTTTGATGCCATAGCATGGTCTTTTCTCCAAACACAGCTAGGCTTTCCGTCCCACTTTCAGGAACCACAGAACTATTACACCCATCAATAACAGTGCTACCTTGTAGCTTGTACAGAGTTCCAGTCCGAACTCCCCGCATTAATACCAGTGCTCCCCGAACCATCTTGCAGGCATCTTTCTCGAACACTGTTTTTACACCTGCATCATCCATCTTGCTTAGAGAAATCAGATTTCTGGCCAATGCAGGAATATGCAGAACACCAGGAAGTGTTCTAATCCTTCCACCTTGCAGCTTCAGCTTGACCTTTCCACGTCTGACGATTCTGGCCTTCCTATCATCCCCTAAGAAGACATCACCACCATCATATTTCTCATACTCGCATAACCACTCCCTATGGGGAGTGAAGTGAAAGGATGCACCTGAGTCAATCAACCATGACTCATGATCTACATGTGTATTTGAAGAAGAAGCCAAATACACATCCCCACCTTCATCTAAGGTGGTTTTTTCCTCTGCAGAAGGAGCATCATCAGATCCCTTTCCTTTCTCAGGAGCTTTAGATCTACATTCCTTTTTGTAGTGTCCTTCCTTTCCGCATTTCCAGCACACCTTTACAAACTTTCCAGGAGATTTAGATCTCCCTCTAGATTTAGATCTCCCACTTGAAACCTTATTCTTGTTTCTGTTTTGGGACCTTCCTCGTACAAATAAGGCATCTCCATTTTGACCCTCTATATTTCTCCGTCTCATTTCCTCCGACAGCAAGGCTGAGACAATGTCATCAAAATTCAAGGTAGTTGTATTGCTACCTATTGCAATAACCAGACTGTCCCACAAGTCTGGTAGAGAACACAACAAACTGATGCACTTATCTTCACCTGAGATTTTAATATCAATAGATGACAACTGACTTACCACAGTATTGGAGGCATTCAAATGCTTTGTCACCGAGTCTCCATCCTTCATCCTCAGGTTATACAGCTTTTTCCGCGGGAACAATTTATTCACCAGAGACTTAGATTGGTACAAAGTCCCTAGCTTGTCCCACAAGTTCTTTGCCGTAGCTTCCCCAGATACATTCAACAATATTGAATCTAAGACACACAACCGCATTGTGTTCTTTGCCTTCCGATCCAGCTTCTTCCAGTCTTCCTCTAACATTGCCGTTGGTTTAGTACCTGGATCTACTGTGATCTACTGATCTTTATCCACTAGCAGATCCTCCATCTTGAGCTTCCACAACTCAAAACTCTGACCATTAAATTTCTCGATCTCTATCTTCCTTCCGCTCGCCATCTTCTTTCACCGCAAGAATCGATCCCGCAGATCTCCCACTGAACAGGGTCTACCTCAGGCCTGGGAAAAAAACCCCTCAACAGCAAGGGCGTCCCCTTGAAGCCGAAACAACTATGATACCAAATGTAGGTTTTAACCTTGTACAGAAATTATCTGCAAACGAATATTAAAGACAGAAAATAAATAGTAGCGAGAGCATAAAACATAAAACAAATAAACACAGAGATATTCCCCTGGATCCCAAAATGGGGACGACTAGCTTGATTTTTCATTATATTCCTTTTAGTGTTACAACACATATATATATACATGCCGAAGCATACATAAACCCCAATCCATTAACCCTAGATTAGAACATAACCATAGTTCCCTTTACCGAATGTACAAAATACAAAGGGACGAAAACCATCGTACCCCAAAACCATGTGCAAACCCATGCACAAAACCATGGGCGAATCTGCCCACCGGAAAATAAGGACCAAAAAAAAAAATTCTGGGGCGCTGCCCTGGACCTTGACAGGGGGGGCTACTGCCCCCCCGTGACCCCCCTGCGTGTGATTAGTCGTGGAAAGAATATAACACATACCCAACAAATCCAAGGGAATGTTGCATCCTTAGGGAAAAATTATTTCTTCTATATTTGATGTCACTTTATTTATTTAGGGTTTTATGACCAACTTTTGATCTTGGAAAGAAATTCCCATGCGTCATGTAAATTCCTTGACTTATAGTATAGGAATGGACCTTCATTTAATACATATCTTGAAGGATAATAATCATGTTTTGAGCCTTTATTGGAGTTATGTTTTGAGTACCTGTCAACCTTTCCCCTAGTTGTTGGAGGGCCAAACTATGGCCAAATCAAGTCATTCGACCACCAATGAAGAGCTAATTTTGCAAGTGAGGCAACCATGCAATCACCTGTGGAACATTTAGCCATTCAGAGTCAAAACAACCCTTGTTGGTCACATCTATGTAGCATTTTTCCTCCATTTTGGGTTTTAACTCAATATAAATTTGAATTTTTAAATTTTTAACTTAGACTCTAAGCATTTTGTGGATGGTAAGTTTCTTATTTCATGGGAGACCAAGGAGGAAATTTTGAAGATCCTCATCTATAAATATAACTTCTCCGCCTTGACAAATCATTGAGAACTTGTTGATTTATCTAATACAATGCGCCTTTTCTCATGAGATAGAAGGGTTTACACATGAATTATGCTATTTTGTTTGGTTGATCAAATATTTTTGAAAGGAAATTTTGGAGAATAACAAAGTTACTACAAGGCTAAACTAATCGATTGAAGAAGACTTGGAAGAAGAGGTTTGGGGTCCATCTCACACTTTCTCTTAATTCATATAATGTATTGTTGTTCTCTTTTGGGACATGTTTTGCTTTCCCCTCTAGAGGCAATTAACCTTGCCTTCTACAAACGTTGGTTGCTTGGTTGGAGGATTCACATCTTGAAAGGCCCTCATAGTAGAATTTTGGTTCTATTACTTGTCTTTTTTTTATGCTAGGGTTGTATCCTTGGTGTTCCACATAGTATTCCAAAAACTCAAGCATTGAGACACCAAATCAAGATAGAACATAATTATCTTCCCTTAACTCTTGTGGAAGAAAGTTCATATCCTTGTTCCAAAAATTTACAATCAAATTCTCTATTAAAACTTCCTCTCAAAATTTATTGTATTTTTTGAAAATTTGTAGTTAGCATTAAATATTAATATGCCCTGAAAAAATTATATATTTCAAAAATATAAAAAATATTTCTTATCAAAAATTCGAAAAAAAATATATTTAATAGTGAATATCTTCACTAACGTTTTGTTTATATTACATTTATTGATTATTTCATTGGAATATCACCACAAAAATTGTAATTGGGGAATACATAAGGTTGTACAACCCCACTTAATCTATCCCATATTGTTGTGCTAATATTTTTTTAGGTGTTTTGAAGCTAATTATAGGTCCTAGAAACATTTTACAGCAATTGGAAGTGATTGGAGGAAAACACTTTCATTGAGATACGTGAAAATCAAGATAAAATATTTTGTATCCACCATACGTTATTTAATGATGTTTCTCGTTGATTATTTATTACTTTTAGATCACATATTGGCTTCCCAAAACGATTTAAAATTCTGGTCATCCTTTTGGCCAAGTCAATTTTTAGCCCTCAACATTGTCGGCTATTTTCTGATTAGTTGAGTTGAATATTGAATATATCTCGAAGTAATTACCCAAATTTCATGTTCGTGTGCTCATTGGAAAGGTATTTTATAGTATTAACATTTCCAATCAATTTATTTGAGATTCAGGTCCATAAAAACCCATTTCCATGCCTATCGAGTGGCATTCTACTTGTTGGCCTAGAGTACTCTTTACAAATACAAAAATCATATGTATGAACAAGAAGTTTATTTCCTTCTTATATGGATATAGAAAAAATATAACAACTATATTTTATCTTCTATTTTGATAATAAGTTAACTTGCAACACTTTCAAGCTTATTTCCTTGGCATATTAAGTATTTTACTTTGCTAGTTTGCAATATAATCTCGCTATTATATCCTTAATAAAATCAGATTTGTTACTACCATATTAACTCCTACCTCTTCCATATACTTCATTTAGGCACGAATCTATTTTTCCTTGGTTGAGTTGTTGTTTGTATGGATATTGATCATGGTGTTTTGTACAAGTTGGCCTATAGCAAGAGGAATATGCCGAGGTGACAATGGGTGTATTCTAATAGTTCTTACCACATAACATCCTTTATTGAACCTCGGCAACCTTGTTATTTTGAGTGGTAACATTGAGCATTCACACTATGTTGTTTTTTCTCTAACCAATACCTTGTCTAAGGAGGCAGACCCCCCTCTTTAGCTAGGTACTATTTGTACCTATAGCATAGATATAGTTATAATTTCTATTTCTATCATTAGAAGAAATTTCAGCTTAAAGGTGGCCTCATAAGGAAAAATAATGAAATAATAGTTAAAATAATAAAATAAGAGTTATGAATTTTGGAGGGAAAAGAAAAAACTACTTTTTTAACTGTATTTTGGGCTTATCTCCTTAGAGGTTCACTCCAATTTTGAAGTGTAGAGACTCATTGGATGTGGAAGTAAATTTTAATTCCAATGAGTACCAATTATGCATACTTTTGAGAAGATCCAAAATGATAAAAATTGAAGGTACATTAAAAAAAATGTGTTAAACACATTTTTTAATGTATCTTCTTCTTTTTTTATCATTATGGGTGTTCTCAAAAGTATGCATAATGGGTACTCGTTGGATGCGGAGTTTAATTTCGCATCCAACGAGTGTCTACACTTGAAATTTCAGTGAACATATAAGGAGATAAGTCAAAAATACAATTAAAGAAAGTAGCTTTTCTTCTTTTCCCTCAAAAAATTTTACATGTACCTCTTTTTAAATTTAAAATATTTTGATTGATTTACATATTATGACATGGAAATTACATGAAAATTTCATGGGCACTTTTAGGCCGAAATTTCCTCTAATGCTAGTTCTACATTTTTACTTTGTTTTTCATATTGATGCAACTCAATAAATTAAATCACTGCAACTTTGAGTTGTAGGTTTATTCCTACAACTTGGGTGTTAATGTTATCTTCATTTACTTACTGATTTATTTCGTGAAGGATTTGCATCTCGTGAGTTAGGTTTGTTGCTACAACTCTATTGTATTATTAAAAATTACTCAGTTTCCATAATCATAACAAATTTATTTTCCTGACCAATGAAGAATAGTTATTCTATGAAGCATTTGGTTTATGGTTACGTTTTCTCTACAAGAAAGTGTGAATTAATAGTTGGTGGTTTAATGCATTTCATTGCATGTGCAACTACATATTATTTACAACAAGCAATCATGTGCTGGTGTGATTTACTTTCCTATGCTTTCCTGCAAGAGTGATTTACTTTCTTGCAAGTGAGATTTACTTTCATGTAACATAGATTAGATAGTATGCCTTTACGTTCTTGCAAGTGTGGACCAAATTGAAGTTGTGATTTAGATTACTTGGTGAGTTATAAAAGTGTCTTTATATATTGAAATGTGGCAATCATTTAGTTACTACAACTTCAAATGCATACACGATTGTACTAGTATATATGGTGCATGACAACTTGCAAGTTACTTATGAAACTTGAGTTGAAAATTAAATGAATAATATTTTGGTTATCTCTTTAAGCAATTGGAAAGGTAATTAAATGGTCTGTCAAAATTCCAAACCTATAAAATGTGTCTTCATAAATATCTAGCTCTTACGATTCTCCTAATACTTCATCTTGACATAATGAAGGCCTATTTTCAAGGGAATGTGAAATATAAGAACTAGTAATCTAAGGTTTTCCCTACTTGCATAAGTCATAAGAGTATCAACTATTTTCCAATTATCTATAATGAATCATTTGGCATATGTTTCATTAGGGATAAAGTAATTATAATTTGTATTTTAATTTAAGCCAAGTGATAAGGGTTAGGACTAATAC
Organism: Pinus albicaulis; assembly: GCA_034641835.2. Lineage (NCBI taxonomy): Eukaryota > Viridiplantae > Streptophyta > Pinopsida > Pinales > Pinaceae > Pinus > Pinus albicaulis. The sequence continues at coordinate 287,491,098 of CM076571.1, read as the reverse complement.
CATGGGTAGGAGAACATTATATAAATAAGAGAGATTAATAAACCCATTGATTTATCACCTCAACATTTTAGAAAACCATCAAGGCATTAGTTAAGCCATGAACCTTTCAATTTAGTCATATTTGATCAACCTTTGTTGACCCAAAAGGAGAGAGGGAGTAAAAGTCTTAAGAATTTATTTTGTTCTGAGCATAACTTTGGCATATGAAATATTATTAACCTAGGGTGATTGGATGAATTTTATGGCCTCTACAGTGGAAATAAAATTCTTAGAGAACATTTTCACACTTGAAAACCCGAAACATAATTACATGTATATAATATTTTCTTTTATGAGGATCGAGTCTAGCAACTTAGCTAACACATAGGTTACACAAGTGAATCACTTGGACATTTCTCTTCCTCTAAAATGTTCACATGATTTTATCTACATTAAATATATTAGATATATATAATTCATGCATGTTTACTCTACATGGTAAAATTCATATTACTCCAAAATACACATGCATAAGAATAAAATTCCTTCAAAATACATGCACATTTCTTGTACCCCAAATACTTAACCTTAAGGAGACCATACGTGCTTAAGCCTTTATTCATCTCTCATCGGATTCATTCCTCAGATGCCCCCAATGGTTAAAATAAATATAAGGAGGAAGCCTATGCCTTAGGTCCTAAACAATAATGTTGGTTCTTTAGGCACTAACTCCCTATAATTATCATACTTGGAAAACGAAAAAACAACAACTTTTTCAATCAAAAGCTTTGTGGAAAATTTTAAGTGAAAATCAACTAGTTTTTACAAAAGTAGTTGAAAATTTTTCCTATCAGAATAAGAAAAATGAAGCCATCGGTTTAATAGGGTTATATGTTTCAGATAACTATTGTTTATTCTTGATGAATGTACCACTCCAAAATAATGGCGGGATTAGGATGTCTCTATATTTGAAAGGTTAATGAATTTCATGCATTAGAATTAAAAGAAACAATAGCAACCTTCATACCTTATGAGCATGCCTCTATAGAGGAGTACCTTGTAAATTTTACCTTATTGGTGGCCCAACTAAAAGAATGTGGAAAAGAGAAATCAGAAAAGGAATGCATTTCTTTTATCTTATCAAAATAAAAGGGTCTTTTTCAGGTCTTTTTCATCAAAAAATTATTCAACTATGGACACCCTTGGAGATTCATTCAAAATGTATAGTTTTGATACATTATATGATTGTACCACACACAAACAATCTAAGCTTGATAAGTTAGATATTATTTCTAGCTCTTTGAATCTGGCTCTTGTGCCTCGTACCTCCAAAGGTAAGCACAAAACCTAGTTCTAATAGAAGAAATATTCTGCTCAAGCTTGTGAGCCTCTGTCCAAACCTCAGTAGAAAAATAAGTCTACACATATAACTTCTAATAATGATGGATCTTATTCTAATACAAACTAAAAGAAGAAGAAGAAATCCAATGAATCTTTCTCTTTTTATGGCAAATTTGAGCATATTGAAGCAAATTGTTGGGAAAAGTTTAAAGCCTTAGAAGAAGCCATGAAGAAGCACATTATTTCAATAAATAAATGACATGATTTATCAACTTAAGCTTTATATATATCTCTAGATCATTGGATACTTTATTCAAGAGCACCACATCATATGACTCCTTATCAATATTTCCTTCCTTCTACATCTCATTCTAACATTTCACAAATTGTATTTGGAGACTCTACATAGCTTGAAGTCCTTGGGTTAGGTACCATGCAATTGATGGATGGATGTATAAACAATGTACTCCTAGTTATTGAATCTTTACAAACTTATTTTTATAGGCCATTTTGTCACACCTAGTCAATAGGCCTGCAAACTAGATCAATCAACATCTGTGAACATGTTGTCATCATCCCTTCAAAAATCCCTAATCATGACCTTTCCAAAAAGTATGAGTTTCTGTGATTAACTGCTCAAAATCACTATTTTTATCCCCAATGCACCCTACTCCTTTAGCCACATGTGTTCAGCGTTGGTTGCTCCATTCTCCACCAGCATTGTCCAGCACTAGTTGCTCCCTTCTGCAAGTGCGTTGATTCTAGAAATTCAGGAAATTTATAATAAAAAAAAATGAAGCTTCCTCTTATAGAAGCTTCCAGGGGTTGTTTTAATTATTTACATGGATAAGAAGCTTAAATACTATCTGATCCTATATTGGAGACTTCACCTCTTATCCCTTGAGCTCATCCTCCCATCATATGTGGATCTGAAGCCCATAATGGTAAATCCTAAACTACCATCCTTCTCCTATAAATTTATTATCATCCATGGCATCAGGGTTGGATTTTGGAAATTGATAGTGCCCTTATTTTTTTGCCTTGGACCTAAATAATTCATCATCTTCATGCATTAGGGTTGATATCGAGGTGTGCTTTGTAAGAAGGAAGGACAAGTCAATGTGGGGAGACATCTACAAGATCAACTACTATTTATGGTTGTAAACTCTCTCCTATTTCTATTAATACAAAGAGTATTTTGTTTTCCTATATTTTTTGTGTTATGTTTGCACTCATGTATTTCAATGCCTTTTTGATTCATTGAATAGAGATTTTAGATTATGCTACTTGGATGTTGTGCATCATTTTCTTATTTTAATCGTGTGTGCAAGTTCTAATTATAGCACTTAAAGCTACAATTGGAGCTTATAAGCGAGGAGGAAAATAAAGCTTGCTACAGATTCGAGGTAGACCTCTTTCCATTATCTAACTTCTCTAAGGAAAACTATATGCTTTTTATCTTCTATTTTTCTAGACCAATCCACTAGGTTTATGGAATTCACCTTTCTCCGCAATCGTAAATTCCGCATAACACTTATTATCCATCTATATTATTTTTCACTCTGATGATTGGAAAACAATTGAGTTTTCTCTCAATAAATTATTTATTCATGAACTGTATGATCCAACAATCGTGTTTGCTAATGGAAAGGTTCACCATGCCTCCATATTATATAAGTTTGGCAGTTTTGAGCCCTCCCTAGCTTCTTCTTTCATAGCTCATGCTAATTATATTCTAGGACCCTATATTACTAGTGTAGTCCCTTATTGTTGTTAGTGTAGCCCCCTTATTTTTCTTTTTGTACCCATATTGTTATTATTGTGCCCCATAGAAGCAAACTATTGTTATTTTTAGGTCAATTAGGATTATATTTTGACCCATTGGAATAATATATATAGAAAGGAGGTTTTTTCATTTGTATCATCCAAGAATTGTTCATTTATGTAATGTAAAGGAGGGTTCCCCCTCAAAGTGGTTGATTTCTAAGGCATTAATCTCTATTTTCTTCTATTTTGGGATTTTGTTTCATAACATTTGGTATCAAAGCTTTGGATTCAAGGGTTTTGCTGCTTCAAATAGGTAATCGTTGAATTTTCTCTATAAATATTTTCCTACGAAGGTTCAGAAGCTAAAACAAAAACCCATTTGTGCCGGAATCTGCAGGAACTTTGTGGAAAATCTTCAAATCTTGGTTCACAATATTTTCGGAGATATGATCTATGGAAATTAGGGTTTTTGCAGGCTCCCAAATTTCATCTCAAAGAGGTGACCTTGGTAAAATTGTCATAACTCTCTCTCTCAGCATCGGATTGGAATTCTGTAAAAAGTGGCCGCAATTAAAAGGAATTTGGTTTCCTATGCATCAATTTCAGATCTGAAGGAGGAAAAAGTGACACATGGCACTCTGTACTAGTGTGCTCTACTAAACGAGTCTATAATTAGGTGATTGTGGGAGATTGGGCATAACTTTGTTTTGAAGAATCCAAATCAGGTCTAACCTATGACATTGGAAATATGATTCAAAGGGCTACTACAGGACCAAAGATAAAATCTTGGGATCTGAAATTACATAGATACACCCGTTTCAATATCGATTTCCTCAAAAGCAAGAAAAATGTGTGTATTTTTTTTTAAAATTGCATAAGTCTTGTTTGAAAAATTAGTTTGAAGTGATTCCAAGGGCATATTGAAGCATACATTATAAAATTCCCCTTAAAAATAATTCAACACCCATTAAGCCCTCAAAATTATCTACTATGAATCATGAAGAGAAATAAGTGCAACATGATATATCAAAATTACAAAAACAAGTGCAACAAATTTCGCTCTCGCAAAGAGTAACAAAAAATGAAATGGAAGCTAAGATGGATGGTTTGAAGAAAGGCATGGATGGTTTGAAGAATGGAATGGAAGCTAAGATGGATAGCGTGGAAGCTCATATGGATGGCGTGGAAACTAAGATGGATGGTATTGAAGGCAACATGGATGGTTAGAAGAAAGGCGTGGAAGCTAAGATGGATGGTTTGAAGAAAGGTGTGGAAGCTAAGATGGATGTTTTGAAGAATGGCATGGAATATAAGATGGATGGCATGGAAGCTAAGATGGATGGCATGTAAGGCAACATGGAATATTTTAAGAAAGATATGGAAGGTTTGAAGGAAGGTTTGGCAAATTTTCTACAAAAAAAGTTTCCTAATGGCGAAAAGGTTGTAGAGGAAACTCATGATAAGAACAAAAGAAATGTTAATCATGATTTCATAGACTCTAATCTTGGATTTAAGACCCACCATATTTGAAAGATAGATATGAATAAGATTGATGGAAAGGATCCGATAACTTGGATACTACAAATGGAGCAATACTTTGAGCTCCATATTACGCAAAACACACAAAAGGTACGCATTGAAATTTTATATTTAGAAAAAAATCAATTTGTATGGTAACGATGGATTTGTTCTCGTAAACCACCAGTCACTTGGTAAATTTTTACGGAGGAAATGATAGAAAATTATGAGGATACAAAGAGAAACACCTTCTTTATCCAATTGATAAATCTCAAACAAAAGGGTTCAATGATGGAGCACATTAAGGACTTCCAAAAGTTGAATATAAGGGTAAATAATATTCCAGAGGAACATATGATTGATTTCTTCATAGGGACTCTAAAGGATAACATCCAACATGAGGTTCACCTTTAGGAACCTAATACATTGGAGAAGGCATTTAGGTTGGAAAGAAAACTTGAAAGCAAAATTATGGCGACAAGGAAGCCTACCACTCACAACTATAAAGATGGAAGTGTTGCTACTCCTAGACTTCCACAACCTACAAGATTGACACCACAACAATTAGAAGAAAAAAGAGAAAAATGTCTTTTCTATATTTGTGATAGAAAATACACTAAAGGTCATAAGTGTAATGAGAAGAAATTATTTTACATAGATTGTGAAGAGGAGGAAGAAAAGGAACAAGAAACTTCAAAAGAAGAGGATATACACTAGGAACCAACCCTAGAGGAAGAAGAAATGAATCTAACCATATCCTGTACTGCATTGGTAGGAATTACCACTCCTAAAACTCTCGAGATAGAAGGACATATCAAGAAGAAAAATTTAATAGTGCTTATTGATTCGGGTAGTATGCATAATTTTATTCATTGTAAGGTAGCCAAGGAATTGAATTGTTTCCTATACCTAGAGTATCAAGTGATGGTGGAAAATGGGGGAACTATAAATTTCTCTGGAAAGTGCCATAATATCAAGCTAACCATGGGAGAATATGTATTGAATATTCCAATGCTTTCCATTCCAATGGGTGGTGATGATGTTGTACTAGGAGTACAATGTTTACAATCTTTGGGGACAGTAGATTTTAATTTTCAATGAAGAGACACACAAGAAAAAGAGGGCTTATGAAAGGTTGAAATTAAAAGTGACAAGAAGGTGGTAAAACTCAACTTCAGATTGAAGAGCACGTCGCCCTGATCGCAACGGTGTGAACGACGCGTCAATCCAAGCTCATATAAGAAAGTTAGAGCAGTCTGAAGTTTTGTTAAGGCAAGGGAAGTGGGGCCCACAACATGCCACATGGTGTCCCAGTAAACACGTGAGACCCACATGGTAGCCCCTCAGCTATTGACACATGGCGCCCCTCCATTGGTCCTCAATCTACATAAAAGACAAAAAATATATATTAAAAAAATAACGATATAACACAAATCATGTTAAAATACATATAAAACAAAAATTGTATTTTAATGGTTATATGGTTTACCATAACAAAATTTGTTATAACGTAATGTTATATATGTTATGAAACAAGAATATATATATTATATGTTTTGTTTTAAAAAAAATACATTACCATATCTAATACATATTACAACCACAGTCATATTTTAATTCAAGTCGGTTGGGTCAAATATTAAACCATGGCCAAAGTAATAATAGGCCCATCCATGAATATTAACCAACGACATGAGGTTAGGTCGGGGCTGCGTGGAGTGGATCCCTCCCACCGTAATTATATAATTTTTAAACCACTTGAAGGCAGCAAAGAAGGGGACTGGCGGGGGTCGAACCTGCTCGGCCCACGTGATCGATCCCCAAGCGGGCGGTATCAAAAGGCAACGTATTAAAACCATATACAACAACTACCATACTTAAATGCATTTCAACGTATTAAAACAAACCCAAAGGGTTGTGTTTTAAAACAATTATGCACCATATTGGGAGGGGGCAGGGTTTGACCACCTGACCTCCTCCCCACGATTGCGAATCTTAACCACTGTGCTAGCGGCTTCCTTTAGGAATTTTTCCCGAAATTTTATATTTAAATCTAGTTCTTCAGTGCGCCATGGGGGAGGAGGTCAGAGGAGCAGCACACAGTTCGAGGCACAGAACCATGAGCTAGATGCAGGGGTAGTGGAACCCTGATTGAGCATCATTTTCAGGAGGACAAAATTTTCTCAGTGTCCAAATTGGAAAAAAATTATATGGATTTTACACCTCTCGATGAAACGAGTCTGATGGAGTTGTCAGTTTCTGCAACATAGGTCTCAACTTTTTTTCCATTTTCCATAATGGAATGACGGTGTCGGAATTCAGCGTGTGGACAGTTGATTTCTCACCATTTGACGCTACGTTTGTGATGGTGCATTCAGATCCAGCAATTGAGCAGCCTATTCTTCAACCAACATTAGATTTGAGGTATATGAAGTGTTGTTGCCATGTTATTCATTGATTATTTTTGTAGGATGATTTATGTCATGTCGATTCCTTCTTGATGTATGATGTGGAATCATTATGTTTATTTGTTGTTGCTGATTCCTGATTGATGAATGATGCGGAATCTTTATGTTTATTTAATGTGGTATGCATTTATTAGGGATGGTGATTTATGTTGTGAGATCCCTTTGTTTCCTTGATGGCGGGATACTCTTTGCCACCATGTTCAAAGTTGTCATGTTAATCGGAGTTTTGTGATGAGTGAGAGTTCCTTGTAACGAAATGTCTCATGGAGAGACTTTACCACTCATGTTGAGGGATTTTCCTTGTATGAAAATTCAACAACGTCCATGGACATCATCACTAGTTATAGCACTGAATGAAGCAACCAACACCATAGAGACACTGAGGCCCGAAGACGTAGTCCACACTGGACGAACTTTGTTATTAAATGTCTTACATTTTTGTTGTGTGATTGTTGACATTTTTTCCTCTTGATTATATCTTCATATGTGTTCATTAATGCTTTTGATAAAATGTAATTCTAACACATCAACCAAAGAAAAAGGTCTTGGTTAAAAGGGTATCCAAAATTTACCCGGATCAGAGCAACACCTTCTTTAGCCAATTGATAAATCTCAAACAAAAGGGTTCAATGATGGAGCACATTGAGGACTTCCAAAAGTTGAATATAAGGGTAAATAATATTCCAGAGGAACATATGATTGATTTCTTCATATGAACTCTAAAGGATAACATCCAACATGAGGTTCACCTTTGGGAACCTGATACATTGGAGAAGGCATTCAAGTTGGCAAGAAAAATTGAAAGAAAAATTATGGCGACAAGGAATCCTACCATTTACAACTATAAAGATGGAAGTGTTACTAATCCTAGACTTCCACAACCTACAAGGTTGACACCACAAAAATTAGAAGAAAAAAATAGAAAAAGGTATTTTCTATAGTTGTGATAGAAAATACACTAAAGGCCATAAGTGTGCTAAGAAGAAATTGTTTTACATAGATTGTGAAGAGGAGGAAGAAAAGGAACAAGAAACTTCAAAAGAGGAGGATATACACTAGGAACCAACCCTAGAGGAAGAAGAAATGAATCCGACCATATCTTGTAATGCATTGGTAGGAAATACCACTCCTCAAACTCTCGAGATAGAAGGACATATCAAGAAGAAAAATTTAATAGTGCTTATTGATTCGAGTAGTACCCATAATTTTTTTCATTGTAAGGTAGCCAAGGAATTGAATTTCTTCCTATAACCAGCGCCAGAGTGTCAAGTGATGGTGGCAAATGGAGGAATTATAAATTTCTTTGGAAAGTGTCATAATATCAAGCTAACCATGGGGGAATATGTATTGAATATTCCAATGCTTTCCATTTGAATGGGTGGTGCTGATGTTGTACTAGGAGTACAATGGTTACAATATTTGGGGACGATAGCTTTTAACTTTCGAGAACTTTTCTTGAAATTTTTTTCGAAAGGAAAGGAAGTTGAATTACGGGGTATCGCAGGAAATTCGGGAAAGACAATAAGCTCTAATGTTGCTTCTGAAGAAAGAACAATGAGGTGTCATTGCATAATTATGCTCACTAGAAGTTCCAACATCAAAATCATCTATTTCTCCAGATCACCAAAAAGTCTTGGAAAATCATTCCAAGGTGTTTGAAACTCCCAAAGGACTCCTGCCTATTTGTGATCAGGATCATACTATTCATTTTATTCCAGGAAGTGTTCCTCCAAACATCATGCCTTACAGATATCCTTATGTCCAAAAGAGCGAAATTGAACGTATGATTGCAGAAATGCTAGAGGCTGGTATAATTCAACCTAGTCAAAGTTCTTTCTTTGCTCCAGTATTATTGGTGCACAAGAAGGATGGATCATGGTGTATGTGTATGGATTATAGGGAGATCAATAAGCTCACTATTAAAGATAAATTTATCGTTCCTGTGATTGATGAATTATTGGATGAATTACATGGAGCAATTTATTTCACCAAGTTGGATCTCCGTTCATGATATCATCAAATTAGAATGAAGACTAAAGACATTCCTAAAATATAATTTCAAACTCATGGGGGCCATTATGAATTTTTTATCAGGCCTTTTGGCCTTACCAATTCACCTTCTACATTTCAAGGGTGATGAATTCCATTTTCAAACCCTTCCTTAGAAAATTTTTGTTAGTATTTTTTGATGATATACTAATCTACATCAGGTCTTGGAAGGATCATGTTCAACATGTTGACAAGGTGCTCAAACTATTGGAGGAGAAACAATTATATGAAAATACCTCCAAATGTTTCTTTGGAGTACAAGAGTTGGAATATCTGGGTCATATTGTATCTCAGGAGGGTGTTAAGGTAGACCCGAACAAAATTAAATCCATTAAGGAATGGAAAGTCCCCACAACCATAAAGCAGTTGTGAGGATTTCTCGGGTTAATAGGGTATTATCGCAAGTTTGTTAAGAATTATGGGAAAATAGAAGCACCTCTAACAACATTATCGAAGAAAGATGCATTTTCATGGGCTGTTGAAGCAACTAAGGCCTTTGAACATATTAAAGAGGCAATGTGCCAAGAACCGATCTTAGCTATGCCAGGCTTAAAAAAAACCTTTATTGTGGAATGTGATGCCTCAGGAAATGGAATTGGTGTTGTTTTAATGCAAGAAGGAAGACCCTGTTGCTTTTGAAAGTCATCCAATCAAAGGAAAGTATTTACATAAATCTATTTATGAGAAGGAAATGTTGGCGATACTACATGCACTAAAGAAATGGCGACCTTACCTAATGGGAAGACACTTCAAGGTAAAAATATATCATGATAGTCTTAAATACTTTTTGGAACAAATACTATCTTCATAAGAGCAGCAAAAATGGGTCACAAAGATGTTGGGTTATGACTTTGAAACCATCTACAAAAAAGGGAAGCTAAATTTTGTTTCAGATGCACTCTCAAGAAAGGATGAGGATGTGGAAGCATTTCTTTATGCCATTTATATTATCCAACCAGATTGGATAACTAAAGCAAGGGAGGAATTTAAGAATGACGAAGAAGTATGGAAACTCATTTACAAGTTGCAGCAAGATCCCAATACATCTGATACATTTTGTTGGAAAAATGATTCCTTATGGTACAAATATTGCTTATATCTTTGTGACAATTCCCAACTAAAAAAAAATATTCTTTTGGAATTGCACCCCTCTCCCTTAGGAGGACACTTGGGATTTCTAAAAACTTACCACGGGGTGAAGAAAGAATTTTTTTGGGATGGCCTTAAATCTGATGTTCAAACGTTTGTGGCGGAATGTTTGGTTTTCCAGCAAAATAAAGTTAAGACAATTAAGACCCCGGGTCTGCTACAACCTTTATCCATTCCAAATCAAAATTGGGAGGAGGTTTCAATGGATTTTATCACAAGTTTACCTAAGTCCGAAGGAAATAGTGTCATCATGGTGGTAGTTGATAGGCTTACCAAGTATGCACACTTTTGTGCATTATTGTATCCATTTAAAGCGAATACAGTTGCTACTACATTTATGGAAACAATTCAAAATCTACATGGAAACCCTAAGATTATTGTAGGCGATAGAGATCCCATTTTCACTGGAAACTTTTGGACGAAATTATTTTCTTTTTTGGGTACTCAAATAGCTCATAGCTCATCTTATCATCCTCAATCCGATGGGCAAACTGAGATAGTGAACAAATGTTTGAAAGGATATCTTCGTTGCTTTATATCTATAAACAAACACAATGGGCCAATTGGTTACCTCTGGCTTAATGGTGGTATAACACTTCCACACTACAACAAAAATTACCCCATTTATCACACTTTATGGATATCATCTGTCGTCCATCACATCATATTTAAAAGAAAATTCTAATGTTCAATCAGTGGAAGATCACATCGAGCGTCAACAAAAATTTCTCCAACTCTTAAAGGATAACCTAAATTTGGTATAGAATCGAATGAAACAACAGGAAGATCAACATCACAGCGAGAGATGTTTTGATGTAGGCGACTGGGTATTTTTACGGCTACAACTATACAAACAAATTTCCCTCAAGCAATATAAGAAGGATAATAAATTATTTCCAAAGTACTATGGTCCTTACAAGGTGTTGCAAAATATTGGTACTATGGCATACAAGTTGGAGCTTCATCCATCTTCCCGATTGCTCCTAGTTTTCCATGTTTCATGCTTAAAGAAGGTTATAGGTGAAAAATATATGGTTCAAACAATATTGCCAGAACTTGATGAGGAAGGAAAAATCGTATTGGAACCTGAAGCGGTCATGGAAACAAGAACTTGACAACTACGAAATCGGTAAATTTCAAAGTATCTCATAAAGTGGAAGAACTTACCCACTAAAGATTCCACATGGGAGGATGAGAATTTTATACAGAAGCATCCAGAACTACTCAAGCATTGAGGACAACAATTTTTTTAAGGAGAGGGGCATGTTAGGGCCCTATATTTCTAGTGTAGTCCCTTATTGTTGTTAGTGTAGCCCCCTTATTGTTATTGTTGTACCCATGTAGTCCCCATATTGTTATTAGTGTGCCCCATAGAAGCCCACTATTGTTATTATTGTGCCCTTACATTGTTATTTTTAGGTTGGATAGGATTATATTGTGACCCATTGGACTCCTATATATAGAAAGGAGGTTTTGTCATTTGTATCATCCAAGAATTGTTCATTTATGTAATGTAAAGGAGGTTGCCCCCTTGAAGTGGCTAATTTCTAAGGTGTCGATCTCTCTTTTCTTCTATTTTGGGAGCTGGTTTCATAACATTCTTTGAGTAGGATTTTTCATGAAGGATTTTGATATCTAAATTATAGATATTTGTGATAGATGTTCACTCATAATTTTTATTTTTTGTCTTCCAAAGGTTTCTTGTACTTACGAGTTTTGTGCAGGTTGTGCTTTCAAAAAACAACACCAAGATCCATTTCCTAATGGATCAACACCTTTTGAGTTTATGCATAATGATTTAATTTCGTGTCCTTGATTGATGATTTATCACGGTTTTCTCAGGTGTAGTTCCTTAAGTAAAGGTATTAAGTATTTGAAACATTCAAGACATTTAAATATTTTGTTGAGAAACAATCATCATCCTCCATCAAGAAACTACACACTAATAATTGGGTGGATATGTCAACCATGCATTTAAATATTTCTATAGAGAATAAGGCATTCTCCATCAACACTTTGTTCCCTACACCCCTTAACAAAATGGTGGAATTGAAAAGAAGAATCGAACACTCAAGGAGATCGCAAATTGCATGATTCAATCAAAGAACATGGCACCTTCCTTTTAGGTTGATGTAGTTAATTATGCTACTTATATTCAAAACCAAATGCCTCATACAATATATGACTCTATTGGAAGCTTGGACACATGTGAAGCTTGAAGTCTCTTCTTTTAAAGTATTTGGTACTCCCACTTGTGCATTAATTCTAGATGAAAAGTACAAAGCCATGGAAAAAAATCAACAATTGATATTTGTTGGCTATTTTGAGGACATGAAGGCTTATAGGCTCTTTGATACTAATTATAAGTGTTGTTCCAGGAAAATATTCATTTTGATGAGAACATCAATCGAGGATAATATTCTCCTCCGTCCTCAAATTTTATTATTGATAATTTTTCTAATAGTTGTGATGGTTTTGTATATATCAAAGGTGAAGAAAATTTTGTTGAATGTCGTTATCTAGAAGAGGATCTACCATCAACACCATTAGAACCTAAGAAATTGAATCAGGAACTGTCCATTCAAGACTAATCTTAAGGAGGATCATTCGTAAGAAAAAATAACCTAACATGTATGGCTATGAGAAAAATTATTTTAGTTATCTTACCTTAAATTAGTCATTGCAAAGAGGAATCTCTCTTTTAAGGCATGTCACTTTAGAAGATCTGCAACAATTTTGTTGGAATACTAGACTGGGAAGCTTCCATGACAAAAAAGTATTCTTCTTTGATGAAGAATCATACCTAGTATCTTGTTCCTCTTCCTAAGGGATGTGAATTGGTCCTTTGAAAATTGGTCTACAAAACCAAATATGTGGAAAATCGCTCTACTAAAAAATATAAGGCGCATCTTGTGGCCAATGGTTTTTCACAAGTTGAAGGGATTGATTATTCTAAAATATTTTCCCTTGTTTCTAGGATGGATTCTATGCATCTTTTTCTTTCTCTAATTTCCTCCCAAGCCTGGTCAGTTTACTAGATGGATGTAAAGAGTGCCTTTCTACATGGAGATTTACATGAGGATATTTATATGGAGAAACCTCCTACATTTGTGCATGATCCTTCACTAGTTTATAGGCTTCTACATTCCTTGTATGGTCTTAAACAAGATCCTAGAACTTGGTATGAGGAGATGTGTAGATTTCTTCTTGCCTTAGGGTTTAACCATTTCCATTTTGATCCTATAGTTTATACTCAGAGATAGGGCCCTAATATTTCGACTCTAGTTTTGAATGCCAATGCTCCTATCCACTCAAGGAGTTCTTAATATATGATTTAGAGTGTTAAGGAGCATTTATGGGATAGTTTGATATGACCGATTGAACTTCTGCATTGCTTTCTTGGATTGCAAGTTCAATAGTCTTCAGAAGGGATTACCATCTTCCAACAAAAATATGCCCTTTATTTACTTCAATTATTTGGCATGGCTAGTTATGAGCCTATTCTTTTCTAGTCAGGTGTTACTCTTACCACTAGTTGGACCTTACCACAAGTGGACCCTACCTTGTATCAACAATTGGTTGGGAGTCTACTCTATTTGACTCACACCTGACCTGGTATTTCTTAAGAAATTGGGTTGGTCTCTTGATTCTCTTAAGATCCTCAATAGAGTCACTAGAAAGCATCAAAGCATATTCTGAGATATATTAAGGGAAATTCAAGTTTTTTCATTTATTATGTTGTTGGTACTCATGATCTTGTTGGTTTCACGAAGTTTTATTGGGATGGATTGATTGATGACTTAAATCTCACCTTTGGGTTTATTTTCTGTCTTTTTTTTTCTCCTATTTCTTGGTCCTGTAAGAAACAATCATTGAATTCATTATTTACGATAGAAGTTTAGTATTAGTTACAATCCTCTCTAGTCAAGAAGTTATTTGGTTGCGTCAGTTATGGACTGAGTTTTGGAATTTAGCAATATCATCCTACTGTTCTATGGTGTGATAATCAAAGTGCAATAATATTTCCAAAAAACTAGTGGAGCATCAAAGGACCAATTATATTGAGATCCATATGCATTTCATGTGCCAACTTATTCAAGATGGTGTTCTTAGCTTGGAGTGAACAAGTTGCAAATATCTTCATGAAATATTTTGCGTCACCTAGGTTTCTTTAGCTATGGTTGACTCTTAGCATGAAGGAAGTTGTCCTTGGGGGGTCATCTTAACTCCTCCTTCCTTCATCTCCTCATTTCTCTTTCCTCTTTCTTTTGTACTCTATTTTAGGGAGGATTCTTTTCCTATGGGGTTTTCTCCTTTTCTCCATTTATGAGAGGTTGTACATGGGTGCCTTAGAAGGCTTTGTTTTTGGGACCCATTCTTTGTGTTTTTCCTTGTTCCTCCCTATGTTTTTCTTATGGGAGGGTGTTAGAGTCCTAATAAATGAACATTGGAACTTTTTAAGCTTACATAGCGATCATATATACTATGTTGTAAGACGTATCTTCTAGTCATTGTGAGAAACTTCCTTTGTGGCTATAAATTGGGATATTATATAGTTTTTTCCTTAAGAAGTGAAGTTAATTTCTCCTTTGTTCTTCAATTATCTCTCTTTATAGAAGTTTTTTGGTTTCACATTTTGATCATTGGGTATTTTTTGCATATATACAACACTAAGAGGGTAAAATATGAAAAACACTTTATCTTAGAGTGTCATATGTATACCATTCCCAGATGGGGTGAATAGCGGAGAAAAGGAGGGGGGACGAGAAGTCACCGCCCAACCTTTCCAATAAGTAAGAGGATGTGGCAACACACCCCTTACAACTGTAAAAAGAGAAGGAGAGTACAACACCTTAATTGTGGGATTGATGAAGCACAATAGCATGGTAAGGTGGGGTGATTAAACACATGAGAAAAGATTAAAATACATGGGGAACACGCAAGTAATTATGATGATGGAGTAATTTTTAGATAGGGGATCCATCCTCAAGATAGGATCTTTTCTTATACTAGTAGGAATTGGATCAGTTATATGCCAGCCGATATGACACCTGAAGGAGAGGGTGGGAAATGGTGAGCGTGTGAGGAGGATAAAAATTATGTTGAGTTTAATAACAATTACTCTTCTAGAGGAGTATGAAAGTTTGGGAGAAACATTGATAAAATGGCATGTATACCAATATAAAGGAAAGGAGTTGGCAGGAGGAAAAGGCGAGGACCAATCTTAAACAAATTGTAGCCTATATAAATTTATCCTTTAGGAGAATATAATGCCTAGGAAAGATAACGTTAGTCGTTGGCAGGGAGATGTTAGGCCAATAAGTTAGATTCCAAAAGAAAGAGAGGGAAATGGGAAATATTGTGAGGCACAACTAGTGGGAACTTGACACAGAAGTCCATTGTAGTGAGTAACAAAGTGGCAAGGCATGAGGCAATGAATGGAAGGTGGAAAAAAGCCCTCAACGGTTGATTCATGTAACTACTACTTTGAAAATTGGCCTTCTTTCACAATTTACAATTTGATTTTATTTTTATCAACCATACTCTGAAATATCCTACCCGCCTAGAAATCTGTTGGGACAAATTTGATAATGCCAAATTTTATAACAATGTTTCTCCACTATTAAGGGGAATGCATGCGGAGCAGCGAGTGGAAGGTGAAGGGTATTTGGATTGGTATTTACTATGTGGCACACAGAGGTATGGAGAATAGCTTAGTGGACAATCTCTATATTGTTCTAAGCGGATATATTGATCTTGGGACCCAAAAAGAGTTAGTTAAGGAAGCTAATTTAGTTTAATCCTAGCAAGGAGGGGCCTGGAAAAAACAAACATGAGATAGTAGGAGAAGCAGGGTTGTGAGGGTATTCTTTTGGTTTGTTTGGTATCCCAAAATCCATTCAGAAGAGAGGGATAATAGTAAAAGCGATCTTCGCCTATGGTTAGCTATGACTGTAGTGTGGTGGATATCCAATCTTGTTGTTGATAGGAGTTATGTTGCTAGTAGAATCTACAACTGGACAACTGGAGTATTTGGTGTTGTCCATCCTCCTCAAAGGTCCTCGTTGATTGTAAAATTTCATTTAAAATTATACAAATCATATACTACAGTTCATACCAATGAGGTGAAGTAAATCATGACAAAGGAGACAGGCCGAGAAAGGAGAGGATCAAATTACTGAAAAGAGTGAGACCGAAGGAAAAATTAGCCATGATTTTTGTCGTAAGATATTGTGAACAAACTCCTTTATAGGTGCAGAAAAAGTTGGCACGGTCGGAAAGGGAAGCTTCATCTCAAAAAATTTCCCTCTTAGACTCATAGATCAGGGCATAATGGTTAGAGTGGATTTCAGACATCTGGAAATCATGGAGGACAACAAACCAATATATGTAGGACATAGGCCTATATTGGAAAATGAAGTTTCTACTGTGATGATCACTGGTGGATAACTAGGATTCAAGGAGGGACATGACTCAAACTGTGGACCATAGGCATGGCCACTTGAAGTACAACGACTACAAACTGGATATGATGGATACACAACTAGTGAGGATAGAACAACACCTTAGTATTCCTCTAGTCACTCCTAGACCTTTGGATCACCCGACTACCTTAATTCTAGTACCAAGCTCAGACTTTGAACCACTTCCTTAATGATATCATAACTTGTGATCATATATTTACTTTTGTAATCAGATATGCAGATAGCTGGATAGGGCATCACTGCAGGGTAGGATTTTTTAGTATAGTTGTGTTAGATTTTTTTTATCTATCATGGCCCTTCAAAGGGTACATTGTTGGGTATGGTCTGATCTCCCAAGAGAGAGATCAAAAAATTTTATGACACTTTTATGATGTAACCTCTATTTTGAAGTAATAGAATTCACCTTACAAAAAAAAAGTGTCTTATCTATAGCCAAATCAGATTACAATTCTGAAATATTTGTCACAATACTGACATTCCTCAATTTCTAAGTCATCAAAACTATGATGATATTAAAAAACTTCTCTTAATACCCTTTAAGCATATAAATAAAATTTTAAGAGAATCCAAGTAATTTTTTACCTTTCTTAAGGCATGATAAACCAATTATGGTCTCACTAGATAAACACCACCACCACCATCCTCAATGTATATATTTATTCTTATTCCATCTTTTTTTTGTCTATCAAGTTGTCTGTGATCCTCCAGCAGGCTTGACCTGTGGCTTGAGTAGTTGTGAACCAGGGGCATCTAATCCGTCAAAGTCACCCGGGGATCACACCCGACCTAGGCCGCACCAGCCCTTTTATGGACTGGATTTTATAGCATGTTTCCTCCCCATAGCACAGGGCACAACCACCCCCCGGTGAGGTTTGATCCTGGGTCGCCTTGCTAATGAGGCCCATCCTCAACCGGTTGCACTAGCAAGACTTGACTTTCTTATTCCATCTTATTAAAAGGAAGGATGTGTATTTTTTTTAAATTCTTAACATGAAGGGTACATGTAGTATATAAAAAATAATAATAACAAAAAAAAAATTCTATGCCCCTTTAGTAAATATTTCAATATTGTTTCATTATATATATATAATTAATAGATGAAACAATATATTATAATTAAAATATTTTAACCCGTATGATACTTTTTTTTGTTGGCCAAAATATTTTCATTAATTCATCAAAAAGGTACAACAAATAAACACGAAGCCCACTTCTCTCAAGGCTTCACTTCGACTGAATTTGTTAGCCAGGAGAGCGGTATAAAAATTAAGTAGGAAAATCCATTTTTTACATGATCCCCGGAGCCAAAAAATCCAGATTGCCTAAAACACATGAAGAACCAAAAAACAACCAATAGCAAACATAAGTCAAGGGTAAATATTTAATGCTTAAGTAGCACCCGAGGCCATAATAGGGCCAAGATCCTTATGTGCATGAAATTCGATATAAGCGAGGCGTGCCTCCATCTCTTCCATATGTTCACTAGTTCGACACTGGCTCCGACACAAAGACACCAAACAGTCTAGCATGTACCACTAATTATACTGAATGTCGTTGAGGAATGTAATCACCTCATTTCTATCATTGTAACGTTGATGTCGAATATCTTATACAACAACCAAGATGTTGCACAATTTCTCATTTATAGAATCCATTGTGGGCAGCTGCTCCACACGACCCAGTGACTAGACCCAAGCCTAGGCCACTTCCCCCACCATATTCACGCCATTAGCCGTATCCTCATTCACCACCCCCACCTACCAACCCACTCCCTTGTCTGGCCTCGAGGTCCTGCTCCACATCAGGTTCGACCGCGCTGGAAAATCATGGTCACTATGTTTCCAAAGCACCATTAATTGGTCTTCAAATTACAAGGAGAAAACAACCAACCCCCACAGGTCACACTACTCCACACCTTTAGATAAAACTACTCCGCACTGTGGTTCCAATATCTCCTGGCATAGTCAATGCACTAAGAATGACAATGTTCCTTCTACAGAGTCCAACTAACACTGGCATTGGGAAAGGGATTCCTTGCGAAATCATTAAGACAAAAATGACACCCAATTATGTTCCTCCCAAACCCTAATTCAAAGTTTCGCAACAAAAACTCACACTTCTAGGGAAGGAACTGAACTGAGCATACCAACCATAATCCAACCACAAAACCAAAATGGTAATAAAACCAAACAGGAGGTACCAAACTTACCAAGACAACACTAAGGGTTTGAAAGATTCTCCAAACATTGGGCTCCACGGAATGGAGCAGCGCAACATGAGTTCTCGCCCACATTTCAGGAGAACATTGTGAGCATCCACAAACCCTCTCCCTTGGATCTGACACCACCCTAATATTTACTCGAGTAAGCACATAACAAGGATACGTACGCTAACCACCATCACCAACTGGAAAAGGGCTTCCAAAACCAATGAGCACGCACAGGTGAAAGTCTTATGCATACTTAGCATTCGTAAAGCCTCTCTCCCTATCATTATTATTATTATTATTGTTATTATTATCCAATTTTAAGGTCACAGCCAAGCCAAACACCAAATTGATGTATAAGACCCACTTGTTTGTGGGACAAGGGACCTACCTCATATGAGACCCCCTTGTTTGTGGGACAAGGGACCTACCTCCTCGCAACGATTTGACTGCTAAGTCTACGATGGTATACATACTCTACCCCCTCTGGTTTTGAACCTGTGACCTCTTAGGAGGAAACACATGCTCTTAACCATTAAGCCCACTCAAGCTGTATTCCTTTACACATACCAAGAGACCAAAATCGTATTCATCTACAAATCATCCAGAGTAAGAAACATACGTTCATCTTCTCGTTGCTTCAATTATTTCGACGCCACTTGTCTTCGCTGCCTCTTCACTTCGATGGACACCTCATTTCTCATTAACTCGCCCACCGCGAACCATATGTCGTCCCCTACGTTCATCCACCCCATCAGGGTACTGTATAATATCTAATGTGAGGGAGATAGTTAATTTTTTTTATGTCACATATCCAGTTGAAATGTCTTATAAATAGATAAATAGATTTTGAAATTAATGCAAATTAATCTTGAATTCAAATTTATTATACTTTTAAAGAAACTAAGTTGTATAGGTGATCTTTTTTTAACTTAAAAAATGTATTTGAGGAATTTGATCCTTTTAATCGTGATTAAATTTAAAATAATTTTGTATTGATTTAAAAAAAAAAATCCCTTTTAAACCAATTAAAAAATTCTAAGAATTAATTAAAATTATAAATCATCGAAAAATTCAACTTATGAAATTAGTGAGAAAGAAGAAAGATCAATACGTTTTTCATAAGTTAGTCAAATTGAACAAAAATTTCCATCAAAAATTATTTTAGAAAATCCACACATATACGTAAACAACGTCATTTATGTTGGGTTGTCGGCTTTATTAATTTCCTTCACAACCACCGAAACCCGTCTTATTTTAGGTTGTAGTCTAAAAAAGTAACAGAGTGGCCTGGAATCTGGCAGAGATTTTGAAAAAATCCAGCAAAGATTTTATCAGAATCTTGTTTACAGTTGTTAAACTTCAGTATTTTGAGTGTCCTAAGGGTTTTTGATAGTGCTGAATCCATTTCCACTCTCAAAAATGGATTCCAAATATTGCAATTACCTCATTTTTTGAATTTTACTGAATCGGATTCCGGCAAAAACCTGTCGTCCGGGCTATTCTGTTGCCTGGGAAGACAACTCCTTATTTTAGTGTAATATAGCAATTAAAACTGTGTATAGACGTACTTAAAATGAATAATGTTTTTTAATTGATATAAGATAAAAGTGTATTTAATTTATTTGTTTTCAAAAGTTAGTTTATACAGAGTAGTTAGTAATGTTAATTTTAAAAATACATATATATATTAAGTTATTTATTTTTAATGTTCAATAAATTTAAATTCAAATTAATATTAATATTTAAACAAAATTAAAATTCCAAAATTAAATTTATAATTAACTTTTTATTAATTAAAATTATTAAATTCACATTTTAAAACTAAATATTAAAAAATTGCAAATAGAACAACCCCACAGCGCAATAAGTCGAAGTTTGAAACATATTAAAATTCCAAAGAATTCAACCTACTTAAACCTAAATCAGACCGACAGCCCAATAATTCAAAGTTTGCAAAATATTGTAATTCTATCAATGCATCTAAACCTAACGTAACGTGACAACATGATGGGGCCCAACCCTCAAGTCCAAATCTGCACTCACAACAGGTGAAAGAACCTTACATAGGTCTCACAATTTATATTATATGACACGTTTCAACATACGTTACAAACATTACAATGTGGATATAGATTTGTTTGATTGTACATTTAACATTACAATGTGTATTGATGTGGCCTTTCATTCTCGAGTTAATTATAATCCGTATGATATGGTAGCTGCTGGTTTGATTTGCAATTTATTACAGTTTGATTAACCTGTCCTATTGATTGTTCGGACTGACATCTGTCAGCACTCCTCGATCTTTTCCCTTCTCGCGCAGTAACAAACCCTATCCTTGTCGACGGTCACTCATTTTCCACTCCACTTGCTCCTCTGTGAGGATTTTTGCTCTGCTCATCACTGTGAGGGTTTCGTTCTACTTTTGCTCCACAGAACTAGTTTTCTATTCGGCTTTTTCATTTTGTGACTGTGGCAACTTATGGCTAACTTTCTCAATGGTAGTTGGTAAACTCTCGCAACTAATAAACCTTTGTTTATTGTACTTACTTGTCTCCGTCATTCATTGTTGGTTCACACTGGTGTTGTGCTTTGCCTCTGTGCTAATGTTGCTCGTGACTAATTATTTCTTGTGTCTACAGGTCGAATCCTCCGTGGGTTGCTTTCGGCTTGTCGCAATTCAACTCGACACCGAAAGGTATGCTATCGTTCTATGATTCAATTTCCTTTGCGTTTTTACTCGGCTCTAACATTCCGGCTCCTTGTGAGCAGGCTCCGGCGGGTTTCGACCAAAGCTTTCGCTCCAGCTATGTTCCTTCGCCCAGGTAACAAATTCTTGAACTTCTTTGTCTCTCCTTGCTTGAAAATCAACACGGATATGTATTGGTTCGGCACTTATGGTCTTTGTTTATTTTTGCAGGTATTTCAAGTTCCAATTGCTCCAAAAGCCTCTGGCCCGAACGGTTATCGACCCCCAGTCTTAAACGGGTAGGGTCGCTTCCTTATGCTTACCTCTGAGTCTGTAATCCGTCTTATGGTTAAACAGGGCTTGGTCCTTTGAATTCCTATTACAGTCCCATTGAATTTGTTCAAATCTATCGTAGTCCTTCTCTGTGTATAAGGCTAGGGTTCATGAATCTTTGTCGGTCATTCTGTGTACTCGTCGGTGGACTTGTATTTGTAGAACTGTTGTAGGTTTTTGGGTTTCGAAACCCCAACCCTATAACTCGTTCTATTGCGTCGGAATATTATTTAAAAGTTTCTTTATAGTCCCACGGGACTTTTTCAACAGAGACTCTTGTAATTGTAAAACAATAGAAAATTCGACTTATGAGATTCTGTTAATCTGGAAGAAAAAACAATGTTTATTATACCTAGGAATGAAAGTATATTTGATGGAATTTGACTGCTTGTGGAAATCTTTCGTTTGTATAAGATTGTCCGAGTTCTGTATATTCAGTTTGTTGGTTACTGTTTATGCGTTGTATTGTAAAATCCTCAGTCTGCGAATTTGTTCGTTCGCTTCCAATGCCCGTGCTTTATTTCTTCTTCTCGTTCTTGTTACAGTCTTGAAAATAAATGCTCATTGTTATACGTAATAAAATATAATTAGACAGTAAAGCAATTTTTCAATAGTAATTGGCTGCAATATCCTTCTGTGACTTAGATGGTCCTGAAACTAAATTCTGTTTCTATTTTGTTATATTTTCTCTCTATGATGGAAAATCGAACCTTACAGAATATGTCTTCTTTTCTTATGTACCACTGTAGGCAATGGTTTTTTTTTTTCAGTTGAAACTGTCAACCTTTCAATTACAACTACATTTCCAAATTAAAAGAAAAAATAAATTTTAAATAAGCCTACAGAACTTAATTAACTTCCTTAATCCTAATGACCATTTCCTAGGATAAGATTAAAAATCACAGGTTCAATGACCTGTCAGAAATCAAATGTAGCAGTGAGACAAAGACCTGTCCTTTTTGTCTACCCTGAGTTGGATGCTCCTGCATCACAACACAATAAGTCAAAATTCTAAACATTTTAAAATTCTAATCAAATCAACTCACCTAAATTTAATTCGATTTAATATTATACAAAATGTCATCAAATAACAAATTATGCAGTATGATTTTGACCAAAATCTCCAATGAATTTTAATATCATTTTTATCTTTCTTTCTTTTTTTTCTTTTTTTTTCTTAAATCATAGTTTTGGAATTTTATATTAATTAAATTTTATGTTTGATAATATAAGAGATTGTTGTTTTTAGACAATAGTTTAATTGGCGATGCTTTTGAAAATGAAATTTTATGTGCGAGGAGGTTTGTTGTCCAAATCTTACTGATTCACTTATCTTCGTGGAAGAGGAATACATAGGCATCTAGAGGTTATAGTGGTAGTGATTAGAATCAACCCCGTGTCACACGAGTATAAGGCCAACTTATTCCCGTGGAAGAGGCATACATAAGCACCTAGAGGTAAGACCAAAGTAGATATCAATTCCTCTACACGGAAAGAAAGAAGAAGAAGAAAAGAAAAAGAGACTCTAAATTATATAGAATATTACAACCTAGTTAAAATGTTCCAATTTATCAAAAAAATTGTCTTTTCAGACAATTGAACAATAAATTAGCAATAAAACTAAAAATCCTAATGATGTAAATTTTATAATATATATCTAGAATTTAAATTAAAAAAGGCGAAGAAAGGAGAGTATATAGAGTTGACAAAAGAAGGAGAAAACATAGTGCCTTGTAAGTCAATTTGCTTCATTTCTTCTATATGATTCCTTAAGTTGCCTATTTCATTTTTTGTGCTTAGGAGCTGTTGCCTTTGTTCAATCAATGATTTCATTGTGGATGTCCATTGTGCTACTAGTTGATGATACTTCACTTGTAGCTAAGACGTGCTATTTTGAAGACCTGAGATCTCAAAGGAAGGGAAATAAGGAATTTTTCACTAGCTAGCCTAGGCATACATCTCCATCTTTCGCTAGTAGACTATATAGCTCCCTGCTAGCTAGATACTCCTAGCAATTTTAAGAAGCACGAATTGAGTAAGCACAATTGCTACCTCTAATGCCAAGCAAAGTGCATACTACATCCATTAGAAAGTCATGAGCCCTACTTCTATATAGACCCAAGCTTGATGTTTAAGTGGGACATCCACAAAAATCAAATAGAAGGGTTGCATCATAGTTATCATCGGCTATACCATTGTAATGATCACCCTCCTTAATTTCCCATGATTATGGGTGTACAATACCATAACCATTGAGTGAAGAAAGGTAGAGTTGAATTGAATCATAATTGCATTAAACGGTATTTCAACTATATCGTCTATCTTCATAGCCCTTGACGTGACCCGAGGTGCCACTAGGTGATGCCTATGTGGATTGTCAAGTCTTGTCATGCTTATGGGATGGGGGAGAGGCGCTCCTAGTCATAGATGCTTAGTGTTCCATTCATAGATGCTTAGTGTTCCATTAACCGTGTGAATGACTTGGAACTATGACTTGATATTATTATGCCTAAGAAAATGGATGGCTTTGAACTCCTCAATTAAACCTAGACTATACTAGATCTCGAGGGAGAGATCCAAAATGAAGGTGTTAGATGATTAGAGTCATCCACAATAATTTAATTTGCGAACATTAAGAATAACCGCCTATATGATTCCTTCTAACAATACTTGGATTATATTATGTTCACAATTCAAGAATAAGATGATTCTACTTGTCCTACCAGTAGCAATATCATTTTTTTATAAATTAATTAATTTGTATGAGATTTATTTGTGGAGAAATTGAAAATGAGAGAATGTGAAAATAAAAATTGTATCTATGCTGGACCGAACATTAATTTTAACCGTTAATTTCCAAAGGTTCAGTTCCATCCATTTAGTTCAGTGGTAGTGCCCGAGGCATTGAAAATTGGAATCTCCGGAATTTAGAACGAATCTCCCGTGTCATTACACGCATAGGATTCTGCCTTACCCTTCGGTGCACAATTTCTGACTGTTCTTCAGTAGTCAATTCTTTTATCTTTCTACAGGTCAACGGTTCGATCCGTAAAAAAATATAATATACAATCAAGCGCGCTGTCGCGGCATCTGGCATTCATACAAAACAAGTAACATACCGATGGAAATCTGGAACAAGGAAAGCAAAGGTTACACTTAGACCGAATGAAAGACAGAGGTATAATACTTGCCATTACCGTGCTAAGCGAGGGCAAGAAATAAGCAAAAGAGGCCTGGGCTGAGAGCAAGCAAAGAAAGATCTGCTACTAATCGTGTATGGACCGGTAGTAATATGATGGAGGAATTTATTTACTTTGTTAAAATCAAGTGCTATTAATTCGGTTTCTAAGCTTACTGCTGCTCTTAAATTTTGGTTGATTCTCAGCAGTCTAACTCCGGCAAGAAGCTGCTCATCTTCCTCTCTTCCCATGGATTCTCACAATGGTACCAAAGAGGCTTGGCTTGAGGACGATGTTGACTCCGGACATGTACGCCTGCAGCAGCTCGGTTACAAGCAAGAGCTTAAGCGTGATCTCTCGTACTATTATTTGCCTTCTCCAGCGCTTGAATCGCAATAATTTTCTACATAGAACTCTTCTACCTAAGGCTTTATTCCCGAGATCTGTAAAAGAGAGTTCTTTCTCTAATGAACTTTAGCTTCAAAATTCTTCAAAGGCAATGCTGTATTTTATCTATCAGAAATGTCAACCTACAATTGCTTCGAGCCAAGAGTTCATCCTAAACATCTTTAAAGTTTTTCATTTCATTCTTAATTCTTGAACTTTTCAATTCTTCCCCAATTTTTAGGACAAGAACTCCAACACCGGAGGTTTTATCTCCAAAATGATTTTTATTTATTATAATTTTAAAACTTTTCAATTCTTCCCCAATTTTTAGGACAAGAGCTCCAACACCGGAGGCTTTATCTCCAAAATGATTGAAATTTTTATTTATTATAATTTTAAACGAAGAACTCTTGGGGCAAAGGTTTTCTGTACAAAATCTTTAAAGCTTTTAGTAATTTAGCTCAGAAATTTGTTAAATTGCGGGTAGGTTTTGGAATTGATGAATGCGTTCGGATTTCTGTATGCAGAGTACTGTCAAACTCTGCGTTTTCGTTTTCCATTATATCGATTTTAACTGGCGTAACGACTCTGTATACTATGGGGCTGGCCTTCGGAGGTCCGGTGACTATGATATATGGATGGTTCGTTGCTGGTTTTTTCTCTCTTCTCGTGGGACTCTCCATGGCTGAGATTTGCTCTTCGTATCCAACCTCCGGGGGTCTGTATTACTGGAGCGCTAAGCTGTCCGGTAAAGAATGGGGACCCTTCGCTTCATGGATGACAGGCTGGTGAGTCCTTGAAACGATGTACTGTAGTGTATTATGATTTTAGTCCAAAGTTTAATCATAAAATGCATTTCTACACTTATGAAATGAATGTGTCATTCTTTGCATCTTTTACAGTTGGGAAGAAGTCCCATTCTTTGCATTTAGCCATTCTGCATAAATGTAGTTTACAACCCATTTTCTCTAAATGTGTTTTAACGAACCATTTAAGGATTAGCCCAGGTAATTGAATTGAGGATCCATGCGCAGATCTTTCTGTTCATAAGTTTATGAAACCCTCAGCCTTTAAATCTTTTATCCATGCACAGGTCTTTCCGATGATAAGTTTAGGGAACATTGCTGTTTTTATTATGCTATTTATGGTTTTGTTTCTGTAATTTCTTCAGCATTTTACGGTTTGTCTTTTATTCTTGTTTATGCCTTTCTTTCTACTCTTAAATTTATGAAATTGGTCAGCGGCCATTTAGATTCAGTAAAGATGTACTATTAAATTTATGAAATTGGTCAGATGTATTGGAAAAATTATTAAAGTTAGGCTTATGTAATTGGTCAGATGCAATTTAGATTGTGAGTAAAATGTAATGGAAAAATTATCAAAGTTTACTATGTAATTGTTCAGATGCAATTTAGATTGCGAGTAAAGATGTGATGGAAAAGGTTCAGGTAATTGTAATGAACTTAATGAACTTAAAGGGCATATTTAATTTAGAGAGTAAAAGTATTTTATTACTAAGCAAGGTTTAATTAGGCTAAGGTATCTTTTAAAATTTTATTAGGTTTTGAACAAAGGGTGGTTGGATGTACTGTTTAGACACTTCTTGATGTTAGGGTCATTAATTCAAAATCAATGGGTAGTCCCACCTATACTTACAACTTGAATGGGCTTAATAGTTAAGAAGAATCAACACTTCTTGATGTTAGGGTCATTAGTTCAAAACCAGTGAGTAGTCCCACCTATACTTACAACTTGAATGGGCTTAATAGTTAAGAAGATCATGCTTTAGGATTCAAATCCAAAGAAAATAGAGTATGCACACCTCCAACAAAAAATCTTTGACATTCAATCTAAGAAATAGGTCAAAATATTGGTAGAAGGTTTCACAAGATTTATGCAATCAAAAAGTATAAAAAATGTAAACAATAGTTTCGATATATTTTATTTTTAAAAATATATATTTAGGTTTGATATATTCATTTCATGGTTATGACTGTCTTGTTGTATTCCATGATAACAATAACATTCTAAGAGCATCATACTTTTTGTTTTCAATGGAGTATATATATTTTTTAATGTAACAAGTTATCATTTTTTTTAAATAGAGTTTTCATTACTTAGAATATGTAATTTTTTAAAAATTAGTTCATGCTTTTCTATTTTATTGATTTAATTATATAGTTCTTTATTTCAAGGATAGTGTAGGGTGACTATACACATTTATCATTATGTCTTTTCCAATTAATTTATAAGATTCTTTAATTTTCTTCATTCATGCTATTTAGCAACTTTATTCCTTAAGTATTACATTATTAATCTTTCTAATTTGATTATTCAACTATTTTCTTCATTCATGGTATTTTGTAACCTTATTACTAAGTATTACACTATAAGTTTCTTTACTTGATCATTCAATGTTAATTGAAGAGCATTATCACATTTATAGACACTCTAACCATTTTTTTATCTAGTATTTAATCTCTGAATGATAGGCACTTTAGAATATATTGGATTTCCCAGTTGAATTGTGTTTCCACACCATTACATAAGCATCATTATGAATCATATAGTATTCCTTGTCATTTCCATATTGTCAAATTACCGTGTCAATTCTATCTTGAAGGCCCTTGTGTGTAAATAGCAAAATAACCATAAGAACCTTTGCAATATTAGAGCCTTCTATTTTTTTTAGTTCCTTTAAAACTCAAACATCCCAATAACATTCCTTCACTTCCTACTAATGTATTGACCTTGTGGTCAACCTAAGGTCACATAGCTTGCTACATAACATGTATTCACAACTATTTACAATCACAAAACCGATGGAGAATCTTTTGAGGACCCTATATTAATAACACAATTTCAAGCAAGAAGAGAGAAAACAAAACTACAACAAAAACCTTACAATTGAACATTGCAGCCCATAATACATCTCCTTGTTAAAGCTCCCCAAAGTCTAACCTAGACATCCTTGATTCCAACTCCAATGGTCTAGGAGATTTCTCCAACATGAAAACATTGAATTGCAAGTGAAGGGGTCTCTTCCTTATATAGGACTTCCTTGTAACTTGATCCCTTGATTAAAATTCTCTAGAAAAACCTAGGGCACTCTCTTAAAGAATTATTATTTTTTGTTATATGTTCCCTTCTAGATGCCTCTTCCTTAACACTCAAACAATAACTCATTATATGAAAAATATTATTTTAAAGATACTCTAAACATTCCAACTTGAGCACTTCACTTCTTAATGGTTTCTAATTTTTATGAAAATATTATTTGAAAGGTATTCTAGGACCTTCTAGCTTTAAAACTTCACTAAATTATGAATTCTCTTTAATGCTTGTGCAATTCTAGACACTTCCATGGAGTTCTCCCTTAATAATTGAGTTATTCATTAAGAAAGAATTTTAGAGATCCTTCTAGAGTCTTCCAATCAAGGTGCTCCTCCAATGGTGATGAATATGTCTTCTAAAAATTTTTAAGCTAGGTGCTCCCTTCCACGTGAAATCTATGATATTCTAGAGCCTCTTCATCAATAGTAAATTATTCTAGAGTCTTCTAGATGAAGTGTTATTCTATAGCTTGAACAATGATTTGTAATAGGGTATTCTAGAATCTCTATGCAAAGCTCTCCTCCTTGACCATGTCAAAAGCTTCAAAAAGTGTGCAAGAATGAGGTTTTACCTTGGGCAGTTGTATCAAAATGCATAGATATGCCTATCCGAGGAGAAATCATCCATCCAAAACTAGAGGTATCATCCCCCACCTTTAGCTCTCAAGGCCTTATGCACATTTTGATGGTAATAGGGTATAATATTATAGTGTAATGTTATACATCCTTGATAGGTGCCCTCACAATGTACCAAAGGATAGGACACGAAAATTAATTGTGAACCCTCTCGTTTGAAGAGTGTGATTGTTAGTTATAGTAAGTATCATAAAGATTATAGACTACATTTTTTCATAATGGAAGATAGTAGTGAGTGAAGAAATGAAGTTGGATGAGGAGGCGTGGTTCTCAAGGTTGTAGGAACCTCTAGGATAGGTTGATGAGGTAGAAACACTTGTTCGCCCAAATGTCAATTTGCAAAAAATTAAATTTCATAATCAAATCGACAAGGATTACCTAGTCACTATGATGAGACTTTTGCTTTAGTTGCTAGGTATACCTCCATTAGATTTATCATGTCTTTGGTATTAGTTTTTGGTTGGTCTCTCTATCATATGGATGCCATTAAAACTACATTTTTTTAATGGATTTATTAAGGAGGAGGTTTACCTAAATTAGCTTAGAGGTTTTGAGGTGGATGGGCATGAAATCCGTGTATTTATCCTAAGAAAGGACCCTTATGGGCTAAAGCATGCACCACATGCTTTCTACCTAAGAATTAAAGATTACTTCATAGGTTTTTCCTTCACCAATGTTAACGCAACTCCTAATAATTATTATTTGTTCGATAGATATGATCTATTTGTTTCGGTCTTGAATGTAGATGACTTAATACTATAGGAGGTTTTGAGAAGCTCATGGTATGATTTAAGATAGAGTTGGCACATGAGTTCAACATGGAAGAAAATGGTCTTATGCACTATTTCTTGGGTATGGGTGTTTAGTAGAGTCCAAGTAAGGTGCATTAAGGTTAAGATGGGCCTCAAACAAATAATGTACTATCAAAATCCACTTTATAAGAACCAATTAGAATTTAGAAGATGTTATCATCCCTGGGGGATGACTTGGCATTGTTTGAGTTAAATAAAATGAGGTGTCACTTTTTAAATGGTAAATAGAAACCTAGAGTTAACCATGGTATTATTAGTACTTTGTCCTTTCTGACTTTTCTAATAAAATATTATTAATATCCTCTTTTTCTTTTTGGAAAAAGCAATGGTTGTAATTTTGCAAGATCCTTATCTCCAAAACAATGGTTGTAATTTTGCAAGATCCTTATCTAGATATTCACTTTCTCATGTTTAGATTTTACTTTGTCCTTTGTCACTTTTCTAATAATATAATATTAATGTCTTTTTGGGAAAAGCGATGGTTGTGCTTTTACAAGATCTACATACATATTCACTTTTCTCATATTTCAAATTTTTTAATTATTAATTCATACATCCATTTTCCTCATTTGTTGTGTATTATATGTAAAAAAAATAAAAATATTTTATTTTATGTTATTTAAAACTAATCCATAAATATTTTTTTCCTTATTTTTTATTAATGATATTTATGGATTTTATTATTTTTAATTATCATATTTAATATTAATATTTTTTTAATAAGAAAAATTGTATATTAAAAGAATTTTAGCCTAAAAGTGTCCATGTAATTTTCATGTCATAATATGTAAACTAGTTAAAATTATTAAAATTTAAAAAGAGGTATAACTAAATATTTTGGAAAAGAAAGAAGAAAAAATATTTTTATAATTGTATTTTTGGTTTATCTTCTTATAGGTTTAATCTAATGAGTATCCATTATGCATACTTTTGAGAAAAACTACATTGATAAAAATTGAAGATACATTAAAAAAGCACGTTGAACATGTTTTTTTAAATGTATCTTCATTTTTTATTAGAGTTTCTCAAAAATATGCATAATGAGTACTATTTGGATGCATAATTTAATTTTGCATCCAATGAGTATGTACACTTGAAATTTGTGTAAACATAAGACAAAAATACAATTAAAAAAATAATAACTCTTATTTTCTTATTTTATTATATTTCCTTTATAATCTACATTTAAGCTTAAATTTCTTCTAACATATTTCTAGTAATCATCTTGTTAAATCTCACTTCAATAAAATAAATAATTTTATTTACAACAATTTAATTTACTTAAATGTAAATAATTTTATTTTAACATTTTAATATATAGATTAGTAATAAAAAAATTAACTTAACATAAAGTTACCTTTTTTCTATCCATAGTAATGAATCTACATTACCTGCCCGCCATGATACATAGCTTGGAAAAAAATAACTCTAATATTTCAATATACATAAATCTTATACTTACTCATAAATATAACTTAAATTTATCTTAATATATTTTTAAAATTTTTTAAAGACGGTTCTTTCAGCACATCCTAGGCTCTCCTCCACAACATCATGTGAACGGTCAACAAGGTCGCAATTGCTCTTGTAGTGGAACCTTACTTCTCATGGAGCTGTATCTCACCAAAACACGGTAATTTACTTGTGTACGTGTATGAGAAAGTTGTTTTCTAGTGCGCATTAACATCACAAGGAATTGGGTATTTCATGTTGCTTTCTAGTGCTCATTAATGTGGGGAATTGTGTCTCTCATGTTCCAACTGTCCCTATAATATATATGCTAGTCAAACGAGTGGATAGAGGCAAGATATTTCATTTTATTAAAGATTATGGTTATATTATATTATATTATATATTATTTACTATAATATTATGTAAATTAACCTAAACGCAATACAATATATATTATGTTTTTTCTTTTTTATATTATAAATTAAATAACCCTACATGTAATATAAAACCAATACCTAATACAATATATTACCATTATTATATTATGGTATTTTCTTTTTATACCATATTTATTATTTTCTTTTCTTTTTATATTATAAATCAAATGAATCTCATATATCATATAAAATTAATACATAATACAATATACTATAATGGTTATATTACAGCATTTTATTTTTATATAGTATCTCAATTACATGTTATTATAATATAAAATTAATACATAATCAATATACTATCATTATTATATTATAGTATTTTATTTTTATATGGTATTTTAATTACATGTTATTATATAATTTAAGTAATGTAGTTTTTAATTAATAATATATAAATAATAATTTATGAATTTATATTTATAATTTATTTTAATTTTTCGAAGTACAAAAGATAAATGTATTAATTGTTTAATGATAATGATTTTTACTTGAAAAATTCACTTAATCATATATATATATATATATATAATTCTTTCAATTTTATTTAACCATGTTTACATGAATTATAGTGTAAAAAGTGAAAAACAAATTCATAACTCTTATTTTATTAATTTTTTTGGGAGGTTCATTTTAGGCCTCAAAATTCCTCTAATGTTCCTTAAACAAGGTAAGTATGAAGTTTAGAACATGAAGAGGTTTCAAATGATGGATTATAAACTCATGACTATTCTTATGATACATATTATGAAGTTCTCAACATATTCAAATCTAGATTCAATAGATCCATTAATGTATAGACAATTAATAGGTTCCCTCCTATATCTAGTAAACATGAAACCTGACATTTGCTTTGCAATGAACACATTAAGCCAATGTATGGTTGAGCCTACACAAATTCATTAGGTTGTTACAAATCATGTGTTCCTTTATTTGAAGGGAAATAGGCATCATGGTTTAAGGTATGTAGAAGCTCATGAGTTGATGTTATATCATATTATGGATCCTAACTAGATTGGAGATGTAGGTGGTAGAGAGATTACTTTAAGGTTCATCTCCACTTGGGTTTAGGTATGATATCCTAGTTCAACAAAAAGCATTTAACAATGGAACTTAGCTTGGCATAGACAAAATACATGGCAGACAACTTTGCTAGTTGCGAAGATATCTAGCTTTGTAAGTTAATTGCAAATTTTACCTATTATAATTTGCAGCCTACTATGGTACAATATGATAATTAAAGTTATATTAGACTCTTTGATAATGAATCACAGTAGTTGGTTCGAAACATCGATATAATAATCTACTTAATGTGATGGATCTAGAAACCACATCAAAACAAAATGTAAATCGCAGAAGTCTAAAATCTGAAATGATAATCAAAGTTATATTAGGCTTTTTGACAATACAATGCTTTTTTATCACTCCAAGCACATTTGAAGCATCAACATTAGGTTCCACTCATAACTATCTTGAATATTTCTTCTCCATTGACTAAATAATAGCTCGGTGATGGTTTGACTCTAAATACTTTATAGGTACCAATAGTCAAACAACCTTGCCTAGAATGCCATGAAGATCATGTTCATGTCCAAGGTCACCATAAGTGTCACTTGGGTAAGGAGAACAATATATGAAAGGACAACTAGATTATATTGGGTGATTTGAATGAAACAGATGGAGAATCATAGTCCAATTTATCAATCACTCACCCATAAATACGGGATTGTCCACATTATGAGGGATAACCAATTGGATTTCACATGGACACAAGGAATTCATTTCTCAAATATGGGATTCAAGGGATCCATCCTCATTCATTTTGGATTTGGTAGCCATATTGTTTGGATATATTACCCAATTTTCAATATATAATATAATACAAGAAAATGATGAATATTAATACTATAATTCTCACTCAATAGATCCACTAAGATTCAAAAGAAATAAGTGTGTAGGGGGATCCATTAAGATTTGAAAGAAATAAGTGGGTAGGGGGATCCATTAAGATTGGAAAGAAAGAAGTGGGTAGGGCGTGGCTTAGGAAGGCCAAAAAAAACACTAGTGTAGTCGTTGATTGAAAGAAACAAGTAGCATATCATAGGCTTGTTAATTTGCTAATAAAGCTAGTTAGCAAGCTTATTTGATTGTTTGACTCAAGAAATCGAGTGGTGGTTGGAGGACAAAGCAAACCGTCGAAGAAGATGTGCATGGAATTTTAAAACATCTATACTATCACAACTTCTGGGAAACTCAACAACATATGTATGTTACTCAAATCTTCATGTTGAATTGAATGACATTGTCTTATTTGTTCACCACATACATCTCCTCTTCAATTTCACCTTATGTACAAAAGTAAATACACTGTTTTCCTCTATTTATATTTTTCCATCTCCATGTTTCCATTGCTAAGTAAGAAGATTTGATTTAAATTAACAAAGTATATATTGTAGATTTGAAGCTTTTGCGATCTGTATTGTGTGTAGAATTTTCCGGATTAATCGCATCCATTTTATTTGAATTGACGTTTCAAACCAATCCTTTGTGGTTCATCATCAGGATAGATCAATGAGTTAGTTTGATCTCAACCCAGGATATAAATAATAAGGTGTGAATATGAACAGATGGAAAACATAGGAGGTTGACCTTAAATGACAAAAAGTGAATGAAATTTATTCATAAATTTAATTATCCTCTTTATTAAATTAATAATTTTTAAAATCACGTGTTAGCTTATTATTTATTATAATATATATAATTAAGGCTTAAAATATTTATAAATAATTATTTCTAAATTATCAAAATTATTTATATTTATATTAATATTTGATAAAAGTTGATATTATTATTATTAATAATCATCTATTAATTTTAATGACAAATAGTTAATAATAATTATTAATAACTATTAAGAAATTAATTTTAGGAGTATGAGAATAATAATTTTATGGAAGATAACATTCATTTGAACGATTGATAATTAATACTTCTTGTAATTAAATTAATAGTTATCAATAATTATTAATGATTAAGAATTTAAATTAAAAAAGTTTTAAAATTAAGAAGAATAATAATCGATGTAGATAATAAATATTTAATAATATTATTAAATTATCAAGATTAATAATTCAATAATATTATTAAATATTTATGATCTACATCCATTATTATTCTTCTTAATTTCAAATTATTATTATTTTTTTTTTAATTTAAATTCTTAATAATTAATAATTATTAATTTAATTACAAGAATTATTAATTATCGATCATTAAAATGAATGTTATCTTACATAAAATTATTACCTTCATACTCCTAAAATTAAATTCTTAATAGTTATTAATAATTATTATTAACTATTTGTCATTAGAAATGGTAGATTATTATTATTATTAATA
Source organism: Pinus albicaulis (assembly GCA_034641835.2). Lineage (NCBI taxonomy): Eukaryota > Viridiplantae > Streptophyta > Pinopsida > Pinales > Pinaceae > Pinus > Pinus albicaulis. The sequence continues at coordinate 287,455,696 of CM076571.1, read as the reverse complement.
ATGTCAATTTTTATCAAATATAAATATAAATATAAATAATTTTGATAATTTAGAAATAATCATTTAGAGATAATTTAAGCCTTAATTATATAAATTCTAATAAATAATAAGCTAACACATAATTTTAAACTTTTTTAATTTAATAAAGAGGATAATTAAATTTATGAATAAATTTCATTCACTTTTTGTCATTTAAGGTCGACCTCTTATGTTTTCCATCTGTTCATATTCACACCCTATTATTTATATCCTGGGTTGAGATCTGACTTACTCATTGATCTATCCTGATGATGAACCACGGAGGATTGGTTCGAAATTTCGATTCAAATAAAATGGATGCGATTAAGCCAGAAAATTCTACACAAAGTATATATTTTTATGTTAAGTGTTTCTTTTTTGCTAGACAATCTTAGAGTCTTGTAAGTAAATCATCAAATTGAAAAAAAACCATTTTCTCTCTTGTCACAATTTCTATATTCCCCTTTTTTATACGAAGCCCTAAATGGCTAATGGTTTCTATTTTTTTATAATACATAGTAAAGTAATATGTTACTTCTTTTTTAAAGGATAAAATTTATATAAAATTAGTATAACACCTACTTTTAAATAAAGTTAAGGGTTTTATATCTTAACTTCTTAAGTCTTGGCAAAGAAATGATGAACAAGTTGAGACAATGGGTTCAAGTACAAGGGCCAACAAAGGCTCTGTCATAGTGTAGCATAACACTACTATTTTAACCTTACTTGGAAAGAGTAAGTGACGTCTCACCCGAGGCGCGCTGCGACCTTACTTAGTTAAGGGGTTGGAACCAAGCATTAGGAGAAATCACATAGAACTATTGATACTCATTAGACCCAGAACTGAGATAGCGAAGATACAATCATAACAACTTAAGCATTCAAAAGGAACATGTATTATTCATATGCATTCATAACAAAAAATTTAAAAGGCTACATAAAGTCACACAAGAAGACTTTCATATATCCCTGCAACTTCCTTTTTCATTATTTCTGCAAAACTACATCAATACATTCGACTAAAAATCCCCATCGACATAACAAACACTATCAATACAAGATAACACATGACCAGGATAACACATAATAATGCGGGCTCAATAGGCATCATGACAACATTTCAATATATTTCTCTCTTATCTTTGTCTCTGGCTTTTCCTTCGAACTTTTTAAACACTTTGTTCGCTTGGATTGTTGCTTCTCCCTCAGATGCTTCACCCTTTCCTTTTCATTTTCCTTTGTTGTTTTTTGTGTCTACTTCCTTGGTTGTTAGCGAACATTCCAGATTGGTTGAGACTGCACGTGCCCTGATTTATCTAGTCAATCCTCTACAACTGTCAGTCTTTCGTGGGTCCCTTCTCCTTCTTCGGTCGTCTTCTCTGCGACTTTCTAACAGTCACCTTTGGTCAAAATGTGGTCAATGTCAAAACATGAAAAAACCTAATTGTCAAAATGAAGGACCTAACAAGCCCCGACCACGGTCCATTGACTCGTCCCCGAGTCAATCATTTGCTCATGTTGTTGGTTCTTCCTACTCTTGTAGTGCTTCTTCCCATGTTTCTCGTCCTTGGCTTATTCCTTAAAAGGAAGGACCCAACTCTAGAACAGACTTAATGACTGCATTCTTGAACCATGTGTACTTAGCAAGTGTCGTCTGCCATGAGCCTGTGAGAGTGCTGGCTTGATCAAGGAACTGGGCAATGAGTTCGACTATTGGCTTGGCAGGGAGGGTCAACAAGAGGGTACTCCATTGAGTTTATGCATCATTGTTCATATGTTGTAGCATCTAGAAGTGATCATGTGTCGGTGGTTTAAGGTCACGGAGCACGCTCTTAGTCTTGCTCGATTCATCTTTGATTTGTTGTATTTGGATTTTGAGGGCATCCACCTGTGCTAGGAGCTCCTTTCATTGGTTTGTGTCCTTGGTAGTTATGGCTTGGTTGAAGAACTGATTAACCTGTTGTCTCAGGGGGTGATCTGTATATGAAAACTTGAAGGTTTGATGAAAGTTTGCAAGTGAAATTTTCCGTTTTTTATGCAATTATCTAAGTTGCAATAACACATAAATTTAGTGTTTAAACTCGGTTTTGTAGCAATAAACAGAGACAATAATACCATAACAGAAACACAAGACAATAAAATGATGAAGGATTTCACCCCTCCTCGGCTACATCTCGTGGTCCAGCTTCCAATTTTGGGCCTTTTTCATTATGTGCTCAAAATATGTGTTTACATGGATTCGTAGCGCTTAGAATGAAATTTTTTTATCTCCAATGGCTCTAGAACAATAAAATACCCCTAGCTGGGCTCTTTATTCACTCAAATTGGTAAAACATTGATTGAGTTATGCTTTGGTGCAATTTTTCTGCTAACTGATCTACAAACCGCACCTATTTTTTATCCATCCTGTTAGCCACCTATAAAATTTGTTATAGCAAAAGGTGGCTAAGAATTTTTGAGCCTTCAAGGAACAAATTTTATGACTAAAAAGTGTTGGCTCTTGAAGACTTTTGAAGGCCTCCTGCCTCTGTCCCAATTTTTACTACTGTGCCTATTCCTCGTTCAGAAATCCTGTTGATTCCCAAGGAAGAATACTGCTGCAAGCACCATTTCCCATTTCCCCTTCTTCCAAACTAACCTCATTTTCACCCTTTTTCCCCCTTGACAAAATTCCCCTCCTACCCTCTAAATCCTCCCAAAAACCCCTTCCTTCACTCAAAGTACCCCTTGTTTAGCTTTTCTCCCCTTTCTTTTTTCCTCTATCGTTGCCCATTTCTAGCCTTGAAAACTATTGAAAACCCATGAAAACCCACATTTTGGACATATATGGGTCCTAGCCCTTTTCCCTTTGACCCTCGATCATATATTTCTCCACACGCCCAAAGGCCTTGCAGCCGGGCGCCTGATCATATTATATATATGCGCCCCCCCCCCCCCGAAAATATTAAAACCTTATGTTATTCTCAAAACTTTGGGTTTTTAATTATTTTCTAAGTCTTTCCGCTAGTTCCAATCCCAGTCAATCTCCACTGTCGATCTGATCTGCAGATCGACGGCACAGAGTCTATCACCCCGATAGTCCCCGCCATCCACTCGCCTTTTCCAAAACCGGTGGTTTTCATCGCACCACTTCCGAGCGCGCAGCGGTTTCTTCCATTTCGCGGTGATTCCATACGCTGGCCTACGTGTGTCCTGGGCACTGTTCATGAAACCGCCGTCCATCGTGCATTAAAATTCGGACGTGGACCCGGCACGATATCGGCGTCCACCGTCCGATCTGGAGCCGCCCATCGGACGGCTATTGCTCACCGAAGATGCCTGACAGTTAACCAGGCTATGGCACAATGGTAGCAGCATCTCCGCCGTCGATCTGATCTGCAGATCGATGGCCCACATTTCATCACCCTGATTCGATCACCCAGTCAATGTTTTCTGCTTTGACCTTCCATTTTCTGCTCTCGACCGTCGATCTCTGCGCGATCGACGGCCCTGATTTAAAAAAATTTCCTCCGCCTTCGCTACGTCTTCTCTCGATCAATCCTGACCGTTGGATGATGCCATCCAACGGCCACGTTTCCCCCACACGTCCTCTGCAGCAATAAACCTATATATGCAGGATTTTCTAATGGTTTTGTATTGTGCAGGGTTTCTATGGTTTTTTCGCCATAATTCAGGAAATTTAAAAGGTGGAGGGTGATGATCCTCCTACCCCCAATACAGCAAAGAAAATATTTCGCAGGGTCTAAATTAACGTTTCATCAGTGTTTCCTTAGGCATTGATGCCGTATAACCCTGCACAGCCCTGCACATTAGCAAAGAACACAGTAAATCAGACACAGTCAGAGAGTATCAGTGCCGAAGAAAAAATGTACCAGGACAGAAGATTAAAGACAAATTTTGTGGGGATCACGGCTAAGAATGTTTATCAAAAGCCTGATCCCCGATTAAAACACAGTTTGAAGAAAATTTTAAGTGTCTTATCAACAGGAAAGCCTCCACTGCCACAACTGAGGCAAATTGATTCCTCCCAGCTACCGAAATGCCACATGTGCCTCAAAGTATTCAATCAGAGGTCGAAGTTATTGATCAAATGAATATATTCGCCTCAGCGCAGCCAGAGAGTTACTTCTGTAGGGAAAATTAATGCAAAAGATATCTGCAGAGTAACCACGACACCACACAGAGCCTCAAAGGTCAACAAAAGCTCCCACCGAGCTAAATCTTTATGTAAAAACATTTAATACAGAGGACACCTATGTAAGTTTCTTGTTGAGCCCCCCGAAGGCCAAGAAACCATTAAGTATGTATTAATTGTAATTGGAGATCTTTTATCAGATCTCACCTCCCCATTCTTCTATATATATTTCTGCAGAAGATGAGTGAAGTGTTGGTTGCATAACTTTGAAATACATTTGAGCTTAAACTTCTGATTGTAAATAGTGTTCACTGGCCCTTGGAGCTTTGCTTGTGATAGATTAGTTAGGCTGAATAGTGAAGATGATTACTGAACTGAAACATTGGACTTGAAGACTGTAACTGGTTTGACATCAATGACAAGTTGTTTCTTGGGATCCTGGTCTATATCATTGGTGAAGTGCCCCTCTCTTTGTTATTGTTTTCCTTCTATGTATGTCATATTGTTCACTATTCTCTGATAAAGAACAACATTTATAGAGTTAGGACCTACTGTATATCAGTAACCTTCTCTCACTGAAAAGCTTTATCTCAATGTTTTCCTCAAATTTGTTTATTTAAGAATTATTTAATACAGTTTAAGCAGTTAGGAATGCTGGAGTTCCCTCGTCCTACTGTTTGCTTTAAACATTGTTCTTGAAAGTTATTTTCCTTATTTTCTTATTAAAGTTAGACTAGAAAGTGATGGTTTGCCCTGTTTCTAGCTTCTATTCTCCAAAAGCAGATTCTGAAAGTTTCCCTTGGTGTTGACTAAAAGCAGACTAGGTTTAAAAGTACTTTATCTGATCTTAAGTTTATACTCTATCTTCTCTTATATGTTTTCATACTTTCTGAAGGTAATTACGTGGATTACTGGATTGTTTTTCAATTAAGCTTCTTTAATACAAACTTGCCCAAGAAGTCAATGGTTAGCCCTGCACTTGGTTGGTTTTAAAAAGTTACTTAAAAGGCTTTTTCTTGTTTGGACTAACTATAAATCCTTTGTGAAATTATTATCAGTTTCCACCCCTCCAACACTTTACTGTTTCAATTCCATCATTTTAATCTCAATAATCTTGTTATATACATGACTTGCCCCTTGGATCACTCTTGATGCTATTGCTCAATTAAAGCCCTGTTATGACTCCATAGCCCAATGGACTAAAAACCAGCATTATATCTATCTTTTTAGCCTAGCCGTTCTATTCACTTGCAACTTCTCACCTTTGAAACTTTTTGCACTTAGAACTTTCTCCTCAAAATAATAATCATGCTCAATCATCCAAAAACAAACAAAACCCTTGGCCTTCATAACTAGCCTAATATCATTACCCCAAACTTCAAAGACAAATCCATCTTTGCACTTATTGGAGAGATCCCTCTCCGGATTCAGGAGGGCTAGATCCTAGAATCCAAAAGTTGGTTGAAACGATGTTTCTCCCTGAGATCGGACTTTGCCAATCTTGCTGATTACAGGGAGCCAACATTTCTGGCGATTCTGCTGGGGATCGAAGTGCTTTTGATACCTTTAAGGACCTCAGAAAACCCTTAATTCAAGAAAATTGTCGAGAGTTAAAAGCATCCTTTTCAAGCACTACCAAGAAATGGTAATCATGATGAAACTTGTTTGAATTAGTGGCAAACTAGGCAAACCCTAGGATTCTCATAAGACTTTATCTAACCTTGAAAAATCAGCTGGCTTAGCCATAAGAGTACACTGTCTTGGTATCATAACTGTAGCTAAGTTTTGAAACAGAGTTAGGATATTCTTAAAAACCACACAAATGAAAAATAACTCAGAAAAACCTGAAAATATTTCAGATTGGTATTCAATAAACATGGTGGTGGACCATAAGACCTTTTACCTCTGAAAATAGCTAAAAAATTCCACTTGGAGACTCCATAATCCTGAACAGACCTTAAGACTCCACTGGGAGGAACCCTTATTATCATAATATCATTCAAACTCAGTTAGAGGACTGCAGGATTTAAATTTGTAAAACAGACTAGTTAACCTCTTAAAGATTGTCATACCTGGTTGCACTTTTCCTGTTTATTTTGGTCTGAAAAACACAGCATAGTGGCTCCTAGAAAGATTCACACTAGAGCCTATCCCGACCTTGATCCACCTGAAGTAGTTGATAACCCAGAAGGTATCCTTAGGAAGTCTCCTAAGAATAAATTGTCAATTGTTTTCAGATCACCTTTGAGAGCTAATTCAGTCCCTGAAAATCTCTCGGCTCTACAACAATCAGAAGCTGACTTAGCAAATCCATTTAGAACTAGGTCTCTTGGTGATTTAGATCAGTTAGATTCTGAGTCTTCACTTTCTTCTCCTGAAACAAGTGAACATATTGGCAGCAGGGAAACAACACCTCCTGATTTACATTTCCTTCACAACCTAGGTGTCTCTCATCCAAGATCAGCTCAACAATCTATTCCTGGTCCATCCACTTCTGCTCATCCTACATCCACCGTTCAAACCACTCCACTTCAGCCCACTTTCCCTTTTGTTAATCCACCTCTTGTAAATCCACCTCCACCACATATCATGGCAACATGGTATGCTCCCTTAGTCCTTCCTGCACCATTAGTCAATCTTCCACAGGACTATCAGTCCAAAATTCCATTATATGATGATGGCAATGCTACGACTGCGTCACGACATGTGGATAAGATGAATGACTACTTTGACAGAAATGAAATTGATGATGATTCTGTCAAACTTAGATTATTTGCTCAAAGTCTGGGGGGAGAAGTAAGAAAATGGTTTAAGGGCTTAACCCCCCATAGTATCAATGATCTCCAAGATTTCTATCAAACTTTCCTAAACAAATGGGAAGTGAAGAAGAATCCTCTCCAAGTCCTTTCTGATTACAAGAACCTCCATAGAAACACTGGGGAAAGTGTACAAGATTATTGTACTAGATTCAACAGTATCTATAATGCACTTCCCCCAGAGCTAAAACCTCCACAGGGCTCAGCTTCAAACAAGTTTCCTGAAGGGTTTGACTCTGACATGACCTATCAGCTGAGAGAGAGAGATTTTGCAACTCTTGAAGATATGCAAAAGGGTGCTCTTTCTGTGGAATTCAACTTAATGGAGAAGAGAGCAAGAATGAAAACTTAAAAGAGAGTATCTTTTAGAGAGGAAAACAGACCTTCTACTTCCAACTCAAAGATGGAGGGAATGATAGAAGAAATGATGAAAGAGATGAGCATAATTAAGAGAGCACAAGCAAAGCAAAACCAAACTGCTCCTCAAAATAGAAACCAGAACCAAAATCATAATTTTAGAAGGAACCAACCTCCAAACAGACCTAGGGAAGATGATCAGCAGATCACTCATCCCTTTCATCAAAACTATGTAAGTGAGGTTGAGGAAATAGATGAGATAACAGAGGAAGATGGTATCAACATACTGGCGGTAGATAATGATGACTTTGAGATTCATTATGATAGAAAACAAGGTCTATACACACCTTATGATGACAAAAGAGATGACGATGAAAATTGTTATCAAGACATGGAAAATGTCATCATAGAGTCTCAAAGAGAATATGACCTTAGAAGCAAAACCAGTCAACAAACCCCCAATAACAAAACCTCTGACAAATCTTCACAAAACAGCACTACAACCAAGCCTAAATTTGTCAAGCAAAAGGATAAAACAATGGTTGTAAATTCCGATAAAGGAAAAGAGAAAGGCACTCAAAACAATGAAAATCAGAGTGCAGACCTTAGTAGTACTAACACTTCAGTTAGTACTCCTGTGAAAACAATTTTGTCAAGTGTAAATAAAACAAATCAGCAAGCTGATATTGTTGATAAAGTGACAGCTAATAAGGCTGAAACAAGTTCTTCAAAGAACCAAATTCCCTTCAGCCTTGAGCAGGAAATTTCAAAAATAAAAATCTTTGTTCCCTTGACCGAGTTAGCTGCCCAACATGTATACAGAACCCAAATTTTAAAGGCTTTAAAAATAGAAGAAAATGAGGACACAGTCAATCTTAATGATGACCATCCAGAGCTGATTTTTGGTCCTAAAATTGAAGGTAGATATCAAGAGGGACTTGTTCCTCCCTTTTATGTGAGCTTAAACGTTCATGACAAAATTTTGCACAACGCTATGCATGATTCCGAGGCTTCTCATAATTTAATGCCAAAAGCTGTAATGGAGAGCCTGGGTCTAGAAATCACCAGATCATATAAAGACATGTACTCCTTTGATTCCAGCAGAGTAAAATGTTTAGGATTAATCAAAGACCTCTGTGTTAACTTAGCCCAAATTCCAGCCAAATGTTTAGTCATGGATATTGTTGTGGTTGATGTGCCCCCAAAGTATGGAATGTTATTATCAAGATCTTGTGGGGCTAAGTTACAAGGGACTATGAAAATAGACATGACCTATGCGACTATCCCTGTTTTCAATCAAAATAGAAGACTTTACAGGGAGTCCCATATGAAATTCACAGTTATAAGTCAAGACAGACCACAAAACTCTCCCCTGTATTCTGTAACTACAGGCCTTGATTCTTTTATTATGTTTAATGATGAAACACTTGGTGAACACGTCTCTTTAACAAGATTAACGGCCGACAGGGAGGAAGAGGAACACAACGCAGAAGTATTAAAGCAGTTTGCTGCATTTGAAGACATTAGAAAATAAACAAAGGTCTTGAACTATAGGTCATGCGTCCTTTGCTTTTAAACCTAGACACTAAAGAAAACGACCCTCAAATGAACGCAAATCTTGGGGAATCAAAACAAATACAACTAAGTGCTGACATTCCACAACAATTAGAAAGCACAGTAGTTGAAGAGGATGGTAACCAGGACGAAACTAAGAACAGTCCTCTGTGGAGTATGTATTTTGATGGATCCTGCACTAAGAACAATGTTGGTGCAGGTGTTTGGATTACTAACACTGAAAACAACCACATAGAAAGCATTTCCTGCAAACTAAACTTTCAGTGTTCCAATAACATAGCAGAATATGAATCCCTTCTCCTAGGCTTACGTTTGTTGAAAAAGATAGGAGCCAAAAGATTAAAGTTCACGGGGATTCAGAGTTAGTCATTAGGCAGGTCAATGGGGAGTATAACGCAAATCATCTCAGACTTAGGGCCTACTGAAACGATGTCATGGACCTTTTGAAAACATTCGACGAGTCCAAACTGTTTTTTGTCCCAAGAAAAAGAAATATTGCGGCCCACAATTTAGCCTTTGCAGCTAGAACATGCTTAACGCCATATAACACGAAAGACTGCACAACTCAGATAAAATTTAGACTAGCTGTGCCTGATAATGAGAAGTATTGGCAGGTGTTTGACAATGACAAACAAATAGAAGACTTCATGCAATTCAGAAATGAATTCGAACTAAATGATTCGGACTCAGACTATGAAACAGACTGCAAGGAAGAAAATTTTCTTGATGAAGAAGAACCGTCTCCTGAACTTGCTAATATAAACCTGTTGTCTAGCAAACTTGAAAGCGAAATAGGAATGAATGCAGAGTTTGAAACAGAAGAGTTAGAAACTATGCACTCTAAAGATGAAAGTTTTCCTAAAGGTCTGGCCCCTTTAGAAGAGTTGTTCGATTTCAACGATGTGGCGAATAAACAAAAACTGGAACCTGTAGAGACTGAAGTGGAAGAGTGTAATATTGGCAGCGAACTTAAGCCAAAAATGATTAAACTATCCAAGACTTTACCGGCTCACATTAAACTTAAATACATCGAGCTGTTTAAAGAATTCTCTGATGTTTTTGCATGGAGTTACGAAGATCTTAAATCTTATGACACTGAAATAATACAGCACAAAATTCCCCTCAAAGAAAACCAAAAACCATTTAAACAGAAGTTGCGTAGAATAAACCATGTCCAGTTACCATTGGTTCAGAAGGAGATCATGAAAATGTATGATGCTGGTATTATTGTCCCTGTTAGATATTCTGAATGGGTATCTAATCTGGTGTCTGTTAGGAAGAAAACTGGAGAAATCAGGCTTTGTATAGACTTTAGAGACTTTAACAAAGCTTCATTAAAAGACAACTACCCTTTACCCAAGATGGATCATATTTTACAAAGGGTGGTAGGGTCTAAAATAATTTCTTTGCTTGATGGCTATTCAGGGTACAATCAGATTTTAGTTCACCCTGCTGATCAATTAAAGACAGCCTTTACTACACCATGGGGCACTTTCATGTATATGAAAATGCCTTTCGGTCTAATGAATGCTGGAGCAACCTTTCAGAGAGCCATGGACATAGCATTCTCGGAAGAATTTGGCTACTTCATCATTATATACCTTGATGATGTCACTGTGTTTTCAAAAACAGATGAAGAGCAGTTAGAACATTTGAGAAAGGTTTTCGGGAAATGCAGAAAGTCTGGAATATCTTTAAACCCTAAGAAGACGCTATTTGGTCTCCAAGAAGGTAAACTTCTTGGGCACATCATTTCAGAAGAGGGTATTTAGATAGATCCAAAGAGGATTGAGGCTATATTGCAAGTCTCTCATCCTCAGAACATCAAAGATTTGCAATCTTTCATTGGAAAGATTAAATTTTTGAGAAGTTTCATCCCCAACTTGGCTGAGCTCCTTAGGAATATCACAAACATGTTAAAAAAGGAGCAAGGGATAAAATGGACCTTGGAAGCAAAGACATCCTTTGAGTTGGTGAAATAAGCGTTAACCAAAACACCGGTTCTTATAAGTCCTGATTTTTCAAAGGATTTTTATATTTTTTCATTTTGATCAGAACATACCATAGCTGTTGTCCTTCTACAGAAAAATCCACAAGGACAAGAGCAACCTATTGCATTCTTTAGCAAGGCATTGAGGGATGCTCCTTTGAAGTATAACATTATGGAGAAGCAAGCTTTTGCTTTGGTCAAAGCATTGAAAGACTTCAGGGTATACATCCTTCAATCACACATCATTGCCTTTGTCCCAAACTCAGTTGTTAAAGACATTCTAACACAGGACCCAAATGGTAAGAGAGGTAAGTGGATTGTTGTTATCCTTGAATATGATTTAGAGATAAAACCCACTAAACTCATCAAAGGCCAAGGTCTAGCTAGATTGATGGCTGAATCCAATTTTGAAGTTCTTGATATTAATATGATTAATGCTTTAGATGATCAAGAGGAACTCTCAGCTCCCATTGTTGAAGACCATTTTATGAATTCCTCTTGGTATGCTAATATTGTTTATGTTTTGCTTAAATTGAATACACCTCCTGGTTTGACAAAAACAAAGGCAAGGTTCCTAAAGTTAAAAGCTGTAAACTATAGCATTATAGATAGATGTCTTTATTGGAAAAATGCAAGTGGTGTATTGCTTAAATGTTTGCATGAGTTTGATGCAGAGAAGATTAAATACCAGTTCCATGAAGGAGAGTGTGGAGGTCATTTGTACTGGAAGACAACTGCCAACAAAATTTTGAGGGTTGGTTTCTATTGGCCTACTCTTTTTCATGATGTGCATAAGATGATCATAGCCTGTCATAAATGTCAACTTTTTGAAGGCAAAAGAAAACTGTTACCCCTACCTCTACATCCAATCACTGTTGAAGCCCCTTTTCAACAGTGGGGACTTGACTTTATAGGAGAAATCCATCCACCATCTTCTGCCCAGCATAGATGGATTCTCACGCTACGACTCATTTCATCAAGTGGATAGAAGCCATTCCGTAGGTAGGCCAATGATCTTCCGTGATCCATAAAATTTATGAGGACCTTCCGAATATCTTCCGCATTTGGCTGTCCTACCAAGATCATCACTGATAATGCAGCAGCATTTGGATCAAAGAAAATGGTTGAATTCTGTCACAGATATCAGATAACATTGGGGCATTCCACGGCCTATTACCCTCAAGGTAATGGACTTGCGGAATCCTCAAATAAAAGTTTAGTGAACATAATTAAGAAACTGTTGGAGGACAACAAAAAGTCTTGGCACACAAAGCTGGTTCATGCACTTTGGGCTGACAGATTGACTTTGAAGAAATCTATTGGTATGTCACCTTTCCAGCTTGTGTATGGTACTGATGCAATTTTTCCAAACAGTCTTGGTGTACCAGTGATGAAGTTGATTCAAGAGTTACAAACTGAACAAAATGACATGGTCAGAAGAGTAAATCAGACCATTCATCTTCAGCAAACCAGAGAGGAAGTTTATAACAAAGCATTGCAGAAACAGGACAACATTAAAAAGATTTTTCACAGAAGAACAAAGGCCAGCAATTTCAAGATTGGGGACAAAGTTTTAAAATGGGATTCAAGAAGGGAAGAAAAGGCCAAGCATGGAAAATTTGACAACTTATGGCTTGACCCTTACTCTATTCACTCAGTTGCTGGTAACAATGCATTTTTCTTGCAGGAGTTGAATGGGGCAGAATTGTTTGGGGGTTCTGTCAATGGCAGGATGCTTAAACATTACTTCTCTTGATCCATGATATGTTTTAAAGCCTTTTATCTTTTTCTCAGTATAAATACCTCACCTACCTTTGCATTCAAAGTTTAAAAAAAAAAAGAGTGAAAGAAAGAAAAGAGGGCAGATTGTGAAAACAAGAAAGGTATAGCCCCATACCAAAGAGAGGAACAAATCTGAAAGTGTGCAAGCTCAAATGCCACTCCTAAAAACACACTCCTAGTTAGTCAAACAGCCTAATCTTGACTAATTAGCTTTAAATTTCCTACTGATAGGATAGTGAATTCGATTTGCCGAAATGTTTAATCTTGGCTTATCAGTAGATAGTTTAGGATAAAAATTAAAGGTTCAAACTTGATCAAAATCTAAACCTAAGGTTTTAAAAAGGAAATGACTCAAAACTGCTTCAAAATCTGAGTCAAGAGATGTAAAAATCTAGTTCCAATCAGCTCAAAATCCGAACCAGTTGATAAAGATAAAATAGCTCAAACAAGTTCAAAATAGAGTTGTATGGAAAAGAGAAGGCCATGATGAGAAACTTTCAGATCTTAAGCCTTCCATTTTGTTTTAATTTTTCTGTAAATAAATGTCTGTGTGCAATTTGTTTTTTATGCCATAGACCAGCATCAAGTTAGACTATTCAATCCTAACTTGAATGCTTTTTAAATTTCTGTTGTAGAATTTAGAGAATAAAAATTTGTTGGACAGTTTAATCCCAACAGATAGTAGATTAAGTAGAGAATCATATGGGCTCAACTGTTTAATCTGAGTCCATGGAGAAATAAGGAGTAGAAATAGATTAGTTTTCCTTCTTTCAAAAGAATAAAATTATTGTAAAAGAGTTTTCCAATCCAAGTGCACTCTAATGAAGAAAAAATGTCAGATCTATAGGATTGGGTAGGTAGAAAGCTTGTTGATGAAAGAACCATTGTTTTTATGGCTACTAATATGTTTTCAAAAGAAGATCATTCAATCAAAGAAACGTAGCCCAATGGATCAGGCACAGGTCAGCCTCCCAGACAACATAATGGATCTGACACAGATCAGCCTCCCAGAGAATGCAAGTCTGAAGTTCTTGATGCCTTCAAGAAGGCACGATCCCCGAGTGGAGCCACTGTTAGCCACCTATAAAATTTGTTATAGAAAAAGGTGGCTAAGAATTTTTGAGCCTTCAAGCAACAAATTTTATGACTAAAAAGTGTTGGCTCTTGAAGACTTTTGAAGGCCTCCTGCCTCTGTCCCAATTTTTACTACTCTGCCTATTCCCCGTTCAGAAATCCTGCTGATTCCTAAGGAAGAATACTGCTGCAAGCACCATTTCCCATTTCCTCTTCTTCCAAACTAACCTCATTTTCACCCTTTTTCCCCCTTGACAAAATTCCCCTCCTACCCTCTAAATCCTCCCAAAAACCCCTTCCTTCACTCGAAGTACCCCTTGTTTAGCTTTTCTCCCCTTTCTTTTTTCCTCTATCGTTGCCCATTTCTAGCCTTGAAAACCATTGAAAACCCATGAAAACCCACATTTTGGACATATATGGGTCCTAGCCCTTTTCCCTTTGACCCTTGGTCATATATTTCTCCACGCGCCCAAAGGCCTTGCAGCTAGGCGCCTGATCATATTATATATATGCCCCCCCCCCCCTCGAAAATATTAAAACCTTATGTTATTTTCAAAACTTCGGGTTTTTAATTATTTTCTAAGTCCTTCCGCCGGTTCCAACCCCAGTCAATCTACACTGTCGATCTGATCTGTAGATCGACGGCGCGGAGTCTATCACCCCGATAGTCCCCGCCATCCACTCGCCTTTGCCAAAACCAGTGGTTTTCATCGCACCACTTCCGAGCGCGCGGCGGTTTCTTCCATTTCGCGGCGATTCCATATGTTGGCCGACGTGTGTCCTGGGCACTGTTCATGAAACTGTCATCCATCGCGCATTAAAATTCGGACATGGACCCGGCACGATATCGGCATCCACCGTCCGATCTGGAGCCGCCCATCGGACGGCTATCGCTCACCGAAGATGCCTGACAGTTAACCAGGCTATGGCACAGCGGTAGCAACATCTCCGTCATCAATTTGATCTGCAGATCGACGGCCCACATTTCATCACCCTGATTCGATCACCCAGTCAATGTTTTCTACTTTGACCTTCCATTTTCCACTCCCGAACGTCGATCTCTGCATGATCGACGGCCCTGATTTAAAAAAATTTCCTCCGCCTTTGCTACGTCTTCTCTCGATCAATCCTGACCGTTGGATGATGCCATCCAACAGCCACGCTTCCCCCACACGTTCTCTGCAGCAATAAACCTATATATGCATGATTTTCTAATAGTTTTGTATTGTGCAAGGTTTCTATGGTTTTTTCGCCATAACTCAGGAAATTTCAAAGGCGGAGGGTGATGATCCTCCCACCCCCAATACAGCAAAGAAAATATTTCGCAGGGTCTAAATTAACATTTCATTAGTGTTTCCTCGGCATTGATGCCGTATAACCTTGCACGGCCCTGCACATTAGCAAATAACACAGTAAATCGGGCACAGTCAGAGAATATCAGTGCCGAAGAAAAAATGTACCAGGACAGAAGATTAAAGACAGATTTTGCGGGGATCACGGCTAAGAATGTTTATCAAAGCCTGATCCCCGATTAAAACACAGTTTGAAGAAATTTTTTAAGTGTCTTATCAACAGGAAAGCCTCCACCACCACAGCTGAGGAAAATTGACTCCTCCCAGCTACCGAAATTCCACCTGTGCCTCAAAGTATTCAATCAGAGGCCGAAGTTATTGATCAAATGAAGATATTCGCCTCAGCGCAGCCAGAGAGTTACTTCTGTAGGGAAAATTAATGCAAAAGATATCTGTAGAGTAACCACGACACCACACAGAGCCTCAAAGGTCAACAAAAGCTCCCATCGAGCTAAATCTTTATGTAAAAACATTTAATACAGAGGACACCTATGTAAGTTTCTTGTTGAGCCCCTCGAAGGCCAAGAAACCATTAAGTCTGTATTAATTGTAATTGAAGATCTTTTATCATATCTCACCTCCTCATTCTTCTATATATATTTCTGCAGAAGATGAGTGAAGTGTTGGTTGCAGAACTTTGAAATACGTTTAAGCTTAAACTTCTGATTGTAAATAGTGTTCACTGGCCCTTGGAGCTCTGCTTGTGATAGATTATTTAGGCTGAATAGTGAAGATGATTGCTGAACTGAAACATTGGACTTGAAGACTGTAACTGGTTTGACATCAATGACAAGCTATTTCTTGGGATCCTGGTCTATATCATTGGTGAAGTGCCCCTCTCTTTTTTATTGTTTTCCTTCTATGTATGTCATATTGTTCACTATTCTCTGATAAAGAACAACATTTATAGAATTAGGACCTACTGTATATCAGTAACCTTCTCTGACTGAAAAGCTTTATCTCAATGTTTTCCTCCAATTTGTTTATTTAAGAATGATTTAATACAGCTTAAGTAGTTAGGAATGTTGGAGTTCCCTCGTCCTACTGTTTGCTTTAAACATTGTTCTTGAAAGTTATTTTCCTTATTTTCTTATTAAATTTAGACTAGAAAGGATGTTATTTGTCCTCGTTTAGCTTCTATCTGTGCTATCTAAGTTTCAAGTGTTGACCGAAAGGCATTCAGGCTTGGCATTTATCTGATCTTAAGTTACACTTTGTTTTTCTTATATGTTTTCATACTTTCTGAAGGTAATTATGTGGATTACTGGATTGTTTGTCAATTAAGCTACTTTAATACAAACTTGCCCAAGAATTTTATGGTTAGCCCTGTCCTTGGTTGGTTTCAAATAGTTACTTAAGAGGATTTTCTTGTTTGGACTGACTATAAATCCTCTGAGAAATTATTATCAGTTTCCACCCCTCCAACACTTTAATGTTTCCATTCAATCATTTTAATCTCAATAATCTTGTGGTATAGATGACTTGCCCCTCGGATCACACTTGATGTTGTTGCTCAATTAAAGCCCAGATATGACTCCATAACCCAATGGACTAAAAAACAACGTTATATCTATCTTTTTAGCTTAGCTGTTCTATCCACTTGCAACTTCTCACTTTTGAAACTTTTGCACTTAGAACTTTCCCCTCAAGTAACATTTCATGCTCAACCATCCAAAACAAAACAAAACCCTTGGCCCTAATAACTAGCCTAACATTTTTACCCAAAACTTTCAAAGACAAATCCATCTTTGCACTTATTGGAGAGATCCCTCTCCAGATTCAGGAGGGCTAGATTCTAGAATCCAAAAGTTGGTTGAAACGATGTTTCTCCCTGAGATCGGACTTTGCCAATCTTGCTGATTACAGGGAGCCAGCACATCCTATAAATTCTGCAATTTTCAACATCGTGAGGCGACAAATTCGCCCCGTGCCAGCAAGGTTTGCATCGGTTTGGGTGCAAATTCTCGCCTCTTTTAATTGAGTGGTGACCCCTATGAACTGATAGATCGAAGCCATGTGGCGCAATACCCGTCGTTGGATCCGGGGTCATTCAAACCACCGCGCAATGGATTGGCCCAAGCCTAAAATATGGTTGGTTTTATGGTTTCGTTAATTCCCGTTGGGTTATCATTCGAATTCCTGCACCAAGGATTTATCCACATGTGCAAGGGATTTTCATGAAAACATGTTTCCGAATCCTTCTTTAACATTTAATACACTAAAAAATTACACTAGATCCATCCCATAAAATCCCTTTATCATCTCTGTATAATGTTTACTCGATCTTTTTCTCCTTGTTCTTCCAAACAATATTGAGTCCTTTCCGCACACACTAGTGCTAGATCGGATCAAACATGCTGAACAAAATCTTTTTCATGTTCATGTAAAACTTACTACATACTTCCTCTTCCTTTAGTATAGAGTTTATAGTTGGATGAACTGCATTGCCGATATTGATCCCAAGAAAAAAACTGTAGGGACAGCTAGCCCGTGAACAACCTATGGTTCAATAGTGGTAAGGTTGGGTGATTAGTTTGCAAATGCGCATAGAAACCCAACTCTAAACCATTGGTAGAACTGTGGTAACATACGATGGTTCAGCCGGTTTGAACTGATGTTGAACTATGGTATTTGTGTTAACCATGGCTTGGGACAGGGGTTAACCCCATGCCCTCAACGCCTCGACCTGTGGTCCCATGGGTTGGGGTGGAGCGGGGGTTCGGGTTTAACCCCGACCCCATCCCTCGACATGAAATAACATAAATTTTAAATATGCATCGTGCCCATAGACTATTAAATATCACCTGTAGCAAAGTGGTGAGGCTCTGTGTTGCTAGTCATTCAGTGTCGCGTTTGTTTCCTGCTAGGCCCCATCCAACCCATAACAAAAATTTACCACACCATTAAGAGGCCACATGGCGGCCATCTATTGGCCCATTTAGCCTCCATTCATTGGTCATCAACGAACCCTTAACCAATTAAAAACCATGAAATTTCAACCAACCAAATTAGGAAACTTGGAAAGAATCTATTGGCCCAAAAATACATGATCAACTGCTCAATCACCTGCCTAGTCAGCATACAGACTGCTGAATATACATACCTGCAACCCAACTGCAAAAATTTTAGTTGTTTAGGAAAACAGTCACAACGCGATATCAAGAGCATACGATATCGGTTTTGAGTGATTCGGTTGCGTTGGATTCAGGGCGACGAGATCTTCATTTTGGCACTGATTTCAAGTACTTTTGAACACTTTGAATTTTGAGCACTTTACTAATCCTCTGGATCATTCCTCCCCACTCGAAGCTTTTGGACCTTCAAAAGTTCATTTTCATTCAACAAACAAATGAGGGTACAATTCCCTCACCCGTCCAATATCAACCCATTTGGATTTTCTTGTTTTTGTCACTTTGAGCTCCTCATGAAGGCACTCCACTTTCCCTCATTTTGAAGTCCTTGTTTTTCTGTCCTGGATGATGTCTTGCTGCAATTTTTCAATATTTTTAGAAAATAAAACTGCCCCTAAATGAATTGGGACATTCTCTTCTTGATCTTCAAGAAAATAATACTTATACAATTTCAAGTTCACTTCACCTTGAAAACTGTAGTCATAATGATGCCTATCATGTCTATCCTTGCACTTGGCTTGACTCTTTACCAAATGTGATCACCATCGCCATGCACCATCCTTCTTCATATCCAAAATATTATGAAGCCCACAAGAATATGTCTTAAAACTAATGTCCTCTTTGTCAAATAGCTTTTGCATCTGCTTTTTGATTCTTGCATTTGTTGGCAATATGATGCAGAGTGTTGTCCTTGATGGCAACCCACTGAATGAAGATGAAGACATGCGACTGTTGACATGTGTTGTCCTTGATGGAAATTCACCTGATGAAGCTATTCTTGACTTAATGGACTTGGTAAATGATGTTTGTTAGCAATATGATGTTGAGTGTTGTCCTTGAAAGGCAACCCACTTGATGAAGATAATGGCAACTTACTGGATGAAGTTGTGCTTGATAGAATATGTCTTGATGAACTAAATATGATGTATCTATAGTGTGTTCAGAAGGTAATGAAGAAAGGAATTCAGCATGTGCTAGATCTATGGTAAAAAGAGTATGTCTCTAGGCATACGCGGATTTTCCTAGGGAAAGTCGCGTATGCACACAGGAATCAACGTTCCAAGTCGCGTATGGGAAAAAGCGCTCAAAAAGTGCAAAACCAGGGGTAACCACCATGGTATTGACCTATTGTATTGGGTAATGATTCGTCTAAATGACCCCGTCCAGGAATACCATCGGAAGTAATGTAGTTTTGGGCTCATGGTATTGTTTTGGCTCATGGTATTGAAAAAGGGTAAACCTATATAAGGAGAAGAAATTCATTGTGCAAATCATGAATGTGGGTGCAAGATGTCTGAGCTTGAATGAATACTTCGAAGTATCTCACTGAAAAGAGCAACTTGAATGATAGATTCAATGTATGATGCAAATCTGCAATGATGGGGCTAGTGGACTTAGACTGGAATGTATTTGCATTCGTTAGATCTGCTTGGCGTGGAAGGCTCGGAGATTCGAGATGAGGCGAACATCTGTCTGAAGTAAAGGGTTGAATCTGAACTGAATATCTGATCTAAAGAAGTATGCAGCTCTGAAATGGTTGAAGATCTATACGCTAGTTCGCCGTGTAGAAGCAGATATACGCGACACGAGAAAGGAAAGGTATGCAAACTAGGTTTGGTCTTCTCCGTGGTAAGAAATGTCTGACCGTTCTCGTTGGTTTAATTGATACCGCTGAGTTATATGTATCGTTTCATGGTTGAATGTGCTTTAAAAGTATGGAGGGTCCAGTCAAAATACTTTGAATGTGGTCTGTGAATTTAATTGGTGTCCTAAAGGATGCTTTGGATCCAATGTGAAGGTACTGATGAAACGAGATCGACCGAGGTGGTATTAACAGGGTTTTAGCCTTCTTACTGGGGTTGTAGTTTCCTTCCAAAAAAAGGAGTGTAAAATGTGAGATCGTGGGGCCGCAGCTCTTCCGTGAGAGGTCAAACGAGTCGGGGGCTGGAGCTCCCTTCCGGAGAGGTCGGGGTAAACGAGCGCAGGTGGGTGCCTACGTGCTGGTAGGAGTCTGCACCAGCACATATGTTGAAAGATGTTTTCTCTATAATAAAATATTGAAGGCTGAGCAACTGCAGCGGTGGTTTTCTCCCGACTTGGGTTTCCACCTAAAAATCCTGGTGTTCATGTGTGATGCTTTGTGCGATGGTTTATTATGTTCTTACTCCACATGTTTACTGTTTATAGAACATCTAATGAATGAATGATGGAATGATATAAGTGAAGAACTAATGGCACAATTAGATCTCTGTGTATACGCGAGTTTTATGAAGGATATCCGCGTGTATACGCAAGTTACTGGCAGCATAAGTGGGTTTTAGAGCATGAAAAAGTAAAGTTTTAGTTTGCTCCTGGCCATCGATTCACCCCCCCCCCCTCTGCATTTTTCCCAACAATTGGTATCGAAGCAGGTCCTTGTGCAGAAGCTTGATCGCTTAAAGGAGATCCGTCGCAATGGGAAGTCAAGAAGGAGTAATGTCTATAAAGCCACCTCTATTCAATGGAAGCAATCTGATATTCTGGAAGGTACGAACAAAAGCATATCTGCAAAGTCTTGGTGCATATGTATGGGCAATCGTGGAAGAAGGTTATCAATACCCAGCAAGTATTCCTACTGATGCAGCAGAAAGGAAGAAGTATGAAATCAATGCCAAAGCAATGAATGTCTTGTTAGGAAGCATGTCTGAATCAGAATTTGCTAAAGTGATGCAGCTACATTCAGCAAAAGAAATATGGGACAAAATCATTCTGAGCTATGAAGGAGACACAAAGGTAAAAAGTGCAAAACTCCAAACTCTTAGAATTGAATATGAAAATTTGAAGATGCATAGTGATGAAAGTGTTGCCAGTTTCTTTCTCCGCCTAGATGATATTGCAAATCGGATGAGAAATTTGGGTGAAACCATAACTGATACTACTCTGGTAGAAAAAGTATTAAGATCCTTGACTTCAAGATTTGATTCTAAAGTTTCAGCTATTGAAGAAAGGCAAGATCTGCAAACTCTTACTATTGTTCAATTACATGGTATTTTGACTGCTTTTGAAATGAGACAAGGAGGTCCTTCTCAAATCAGAGAAGCTGCTTTTAAGGTGTCTACAAAAGGAAAGGAAAAGGAAGTTGTCAAAGAAACCAGCTATATATCCAAAGAAGAAGAAGCGAATTTTGTGAGAAAACTCCAACTAGGTACTGGAAGATTCAAAGGTAAGCTTCCCTTCAAATGTTTTGAGTGTGGAAAAGTTGGTCACTATGTTGCTAAATGTCCTTACAGAGAAAAACGTGGTAAAGGGAAACAATTTGAAGAGAGGAAGAGTTATTATGCAAATGAAGATGATGATGAAGTGTCCAGTGAAGATGAAGAAGATTCTGACCATGATCTGAAAGTGCTCATGGCAAAGAAGCAAAAGAAGAAGGCTACTCAAAGCAAGCAGATACCTCAGAAATCAGGTATAGCAGAAATTGAAGGAGATGAAACAAGTATTAATCGTTGTTCTTGTATTTTACTTAACTATATATGCAAAGATTATGATAGTGAAAGTGAAGACTCTGACCAAGCTCTACAAGTGCTCACGGCAAAGAGGAAAAAGAAGAAAGCTACTCGAAGCAAGGAGATGTCTCAGAAAACCTGTATAGCAAAAATTGAAGAAGATGAATCTGATAGTGATTGGGGTCCTTTGAATGATCTTCGTTGTGCAAACAATAGTGAAGATAGTGAAAGTAAAGTTGTGGATCTAGAAGAAGCTCTCAAGGTTAAAGTTGAAGAACTACAAAGTTCATCTAAGACGCAAGAATCTATCAACAAAGAGATGATCTCTCAAATGGAAAAACAAATAGAACTGCTAAATGGACAGGTGAACAAGTATCAAAGGTTTCATACTTATGCATCCAATCGAATTAAAGAACTAGAAGCAGAAATCAATGATCTAAATGCAGATCTCAAAAAATCAAGCAAGAAGAATGAAGGACTTGAAGCTGCAATCATCTCTCTACAAACAGATCTTGAAGCATCAAGTAAGAAGAATGAGGAACCTCTACAAACATTTGAAAAGGAAGGCCTTGAAGCAGAAATCATCTCTCTCAAAGAAGATCTGGAAAAATCAAATAAGAGGAATGAAGAGCTGCAACAAACATGTGAAGAAAACAAAAATTGGTTGAAAGAAGAGATTCTAAATATGAAGGATCAAGTAGAAGATGGAAGAAGGAAAGAAGAAAGCATGACAAAGCAATGTCAAGACTTGGAGGTTGAGGTAAACATACTCAAATGTAAATTAGAAGAAAAGGTTAAACTTTTGAGGTTTCAAGATAGTAATAATATTTTGGACAATATTCTGAGTAATCAAAGGTCTCCTGCTATCAAACTTGGTCTTGGTTTCCATGAAACTGTTAAAGGAGAATCTAGCTCACAAGGAAGTGCTAAAAATTCAGAGGAAGTCAATGCAAAACCCGAAGTGTTGAAAGAGACAAAAGATCAACCAACAATCATGAATTCTCAAAGGAATTCATTCAAGAACGTTGAATGTTTTAAATGTCATAATTATGGGCATGTTAAGTGTTAAATTCCTCAGTGTATGTATCAATTCAGCTACAAAACAAATGTGACTACTCGTAAAGGTACTGTAACTTGTATATTTAATACTATGTAACAAGTATGGACATAAAGCACTGGACAAAAGGAGGAAGATTAGAAATACTATTTTGATTCTTATGCTTATTTTTACTGACACATGAGATGTTATTCTTGTAAAAAGTATGGACATGTAGAAAAAGAATGCAGGATGAACGGATCTGGGAAAGTGGACGATTTTCAGCACATAGTTGGAAAGCTCAAGAAAATTTGGAAAATGAAGGAGGACCGATCAGAAACGTAGGGAATTCTAACTTAACAAGTAAATATCCGCTCTCGTTTACTTTTCTTATTGACTGCAGAAATGATGTGGGATACATTATGAGATTTAGTAATGTATCGTCACAGGGGGAGCAATGTATGATGACTCTCATGGTTGATTTGATTATTCTGGTTATATGTATTTCTGAAGTACAAGTTCAGGGGGAGATGAAGGAAGATGAGAAAAAAAAAAAAAATATATGCTTCACTTTCCATACGCGGTTTCGATGAACCAAAGTCGCGTATACACGTGAGTTCCAGCAGACACAGTCGCGTATGCATTGATGATAAGAGAAATTATATGATAGCTGAAGACTACAAGGGTTCGTGGGGAGACACTGTCATAATAACTGCATATTGACTCGCATCGCCTAGTTTCTCACAATACATTACAAGGATACATGGTTCTAAGTGTTGAAGATCAGGATGAGTTCCGTTTGCTTTTGACAAGAGTATTCTTTACAGATGAAAGTCTTATAATTGAGATAAGGGCGCTTCATGCAGAGATTAAGGTCGATAACTTGTCGATGAACATATTCGTGCTGTACGTTAAGAAGGAGTACTAAGCAAGGTTGAATACTAATGATTGCATTGTCAGTACATAATGGATGAAGAGCGGATACTCATGCTCAATTGATGATGACTTGGTACATGGTTTATTATGATGAGATTTTGAGCCCTGGTTGCTGATAAGTATCTTTTGTGCTCACACATGGATGAGTTGGATGTCGTTTGATTCAGAAATAAGAATAGATCATGCAGAGTTTGTTACTATGGTTGAGATCTTTTTCCTACATATGTTACTTCATGTTAAATCTTAAAGATCTTGATGATATTGGACCACATGGATGATTGCTTGACACATATTTGAAGATGTTGTTCTGGTATGATAATCTCTCTTGGAAAGATTGTATTGATGCTGCAAATAATTTGAAGGCTTGGTTACTAATGTGCTTATGCTACAACCGTTGGATGACGCTTGAAGACACAACTACATTGTTCTATCTATCTGTAGTCCAGGGAAGCATTCAAATATCCCAGAAAGAAGCTGAACACTGTCTTTTTCTCACAGAGGATCAGATCTGGTTAAAATTTAGAAGATGGTATTGGATACGCGGGTTTCCTGAAACACAGTCGCGTATATACGCGAGTTCATGCACATAAAACCGCGTATGTCTGATTGCTGACAATTTTGTGTCTGAAGTCAGCTCTCTTCAGCACAACTGTAGTGTTGTTTGGTATCTCTGATACTGTTTGGTATCTCTGGTGGTGTTCCAGTTCTCATAATTCTATTTCTAATGTTTTGATAAAGATGCATTGATGATCTGTTGGTGAAAGTGTTTAGGATGCACAAACTAAGGGGGAGCCTTAGTCATATGGAAAGGATGTTCGGAAGCACATTTTCAGGGGGAGCATTAGCGTTGCTGAGTATAATGCATTGTTGGCATTATGATGGTTCTGAAATATGTTCTCTTTCTTGAGGACTTTCTGGTGTTGGTTATGAAAAGTCATATTTTTATTTTGATGAAAAGGTCATGTTGAGACCCATGATGTAAAATTGTAATATTCAGTCATGTAAGGGCTTGTCAAAATTTGTAAACCCACTTGGTTGGGTAGCTGAGTCAAATTTTGTAAACCCACTCGGTTGGGTAGCCGAGTTGAAATGTGTAAACCCACTTGGTTGGGTACTTGAGTCTTATATGTAAATCCACTTGTTTGGATATTTGATGTAAGTATGAGTCTTTGGTGATAGGACGTTCATAGAGTCATGTACTTCATTGAAAAACATGTTTGAAGATTCAGCATGAACTCAGGGGGAGCTTGGCCACTTCAGTATATATCAGATCTGCAGAACGCTTCTTCCACATGTGGAGAAAAGGGGGAGAGTATGTTGGTTTTGATCCACCCTTTGCCCTTGATGTCAAAGGGGGAGAGTGACATGGTGTTTGAATGAAGAGAAAGAATGGTGTCAAAAATAGAGAGTGACATGGTGTCATTGTATTCTTAATGTACCTATCTGTTGTGGTAACCAAACACCATCGTGGTTGCCATCAAGTCCAAAGGGGGAGATTGTTGGCAATATGATGCAGAGTGTTGTCCTTGATGGCAACCCACTGAATGAAGATGAAGACATGCGACTGTTGACATGTGTTGTCCTTGATGAAAATTCACCTGATGAAGTTATTCTTGACTTAATGGACTTGGTAAATGATGTTTGTTAGCAATATGATGTTGAGTGTTGTCCTTGAAAGGCAACCCACTTGATGAAGATAATGGCAACTTACTGGATGAAGTTGTGCTTGATAGAATATGTCTTGATGAACTAAATATGATGTATCTACAGTGTGTACAGAAGGTAATGAAGAAAGGAATTCAACATGTGCTAAATCTTGAGGAAAAGAGTATGTCTCTAGTCATACGCGGATTTGCCTAGGGGAAGTCGCGTATGCACGCGGGAATCAACGTGCCAAGTCGCGTATGGGCAAAAGCGCTCTTAAAGTGAAAAGCCAGGGGTAACCACCATGGTATTGACTCATTGTATTGGGTAATGATTCGTCTAAATGACCCCATCCAGGAATGCCATCGGAAGTAATGTGGTTTTGGCTCATGGTATTGGAAAAGGGTAAACCTATATAAGGAGAAGAAATTCATTGTGCAAACCATGAGCGTGGGTGCAAGATGTCTAAGCTTGAATGAATACTTCTCTTTGGAGTATATCTGAATGGAAAGGGTTACAGTTGAATGAAAGATCTGAATGTATGATGCACCAATGAAGGAGTGATGAAGAAGGGGATCTAGATCTGTATTGTACTTGTATATGCTAGACTGCTTTATGGAAGGCTCGTATCCGAGATGAGGCGAACATCCGTGTCAGCAAAAAGGGTAACTGGCTTTCAGTTTCTCCAATCAAGGCGGCTTACAATAGTTGAAGATCTATACGCTAGTTCGCCGTGTAGGAAGGCGCGTATATACGCGACATCGAGAAAGCGAGCGATGCAAACCTGTGGCCTGTCAACCGTGTAAGAAATGTCCTGACCAAGCCTCTCCCGGCCTTCGCTCATCGACATCCGCTGTGCTGAGTGGGTCCGGCACTGTATCATGTTGAATGTGGCCTGCAGCAGGGGTCGAAAGGATGCTTTGGATCCAAGCAGAAAAGTGCCTGGGATGAAATGTGGTCCACAGAGGTGTCGAGGGTTGGAGCCTGGGTTGTAGCCGCCCAGTGAGTAAGTGTAAACGAGATCGGGGCGTCGTAGCTCCCTTCCAGGAGAGGCTGGTAAACGAGTCAGGGGGTCGTAGCTCCCTTCCAGGAGAGGCTGGTAAACGAGCGCAGGTGGGTGCCTGCGTGCTGGTCAAGTCTGCGCCAGCGCATATGTTGTAAGATGTTTTCTCTATAATAAAATATTGAAGGCTGAGCAACTGCAGCGGTGGTTTTCTCCCGACTTGGGTTTCCACCTAAAATCCTGGTGTTCATGTGTGATGCTTATGTGTGATGGTTTATTCTATTCTTACTGCACTTGTTTACTGTTTATAGAACATCTAATGAATGAATGATGGAATGATATAAGTGAAGAATCAATGGCAGAATTAAATCTCTGTGTATACGCGAGTTTTATGAAGGATATCTGCGTACATACGCTATTTGGCTTCAGCAAAGTAGCGTATGGGTTTTAGAGCATGAAAAGTTTTAGGTTGCCCTAAATAATCGATTCATTCTGTTCCCTCTCAAGATGTTTTTTTACCAGCACGCCCTTAACATCATAATTATCATAATATCTCTGTCTATACCAATGTTCAACAATGATGCATCCTGCTACAATTGCACTTCATGTTGTTTTCCTCTTTTAGCCTGAGGAAACATGTTAAAATCCTGAAACATCTTATCACATGGATTAGCAACCTCAATCAAATCAGATTTCAAACTTGATTCATATCCTTGAAAGGCTTTATATTCCTCAACATCTTTGTGTTTGATCATTAATAATGCAAAATTCTGACTAGCATTAATAAGCCTCTTCATTTTTCCAACATTCACAAGAGATAAACTCAATTTATTGCTATGTTCTCTAACAATGTACTCAATCCCATTTTTAACAAATGATATTTTTTCTCTTGGCGATGAAAAATGGCTCTCCTATCATATAGATATGGGCTTCCCAAAACAATATCACATATGTCAAGCGGGACTACATCAAGTTCTACCTCATCAATGAAGTTTGCAGTGAGGAAAATCTAAGTATATATTTTCTTGTCACTTGCAATTTGGAATTGTCACATACCCAACCCAAAGTATAACGTTTAGGATGAGGAATGGTTTCCAAATTTAGTTTCTTGACAATTTCTTCTTAAATGAGGTTTGCTTGTGATCCACTATCAAACAAAGTATCTATCTTGGTATGTTTTGAAATAACTCTACTGTGGAAAATATCTATTCTTGTTTTTTCATTTTGAGTTTCATTGAGACCACTAGAATCACTAGTACTCGCAATCGATTCCTTGCCTTTCAATCCCATGGTTGTGATATTTGTTTCATCTCTGGAATCCGATCCTAAATATTGTTGTATAGTTGCAGCGACCTTTTCTTTCTCCTTCTTGTTAAAATTTTTGGGTCTCATCTCAGGATGAATTTTCCAACAATGGTCTTGACCATGGATTTCTTTGGAACAATATTTACATGTGAATTTTTCTCTCTCCTTCTTGATAGAAGCATTATTTTTCCCTTTTCCTTTGAACTTCCCCTTTCCTTTGTATCTAGACTCAAATGAGTTCTCACTAGTTTCTTCAGAAAGATTCTTCTCTCTTGCCTCTATATGTGTTGCATGTACACAAACTTCATCTAGATTTGTAGGGTTAAACATGAGAATTGTGTGTCTCAAGTAGCTATGTAAACTTACAACGTATTTGAGTACAATGTCTTGAGAGGATAAATCTACACCCAAAATCAAAGCCCTTTTCCTAAATTCTTGAGTATATCTTTACACACTTTGACCCTTTGCTTGCCTAAAGTTTTACCAATCCATGATAGCTTTTTGCATGCATTCTAAAGGATAAAATTGTCTTCTTAATGCAACAACAAAATCATTCCAAGAGGATAAAACCTTGCCATGTTTCTTCATGTCCTCTTGAGTTTTGGCTTCCCACCAAATGAGTGCTGCACTTTCCAACTTTAATGAAGCAAGCTTAATCTTGGTCTCATTATCTTTGATCCTTTGTATCCTGCAATACACTTCAAGCTGACGAACCCAGTTATCTAATTTCTCAGCATTCATCTCTCCATTATGCATAGGCAATTCAAACTTTATTTCAAGTTTAAAAAATGGAGTTTTACCATGTCCCTTTGGAGAATGTGGAGGTGTTTGTGAAGGGGTTGATGTAGAAGATGATGATGGTGAAGATGGAGGTGAAGAAAAAGGTGGAGGTAGAGGTGGTTTATCACCATTCCCTCCATTCCCTTTTGTAGATTTGTCTCCATTTCCTCCATTTCCATCTGGAAGATTTGAGCTCTCACCTTGCAACCTTGAATTTCTCTCCTCATAAAGAACTCTCACCATCTCAGTCATTTAAAAGAATGTTCTTATGAATGTATTCTCAACCTTAGACGTATTTTCAGGCTCTCCTTCATGTGCCATGACTGGTGAGGCCTTGGTGGCACTTGAGGTGAAACTTGAGGTCAAGATTGTGGAAAATGTGCTCTCCTTGAACTAGATTGAGGACTTGCTACCACAAGATTTCCTTCTCCTATTTTGAGCATCAACCTTGTAAGCATCAGAAAAACTTGCAAAAAAATTAAACCCTCAATACAACCAAAGAACCAAAGCTTTGATACCAAACTGATCTGTATATGAAAACTTGAAAGTTCGATGAAAGTTTGCAAGTGAAATTTTATGTTTTTTATGCAATTATGTAAGTTGCAATAACACATAAATTAAGTGTTTAAACTCAGTTTCGCAGCAATACACATATACAATAATACCATAACAAAAATATAAGATAATAAAATGATAAAGGAGTTCACCCCTCCTGGGCTACATCTCCGGGTCCAGCTTCAAATGTTGGGCCTCTTTCATTATGTGCTCAAAATATGTGTTTACATAGATTTGTAGTGCTCATAATGAAAAAATAATGTCTCCAGAACTGTAAAAAACCCATAGTTGGGCTGTTTCTGCACTCAAATTGGTCAAAAACTGATTGAGTTATGCTATGGTGTAGTTTTTCTGCTAACTGATCTACAAACCACACCCACCTGCTATCTGTCCTACAAATTCTGCAATTTTCGGCATTGTGGGGCGACAAATTCACCTTGTGTCAACGATATTCACGCTAGTTCAAGTGCAAATTTTCGCCTCTTTTAATTGCGCGGTGACCTCCATGAACTGACAGATCGGGGCCACGTGGCACAATATCCACTGTTGGATCTGGGGTCGTTTAAACCACCATGCCAATGGATTGACCCAAGCCTAAAATGTGGTTGGTTCTGTGGTTTGGGTATTGCCCACTGGGTTATCATTCGAATTCCTGCGCCAAAAACATAACCATATGCCAACTATGGTTCAATCGTGGTAAGGTTGGGTGGTTAGTTTGCAACTGCGCTTCGATGGAAACCCAAATTCAAACCATTGGTAGAACTGTGGTAACATACGATGGTTCCACCAATTTAAACTAGTGTTGACCTGTGGTTTTTGTGTTAACTGTGACTTGGGACCGGGGTTAACCACGTGCCCTCAGCGCCTCGACCTCCGGTCTCGTGGGTTTCAGTGGACGTCCAGGGGTTAACCTCGGCCCCATCCCATGACATGCAATAACATAAAGTTAAATATGCATCATGCCCATAGACTATAAAGTAACACCTGTGGCGGAGCAATCAGGCTCCGTGTTGCCAATCAACCGGTCTCGCATTTGAATCCCGCTAGGCCCAATCCGACCCATTACAAAATTGTACCACACCATTAAGAGGCCACATGGAGGCCATCCATTGGCCCACATGGCCTCCATTCATTTTTCTATATCAACGAACCCACAACCAATCAAAAACCAACCAACCAAATTAGGAAACTTGGAAAGAATCCATTGGCCTAAAAATATACAATCAACTACCCAGTCACCTACCTAGTCAACGTATATACTTCTGACTGTGCATACCTGCAACCCAACTGCAAAAAATTTAGTTGTTTAGGAAAATTGTCAGAATGCAATATCAGGAGCATTTGATATCGGTTTTGAGAGATTCGAGGTGCGTTGGATCTAGGGCAACGAGATATCATTTTGGCACCGGTTTCGAGCATTTTTGAACAATTTGAATTTTGAGCACTTTATTGATCCCTTAGACCAGGTAAACTGGTTGATTTTTCTTGGCAAGGAATCCTGACCAGTCTTGAACTTATGCTAATAGTCCCTTAGCTTCCTCCATAGCTTGAATGATAGAGGCTTTCATACAAGCTGCTTACGTGAGTTTTTTCTCCATCTCGCTGGTGTATTGGGATGTTGGATTTGGTAGCACCCTTTGAGTGGCGACAATAGTTCGTTTTAGCTCTCTGTTTTTAGAGATGAGATTGGTGCAAGCTTCTTTGATGTGATCGAAACATTCTAATAGAGTGCGGGTTGAAAAGCCTTCTAGTGCATATGTGACTATCTCGACAACTGAGGGCCAAAGATCCTGGAACTTGGCAGTTATTTCGTCGACCTAATTCTGTCGAACCTGCTTCTCCTAAAGAATTTGATCACGTTCTGCTGCAATGGAAATAATTTTTTAATGTTGCTACTCATGTTCAACTACGAGAGTGTTGTGCAATGCCTTCACTTGGTGTGCAACTAGTTGAATGAAATTAAACAATTGAGAGGATGACAAACTTTGGAGGTCATCGAGGGTCATAGTAGTAGGTTTGGGGAACCGAATCTACAATGGTTGGCTACTGGCAATTGATTTATCAAACTTCCCTTGGGGTGATATTTCTCGTTGCGAGGGCTCGGTGGTGTGAGGGTTGAAGTGGCCTGCGACGGACTACGGTGGTGGAGAGGAGGCGGGGTTGACGGTTAGGGGCAATGTGTTTATGGTTTCAGTGTTTGATTTCTCAGTGTTGATGGGTTGAATAGATCCCATTGATGTGCTTGGTACCAGAAGCAAAGATAACAAGGAAATAGTAAAAAATTTCATGATTGTGGGGTGGGGTGCAAGTGATTCATTAGTAGTGTATGTAATGGATTCGATTACGGAGTCTACCTCCATTTTTGTTTCTACATTAGAGAGAGTTCCACATGGACGAATGTATGAAATAGTGGTTGAGGTGGACATGATGGATTGCACAATCTTTGGGATACGACCTAAGTGGAGGGCGTATTTTCTTCAGTGATGGGTGTCCTGGTGTGAGAGTGGAGTTGCTCATCAGTCAGATCAAAAACTTGAGTAGAGGTGGTTTTATTCAATTTCTTGGGAATTGATGGTGTCCTGGTGGCAAGTGGGTGAATTTCCCTTATGGTGGGTTCAATATAAGAATGAGGACCCATCGTGGGAATTAAAGCAATGGCTAGTCTACAAGTCAAAGAAGCAATTGAACTATAACTGAAAACTCAGAAAAGGTAGGAAAAGGACTTACTGATGCCCTGCTATCCTCCAGAGTGCTACGAAAGGACTACATGCGTGTCTCGAGCTTCTTGATCACTGGATTGAGTGTTTCTTTGGCCAGTTACTTTCGTGAGGCAGCAGGGGTTTCTTTAGGTAGTGGCTTAGGCACCATCCCTCCAAACAAATATATATTATTCCTATCCAAAACTTCTCTAGTAACTCCATGCCAGGACGAGACTTCGGTATGGAAGGCCTCCTCTGATAAAACGAATGGTTGAACCTGCATCTAAAATGTGTCGAGGTTGACGCACTTAGGTCGTACCCAGGTGCTGCCATGGCTTACACCAAACCATATATCTTGAGAATATTCATCTAAGAGTGATTGTGGGATCCTGGGCCTCGCATTAGTAACAATTATCATTTTTTGGTACCAGCCAACAAATGAAGCTTCATTGATTTCTTTGTTGTTGGGGTCCCCGAAAGTCCACCATGGAAAATATCTAAGTGTAAGGGGCTGATATTCAGCAGTCGATGCCATCTCTTTGCCCTCTGGTGGGCACCATTTTCACATAGATAAGGAAACCATGAGATATCCATATATAAAATAAGTGGCCCTCTTGTAGACATCTTCATGGGATTCGAAGAGTTCATTTCACGAGTTCGAAGAGAAATTGATGGTAGTTTTGTTAATTGGTTCGATCAAGGCTCCCTTACCACCACGCTGGGTATCATACCTATTGTAGTTGTTGTTGTCCCTCGTCTTCTTTCCTCGCTTGGAAGTATTTTGAAATGTAGTTGACATTGTGGATCTTGCAGCAAGAAACCTTGTGAGTCTGTGAATGTCGATGGAATGGATTGGATATTCCTTGTCAATCCATAAAGACCCTTTGTGCATTTTGCTGAGGAGGAATTTGGTACACTGCATCGTTGCTCCCGTAGTGCCGAAAACTAGAAGAATCCACAGATTTAGTAGCGTCGACCTCTGTAGTCCTCTTAAATCTTCTTTAACTCTCGACCACTGGCTTCCGTCAGATTTGGCAACAACTTCTATATAAACCTCACGTTTGAGCGCTGGGAAATGGAAAGAGCCTGAGAGAGCATTATCTACAAGCACACCCTTGTCATATTTTCCATAGAGAGGCTCAGTTTTCGTGATTCTTGAGTCTAGTTCGGTCATTGGAACAAAGACTATGGTCTTAGTCATGGATGAAGTATGGTGACAATACACAATAGATACAGGGGGCTTGAATTTTGCCTGGGGGTTGGGGAAATTCGACACAGAATCCAAACTAGGAAATTTGACCACCTATGCTTGCTTCTAAGGAACTTATCGTTTCCATGCAAACTAAATAGAAAGACACAACACGACATTTTTTTACTAGAACATTTAACTAATTAATACAGTAACTTTCCATACTTGATTCAAATCGTGGTAATAACGATGAGTGTGATATGGACCTGACTCGGATGACGTGAAAAATGAAAAAGGAGGGTGGGAATGATGGATAACTATGATGATATGATGGAAGGTTCCTAGAAGTTGATGAAAGGATCATGTCAAGGATATTATGGGAGATATTTAGCCCAAATTCAAACTGATGCATGCAATTATGACTAATTATTACGGATAAGACAACTGACACATGTGACTCCCCAACAACAAGAAATTGTGAAGGGATGCACACAAACGACACTAACAAAATATCTGATGAAGATTGATTTGTAACCGACTCAACTAAAATAACTGACGAAACTAAATTAACTAACACAGTTGACACACTAAAATAATTGACTAACTCTACCTAGACCTAACTACGATCCCCTTTCGGAGATTAAATCAATTTAATGTAAAACTAGTTGTGTCATGGAAGGGCTTCAGGGGTGCACCGTTAACCCAACCAGGCAATAGAAATCCATCCATTGCGCGAGCTTGGCTGCTCCCGATTCCTTCAGTTCCACAATAATGAATGATGCTAACCAACTTTCCAAGATGTTTTAAGAACTTACTGTCATATAGAAGGATCTCATCTCCAACTGTAAATGATTTCCTCTTTATGTGTCGGTCGTGAAATGCTTTTTGCTTCTCCTTCTCGACAGTTTGGTGGAAATCAACTAGGAATTTGGCTTTTTCCAACTCTTATAGCTCATCCAAACATTTTGTAATTGATTCATCATATTTCATGTGCATAGCCCGTGCAATGAGGACGTTGGGGATGATGAACTCGGTGGGTATTACGACTTCTTGTCCGTAAACAAGTTGAAAGTGTGTATACTTGTGTAGGTGCTTGACGGTTGTATGATGAGCCCATAATGTGGTTGGAAATATTTCATCCTAGTCATCCATATTAGCAGAGCATATCTTGGTGAGGCCCCTATCTAAGATTTTGTTGAAGGCTTCCACAATACCATTTGCTTGAGGGTGGTATGGGATGCTCTTATGGTGGTCGATCATAAAGTTATGCAACAATGAAGCGACAGTCTCATTAATGAAGTGGGTCCCCTGGTAACTTGTGAGGCTTCAGGGGCATGTATACCAAGAAATAATATTTTCAAAGATGAATTTGGCAGTAGTGTATGAAGTGAAATATTTAGCTGATGCAACTTTAACCCATTTGGTAAGGTAATCTGTGGCAGTGATAATGTACTTGGCATGGGAGTGATGTGCTAGAGGATTGATGGGTCCCACAAAATCGACATCCCATTCTCAAACGCCTGCATTTCTCGTACTAGATGCAAGGGAAGCTCATCCCGGTGTGATGGCTTCCCTATACATTGAAAAATTTCACATTTCCTAGCGTATTCCTTTGCATCTCTGAAAACATGTAGGCCACCAAAGTCCTACCTGCAACACTTTCCTTATGATCAACTTCCCGCCCATATGTTGACTACGACTCCCGAATGGTATTCCCATAATACATTATGTTTCTCATGATCAAGAACACACCTTTGCAATATCTGGTCAAGGCCTAGCTTGTACAACTGCCCTGCAATTAACTGGTAGTTTGCAGCTCGAAGTATCATGTTCCTCTGTTGTGTTGCCATGTACTCCTCTGGGAATTTACCTGCAACTAATAATAATGTAATTTCCTCCATGTATTATGGTATGGACTCAACTCAAAACAGGTCGGCATCTAGCAATTAGTCATCTACTGAACCCCCCCCCCCTCGACTTCACCTGATTCTAACTGGGAAAGGTGATCAGGTCCCACATTTAGCCTTCCTAACTTGAAAATTACTTCGAATGTGAACTACTGGAACAACAAAATCCATATACAAATCCTTCCTTCAAGTATAGGTTTGTTCACTAAATACTTCAGGGCCGAAGGATCTGTAAAGAACTTGAACGACCCCCCCATAAGATAGTGCTGAAATTTTTGTAGCGAGTACACCATCGCAAGTGCTTCATGCTCAGTTGTGGTATAATTAATCTCTGTCGTGGACAATTTTATGCTAGAAAAGTATATCGGGTGATCAATATTGCCATAACCTGGTTGAGCCAAAACAACTCCCAAGGCGATTCTCGATGTGTCAATATGCACATAAAATTGCTTGTTCCAATTAGGATAGACTTGGATTGGTGCACTTTATAGTTTTTCCTTCATCGCATTGAAAGAAGCTTCACATTCATCGGTCCATGCAAACCTTTCATATTCATTAAACAGTTTCTCTAGTGGTGAAGTGATCAAGGCATAGTTTCAAATGAATCAACAATAATATCATGTGTGGCTAGGGGTGGATCTCAGTTGCTTAACACTTTTCAGTGGGGGAATATTTAGGATAACTGCAACCTTAGTCGGATCAATGCATACTCCCTCTTTACAAACTATATGGCCTAGAAGTGTTCTGAAAGGGATGGCGAATATGCACTTCTTCAAGTTTAAAGAGATTTGCAGCTGTCTACAACGGTCAAACATCACTCGTATCAAAGTGGATTGTCTTTTTAGCAAATTGTAGATGGTCCAATCATCCATGTAAACCTCCAGAAACATGTGAATATAATCTTGAAAGGCAGTGGTCACAATCCTTGAGAACAATGCCAATGTATTCTTGAGCCCAACTGGCATGGCATGATAAGCATAGGATCCCCATTCCGTTGTGAATGTGGTTTTCTTCTTATCCTCTTCCACAATATAGAGTTGGTGTTAACTAGAGAATTCGTCTGTAAAATAGTAAGCCATTTTTCCTGCCACATTGTCAAGAACCTCATCGTTGAAGGGGGTGGGGAAAGGGTCATGAACACAAACATTGCTCAGACTCCTGTAATCCACAGAAACCTAGCTTTTGTCAGAGCATTTATTATTCTTTATAACAATTGGACTGACCCATCCAGCCTCGTCGACCGGGAAGATAAGCCTCGCTACCAACATTTTTTTTATTTCCTTCTTCACCTTCTCTTTGACTCTCAAATTTAGTCTATATGGTTGATGCTTCATTGGTTTTGCATCAAGTTTAAGCACAATCTCCATCTCCCCTATCTCCCCCTTAATCCCTTTAAGCTCTGCAATAGATGAAGGGAACATGTCTTCGTATTCTCTTAGGAGATCGAAGATATCCTTGGTACTATTCTCATCCCAATAATCTCCAATGGAAGATAATTTCAGCTTTTCGTTAGTGTCTATATTGTGTTTCCGCAACTTCCGAGGTAATATTTGTGGACCATCAGTTACATGCTCGTATTCAACGTTATACACCCCTTCAGATTCCTTAAATGTCATATGCCTTAATTCCTCTAAATCATCTCGCTCATTATCTAGATCTATCTTCACGCAAGCCACAAATTCATGGAATCCAGGTTCATATATATGATCATATGTGTTCTAATCTATGCAGGCCTCAGTCACATATCCTACTGAGAGAAAATCCTTGTGACGACTTGTAAAGTAGATGTTGTCCTCTCTTCATCATTGGTGAAGGAAAAATCGCTGACAAATTGAGCTTCCATATGGTCCCACTCACAGGTTTGTCTTCTTATTTCTTCCTTTACGTACCATGTCATCAGAAATGTCCCTAGGGTGTGGAAAAAGCTATGCACCCACAAGTTCTCTAGAAGTCCTTCTCTGATCCATCTGGCCTTACAGTCTTGTAGGTTTTGTCGAGGGTTAGATCACCCCTAGTAGTTAATAAAATTTTGTGGGTAGTCCTCTGAATACCCGAATATGGCCTTCATTACTATCTTAATCTCATGCCATTCTCTGAGATGGTTGCAGTGAGAACCCCACCACCTTGCTGGCGTCACTTGTAAGGCGACATCCAGTAAGGGGATTTTGTGTACTTTGGAGATGGTTACATCAACTTCCTTAATAAAATCAGTAAGATTATTCATGTCATTAAAAATAGGAAATTCTCGTACCTTAGTACGAACCCAATTGATACAGTGGATTGTGGCATAGTTCCTGGTGTTGATTTCATGGCCACTATGTTTTTAGTCATCCCATGCAACCTCATATCCCACTTCAGAGCTCTGAACACTCCTCCAGTTGATTTATCCTCCTGTTGTGGGATTAATATAGTCTTCCCTTTTCCTATCGTCAACTTGTATAGCTAGTCCAACAATTCAAGTTCTTCTCTATCATTTGTTGGCTTTGTGAACCTCGACCCTTGAGATGGATCTAGGGGCTAGATCACCCTAACTCCCTCCACCTCAAAGGCCATCATCTCCTTCTTCAGATCAATTACAACATAATTTTCAAAGGGTCGGTCTATTCCTAGTAATGATGGATATGGGTATTTGTCTCCCATAATATATATTACTTCAAAGTGAGCATACGTAATTACTCTTGATATATCGACCTCTACATCCTCCATAAGTCCCATGGGGAGGACACAATATTGGTTTGCCACACGTAACTAGATTGGAGAAAACACCAGCTTAGACCTTCCTAAGGCTTCCCAAGTATTCCTCAGCAAGATATTCACATCTGATCCCAAGTCTAGCATTGTATCTTTGATATGGAAGCTTACAATCTATGCAACAATTAGGAACTCCCTCCCTATTCTCTTCTTGTTCTTGCACATCGGCCTAGAGTGTCTTTTGGGTATATTGGCGGAAATGAGCCCTTCTCTGACCGCCCCCTCTTTGACAACTGCTTAAATATTTTCCTGTAATTTTCCAAGAATTTTCTCGACATTCACAATCTGCAGAAACAACCTAAACCATTCAACTATGTGTTAGGAATTATGTTGCAAGAGGTTCAGCCTCTTGGATTTTGGAGGTTCTCATTGTTATCCTTGAAGCTCAATAGTTGGAGGCAATTTTTTAAAAATCTTCATGATCTCTTTGTAATATTACTTCTGATGGTTGGAATCATACAGACACTTTGGTGAGGTTGGCTTTATAATTCTTGGTTGTTCGGCAGCTCCCAAGTCAATGCCTGTCTTCTTCCCTCCTTGGTTGACTATATTAATATTTGAAATTAGAGTCGTCTCAGGTTCCCTTGGTTCTGTGTTAATTAAATTTTCTCCCCTTTGGCGGTTGCACTCTTCCCATCTAGCAATCAACTCTGGACATTATTCCGTTGCATGTGTGTTGACCCTACACTAAGAGCACCAAAGTCTTATGGGAAGCATAAAATCCATCACAACATTCACTTATTGATCAAAATTGTAATAGTGGATCGGAACTTTGGCTCCTTTTATCCCCCCCCCCCTTATTCCTTGATCTAGGTGGCTCCATACACCCTCAGGAGACCAAGAAGGCTGATGATAGGTCAAAATTCAAGGTGGTCAGATTGCTCTCGAACCAGGTTCAGATTCCAATGGTGCAAACGGATCTCCAATCCGAGTCCGTATGGAGAAGTTAGAGTGAGTCAAATTTCTGGTCAAATTTGGGTAGTGGGCTAGGTTTAAGTATCCCACAAATTCACCATCAATCGGCATGGAACTTAGCTCCCGAAGGCAGGTGAAATTGTGGCCTCTTTAAAAAGCCCAATGACCTTTATTTTCGTTAAAAGTAAAAAAAACAATTTGTTTTAAAAAATGAAAAAAATACAAAATTAGGGGTGGCAGGCTGCCACCCATGCCACCCCGCATGGATCCATATTATATAACAAATATTAAATATTTGGGTCTACATACCATGACCCCCGCTGAACCCCACGGTGGATCCACATATATGATATAACTGTCGCATATATGTTTGAAATGGGTCGAGTTAGGGTGGCGTGGAGTAGACCCCGCCCACCATAAACATATGTCATTACAAACTGTATTATTATATCTCGCTACCAGAGGTAGGGGAGTAGGGGACCGGCGGGGGTCGAACCTGCCCGACCCACGTGGCCGACCCCCAAGCGGGTGGTCCCAAATCAATGCAAAACTTAACGCCAACCCAAAATTAAATGGAAACTCAAACCAAATTTAAAATGACACACCCAAATTATGTTCAAGGTCCAAAAAAATATACATATGTGGATTTTTTGGGGAGGTGGTATTTGATTCCCCGACCTCCCCTTAACAAATTACCCTTTTTACCATTGCATAGGTGGGCGCGCTTTGTAAAATCCGCCCACCAACACATATGTAAACCCGAATTCTCAATTGCACGAGTAGCGAACGGAGTCCGAGCAGTACGAAGAGAAGGACGGACCAGCGGAGTGGAACCACGACCTCACAACAAAGTGAAACCATGTGCGGGCATGCTTTTCGAGACAAAAAAATTTTGCAGAGAAGATTCCTTGATGCTTGAAAGATTCCATGGGGAGGTAAAATTCCATTTTGTCATAATGATATGAAGTATACTATCATTTTAACCAGAATTTCGCAGGGAACGCAATGGTAAATCCAGAATGGCCATCTGAGCAGTAGATTTATAGATTCCCCGCAGAACATAATCCTAGGGAATCTTGAGGGAATCAAAAGATTCCTTGAGGTCCAAAACTTGCCGGAGTCCATTTTCGACAAAATTTATGTCAATTTTACACCTCTCGGAGACAAGAGCTCAATGACGATGTCTGTTTTAGCAGAAAAGCTCCCATTTCTCGACCATTTTTCATATTATAGTGACGATGTCTGATTCTTAAGTGTGGACAGTCGACTCTATGCCTCTCGACGCCACGAAATCGTTGGTGCAACCAGATTCAGCAGCTGAGCATCCACTTCTTTAGCCAGCTTCAGGGGTTGAGGTATATGCAGTTTGATCATGTGCCTCTTTTTGCTATGAGATGTATTATGTGTCTAGATCCTTGCTTGATGCATGTTGCAGGATCTTGTTTTTGCTTCATTTGAGATTATGTCATCCTGATAGTAGGTCCATAGTGAGTGAGAGTTCCTATAGAGGAACATCTCGTGGAGAGATAAGCCACTCATGTTGAGGGCACATCATTGTATGAACATTATCCATGTACATCTTCCCATTTCCAGCACTATATGAAGCGGCCTACCCCATTTTGACATCGGGCCCAGAGACGTAGCCCACACTGGGTGAACTCCGTTGTCAACATCTCGTGTATTTATGTTGCTAATGGTTGTCTTATTTTTCCTTCTTTACAACATGCACATGTGTTATTTTATTCTCTTTTAAAATGAAATTTTAACAACATCACAGAAGTAAAAGATCATGGATAAATCCGGTAGCTGACGGACCCGGGTAAATCTTCTTGCTGATGCGAATTATGAGCATGAACAACGATTGAACGTGCAACAATGGAGGATGGAAAAGACATGTACAAGGCCATGATCAGGATGTCCAAAATGGTGGACATGATGTATGAATCTTATGAAAGACAGGAGAAAGAAGAAGCAGAAAGCGATGCTTAATATTCCAGTGATCATTTATCGCCATCACTGTCTTCTCATCATTTGAATGAGGAGATCAACCACAGCCTTCAAGAAGATAACACTGAATTGAAAGTGCTTCTACGAGAGGAGAAAGAGGATAAGAGGAGAGTGCATCTTTAGTTGCAAGCCGTAGAGGCAACCTTGGAAGAATTGAAGCGCAACGACCAGAGCTTTCAAGAAAAGGATGATGAATTAAGGAGGCTTCTACAAGAAGAGAAAAAGGATAAGAAGAGACTGCAGCTTTAGCTACGAGCCGCGAAAGAGGCCCTGGAGGATTTGAAGCACAACAAAGGCTTGAAGAAGCCATCATTACCTGTTTCTGAATCAACATCTGAGGTAAACAATGTTGATGTTTCTTTAGTTTCGTCTTCACATGCTGTCAAATTTTCTATTGGAAATGTGGAGATACCCATTACAGGAAACAAATATAGGAAACAAAGGAGGAGGACTTGGCGTTAATGGCCAAGGCATAACTCGGCCACTGGAGGTTGTGCAAAGACCTTGATTATCAGGTTTGGATACACTGAAGGACAGTGCTCGAAAGTGTTAGAATCTTCCAATGCATAGTTGAAACCATTGGAGAAAGAGATTGATGGGAACACGTCACCATCATCCTATGATAACGCACATTGTAGAGAAAGAGCTAAGGCAAGCTCTCGTCACCATGATCGCACCAGAGACAACCAAGAAAGGTATAGCAAGTCTCGATATTCTAGTGTTCATTTTGATTAAAAGCATGTCGCTAATAATGAACATAAATCACGACATCGAAAAACATATAGTTTTGTGGACTACATAACCATGTATTTGATGAGTGTTGGAAAAGAATGGAAGCACAAGAGAGGATGGGGTGTGAAAGGCCTTCTCAACATTAGGGAAAGAAGAAGGTCAAGAAAGTATGGAGGAAGAAGACTCATTGCATTCATTGCAACAGAAGTGGACATCAAAGAGCCATGTGTTGGAGGCTCCATCTAGAGCAACACCTTAAGGACAAAGCGTCAGTGCAGGAACCAGTTGGAACAATTGTTCAACAAGAAAATGCGTCATAAAGGGATGACCCATTCACTTTGATAAGTGAGAGATGGTTTTTTTAGGTGTGGTAGAGTGTTTGGCCTTAATTTTTAAATTATATGTTGCAATTTAAAATGTAAAAGTGATGATGTGTTTTCCATCACTTATGAAGCAACAATGATATTTTTGGCTTTGTATAGATAGCTGGGGTATTGATTCCATTTTATGTAAACTTGACCACAGAGTATGGTTATAAACTCGTGGCAAGTGTGGGGAATGCTTGGGTCATAGATTGGTCACTTAGTTAAGAATGTAATTTTCAAAATATTGTACTACAGGTTTGCAGAGGATGCATGTGTCGGCTCAACGCTTATGGCTCTGAAGGAAAAAGGTGAAGGAGAATGAAGGGTGACCTTTTAGCACACTTGTGGCGCAAACAAGGTAAAAAGCAGCTACATATTATGTTCATGATTTTGGTGGACCAAAATCTCCTCATTGGGGAGGATTGATCTAGGTGGCTCCAAACGCCCTTAGGAGACCAAGAGGGCTGATGATAGGTCAAAATTCAAGGTGATCAGATTGCTCTTGAACCAAGTTCAGATTGAAGCCCTAATTCGAACGGTGTGAACGGATCTCCAATCCGAGCCCGTATGGAGAAGTTAGAGTGAGTCAAAGTTATGGTCAAAGTTGGGTAGTGGGCTAGGTTTAAGTGTCCCAGAAATTCACCGTCAACCGGCAGGGAACTTAGCTCCTGAAGTCAGGCGAAATTGTGGCCTCTTTAAAAAGCCCAATGACCCTTATTTTCGTTAAAAGTAAAAAACAACAATTTATTTTTAAAAAAGGAAAACAAAATACGAAAATAGGGGTGGCGGGTTGCCACCATCGCCAGCACGCATGGATCCATATTATATAACAAATATTAAATATTTGGGTCGACGAGCCATGAACCCCACCGAATCCCACAGTGGATCCACATATATGATATAACCGTCGCATATATGTTTGAAGTGGGTCGGGTCGGGGCCACGTAGAGAAGACCCCGCCCACCATAAACATATGTTATTACAAACTGTATTGTTATATCCCTCTACCGAAGGCAGGGGAGTAGGGGACCGACAGGGGTCGAACCCGCCCAGCCCACGTGACTGGCCCCCAAGCGGGTGGTCCCAAATCAATTCAAAACTTAATTCCAACCCAAAATTAAATGCAAACTCAAACCAAATTTAAAACAACGCACCCAAATCATGTTCAACGGTCCAAAAAAATATACATATGCAAATTTTTAGGGGAGGTGGGATTTGATCCCCCGACCTCCCCTTAACAAACTACCCTTTTTACCATTGTGCCAAGTGGGCGCGCTTTGTAAAAGCCATCCACCAACACATATTTAAACCTGAATTCTCAATTGCACGGGCAACGAACGAAGGTCGATAAGAATGAAGAGAAGGACGCATTACCAGAGCAGAACCACAACCCCACAGCAAGGGGGAACCATGTGCAAGCATGCTTCTCGAGACATATAATTTTTGCAGAGAAGATTCCTTGATGCTTGAAAGATTCTATGGGGAGGTAAAATTCCATCTTGTCAGAATGATATGAAGTTTACACCCATTTTAACCAGAATTTCGCAGGGAACGCGATGGTAAAGCCAAAATGGCCATCTAAGCAGCAAATTTGTAGATTCCCTGTAGAACATAATCTTAGAGAATCTTGAGGGAATCAAAAGATTCTTTAAGGCCCAAAACTTGTCGGAGTCCATTTTTTACAAACTTTATGTTGATTTTACACCTCTGGGCAACAGGAGCTCAATGGAGATGTCTGTTTAAACAACATATTTCCCCATTTCTCAACCATTTTCCATATTGGAGTGATGGTGTCTGATTCTCAGGTGTGGACAGACGAATCTATGCCTCTCAACGCCACAAATTTGACAGTGCAGCTAGATTCAGTAGCTGAGCATCCGCTTCTTCAGCGAGCTTCAGGGGTTGAGGTATATGCAGTTTGATCATGTGCCTCTTTTTGTTGTGAGATGTATTATGTGTCTAGATCCTTGCTTAATGCATGTTGCGGGATCTTGTTTTTGTTTCATGTGAGATTATTTCATCCTGATAGGAGGTCCATAGTGAGTGAGAGTACCAGTAGTGGAACGTCTCGTGGAGAGACAAGCCACTCATGTTGAGGCCACATCCTTGTATGAACATCATCCATGTACATCTTCCCATTTCCAGCAATATAAGAAATGACCTACCCCATTTTGACACCGGCCCCGAAGATGTAGCCCACACTGGGTGAACTCTATTATCAACATCTCGTGTTTTTATGTTGCTGATGATTGTCTTGTTGCCCATTATTTACAACATGCACACATGTTATTTTATGCTCTTTTAAAATGAAATTCTAACAACATCATAGAAGTAAAATATCATGGGTAAATATGGTAGCTGATGGACCCGGATCATTCCTCCACCTCCTCGCCCTCGAGGAGCTTCATTTATCCTATAAGCAGAACGGTCCTACCGGTCAGCTAAGGCATCTAATGCCCTACAATGATAAGTGTGGTGAGTAGGAGATCCATAGAACTCACAGAAAACATTGTTTTGGACATTTGAATACTTCTGTAAAAGTGGAAAGAGGTGAGGGAGATGCCCATAGGTCCTACAAATTTCACAATATTCGGTTGGAGTTGCACCCTACTGATTACGAAAGGCATGAAACTACGTACAACATGCATATAACCCTTGCATACCAAACTGTGCAACTTCGGAGGCAGATAAATATGTTGAGGGCCCCGCCGGTGCATAGGGAGTGCTTAGGCCTCTTAGCCGTAGGCACTCCATGGCATGATTCCCCTCAACATGGAAGTTGGTAAACCATATGTGCAGTCGCGATGATCACACCAGCTGCATGTCCCTTAACTTCTCTATCAGATCAACGATCTGATGATGTAGTCCTATGAGAGTGGGATTGTGGGAGACCATTCCTCCTCAATGTTAATGTGGGTATCCTGCCATGGCCTCGATTCATGTCGCTTGTTCCAAGGTGTCCTGTAGAGTATAAATCTACTATTGATTCAATGGTATGCAGGTGAGTGGCAATAACGCCTTGATAATAAAATATCGCTGATGATTGGGGTCAATAGGGTAGCTTAGCTTGCCAATGACATCCTTAAATATTTGCATCATCTCCCATGTGGTTCCACACTCCCTCTGCTTAATTTCCTAGTCCTGATAGCCCT
This sequence comes from Pinus albicaulis, assembly GCA_034641835.2. Taxonomy (NCBI): domain Eukaryota; kingdom Viridiplantae; phylum Streptophyta; class Pinopsida; order Pinales; family Pinaceae; genus Pinus; species Pinus albicaulis. The sequence continues at coordinate 287,411,005 of CM076571.1, read as the reverse complement.
TGCTGGTTAGTCTGTGGGAGTTTAAAATCATGGACAAACTCCTCTCGGACCTCATCTATTGTCGGGTTTTTTTGTAGTGCATACCACTTGATGAACCATCTTAGAGCTTTGTCTCGAAGAGTGGTATGGAATTCAATAAGCTTCATGGAATCGAGAGTCTGGCGAGCTCTCCAAATGGCCTCGCAAATATACCAATGTTGTTCGACATATTCATTCCATTTCCCAGAGAATTTAGGATATATAGTAAAAGATCCTAACATATTGTTTTCCATATGCGGTTGAGCTGATGGAACAAGAAAAAATCCTTGGGAACCTGGTTGTGATCACGATCCTTGGGGACCCAAACTACAATTAATTTTTCTACCAGTAGGGGGACCAACCTTGTAGGCAGTGTATACACTATGGGCCTTAATAACTTTAACTAGCTTAGACAAAAATTGACCAGGGTTGTTATAAAGTACCAGGGGAAGGTTGGGGAAGGTATTTTCTGGATAAATCCCTCTTGCATACAAGATCAATCTCCCCAGTATCCCAACAGATAACTAGAAACAAACAACCATTTGAATATCTCTTTCCCTAAACTATTAGCATTCAGATTATCAAAAATTAGAAAAGAGAGGATAATGCTCCTACCTTTCAATGAGATGTTTGATGTATACCTTGCCTTTTGTCCTGAAGAAGTCCTTCAATGCTGAGAAGAACCTGCAATTAAAAACATGAAAATAATCAAAAGCACTTGTAGTATATAATAATCCAAATACCAGCTTGACTTAATGGTCAAGGAGATTAATAATTGACATTGTTTTAATGAATCTAAAAACAAAACAATGAGGAAAAGTATCCATATGTATTATCAAGAATATAAAGAGAAATATTACAACCGGAGACGATGTCGTACAGATTTCTCCCGTATGCCTTTACAATATTCCTCCTTGGGCTGACAAGGTTTCCACTTTAGAATGACCAGCACAAGTTTATCTTCAGTGAACCCTTATGAACCCCTATGGACCTCTAACCCTGAAGTTTCAGCTCAATTTATAGGATAAATTGAGGAGGTTTCAGATCCACCAATAAAGGGATGAGATCCTCTAATGAAGGGATTAGGGTTCCTTAATCCAAGGGGATAAGTTCCATGATTAGAGGGATATAGCTCGAACTGGCGCAACTCAAGAGGCTTTTAGTTGGAAGAATATGCACCCAACTATGCTTCTATAAGTTAATTTTCACTTTTACTTTCTCTTAAATGGGGTGCGCAGGTTTTATCAGAAAACAGAGTGCAGATGTCCGTAGGTAAGGTTAGGAATATTCACGCATGCATAGGAAGTGACTTTAAAAATTGCGCAAGAAAACTTTAAGAGTATTTAAGAGCTTTTTTCCATTTCCCAAGACTTGGTTAAGGAATATAAGTGTTTTGAATTCTAAGGAAGCATGAGTATGGATGGTGATAGATCCATATTGACGGTCAAATTTCATGGTGACAAAATGACGTGTAATAGATTGCCCCCTAAAGTGCGAAGTCTGAGAAAAATTTTCAAGAGAGTGAATTGCTTTATCATCCCAATGATTGGATCGGAGACATCGGTTGAAAACCTATAAGAAAAATTCAATGCAAATATATAGTCATCAATGAGGTAGGCATTCCCATACTCAGAGCAAAACTAACTATATGTTCTGGTACATAAGTGACCTAGAATTACATCAATTGTAGACACAATATGGACATAGCCATTTGTTATGAATTAGTCTACTGAAACATGAATACATAACTCCTCGCAGCCTGGATGGTTGAAACTAGATCCAGGGTCTTGATTTCCCCTTCTCAAACTAGTAAAAATATATCCATGCGGTTAATTGTTTCGAAGTCGAACATTGTAGAAACCACTTTATTTCTGGTCAATGATGAAAACTGTTAACAAGTGTGAGAGAAAACACCAGTAATGACAATGGATCTCAAATTACCTCAGTACAATCTATGAAATGTGAATGAATATTTTGCAATCGAACACTCATAGAGTCATTCGATCGAAGGCCAATGATGAAAACCTGTCGTTGAAGATGAGAAACCAACCATTAAGGCATGCAAATTTCAAAGTACTGATAGGATTTCTAGATCAAATTCCTAGATAATGAGCTGAAGTCGATAGGAAGTGATCCGTCGCAAGAGGGCCTACGACATGAAACCATTATGTCAAGTTTTGAAGAAATATTTTGCAAGGATTAACTCAGGGATGGTCAACGTGAATGGAGAAAAATATTTGCAATGAATAATGAATTGAAGTTGAACTTTCTCTTGAACACATAACGAAACTGTAAATTAATTGGCAACATTTGACTTAAAGATAATACCCAAAACCAACTGAAGACTTTTAATGAGGTTAGATTAATTGTAAGATAAAAGGATTACCCAACCCAGACATGAGTGTGACAAAGTGTCATGTTCAAGAGCGACATGTTGCTTTTAAAACAAGTATAAAATATGGTTTTTTTTCTCAAATTCCCCCCCACCATTATTGGCAAGTACCTCTTTATTTTTTTCAAGCTTAAGGATGATAACATTTTCTTGTTGTGTAAGCTCATCCTTCGGATGAGTCCATCTCAGTAATTTCACGAACCCTAAGAAGGAGTTGTTCGGTCCCATTGTAATTGACGGGTCCTACACTATTTAATTTTAACAAGTCCAACATAGGATTAACTCAGTGTTTTTCAGTTTTCAGGAGTCAGAAGAAAAACATAAGTAAACTCCATAGTGTTCTTTTTCATAAGTTTTAGTCTCTCAAAACCGAAAAAGGATAAAATTATATAGGAGAGAACCCTATTGACCATGCTTAGTCAACGTATACATTTTTCGTAATTAGTCTACTTTAGTCTGGAAAAGTGGTAAACTTATACTGAGTAGACAACTATTCATTTATTTTAACGAGTTCCAATAGTCAAGTGCTCAGCAATATTTTCATGTTTAGAGAGTCTTAAAAGGGCTTAAAAGAGGACTCCATGCTTTCGCTTTTTCTTATTTTTTGAGAGTCTGAAAAAGTGATAAAATTTTACTCTATCGTCAAAATGATTTTTTTTTAAACACAACCTGTTCTTTGCGCATAAAACTCAAAAATTATAATAATATGTTCTCTATCCTGGTAAAAATATTTAAAGTTTGAACCTCTAAAGGTTAAAATCAATAAAATGATATTATTTTATTCATAAAAACCTATAAAAAGTGGGAAAACAAGTCATTTTTACCATTTGATTTCCAGAGTAGTAAAAAGGAGTTTTTACCATAGATCTTTTGAAGCTGATATCAGTCTAAAGCTGATATCGGGAGGACCGGAAAACCATTTCATGAACCGTCAGTTCCAAGAATTTAATCCCTTCATTATCTTGCATTCTATCCATTTTATTTTTCATTTTAGGCTTTTAGATTATCTTTTTGGAGAAAAAATATTTTTAGAAATCGCCCTCGGGAGTGTGCAGGTTTTCCCGATCGAACCCACACACCCAAATAATTTTTAACACAAAAAATTACCATGTCGCCATGGTTTGTATATGTATATCGTGTGCAAAAATGCACTGTCTACAAAGGAAAACCATGCATGTGCCTTGGGGTTTTCCAAAAATGGTTTTCTTTCCATAAAAATTGCTCTAAGTTCTCGCAAAAGCTTCCTAATGTTTTTTAAATGATTGTTTGCAGACAATTTGAAACAACCATGCTTGAGTGGAGAGAACGCGAGCATGAATCACATGATAATGAGGCCATTTATATCCCAGCAACGCTCCGATTGTTAAAGAATTGTGGTCTATACAAATTTTGGTCTATAGAAGTAATGAAGGCCCAAGTAGAGCTAATGACCTGGTTGGTAAATTCCTAGGATGTCCAAGAACAATGTTTTACCATCGGGGATCATAGGCTCATGATTGATGCAGAGGATATTTATTTCCTCACCGTTTTTCCCCGAAGGGGAAGAGATATTTCCTTGTTTGACACACGACCAGGAGGATTACCCACTGCTTCCTATATGGTGCAATATTGAATGCAGGATTCACAATTGAAAGATGGTCGAATCGATATAAAGAATACCGAATGACTTGATCTCAAAATTATTTCTTTCACAGTCACTAGATTGTGTGGCAGCGTGACTCCTCATGTGGCCACCAAAGCACAAATGCAAATGAATATTGAGTGTTACGAGGGAACAATAGTCAACTGGTGCGAAGGAGTACTAGTCAATATGAAAGGACAACTCACACGAGCAAAGAATGGTAAGCTGAAAATTTTTGGCTATGGTTCCATTCTTATATCTTTTTCCTTAGAGAGAATCCCACTCCTTGTACTACAACAACAGTTAGTGGATCCTATGGGATCGAGAGATCCTTGCATGTTGTGATGGGTTTCATTAATGGCTCACCATGGCAGTGATGGCGGTCCTGTTTTCCGGTATACACCTCAGTTTTTCGTATGGCTGAGAAGCCAAATCTTCATGATTGAGGACTTCCCCTATGCAGGGGTGTATTTAAGGGGTGACCCTAACACAACGCTCCCACCTAGAGCACAGTGGGATGCGTTAAGTAAAAAGTCTCATTTTGAGTTTTTATGTTTTATAATTTTTATTTGATTTTTTATCATCCAATACTGATAATCAAAAAAAAATTAACGCAAATGTTGGCCCAATACGACTAGCAGTGCTGCGTTGTTTTGATAGACGAGGAGCACAACCTATAACAGAAGCTTCACCACAGACTAATGCATCCGAGGCCCTCACAGAGTTGGAACACAATCTGGAGAGGTTGACCATAGATATCCCGGAGACTGGGACAAATAATTTTCCTCTCCAATACCAGAGGCATGTGACTGGGGTTACTGGTCCATTTAGGCAATACTTGCACAGAGTGGCGCGTGCTATACTTTGCTATCATGATCATCATCATGGATAGCTAATGGTAGGTTTATATGGAAATTTTTTTTTTTGTATCAGTACTTTTAGATCATAAGGTGTTTGAGACCTATGATCACAGATGATGTATATTTTTTGACACACTATGATAAACAAATATTTTGACCTAATGATGCTTACTACTTTTGGTCTCTGAGTATCTTGTTCAATATGGATTGAATATTCTTTTGATTTATGTTCAACATTGCAAATGTCTATTTAGAACTTGATTAGCCAATGCATCAAATAACATGTTTAAATTTCTTGAAATGTGTTGCAATTCAATGTAATCAAACTGTCTTTCCAAGAGATAGACCCTTAAAAACATTCTTAACAACAATGGATTTTTTATTGCATAAACATCGTTCAAATGTAATACAATGAGTTGTGAATTTAATCTAACAATCAAATGTTGAATGCCAAATTCAATGGAATCAAATAATAGCTCAATGACTACGCTATATTCTGCAATATTGTTCGTTGTTTGACCGAGACAAACCCCATGAATAGAAACTAACTCATCAGTTGGTGAATAGATAACCCAAGCAATGGAAGATAGGTTCCGTGTACTATGATAGGCGTCGTCAGCAAAGCCAATGTAAGTCTGAGGGAATGTCGACATATGCAATATCGAGAGTAATCAAGATAAGCAGAAAAAGTAGTAGAAACTCTCCAAGCAAAATAACTAATCTAAGGCACACTTTTTCTAAAATTGTAACTAATGTACAATGAAGATCTACACAAGATAAATCATGCATAATATCTCTTCAGATAAAGGCCATTTTTGGGCTTATCTAAAGAGACACCGTCATAATCAACTAATTCATAGGCCCCTTTGCAAGCATACACTTAACAATGTAAGGGTCATGCCACATTGGTTCAAATTTACCAGCGCCTAGCTTATCGTGAGCTTAATCATATACTAAGACTCGGTCACCTTCTGAATAGACACAAGGGTTAACACTTTGATCATGTTGTTCCTTAACACATTTTTAATGAGCTTCAACAACTAATGCAGCGGTACAACGAGTCTCATCTAACCGTGCTAAGTATAATAAGTGCTTTTCCTCTTCAGAGGTAGATGGTAATAACTCAAGGGCTAGTTTTAGCAACAGAATTCCACATTCAATGTGTAGAAAAACTTCCAAACCGTAAACGAGTTGAAAAGGAGTAAACCCTGTAGATGTTTTTGCGGAGGTATGTATGCCCACAATGCGGAAAAAAGCATGGTGTGCCAACTCGATTTATCACTTTCTACAATCCGCTTAATCATATTGGTTAAAAATTTGTTTACAACCTCAACTTGGCCATTGGCTTGTGGGTAATACGGTGTGGAATTATCATGGCGTAGGCCGAGCTGAGCGAAAAATTCAATCATTATAATTTTTCGAAAGTGGCTACCATGATTCGTAATGATGGCTTGAGGGACACCGAAACTAGAAACCACATGATTGAATATGAAAATAAATGCAGTTTCGTCTTCAGCCTTAAATGTAGGCATTGCCTCAGCCCATTTGGTAAAATAATCTACAACGAGAATAATATACCCATGCCCCCTGACCGAGTGAGGGTTACATGTAACGAAATCGACGCCCCATTTTACAAATGGACCGATAGCTATGATTGGGTGAAGAGGAGTGGGATGTACACACATCTTTCGATAAAAAATATGACAATTGTGACATTTTCTAACCGCAATGATACAATCTTTGAAGAGTGATGACCAGAAATAGCCAACGTGCAATATCTTTTGGGTTGTGGAAAACCCAGACATATGACCAACACATGCTCTAGAATAGAAGTCATTTAAAACTCTTTCAGCTTCTTCATGATTTAAAAAATGTCGAAAGACAGAATCGACGCCATGACTGTAAAGAGTGTCGCCAACAATATTGTATTGTTGAGACTAGTATCGAATCCTACATCGATCAGAGCATGAAATTTTAGGCCGAAAGGTTTGGGTTTGAAGATATATAATGATATCTCCATAACAAGGATCCAATATGCTGATTAGAAACATAGATTCATTAGGAAGATGGCCTTCTTCCACAGTTTCAGATTCAGTGTAGGGAAAGTCACACATAAATTCAACAAAGACTAGTTATTTCTTGGATTGGGATTTTTCAAATTCCAAATCAAAATCTTGTAGGATAACTATCCACTTAGAGTATTTTCCCCCGAGCAATTGTTTCGTCAAAATGTACATCATAGAGTTGCAATCAGATATCACGGTTGTTTTGCATAACAGTATGTAGTGATGGAATATTTGGACAACTTGAACGGCTGCCAAGGCCAATTTCTCCACATGCGTATACTATATTTATGTCAGTGTAAGGTTCTGACTTAAGTAATAAATCACATGTTCATTGTTAGATTCATCCTCTTGAACTAATACCGTTCCAATGGTGGAATCAAATGCAGCTAAATGAAAAAAGTAATCTCAGTGATAATCAGGTGGATGCAACAACGGTGCATGGGTCAACGCGTGTTTAACTGCATCGAAAGCTTTATCAGCAAGCTCATCCCAAGTAAAAGGAACATCCTATTTCAATAACCGAGTGAAACCTTTAGTTAAATCTGCATAGTTATGGATAAAAAGACGTAGAAATTTTTCTTTCCCTTGCAAACTTTGGAGTAAGCGAAGAGTAGAAGGAGGAGGTAAATTGACAATGGCCTCAACCTTCAAAGGGTCGACACAAATGCCTTCTTTAGAAACAATGAAACCAAGAAATCGTCCTGATTGTACACAAAATACACATTTGTGTGGATTCAAACGAATATTGTAATGCCTACATTGCATACAAATGGCATGTAAATGTGTAGGATGATCTTTCCTGTGCAAACAATGAGCAGGTAAGTCATCCAAGTAGGGTTGCACAATGTGTTTGATGTGGTGAAATGCGTAAGATATAGCCCGTTGAAAAGTTGCGCCAACATTTTTCAATCCAAAAGGTAATTTAAACTATGAAAATGTCCCCCATGGATAGATAAATGTTGTTTTGGGTTGATTGGCATGGAGTATGTTTATTTGATTGTAACCAGCAAATCCATCCATTAATGAAAATATTTCATTTTCGGCACAATCATCAACAATTTGGTCGGTGTAAGGGGTGGGATAATTTTATTTGGGACAATATTTATTAATATCCTTATAATAGACACATACTCTGATAATTCCTTCTTTCTTGGTCACTGGAACTATGTTAGATACTCAATCCATCAATGGAATATGATAAATGAATCCTGCACGAAGTAGTTTTTCAACTTCAGCTTTAATAGCAGCAGTTTTTCGCGGATGTATTGAACTTAATCTTTGTCGAATAGGTTTAGCATACAGGTATGTCTTAATTTCATGAATTACAATCTTAGGATCAATTCCTGGCATTTCTTCGTAAGACCAGGCAAAAATGTCTCAGAATTCCTGAAATAGGGCTTTGTACATGTTAATTTTGTCAATTGAGCATGAAGCACCTATATGAATGTTTTCAGTTATTCTTGGTTTGATTGATATGCCAATTGGAATTGTTGCGGAAAGGTTTCCTAAATTCATCTCAGAATCTGAATGAAGGATTGACATAGGATTTTGAGGTTTTTTAACATAGTCAATCGGAAATATCATTGAGAAGTCATTTTCAACTCTATCAAGGTTTGGTAGAAAAGATGATCGATGGTGAAGATCGTCCCAAGGTAATTCCACCAATGACAAAATTTCCCGAATATTCTCATCACTCGAAAATATTTGTTGAAAAGGATCAGAAAAGATGTGTGGTTAAACCTGGTAGAGAAGAAGACTCATCACTGACCACATTCACTTGATCAATATCGATTGATGAAATGTCAGAATGCAATTGCACCACTACATATTGCAATTCATATGGACTCAAAGGCATTTCATTTCCATAATAGTCCAATTCAGATTCTGAAGGCACAATCCATGGGTCATCAAATGGCATTGTACTTAATGTAATCATGTTGATATTGGCAATAGTTCGAGGCACATTAGGAGGAGGTATAGCGAAATTTCCCATAAGAGCGAAATCCTTAACTAGTCCTACCCCAACATCTTCATAAGGGATAATCGTCTTTCCAACATGTTGGATACTCTCTGTAGAAGCATGATCGAAAGTGTAGTAAGACAACTGATCAATTTTAATGATCTTTCCTTTATGAGGAAACATGATTAATCGAAATACTGATGAAACGACATTGCTTATAGCATAAGACCAACTTTGACCTAATAGAAGGTTGTAGTCAAGAGGGGAATCAACGACTTCCACCTTAAGCGTAACAGTTTTTCCTTATACCTCTATGGGTAAATCCTAGAGTATTCCATATGGACAAAAACCTCTTCCATCAAAGGCTTCCAAAATCATGGGTGATTGATTGATTGGTGGAGAACCAAGAGTTTTCCAACGGGCTAAGGACATAATGCACATATATTCTCCCTCGTTAATCACTGTGCGAAAAACTCACCTAGATTTAACTAAAATAGGTATTTGAAAATCCATTTGGTGCAGGAGTGTAGGTACAAAGTTCTCAAGACCAAAGACGATAAGATTAGAATTTTGAGGGTCAATCGCTCCAATAGCTGATAATAGTAACTTCCTCTGAGTTGGACAAGACTGTGGCACTTCGAGGGCCGACATTGCTGAAGGTGACATGACCAGATCTTCAACAATGTTGTAGTTATGAGCAGCTCTTGGATGTGGATTGAAAGCTGATTTTTAAATTACACCTTTGGCAAGCAGTTTAATTACTAAATCAGGACTAGGTTTCTCGATGTGTAATGGTTCGGAAATAGGAGTAGTTGATACCAGAGGTTTACTGGATGATCCAGTTTCATTTCCAATTACAGGACTCTTCGATCCATAATCTTGAGATCACGTTGCAACCATGACCTAGGACATCATCAGGATATCCGCTGATGGATTGGAAGAAGATATGATCATTTTGTTGTCTTGTGATGGAAAAGGATATTAAGAACAACAAGTGTGGGTGAACCTTTGACAAATTTAGATACATCGGCCTGATGCGAGCACTCTTTTGTGTAGTGATCCTCTTCACAGATAAGACATGGATAACGAGGTTTCTTTTTTTCGTCAGATGGTTCGATTTTTTCTTCTTTCTCTTTTAGAGAATTGTTTTGTTTTTTTTTACCCTTCCCTTTCTTCTTATTGCCAGACAATTTGGTTTTGGTAGTAGATGAATCTACGACATGGATTTCGACAAAATTTTCTAGGGAAGAGTCCCCTTTGGGCGAATCAGGTAAAGTTACGATTGGAGTAGCAAATTTGGATTGTTTCTTTTTACTCTTTGATGTACTAACTGTACTGATTACACTGTCTGTGGCATGAGACCTATAAGAAGTTATAGTAAGTTGACATGTGCGAGGTAAATCAAGAATTTTTTCATACAAAGTACCATACTGTGTGTAAACAAGGTTTAGATATTGGGCTTGAGTGATAACATGTTATTTTGATACAACGCCTCAGTTAGCTACATCTTCAATAATCTTAGGGAGTAATGATTTGATAAACCATTCAGCTAGAATTTGATCCAAGATGAAAACTTTGACTAAACGGCATCCACGTCGCCATTCATGGATGTGATCTCAAATTTACGTAGATGTACTTTGTTTAAGTGAAGTCAAAAGTTCTGTGCAATTATCATAATAGACTGGTAACTGAAAATGAGCAAGGAAAGCAGTTGCTAAGGCATTGAAATTGTTGAAAGAGCCTCATGGTAACTCAATGTACCACTTCGTGGCTAAGCCAATCAAAGTTCTCTGAAAAAGTCTTAAACAAATGGAATCATCGATCAAAGAGTTGGATGCACACCACAAATGATAAGTCATAACATGGTTTCAGGGGTTCTCACCTGGTTTTCCTTCAAACTTCAGAATGTTACTAGGAAAATTAGTAGGCATGGTCGGCCAAAATGAAAAATAATAAATCGGATCATTCGTTAGCCGAGACTAATCCGGTAAATCTAAAGTTTCTATGAAAGGTAACTTCCTGTTAGGGTCTTATTGAGTGAATTGATAACCCTGAGGGACGAGTCCAGTACCTGGAGGAGGGTATCCAGGAAAACCTGGGATAGCTTGAGCAATTGGAATTGGCACACCTCTAGGGTATCCAAGGGTAGCCATACCAAATTGGGGTTGAGCTGGTATTTGAAATGTATAACTAGTGTATGGTTAGCTCTGGAAAGATGGATTTTGTCGCAATTTTCCATATTGCAATTTGCTTTGAAATGGCTAGCCTTGAAAAAATTGACCTTGAAGAGGTTGACCTACCAAGGGTTGTCCCTGAAGAGTTTGACCTGTAAAAGGTTTCCCCTGAAAATATTGACCTACAAAGGGTTTCCCTTGAATAGGTTGACCTACAAAATGTTGACTTGTTTGCATAATTGTTTTACTAGGTTGTCCCAAAGATGCTTAAGGAATCGACTGGATTGTAGGTCCGTTTGATGGGTAGTAGTATGAGGAATTTCATGTGTAACAATTGGTGTTGACATTTGAAGGGTCATAGCAATAGAGACTTGGGGAACTCATGGGATGGGTGTACCTAGTTGTTGAACGTATTTTTGTACAACATATTGGATAGGAGTACTAGGAGTACTCAAACCAACTTGCTGACTACTTGGCACAGATTCCCTTAGGGTAATTTGAAGTGCATCTTAAACAAGTTTTTGGCAATTGGGTGTAACTAAATTGTCCAAGTGGCTGGGTAGGTTGATTATAAGGAATTTTCGGGGTAGGTTGCAAGGACTGTTGAGTAAAAAAGGGGTTCCACATAGTGTTTATCCCTGGATAAGGAGTTCCCATTTAGGGTGATGACACATAGGGTTGACCATAACCAGTTTGAAGAATTGGACCATAAGGTTGATCATTACTAGGAATGTACTGCCTTACAACCGTCATATAGGTTCCAGTGAAAGGTTGTCCTCCCTGAAAAGGCTGATGCCCTTAAAGAGGCTGCTACCCTTGAAGAGACTGATGTCCTTGAAGAGTTTGCTTCCCTTGAAGAGGCTATTGTCCCCCATGCGCTATATAGCCACCTTGTGAGCTAGCTTGAGGGGTATTCCTGGAAAACATATAAATATGTTCCGTATTCAAAGGTTGGGTGGTTGCGACTTGAATAGGCCAGTCGACATAGTAGAATTTTTAGAGAAAGGAGATGCTCCTAAAAAAGTCCCAGAAAGTGACTGGTACCCAGCAGGAACAGAAGGACCACCATATAAAAATATTTCTGGTGAAGACGAAAACATGGATGACTTAGTAGACATTCTCTCAGAAGCCATGTTACTATACTTGGGTAAAGAGTAAAATGGGATTTGGTGTCATGGAGGTCTGTAACGAGATGAATGTAAAAAATCGGTGAATTGGAGATACCAAGGATCTGGTTGAAAGGGAGTGAAAGGCAAATCCAAAGGGTAGATTGGTTTGCTATACCTTAAATCTGAAGATTCTTGACAAGAGGGAATTTCAATTTCTTCTTCTTCTTCAGAGATTTCTTCAATGCTAATAAGGCTAGAAGAAAGATCCTTGGTGATGAAAATATTTACTCGAGGTGAACAAGGATGACCAACAGTCGGGGCTATAACATTCAAAGGTGACTCATATGAAGTGGAATCAGACTCATGTTCTGATATTTTAGGTTCAGTGAGTTTTGTATTTGAAAACTCACCAGTGACAGATTCAACTGTGATTACTTAAGAAATTTCTCGTTGATCTTGTTATGTTTCAGTTATCTGAGGTTGATTAACTTTCAAATCAGGATGTATTATGATAGATGATTCTACTTGTTTAGAAGACCCGGTTCTTGATGATTGAACCCTTTCAGTTTTGATTTTTTCCAATTGATTGGGTGTATATTTAGGGGGTTTCCCTGCATTCTACGTGAATGTCTCGGTAATTCAGCCACAGTTAATTTATTTAACACACGAAATCAAAAAATTTCAAAAGAATAACACCTAAGGGCTCTAAAAGTAATCAAACAAATGAACACGCACTACAAAATCTAAGAAGCAATCCAAACACAAACAGTATGTTTCCACAATAAAATCACTAGTTGGTGACGAAATCCAACCTCACAGATATTAATGTGGAAAACTAGCGACCGAAACAGTTACCCTGACAACCTACTTAACGAAATAGTCTGGTGCAAATAACTCCACTATGCCATCTCAAAGTGAAGACTACCCTCTGGAAAGTCCAAGTGAGTCTAGTCAACATCTGCTCCAAGTACAGTGGGACCTTCCCTCCATTGTCACCTTGGAAAAAATCCTAAAGATTATAGCCACTAAGGTTACCAACTGAGATAATTGAACCTATGGGAACAGTCTGTGGCCTGATATACACACAAGGGCAGAGTATCAAAGCTCAATCCCCTTGAAAGCTCCTCAACATGGTAAATATGAGGTTTACTACCAAGTGATCCCAGGCTCCTCGACAATGGTTAATATGAGCTTTATTGTTTATAATACGTGCACATCTTCTATATTTACCAATGAAGTAGGTACAATCACTCCATTGGGTCCGACATGACCTCATGCTTGACTCTTTTAAGAAGAGCTTCCCAGAGAAAAAATGCGACAATTGGGTTTTTCCCTACCACAAGATGCTACTTGTTTATTTTATATTCTTTGGAAATTTAATTAATCCCTATTTCAAAGCACTAATCCTGAGCTAGATTGGTGGAATGAGCCTTAGAAAATGTAAAAATATCTAGATCAATTTTATTAAGCGTTGTATTAATTTGGATGTTGTTTACACATAGGGGTATGGAAATGAAAATCAATGATGTTGTGACTGACTCAAAAAATTACGCTAAATGCATCAACAATGAATATGCAATTCTTTGTTTCCATGAATTCCTATTTAAGGGGAAGTAGAAGGATTTTTTTAACTCAAAGAAATAAAAACTTCCTAAAACATCCCATAACAATTATTTTTCATTAAGAAATCAATTTCATTTTGAACCATAACCAATATCACTTTGTAATTAAAATCTTTGTTGATTCAAAGCCAAAATATATAATTTTATGAGCAAACAATCTTCAATTCTTCAAATAAAAAACAACTATAAAAACCCTAAAAATGTAAAAATAATTCAAAAAATGTAAAAAAAATTCAAAAAATGAAATCTCTTAACTAATAATCTAACTAACGATACCTATCAGTGTACTTTCATGATTTATTTCAGCTAAAAGCAAAAAAAATTGTTTTTTCACTTTAACTAGCAGAAGAAATTTCATAAAATACTACTTTTTGAGACAAATCACACTTCACTTATTTTCCTTTGCAAATGAGCAAGAAACAATCACTCAAACAAGCAGGAATAACAAGACACCTAGTAGCTCTAGAGGGAAATGACAGAAAACAGTGATCTAGGAAGTGAATTGATTTTCCCAAATAGAGAAATTCATCAAACCAGGGCAAACCCTACCCGAAATTGCAAAAAGGATGATCTATCAAAAAGACTCTAAGGTAATTGGGAAGAGTTCACAAACAGACTCTGACAGTTGGTATAAGTCAGCTTGAACCTCTAGAAATTTGTCATCAGACTCTGAGAGAGAGAATATATATTTTTTCAAAAATTCTTAGGGGGTGCGCAAGTAGTCAGTGAAAACCGGTGCACATGTGCACTGTATTAAACTGAAAACTTGCGCAGGTTTGCGCTCTTTTTATCAAAGAAAACCACACATTTTAGAGAAACTTTTAAAGAAATAAACATAAGGTGTTCTAATTCAGAGGATCTAAAATATCATAAACCCAACAACACTCAGACATAGTCAAACTAGAAAAATCAGAGAGCTAAACCAAAAGAATCAAGAGAAAACTAAGCTTGTTCCCCAATGGAGTCGCCAATTTGTTTTCTGGATAAATCCTTCTTGCAGACAAGAGCGGTCTCCCTAGTATCCCAATAGATAACTAGAAAAAAACAACCATCTGAATATCTCTTTCCCTAAACTATTAGCATTCAGATTATCAAAACTTAGAAAAGAGAGGATAATGCTCCTACCTTTCAACGAGATGTTTCATGTAGACCTTGCCTTTTGTCCCGAAGAAGTCCTTCAATGTTGATAAGAACCTGCAATTACGAACATGCAAAGAATCAAAAGCACCTGTAGTATATAATAATCCAAAAACCATCTTAACTTAATGATCAAGGAGATTAAGAATTGTCATTGTTTTAATAAATCTAAAAACAACATAATGAGAAAAAGTATCCATACGTATTATCAAGAATATAAAGAGCAATATTACAACCTAAGCCTTGATGTTGTAGAGATTTCTCCTGTATGCCTTTACAATCTTCCTCCTTGGTTTGACAAGCTTTCCACTCTAGAATGACCAGCATAATTTTATCTTTAGTGAGCCCTTATGAACCCCTATGTACCCTTAACCCTGAAGTTTCAGCTCAATTTCTAGGAGAAATTGAGGAGGTTTCAGATCCACCAATAGATGGATGAGATCCTCTAATGAAGGGATTAGGGTTCCTTGATCCAAGGGGATAAGTTCCATGATTGGAGGGATATATCTCGAAGTGGCGAGACTCAAGAGGCTTTTAGTTGGAAGAATATGCACCCAACTATGCTTCTAGAAGTTACTTTTGGATTTTACTTTCTTTTAAATGGGGTGCACGGGTTTTATCGGAAAGCAGAGCGCAGATGTCCGCAGGTAAGGTTATGAATATCCACGCATGCGTAGGAAGTGAATGCAAAAAGCGTGCATAAAATCTTTAGGTGTATTTAAGAGATTTTTTTCCAGTTCCCAAGACTTGGTTAAGAAATATAAGTGTTTTGACTTCTAAGGAAGCATACATATGGATGGTGATAGATCCATATTGACGGTCAAATGTCATGGTGAAAAAATGACGTGTAATAGAAGGTACTACCTGAGCTGCTGGGAAATGAATCACTACTTGCAGGAGACACATCATTCTCAAAAATTAATCTTCTCATAGTAAAATGCATATCATCGTTTGGGCTTCGATCAAAGCCTATTAACTCGATCCATCTGACGTTCCCATATCTGCTGGCAGGGTGAAACCTCTACTGCCTTTCTGAACCTTTGTCATTGTGGAGATATCGACCTCTCCTATTGGACTGAGTATCACTCTATCATCAACCCCATCGTTCCACTACCTTAGCTGACTTCCTTCTCTTTCTCGTACCTCTGGACTGCTCAACACTGCTCTTGCTTGGTGTAGCTCCTTTTGTCATCTATAGATCGCTTACAAGTTCCGTGTATAGAATCTCTTCCTTCAACCTCTTCACACTCAGATGACGAAGTTAAGCCTATTGAGAAGAAAACCGCTCTACTTGTTCATGCCACCAATCTTGCATATCCTTGTTAAAGATCCTTGACACCATATTCCATACCCCTTTGGAAATTTTCAGGTCCCGACAACGGAACCATTTGTTGGAAGAGAAATGATAAACAGGTTGAGATCCTGGATTCAAGCACAGGTGCCAACAATGGATTTGTTGTAGTCTAGTGTAGCGCCGACATTTTCACCTTACTCAGAAATAGTAAGGCGTCTCACCCGAGGCGCGCCACGACCTTACTTAGTTAAGGGGCTAGAACAAAGCATGAGGAGAAATCACATAGAACTATTGATACTCATTAGACCCAAAACCAATATAGCGAAGATACAATCATAACAACTTAAGCATTCAAAAGGAACATGTATTATGCGTATGCATGAATAATTTTTTTTTAAAAGGCCACACAAGAAGACTTTCATATATCTCTGTCACTTCCTCTTTCAATAGTTCGACAACGCTACATCAATACATTCAGCTCAAAAGCCCCATCGACAGAAAAAAGACTAGAAATACAAGGTAACACATGTCCAGGATAATACAGAATAGTGCGGGCTCAATAGGCTTTGCGATTAAATTCCAGTATATTTCTCTCCTCTCTATCTCTGGATTTTCCTTGGACCTTTTTAAACACTTCACTCACTTGTACTGTTGCTTCTCCCTTGGATGCTCTGCCATTTTCTTTTCGGCTGTCTCTATTGCTCGGTTGCATCTACTTCCTCGGCTGTTAGCGAACATTCCAGCTCGGTTGTGACTGCATGTGCCTTGATTTCTCTAGCTAATCGCCTACAACTGCTAGTCTTTGGTGGGTCCCTTCTCCTTCTTCGGTTGTCTTCTCCACGACTTTCCAACAGATTACCTTTGGTCAAAATGTGGTCAATGTCAAACCATGACAAAAATTAATCCTCAAAACGAAGGACCCAACATTGAGTATTTGTGATTTTTGTTTTTAATATTTTTTAAAGAAAGCATAGAACACAATCAAAACAACCATCTAATATCATTGATTACATTAGTGTTGTCAAAAACATAATTCTTACTCTGCAATTCTTGTAAAAAAAAATCTAATTTATGGTTACCAAAATTATAATTAAATTTAAAATTCAAAGTTTTGTAATATGAAAGAAAATTTGAAACATTATTATTATTATTTGAATGTATTCAAAGTTTTACAATACCAGGAAAAGATCAAATGTTGTTGTTATTATTAGTATTATGGATTGAAAAATCTGGAGTTGATAAATTAAACTCAAATGTCGATTTCAACAATTTTTTTACTATAATTTATGTAAAATTGATTAGAGAATATAGCTAGAAAAATATAAAAATAGTACATTGAAAAAAAAAAAAAAAAAATTCATATATTTGTTTTGGCATTGTTAAATGTTCTATATTTTAAAAATACAATTTTTTGATAATTTAAAATACGTTTTTTAATACATTCATAGATTCAACACCTTAATAATCCATTAAAACCCTTGAATTGTACAAACTACACAGCTTAAATTTGTGATAAATGCAAAATAAAATTTACCAAACAAGTCTAGAAGAAAATACAGAATAAAATTTATCAAAAAGAGCAAAATGCAAGAGACATAAACTACAACATTTGTTTTCAAAAAAATATTATATCCAATCTATCACCACAAAAGAGATTACTTTCACAAGAAATTGATGTTCTATAAAATTTTAAAATAATCTTAAACTTTTGTTTCTTTAATAGCATACCTTAAAGTTATGGGAGAAGGTAGATGGCCACAAGTTATCTTCAATGAAGGTATGAGTGAAAGAAAGAAATCATGGATGAGACAAAACAAAAAATGGATGCCAAAATGGAATATTTACCTTAATGCATGTCCCACAAATAGCGAGTTAAAGAATTTTGTGTTGGAGAAGTTCTGTAAGGGTATATGGGGAAAAGAGTTGGGTAGAAAGAAGAAGTATTATGTTCAGGAATTCAACCCCACTTGTGATCTCCAACAAAAAGAGTACATTGTAGCTAGCATTCCGTGGAGAGAAAAGGTTCTTATTGCTCAATTAAGAACTAACTCACATCAACTTCGGTGTGAAATGAGACGGTGGAAGAGACCTAAAGAAGCTTGGGAAGAAAGAGTATGTACTTTTTACACTTATGGGGTAGTGGAATCAGAAAAACATTTCATTTTGGAATGTAGTAGTCTAAAAAACCCATAGAATAACCCAAAAATTTCGGTAAGATTATGAAAAATTCTGGCAAAGATTTTTGAAAATTTGGGTTACAGTCGTTAAACTTTAGTATTTCGGGTGCCCTAAGGATTTTTAATGGCGCTGAATCCATTTCCACCACAAAAAATGCAATTAAAAAACTCCAACTACCTGATCTTTTGAAGAAAAAAAATTACCGGATTCCGGCAAAAAAATGTTGTCCGGGCTATTCTATTGTGTCGGTAGACAACTCTTTTTGAAATGTGATGCTTTCAAAGACATCAGGGACAGTTACCGCAGTATGTTAGCATCAATTCCATGACATTGTATTTTTAGTGACAAAACTGTTAAAAGATTGGGTCAGCTCATCATCAATTTGAGTAAGAAAAGAATTGAATTATAAAAGACAAAAAACAAGGAAGTTGGTAGTCCAATAGACTATTTTTAGTTTCAAAGACATTAAAATATCATTCAATCATTCATAAACATTACTTCAGATTATTGCAATCTCCAACAAAAAGAGTGTTTTGAGCAAACCGGTAAGACTTTTAAAAACCGATAACTCACATGTGAGAGACCCCTAAATCAAGAAGGTAGGAACATATTTCACATCGACACCAACATATATGGCACAATGTACAAAGATTTAATATTTATGGAGATTCGCTATGCCAGCTACTTCTGAACACATCAAAGTCCGTTGGTCTAGCTGTTCGATCGAGGATATGGGTAAAATTATCAACCCAGCTAACGTGGGCAACGTGCAAGCCGAAAATGGCTTTCTGAGTCAGTTGCATTAGTTTAACGGTTCGATTCAGAATACCGACAAAATTGTTAAACGCAGGTAACGTGGGAAACGTGCAACCGCGGCATTCATCACGGACCGCTGCAAAGAAAATGCCACACTCAGGACTCCATGAATTATAGTCCCTCTCCTTGCCTTAGTGAGGCAAGAAATGAGCAGAAGGAAGCCTGGGTTAACAGGGGTTAATAGAAACCCAACCGCAGGGGCGGCAGGTCAGGGGTTTATGGGGTTTATTGATGGGCAATGCATATTTTATGTACGGGGTTGTATATACTTATTGCTGGATAATTTATTTGTTTAAATTTAAGGTGTTAGGGCATATATAGCCTCGTACATTAATGGGCATTTAGTCCACTAACAAAAACAAATAGAATATCTTTGCAAATTTGCAATTTGCAGATTGTGTACGAGGCAAATGCTCTTGGAGTTTTGCAAAGTTTAAACCATGGTAGGGGTCTTTTATTCATTTTATTTTTTTAAATATATGAATTAGCAATTGGGTCACAGTTAGGTCACGTATAACTATAACCGATTTCTAGGTGTAATTTCTTTCTCTCGAGAATGATATATGAGTTTATCTGTTTTTGAACAAAGGATGTTATTACTCACATAACTTCATATAACATAGTTTTCTCAAGTGAACTACTCCAAAGAATCTAGGGACATTTCAATATTTATCTGTAGTTTAATCAAAAAAAGAAAAGAGAAAAAAAAATAAAAATATATATATATATAGTTTTAGGGGACTCTTTAATCATTATCTTTATTTCTTCTTATTGTTTTAAATCTCATTTTTTCATGTTTAGGTTTCATAGTTAAGGTGGTTGAACAAACTGTGTGTTTTTCTCTTCACCCAAGTTCAATTCTCACAAATGACATGTTGACATGTTCTAATAAGACTAGAAGGGTAGATGTCCCTTGGGATAGAGGCTCACTCCAATTTGTCTTGAGATACTTTGGTCTTTTCTAAGTCACAAGTTATTAGTATATTTAACAATGAAGCTACTAGATATACTCTTAATAGTTATGGTGATAACTGTAAATTATGGTGATAACTCTTAGATTTGATCTCATCACTTCAATGAAATGTTGATTCTCATGAACAATCACCATTTCATAAATTTGATCACTTTGATCACGCCAATAACTAATCCTCTTTTCATAAATTTACATTGTTTTACCTCACTAGAAAAATAATTATTTAATTCATCACTTTGCAACAATTTCCTTTCATTAAATTAAAAAAGAGAATTGATGAATGGGTAGGATGGTTCCATGGTAATCTAGGATCCACCAAATTTGATATCATCACCCCAATAAAATATATATAAACTTTATCAAATCTAATAAATTATCTTATGATTGAATATATATATATATATATATATATATATATATATATATATATATATATATATATATTAAAAACTAATATAAATATTAACAATTATTTTTATCTTTGTTTTATCCATTTTTTAATACAAGTATTCGCTTAAATTATGGTGGGTAGCTTTTCACATGGTAGAACTACTTGCTTAGATTATGGTGGGTAGCTATCCGCATGTCATTGTGTTGGGAAAAGACCACAATAACAATCATTATTATGACACTTCACGAATATAAACTTTTTTAAGTTTTTATTTTTATTTTTTATGTCTCACAATTCAATTTAAAACCACATAAAATTAGTCATCAACTAATTTAAAAAAAAAAAACAATTTACATTTTAAAAAATTAAAAATTATTCTTTAGTTTTCAAAATATCCAGATTAATATTAATTTATTTCAAAGCTTTAATAAACTTCATAGAATCCATTTAAATTTTTCAAAACTCTTAAATCAAAAATAAAAAACAAAATAACCTATCTTTTGTGCGAATAAAAACTAACCAATCTTTTTTTATATATAAATTTAACTTATTTTACCTCACTTAAAAAATAATAGTTCAATTCAACCCTTGAAAAATATGTTTTTTAGTTCAACCTTTTGCAACAATTTCCTCTCATCGACGTTTATCTCCACAGTATATCATCTTGCCGGCTGGAAAACATTATCTTCTCCCAAACATCTTGGAGGATGAGGTTTCAAAAAACTTCCCTACTTTTCCAAAACCTTATCACTTAAAAATATGTGGAGAGCCTTATTTGGTAAGGGATTATGGAGTCGGACTATAAGAAGGAATATACATAAAAATCCAGTGGTGGACAGATCATAAATTATGCAAAAAAAAAAAAAAAAAAAAGAGGCTCTATAGTACGGAAAACCCTCATTGCAGCTTTTCCTTACCTCTTTAGCCGGCTTTCCTGAAAATTCGAGGATGGCAGACAAGTTATACTAGGAAAGGACCCCTTCATTAGAGGGGCATGAGTCTATAAGTTCTCCCCTGAATTATCCTCACTTCTCACCTCCAAAGGATTGGTCTACCTACATGAGATCAAATCAGGAGCCCTTCCGGGATTGCCAAAAAATATTGGCTTACTTCAACGGAGACGGGACTGGATGATATTCTGACTGAGGAATGGAAAAATTACATACCAGAGTTAAACTTAAACAGAGTTAGGTTTTACAACTCAAAGGACCATTTAATTTGGAGTTGGGACACATCTTTTGGGGAAGTAAAAGCATGCCTGTCTTATGAAGCTATAACATCCTCAGAAGTAGAACCAAATAAGAAATGGTGGAATAATTATATCTGGAAATGGCACATCCCAACACACTTGGCTGGTCCTCCATAATAAAATTTTAACTTGGGAGTGTTAGTCATCAGTAATTTTTTTTGCCTTTATAGATGAATAAATGTCTATCCTAGATTTCTAGAAACAAAATTCATGAATATTGTGAGTTCTAGAAATCTCACTACCTTAATTATCCTTAGAGCAATTTTTCACTATTCTACTATTTTGTCATTCCATGGTCAACCTACCACTTCTAAAAAACACCTCATAGGCTTATGCCACTCATCTACATCCTATTTTTCCAACCTATAACCTCATCACTTTGTTTTTTCCTTGCCCATAACTCCATTTGCCACCTAGGGTTTCCTACAAGCCTAACTCATGCCCATGATCCCTAAGTCCCTCAAGCATTGACGGCCCCTAAACTATCTCTATAGACTCTTTAGATAAATCAAGTACATTGTATTTTGGATCTTCAATACACCACTTTTTCAATACTCTGTTTTTACACTTGAAGATACCAAACCAATTTTTAGTCAAAGAGAGGTCAAAGAATCCCCACTAGGTCAATTAGGGTTTCATGTTTTTCAAGTTCATCGTCTCCGAAAAGACTACCATTCAGCTTCAAAAGTCCGCACATAAGGTAATGGGCTATCTTGACACTTTTGCAGAAGTAATAAGAGGCCAACCAGCAGAAGAAATTGGTAAGGTAAGAGGTCTGCTACTCAATGATGGCATCTTGCAACAAGGGAGATAGGAAAAAAAGGGTTTTTTAGGGAAATTTTCTCAGTTTCACGACCTCCATCATTAAATCATCAACAAGGCTTGTATCTTGATGCTCTTACACCTCCTCCTGTCCTTAATATACCTTCACAAACACTCCCCATCAGTCCTATCCCTCAAAATCATCATTTTTCTACAAAACCTAATATATTGCCACAATTTGACACTTTTTTAGACTAGGCCTGTGTTTTGACCTTTTGGACCCCTTCCCCTCACTCAATTCTTGAAATTCCACTTTCCCTTACTCCCTAACATCTATCCCTATCTCCCAAAATTTCCCCAAGAATTTAGACAACCCATAATCCCTTCATTCCCCCCCCTCTGCAAGGCGGTCCTAAATCCCCTACACCAAACCCTAAATTCCTCTTCCAACTAAGCTAGGGTTTGATATGAAAAAGAGGCACAAGAGTAAAGGATTCATTTGATAGATCATGTCAGTAAGAATAAGTCTATACTACCTCATAAAAATCATGTCTCCATCATTTTCCAAGAATTCATTCCAAGAGACAAGCCATGTGTCACACCTAGGGCTAGTTTTTCTTCAAACTGTGTTTCTGACCAAACAAAGACGAATTTGGCAAAAGTGAGAGAGGTGTTTGTCCATAATAGGGCCAATAAGAAAAACCTCCTTCATTTTTTACACGGGTATCATGGTTTGGGATCAATGTCAAAAATACAGGTGTCACGGGAGAAATTCTGCACTTCTGGAGTGACCTTGGGAAAATCAGTTTTCTCACAGCTGTAGTGTCCAAATGACTTTCTTAATGAGTCAAATGACAACTAGACTTGGAGATCTTTGCAATGAGCTATCATGAGCTCAATTTCGAATTGAGGAAGGCATCCAAAAGTGGTCTGCACCAGCACTCTGCATTTCTGCACCGTCATTTAGGACTTTTTGACCAGTCTTGGGAAAATCCACTTTTGACTGGGAAAATCAACTCCAAAAAGGAAAAAAATTGTAAATTTGGAAAGTAGATAGGTTAATATTTCCAACGAGCTATCACAAGCCGAATTATGACACCGAGAAGGCCTCCAAATGCCCTATGCAAAATGGCGCTGTGCACAGGAGAAGTTTTTATGTTTTTGAACTTTTGAGGCCCTAGGAGTGCAGCACCCTAGGCGCTACGCACAATTTTGGTGCATATTCAGCTCTCAAAGTTTACATTTTTGGATTTTTCACATCACCAACAGTCTACCCAAAAAATTTCAAATCAATTAGAGCATTTTTACCTCCTCAAAAAGTCAAAAAACACCCAAAATTTGACCTTTCTACCTCCTTTTCAGACCAGGTGCTGCGCACAGAGCAGTGTTGGGAGATTTAATTTTTGAGCAGGTAAATGGCATTCATTCAGCACAACTCAAGTATTTTTGGAAATTAAACTCATCAAGCTTTTCAACGAGCCGTCACGGAGCAAAATCCGACACCGGGAAGGAGGTCAAAACTGGACTGCAATTACACCTATTTTCTGATATTTTGGCGTTGCGCACAGAGGACCAAAAGTGGCAAAAGTCAACAAAACACACAAATTGATGGCAAAATGATTTTTTAATATTTTTTTGGGAAAATCACTCCAGATTTGATTGAGGAGTTATGTTATGATATTTTTCATTTATTAGCTTAGATATTATGTTAACTGGGCCTTGCATGTACATAAATGTCATTTATGTGTTTTTTAGGGTTTCTAGAAGCCTCTTATGGTTTCCACCTCCTCATTTGCTGAGTTAAATAGAGCATGAGAACTTGAGTGTAAATGTTGGCATTTGATGAGTTTCATGAGTAATACATGCTTTTCATGAGCTTGGAGAAGAAATTGGTGTGGTGGAGTTAATGAATGGCTTGCTTGGACTGATGATGGAGAAGCTTGTTTGCAGGATTCCTTAGCTTGGTTAATGGTGAAGTATTCTCATTTGTTCATGTTTTCTTGTTATCATATGTTTCATTCTTCTTTACTGCAGTAGAACAGAGAAGTATAGGTTAAGAAATGCTCTTGGAAGCACCTTAGTCCTCCTGCCTTCTATTGCCTTGATGTTTTCCTCTGTTTGGGTCATAACTAAGGAATTCTGAAATTACTCCTTAGGCTCCCATAAACTTGTTTGTTTCATTTCTGGATTAGTATGCTAGTTTACAAATATGATTCATGGTATTCCCTACTTATTTTATGCTTCCCAAACTCTATCTTGAAACCTCTCTCTGAAGTATTGCTTGTTAGGTTAAGTCAAAGAGGTCTTGTTTTGATCTTGCCCTTGGCCCATGCCTATCAATTTGTCTCTGAGTTATTTGTAGTTTGATCAACAATGTTTAGGAGTTCCCTTTTTTCTTGATTAAAGTTATTTGTTTAAATCTTGTATGTTTTCCCAAATTCTGAAAGTGAATTTCCAAATTTAGGAGTTCTAATGCTTCTATGTTTCACTGGAATATTCATTTTATATGTTTATTATTTTGAGTATTGTTCAATGAGATCAATGGTTTGCCTTACCTCATGAGTTATGCTTCAAATATATGTATAAGATCTCTTAGTATTTTCCCCAACTTAATGTTCATTACACCACCATACATCACCTTAAGGATCCATTGACCTTGTTAAATCGGCCCTACTACACACTCTGCTCCATCATTTAGACATTCTTGACTTTCACTTGACTCCATAGCCCAATGGCTTTGACATCCTCTTACTTCTCTTATTACATTTGATCATCTTTCCCATCCAAAACAATCAACAAACCCAATACTTTCATAGCTAGCCTAAAATCAACCCTAATCAGCAAACAAGTTCACATCTTTGCACCTAATAGAGAGATCCCTCTCTAAATCCAAGAAGGCTAGGTCCTTGGATTCCAAAGCTTGGTTTGATGTTACCCCTGTCCATTTGTATCTCAATCAATCTAGAAAATTACGGGGAGCTAACATAATGGCGATCACGGTGGGACCTTCTGAGTATACAGTTGCCTAAATACCTCTTAAAACTCTTTAGACCCTCAGTTTGACTTAGAAAATCCAGTGAATCTGCCACCTCATCACCATCACTAACATAATTGCAATCACAGTGGGACCTTCTGAGTTAGTGACAAATTAAGTATTCCTTAGATCTCATAAAACTCACAAACATCCTTAGATTGGTATTTAGTTGTTTATGGTGGACAACAAGAACATCCTTAAAACAATAAACATTATCCACCTGGCGACTCCACTGGTCTTCAGTATCCCTGTTGACTCCACTAGTTCTCATAGATTCCCCTGGGAACACATTGAACAATCCCAATCATGCTGATGGTGGACAACAACGTTGAAACCTTCCACCTGGCGACTCCACAAATCTCAATAGACCTAAAGACTCAAGTGGTAGAGAACTCTAAGACTGGTTGAAAAGATTCAGTGACCCTTTCTGATTTACAAACATGGTTCCAAGGATACAAAGGAGATATGCTCCAATGAATAGAGATCACATCCCTGGGTTCCCACACAAATTGCCTCAGATAGATTCGAACAAAAACCTCCCTAGGTTTCAAGATGAAAAGTCTGATGACCCTTTGTTACACCTCATCAAGTTTCATATCCATGTATGGGGGTTAAAAGTTGAATGGCATGAGGACTGCCTTATGAAGATTTTCTTGCTAACATTAGAAGGGAAGGCAAGGGAATGGTATGAGAGTCTAAGACCCGGTAGCTTGTTTTCCTTAAAAGATATACACAAGGCATTTTATGAGCATTATAAACAAAATTCCCCATCTTTATCATTAGCTGAAAATTGTTGTGATCAATCTCAGGATATAATACAGTACCTTATAGATAGTGATGAAGATTTGGAAAATTTGCATCCTGAAGACCTCTTAACATCCATTCATGAATTTCATTCTCAAGATAACTATCATGACAGCCTAGATGAGTTAGTTGAGGAAGAAATCAATCAAGGTATAGAATAAAACCCACAAGATCTCTTTGAAGGCACAAGTGATGATTCACCGTCTCTTCTAGGTGAGGCTCAAGAAAACATTCAGCCTCAAAATCAACCTTCACAAGAAAAAGAGAACTATTGTAATTCCATCCAAAGAAAGAGAAAAATGCCTCCTCTTTTGACTGAAGATTAAATAAATCAAATGCTAAACATTCAGCCAACCTCTAAACCTTCATATGAATAAAACATTTCTATTTTTTCTCCTACTAATTCCATCTACCATAAATCAGAAAGTGAATTTGTAGATCAATTCAAAGAAGAACAAACTGATAATCCAATATGTTTGATTGGTGACACTACTTATTTTGATGAGTTTCCAAAGTTTGATCAATTTGATGATGATATCCTCCAAACATAAACTAACCTTGCAGAGCAATCAGTAATTGGTTCGTGGGAGGAAGATCATTTTCATCAACTTCAAAAAAGTAATAAGCCAATTCATACCATCTATGTCACTGATGAGAGAAGCCTTGAAAGTTCAGAAGTAAGTGAAGGATCTCTGACCCTTTGTTCTACTTCATATCAGCACAACATAAATAACTTTCATATGATTGGGAATCAACAGTCTTTTAGTTTTGATGTTGAAATTGGAGAAGGAAAAGAACTTCTTGAGCAAGTTGTAAGTGAAAAACCTTTTCCTGAAATGGTTGATGAAATCATTTGGGACACAGAATCCTCTTCAGCTTCAAATTTGCAGCCACCAAGTCCCATTGAATTTCAAATTGTAGATGAAGGCTTGGAAATTTACAATCACATAAGAGTTGCTACACTTCTTTCTCAAGAAGATTTGTTGCCAAAGAGTGCTCCTGCTCATCAATATGATGGCCTTCACACAGATTTCAGCCCACTCTATCAAAGCACATCAGGTTTGTTAGAGGATAACATTGCCACATATGATGTATCTACCAGTTCATATGATCATGAGGAAGAAGTGGAGTTTCTTTCCCAAAAGAGTACCAAGCATAGCCAAGTGGAAGAAAGAGTAGTCCTGAATGGAGCTTATGTCTCAAAACCTCTAGATCAGGTATTATTCCAAGATCCATTTTTGTTTTCCTTGACAATCTAAAGGAGGAGTGTGTTCTGCCAAGAACAGTTTGTTGCAAAGTGTGAGATAAAATTTAGGCACTACTGTTCGAAAACAAGTAAGGTGTAAGTGGCATTTTTATTTCTTCAACACTCTCAAAGAGCTGAAACAAAATCCCTCATGGAATCATCTACTTGATTGGCTGTGTTGGAAAAGAGATTTCACCAAATGAATGTATATTATGTATAGGTTAGATTAGGATAGAGAGATAGATATGAAAAATAAGCTCAGCCTTGTGAGCATCGTTTTAGTTCTAGATTGTTTGGAAAAATGAAAAAAACACAAAAACAAAGAAAGGTAGAAAAAGAGGGTAGATTTGAAAAGTGGTACAACCCCATACCCAAAAAATAGTGATGCTGAAAGTGTGCAAGCCTAAATGCCACTACTTGTGCCAAAAAGTCTTGGTCAGTCATCTAGCCTACTCATGGCTGAACATGTTTTCAATTTATTGCCGATAAGTTAGTGAAAGAGAGATTGTCAAATCATTCAAATTTGACTTGTAAAAAAGGGATAGATTAGGGAATGAAAGAGACTGGTTCCACATGCTCAAAACAAAACCAAAGAGGAAGATGAGGATGCATAACAAATGATAGATCACAGCCTTTATCTTTCTATTTTTACTTTTATGCAAAGTAATGTTTGTGTGCAACTTGTTCTTATGCCACAACTCATGGTAAGTCAGACTGCCTAATCCTGATTTAAACCATGTTTTCAATTTCATGTTTATAGCTTAGAGAATGAAGTTTGTCAAACAGCTTAATCTTGACAAATGATTAGACTAGGTAGAGAATAAGAGAGTTCATTAGCTTAATCTGAACTCTTGGAATAAATAAGGGTACAATTAGATAGTTTGATTTATGTTTTATAAAATAAAAATGTTGAGGGTTTGCAAATCCAAGTGCACCCAAGCGAAGAAAAAATGTTAGACCAAGTAAGATGGGTAGGTAGGAAAGAGATTGAAGCAAACATGTCTTTTCAGATTATGAGATCATAGCTTCAAAAGAACATCAGCAAATGAAGAAAGAAATATCTGCAAAGTGCAAGTAAGGCACTGGTCTTCAAAGCTCAGAGATCTGAACTCTTAGGTTATGGACACCTCTCGAAAAGGAGTTGCCCTCTCCAAGTGGAGCCACTGTTAGTCATCAGTAATTTTTTATGCCTTTATAGATGACTAAATGTCTATCCAGATTTGTAGAAACAAAATTCATGAACATTGTGAGTTCTAGAAATCTTGTTGTCTTCATTATCCTTAGAGCAATTCTTTCACTATTCTACTATTTTGTCATTCCATGGTCAACCTACCAGTTCTAAAAAACCACCTCATAGGCTTATGCCACTCATCTACATCCTATTTTTCCCACCTATAACCTCATCACTCTGTTTTTTCCTTTCCCATAACTCTATTTTCCACCTAGGGTTTCCTACAAGCTTAACTCATGCCCATGATCCCCAAGTCCCTCAAGCATTGATGGTCCCTAAACTATCACTGTAGACTCTTTAGATAAATCAAGTACATTGTATTTTGGATCTTCAATGCACCACTTTTTCAATACTCTATTTTTACCCTTGAAGATTCCAAACCAATTTTCAGTCAAAGAGAGGTCAAAGAATCCCCACTAGGTCAATTACGGTTTGATGTTTTTCAAGGTCATCATCTCCCAAAAGACTACCATTTAGCTTCAAAAGTCTGCACATAAGGTAATGGGCTATATTGACACTTTTGCAGAAGTAATAAGAGGCCAACCAACAGAAGAAATTGGTAAGGTAAGAGGTCTGCTACTCAATGATGGCATCTTGCAACGAGGGAGACATGAAAACTAGGGTTTTTGAGGGAAGGGTTTCACGACCTCCATGATTAAATCATCAACAAGGCTTGTATCTTGATGCTATTACACCTCCTCCTATCCTTAATATACCTTCACAAACACTCTCCCTCACTCCTATCCCTCAAAATCATCATTTTTCTACAAAACTTAGTCTATTGCCACAATTTGACACTTTTTAAGACTGGGCCTGTGTTTTGACCTTTTGGACCCCTTCCCCTCACTCAATTCTTGAAATTCCACTTTTCCCTACTCCCTAACATCTATCCCTATCCCCCAAAATTTCTCCAAGAATTTAGACAACCCATAACCCCTTCATTCCCCTCCCTCTGCAAGGCGGTCCTAAATCCCCTACACCAAACCCTAAATTCCTCTTCCAACTAAGCTAAGGTTTGATATGAAAAAGAGGCACAAGAGAAAAGGATTCATTTGATATATCATTTCAACAATAATAAGTCTATCCCAGCTCATAAAAATCATGCCTCCATCATTTTCCAAGAATTCATTCCAAGAGACAAGCCATGTGTCACACCTAGGGCTAGTTTTTCTTCAAACTGTGTTTCTGACCAAAAAGAGATGAATTTGGAAAAAGTGAGAGAGGATTTTTTCCATAATAGGTCCAAGAAGAAAAAAATCTTTCAATTTTTACACAAGTATCATGGTTTGGGATCAATTTCAAAACAACAGGTGTCACGGGAGAAATTATGCACTTCTGGAGTGACCTTGGGAAAATCTGTTTTTCTCACAGCTGGAGTGTCCAAATGACTTTATTAATGAGTCAAATGACAACTAGACTTGAAGATATTTCCCATGAGCTATCATGAGCTCAATTTGGAATTGAGGAAGACATCCAAACGTGGTTTGCACTAGCACTCTGCATGTCTGCACCATCATTCGGGACTTTTTGACCAGTCTTGGGAAAATCCACTTTTGACTAGGAAAATCAACTCCAAATAGGAAACAAATTGTATATTTGGAAAGTATACAGATTACGTTTTCCAACGCGCTATCACAGGCCCAATTCCGACACCAGGAAGGCCTCCAAAATCCCTCTGCAAAATGGCGTTGTGCACAGGAGAAATTTTTATGTTTTTGAAATTTTGAGGCCCTAGGAGCATAACACCCTAGGCGCTACACACAAATTTGGTGCATCTTCAGCTCTCAAAGTTTACATTTTTGGATTTTTCACATCACCAATAGTCTACCCACAAAATTTCAGATCAATTGGAGCATTTTTACCCCCTCAAAAGGTCAAAAAACACCCAAAATTTGACCTTTCTGCGTCATTTTCAAATCAGGTGTTGCACACAAAGAGTGTTGGGGGATTTAATTTTTGAGCAGGTAAATGGCATTCATTCAACACAACTTAAGTATTTGTGGAAATTATACTCATCAATCTTTCCAACGAGCCGTCACGAAGAAAAATCCGACACCAAGAAGGAGGTCAAAACTGGACTGCAATTACACCTATTTTCTGATATTTTGGCGTTGTGCACAGAGGACCAAAAGTGACAAAAGTCAACAAAACACACAAATTGATGGCAAAATGATTTTTTAATATTTTCTTGGGCAAATCACTCCAGATTTGATTGAGGAGTTATATTATGATATTTTCATTTCTTAGCTTAGATATTATGTGTCTTTGGCCTTGCATGGTCATTAAGCACATAAATGTCATTTATGAGTTTTTTAGGGTTTCTAGAAGCCTCTTATGGTTTCCACCTCCTCATTTGCTGAGTTAAATAGAGCATGAGGACTTGATTGTAAATGTTGGCATTTTATGAGTTTCATGAGTAATAGATGGTTTTCATGAGCTTGGAGAATAAATTGGTGTGGTGGAGTTAATGAATGGCTTGCTTGGACTGATGATGGAGAAGCTTGTTTGCAAGATTCCTTAGCTTGGTTAATGGTGAAGTATTCTCATTTGTTCACGTTTTCTTGTTATCATATGTTTCATTCTTCTTTACTGCAATAGAACAGAGAAGTATAGGTTAATAAATGCTCTTGGAAGCACCTTAGTCCTCCTGCCTTTTATTGCCTTGATGTTTTCCTCTGTTTGGGTCATAACTAAGGAATTCTTAAATTACTCCTTAGGCTCCCCTAAACTTGTTTGTTTCATTTCTGGATTAGTATGCTAGTTTACAAATATGATTATGCCCTGCTTATTTGATGCTTCCCAAACTTTGTCTTGAAACCTCTCTCTGAAGTATTGCTTGCTAGGTTAAGTCAAAGAGGTCTTGTTTCGATCTTGCCCTTGGTCCATGCCTATCAGTTTTCCTCTGAGTTCTTTGTAGCTTGATCAACAATGTTTAGGAGTTCCCTCTTCACTTGATTAAAGTTATTTGTTTAAATCTTGTATGTTTTCCCAAAGTCTGAAGGTTAATTTCCAAAGTTAGGAGTTCTAATGCTTCTATGTTTCACTGGAATGTTCATTTTATATGTTTATCATTTTGAGTATTGTTCAATGAGATCAATGGTTTGCCCTACCTCATGAGTTATGCTTCAGATTATATATGTATAAGATCTCTTAGTCTTTTCCCCAACTTAATGTTCATTACACCACCATACATCACCTTAAGGATCCATTGACCTTGCTAAATCGGCCCTGCTACACACTCTGCTTCATCATTTAGACATTCTTGACTTTCACTTGACTCCATAGCCCAATGGCTTTGACATCCTCTTACTTCTCTTATTACATTTGATCATCTTTCCCATCCAAAATAATCAACAAACCCAATACTTTCATAGCTAGCCTAAAATCAACCCTAATCAACAAACAAGTTCACATCTTTGCACCTAATAGAGAGATCCCTCTCTGAATCCAGGAAGGCTAGGTCCTTGGATTCCAAAGCTTGGTTTGATGTTACCCCTGTCCATTTGTATCTCAATTAATCTAGTAAATTACGGGGAGCTAACAAGGAGAATATTTAAAAAAGAGGTTTTATTGGACCAACTGCTTTAGTATTTGTAATCAACATGAAGAAACTGTAGACCACCTATTTATAGATTGCCATATCGCACAAGAAATATGGGATAATGTTAGCATGATTATGAGCAACAACACTTGCAATAGATGGTCCACCTTTGAATATTCACTCCTCTTTTAGACCAAGAAATCAAAACATTTTGGTCCTCTTCCCATCTTTGTGGCCTGGGGTATTTGGCTCCCCAGAAATCGAATCATCTTCAAGAATGGTAGACCTTGTACTCATTCTCAATCTTCCAAAATATTTGCTCACTTCAGAGACTATATCCATGAATTCCTCATGAAGGATTCTAGAAGACATAATTTTCCAGTGATCCCTTTCGATGTTCCAATTGGTTATTTTGACGTGGCTGCACAAGAAAATTAGTGTGGAGGAGGGAGACTGATCAAACTAACTGAGAAAAAATCCATTCATTATAAAATTTGTATTGGTCCTGGAACAAATACCAAATCAAAGCTCATTGGTGCTTGGACCCTCATGACAATTGCAAAGCAGAGAAACATAAGAAATATCTTGATATTGGGGGATTCCAAATGCGTTATAGATTGGCTTATAGGTGCAACGAAGCTAGAAGTATTAAATTTAGATACCTGGAAACACAAAATTGGAGAAATCAGAGGTTACTTACATGATATCTGATTCCAACATATCTACAGGGAATACAACAATTGTGCAGAGGTTAACAAAAAGAGCGCTTCACTGGGGACTGGACACATTTTAATCGAAGAACTGTCTGACAGTCAGATTTTAAAAACTTTCCACACTTCTCTAGATCAACTGGATCGCCCTTCATCGATCCAACGTGAGTATAAGAAACTACCATGACAAGGAAATATGCAAACAATGACAAAGCTTCCAGAGATGGCAGAAAACAAAATCCATAAATCTAACATACAAGCACATTTTTCCTGAATTTTTTATAGAATATAGTCAAACAACCTTTCGTTGTTATTGATGCAAGCACAAATGATGCATGTTTGCTCAGATTATATATGGACTTATAGAAACAAAACTATATAATTTTAGATAGTAAAACATAAAATTAGAAAAAGCTCTATAAGGGTGAAATGACATGTTATGCAGAATTGTTGTGTGACCCTCAAGACTAGGAAGAAATATTAGTCATTCCAAGCAAAAAAATGTACTTTTTTAAATTTCGTAATGAATAACAAAAAAAATTAACTATTCAGGTGAAAACAAGAAAACAAATCTAGTATTAAAAAATGATAAAGCACTAATACAATTAAATGGGGGTGGGGTTTCACTTCTCGCTCCCTTCCCATAGTTCTAATACCAATACGTATGGAATATCCAAATCTCAATATATTTCACCATGGATCAATGACGATATGGGAGATTATGAACCCTACCACACCCATTGTTACTCAACTTCTACAACACGGGTTAGTTGTTGATAAATTTGTTTATTACTCTCATTCTTAGAGTGTTGATTCTATTATAAAGCGTTTTGTTTTTAACTTAGAGTTGGTTTAGTTTTGGCATATTTTCTTTATAATTATGTGGTATTCTCTTTTTTACTTTGGTGGAAAATATGGGCAATTATATGATATTTTCTCTTAGTTTTGGTGAAATTATAGGGTGACTTTATGATGACCGAAGGTTTAGTTATAAAGATACACGGAGGTTTGGTTTTAGAATTATAATGGAGCAATGACATTGTTGAAAATATTTTATGTTTTGTTAGAAACGTTTAGTGTAGTATTTAGATATGTGAATAGGAGGTTGCAAAGGCTCATTATAGTATTATGAATTTTTACTAAAATGAATTATGTGGCAATACAATGGTGATCGAAAATTGCAACGAAAAAATAGAATTAGGGATGGTTGTGTTGTTGAAACTACATCACAATTTCTGACTCATAAGGAATTAGAGCAAGGAGTTAATGTTTCTATGTTAGTATCTGATAAGAAGTGTTTGGAGATGGAATCCCAATTAGGTTCTCTAAAATAATTATTCAATCGAATTTCAATGCATCTTGCGCTACCTAACGAAGTACTCTTATCTCCTCCCCTTTCGACCTTATTGTCATTTAGGGTATTCTTCTTCCCATATTATCACATGTAATATGGATGCTTTGGATATCTCCTACTCTATTTGTGGAGGAACCAATAGATGCTACTAGCCCTATGGACCATCAAGATGAGGACATGGAAGCAATGGAGATTCAAGTTGTCTTGAGTTGATGTGCCCCACCCCTCCTCACCAAGTGGAATTTTTAGTTAAATTTCTTTATATTGCTATTTATTTTCATATGATTTTGGTATTATTTTACTTTATCAGAAGTATACTTACTAAGACCATCTAAATGGGATACAAATTGCTTTTATTAAAATACTTCAGACTTCAATATCTCTTTCTTTTTATTTCTGAATTGTAGCCAAACTTGTACATCATTATTCAATTTAGTGGCTTTTTTTTTTAATACAAAATTTATTTGTTATTATTTAAAAATAAACATAATTAAAAAATTGATATCTATATTAATTTAACACAAATTATATATCAGTATTTACACATAATAAAAATAATAATGATGATTATTTTTCTAAATATAAAATTTAGGGCTCTGTGGGGTCTTGGTTAAACGGTGATGAGGCGGGCTGTTATAGCACTCATCACAGGTTCAATTCCCTTCCCCGATCGGGGTGATGTATCTAGACATGTTGATGAAAAAAGGAGTAAAAAAAAAATGAAAAAGTGAAAAATGAAAAGAACTACCAAGCTTACAAAAATATATATATATATATAAAATTTAGGGGATGGAAAGAGCTACCAAGCTTACAAAAATATATATATATATATATATAATTTAGGGGATGGAAAGAGCAGGATGGGTTATTCTCAAATGGATTATTGCAAGGGCTCCTTTGAGCCAAAGAATAAAACATCGAAGATTTGTTGGTGTTGGGCAATTCACAATTGTGATACTAGCCTTCTCTAATATTAGCTTCTTTCATGTGTTGAGAATGAACAATTTTGCTACATATGACCTTGTCAATAAAGGTGTAAACTTGGATGCAGGAGTCCTAATGAGAAATGGCATTCCTCCCCTGGCAACTATTCATTAACATTGGATTGTTATGCAGTGTAAATTTTGTCTATATCTACAAGTCTTTTAGAAAATCTACACCTCCAAAAATAGTTGTGAAGTTACAATTATAACTAGCCTTAAAAAGTTTCATTGTACTTACCTAATGTACAAACCACCATCCAAACAAAAAATTCAATTTAATACAATATTCTCAATTCAATTTAATACAATATTCTCATCACACTAGAGGTCATCGACTTACGCCAAATTAGACAAATAGGGTTTGAGATGCGAGCATTGCTTTCTTGCATGCTCAGGGATCAGCTTATGAAGAAGCCGGGGAGTAGTGCCTTAATTTCTGCAAGAATTTTCTAGCATAATTTAGTAAAAACAATACTATTTATAAGACAATCACGGAAAAACCAATATCAAGCCAAAAACAATAAAGCATCATGTTCTTACCCTGTGGTTTGAAGTTGAACAAAAGGGGCAGAGGGCGGCCATTGTGTAAGCGAGCATTGGGATCTCGAAGCTCATCGAAGAAAGGGTGTATAGAAGATTCAAGTTGCGGCAGAGTAATTGAATTGTCATGTCTCAATTAAAAAAAACATGGAAAATGGAATCATATAAAATACTGTACAAAGAGAAACTTAAATCCATGTTATTAAATCAAATTACTTACAACAGTGCAACGAAGGTTTGGGGAGTACTGAAGAGTCTGGAAACTAGATCTAAACTTAAATCCATGCTATTAAATCTCATTACTTACAACAGTGCAACGAAGGTTTGGGGAGTACTGAAGAGTCTGGAAACTAGATCTACAGCTTCTGGAGGTGCGCGCTTGTGGAAAATCTGAGAAAACAAGTCTGTCAATTCGTAAACTTACTAAAAAAAGGTAAGTTATCAAATATATAATGAAAATGACAAGTGTATGAACCTTGTGCCAAGGGTGAGCACTAATCTGTGGAAACCCAAACTCGTTATAATTAGGATTCATACATTTGACTTCCTCACGAGTTGGAGTTCCAAGGATCTACAGTGATAAAGACACGAAAACATTATATAAGCCTCAATAATCTCCAATTTCCTGTGATGTTCGAATATAACATTTACCTGCGATAGCAATGCTTTTTACCTTGACAATCTCTCCTAGCTGATCTATTGCAGTCTCGCCTAGAAATAAAGGCTGGACAAAAATTAAAATTACAAAACACTACATGTAAGCATGATGTCCTTGGGACTATTACAAACTGCAAAATCGGTATTGATGCCTGATCTGCAGAGGCAAGATTGTATTCTCAGATACAAAA
This sequence comes from Pinus albicaulis, assembly GCA_034641835.2. Taxonomy (NCBI): domain Eukaryota; kingdom Viridiplantae; phylum Streptophyta; class Pinopsida; order Pinales; family Pinaceae; genus Pinus; species Pinus albicaulis. Next base: position 287,374,092 of record CM076571.1, on the reverse strand, counting down.
TAACCCACTAACCTAACCAAGAAGTAGCTGAGCCAAGACACAACCCACGGACCATATATCAATAGAAGAAGTATTCTCAGTGGCTCCAAATATAAGCTCAGGAGCTCTATAATAACGGGAGCAAATGTATGATATATTTGGTTCACTTTTTACGTGATAAGAAGAGCATCAACATATACATATATACATACCTATAGAGATATGATATTTTGCAAGTTTTACATTTAATGGACGCATACTACACATACATCAAACTTTACATCCCAAGTTCTTTGAATACAATCTATGATTCTAAACGTTACACATTTCATAGCACATTAAACACTGCCATCATATAATTTAAACCAATTCAGGAATCTACTAGTTACACTTCACCAACAACTCACCAGAGCTTTTGCACTTCCAAAATCACATAACTTTAGCTGATGATTGTGAGGATTGACCTGTTCAAAATATCATTTCAGAAATCTTTGACAAGCCCATTGAGATACAAAAACCATGCTACTCATGAACAATAGAGTACGTTAATGGTATGGCAAGCAGATCCTCTTTCCAACCACAAATTTGACTAGAATCCAGCAGGAAGTTCAGGCACAGTCAAAGTTCTCTTATGAAAAAATTTCCAGGCATGGTGGAATGATTCCATTGGTTTGTTTTGCGCAATTTTAAATCAAACCAGATCATCAGAAATAGTCAGAGTTCCAGATCAATCAACACTGACTGGATTGTACATCAGACTTCGGCAAGGGAGGGAAGTCTGCTACAGGTTGACTCAGCTCCTATAAACAACCATTTATCACTAACAGCTGGCATAAATCAAACTTTTAAATTATTTGTGCTTAATGTTTCCATGAGGAACGAAACAAAGGGAAAAAGTAAAAGTAGTTGCAACATGAAAGTAATGGCATGGCATAATAAGCCCGAAAGAGCCCAAAAGCTTATGTGGTCACATACCAAAAGATTTTGAGGTTTCACATCTCTATGGCATACCCCAATAGCATGAATATAGGTAGGAAATCTGGCACCCAACATTTTTGCATAAATAATTAAGGTAGGAAAAACATCAACAACTCGATCTACTGAGCAAAGACCAAAAAACAGTAACTATAGAATCATGTTATTAAATTTTTGAAAGATACTAGGACTCCTGGAATATAGAAAAACAAAATGCACAGCCTAATTTAAAAAGAAGAATCTCCTAACATGATATGTATATAATTTTACATAAATCAAGGGGATTCGATGATTCATCCTATTATAGTGTTTTGCTATCTGATAAACAGTCTCTGGGACATACTCCAATACCAAGTTACGGTACATTTCATCCTTATCGGTAGTAGAAAAGAAACAATGCATTAAAGAAACAATATTTGGGTGATCCAGAATGCGCATTGTCTGCAACTCTTTGTTTTTGTACTGTTTATCGTGAAAAACCTTTTTAATAGATACAGTTTCCTCCGTCTCTAAGAATTTCGCCTATACAACTAAAAACACAGTTAAAAATGAGTCATTTTCAATTCAATTCAAATAAACAAAATAAACAAGAGGCTAGGTACAAGAGAGAGCCTACCCGGAACTGATTATAATCGAACTGGAAAGATATGCTTTGAAATGGAACTAAACAATTTTTGGTAGAAACACCAAACAAAGGAAAATGAGGAAAAGAATTTATACAAAATCTGGTAAAACAGACATATTTCTCTAACTTTATTAGGGAAAATAACCAAATCGGTCCCCACTAAAAGTCACCAACAACCTTCTGGTTAACATCATTAGATAAAGGCCATGGACTTAGACAATAATACTAGGGAAAAAATGTCGACATGGACTGCACTGGAAAAAAAAGGGCATGTTGTCACCATATGGCATAATAACCCTAAATAATTTGGGGTGTTTACCTTAAAAAATAACGCTTTTCAAACCAAGGTCAGATTCAATCTCTGCAACAACCATTTCTTGTCATCCTCGAAACGAATCTTTTACAGACCTATTTCCCTTTGTTTTTCAACCCGGAGACAAAATCAAAGGCTGCTCTGTGGATTTAATGAACTTATATAATTCTTCATGGATTCCTATGCCTGAAATTAAAAAGAGAAGAAAGGGAGCCGAATCCCCTTTCCCACAACAGCAGCTACTTGAGAAATTGTGTGTCATGCGTAAGTAGTATCAATCAACTCCATTTACAATAGCCTGACAGGAATCATGCGCATACGCTGCTTGTCCTTACGCTGCAACCCGCTTCCCAGCAACCCATATTTTGGGAGCTAAATTAAACAGTGATCATACACATTAGGTATTATTTTGACCAGATAAAACGATGAGCGATTAGTCAGAGTAGGGCTGAAGAAGGATAGGCAGTGGTTTCAGGAGTAATCTTCACTCAATTTGAGAGAGGAAGGGGAAGCTTACCTATAACAGGTGGGTTGGAGTTGCCAAGTTTTGAGATTTTATGTATCGGGACTAGTTTGACCTGGATTTGTGTTTTACTTTTCAACAACAGTTGTAGTTGTAGCTGTGAGTCTACTTGCTGCATTGCATGACTTTTGGCCACTAAATGCTTGTCGTCCAGATGCATATACTCTCAGTCAGGCAGGCAGGAAGTCTAAGTTTGTGGACAGACTGTCTGTTGTCTCTTCCCAATTGTAGGGCTTCAATATCTCGTTTCGGATGACCCTGTGAGGCCATTCATTGTCCAATCCAGCTGCTCCAGAACCGTCAATTCCATACATTGGAGGCTCCTGAGCTCAGGCGGGGCGGGGCGTGGCGCGACAGAGCGATACATGTCCAAAAGGGTTAGCAGACTGTCTATTGTCTCCTCAATGTAAGACTTCATATCCCGTTGGGATGAGCCTGCGAGGCCATTCATTCTCCAATCCAGCTGCTCTAGCACCGTCAGTGCCATACATTGGAGGCTCTTGAGCTCAGGCGGGGCGGAATGATACATGTCCAAAAGGGTTAGCGCTTAAAGGTTGCCCAACGACGCTGGATTCTAGGTGACCTATAAAGTACGATGAGACATGTTGAGAACTCCAAACATGCAGGACACTTGTTAATTTTTGGTGGCTACCATTGTCAATTTTTTATTCAATAGATGGGCGATGAGAAAGTGTTTTGATTGAGTATCATGAACAGTTTTTCTCATCCCACTCCAGCAAAGATAAGGCCTCCAGCATAAAAATAAAATATTCAATATTAAATTAAATAATAATAATATTATTAACCTATTTTCATTTTATCCATTAAATTTAATTTTTTTTTCCATCATTAATTTGTTACTTTATAATGATATTTATGTTACTTTATAATGATATTGTAAATAGTTAATCACTAAATTAGAAATTTAAAAGATAATATTAAAACATAACCCATCTAAAAACCAAAAGTTCATCTACATTTCATCTATGATATTTTAACCAAGAAAAATAAGCCATTTGTTTTCTATGTTGATATAGTTTGATAATTTTTATATTGTATGGCTGCGATCACATGAAATATGACAGTGATTTGGACTGATTTGGACGTTGATGATTATGACCAATGTGACAACTTGTTTTTTTAGAATGGAAGTGTTGGCTTTTTTATTTTTTAATGAAAAAAAAATTATAATAAAATAATGATTTATTTAAATAATTTTAAATTTTATGAATATTATTAATTTACTTTTGAATTTCAAAGTGAATCGTTTTGTGTTATATGAGGGGTAAAAACTGAATTGTGATTTAACAGAAGAAAATCTAAAGCGGAACAGATAATCATAAATGGTAAGTAGAAATATGGTCACCTAAGGTGGAAAGCCTATAGCTATTAATGTCTCGATTCTTTTCACGTTCAAACTATCTATACTGTATACTAAAGAAGCAACCTGACGGCATGTCACAAATTGGCCATTCAAATGGCCTGCACATCCTCGAGACTGATGGAATCCTCATATATGAAGAAGGCAATGAGACCTTGATGTGAAATTCTCGTATTTTCTCTGCCTGTCCTTGATGTTATGTCTGGGTGGTAGAATTGAGTGTGCTCATTTTGATTTGCAGATGGCCGAATAGGATGAGCGAACCCATTATCATACGTTGTTTGCCCATAGAACCTTTAAGTTTATCTAAGGCGGTAAACCCTGCCCGTGTAGTTCATCATCAAGACAAGATGGAGAATCTGATCAAGTAACCTCTTTAAATAGAAAGTAGAGCTCCTACTTGCCATTTGTAAAATAACGACTAGGTTGCCTCAAATAATAAAAATTAATTTATTTTATTTTAAAAAGAGTAAACCAAATGATAAAAGTTTATAATTTGAATTTTAAATATTTATATTTATTTTAATAAAAATAATATTTTTTAATTTAATATTATTAAATTGTAATTTATGTAATTTTATTTTTATTTCATTTATTTATTTATTTATTAATCTTTATTTTATTTTATTTTATTTCTATTTATTTATTTATTTTATTTTTATTTTTTAATTAAGAATTTTTTTTATCTATTTTATTTTTATTTTTAATTTTATCTTTATTTTATTTTATTTCTATTTATTTATTCATATTTTATTTATTTATTTATTTTATTTATTAATTTATTTAATGTATAAATTCAAACTTTAAATATTATTGAATTATTTTTAACATTTGATTTATTCGATAATAATAAAAACAAATGAATATCCTTTGAATAATGCGCCGAGGCTATTTTCCTCTTTTATAAAGCGCTCGAATATTAATAGAAATCCCCCCTTGTAAACTGTATTAAAAGGCAATATCCCGATGCTCATAGCTTAACACACACTTATATTTTAATGGTCATCCTCTCATTATATTTTGATGTTCGAACTTCTTAGACCATAACCCCAAGCAATAACAAGTATACGCCCTCCCGAAAGGCTCGCGACGGGCTTTAGTTTAATAAGCATTTACATTTTTATTTATTTATCTATTTTTTATTTTTATTTTTTTTAGCCTCTTGCTTTAATTAATAAATAAAATTGAAAAATAAATAAATAAATAAATATAACTAATAAGTTTATTAATTTATTAACGAAGTGAATAAATTTATTAAATGGTTTAATAGTAGGAGGGAACTAGCCGTTACTTATTAAAAACTTTTAAATTATTAAAAAGTCAAACTAGTCGTTTTCTAAACGGCTAGTTTAACCATCTCTACATCTATTTAAGCTTATTGATTTGATCTGATCTCTCACCTAGTCCTGATGATGAACCACACTGGTTGGTTCGAAACGCATCGACAACGTTCTATTATATGTGATCATTATCGAAAGAGATTTTACAACATTAGTTTTGTAATAAATATAAGTGGGAACGATCGTGTCCGTAGGTGGGGCAATGTTGATGACGTTATACAAAGGTCTTATTGTTCACATTTTTTTGTCTCCAAATCATCAATACCTTAAGTATAACCAATGATCCAGGTGGATATTGGTGGCCACCCACCTATTCCACCTAGACCTCTAGTCGGTTTCACCATTTTCCTTATTTATAGCAACATTTACTTTTTTTAGCAGATTTTCAGGTCTTAAACTTTCAGAGCAGTTTTGACCCCCTAATCGGTGTTTTTTTTAGGTCTACAACAGACCCATAGTTATGGGTAGGGGCCTCAGGAAAATACTATAGTACTAGGAGAGATATTTTGATGATATATTGTACACACCAAACGGAGATAATATGACCAAGTTACGACCCCTAGAAGTTGGTTGTCCAACTAACCCCAACGGGGCCCACAAACTCTTAGTGTTCCATCTCTCGAGGTTAGGGTTTTGGTTGTTTAGGGTTTTCACATGTTTTTCAATGGATAATGCTCCTACCTTTCAACGAGATGTTTGATGTAGACCTTGCCTTTTGTCCCGAAGAAGTCCTTCAATGACGAGAAGAACCTGCACTTACAAACATGCAAAGAATCAAAATCACCTACAATATATAATAATCCAAATACCAGTTTAACTTAATGATCAAGGAGATTAAGAATTGTCATTGTTTTAATGAATCTAAAAACAACACAATGAGAAAAAGTATCCATACGTATTATCAAGAATATAAAGAGCAATATTACAACCTGAGCCTTGATGTTGTAGAGATTTCTCCCGTAGGCCTTTACAATATTCCTCCTTGGTTTGACAAGCTCTCCACTCTAGAATGACCAACATAATTTTATCTTCAGTGAACCCTTATGAAACCTTATGTACCCCTAACCCTGAAGTTTCAGCTCAATTTATAGAAGAAATTGAGGAGGTTTCAGATCCACCAATAGAGGGATGTGATCCTCTAATGAAGGGCTTAGGGTTCCTTGATCCAAGGGTATAAGTTCCATGATTGGAGGGATGTAGCTCAAACTGACGTGACTCAAGAGGCTTTCAGTTGGAAGAATATGTGCCCAACTATGCTTCTAGAAGTTACTTTTCACTTTTACTTTATTTTAAATGGGGTGCACAGGTTTTATTGGAAAACAAAGCACAGATGTCTGCAGGTAAGGTTAGGAATACACACACATGTGCACGAAGTGACTGCAAAAAGTGCATAGGAAATCTTTAAGAGTTTTTAAGAGTTTTTTTTTCCAGTTCCCAAGACTTGGTTAAGTAATATAAGTGTGTTGAATTCTAAGGAAGCATGAATATGGATGGTGATAGATCCATATTGACAGTCAAATGTCATGGTGACAAAATGATGTGTAATAGAAGGTACTACTTGAGCTGTTGGGAAATGAATCACTAATTACAGGAGATACATCATTCTCAAAAAAAATCTTCTCATAGTAAAATTCATATCATCATCTGGGTTTCCCTAGGAGCCTATTAGTCCCGATCGATCTAACGTTCCCTTATCTGCTAGTGGGGTGAAACCTCTATTGCATTTTTGAACCTTTGTCACAGTGGCGATCTCGACCTCTCCTATTGGACCGAGTATCACTCTATCATCAACCCCATCATTCCATGACCTTAGCTAACTTCCTTCTCTTTCTCGTACCTCTAGACTGCTCAACACTGCTACTACTTGGCGTAGCTCCTTTTGTCATCTATAGATCTCCTCCAAAGCTTTATCCCACCATTATTCAGTTGTTTGCGCTCTCCTTTATGCTCTCAGATATCTAGCCTTCCAGAAGTCATCCACATCTATTTCTCCAATATTTTCATAGCTCCCATCCAGGTAACATTCCTCCCCTTAGGCCCTTCCCCCAGTATCGGGGCTTTAAGCTTCCATAGGTGGATTCTCGAACACCAACAAGTTCTCCTCTACCATTAGAACTTTAATCCACAACGGGATTTCCTTCAGCAATCTCCCTTGCATCCCTGATTTGAATACGACCCAGCCTTAGAAAAGGATTTGTGGCCCTCCGCAACAAAATGGATAATATACCCCTCTATAGTGGTCTGCACCCAGAAGTTGACAACTCGCGTCAAATCTATGTCGAGCCGATGTAATTCAAAAATATCAACTTGAATCCAGGTATGAGGAGATCGGATCTAGCCACTAGTATTTTCTTTTATCTGCAACCTCCTCAACCAATTGTAGAGCTCCTCTGGGAAATTACACCAAAATATCTTGTATTGATCGCTTGCAGGTTCTGCATATAGAATCTCTTCCTTCAACCTCTTCACACTCGGATGACGGAGCTGATCCTGTTGAGAAGCAAACCGCTCTACTTGTTCATGCCACCAATCTTGCAGATCCTTGTCAGAGATCGTCGAAACCATATTCCAGACCCCTTTGGAAAGTTTCAGGTCCTGACAACAGAACTATTTGTTGGTGGAGAAATGATAAACAAGTTGAGATCATGGATTCAAGTACAGGGGCCAACAATGGATTTGTCATAGTCTAGTGTAGCGCCGACATTTTCACCTTACTCAAAAAGAGTAAGGCGTCTCACCCGAGGCACGTCACGACCTTACTTAGTTAAGGGGATGGAACCAAGCACTAGGAGAAATCACATAAAACTATTGATACTCATTAGACCCATAACCAATATAGCGAATATACAATCATAACAACTTAAGAATTCAAAAGGAACATTTAATATGTGTATGCATAAATAACAAAAATTTTAAAAGGCCACATATAGTCACACAAGAAGACTTTCATATATCTTTGTCACTTCCTCTTTCAATAGTTCGACAACGCTACATCAATACATTCAGCTCAAAAGGTCCATCGACAGAACAAAGACTATAAATACAAGATAACACATGACTAGGATAATACAGAATAGTGCGAGCTCAATAGGCTTCGTGACAACATTTCAGTATATTTCTCTCTTCTCTCTATCTCTGGATTTTCCTTCGACCTTTTTAAACACTTCACTCACTTGGACTGCTGCTTCTCCCTCAGATGCTCTGCCCTTTTATTTTCGATTGCCTCTATTGCTTGGATGCATATACTTCCTCAACTGCGAGTGAACATTCTAGCTCGGTTGTGACTACATGTGCCCTGATTTCTCTAGCCAATCATTTGCAACTGTTAGTCTTTGGCGAGTCCCTTCTCCTTCTTCGACTGTTTTCTCTGCGACTTTCCAACAATCACCTTTGGTCAAAATGTGGTCAACGTCAAAACATGACAAAACTTAATCCTCAAAACGAAGGACCCAATGTTGAGTATTTGTGATTTTTGTTTTTAATCATTTTTAAAGAAAGCATAGAACACAATCAAAACAACCATCTAATATCATTGATTACATTAGTGTTGTCAAAAACATAATTCTTACTTTACAATTCTTGTAAAAACAAACTAATTTATGGTTACCAAAATTATAATTAAATTTAAAATTCAAAGTTTTGCAATATGAAAGAAAAGTTTAAACATTATTATTATTATTTGAATGTATTCAAAGTTTTACATTATCAAGAAAAAGTTCAAATGTTATTATTATTATTATTATTATTTGAATGTATAAATGGATTGAAAATTTTGGACTTTGATAGATTAAACTCAAATATCAATTTCAACAATTTTTTTACTATAATTTATGTAAAATTGATTAGAAAATATAGTTAGAAAAATATCAAAAAGTACATTGGAAAAAAACAAAAAAAAATCAAATATTTGTTTTTGGAATGGTTGAATGTTCTATATTTTTTTTTTAATCAAAATATGAAAATACAACTTTTTAATCATTTAAAATATATTTTTGAATACATTCATAAATTCAATACCTTAATAATCTTTTAAAACCTTTAAATTGTGTAAACTACACAACTTAAATTTGTGATACTAAACAAATCACAAATCTAGAAAATACAAAATAAAATTTACCCAAAAAAACAAAATGCAAGAGAACTAAACTACACATTTGTTTTAAAAAAATATTATATCCAATCTATCACCACAAAAGAGATTACTTTCACAAGAAATTGATGTTCTATACAATTTTAAAATAATCTTAAACATCCGTTTCTTTAATCGTGTATTTTTAATAGCATACCTTAAACATTACTCGAGGTCAGTGTATTGTTCAACAACGTGAGTGTTTTGGACATTACTCCAGGTCAGTGCATTGTTCAACAACGTGAGTGTTTTGAGCAAAACGGAAGGACTTTTAAAAACTGATAACTCACATGTGAGACTCCTAAATCAACGGTAAAACATATTTCTCAGGGTATAGGTTATTTAATGTTGGTGGGCAGTATATGTTTATCATTAGATTTAAATTTGTTTTAATCCAATTGTGAGCATATACTGTCCACCAGCATTAAATAATCAATAGCCTTGGATATAATGGTCGCTTAAATAAAGAAGGTCTAAACAAATTTAGATTTCACATTGACACCAACATATACAGCACAGTGTACAAAGATTTAATATTTATAGAGATTCCCTATGCCAGCTACTTAAGCGAGTTTTCTTTAGGGCGAGTTTTGAAGGTTTTTCCCATTTAATTTCTCTAAAATCCGACAGGAATTCATTGAAAACAGAATTTTGATGGGTAACCTGCACAACTAAAGTGCCATAGGGGTTTTGTAGGGTGCTAAATCCATATACAGTAAAAAAAAATAGTTTAAATAACAGAAATTAAGATTTCATCTCAATTTTTTTGACCGAATTCCGGCACTAGAAACTCCAAAAAATCACGCTAAAAACAACTCCATGAGAAAAGTTTAGGCAAGTTACCCGATTCAATGAGGACACAGACGATGGCGTTCAAAGTCCGCTGGTCTAGTTGTTCGATCGAGGATATGGGAATAATTGTCAACCCAACTAACGCGAGCAACGTGCACGCCGAAAATGGCTTTCTGAGTCAGTTGCATTAGTTTAGCGGTTTGATTCAGAATACCCACAAAATTATTAACGAGTAGTCTTTAGTGCGACTTTTTGAAGGCTTTTACGGTGGATTTTTCCAGTCTAATTTCTCTAAAATTCGGCAATGATTCATTGAAAACAGAATTCTGATGGCTAATCTTACACAATGGAAGTGCCCTAAGGGTTTTTTAGGGTGTTGAATCCATATATATAGTCAAAAAACCAGTTTAAATAACATAATTCAAGATTTTACCTCAAAAATTTTCACTGGATTCTGGCACCTAAAACTCCAAAAAGTCGCACTAAAGACAACTCCAATTATTAAACGTAGGTAATGTGGGAAACGTGCAGCCGCAGCATTCATCACGGACCGTTGCAAAGCAAATGCCATACTCAAGACTCCGTGAATGATAGTCCCTCTCCCTGCCTTAGTGGGGCAAGTAATGAGCAGAAGGAAGTATGGGTTAACAGGGGTTAACATAAACCAAACTGCAGGGGCGGCAAGTCAGGGGTTTATTGATGGGCCATGAATATTGTATGTGTGGAGTTTTATATGTTTATTGTTGGATAATGTACTTGTTTAAATTTAAGGTGTTGGGTATATACATCCCTGTACATTAATGGGTCTATAATCAAATAATACAAACAAATAGAACATCATTGCAAATTTGCAAATTGTGTTTAATAACGAGGCAAATGCTTTTCGAGTGTTGCAAAGTTTAAACAATGGTAAGGGACTTTTTATTCATATTATTTTTTTAAATAGATGAATTAGCAATTGGGTGAGGGTTAGTTCACGTATAACTATAACCAGTTTCTAGGTGTTATTGTTTTCTCTTGAGAATGACATATGAGTTTATCTCTTTTGAACAAAGGATCTTATTACTCACATAACTTTATATAACACAACTTTGTCAAGTGAACTATTCCAAGGAATCTAATGACACTTTAATCTTTATCTTTATTTCAACCATTTATTATTATTATTATTATTATTATTGTAGGGGACTCTTTAATCATTATCTTTATTTTTTCTTATTGTTTTAAACTTCATTTTTTCATGTTTAGGGTTCATTATTAAGGTGGTTGAACAAACTCTTTGTTATCCTCTTCACCCAAGTTCAATTCTCACAAATGACATGTTAACATGCTCTATTAAGGCTAGAAGGGTAGATGTCCCTTGGGATAGAGGCCCACTCCAATTTTTCTTGAGATACTTTGGTCGTTTCTAAGTAACAAGTTATTAGTATATTTAAGTGTGAAGCTACTCGATATTATCCTAAGAGTTATGCTGATAACTCTAAATTTTGGTGACAACTCTTAGATTTGATCCCATCACTTCAATGAATTATTTCTTCCCATGGACAATCACCATTTCATAAATTTAATCACTTTGATCACACCAATAACCAATCCACTTTTCATAAATCTACATTATTTTACCTCACTAGAAAAATAATTATTTAATTCATCACTTTGCAACAATTTCCTTTCATTAAATAAAAAAAGAGAATTGATGAATGGGGAGGATGATTCCATGGTAATCTAGGTTCCACCTAAGTTTGATATCATCACCCCAATAAAATATAGATAAAATTTATCCAATTTAATAAATTAGCATATATATATAATATAATATTAAAAACTAATATAAATATTAACACTTATTTATATATTTGTTTTATCCTTTTTTTATGCAATTATTGGATAAAATTATGGTCGGTAGCTTTTCACATGGTACAACTACTTGCTTAAATTATGGTGGGTAGTTATCCGCATGTCACTGTGTTGGGCAAAGACTACAATAACAATCATTATTATGAAACTTCACAAATATAAACTTTTTAAAGATTTTTTATTTTTTAATATTATTTTATGTCTCACAATTCAATTTAAAACTACATAAAATTAGTCATCGACTAATTAGAAAAAACAATTTACATTTTAAAAAATAATGTTTTAGTTTTTAGTTTTCAAAATATTCAAATTAATATTTATTTATGTCAAAACCTTAATAAACCTCATAGAATCTATTTAAAATGTTCAAAACTCTAAAATAAAAAAACAAAATAATCGCGAATAAAAAGCAACCAATCTTTTTTTTTATAAATTTAACTTATTTTACCTCACTTAAAAAATAATACTTCAATTCAACCCTTAATTTTTATTTTTTTTAATTCAACCTTTTGCAACAATTTCCTCTCATCGACATTTATCTCCATAGTATATCATCTTGCTCACTAGAAAACATTATCTTCTCCCAAACATCTTGGAGGATGAGGTTTCAAAAAACTTCCCTATTTTTCCAAAGCATTATCACTTAAAAATATGTGGAGAGACTTCTTTAATAAGGGATTATGGATTCATACTATAAGAAGTAAATATATGCATCAAAATCCGGTGGTCAACTGGATCAGAAATTATGCAAAAAAACAAAAAAAGAGGCTCTGTAGTATGGAAAACCCTCATTGTAGCTTTTCCTTACCTCTTTAGCCGGCTTGCTGGAAAGTCGGGGATGGCAGACAAGTTATACTATGCAAGGACCCCTTCATTGGAGGGGCATGAGTCTATAAGTTCCCTTGAATTATCCTCACTTCTCACCTCCAAAGGATTGGTCTACCTACATGAGACCAAATCGAGAGACTCTTCTAGGACTGCCAGAAAATATTGGCTTACTTCAACGGAGTTGGGACTGGATGATAATCTGACTGAGGAATGGAAAAATTACATATCAGAGTTAAACTTAAACATAGTTAGGCTTTACAACTCAAAGGACCATTTAATTTGGAGTTGGGAAACATCTTATGGGGAAGTAAAAGCATGTCTAGCTTATGAAGCTATAACATCCTCAGAAGTAGAACCAAATAAGAAATGGTGGAATAAGTATATTTGGAAATGGCACATCTGAGCAAAACTAAAATGCTTCACTTGGTTGGTCCTCCATAATAAAATTTTAACTTGGGAGAACCTTTAAAAAAGAGGTTTTATAGGACCAAACTGTTGTATTCTTTGTAATCAGCATGAAGAAACTATAGAGCACCTATTTACAGATTTCCATATTGCACAAGAAATCTGGGATAATGTTAGAATGGCTATGAGCAGCAACACTTGTAACAGATGGTCCACCTTTGAATATTCACTCCTCTTTTAGACCAAGAAATCAAAACACTTTGGTCCTCTTCCCATCTTTGTGGCCCAGGGTATTTGGCTCCTCAGAAATTGAATCATCTTCAAGAATGGTAGACCTTGTACTCATTCTCAATCTTCCCAAATAGTTGCTCACTTCAGAGGCTATATCCATGAATTCCCCATGAAGGATTCTAGAAGACATAATTTTCCAGTGATCCCTTTAGATGTTCCAATTGGTTTTTTCGATGAGGTTGCACAAGGAAATCAGTGTGGAGGAGGGAGACTGATCAAACTACCTGAGAACATATCCATTCAATATAAAATCGTTATTGGTCCTGGAACAAATACCAAAGCAAAACTCATTGGTGCTTGGACCCTCATGACAATTACAAAGAAGAGAAACATAAGAAATATCTTGATCTTGGGGGATTCCAAATGTGTTATAGATCGGCTTATAGGTAAAACCAAGCTAGAGGTATTAAATTTAGCTACCTAGAAACATAGAATTGGAGAAATCATAGGTTACTTACATGATATCTGATTCCAACATATCTACAGGGAATACAACAATTGTGCAGACAGGTTATCAAAAAGAGTGTTATCACTTGGGACTGGACACATTTTAATCGAAGAACTGTCTGGAAGACAGATTTTAAATACTCTCCACACTTCTCTAGACCAACTGGATTGCCCTTCATCGATCCAACATGAGTATAAGGAGCTACCACTACAAGGAAATATGAAAACAATGGCAAAGCTTCTATAGAAGGCGGAAAACAAAATCCATAAATCTAACATACAAGAATATTTGTCCTGACTTTTTATAGAATATAGTCAAACAACCTTTCATTGTTATTGATGTAAGAAGAAATGATGCATGTCTGCCCATATTATATATGCACTTACAGAGACAAAAATATTCAAGTTTAGATAGTAAAACATAGAATTAGAAAAACCTCTATCAAAGTGAAATGACATGTTATGTAGAATTGTTGTGTGACCCTAAAAAATAGGGAGAAATATTAGTCATTCCAAGCAAAAAAAAATGTATTTTTTTCTTTTAATTCGTAATGAATTTAAAAAATAAAAATAATGAGGTGAAAAAGGGAAAATCAAAAATCAAAATCAAAATCTAGTATTCAAAATAAATAAAGCATTGATACAATTAAATGTGGGTGGGGTTGCACTTCCCTCTCCCTTCCCATAGTTCTAATACCAATATGTATGGAATATTCAAATCTCAATAAGTATTTCACCATGCATCAATTACGATATGGGAAGTTATGAACCCTACCACACGCATTGTTACTCAACTTCTACAACACACTAATGTTTGTGTATGTAGTACAATGGGTTTTATGTGTGAGGATGTATTATCTAGTTGGTTTTGGAATAATTTTTTGTTGATAAATTTGTTTTTTGCTTTGGTTCTTAGAGTGTTGATTCTATTATAAAGCGTTTTGTTTTTAACTTAAAGTTGGTTTAGTTTTGGTATATTTTCTTCATAATTTTATGGTATTTTCCTTTTTTATTTTGGTGGAAAATATGGGTAATTATATGGTATTTTCTTTTAGTTTTGGTGACATTATAGGGTGACTTTATGATGATAGAAGGTTTAGTTATAAAGATACGCGGAGGTTTGGTTTTAGAATCATAATGGAGCATTGTCATTGTTGACAATATTTTATGTTTTGCTAGAAATGTTTAGTGTAGTATTTAGATATGTGAATAGGAGGTTGCAAAGGTTCATTATAGTGTTATGAATTTTTACTAAAATGAACTATGTGGCAATATAATGGTGATAGAAAATTACAACCAAAAAACAAAATTAGGGATGATTGTGCTCTTGAAACTACATCACAATATCTAACTCTTGAGGAATTAGAGCAAGGAGTTAACCTTTTTATGTTAATATCTGATAAGAAGTGTTTGGAGATGGAATCCCAATTAGGTTCTCTAAAATAATTAGTCAATCGAATTGCAATGCATCTTGCACTACCTAACGAGGTACTCTTATCTCCTCCCCTTTCGACCTTATTGTCATTTAGGGTATTCTTCTTATCTCCTACTCTATGCGTGGAGGAATCAATAGATGCTACTAGCCCTATAGACCATCAAGATGAAGGCATGGAAGTAATGGAGATTCAAGCTGTCTTGAGTTGATGTGCCCCGCCCCTCCTCACCAAGTAGAATTTTTAGTTAAATTTCTTTATATTTCTATTTATTGTCATATGATTTTGGTATTATTTTAATTTATCAGGAATATACTTACTAAGACCATCTAAATGGAATACAAATTACTTTTATTAAAATACTTGAGACTTTAATATCTCTTTCTTTTTATTTATGAATTGTAGCCAAACTTGTACATCATTATTCAATTTAGTGGCATTTGTTTTTAATACAAAATTTATTTGTTATTATTTAAAAATAAACATAATTACAAAAATGATAGCTATAATTATTTTAACACAAAAATTATATATAATTATTTAAACATAATAAAAATAATAATGATAATGATTTTTCTAAATATAAAATTTAGAGGGTGGAAAGAGCAGGCATTAGGGGAATTTTGAGGTCTAAAATGGGCTTCCTAAAGAAAATGTACAATCAAAATTCACTTTATGATAACCAATCACATTTTAGGAGATGACATCATCTTCAATGGTTAAAGTGGCATTGTTTGAGTTAAAGGTACTTACTTGTCACATTCTCAATGGTGAATAAAAATTCATGGTTAACCATGGTAGTGCTCTAAGTACTTTTAAGTACTCATAATAAATGTCATTTCACACTTTTTGAATAAAATATTATTATTGTCATTTCTTATTTTTTATAGAAACAATGCATATCTCTACACAATCTTCATGTCTTTACACACTTTTCAATAAATATTATATTTGTATATTTATTTTTAAATTATATATTCATCTCATTTTATTTAATAATGCAATTTCAAATTAATTATAAGTTAATATCTACACATATGAAATAAAATTAAATAAAAATGAAACTTTGTAATTTTAGAATAAATCAAATCTATGAATAATATTATTATATTATTAATAGCAGTACAAGCATATTAAAATTAAGAAAAAAATATATATATTAGTTTTATATGATGAAAAAAATTAAATACAACTCAATTCATTTCATTATAATTATATTAATATTATATATTATTATTTATAATATTATAAAAAATAATCTATGATATATATTATATTCTTGTTTTTATATTATATATTATTTCTTCTTATGTTATAAATCAAATTAATTCAATATGTAATATAAAATTAATACATAAAATAATATATTACATTTATTATATTATATTATTTGATTTTTCTATAGTATATTAATTACATGTTATTATATAATTTAAATAATATAAATTTTAATTAATAATATATTATACAATTAAGAATTTATGAATTTATATTTATAATTTATTTTAAGTTATTTAAGTATAAAAGACAAATGCATTAGTTGTTCAATGGTAATGAATTTTTATTGAAAAACTCATTCTTATTTATAGTCACATCAATACAATTTTTTTATTAATTTTATTTTGGTACAGCTTTTCAATTGAATTTAACCATGGTTACATGGATTGTGTGCAAAAAGGGAATGACAAATGGCAAATTCATAAATTATTTTATTGGTTTAACTATTATTTTATTATTTCCTTATAAGGCCCATTTTAGACCTCAAAATTCCCCTAATGAGGGGTTATTTTCAACCTCGATGGAAAAATGAAATTGAGTACAATTGGGTGTTAGGCAATTGTCCAAATAATGCGACATAGGCATATGGATTATTGCAAGGGCTCCTTCCAGCCAAGGAATAAAACATCGAATATTTTTTGGTGTTGGGCAATTCACAATTGGTTATATATCATCTTGTTCATAGATCTTTGCCTGCAAATTACAAGTTGCGAAGCATTATCAGGAAGCAGATACTAGCCTTCTCTACTATTAGCTTCTTTCATATGTTAAGAATGAAAAATTCTGTTGCAAATTATCTTGTCAATAAAGGTGTAAACATGGATGCAGGAGTACTATTGAGAAATGACATTCCTTCCCTCGCAACTATTCCTTAACATTGGATTGTTATGTAGTGTAAATTTTGTCTATATCTACAAATCTTTTAGAGAATCTACACCTCCAAAAAAATGTTATGTGATTACAATTAAAACTAGCCTGGAAAGATTTTCATTGTACTTACCTAATGTACAAACCACAATCCAAACAAAATTTTTGATTTAATACAATATTCTCTCTCTCTCTCTCTCTCTCTCTCTCTGTATATATATATATATATATATATATATATCAATATAAAAATAAATAATAATAATATTAACATTTTCACTTTGTCCATTAAATTTAACTTTTTTCCATTTATAATGATACTGTAAATAATTAATCACTAAATTATAAATTTAAAAGATAATATTAAAACATAACCAATCTAAAAAAACAAAAGTTCATCTACATTTCATCTATGATTTTTTAACCAAGAAAAATAAGCCATTTGTTTACTATGTTGATATAGTTTGCTAATTTTTATATTTTATCGCTTCCTAGCGGTGATCACATGGAATATGAAAGTGATCCAGTGATCACATGAAATATGAAAGTGATTTGGACTGATTTGGACGTTGATGACTATGACCAATGTAACAACTTGTTTTTTTTAATAATGGAAGTTTGTTGTTTTTTTTTTTTATTGAAAAAAAATTATAGTAAAAAAATTATTTATTCAATTAATTTTAAATTTTATGAATATTATTAATTTACTTTTAAATTTAAAATATGATATATTTATTTTAAATTTCAAATATGATATTACAATTCAATATAAAATGGAAACTACTCTTTTGTTGAAATTATTCGAATGGACAATATGATCTATGGGATCCCATTGTGAAGCTTTGTAGATAATGCATTTTAATTAGAAAAAGAAGAAATGAATAACAAATCAATTAGCCATCAAATTCATTTATGATTTCGATTTTTATTCTCCACAGAGCTCCTCTATCACGCCTCTTCCCGTTGCTATGCTCCTTGCCTCAGAGCATTCTTCCCCAGCCCTGCAGACCATCCACCCCGCTGATTCCATGCCAAGACGACAAAGAATGCAGTGTCATCGAGGAGGCGACAGAGGCACTCCCTCCCGCGCTACGGCTCCTGGATTGTCTCCGCATACCTTGTCCCTCTCTTTTGCTGTGGAAGAACCTGAGGTTCTCGACCCCCAATTGCTCTTTGCCCAGCTCTTGGTTCACCTCCTGGAGGAGAAAAATTACCTCTCTAGCTCAAGAAGGAAACTTCCACACAAATCAACAATATCGCGCTCCTCCTCCCCTTTGCAACTCAAATCTGTCAGCCTCCCAATCAAGCACTTGGCAGACGACTCAGACAGTGGTTGGAGCAGTCCAGCGAAGGACACCCAGAATAGAGATGCAGAGGTAGACAACGCGGCACGCTCAGATTTGACCAAGCAGAATGATGTGGTTTCCACTTCAAATCTAGAGCCGATCCTCCAGCTCTCAAATAAGGATATTGAGACCATGTCTAATTATGGTTGTTTCATAATTGAGGAAAATCATCATCAAGAGAACATTGAAGCCCAAAACTGGTAGCTACAGCTCCTTGGAGCTTCTTTATTTTAGTTTATATATGCTCCTTTATGGTTTTATGTCTATCTTTATCTCTTCTTGCAAACTATGTCACTCATGTTTATGCTAATGGTTGTTTTCCCCTTGAAGGGAAACCCATTTTTTGAATTTCTGAACTCGTTAAGGGTTGGTTTCCCCCTGAAGGGGAGCCCAATTTTTTATTTTTTGAGTTGTCTTCATCCAATAGGGGTTGGCTAATCCAACAACCCCCGCCATGAAGTATGATTGTGACTTTGTACATTATAATAGAAATTAGTATAATTTAGAAAGAAAAAAAATCAACTAGCCATAGCCATAAGAGATGGATAAATATATAGATATGAGAATAATAATTACTAGTAATTGTCCTTAAAAGGTGAAAATATACACCGAAGGAATAGAAGTTTTGGGAATATTAAGAAAATTGTGAAGACCAAATGGATGAATTTTCACACCATTTCTTTTACTAGTAGGGTCAACACAACTCAAAGGACAACTTCAAAGAGCTAGAAAAAAAATTGAATAGGAAGAGATTGCCCAGGGGATGTTGGAGCCACTCTTGAGTTTCCAAACAATGATTAGAGATTGCATTGGCTTGCCCATGTCCAATGCTTCTCTTCTTGACGAAAGGACTACTGCAACATAAACCATGCCGATTCAGGTAGGTGCACTTGATATGAAGGTACTAAAAGTTGTTTTGAATGATTTTGAATATGTCATTCTCAAGTTCGAAATCATTTTAAAATAAACAATTTCCTCACTATAGTATGGAGTAAGAACAGTGAAAGAAATCCTTTTTCGCACCGTAAGCGCGCATGGCATATCCATAATCAATGAGTTTGTGAAAAACACTATTCATCTTGCTTTCTTCTAGATTCATACATACATCCATTGAAGATTCCTTCACTTTCAAAAGCAAGTGAAGTATTTTTACCTGCTCAATCTACAGGGATATTGCTGGTGGTGGAAAGATAACAACAAGTTTGGGTTATGTATCAATAAACGACTATCTATTTGTCTGGGGTAAATGAATGAAGTCATCACTTCCATTCTAGCTAGACTCCAAAAGTTCTCTAATCTCATTAACCAAGATATCACATGTCACCACTTCTAGCAAATCTTGAGGTAGCATGATCTGGATCTTGGGGAGGGGACTCCCATCATCTGAAAAATTGAAATGGATCTTGGGGGGGAGGCCCCCAAGATCTGAAAATTTGAAATGCCAACAAAATGAGAGAACACACAATAAATAAAACCACAAATATTTTTTTTTATTAAAACTTAGAATAACTGTAGAAGCTACATTGTGGTGGACAATCTGCCCTTTTACAAAATGCGGCTTGTTACTTATAGCCTTTTTTTGTTACAATACCATAGGTAAATTCCATGGGTGGGTAAATACCATGGGTGAATGAATACCATGGGTAGATCACACTTACAATATCATGGGTGATGAATACCGTGGGTGGATGCCATTTACAATACCATGAGTAAATTCTATGTGTGGATGAATACCATGGGTGGATACATACCATGGGTGAATGAATATCATGGATAGATGTCACTTAAAATACCATGGGCGAATGAATACCATGGGTATAGGCCACTTTACATTCGGATCATAACAATACCACATTTTCACACATCGATGCCTCACTTGTTTTCAATATTTCTACAAGCTCCACAAATTTCCTATATATTATGGGAAAAACACTCATTTTGAAGTCGGCTAAAAGTGCATTCTTTGATATATTAGGCTCAACCTCCTTTATTATTTTTTATATATTCCTCTTCTCATTTACATCAACATTTAACATTAAATAATTTCACATTCCATGCGGTCATCAACACATATATGTTTCCAGAAATCTGCATCTTTAGATTTTAAATCGTGTTTCCATATCCAATGTTATTGGAACTTTGCTAACAAGTAAAAATGGTGGCCATTGTATTAGCTTCAGGCTTGGATCTGATAAACATGGAATAAGTGAAATATGCATTTCTTTGTTTCTTATCAGGCATTTCTTACGAGAACTAAAAATAATTTCATTCCACGGCTCTGCAAACTAGACAACGTTTATCCTCCTTGGAGAAACTTCTTCAAAACTCTAGACAAGAGAAAATCCTTTACGAAGTGGCCTTTCAGTTGGCTCTAAAATAGCATTGAAAGCACTAGGTAAAGAGTGAAAACTTGATCTCAATACACTCCGAGTCCAAATCAAACAACTCCAGAAATACCACCAAATAATGTGGAGAAAATTGTATACCATATTTGTGTATCCATGAAGTAGATCAATATTGTAGAAGCCCAGAGAGATATAACTGCACCCATATTTCCTGGTACATTTGGGAATAACTCATGCCATAGGTGATGAGGATCTGTTATGTTCATTACATCCTTTGTTGGTTGTACAAGAGGTTTTATTTGAATAACATTCATCGTTTTCGCCTGTGATATGAAATTGGTTGTTAGTTAATGTTGTGTTAATATCGGTTTCAGATTAACATGAAAGTGCTTTGGTTTGCTTCTTATACAAGGGTTTATACATGTGATTATGATTGACAAGTCATTAAACTTGATGAGATTAAGTGTATTTCATGAACATAAAATCATGGAAACTCAATGTTTAACAACAACATATAAGAAACATAGAAACCACAAATAATAGAGTCAAATACACAAGTTTTTGATGAAGGATTTCACTCCTCCTGGGCTACATCTCCTTGGTCCAGCTTCATAGCTCGAGCTTGTATTAGCTTCAATTGTGAAAAAGTGTTGTTTGCAATCTCTTATTGCCTCTGCAACCTGCTCCAATGACTCCACAACATCAAAATCTACCAAGAATGACTCTTCCTTAGCCAAAATTGGTCAAAAATTGCCTCAGTTATGGCAAAACCAATTTTTCCTAGTTTTTATCCACTAAATCTAGAAATCCGCTAGTTAACTCTACTAAATATGGCGATTCCCCGCATTTGGAAAGTCCGCCAAAAACTCCACTAAAGATAATCCACATTTAATTATAGATAAGTGAGGATTAAAGTATAGTTAACAAATGGATTAGCACAAAGCGTGTTTACCGTTGATTGCAGATTAGCATGACTTAACCACAGATCAGTGGTAATAAAACTCGGCTTAATCATTGTTTTAAAATTACCACCGAAATAGGGTTGTTCCTTCAGTTCTGAGTGCACGGACATGTGGGAGGGGGCTGGCCCCCTCCGGACCCCCAACTCCTGCTTCATGTTAATTCAAATGGTGGTGAATTCCTTATGAGGTAAGGACTTGTGGTATGGTGCAATGGTTGGCGCTGGCGTTAATTCAAGGGAGGTTGCGTGGTTGACCCCGACCTCCACCCCTTTGTTCATACATTTTGTTGAACACGATATGTGATGAACCTTAGTCTACGGACTTTGGTTATAATATATGTTTGTTGATATGTTACATTTCTCCCATGACTATGGTTTCGACCTTGCATTCAGACTTGAATTTCGACCTTCATATATAACAATGCCATCCAACCTGGCCATGGGGGAGTGCACATGGCAGCCTCCGGCTGCGCCACGTGGCCCTTCTCCATTGGCCTAAAATTCACCATATAAAAAAATAATCCACCATAGAAGAAATTCTAAACTTAGGATTAGAAGGACAATTTCAATTTCCACAAGCAACATTGGAAATAATTGTGACACTTATCACAGTGTCACTGGCTGAAATTTGGATAATATTCCCTGAAGATTCTTGAGGTGCTGACTGGACTGCCCAGCCATCAGTCTGTCACTATTCTGCACAATTTTTACCTGTTTGAGAAAACGAACAAGAGACCATAACTTAGTCATACGAACTCAAATTTTGATGAAACGAGTTGTGTTGGAATCCTCATGACGAGCTCTATCCGGTCATTCAGGTTTGGAGAATTTTTTAGCACTTTATTTTTTTAGCTAAATACTGAGCCTCTGATCATTCCTCCCCACTATAATCATTTTGGACCCAAAAAGATACTATTAATTGTTCAACATGTGAGGGTACAACTCCCTCACCCTTTCACTCTTCATCCATTTGGCCTTTGAAGGATCTTGTCCCTTGAGTCCCACTCTATGGTATTCGACATTCCCTCTCCTTGAAGTTCTGATTCTTCTATCAAGTATGAGATCTTGTTGAAGTTCATCAAGATATTATGGCGAGAAATCATCTATTGATTGAAGTTGAACATGCTCTCCTTGATCATCAATCAAGGGAGGCTCAAACAATCTCAAATTCCCAACATTAATGACAGAATATATTTGCATATAAGGAGGCAAATATAGCTTAAATGCATTAGTACCAATCTTTTCTAGAATATTAAATGGACCATAACGGATTGGCTTGAGCCTTTTACCTTCCCCTTGCAATCTTTCTTTGTTGATATATAACTAAAATTCATCTCCAACTTGGAATTTTTGATGAACACGGTGTTTATCATGCCTTGCCTTGTAGTTGCTTTGACTCTTTTCAAGTTGCTCTTGCACTCTGTGATGTACCAACTGAATTTTCTCAATGAATTTTCTTGCCTTATCTATGTCACTATGGCCATCTATAGCAACATCTTTCTCAAAGATGGAGTACAAAGGTGATCTTTGCAAGTACCCAAAGCATGCCTCAAATGGCAATGTGTTTGTGGAAGAATGCTTTTCCCTATTGTATGCCTGCTGAATGTAATGCAACTGTTCATCCCACCACTTGGGATGTTTGCTACAATATCCTCTAAGAAGATGAATGACTTTCCTCTTTACCACCTCGGTCTGACCATCTTTTTGCGGATGAAATGTTGTACTCTTCTTCAGCCTTGTGTCGATCATGTCCCATAATTTTGACCAAAAATTCCCAACAAACCGAGAATCTCGATCACTTACAATAGAAGTAGGAGGACCAAAATGAACCCATACATTTTGAAAGAAAATATGAGCGGTTTTTTCCGCTGTAATTTTTTTCTTACATGGCATCAAAAGACACATTTTGCTGAACCTATCTACCACAAAATACAAGTAATCATGACCTTTCCTTGACATTGGAAGACCACCTACAAAATGCATTGAGATACTATCCCAAGGATGTGAAGGAACCATAAGTGGAGTGTACAATCCAAGTTTCCTATTACTAGGCTTACTTATTGCACATAAAGAACATCCTCTAGTAAAACGAGATACACTATCAATCATGTGTGGCCAATAACAATACCTTTTGAGATTCTCTATTGTCTTGCCTACACCGAAATGTCCAGCAATCAATGAAGTGTGTGCCTCCCTTATGATATTGTTTATTTCTCCCTGTGGTATACATAAATTTCCTAAGTGATACAACAAACTGTGATGCACATGATAATCTAACTCTTCATTTTTGTTTCCTTGACTCAAGCTTTCATACACATCTTGAAAATCACTACCATATGCATATTGTTCAATGTAACTTTCATGCATAACTTAATTATGCTTGAGTATAATAGATGAATTTAAATTATGCCTAGAGAGCATATCAACTACCTTATTGTAGATTCCATTTTTATATCTAATAACCAAATGAAATTGTTGTAGAAATCGCATCCATCTAAAATGTCTTGATTGTTGCAACTTTGACTGTGATTGTAAGTACTGCAAAGGTTTATGGTCGGTATGGTAATGGTCTCTTTTCCCATCAAATAGTGCTTCCATTTCCTTACACTTTGTAACAATGCATATAACTCTTTGTCATAGGTGGGATAATTAGTCACAACTCCATTAAAATTTTTAGAATGAAACGAAATAGGCTTACCATGCTGCATGAGAACTGCTCCCATAGCATAATCACTTGCATCTGTTTGGATCTCAAATGGTTGTCTAAGATCCGGAAGAGCCAATACCAGTGTTGAACTTATCTTTTGCTTTAAAACATCAAATTATTCTTGCTACATATCTCCCCAATGGAAGACTTTCTTGACACTTGTCAATGCATGTAATGGAGCTCTATAACTGTATTGGGCTTGGGTCAATTCATAATGAACTCTACTTTGGAAGGGTCTATCTTCAACTCACATCCTTTAATAATGTTTCCCAAGTACACCAAAGAAGTCTTTCCAAACTCGCACTTCGACATATTTAAAAATAATTTCTCTTTTTTCAAGATATCAAGAACCTTGTTCATATGCATGACATGTTCATCCCTTGATTTGTTGAATATAAGTATGTCATATAAGTAAACAATAACAAAGTCATCTAGAAATGGTCTTAGTACATCATTCATGACTCTCATGAAAGTAGCTAGAGCATTTGTTAGACCGAATGGCATAACTAGCCACTCAAACAATCCTTGTCTAGTTTTAAATGCACTTTTCCAAATATCCTCCTCATCTATTCTAACTTGATGATAACCACTTCACAAGTCTAACTTAGTGAAAAATCTTGCATACTTTAACTGATCTAGAAAACCATGAATGCGTGGGAGTGGGTAGTGATTCTTTATCGTGATTTTATTCAGTGCACGGAAATCTATGCACATGCACCAAGTCCCATCCTTCTTTGATACCAAAAAATTGGTGAACCACATGGAAAAGTATATGGGCATATGATACCTTTGTTCAAAAATTCTTGGATTTTCTTCTTGATTTCCAAACTCTCCATAATTAACATGTGATACATGCCAATATTTGGAAGTGGAACATCCTGCTACAACTGAATCTCATGCTGAATTCCCCTCTTGGGAGGTAACACATTTGGTTATTGAAACATCTTTCCATGCTGACTTACCACATCAAACAAATCATATTTTAATTTGTCATCACATCCTTCAAAAGATTCATAGTCAACATCATCCTTTTTCTTAATCATGAGAAGCACAAAATTTTTACTTTCATTAACTAGCCTCTTCATTTGCCTTGCATTAACTAAAGAAATATTCATTTTTTTGCGATGAGCTCTTACAATATACTCCACCCCATCCTTAAGCAAATGATATTTTTTATCATGGTGATAAAACACTCCTGTCACACAAATATGGAATTCCCAAGATAATCCCGAAAATGTCAAGTGGAACCACATCTAAGTCAACTTCATCAACAAAGTTTGCAGTAATAGCAAATCGAAATATGCATTTCCTTATAACATGTAAATTGACATTATTAACTATCCAACACAAAGGGTATGGTTTATGATGTGGTATGGTTTCAAGGTTAAGCTTTTTGACCAAGTCTTCTAAAATCAAGTTTGCTTGTGACCCACTATCAAACAATGCATCAATCTTTGTATGATTTGAAATCACTCTAACATGGAAGAATTATATCCTTGTGTCTTCATTTGGAGTGTTGTTGTCACTATTTGAGGAACTAATACTTTCTATGGCTTCCTTTCCTTTGTTAACCATGGCTACGATCTTGGTCTCATCTCCTGAATCGAATCCAAGATCTTGTTGTGTGGTGACAGTCGTCTTTTGTTTCCCTTTTTTATTTGGTTTCTTTGGCCTTAGTTCGGGATGTAGTTTCCAACTGTGGGATTCATCATGCCCCTCTTTAGAACAATGTTTGCATGTAGTTTTCTCCCCTTCTTTCTTGATGCTTGCATTCTTCTTTCCCTTCCATTTTCCTCCCTTCTCTTTTCCCTTACCCTTGAATGGATTCTTCTTACTACCCTCTTCCTGAATGTTCTTTCCCCTTGCTTCAAGTTGAGTGGCTTGCACACATACTTCATCTAAGTTGTTTGGGTTAAACATAAGGATAGTATGTCTCAAGTAGGAATGAAAACCCCCAATGTATTTCAAGAGTGTGTCTTATGAATTCAAGTTTACCCCTAACAAAAAAGCCCTCTTTCTAAACTCCTGAGTGTACTCTTGAAAAATTTGGCCTTTAAGTTGCCTAAGGTTTTTCCAACTCATTATTGTTTTTTTCATATAGGCTAAAGAATAAAATTGTCTTTTAATGGAAGAAATGAATTCAACCCAAGAAATGGATATCTTACCATGAATTCACATTTCCTCTTGAGTCTTTGCCTCTCACCAAAATAGTGTTGCTCCTTCTAGCATTAATGAAGCCAATTGGATCTTTATGTCATCCTCTTGTAGATTTTGAATTCTACAGTATACTTCCAATTGACGGATCCAATTGTCTAACTTCTCTGCATTTACCTCACCATTGTACAGTTCAAACTTGATATCCAACTTGAGTAATGGAGTTTTTCCTTTTGGGATTTTTGAACGAGTGTGGGTGGTTTTTGTGGTGGAAGTGGAGGATGAATATGTTGATGAAGATGATGAGGATGAGGATGGTGGAGATGGAGATGTATTTCCTCCACTTCCTTTTGAACTCTTCTCTTCATCGTTCTTACCATCTAAAGATCCTTCTCCATGTGGAGGCTTAGAACCTTCTCCTACTCTTTTTGCATTGAATGCATCAAACATGATTTTAACCATTCTTTGAATGTCTTTGAAGTCTCTCTTGACATGCTCTTATTCTGAATTTCCATGTGTCTCTCCAACACCTGACATAGTGGGTAAGGATTGAAGCTCAACCTCTGATGCTTGTACCTCTTCAATCACTTCAGCTTCTTGTTTAATTTGTACCTCTTCAATCTCAACTGCTGAAGATAAAACTTGAGGTGCTCCAAGTGCAACTTTGAGTGGAACTTTGGGTGAAGATGATGCTTCCCCAACTCTCTTCCTTCTTTTCCTAATCTCAGGACTAAAAACCATTAGCTTCCCTTCTCCTATTTGCAACTTCAACCTTGTAAGCATCACAAAATTGCAACTATTAAAGCCCTTCTAGCACAATCTCAAGAAAAGCAAGCAAATAAAATTTAGGAACCTTGTGCTCCGATACCAACTTAATATTGGCATTGATTGTTAGTTAATGTTGTGCTAATATCAATTTCAAAATTAACATGAAAGTGCTTTGGTTTTCTTCTTATACAAGAGTTTATACATGTGATTATGATTGAAAATTCATTAAACTTGAGGAGAATAAGTGTATTTCATGAACATAAAAGCATGGAAACTCAATGCTAAACAGTTACATATAAAAAACACAACAAGCAGAAATAACAGAGTCCAATACACAAGTTTTTTATGAAGGAGTTCACCCCTCCTGGGCTACATCTCCTTTGTCCACATTCATAGCTTGGGCCTTTGTATTAGCTTCAATTATGAAAAATTATTGTTTACAGTCTCCTGTTTCCTCTGTAACTTGCTCCAATGGCTCCAAAACATCAAAATCTACCAAGAATGACTCTTCCTGAGCCAAAATTGTCGAAAATTACCTCAGTTATGGCAAAATCAAATTTTCCTAGTTTTTCTCAACTAAATCTGGAAGTCCGCCAATTAACTCCAGTAAATGTGGAGATTCCCTACATTTTACGGGTCCACCAAAAACTCCGCAAAGGATAATCCACATTTAATTACATATAAGTGAGGATTAAAGCATAGTTAACAAACAGATTAGTGCAAAGCACGTTTACCGTTGATTACGGATTAGCACGACTTAACTACAGATTAGTGGTAATAAAACTCAGCTTAATTGTTGTTTCAAAATTCCCACCAAAACAGGATTGGGCCTTCGGTTCTAAATGCGCGGACATGTGGGAAGGGGCTGGCCCCCTCCAGACCCCCAACTCACGCTTCATGTTAATTCAAATGGTGGTGAAGTCTTTATGGGGTAAGGACTTGTGGTATGGTGCAATGGTTGGCACTGGTATTAGTTTAGGGGAGGTCACGGGGTCGACCCCAACCTCCGCCCCTCCGGCCATACATTTTTTTAACACAATATGTGATGAACCTTAGTCTACGGACTTTGGTTATAATATATGTTTGTTGATATGTTACATTGCGCCCATAACCATGGTTTCGGCCTTGCATTCAGACTTGAATTTTGACCTTCGTATATAACAATGACATCCAACCTTGCCATGGGGGAGGGCACGTGGCAACCTCCGGCTATGCCATGTGGCCCTCTTCCATTGGCCTAAAATTCACCATATACAAAAAATAATCCACCATAGAAGAAATTCCATACTTAGGATTAGGAGGAAAATTTCAATTTCCCCAAGCAACATTGGCGAATCTGATTGTGACACTTGTCACGGTGTCACTGGTTGAAATTTGGAGAATGTTCCTTGAATATTCCTAAGGTTCTGACTGGACTGCCCAATCATCAGTCTGCCACTGTTCTACACAATTTTTACTTGTTTGAGAAAACGAATAACAGACCATAACTTACTCACATGAACTCGAATTTTGATGAAATGAGTTGTGTTGAAATGCTGGTGTTGAGCTCTATCTGGTCGTTCTAGTTTGGAGCATTTATGAGCACTCTCATTTTTTAGCTAAATATTGAGCCTCTGATCAACCTGGTAGAATTAGACTACAACAACTCTCATATTCAAAGAATCAAATCACATTGTTCCCTATGAATAATGTGTTGTAAGGATTACTCATATACTACATGGGAAATCCATATTTGTGTAGGATGGAGTGCTTGAATATCAAAAATTCACATAGTCATGCGAAGATAGTGGGAACGATCGTGTCTGAAGGTGGGGCAATGTTGATGACGTTATACAAAGGTCCTATTGTTCACATGTTTTGGTCTCCACATCATCAATCCATTAAGTATAACCAATGATCCAGGTGGATATTGGTGGCCACCCACCTATTCCACCTAGACCTCCATTCTGTTTCATCATTTTCCTTATTTATAGAAAAATTTACTATTTTTAGCAAGTTTTCGGGTCCTGAACTTTCAGAGCAATTTTGACTCACTAAACGACTTTTTTTTGAGGTCTGCAATAGACCTGTAGTCATAGGTAGGGGCTTGAGGCAAATAATGTGATACTCGGAGAGATCTTTCCGATGATATATTGTACGTGCCAAATAGAGATAATATGACCAAGTTACGACCCTGAGAAGTTGGCTGCCAAACTAACCATAATGGGGCCCACAAACTCTTGGCGTTCCATCTCTCGGGGTTAGTTTTTTGGTTGTTTATGTTTTTCCCATGTTGTTTAATAATAAAAAGGCCCTTAAGCCTCATTGTAACACATTTTAGAGGCATGTCGCTACCTAATATCTTCTCAGAGATAAACTACCAATCGCCCGAGATAATTTATTTTCCATTCTGTCTGTAAGCATATTTCAGTTATTTGATTAATGAAATGAAGTCTTATTCCTGATGCGTCTTTGCGTTTATTTTTATTTCTGTATTTTATTGTGTTCTTGCATAAGTCTAAATCAACCAGATTGTAGTATCTCCCACTAATAGTAAAGAGTGGATCACAGGTTTCATTCTGTTAGTTCCGTAGTTCCGTCCATTCTTCCCTGGTCAACCTTGTTTATATTGTAGATGATCATTGTAATTTGACATGCTTGTCTACCCAAATATATATAAGTGATCAATCATCTTGAAATGAAGGATTTTGATGTGTAAGCTGCAATGCTGAAGAGATAGTATGCTCAACTATCGCTTGCCATGTTAATATGTTTTCTGGGAACACTACAATCGACTTATTTTCTTCCATCACAGACATATTTATCCATGAAATATTCTAAGTTGTAATAAATAATTCCATTAAAACCCAATGCCCAAATTATATGAGGCCTCTGCGACGCTCTCTCTAGCGCAAAAATGAGAAAACATGATGTGATTCATGACTTTGAGAATCAACACAATGTAAAGTTTGTACTCCATTAGAGGTGATTTTAGTGCCTTCATGTCCAGATCCGCAACCAACTCGTAGGAAACAAGGAGGATTTTTAAGAGCAAAGTAATAAGCTCCCTCATCATTAACCCAAAGAAAAATCGCTCTACATCTTCAAAATTGTGAATGGAAGCAGGAGAAAAATCATGAACAGTAGTAGGAGAATTAATGGTTCCATTGATTGACGACAAAAATTGTACACAACACCCTTTCCATGTTTCAAATTTTCATTAGATGGAGGACGACGAAAATGGGGCTCCGATATTGGCTGGGCTGAACCATTTTTTCTCAGCACAACCCCATAAAGAGAACACATTTAGTGTAATTAAACTTGTGTATGAATTAATTTAATTTCATCGCTACCACTTTTCCACTAAAAGGCTAAAACGAGGAAGGAAGTAGCCAATAGGCTACAGGGGGAAGTAAATTCAAACAAAAACAGGTCGTAGTAGTGAGAATTGGAAAGTGAAGGTACTTTGATCATGATGGTGAAGGCGGTCTTATCACTCTCAAATCATAAATGGGGCATAATAGCAGGAGGAACTAATATTGAAAATCCATGTCATTACTTGTGTCACCCTACAGATAAATACCATGTCATTACTTGCGTCACTCAACAAATAAATTGAATATAAATGGGTCCAAAATAATACGAAACTGTGCAAACAATTGATATCAAAATTGCAAGAGTTGGGGGAGTAGACGTGAGCATAGGCAGAAGCATCACGGTGGAGAAACCTTTCATGCTTGGAAAATGGAAGCTTGATTCATGAAGATGCACTTATTTATCATAAATTTGGTTTGTTTTTTGGCATGTTTGTGTAATATTGCTTTAGCACAATTTGAATTAAGAGAAACTGTAACCGGTTCTATGAGTTTTCCTGATGTAGGAATTACATGCATAGGCAACCTAGTAGTGTTTATTACAAGTTTGTGAAGATAAAACTTCATCCAGAGATGGGTGTGAGAGATCTCTTCTCTATTATAAGAGATCCTTAATTAAGCGGAACTGTAATAAGTTTTGTGAATTTTCCTGATGTAAAAATTACATGTATAGGCAACCTAGCAGTGTTTATCACAAGTTTGTTAAGAGATGTTGAATTATTAACTTCAACTGTTGTGCAGTCAAAAGCCGCCTTCTATTTTTGTCTGAAGGGATTCTGTTATAGCGCCGCTTGCCATTTTTGTTGCACAGTCGTTTTATTAAAAACCTTACAATCCTTTGTATTTTGGAAAATAGAGTCTTTTGTTTTTGTGTGCGCAGCAAAGTTTTCTGTTTTATTTGAAATGGGGCTACGATAGCACTGGTCCCACCGCCAGCGTACAGGGACGTGGACCAATCGCGCGTTATTGCACAGCATTTGTGCCTACGTCACCAACATAAAATCCAGACCCAAAATCTTGTTGAAAACTCGTTTTAATTGTTTTCGCGTTACAAAAACCCCTGACGTCATCGGGGCAAAGTGTTACACGAAAATTCTATGTGATTTGGCTTATAAGTTTTTGAAGTCCGTGCGCCCCAGTCCTCGGCCAATCAAAATGCTATCGCACAGAGTTTGGCTCGGATTACGTCACAAGGATTTGTTATGTGATTTTTCATTGTAGTTTGGTTTAATTAGATTTGAAATCCGGGCAAAGGTTTTATGATATGTGTTATGTTATATTGTTTTTTGTTTATCACGTGACGAAGCGTTATGTTGTAAACCATTGGTTATGTTATGGTTTTAACACACACACACACACACACACACACACACACACATATATATATATATATGCGCACCATTGTAAGGTGGGCCTGAAAGGCCTATACATAGTTTTGCTTTTATTTTATATAAGTTTTATGTTAATATAGTGCGCCATATATAAAAATCTCGAAGGCTAAATGTAATAGTGTTGTTATATACACAACAGTGTACTGGAAAAACAGAGAGAGTGCCCAAAGGAAAATATAGACAGACAGAGTGCAATTTTAAAAAGGGACAGTGAAGTGTTTTTGCACTGTGTGTGTAGCAGTCCAAATTTTGTAATCCCTCTGTGAGAGGAAGTTCTTTTTTGTAATAGTTTTTATAGTGAATGGAATAGAAGTGTTTTTGTGCAACCTCTGTCTGGAAGTGAGTAAATTTTTTTTAAATTCTCTGTGTTTCAAGGAGAGTATTACTCTCTCTATGTTTTTTCCTAGAATTCTCAGAAATTCCAACATGGTATCGAAGCTAGCCCAGGCTCTTTGAAGGTGTCAAAGAAGCTGAAGGAAGGATTTTTTGTTGCAGCAGTTTCTCCAGCAGTGTGAAGGCTTAGCTAAAATCCAAGGTATTTCTCAAAACAAAATTTGTGTTACTGTTTGAAGACAGTCAGTTTATTTTAAAAATCACAGTCAAGATTTAAAGCATAGTTCAGAGTGCTAGGCATGGCAGGAGCCAGCACAAGCATGAGTATTGGTAATGCTCAGCTCCCACAATTCAATGGGAAGAATTATGATTATTGGGCAATCACCATGAGAGCCCTGTTTTCCTCTCAAGACCTATGGGAATTTGTTGAGGATGGTTTTTAAGAACCAGTAGATGAAAATGAGTTTAATTCTTTAACACAGGCAAAGAAGGACTTGTTGAAGAGCAATAAGAAGAAGGACTCTAAAGCCCTCTTCTATCTCTATCAAGCAGTACATGAGAGTGTGTTTCCAAGGATAGCAGCAACTAAGAAATCCAAATAAGCATGGGATACTCTCAAGACAGCCTATCAAGGTATGGAGAAAGTGAAGACAACAAAACTACAATTGTTGAGGAGAGATTTTGAGACTCTCTAAATGAAGGAGTCTGATAACATAGACTCATTATTCACACATGTGATTGGAATGGTCACACAGATAAGGTCTCATGGAGAGACACTTGAAGAAAGAAGGATTGTGGAGAAAGTTTTGAGGAGCTTACCCTCAAGGTTTGATGTTATATTCACCACCATAGAAGAGACAAAGGATCTCTCAAACTTTTCAGTGGATGAGCTTCATGCATCACTGATGACACATGAACAGATATTGGGTAGAAATGAAAAATCATCTTTGGAGCATGCCTTCAAGACCCAAATGTCCTTTGGAAGAGGAAGAGATCAAGGCAGAGGAAACAAGAGAGGAAGAGGCAGAAGCCAAAACAGAGGAGGAAGAAACAACCCAGCAAATGCTCAAGGAAGGGGCAGCAATCAAAATCAGAACCAAGGCCAAAACAACAGCCAACAAGGTGGACAACAACATGCTCATGGACAAAGGTATGACAAATCCAATATCCAGTGTCATTATTGTAAAAAATATGGGAATTATGTAAATGAATGTAGGAAGAAGCAGAATGACATGGGTAATAGACCTAGTGCAAATTTCACTAGAGAAAATATCAGTCAAGATAAAAAAAAATTAGCATGTAATATGGATGAGGAAAAGAGTGAATATTTATGGTTTCTAGATTCAGGATGTAGCAACCATATGACAGGAAACATTGCTATGTTTTCTATGTTAGATGAAAATGTGAAGTCTCAAGTCACATTGGGAACAGACAGTAAGGTTTCTGTCACAGGAAAAGGCATAGTAAATGTCTTGACAAAGAAAGGAGAAAAGAAGAGCATATCTAATGTATATTATGTACCAGGTATGAAATGTAATTTGTTAAGCATTGGGAAGCTCATTCAAAAGGGCTACAATGTTTTCTTTGAAGATGATGTATGCACCATCATGGATAAACCTCCAAGCAAAACATGTATTGCTGAAATAAGGATGACAAGGAACATAATGTTCCCTCTTAGGATGAGGGCAGATTTGAAGAATGGAGAAGAAATGGCAGCAGTGACACAAGAGGCTTACCAAAGAGAAACAAAAGATGAGAATTGGTTATGGCACTTGAGATTTGGACATCTCAACTTTGGAGGTCTTAATTTGTTACATAGGAAAGGAATGGTAAGAGGATTACCATTGATCGAGAAACCGAACAACCTATGTGAAGGTTGTATCATAAGGGCAAAGGCAGAGAAAGTTTTCCATCAAGGAAAAGCATAAGGGCAAAGGCACCCTTAGAAATTGTCCACTCAGATTTATGTGGACCAATGCAAACACCATCACTTGAAAGCAACCACTATATGTTAACTTTTATTGATGATTTTACAAGGAAAACTTGGGTTTACTTTTTGAAAAATAAAAGTGAAGTGTTTAAAAAATTTTGCAATTTTAAAGCACTTGTTGAGAACAAAAGTGGGTAACATATCAAGGTCTTAAGGAATGATAGAGGAGGTGAATATATCTCTAAATAATTTCTACGTTTTTGTAGAGAAAATGGCATACACAAGAAATTTATAACAAGGTATACACCGCAACAAAATGGTGTTGTTGAAAGGAAAAATAGGACAATCATGGATATGGTAAGGAGTATGCTAAAGGCAAAACATTTGCCAAATGATTATTGGGCTGAAGCTGTACATTGTGCAGCATATGTACTAAATAGATTCCCAACAAAGGCAGTGATGAATAAAGTTCCGGAAGAAGCATGGAGTGGGATAAAACAAGGAGTCACCCACATGAAAGTTTTTGGTTGTGTGGCTTATGCACACATTCCAGATCAGCTAAGGAAGAAGTTGGATAGCAAGGGGGAGAAATGTATTTTTATTGGATACAGTGAGGAATCCAAAGCTTACAGGTTGTATAACCCATCCACCAAGAAATTTATTATGAGCAGAGATGTTTATTTTATTGAAGAAGAATCTTGGGATGGAAGCATTGAAAAACAGTCAATGTAAAGAACTGTTTGTCTCATGATGAAAATGAGTATGATATGGATGAAATACATCCATCATTAGCACCACTACCTCCACCAACACAAGGGAAGCAAGGGACTCCACAAGTTGGAGTAAGAACACCCTCGAGAAGTAATGATAGTGTTTCTCCAAGCACACCACAAGGAGATGATTTGAGTGCTACTTCAAGCACATGTACACCAAATGAAAGAGGAACAAGATTCAGAAATTTAAATGACATTTATGAGCAAGATGCAGCAAATGAAGGTATGAACTCTTTATTTGCTTTATATTATCATGTTGATGATCCTATTCATTTTGAGGAAGCTATAAAATATAGGAAATGGATAGATGCCATGGATGAAGAAATTAATGCCATAGAAAGAAATAAAACATGGGATTTGGTTGAACTCCCATAAGGTAAGGAAGTCATTGGAGTGAAATGGGTCTACAAGACCAAAAGTGATGCTGAAGGTAAGATTGAAAGACACAAGGCCAGACTTGTTGTCAAAGGATACAAGCAGCAACATGGAAGAGATTATGAGGAAACATTTGCACCGGTTGCAAGAATGGAAACAGTGAGAGCAGTGTTGTCTATAGCAGTACAACACAAATGGAAGGTTCATCAAATGGATGTAAAATCAGCATTTCTAAATGGAGTTTTAATGGAAGAGGTTTATATTGAACAACCTCTAGGCTATGAGAAAAATGGCCAAGAACACAAAGTTTACAGATTGAAGAAAGCTCTTTATGGGTTGAAACAAGCACCAAGAGCATGGTACAGTAGGATAGATTCCTATCTACTTGAAAATGGGTTTGAAAAGTGTGAAGGAGAACCCACATTATACATCAAAGAGAAAGATGGTAAGATGTTGATTGTTGTTTTATATGTTGATGATGTGATCTTCACAGGTAATGATGATTACCTCATTGAAAATTTTAAAAAGGTCATGAAAGATGAATTTGAGATGATTGATATGGGCTTGCTGAAATACTTCTTAGGAATAGAAGTAGAGAAAAATGAAAATAAGATTTTTATTTCTCAAGCTAAATATGTTAATGAAATTTTGGAAATATTTAACATGCAGGATTGCAAGGCAGCAATAACACCCACAGTAATGGGATTGAAACTCAGCAAAGAGGACAACAACAAGGATTTTGATCCTAGTTTGTACAAGAGCATAGTTAGCAGCCTCATGTATCTAACTGCAACTAGGCCTGATATTATGCATGATGTTAGTTTAATTTCCAGATTCATGGAGAGGCCAAAAGAAGCACATTGGCAGGCAGCAAAAAGAATTCTGAGGTATGTGAAAGGAACTAAAAAGTATGGTATTTTGTATACTACTTTAGAAAATTCTAAGTTAATTGGATACACTGACAATGATTGGGCTGGAAGTGTAGATGACCGGAAAGTACCTCCGGTTATGTCTTTCATATGGGTTCAGGAGCTATTTCATGGGCTTCTAAAAAGCAGCCTATTGTCGCATTGTCTACAGTAGAGGCAGAGTATGTAGCAGCTACAACAGTAGCATGTCAAGCAGTGTGGATGAGGAGAATGTTGAGAAGTTTATGTCAAGAACAAGTAAAAGGCATAGTGATTTATTGTGACAATAGCTTAGCCATAGCATTGTCTAAAAATTTTGTGTTTCACAAAATTACAAAGCACATAGATGCTAAGTTTCACTACATTAGGGAGCTAGTGAACAATGGAGAAATTCTTTTAAAACATTGCAGGACTCAGGAGCAATTTGCAGATATACTAACAAAGCCACTGGGGCAGAAAAGCTTTGAATATTTAAGGAAATGCATGGGTATGACTGATAACCCAGCAGTTGAACTTAAGGGGAAGTGTTGGAGTATTAACTTCAACTGTTGTGTAGTCAAAAGCCGCCTTCTATTTTTGTCTAAAGGGATTCTATTACAGCGCCACTTGCCATTTTAGTTCCACAGTCGTTTTATTAAAAACCTTACAGTCCTTTGTATTTTGGAAAATAGAGTCTTTTGTTTTTGTGTGCGCGGAAAAGTTTTTTGTTTTATTTGAAATGGGACTACGACAGCACCAGTCCCACCACCAACACACAGGGACGTGGACCAATCGCGCGTTATCGCGCAGCATTGGTGCCTACATCACCAACCTAAAATCTGGACTTGAAATCTTGTTGAAAACTCGTTTTAATTGTTTTCGTGTTACAAAAACCCCTGACGTCATCGGGGCAAAGTGTTACGCGAAAATTATATGTGATTTGGCTTATAAGTTTTTGAAGTCCGTGGGCCCCAGTCCTCGGCCAATCAAAATGCTATCGCGCGGAGTTTGGTTCAGATGACGTCACAAGGATTTGTTACACGATTTTTCATTGCAGTTTGGTTTAATTAGATTTGAAATCTGGGCGAAGGTTTTATGATATGTGTTATGTTATATTGTTTTTTTTTTTTTTTTATCGCGCGACGAAGCGTTATGTTGTAAACCATTGGTTATGTTATGGTTTTAACATATATATATATATATATATGTGCTCCATTGTAAGGTGGGCCCGAAAGGCCTATACGTAGTTTTGGTTTTATTTTATATAAGTTTTATGTTAATATAGTGCGACATATATAAAAATACCGAAGGCTAAATGTAATAGTGTTGTTATATACACAACAGTGTATTGGAAAAATAGAGAGAGTGCCTGAAGGAAAATATAGACAGATAGAGTGCAATTTTAAAAAGGGACAATGATGTGTTTTTGCACTGTGTGTGTAGCAGTCCAAATTTTGTAATCCCTTTGTGAGAGGAAGATTTTTTTTGTAATAGTTTTTACAGTGAATGGAATAAAAGTGTTTTTGTGCAACCTTTGTCTAGTAGTGAGTAATTTTTTTTTTAATTCTTTGTGTTTCAAGGAGAGTATTATTCTCTCTATGTTTTGTTCTGGAATTTTCATAAATTCCAACAAGAGAAAGGCTTCATATAAATATGGGTATCATATATGTCCTGCCCATTGTAAGAGATCCCGAATTGAACGACATAAATCAATCAGATTTTGATCACAATAGGCCCAAAGGGTTTGGAAAAAACACTGGAAAAACAAGGTTTTTTAAGTGTTTTTTAAATTTATCCCATTGGTTCAATAAAGTTATGCCTCCTCATGGCACAAACTCTGAGGCTTCATCTCCTCCGAATATAGATTCCAAGGTTGTGCCTTCTTGTGGTACAAAGTGTGAGGCTATGGGTCTTCATGGTATGGACTCTAAGGGTGTGCCTTCTCTTGGTACAAAGTGTGAGGTTATGTCTCTTCATGGTATAGATTCCACTATGACGTCCGAAGAATCTCGAAATTCTCATGTTGTTGACTGCCCTTCACCGTTCGAAGAGTCTATTGCTTCCCTTGATTTTTTTTTCGCTTCCCCTTTGGGAGAGACTATTTGTTCTCATGTTATGCAACTAGAGTCAATTGTTTTCACTACTTCTGCTTCCTTTGTAAAGATGTCAAATGTTAGGCCCAATTCTACCAATAGTGGTCCTTATATCCTAATGTTGTCAAAGCTTGAGCCCAATTTCTCCATGAAGCAGTTCAAGAATTATGTATCTAATACCCATCATGTGACCTCCGTGAAACTTCGATTCCTTCCTTATAAGGAAGTCGTTGGAGATGAAATTGAATGTCCATGCAACACATGTCGATGCATTATGTTCTGGACAGTGTAAGAGATTGCAATCAAGCTTGTTGAACAAATATCTAGATTAATACTAAAAAGGCTCTCTTATTCTATGTCCCTAATCCAATCAATATGGTGCCTGAGAATGGGTTGGGTTGCCATGGCTGCAAAGAGGGATTTTTACATGCAGAGAATGGTAGATTGACAGAGGGTGTCTCTGACACCTGTTCCCCTGTTGCAGTCTCTCAACTACTTGATTACGTTAGAGGGTACATTATTCTACATTTTTACTCAACGCTTTCTTGGTTGGAGTCTGAGAAAACTGGAAATTATCTGTATAAATATTTGGAAGTCCTTGAGGGGTTTCGAAAACAGGTGGTGTATGTTGTTTTTGCAACATGTTGCAAAATAATAACAAGGGACCCATCTCATTCCAATCAAATTTTGAACAAATATTACTTAACAGAAAAATAACATATGAAAAAATGTCAAAAGGAGATGAAAAAGGTAGACAATGCCGAGCCTAGCCAATTTCAAAAAGAGACACCTTCGGTGTAATAATTATCTATTTATTTCAGTTACATACAAATAAAATATTAAGATTATTTATTTATTTATTTCAAGTACATACAAAATGCCCCATTAAAAAATTATAGAATATATCTATATATATATATATATATATATATATATATATATATATATATATATATATATATATATATATATATATATATATATATATATATATATATAAGTAATTTACAACCAAAACTAATTTGAAAGAAAAGAATGAAAAGGTATATATATAACCAAACTAAGTAATTTACAGCCAAAAACTCATTTGAAAGAAAACAACGAAAGATAGACATATCATAATATTTTCTTATAATATAAATATTAAGGTTATTTATTTATTTTAGGTAATATAAACTACCCATTCACAAGATAAACCATTATTTGAAGTAATATGATCTTTTTTTTCACTTACAAAAAAAAAAAACTAATTTGAATTAATTTACAACCAAAACTAATTTGAAAGAAAAGAATGAAAAGGTGCAAACAACATGTTTCCGAACTGAGGTAGTAATTGGTGTCGTGATCGAACCACATTGAGTGAACATTGAAGGTCACTCCTACAATTAAGATCACTGAGGTATTTATTAGGTGGGATATAATATTTTTTCTATCGATCTGCCAGTAGACATCATAAATACATAGGAAGTCATGTATTGATTAGGTAGGATAAAATATTTTTTCTATTGATATGTAAGTAGATCTCATAAAGACACAGGAAGTCCTCTAAGGGTTTCGAAAGTAGGTGGTGTATGTTGTTTCTGCAATCTGGTGCACAACAATAACAAGGGATCCATCTCATTCCAAACAAATTTTGAACAAATGCCATTTAATGGGAAAAAAAAACAAAAAGACACATGTCAAAATGAGATAGAAAAAGGTAGACAATGCCTAACCTGACCAATTTAAAAAAAAGACACCTTCAGTGTAATTTAAAAGAAGTTTTTATTTTTTTTAAACGACTATAGTTTATGTTAAAAATTAATTGTGATGTTACTATATAATATAATAATACAAAATTAAAAGATTTATTACATTGATTTTCAAAAAGTAATTATAAAATTGTTGCATATAAATTATTTTGTTTTAAGAATTTTAAAAGTATATTTAAGAAATTAAATAATTTAAATTTTAATACATGATTTAAAAGTAAATCTACTTTGCAAAATATTTAAAAGTCTTGAGAAAATATATGTCGACTTAGGTTTTTTTACTTGATGTTTGTTTGTAGATGTTGTACGAATTCAACATTTTCCTCCAAATTTCTGGGAGCTTGTTGGAGAGTGTCCTCATCCTTGATCATAGTGGGTGTAGACCCAATTGAATCCTTTGGATGAGAAACCACAAAGTAGGAAAAACCCATGAAGAGTTCATACAACAAACTGCGCTCTTTGCCGATTTTTTCAATTTGCCTACTCTAACGTGACACAACCATTTAATTTTAAACCTCAATTCGGCTAACCAATCTATTGTTGAGGAAAAATAACTACATTCATATATGCAAAAAGATAATTTCTACTCCTTTTTGCAAGATATTTAGGACCCATATAGAAACATTTCCTAAAGTGTTTGTGACTTGCCATCCTCAACTAGTGCCAACCCCTCCTAACTAAAAGAAAAAGAGAACTAGATTTTGATTGTGTATAGACAAGAACGTAACCCAAATATTCAATAGTTCATGGAGCATTCGATAAAAACCACAAAAAATAAAGTGGATCCCGCCTCAGCCAAACAATAAAAGGCTGGAGGAACACGAGACACCCCAAGAACCACAAACAACACTGAACTAAAAGCAATTTTGGAGGAGTGAAGTAAAAAAAATATTGAATGATCTCACTTCCTTTATGTAGGGAGTTAAAAATTTATGAGTTGTCACCATAGACTAATGTACAAAGAAATAAGGGCCACCCCCACTTTCCCCTCCCCCTCACAACACTTGCCACCCTGTAGAGAGATAATAGAATAATGTGGGACAATGGTTGTAATAATATTAATTAAATTAATGTTATTCTACATTTTTAACTTTAATAGTAGTTAATTACATAATATATTATTATATATTTTGTTTATCTCTAATTAGACCCACAACATATCATATTGGCATATGAATGTGAAGTAAATAGAGGAAGCATGTTCGATGTTGGAATTGAAATCATTAATTTTGGTGCCATGGTTACCCACTAAGAAGTGTGAATGTCACATAAGTGGCGAAGTTGTTGATTTGTGTGGATCTATCATGAAATTTAGTTGGTCTTTGTCATGTCCACAAAAATCCCCAATGGATTAGGAAATGGAATGACAAGATAATTATTTAGAAATAATAATTTGGGATGGCACACCCATATTTATAATCCTCTCATGTCCTATATCTTTATCATGCACATTGCAGATAGGGAAATCATTTGAAGATTATATTAAAGGTGGTTAGTTTAAGGGAAATAATCTCATTTTAAATGTTGTAAATTTCAAGGAGAAGTGTCCTTTGAAAGTGGAAAGTATAAGAGAAATGTGAGCTTTTCTTAGACATTAGCATGAAGTACGAGGATCTATTTTCATTTTTGTTGGGTACTTTGTTAATTTCTTATTTTAGATATTATTTGTATGGTAACATAGGTTTATCTATTTCTTTTACAAAACCAACCATGTGGAATTCATTGATTGGATGAAATATTACCTCCTTTATGCTAAGTTCCATGCTTCTTTACCATGGGTTCTTTCCTCGATGTTGCTCACAAATTACATTTTCAGTCAATATCTCTATGAGTCTAAAATGATTCCTCTTGCATAAGTTTATAGTTTGCACTTATGGAATAAGTTTTCCAAGTGTCCCCTTCATGCCAACCCTGAAAGTGTTAAACCTCGATCATTTATATAGTAGGAAAAACCTTAGTTGATTGTATAAATCTCATCAGACAAATTAATTTTTATGGATGATGAGACTCCCTTTGTAATGGTGCATAAGTTTAAAACCCACACCAATAGGAATGTTCCATGAGTCTATTTCCACTATTGCCACATATCCCTAAATTATATGCAATTTTCCTTGAGAACTATTCCTCGTCATTGTTATAGTTTTCAATGGACCCAAAGGGCCTTCCTCTCCCAGGCCAAACTTATGTAACTTGAACCAATCATATGACCCAACATGTTCCTACGTCATCCACGAGAATGGTTAAACCCTTGTTCTGGGTTATACTTTTCTACTATCTATTTAAAACCAATAAATGGGCCTAACTAACTCTAGGTTCCAAACATATTGGCCCACTTCAATGATATGTGCTAGAAGTATCTTCCTCCAACCTTTTTCTATTGTTAACTCTTGAGTTTATCCACCCTAGATGTTATCCCCATTGTTGATCTTAGAAACAATGGATGATTAGGATCTTGCTATTCATAAGCACATCCTTCCTCCATTGTGCACCTTTATGACCCACACAAATAGGAAGGAATTTCGTGTCCTTCTATCATAACTTCCAACCATTTACTCTACCTTGAAACTTCTCTCAAGATTGAATTCCCATCATTAATTTGGATCTTGATCAACAATACATATCATTGTGGATTATAAAGGCCCTCCCCATAGGGTGCACCTTTATGACCTACATTAGTGGGAGATCACTGCATGCCCAATGTGTGGAAAGCAAATATCTCTTAAAATCAGATAATTTCTACCCTTGTCAAATTATGACCAACTTTCATAAATTCATTTCGACTAGTTCTACAACTAAGAGATTTATATTTTTGCCCCAATCCATGCTAAATTTATCCATATATGGAAGCCACCTTACATAGCATCAAATTTTGGAATTCAAATACCTATTCCTCAAATCCTAAAAATATTGGTATCCAAAAAAATTCAAAGATATTAGACATACATGTGCATGCAATTTAAGAAAGAGAAAAAAAAATTGTAATACAAGGAATATCTGTTTCGTAGTGTCTAATGCCCAAATGCATAATCACTCATTCTAATACTTACAACATGAAGAATTCATTGCAAAATATAAAAGAACAAATATATATCCAAGGAATTTTCTCATGAAATTGGATGCATACAATGAAAATTCCTCTCAACCAAAGGTATCTAACATATATACTGACCCTGTGTTGGGATATGAGGCAACTAAAGAAAAG
Source organism: Pinus albicaulis (assembly GCA_034641835.2). Lineage (NCBI taxonomy): Eukaryota > Viridiplantae > Streptophyta > Pinopsida > Pinales > Pinaceae > Pinus > Pinus albicaulis. Next base: position 287,330,260 of record CM076571.1, on the reverse strand, counting down.
GAAACATGTATATGGTTATTATTCACTTTCTCAAGCCATCCCACTTATTCTTCATCTCAATTGCTCTTACTCATACAAATTTCTCTAGGCATCTCCTACAAATCATAAGACCATGTTGTTCTCGGGCCACTTCCCCACATAGCACAAGGAAAAAAAATTTCCTGCTACATAATACCTAGGTATATTCCTCCCTCTATTGTTAGTCAGTGTGTGCAAAAGTTCCTAGACTACAGAGGTGATATTTGGAATTACTTGTGACAACAATATTTGGCTCTTAAGCCTCTAAAGAATAGTAACTATACACTAGATGATGGGTTTTGAGCTTGCCCATATTATATGCTCACTACAACTTGGATTCCCATCAAACATGGTCCACAATTACCCTTTTAATAGTGCTCATTTGGTTAATTCTCTAGATGGTTTATCATTATCCATGAGAATGTAGTCTCAAAGATTCGTATGTGGATGCAAGAGCCATTTCCTAAGTTGCTTCCTTTACTAGAGTGAATTAATCCTCTATCCCTACCCTTCATTGATCCGGGTAAAGTTCTAATACCCTTTTAACCAAGACCTTTTACTTCAGTTGATGTGTTAGAATTACAATTTATCAAAAGCATTAATGAACTCATGCAGATATAATCAAGAGGAAAGCATGTCAACAATCACACAACAAAAATCCAAGTTATTTAATAACGGAGTTCGTCCAGTGTGGAGTATGTCTCCGGGCCTCGGTGTCTCGATGGTGTTGAATGATTCATTCAGTGTTGAAACTAGTGATCATGTACATGGACGTTGTTGACTTTTCATACAAGGAAAATCCCTCAACAAGAGTGGCAAATTCTCTCCACGAGACGTTCTGTTACAAGGAAATATCACTCTTCAAAAACCTCTTTTTAGCAGGACAACTTCACACATGGTGACAAAGAGTATCCTGCCATCAAGGCCACAAAGGGATCTCACAACATGAATCACCATCCATGATAAATAAATACCACATCAATACACATAAATATTCCGCATCAAAAATCAAGCGGGAATCAACAACAACAAATAAACATTAAGATTATGCATCATAAATCAAGCAGGAATCGACATGACATAAAGCATCCTACAACAATAATCAATGAAGTACATGGCAACAACACTTCATATACCTAAACTCCAATGTTGCCTGAAGAATAGGTTGCTCAATCACTGGATCTGAATGCACCATCGCAAACATGGCGTCGAATGGTGAGAAATCAATTGTCCACATGTTGAAATCTGACACCGTCATCCCATGCTTGGAAAATGGCTGAAAATATAAGACTCAGATGGAAAATGTGACTACACCATTGGATTCGTGTTGCTGAGAGGTGTAGAATCGATTGTCAATTTGTTGGATTCTAACACTGTCGAAATCTGGGCCATAGGGAATCTTTTAGATTCCTTTTAGATTCCTCAAAGATGTTGCTCCACAGGGAATCTGCAAATATGCCACTCAAAATAGGAATCTGATCTCACCATTTAGATCCTTGCGAAATTCTAAGAAGAATGAGTATAAAGTTGACCTCATTCTGACACTGGCGAATTCTGGCCTCCAAGGAATCTGAAAGATTCCCTCAAGATTCTTGAAGATTCTCCTCCACTAGGAATCTGTAAAACTGCTGCTCAAAAGGCGAATCTGACCTTGCCATTTCATTCCTTGCGAAAATCTGAGAAAAATTACTGTAAACTTGAATGCATTCTAACAAAAATAAATTTTACCTCCCAATAATCTTTGGGCATCAAAGGAATATTCTATGTCTCGAACTGCATGCCACCATTCTACCTCCTCTGCCTCAAACTACATTCCCGAGTCTGGGCTGACCTAACTTCTCTTTGCTCGCAGCTCCATTGGCATCCCCATGCCCTCATATCTCATGTATTCTCCATCATTCTCCATGGTTTCCTTGAACCATTTGAATGACATTTTATAACAAAGTGTGAGGATGAATAAGACAAAGTGTGAGGCTAGCACATTGGTTGGCATAATCATATTAAGATAGTTGTTGTTGGGAGGTTTTGAGTTCAAATCCCATTGACTCCCAATATTGTTTTAAAGCCCAATTTTAGTTTTAATATAGTTTTTTTCAAACTATATAATATATGGAATTTGTATCTCCATATTGTAACAACTCCCAAAAACAAAAATGGAGGTTTTGTTTAATATGGAATTTAACCATATTTAATATGATTTTTGTTACATAAAAATTTACCATATTGAAATTGATTTTGATTGTTTAATAACTATATTTAATATATAGTTATTTTTTTAATGATTTTTTTGGTTTTATGTGGGAAATTAAATATCATTTTGTTTTTTGTTTTTTGTAGGGGAAAGGGGCCAATGGAGGAGCGCCATGTGTCAACAGTTGAGTATCTTGCCATGTGGATCCCGTGTGCTTACTGGGACACCATGTGGCATGTTGTGGGCCCCACTTCCCTTGCCTTAACAAAACTTCAAACTGCTCTAACTTTCTTATACGAGCTTGGATTCACGCGTCATTCACATCGTTGTGATCAGGGCGACGAGCTCTTCAATCTAAATATGAGTTTGTGATCTTCTTGTCACTTTGAATTTCGAACTTTCATAAGCCCTTTTTGTCCTGTGTGCATATCTAGAGCCACCTAGATTATTCCTCCCCACTGAGGTTATTTTGGTCCTCCAAAAGCATCAACAATAATCTGCAACTGCTGTGTACAATGTCTGCACCACAAGTGTCCTGAAAGGTCACCCTTCCTTCTCCTTCACCTTTATCCTTCGAAGCCATAAGTGATGAACCGAAACCTGCATCTTCTGCAAACCTGTAGTACAATCTACTGCAAATTACATGCTCAAATTATGACCAACTATGACCCAATCATTTCCATACTTGCCACGAGTTTATAACACATACTCGGTGGTCAAGATTACATCAAAATGGAAATCACACCCTAGCTATCATTACAAGACCAAAAACATCATTGTCGCATTTCAAAGTGATGGCAAACACATCAACACTTTTACATAAAAGAAATGCATCACATGATTTACAAGAGAAGGACAAAAATATCATGGTTTCTTAACAAGTGATGGAAAACACATCATCACTTTTATAGTTAAAAATGCAACACACAATCTACAACACGGCCATGACACACTACCACTTCTAAAAAACCATCTCTCACTTATCAAAGAGAATGGATCATTTCCCTGTGGCACGTTTTCTCGTCGAACATCTGTTTCAACCAGTTCATGCACTGACACTTCGTCCTTAAGGTGCTACTATTGATGAAACTTCGAACACGTGGCTCTTTGATGGCCACTTTGGTTGCAATGGATGTAAAAGGTATTTTTCTTTCAGACTTACTTAACCATTTTATTTCCCTACTGTGGAGAAGGCTTTTCACGCCTCATCCTCCTTTGCGCTGTCATTTTTTTTCAACACTCAACAATGACATGGTTATGTAAACCACAAAAACGACAAGTTTTCTTATGCCATGATTTACGCTCATGATTAGAGACGTGATTATAATCAAAATGAACTTGCGAATATTGAGACTTGTTATACCTTTCTTGGTGGTATCTGGTGCAATCATGGTGATGAGAGATTTCCTCGGCTCTTCTATTGCGATATGCAATTCCATGGGATGATGGTAAAGTGTTCCCATCAATCGTCTTCCCTGGTGAGTTCAACAATGTATGTTTTCCTTTGATGTCCTTATGGCGATGAGATCTTGCCTCAGCTTTATCTTTGCAATATGCATTGTCATAAGATGATGGTGAAGTGTTCCCATCATTCTCTCTCCTCGACGGTTTTACCAATGTCGTGGAAACTTCATACACATTTGAGCATTCTCCTTCAGTGTATCCCAAACCTGCATAGCGAGGTCTCTGCACAACCTCCAATGGCTGAGTTATGCCTTGGTCATTAACGCCAAGTCCTCCTCCTTTGCACCCCATCCTGGTAAGGAGTCTCATGCTAGTTCTTGTAATGGGGATCTCTACATTTCCAACAGAAATAATCACATGTGAAGATGAAACTGAAGAATGATCACAATTTTTTACCTCAGCTGTCGATTTTGAAACGGGTGGAGAGGGCTTCTCTAAGCCTTCGTTGTGCTGCACTTCCTCCAAGGTCCCGTCGCGGCTTGTAGCTGAAGCTGCAATCACTGCTTCTCCTCCTTCTCTTCTCGTAGAATTGTCTTTAATGCATCATGATCTGTTTGAAGACTTCCGTCGTTGCGCTTCAATTCTTCCAACACCTCTATCGTGGCTTGCAGTTGAAGCTGCAATCAATGTTTGACCTCCTTCTCTTCCTGTAGGAGTGTCTTTAATGCATCACGATCTGCTTGAAGACTTTGGTCATTGCACTTCAATTCTTCCAATGCTTCTATCATGGCTTGCAATTGAAGCTGCAATTGCTGCTTTTTCCTCCTTCTCCTCTTGTAGAAGTGTTTTCAACTCAATTTCATCTACTTCTTGTTTCTCATAAGCTTCATACAACATGTTTGCTTTCTCGGACACCCTGAGCATAGTCTCGTACATATCTTTGACATCCTCCATTGTTGCGCATTCAATGATTCACGCTTGTAGTCCACATCAACAACAAGACCACTCTGAGACCACTTGATCCGGGTAAATTTCTGACACCCTTTTAACCAAGACCTTTTACTTCGTCTGATGTGTTAGAATTACAATTTATCAAAAGCATTAATGAATGCATGCAGATATAATCAAAAGGAAAGCATGTCAACCATAATAAAAATCCAAGCTGTTTAATAACAAAGTTCATCCAGTGTGGACTACGTCTCCAGGCCCTGGTGTCTCGATGGTGTTGGCCGCTTCATTCAGTGTTGCAATTGGTGATCATGTGAATGGATGTTGTTGACTTGTCATACAAGGAAAATCCCTCAACATGAGTGGCAAAGTCTCTCCATGAGACGTTCTGTTATAAGGAACTCTTACTCATCACAAACCTCTTATCATCATGACAACTTCACACATGGTGACAAAGAGTATCGTGCCATCAAGGCAACAAAGGGATCTCACAACATGAATCAACATCCATGATAAATACATACCATATCAATACACATAAATATTCTGCATCAAACATCAAGCAGGAATCAACAAAAACAAATAAACATGAAGATTATGCATCATACATCATGCAGGAATCGACATGACACAAAGCATCCTACAACAAAAATCAATGAAGTACATGGCAAAAAAACTTCATATACCTCAACTCTACTGCTGGTTGAAGAATAGGATGCTCAATTCCTGGATTTGAATGCAGCATCGCAAACTTGGCATCGAATGGCGAGAAATCAACTGTCCGCATGCTGAAATCCGACACCATCATCCCATGCTTGGAAAATGGCAAAAAAATATAAGACTCAGATGGAAAATATGACTGCACTGTTGGATCCGTGTCACCAAGAGGTGTAGAATCGACTGTCAATTTGCTGGATTCTGACACTGTCGAAATCTGGGTCATAGGGAATATTTTAGATTCCCTTTAGATTCCTCAAAGATGTTGCTCCATAGGGAATCTGAAAATCTGCCACTCAAAACAGGAATCTGATCTCACCATTGAGATCCTTGTGAAATTTTGAGAAGAATGAGTATAAATTTGACCTCATTCTAACACCGGCGAATTTCAATGTCCAAGGAACCTGAAAGATTACCTCAAGGTTCCTAAAGATTCTCCTCCATTGGGAATCTGCAAAACCATTTCTCAAAAGGTGAATCTAACCTTGCCATTGTGTTTCCTGCGAAAATATGATAAAAATGACTATAAACTTGAATGCATTCTGATAAAAAGAAATTTTACGTCCCAAGAATATTTGGGCATCAAAGGAATATTCTCTGTCTTGAACTATGTGCCACTATTCTTCTTCCTCTTCCTCAAACTGTGTGCCCCTGTCTGGCCTGACCTGCCTTCTCTTTTCTCATGGCTCCATTGGCATCCCTGTGCCCTCATCTCTCATGTATTCTCCATCATTCTCCATGGTTTCCTTGAACCATTTGAATGGCATTTTATAACAAAGTGTGAGGATGAATAAGACAAAGTGTGAGGTTGGCACATTGGTTGACATAATCATATTAAGATAGTTTTTGTTGGGAGGTTTTGAGTTCAAATCCCATTGACTCCCAATATGAATGCATTCTGACAAAAAGAAATTTTACCTCCCAAGAATCTTTGAGCATCAAAGGAATATTCTCTATCTCGAACTGCGTGCCACCATTCTGCCTCCTCTTCCTCGAACTGCATTCCCGGGTCTGGCCTGACCTGGCTTCTCTTTTCTCATGGCTCCATTGGCATCCCTGTGCCCTCATCTCTCATGTATTCTCCATTATTCTCCATGGTTTCCTTGAACCATTCGAATGGAATTTTATAACAAAGCGTGAGGATGCATCAGACAAAGTGTGAGGTTGGCACATTGGTTGGCATAATCATATTAAGATAGTTGTTGTTGGGAGGTTTTGAGTTCAAATCCCATTGACTCCCAATATTGTTTTAAAGCCCAATTTTAGTTTTAATATAGTTTTTTTTCAAACTATATAATATATGGAATTCGTATCTCCATATTGTAATGACTCCCAAAAACAAAAATGGAGGTTTTGTTTAATATGGAATTCAACCATATTTAATATGATTTTTGTTACATAACAATTTACCATATTGAAATTGATTTTGATTGTTTAATAACTATATTTAATATATACTTATTTTTTTAATTTTTTTTTTTTTTTTTTAATGTGGGAAATTAAATATCATTTTGTTTTGTCTTTCTGCATGGGCAAGGGGCCAATGGAGGAGTGCCATGTGTCAAAAGCTAAGAGGCTTGGTGGGTCCCACGTGCTTACTAGGATGCCATGTGGCATGTTGTGGGCCCCACTTCCCTTGCCTTAACAAAACTTCAAACTGCTCTAACTTTCTTATACGAGCTCGGATTGATGTGTCATTCACATCGTTGCGATCAGGGCGATGAGCTCTTCAATTTGAAGATAAGTTTGTCATCTTCATGTCACTTTGAATTTCGAGCTTTCATAAGCCCTCTTTGTCCTGTGTGTGTCTCTGGAGTCACCTGAATCATTCATAGAGGAGGATGGTTATCTAATACCGAGCAACATACTCTTACACTTCCATAATTATTGTACTCTTTCCCCTGCACTCATAATTGCATGAAAGGGCTTACCTCACCAACCCCATACGTAAATTCAATTATTGATTTGATAATTCAATAAAGGTGTTTTCTTCCTTAAAGGATAGATGGTGGGAGGAGGTAGAATCTTATATTGACACTTGGAAATATATGATTTACTCTCCCATGGGATCCATTTCCTTTCTCCTTAAGTGGAATCATAGATCCTCTCTTTATCTCACAAGCGGATTATATTATATTTTAAACATTAAATTCATATAGCTTGCATATACCATAAAGATCCTATCACATGGTCCATACCAATACATTTATAGATATGCCTAGCCATTCATTAGTTAAACCTTGACCTTGATATTTTCACTAGCAAATTACCATATTAGCATATTTACTATTTTTTTTCACATTATTACAACATGGGTTCATTATATCTCAACCCATATGGTTTAACTCCAATAATGTAAGTCACATCATACAATTTATACATAATCTAGCTCAATATTTTCTAGGGGCTAAAACTAGGACATTACACATCAAAATATTTTTTTTATAATTGATCTGAAATCTACAGGATTGATTATTTGCACAATTGACTAAGGATGTGTTTATGTGAATGAATGAAGGAAATTTAGATGTTAATATGCCTTAAACATAAACTTTGAGAACTGAAAATAATAATGAACAACATCGATAAAATACGCAAACACAACAAACATTTATTACAGAGTTTGTCCCTCTTCGACTACGTCTCTGAGTCCGCTTCCAAGTAGGCATATGTTATATTAGGAATGCTACAACAAGTTATTTACATGGAAATTCACCAATTGATATGTGCATGTAGGCACTGCTAGTTACTATAGAAAAGAAGGCCTTCGTCTCATCTTTCCAATGCCTATCTACATTCTCAAAAAGGCCAAAGATGGCCAAGATACGCTCAAAAGAACATTTGCAGGCATACACAAAACACTGTTTAGAACTCTATTGTTCAACTGCATCTTGGATGGCGATTGTAAAACACTTTGATAGTGTCACATGCAAGTTATAAGGTCAAACCTGTGGACCTCCCGAACCTGCTTTGGCAAATATGGTGAATTTGTATGTTTCGGTGCATATAATTTTAACAATATTTAAATATGGCACAAAATGGTTTGACCCATATGATATAATCGCATTGTTATATTTAACATATAGTTTAAACCAAATCCGTGTTTTATTTGATATAGTTGAAAAACAATAACCCTTCGGCACAACCATCACATGAAACCTGGCTTATGGATATGTATATCTCTGGCGGTCAACATGAACACAGAACCGTGGCTTTTCTCCGATAGTTTTGGCTTGCTGCAACAGAAATCCAGCGGTGGTATTGTTTGCGGAATGTCAAACATAGCATATGGTTCCAAATATTTCATCGATGCTAATCATCGTGGCACATTTTCTATACATACATTTTGATAAACCTCCACCGTTATATGATATATAACCAAGGTTTAACGTTGTGCTAACCATGATAAATCATTGGACCACAGCAATATTAAATACTCCATGTCATTGATTGCCATCTCATGTGCCACGTATGTTCCATGGTATGCGACCTCCGTTATGGCATAGTTAACGGGGTTGTAACATATTTGTAAGACATAAAATTCCGCGCATCATACCATAGATTTAATACATACTCCGCCTTTGACTTTGGCAATGGTTTAGCCCATTCTAACTCTGTTGTTGTAACACATAGCTTAATATATGGTTTAAACCTTAGGTTTGATATCCAATGTATTTCACATTAATAATGCGCCCACCATGGTCTATAACTATATGCCATATGGTTTTGAATATAAGGTTTTGCGTGCACCTTGTAATGCACCATATTGTAATTTCTTTGCATTTAGGTTTTAGACCATATGTTTAATAAATAAATTTTCCAGAGTTGTGAAACTGCACCATTAACACACTTATGCACCCATGACATGAAATATGAAACAAAACCCAAAAATCTCACCATCACTTGGAGATATGCACCGGAGATGAACTTTGACCTCATTGATTTTATTGTTTCCATGTGTCGAGTTGTGGGAACGCCACATGGCACCTTTTTCAATTGTTCACCACAAAATTTGACGAACGATTTTTCCTTCATTCAGAGACCAAATGAGAAACCGAAGGTACTGTTGGATTCAGAATGATGGGCTCTACCACTTGGCATTATTTCTTGGAAGAGATGAGTCCTTTGAACTTGGATCAATTAGAGGATCCTCTTGGATTGATAATTTTAAAGCCTAAATAGAACCTTATTTTTTTTATCCTTTGAGCTACTTAATAGAAGCCTTTTTGGTAGTGAAGCCCACTTAAGATTTTTCATCATAACAATGTAGTAGAACATCGGGGGTGGAAAACTAGACCTATTAAGTGACCAAGGATAAGAGCACAAGCATATGAAATGATTATTAAGAGCTTTATTTTTTATTATTCGAGCAATTTGTAGGATTAGAGTCCTAGTCAAAATGAATTTCTACTTCTATTTTCATTTTCTCCCATTAAAGGAAGAGTTGGAGGAGAAACAAAAATACATATTTTCCTTCGCTATCCCAATGCATGAAACTCTCTATTTATCTTTAGCTTTTACGTAGAAAATTGACCCTAAAGGTGAAGCAAACAACATCTAAATTAACAATTAATTTTTTTAGTGTACAAATCTCCTATTTATGTGGGAATGAGTTACAAGGGAAAATAGAGGCGGAGCAATAGCATACTTGGTCAAAGAACTAAATTTTCTCATTTTGTAGTTTCTAGAAAAGGAGAAGATTAAAGAGATAGTGCACAAGTAACTTCTACATACATTTCTCAACTCATCCTTTTGTGCTTAGTTTTATGTTGAGTGCATATTATCCAAATGAGAAGTTGTCATAACATGCTTCCTTATGATTTTTATTTTGACCTAAAATATAGCTAAAATTTTATATTGAAAACTTAATTAAGTATTCACCTCATTAGGGCTTAGACCTCTAGTTGGATCTACAAATCTTCTCTCCTCTTGTCCTTTGGGGCTATGGGAAGTACCATGTTCAAGTTCAAGTGTTGGTAGATGGTCACCTCATGTTAGTTGGGGTTTTCCAACAAGGTGGTCATATATCGATGCAATAGGAGGACCCTAGATTCGTGGAAAAATATGGACCCCCAAGTGGTAGAAAATGAGTCACTTGTGACTACCTAGAGAACTTAGACCAAATAAATTGTGGAGGTAAAACCACTAAATGAAAAAAAATGAAGTATTACCCGTGAGTAGTTCTTCTCTTAAGAATTAATAGGTTTTCTAGGCTAGGAATTGTATGCTTCCTTAAGGGGAAAATTTCTTTCTATTAGCACTGTTAAACACACACATGGTGGGTGAAGAAACTAAACACACAAAATAGAAAAGATAGGCATTCGTTGTTCATATTATTCACCATATATGTACATTTATAATACAATGGTGTGACTCTTGGATTCATCTTCCAAGGTCACTTGGACTCCATTTGTGACTGTTCACCTTCCACACCTACCCATAGAGGATTAGGTGTCCAACATTCCCCACCTTAATCCGAAGGGGTATGTGTGAGTCCAAAAAGAGAGTTGTAATACAAATCTGCAAAATATGCATGGCAGCACTTAGGCTGAATCAACTCTCTGAAATGTTGGCATAAAGAGGTGGTTTAAGGATGACCACCAACACTGGAACGCAACGCTTATTGCAATTCTCGGAACTCTTCCAAAACTGGCAAGAAGTTGAGGGCTTCTGCTAGAGGAAGTGTCCCTCATATTTGAAGACATACACCTTCAACCTAAAAGAAGGGAAGTCTACAACCTGTGATGGTTTAAGGATGACCACCAACACTAGAATGCTTAATGCATTCCCCTGAACTCTACCAAAGCTGGCAAGAAGCTGAAGTCTCCTGCTAGAGAAAGTGCTCTGAATTATTTGAAGAGGAAGAATATGAACCTCACATGGATGGTTTAAGGTTGTCCACCAACCAAAGGCATGCTCATGGGAATCCATGTCTCTAGCTACAACTCTGAATCTGGAATGACGAATTGTGGCTCAGGCTCGCTTGAACTGTTGTGTCTCTGGCTACAAATCTGAATCTGAAATGAGAGATTGTGGCCCAAGCTCGCTTGATGTGGCGTCAAAGCTTGTAGATGACCACCATTTTCCCCCCTCAAGATTGTTTAATATTTTAAAACAAGTTCTGACATGCGACTTAAACATCTTCTTGATTGTTGATGCCCATTGCCAAGAAGCGATCCATCCAAGATGAATCTTTGTTCTTGCAAGAGGCTTGTTTCTGAAGCATCTGTGTAAAGAATGGGTGTGCCGACCACAATGCTTGCATGGGTGAAGATCAAAACAGTGATCTTTCATATGGCCAACTTGATCACAGTGTTGGAATTTTACAATTTGTTGTTGTTGTTGCTGTGGAAGAGGAGCAGAATCTGGAACAGCTGAAGGTGAACTGTCATGAAGAAATCCGACACTTTGAAATTTGATGGGCTTGGAGTAGTCCGGAATATGAAAGGACAACTCCTTGTCATATCCAAGACCAGTTCTATGCTTGTTGTGGACAAACTCTTCCCAAGGTCTGTGATGGGCTTAGGAAGTGCAGACTAAACTGCTGCATCTGCATGTAAAATTTCTCTTGTACAAGGAACATGATGGGAGCCAACCTCAATGTCACTGACTTGACCATTTGCTGGTTTTTGATGGGTTTCATGATGCTTATGCTATTGTAACTCATCTTGCTGAAACTGAAACTCAAGCTGCAAAAACTTAATCTTTTCTTGTGCATATTGTAGACATGTATGAATGTCAAGTGGAGTTCCCTTGCCAATTTCAACTATGTCACGAATAGTAGAGTGTATTGAAGTATTTAGCAACTCTAATAATTAAGTGATTCTAGTCATTTTGTCAACAACTCAACTTCAGTAAATGAAAGGTGTCAGCAATGTCAATAAGCAACCAATTAATATTATATCTCTTGGCTTGGCTTTGAATTGCATATAGTATATAATATGATTACTACACATATACAATCATGCCAATATGGACCAACTATATTATATGCTCTTCACATATGATATACGATCTTCAAAAATTGTATTTTCCATCACCTATATAAACCCATAGCCATTGCATATAGTGTTTGTATAAGACTCATGCTTCAATACTCATATAATATGTATAGATATAAATGGCCCATTGTATATCCAACCGTCTTTTGAAAAAAGAGAGCTAAAAGAACATGCAGTTAAACCATTCGGCTAGCCTCCAAGGCAATATTAACAAAGCAATAAAAGCATAAACGAAATTTAATGTAAATGATGGAGGTAAATGTTCAACCATATACCATTGCAATCTGTGGTTTGTGAGGGTCTATGTCAACAGAATGCTTCTCGACATTTCAGGCATGAAATTTCTAGTTCCAATAGCAATTTTCTCCTACGCAGTCCAATTGACACTCATCGGTCCCCTTACACAACAGTAGACTCCATAGCTGTGTTACACGTGATTCACCACCTTGGGTTGAGAATTCCTTAGTCAAAATCCCAACAAACCAGCCCAGATCTACCGGAGGGAAAAGCAGCATTCCATGTCTATTCAACTTTAAGCTGGCATCTTAAATATGAGTACAGGAAGGAACTAACTGCATCAAAGATTCAAAATCTTTATATACAGGTGATCTCTAAGCACCAAAGAATAGTGGAGTATATCCACCAGAACATACTTCTAACAAGCAATACCCACAAAAGCATTGAACATAATTCTGTGTCAATTAGGGGTTCTAATATACATCCTCAGAAGTGTGAAGACCTCATCTCCAACACAGAGCTGTTCACGGCACAGGAGGCACCTTGAATAAATTCCAATATTTCTGAAATAAGCAACTCCAGATGAAATAATCAGCAACAGGCAGGCATACTTCGCTTAGACTTGATAATAACAAACTTAATCAACTCGGGCAATTTTGAACCTTAACTCTCGTCATTTCCACTTCCGTTGGCCCTCTTCCTCTTCCACCTTCTATACGCCGCTACGTCAGTCAAACGCTATCTCCATCACGACTCCCTTCTATACGCAATGATGTGGTCAGGAGTAGGCGTAGTAGAGGAGGGGGAGTGCAGGCGATGAGCCGAAGGAGGGTCGAGCGAAATACCACCCTGCTCCGTCCTGCCTCGAAATCCCAAATTGCTTTCGTCTCCCACACAGACCTTGTCCAAGCATTCTTGATTTATGGAAGCCACTTCATTTTGCACTCCAGAAGAGTATTCAAATTCGCACATCATTCAGTAATATTTGCAGAGCGACAATGTAGCAACAGGACAAGTCCATCCGCATGGAAGAGAGATTCAGAGCCAAAGATGTTCCAAAGATCATGATTGTGTCTGACTTGGATTTAAAAATGGTGGATCACGATGACCCATCACACCAATCACTCCTGAATTTCAACAGCTTGTGGGCTGCTGAATATTCACATAATTCAACTCTTGTTTATTGAACAAGTCATTCTCCTCAAAGATATAGAGAACTTAAACGACAAGTCCCATTGTTGACACCTGCAATAGTTGTTTTATCAGTAAGCAAACAAAGATACGAAATACCACCTTACAGTCCTCCTCTCGCATTCACATTTTTTAGTGAGAGAACACAAGCGCCTTTTTCAATTTCAAAGTGGAGCTTCTCTTGGTGGTGGAATGGAAAAACACCTCAGTCAAATGAAGAACATTTGGAGTTGTTTGATTGTGGGTGTGTCAGAAAGGCGTTGAGAAATTCAAATGGTGTGCAGAATTTGCAATGGGCAGTGAGACAGTTCTGCTAGGAGTTGGTAGAGAGGGAGTTACAAGGTAGTAATGCCAGAAATAGAACTGGAAACACATGGTGGGTGAAGAAACTAAACACACAAAATAGGAAATATAGGCATTTGTTGTTCATATTATTCACCATAGATGTACATTTATAATACAATGGTGTGACTCTTGGATTCATCTTCCAAGGTCACTTGGACTCCATTTGTGGCTGTTCGTCTTCAACACCTACCCATAAAGGATTAGGTGTCCAACAAGCACAAGGCCTCTACCTCTGTCTCATTACCAGAGCATTAGAAGAGTCAATGTTTCAAGAGTCCTCCTTTCCGTTATAAATTTTACCATATTAAAGGGGTGGGTGGGTGGCGGGGGAGGAAATTGTTATGCTTCCTTAAGGGGCATAATTATTTCTATTAGCACAAGGCATCTAGCTCTTTCTCATTACCAGAGCATTAAAAGAGTCTATGTTTCAAGATTCCTCCTTTCAATTAGAAATTTTATCATATTAAAGGGGGTTGGGGGAGGTGGAGCATTGTTATGTTTACTTCTAAATTTTAAATTAGTTCACACAAGAAAAATCATACATTATATTAAACAACTAGATAAAACTTTTCATTATAGGTTTACAAGTTTGTTATATCAAGATAACCTTACACATATAGCTTGGTGTTGGAAGAGAATTACTCTGTGGAGTAAGTGAGGGAAAGCTTACTTCCTAGATTGTTGTTTCAAAATCATGAGCATAGCTTGACTAGACTTTCATGGTTAGCCCATATGTAGAGGAGTGCAATTAGATATTGATTAAGGGAAACTTGACGATTATGGAATATTGGTATAATGTTAAGTCAAACAAAATAAAGGAGTATATTAAATATTGTGTTTAACGATAATATATTAATAATAGATATAATTCCTAATTTATAAATTGGTAATCAAGGACTTCATAATAGAGAAAAATTCTACATAGCAATCGAGCACCAATCGAGTCCCTACCTAAAACTTGCATGCAAACAAAAATAAGTGTACAATGTGAATTAAAGAAAGATTCATGAGACCATGAAGATCCATTTGTTGCATATGACAAATAAGTACACCATTTCACTAAGTTCCTATTTCCCAATGCATGGGTTAATTAGAACACTCAAATGGATTATATAAGTCATATGAAATGCATGTATCTTCTGAAAATCATTTTTTTTCTACCAGAGTTTAACCACAAAATCAATCACGAGTAAAATGGATGGGAATATAAAATGATCAAATTCATGTGCCAAAAGAAATACTAAAGAATTTTGAATTAAGAGATAATCGTAGGAAGACAACAACAACATTAACACCACATATTGAGCAAATTTACCTTAGAGGTATCTCGGTTCTAAGCAAACAAACTTGCAATGATAACATTTTCAAGTGCATAAAAACTTGAGCTAACTAATATTTTAATCTATCCCTTGGGACATATCATTATTATCAATACATTGCTCCACTAATGCATGCTTTTGGTGCATAAGATGCCTCAATTTATCTAAGAAATAGACTTGTCTCAATTAGTGTTTGAGAAAACATTTTTCTTCACACCAAATACTATAGATTGTATAACCAACATTCATGTTTTTACCCAATTATGTAGCCTCATTAGGATCCATATATTTGCATACCTTATATGTTGAAATCATGTATATTCTAAGAAACATGTGCTTCAATTTTATAAATGAAATGAAATGGTATTTGAATGACATATACCAAATATTTCTTTGAATATTATATATTAAGAAAGAACAACAATCAAAATATGATACTTTACCATAAAAATTCGAAAGGATTATGGAACAACTTGCGTTGGATTAATTTTAGATAGATTTTATATAAAATGAAAAGATAAATGTAACTTAGGTTGAATAAAATTATCCTAGTATAAATTATTACATCCTAGTCATGGCAAGGGACATAAATGAGTTCATCTACTTTCTCATTCATAAGTAGTATAATATTCATAACAATGGACTTATTTGGGTTCATATAGTTCATATCATGTACTGAAACCTTAAAATTGTTCATCAAATAATACCTAAAGATCTAAAATCCCCATATAAATACCTAGACGGTGTTTGAGATAATCCTTTGGGATTGTTTTCCTTGTAAATAAAATTGTAATTAATTGGGAGAATACAAAGATGAATAGACTCTTGGATAGTGGAATCAAGATTCACTTGATTATATAAATTTGAATTCACATTAATATGAAATAGATTGTGGAGTTACTCATCCTAGTCTAACAAGGTATTAGACCAAGGCATTTTGGCATTCGATTTTTTTCTCATCTATCCTACTCAATTGTTTGGTAAATTAATTGTCTTTAATTTAATTCATTAAATGTCAACCAGGATCTGTGTACGTATGAAATATTTGTGCACTATATATGCTAGGATTTCTTCTGCAAATTAAGTAAATTCTAAAATTGAAACTAATTGCGAAAATGGATAATTACTCTTCATACAATTTGGGAACTAATGACGCACATGTTCTTTCAATCCAAAGTCCTAACTAGTTAGGTTAATCTTTGAAATAAAAGATCTATGTAAATCGTAGAAATCCACACTTAATTCTAAATATCAAAAGGAAATGCTTGAAAATCGAACATAAAAGAAAATAATTTAATTCTATTGCTACAGAATTGAAATCATTATGCACTAGTTGCTGAAAGGAAATCTTTAAGCTAATTTGAAAATAAGAAAAACATAATTTAAATGTTGTGAGAAAATTGGCAATGAAACCTAATCTATAAAAAGGTAAAATTTCTTTGAAAGAGAATGAAAATGAAATTTAATGTAAAAGAGGTTAGGTCATAACTCAGGAATGTTTACTAATGTGCACAATTATCTCCTAAATTGTACTCCATTTAGCATATAAGAACTTGAAAACAACTAACATAAATTGAAATTGAATTATACAAAAACTAAGAACATGTAACAAAATGCATTGAATCAGTGAGCTCTTTTTGGTATTGTATGTTTATGAGTACTCTACAATAGAATAAAAACAATTGGAAATACGACTACAATGAAAATAAACTATAAGAAACATTAATGTAAACAACTCAAAACTTTAAAAAAACCTTACAGCTCGCAGGGGGGCCTCCTGGAGCGCATGATTGATTAACGGTCAAAGACTCTTCACGCACACATTTGAAAGTAATCGTGACTTGTATTATGAAAACAAAGTATTAGTTTCTTCACAAAAGGGCTATGAAATTAATAATAGAAATCACTTTTGTGTTTATTTTCTTGCTCACAACATTTATATAAATTGTAAAAAGGACTTTGAAATAGTTTTTAGCCGATATACTACAAGCGATTTTGACACTTACGAGACTGATAACTAAGAATCCAATCTCTTTATGACTTGCTATTGAAAAATCAATTCATGGGAATTTTATATCAATCTATAAACTTGACAGCTGAGTTAATCCTTCAGTCTCGCTCGCTTGATTCTTCTCTTCCTGTGCTGATTGCTACACGATGTTTCCAAGTTTGACTTGGCCTTTGACTTCAAGATCTCCCATCTCGCGCACCTTTCTAAGCGATGCTAGTAGGTGGTTATCCTTATGGGAGCCAAATGTCATCTTTTGATAGTCTACTTTCTTCCACTGGAGTGTTGCAACATGTCTAACAATGGATTCTACTACAAAAATGGATATCAGTTGCAGAATGTGAAAAATTCGAACACTGCAAGAATATATTTGTCATAATTTCACTAAAATAGAGAATTTAAATATGGATGATTAATACCTTGTAGAAGTTGATCTTGACCTTAATGTGCTGAGGTTTTTGAAAAATATTAAAAAAATGGTGAAATGTAATGGCAAAAAGGATAATAAGAAAAGAGACATTTCTAAGCTTCAACATTCTCCCACACCAAAGGTTTTGCATGTCCTCATGCACCAAAATTTCAAAATTGATTCATTTCCTTCATTTTCAATGAATGATCTCTGACGTTTGTGCTAGTACATCCAAGCTAGTACTCTTTTTCTTCTTTTTAATGGAAAACATGGTTCTTGGTTTCTTTATTAAAATTATATCTTGTAATCCTATGACCCTGTTTTTATGAAACCTATTTTTAATTTTAAGTTTCTTATTCTTTTGGTACTAATGACAGAGGTGTAACAAGATATTGTCATTCTGAGTCCTTAATATCTCATTTTGGTCTTTAGCCTCTTCTCTCTCCTAAATCAAATGTTTGTTAAGGATCTCCAATTCATAAATGTCTTACTTCAGTTTCCCTTCAATATTGTGTTCCTGTTATGTACTTGTTTTTGTTTCCAAGGACTCGCCCATTTCAAATTGAGTTGATTTTTCTTTTTGTTGAGCCTTTTGTTCTAGATATTATACATAATCATAGATCTCTTGTTGAACTTGATGAGTTTTTGGGGTTTGTATTGCTAAACTGCTTGTTGGACTAACTGTGTGAGGAGGTGTGTTAAACCCTTCGTTTTCAAGATCTATCATTTCTAGTGATTGAGTGTTTGTTGAAAATTTTGAAATTATTTTAATCCTTCTTACGTTCATTCTTGAACTTCCAATATTTTTCTTTTCTGCTCTGTTGCTCTATGTTTTCTTCTTTTGTTCAAGTATGGGTTGGCTTGGGATAACTTTCTTCCTTCTAAGGTATTTCTTATCACTTTTCTATTTAAAATTTTCAAGAAAATGGGATAGTGGAGTATTGTCCTCAAATGGATCTTCTGTAATTTCAGTCATATTCTCCTCCTGAATTTCTTCTTCAATTTTCTCTTTTTTTTCAGAGCTAGGGTTTGATTTTATTCTACTCCTTTTGACCCTACTGTTTGGTTCTTTCTTTGGAGCTTCTACAAAATGATTTCTTATTAAGAAATCCTGCCAATTATCTCATTTTTCTTGCAAATTTGCTTCTAACAAAATATTAATAAGTCCATGATGGTACAAAGAGTTATTCATAGACCTAGATTCTCTTTGGATACTAATTGTCATTTTATTTAAGCTTTGCAGTAGAAAGTAGGGTAAATTGATTTAAAACCCATCAAAAAAATGCATCATAATCCTAACATGATAGGCAAACATTGTTCCAAATCTTCCTTCACATGTTATAAATTTTTGAATTACTAACAAGAGATTTCATCATTTTCCTTTTAATGTTGTATCTGGCATACCTTTCTTGAAAAGGCACAAGTACATACCTGGGTCTTTTAAGAAGTGAACCCAATCATTCTCTTTAATTTTCCTATTTTTGAACCAAATTTCTCCATTATTTAGTAGTCATGTTGCTTCTACTATCATTGAATTTGTGAGGATGAGTTTAGTGTCTCCAATTTTGGCTTTTACTCCATGAAATTCTTGGGCGAAGGCTTTAGTAATATTTGCTTCATACCCATTGAATTTTTCGAATAACTGAATCCAACCCACCTGTTGTAGTTGCTCCTTAGCCCTTGAATAAGCATGGAGGAATCTCTCACCATCTAGTTCATAATGAACAAGTGTACCCATAACGTTGATAAGTTTCAGCCTAGAATGCTCTTTTCAATTGGGAAATGGAAGAGAATGAAGGGCTTTGGAATGAGCACAATGCAAATGGAGTGGGTTTGAATGATGGCAATGTAAGATTGTAATGGAGGAAATCGTGTTGCATCCGAATTGTACTTACACAACTTCCTAAATCCTATTTCAAAGGACTGGTGTTATGCACTTATTTCTTGATCAGAGTTATGATGTGACAAGTAGTGCAATGATGAGAGGTTATGGTATAATGGTTAACAAATTTATAAGGTCTTAAATATTTTGATATTTCATCCATAATTTAAACTCTAAATTCCTAAATGAAATATAACACTTGCATTCTTACATACCTTAATGTTTCCTTTGATATTGTTCTTTTTGTTGAATTTGATTATGGTTGCAGAACTATAAATTGGCTAGAGAATGATAGGAATTATGTCTATCATATTTTGGATTTTCTTCCTTTATAGAAGACTTCCTTATTTTTGTTATTATTGTTGATGAAAAGTACTCATATAATTGTCCACCTAAAAATTGGCTGAAAGAAAAGAGGGATGAAAGGAAATTGGGACAAGAAAGAAGGGATTTCTGAAAATCTATTGCCAAGAAATCTTGGTTTTCAATTAATATTTTATGTATAAACATGCCAACAAAGTTGGTTTTCATATTTATACATTTTTTTATTATTATTTTCATTTTATTTTTTATTTTTTATTTTATTTAAAATAAATTACAATGAAGTCCAAGAATGAGGGGAAAATATCCCTTTCTTAATCAACTTAAATTCAAAATTCTCTTGCAGATATTTAAAAAATTCTTCCCTTGTAAATGGTATATGATATAATCTCAATTTATGTTCATTAACAAGGAAAGCAATTTCTTCATCATCAATAGTCTTGATTTTGACTGCCCCATTGTCAAAAACAGTATCAATCTCATAAGGACCAAGCCAATGAGTTTGAAAATTTTCTTGAAAATGTTTAAACTTGGAATAAAAAAGAAGAGCACGTTCACCTTGTTTTAACGTTTTATCTTTGATGAACTTATCATGCCATTTTGATATTTGTTGTTGCACTATGTTAGTCCTTTGAATAGAATCTTGCCGAATTTCATCTAGCTCAATTAATTGTGCTAGTCTTTGCTTCTGAGCTTCTGACAACTCGAGTCCCAATTTATAAGTTATTCTATAGGTATCCACTTGGAACTCAATTGGAAGCAAAATTTTCCTCCTATAGACAAACTCATAAGGAGTATTTCCAGTTGTGTTTCTCCATGTGGTTCGATATGCCCATAGTTCTTCTAATTTTTTTTTTGCCCAATCCTTTATATGAAAATGCACAGTCTTGGTAAGAATTGCTTCAAGAACTTTGTTAGTAGATCCACCTGCCCACTGGCTTGTGGATGATATGGAGTATACTTCTGATGTTTGATTTTATAATGCTCCATAATATTCTGTACCAACTTGGATGTGAATTGGGTACCTTTATCTGTTATAATTTATCTTGGAACACCAAAATGAGTAAAGCTATCCTAAAAAATAAATGCAACTACAACATTTTCAGTTGCAAATAAAAGAGGCTTAACCTCTACCCATTTTGTGACATAATCTGTGCAAACAAGTATGTACCTTTTCTGTTTGGATGGAGGATTTATATGTTTGACAAAATATAGAGCCCATTTTTCAAAAGGTTCCACAAGTACATGTGGTTGTAGAGGCATTTCATCTGAAAGTACTGGTTTTCCCATTCTCTGATAACTATCACATATTTTGACATATTCCTTGGAAACTTTGAAAATAAATGGCCAATAATATCCTAAAAGAAGGATTTTGTATGCAGTTCTTTTATCAACAAAATTCCCTCCACATGGTTCATCATGTCAAGCTTTTATAATTTATGTTACTTCATCTTATCGAACACATCTTCAAATGATAAAATCAGGTCCAGTTTTGTATAATTGTCTATCTATCCAAGAATAGGATGCACTAGTTTTGATAACTTTTTATTTTTTCCCTTGCAGATAATTGTGGTGGAAATTTTCTTGTAGCTAAATAGTTGTCAATATCTACAAACCAAGGAAGTTTAATAGATACCACAAAAATATATTCATCAGGAAAATTATCTTTTACAGGAGCATCAACATTATTACTTTGTATTTTGGAAAGGAAATCATAACTATGTTGTCTTTTCCTGGTCTATCAAGAATAGTAATTTTAAATTCTTGTAATAGTAACAACCATCTTGTAATTCTTCCATTAGTAATTGGTTTGTTCTTTAAATATCTAATGGCAGAAAGATCTGTATGAATAAAAGTTTCATAACCAGTAATGTAATGATGAAATTTGTTAATGGCATGTACAACAGCAAAAAAATCCTTTTTAGATACAGTATAATTTAACTATGTTGGAATCAAATTTTTACTCGTGTAATAAATAACATAAGGAGTTACATATTTTTTTCTCAATACAAATCCTAAATTTGTATCTAAAGCATCAGTAGATATGTGAAAAGGAAGAGACCAATTAGGTCCTCTTAAAATTCGTGCTTTAGTAATTCTTTTTTTCAATGTTTCAAATTCTTTTTGACAATCAGAGTTCCATGAAAATTCACAATCTTTTGTGAGAAGATTGAAAAGTGGATAGGCTATTTTTGTGAAGTTTTCTATCAAACTCCCAAAGTAGCCAATAAATTTGAGAAAAATTCTAACATCCCTTTGACAATCAAGAATTGAAATTTTAGAAATAATTTCTACTTTAGATGTGTCTACCTTAATTCCATCACCTGAAATATGGTGACCCAAAAAATACCTTCATTAAAAATCATAAAACAATTGTCATGGCTTAATGCAAATTTTTCTTCTTTGTTATGAAACCGGCTCCAAAAATAGAAGAAAAGAGAGATCAATGCCTTAGAAATAATCCACTTCGAGGGGGAAACCTCCTTTACATTACATAAATGAACAATTCTTGGGCGATACAAATGACAAAACCTCCTTCTATATATAGGAGTCCATGGGGCCATAATATAATCCTAGTCGAGCTAACAATAATAGTCTAAGGGCACAATAATAACAATATTGGGGTTATAGGGGTACAACAATAACAATAAGGGGATTACACTAACAACAATAAGGGACTATACTAGTAATATAGGGACCTAACATGCCCCTCTCCTTCAAAAGAGTGTTGTCCTCAACACTTAAGTAGCTTTGGGTGCTTCTATATAAAATTCTCATCCTCCCATGTAGAATCTTCAGTGGGTAAGTTCTTCCATTTGATGAGATAATATGAAATTGATCGATTTCGTAGCTGTCGAGTTATTGTTTCCGTTACTGCTTTAGGTTCCAATATGATTTTTCCTTCCTCATCAAGTTCTGGAAATATTGTTTGAACTGGAATTTTGTCCCCTATAACCTCCTTTAAGCATGAAACATGGAAAACTGGATACACTCGTGAAGAAGAAGGAAGCTCCAATTTGTATGCCATAGTACCAATCTTTTGCAACACCGTGTAAGGACCATAGTACTTTGGTGATAATTTATTATCCTTCTTAGCTTGCTTGAGGGACATTTGTTTGCATGGTTATAGCCGTAAAAATACCCAGTCTCCTATATAAAAATTTCTCTCGCTGTGATGTTGATCTGCCTGTTGTTTCATTCGATTTTGTGCCAAATTTAGGTTATCCTTTAAGAGTTGGAGAACTTCTTGTTGATGCTTAATATGATCTTCCATTGCTTGAACCTTATAATTTTTTTTAAAGAATATGTGATGGATGAATAGATCATATGCATAAAGTGCCATAAATGGGGTCATTTTTGCTGCAGTATGGAAGGAAGTGTTATACCACCATTCAACAAGAGGTAACCACTTGACCCATTGTGCTTGCTTATCAGGTACAAAACAACAAAGATATCCTCCCAAACATTTATTCACTATCTCAGTTTGACCATCGGATTGAGGATGATAAGATGAGCTATGAGCTAGTTGAGTACCCAAACAAGAAAATAATTCCATCCAAAATTTTCTAGTAAAAATGGGATCCCTATCACTTACAATAATCTTCGGGTTTCCATGTAGCTTTAAAATTGTTTCCATAAATGCAAGAGCATCTGTACTTGCTTTAAATGGATGAGATAATGCATAAAAATGTGCATACTTGGTAAGTCTATCAACTACCACCATGATGACACTCTTTCCTTCGGACTTTAGTAAACCTGTGATAAAATCCATTGAAATCTCCTCCTAGCGTTGACTTGGAATGGATAAAGGTTGTAGAAGACCTGGGGTCTTAATTGTCTCAACTTTATTTTGTTGGAAAACCAAACATTCTGCCACAAACTTTTGAATATCATATTTACAGCCATCCCAAAAAAATTCTTTCTTCACCCCGTGATAGGTTTTTAAAAATCCCGAGTGTCCTCCTAAAGGAGAAGTGTGCAATTCCAAAAGAATATTTTGTTTTAGTTGGGAATTATTGCAAATATATAAGCGATCTTTGTACCATAAGGACTCATTTTTCCAACTAAATGTATCAGATGTACTAGGATATTGCTGCAACTTTTGAATGAGTGTCCACAATTCTTGGTCCTTCTTCCATGCATCCCTTGCTTCGGTTATCCAATATGGTTGGATAATAGAAATGGTACAAAGAAATGCTTCCACCTCTTCATCCTTTCTTGAGAGTGCATCTACAACAACATTTAGCTTCCATTTTTTGTAGATGATTTCAAAGTCATAACCCAACATCTTTGTGACCCATTTTTGCTGCTCTTCTAAAGATAGTGTTTGTTCCAAAAAGTGTTTAAGATTATCATGATCAGTTTTTACCTTGAAGTGTCTTCCCATTAGGTAAGGTCGTCATTTATTTAGTGCATGTAGTATTGCCAACATTTCCTTCTCATAAATAGATTTTTGTAAATACTTTCCTTTGATTAGATGACTTTCAAAAGCAATGAGTCTTCCTTCTTGCATTAAAACAACACCAATTCCATTTCCTGAGGCATCACATTCCACAATAAAGGTTTTTGTGAAGTCTGGCGCAACTAAGACTGGTGCTAGGAACATTGCCTCTTTAAGATGTTCAAAGGCCTTAGTTGCTTCAGGAGTCCATGAAAATGCATCTTTCTTCAATAATGTTGTTAGAGGTGTTGCTATTCTCCCATAATTCTTAACAAACTTGTGATAATACCCTGTTAACCCAAGAAATCCACGCAACTGCTTTATGGTTGTGGGGACTTTCCGTTCCTTAATGGCTTTAATTTTGTTAGGTTCTACCTTAACACCCTCGTGAGATACAATATGACCTAGATATTCCACCTCTTTTACTCCAAATAAACATTTGGATGTTTTTGCATATAATTTTTTCTCCTCCAATAGTTTGAGCACCCTGTCAACATGTTGAACATGATCCTTCCAAGACCTATTGTAGATTAGTATGTCATCAAAAAATATTAGCACAAATTTTCTAAGGAAGGGTTTGAAAATGGAATTCATCAACCCTTGAAATGTAGAAGGTGCATTGGTAAAGCCAAAAGGCATGACAAAAAATTCATAATGACCCTCATGAGTTCGAAATGTTGTTTTTATAATATCTTCAGTCTTCATTCTAATTTGATGATATCCTGAACGAAGATCCAACTTGGTAAAATAAATTGCTCCGTGTAATTCATCCAATAATTCATCAATCAAAGGAATGGGAAATTTATCTTTAATAGTGAGCTTAGTAAGCTCCCTATAATCCATACATATGCGCCATGATCCATCCTTCTTGTGTACCAATACTACTAGAGCAGAGAAAGAACTTTGACTAGGTTGAATTATACCAGCCTCTAAAATTTCTGTAGTGATATGTTCAATTTAGCTCTTTTGGACATAAGGATGTCTATAAGGCCTGATGTTTGGAGGAACACTTCCTGGAATCAAATGAATAGCATGATCATGATCACGAATAGGTGGGATTCCCTTGGGAGTTTCAAACACCTTGGAATGATTGTCCAAGACTTTTTGGAGATATGGAGAACTATATGATTTTGATGTTGGAACTTCTAGTGAGCATAATTGTGAAATTACGCCTCATTGTTCTTTCTTTAGAAGCTTTATCATGACATTAGAGCTTATTATCTTTCCTGGCTTCCCTGCGATACCTCGTAATTCGATTTCCTTTCCTTCCAAAAAAAAATTCAAGAAAAGTTCTTGAAAATTAAAAGCTTCCATCCCTAAAGATTGTAACCATTGTACTCCTAGTACAACATCAACACCTCCATTGGAATGGAAAGCATTGGACTACTCAATACATATTCTCCTATGGCTAGCTTGATATTATGGCATTTTCTAGAGAAATTTATAGTTCCTCCATTTTCAACCATCACTTGACATTCTAGTTATGGGTATAGGAAACAATTCAATTCCTTGGCTACCTTACAATGAATAAAATTATGGGTACTACCCAAATCAATCAACACTATTACCTTTTTCTTATTGATATGTCCTTCTATCTTGAGAGTTTGAGGAGTGGTAATTCCTGCCAATGCATTACACGATATGGTCAGACTCATTTCTTCTTCTTCTAGGGTTGGTTCCTGGTGTATATCCTCTTCTTTTGAATTTTGTTGTTCATTTTCTTCCTCCTCTTCACAATCTATATAAAATAATTTCTTCTCAACACACTTATGACCTTTAGTGTATTTTCTATCACAACTGTAGCGAAGCCCTTTTGCTCTTTTTTCGTCCAATTTTTGTGGTGTCAACCTTGTAGGTTGTGGAAGTCTAGGAGTAGCAATAATTCCATCTTTATAGGTGTGAGTGGTAGGCTTCCTTGTCGCCATAATTTTACATTCAATTTTTCTTGACAACCTGAATGCCTTCTCCAATGAATAAGGTTCCCAAACGTGAACTTCATGTTGGATGTTATCCTTTAAAGTCCCTATGAAGACATCAATCCTGTGTTCCTCTGGAATATCAGTTACCCTTATTGGAAGTCCTCATTGTGCTCCACCACTGAACCCTTTTGTTTGAGATTTATCAATTGGCTAAAGAAGGTGTTTCTCTTTGTATCCTCATAATGTGCTATCATTTCCTCCATAAAAATTGACCAAGTGAGGATTTTTTTATGGGACCAAAGCCATCCATACCATACAAATGTATTTTGTTCTAAATGTAAATTTGCAATGCGTACCTTTTGTGTGTTTTGAACATTATTGAGATCAAAATATTGCTCCATCTGTAGTATCCATGTTATGGGATCCTTGCCATCAAACTTACTCATATCCATCTTTGGAATATTTTGGTTCTTAAATCCAACATTAGAGTTTATGAAATCACAATTAACATTTATTTTATTCTCATCATGAGTTTCCTCTACTATCTTTCCGCCATTAGGAATCATTTCTTGTATTAACCTTGTCATCAAACCTTCCATGTTTGATTTTAGATCATTCTTCATGTCTTCCATGTTGTCTTTCATTTTTTCATCGATCTTAGCTTCCATGTCATCCATATTAGCTTCCATGCCAAATTCCATGCCATCCATCTTAGCTTCCATGACTTTCTTCAAACCATCCATCTTATATTCCACGCCTTTCTTCACAACTTCCATTTCATTTTTTGTTGCTCTTTGCGAGAGCAAAATTTGGTGCACTTGCTCTTGTAATTTTGATATGTCATGTTGCGCTTCTTCCTCTTCATGAGTCATATTTGAGCCTTCTAAAATCTTAATGGGTGTTGAATTCTTTTTAGGTGGCATTTTAGAACCCAATACTAATATATATGCTTCAATATGCCCTTGGAATCACTTCAAACTGATTTTTCACACAAGACTTGCAATTAGAAAAAAAAATACACACCTTTTTCTTGCTTTCGAGGAGCTCGATATTGAAACTGAATTATCTCTATGATTTTGGAACTTTAATGTTTGAAATTCGGCCTTGTAGTAGCCCTCTGAATCTTCTTTTGAATGCCACAGGTCTGACCTGATTTGGATTCTTCAAGACAAATTTATGCCTAATCTCCCACAATGACCTAATTATGGACGGAATCAGTAGAGCTAATTTGTACGATGTGCCACGTGTCACTGTTTCCTCCTTCGGCTCTGAAATTTCTACACAGGAAAATAGAGTTTGTTAAATTGCGCCTACTTTTTACAGAATTCCAATCTGACACTTAGAGGGAGAGTTATGACAATTTTCCCATGGTCACCTCTTTGATATGAAAATCGGGAGCCTGAAAAAACCCTAACTTGAACATATCCTATCTCCACAAATATTGCGAACCAAGATCTGAAATATTTACAGGAAGTTCCTCAGGATTTCAGCTTCACTCTGTAAACATTTTAGCTATTGAACCTTCGTAGAAACAAAGTTATAGCACAAATTCCACGATGATCAGTTTTAGGTGAAATTCAGGAGCTTGAAAAAACCTTAAATTCCACAGATCATATCTCTGAAACTATTGCGAACCAAGATGTGAAAGTTTTACACGACGTTCCTCAGGATTTCTGCTTCTCTCTGTAAAAAATTTAGCTTCTGAACCTTCTTAGAAAAAATGTTATAGTGAAAATTCCACGATGACCTATTTGGACCAGCGAAGCTCTAGAATCTAAAGGCTCTGATACCAAATGTTATGAAACCAGCTCCAAAAATACAAGAAAAGAGATATCAACTTTTTATAAATAATCCACTTCAAGGGGGAAACCTCCTTTACATTACATAAATGAACAATTCTTGGATGATACAAATGACAGAACCTCCTTCTATATATAGGAGTCCATGGGGCCACAATATAATCCTAGCCGACCTAACAATAATAATGTAAGGGCGCAATAATAACAATATTGGGGTTACAGGGGTACAACAATAACAATAAGGGGGTTACACTAACAACAATAAGGGACTATACTAGTAATATAGGGACCTAACATTCTTACATATAATAAGAACTTTTTCTAAATTTCCCATGGCTTCTTCGAAGGAATATCCATACACAGTAAAATCATCCATATATACTTCCACAAAATCGTGAATTAGATCAGAAAAAAATACCTAAGACTGCTCTCTGAAATTTGGCAGGTGCATTACATAATCCAAAAGGAAGTACCATATAGGCATATGTTCCCCAAGGACATGTAAAATTAGTCTTGTCTTGATCTTATGGTGCTATTTGGATTTGATTGTATCCACTAAAACCATCTAATAAAGAAAAATATTTCTTTCCTACGAAGGTATCTAATACTTGATCTATAAATGGTAGTGGAAAATGATGTTTCAAAGTGACTTTATTTAATTCCCTATAATCAATACACTCTCCATTTCCCATCCTTATTTGGAAAAATCACTAAATGTGATACCCATTGACTATCTGATATTGGATAAATGAAATTCACATTCAACAGTTTTTGAAATTCCTCCCTAACAATTTCCCTTATATTTGGATTCATTCTCCTTTGGGTTTGTCTAACTGGTTTGAAATTTTATTGAATATAAATGTGATGTATACAAGTTTTAAGATCAGTTCCTTTCATATCATTATATTCCCATGCATAAGCAAAATAATGTTTTTGTAGCATCATTATTAATTTTCTCTTTTGAATTTATTCCAGGTTATTGTTAAGATTTAATGTTTTACCTGGAAAGATTTATACTTGAGCATTGTCAAATTTCTCCATAGAATATAAAGCAAATTGGTGTGATGATAAATTTTCAATGTTACATTATTCATGAAAACTTTGATTTTGTTCACAGTAAGAAGAATTATTATTATTATTCATAAAATTTATTAATTTATTTTCTTCATCTACTCGTGAAAAAGTATAAATTTATTGCATGTTATCAAAGTCTTCATTATCATCATTTATCCATATTTCATTTTCTACTTTGTTTATACTTTTAGCAGGAGAATATAAAGTGAATTTATTAGTGGATTTTCCATCAGATATATACATATCTCCTAATCTACAACTTATGAATGCATTTGTTGTATCTAGCCAAGGTTTGCCTAAAATCAATATTGGATGGCCTCCTAAGTTGTTATTGGGAGTTAAAATCATAAAATCTACAAGATATTCCCAAGAATCTAGAGAAACATATACATCTTCTAATACTCCATCTGGTTTAATAACAGATATGTCGCTATTGCAATAATGTTGCAGTATATTGAAGATTTTAAAGTTTGAGTTGCTCCATAGTCTGTTTACTCATGATATTAATGGTTGCTACTAGATCAATTAAAGTGTTTGGGATTTCAATACCATTGATATGGATTTTTACAATGGGGCTTCCTAGATATAAATATTTTTGGGCAATAGGTTTCCCCATCATACTATCAACAATTTTTCCTACCAATTGAACCTTTTTGAAGTTTTTTTTTTTTTTTCTTACTGGTTTTCTAATACATAGCTCCTTGATAGTTTTTTCAAATATTGGAATTTCCTTTATTGCTTGAAGTAAGGTTATTTTGATGAAAACATTCTTAATTTCATCTAACATGTCATAATTTTGTAAGATAATTTTCCTTTTTATTCCTTCATTGATTTTAAGTCTTTCGAGAAAATGTGGTTCTTGTAAAGAAATTGAAAGTTGTTTTATTAGAGGAACTGTAGGGGCTTATTTTATTTGATCATCCTTTGATTTTATAGGAACATCTTCCCTTACAGGAATACTTTCTTGATCAAGACTTTCATTTTTTTCATGAATATCATCCTCTTTAGATTCCTAGATGATAACTCTTGGTGACTTCTTTTGTAAAACTCTACTAGATCTAAGTTGAACATCATTTAGACCTAGTGGTGTTATCATACAAGCTTGAAAATTTTATCCTTAAACATTATAAACAACTTGTTGATTTTTATTATTTGGTTTAGGAAGTGGTTGAGCGGGAAATTGATTTGGTTTTTTAGGAAATGGTAATGAAAGTTGTTGGTTTGGATTTTGAAATTGAGAAATTTGAGTGGGTTGAGGAAAATATTGTGGTGGAAAAGAAGAAAAAGGTTGTTGGAATTTAGGATATTTACCATAAGTATTTTTCCAACCTTATGTCCAAGATGGATTCTAATATTGTGGAGGACAAGGTTGCCAAGGCAGAGGTGCAGTCCAATTATTCCGTGGTTGTGCATATGATTGAGTATCAAAGGATTGAGTCATATTTGGATGTGGATCTTGCCAAGGTATTTTAGCAACAAAACAAAGGGATTTGGCTTGGCTTGTCCCAACTTCATCTTGAAAGACAACTTTAATATCAGGTATCGAAGGACACTCCTTATTATTATGATTCTCAACACATATGACACAAATTTATACACTATCAAGGGGATATTCTCTTTGTAGATTTTAAACTAGTATATAAATTACCTACAAACGAATTCTCAAAAAACAGAAAATAAACAATGGCAATAACATAAACATAAAAAACATATACACGAATATTTTCCCCTAGATCCCAAAACCAAAACTACCAGATTGATTTTTCATTATATTCCTTTCAAGGTTACAATACATATATATACATGCCGAAGCATTCATAAGCCCAAATCCATTACCCTGGATTAGAACATAATCATATTTCCCTTGACTGGATCTAAAAAATACCATGGACAGAAAACCACCATGCCCAAAACCATGTGCAATACCCATGAACAAAAGAATATAACACAAACCCAAAATTCTTCCACTTGTTGTTTTTGTTTCCACACAAAGGGTCACACGAGAGCATAGTCATTGGTCCAACCTTGCAATGCCCATTTATTCTGTACACCAAGAAAAATTCTTAGTGCTCACAAACTTTGTCAATGCATCTGCAACATTCTTCAAAATGTCCACCTTTACTAGCAACACCTTTTTTTCCTCAACCATATCCCTCACGAAGTGATATTGAACATCAACGTGCTTTGTCTTTGAATGATAAGAAGGGTTCTTTGCCAAGAAAATTTCACTTTGGATATCACAATCTATCCTTATAGCTTGCTACACCAACCCCATACATGAACACAATCTCCACAACAAAAAATTGTCCTTGTTTGCAAGAGTGGCTTCCATGTATTCAACCTTTGTAGTTGAAAGAGCTAGTATAGACTGTCTTTTTCTTGTCCAATTGTCTGCTCCTCCAAATAGGTTAAATACATACCCACTTGTAGATCTTATCTGATCTAGATATCCAAACCAGACTACATCAACAAAGCCAAGGATGTTCAAAAAATTGTCCAATCTCAATCTTGGTAGCACATACCATAATCGCTAGTGCCACACAAATATCTAAAGACCCGCTTCACTATTGTCCAATGATCCTTCCTTGTTTTTGACATAAACCTGTTCAATACTCCTATTGCATGTGCAATGTTTGGTCTAGTATAGACCATTGCATACATCAGGCTACCCATTTCACTTGCATATGGAACACGAGACATGTCCTATTTCTCTTCTTGTGTCTTGGGACATTGTTCAACATATAAATTTACACCTACAGGAATAGGAATGTTCACCGGTTTACTATCCTTCATATTAAGCCTCGGAAATATTGTCTCGACATACTTCCTTTGGTTTAACCAGATCTTCCTCTTTGTCCAATCTCATTTAATTTCCATGCCCAAAATATAGTTTGCAGCACCAAGATCCTTCATGTCAAATTTGGAGGACAATTGCGTATTCAAATCCTATATAATTTCTTTGTCATTTCCAATCAGCAATATATCATCCACATACAAGACCAAATAAATAACACGATCACCAATTAATTTAAAATACACACAGTTATCCGCTTTGCTTCTAGTGAAGCCAAGTCCCCGTATATATGTATCAAATTTCTGATACCACATCCTTAGTGATTGTTTTAACCCATACAGAGACTTTTTTAATATGAATACCAGTTATTTCTTACCCTTCACCACAAATCCTTCAGGTTTATTCATGTAGATCTCTTCTTCTAGACCCCTGTGAAGAAACATTGTCTTCACATCCATTTATTCTACCTCAAAATCAAATGCAATAACAAAAGATAAAAGTAATCTAATAGAAGCTACCTTGGCAACAAGAGAAAAAATATCACCAAAATCAATTCCCGACACTTGGGAATAGCCTTTTTCTACCAACCAAGCTTTGTATTTCTCCACCTTGCCTTCTACATTCATCTTCTTCTTAAACACCCATTTTCTTCTATTGGGTTTCCTTGCTGCCAACAACTCCACCAGATCCCAAGCCTCATTTTTGTGCAAGGATTCCATTTGATCAACCATGTCCTCCTTCCATAGTTTTTCATCCTCTGAATCCACTGCCTCCATGAAAGTTATGGGATCATCATCAATGATATATAAAGAAAAATTTGAACATAAAGAAGATGGACTATACCTTTCTGGTTACCTTATTTCTCGAACTTATCTTCTCAAAGCTGGAGTTTGTGGCTCTTCCTCTTCTGAATATTATTCTGTTGTAGAGTGTAATTCTTCCTCCTTATCTAAAAATATATCTCCTCAGGTTCCCTTGATAGGACTTCATGTTTAATAAGATATTTCACCTCTCTAAATACCACATCTTGGTCGTACACAACCTTCCTTGTTTTTGGGTTCCAAATCTTATAACCTTTTAAACCATCCTTACACCCAATAAATATGCACCTTTCAAATTTACTATCCAACTTGGTTTTTTCTCCTTTGGAACATGTACATATGCATAAAAACCAAATACCCTCATATGTGAAATATAGGGTTTCTTATCAGTCTATACCTCATGTGGAGTCTTACCCTCCAACACTGACGAAGATGATATGTTAACTAGGTAACATGTAGTCTCTACTGCATCTTCCCAAAATTCCTGTACTAACTCGACAACACTGCTCATGCTTATTTCCTTTTCCATCAATGTCCTGGTCATTCTTTCTTCAACTCCATATTTCTTAGGTGTGTATGGAGTAGTATTTTCTTGTGCTATACCACACTTCTTAGAGAACTCTTCAAATTCCTTCTTGTAGAACTATCCACCAATATTTGTGCTCAACGCCTTTATCTTCTTCTCTGTCTATTTTTCCATGACAGCCTTAAATATTTAAATATATCAAAGAATTCAGATTTATTCCTGAGGAAATATATCCATGTATTCCTTGAGAAGTCATCTATAAATGAAACATAGTACACAGACTTGCCCACTGATGGAACCGAAACAGGTCCAAACACATCATTGTGCACAAGCTCTAATATCCCTTTCACCCTCTTAGCACCAAAGGGGAAACTCACCCAAGTCTGCTTCCCATATACACAATGTTCACAGAAATTGAAATCCAGAGAGAAATTATACATACCATTACTATGAAGTATTCGAAGGCCCTTCTCTCTAGTATGTCCAAGCCTTTGATGCCACAACATGGTCTTTTCTCTATAGACTAGAAGGTTTTCAGTCCCACTTTCAGGAACTAGAGAACTTTTGCACCTATCAATAACAATGCTACCCAGAAGCTTGTACAGAGTTCCAATCTGAACTCCCCACATCAATACTAGCTCCCCGAACCATCTTGTAGGTATCCTTCTCGAACATTGATTTTACACCTGCATCATCCATCTTGCTTACATAAATTAGATTTCTGGCCAGTGCAAATTGAGCTTGAATATTCTATGTTCAAAGATTCTAGGCTTCTTTTCATCCCATAGCAAGACATCACCACCATCATATTTCTCATAGTCGCAGAACCACTCCCTATGGGGAGGAAATGAAATGATGCACCTGAGTCAATCAACCATTCCTCATGATCTACATGTGTACTTGAAGAAGAAGCCAAGTACACATCTCCACCTTTATCTGAGGTGGTTTTTGTCTCTATAGAAGGAGCATCATCAGATCCCTTTCCATTCTCAGGAGATTTAGATCTACAATCCTTTTTGACTTTCCCTTTCTTTTCGTATTTCCAACACACCTTTACAAGTTTTCCTGGAGTTTTTGATCTCCCTCTAGATTTAGATCTCCCACTTGAGGACTTATTTTTGTTTCTGTTCTGGGACTGTCCTTGTATAGACAAGGCATCTCCATTCTGACCCTCCATACTTTTATGTCTCATCTCCTTCGACAGCAAGGATGGGACAATTTCATCAAACTTCAAGGTAGTTGTATTGCTACCTATTGCAACAACCAGTCTATCCCACGAATGATGAACTTATCTTCATCTAAATTTTAATATCAATAGATAATAATTCACTTACCACAATCTTAAAGGATTTCATATGCTTTGTCACGAGTCTCCATCCTTCATCCTCATGTTATATAGTTTTTTTCTGCAGGAACAATTTGTTCACCAGAGACTTAAATTGGTACAAAGTCCGTAACTTATCCCACAAAGCCTTCATCGTAGCTTTCCCATATACATTCAACAATACTGAATCTGAGATACACAACCGCATTGTGCTCTTTGTCTTTCGATCCAACTTCGCTCAGTCTTCGTCTGAAATTGTTGGTGGTTTAGTACCCGAATCTACCATGATCCACTGATCTTTATCAACCAACAAATCCTCCATCTTGAGCTTCCACAACTCAAAACTCTGACCATTAAATTTTTCGATCTCTATATTTCCACTACTCACCATCTTCTTTCACCGCAAGAATCGATCTCGCATATCTCCCACTAAACAGGGTATACCAAAGGGCCGAGCAAAACCCATTAGCAGCAAAGGCGTCCCCTCGACACCGAAACAAATCTGATACCAAATGTAGGTTTTAACCTTGTACAAAAATTACCTGCAAATGAATTCTTAAAAAATAGAAAATAAGCAATGGCGAGAACATAAACATAAAACACATATACACGGATATTTTCCCCTGGATCCCAAAACCGGGACTACCAGATTTTTTTTCATTATATTCCTTTCAATGTTACAATACATACATATACATGTCGAAGCATTCATAAACCCCAACCCATTAACCTCGGATTAAAATAATTGTAGTCACCTTTACCATATCTACAAAATACCATGGACAAAAAACCATCATGCCCAAAACCACGTGCAAAACCGATGCACAAAAGAATATAACACACACACAACACTCTTAAGCCATGTTTATTTCTACATCTGGGACAAAATATAGATAATGCAACATTTTTAGCTTTTTTATTATTTTGTATTTTAAGGGTATCTAGTTGTTCACTAAGACTCCCTAAAATATATATTTTTTAAATTGTCAATCATATTACCTATTTCAGCTCTACTTACCATCCCAGTTGTGGATTTATTAATTTTGGTCGTGACAATGTCCCTTGGATTTTCCCAGTTCTAGCCTTACCCCTTGAAATATGTGTACACAGTTCACAAATGTCTCTTAATGAAAACTGAGAAACATCTCCTTTTCCCATTAAATTGAGGAGATCAATCCAGTCATCCCTAATAGATTTTAGCAAAAGAGCTTTCAAAGTTTCATCATCTAAATTATGCATTTTATCCCTTTTAAAATTATAGTCAAATCTTTCAACTATGTATTCAAGATTTTCATCCTCTTTCTGCATCATTTTAAATACTTCATCTTTAAGGTTATGCGGCATACAATAGTCTTTATATTTTTCTAAGAACACATTTTTCATTTCTTCCCATTTTCTGGTAGTATGTGTTCATAATACCATAAACCATTTAAGTGCTCCATCTTTAAGAGTGGTCCGAAACAATTCTGATTTTTTAGAATCAGGTAAATAATCGTAATATCTACACAAGACTTCAGACTCAAAAAGAAATGTTTTTGAATCCTCATGTCTTAGTCCATGGAAATTAGGGAGGATGGAGGGTGAGATATTATTCATTGTGATTGTGGTATCATCATCCAAAATGGAAAATCCAAAAGGTTTTGGATCCCCTCTAACATCTCTGCCACCTCTTCCTCCACCTCCTCCTCTATTTCCCCCTCCGCCTCTTCCACCTCCAATCCTAAGCTCAGCATTCAAATTATGCACTTCTCCCTCTCCTTCCCTTGCCATTGTAGATTCTTCAGAGCTAATGTAGGGTTCTATGATTGGATTATATAGTTCCTCTCTGTTTTCTTCTACTAATGGAATATTAGAATAAGTTTCTTCTTCTTATTCACTAGGAACTTCTAGTTCTTGTCCTAGAAGTTGTTCTCCATTTGAAGAGAGAAAGATTACTCCTTTTGTTGGGGATGTAGTTTCTTCAACTACAACTTTAGTAGAGGAAGTTGGCAAATCTTTAGGTTGTATTTCAGATCTATGCACCTTAGGAATTCTATGTCTTCCCGCAAATGATGGAATGTGAGTATCAGTGGATGGTGTGGAACTACAAGGTTTAGGTGGAGTAAGTGGTGATGTTCGAATCAAACTTCTACCTCTACTTACAAATCTACCCCTAGAATATCTTTCTCTATGCATAAATATTTTTTATCATTTTTCAATTTTTTTGAAATTAAAAGGCTCCTAAATAATGTACAAGAATAATTCCTATATACACTTCCCCGACAATGGCACATGTTTGGTCTAAAATGTGGATGCAAATTAGAGTTTTATTTACTATCAATTCGGGCAAGTAAACTTTGAGGATCATCCAATATATATGGACTTAGAGACAAACTAAACTAAGCTAGGTGAAGAAATGCCAAAGTTCCCTTACAAGAGGTCTTTCATTAGGATCTCCAACACCTAATTAGTAATTTAACAAAATTAAATCAAAAGACATTGTGACAAGTGTAATAAATATTAAGGTTCCCTTACAGGAGACTATTCATTAATATTTCTAATCATATTAATCAAAAAACTATTTAAAGTAATGAAATTAAAGCACTTAAACCTAATTCTGATTGATTGCATGAAATGTTAAAGCTCTCTTACAAGAGACTATTCATTTATATCTCAAGCATATAATTCAGAAAATTAAACTAATGAAATCAAACATTAAATAACAAATCAGATTCATTGAAGGAAACATTATTACTTTCTTACGAAAGGTCATTCGTTAATATTCCAAACATATGAACCTAATAATTTAATCTAATGAAATTCACAAACAAACATAAAATAAAAGCCTACTAAAATAAAAGTGTACTTGCTAGGCAATGGGGATCCTTCTAAGGATTCACAAGCACGCCAAAAGAAAAGTCAAATGTAGAAGATCAAAGAAGCTCCATCTTATTTATCATCAATTGCAAATTTCAATTGCAACCATTACATTGATTCTCCAATCTAACTTCTCACTACCAACCTAAGATTACAAAATGAAGAAGAAGATTAAGATTAAGATTACAAATGAAGGAGATAACACTCCTATTTATACAAAATCTATGATAACAAACTCATAAATGTAAATCCACTATTCCCTCCTTTGACCCACATATTTCTCAACCAATGGTGACACATAACCCTATCCTCCATGATCTCCTCCATGAGGTCCATGATCTCCTCAAATCCGAATTTGAACATAGAGTGCCACATAAGGGTGCCTAGGAAGCTTCTTTTGTACCTACACATGTCAACAAACTCATTCTAATTGTTAGGTATAAGTATAATCATATTATTTTCTAAAGTTTAACCACAAATCCACTTAAAAATGTTAAGAATTAATAAACTTTGGAAAAGCATAGTTATAACCCAATGATGAGGTAAATGTAATGATGTGGAGGTGGAATGAAGGTGACATGAAGGTAATATGGAAGTAATGTGAAGGTATTGGTGAATAATGGAGTGAGAATAGGGACTATTTTGAGGCCCAACATACCCCCGAATTGAAGGTATTGAATTTCCTCATGCAATCTATTACATTACTTTTTGATACTTGAGCTTTGGCTTAAACTCTGCATGATATCATTTACTTAACTTTTGCAAAATGTTTTTGATAAACTGCAACTTGGTTGGTTCTTGTGTTTCAACCATATTTTGTTTGTTGCATTCAATTTTAATGTATGATCTTTGCATATTGATAATGTGATTTTTATAGAGGAGAGGAATAACCTATTTCTGAGTTTTTATTAATAACCCAACATTTTGGACTGTCTATGTGAGTCCATCATCAGGGGTAGACGTCAAAAGTTCTTTGAAAAATTGAGAGAATAGGGCAAAAAAAATGTATAAATAAATAGTGGATAATGAGGATCTTCATGAAAATTTTATGAAAGTCGGCTTATGTTGGGAGAGAATTTAAATTTTTTAGATTTATGGATAGTTAAGATTAAGTTGTAATAAAGAATATTATTATAAATAGATGACATATTTTTGGAATGAAATAATTTAGTTAATGTATTTAAAATAATATATATAATTAAATAAACTATTAAGTTATTATGATTGTTAATGTAAAGTTATTTCTTTGATTTTAGGAAATTCAAAAAAATTTGTTTTATTTTTATTTTTATTTAATTGATTAATTAATTAATTAATTATTATTATTATTATTATTATTTTAAAGGTTGATAAACTATCTACCTAAGGTCTCTTCTCTTTCTCTCCTTTTTTTTTTTTAAATATTATAAGGATGGCATATGTAACTAAATAATCTGATATATTATTTATTATTAAATTATAGTGATATTTATTTGGTTAGATAATTCCATAATTTTAATTATTAATTTACTAATTTATTTACTTATGTTATTAATCCATTTATCTAATTATTTACCATTATTTACTCTCTTCTTCTTTTCTTTTTTCTTTTTTTTTAATTTAATTTAATTTAATTTATTTTTTAATTTATTTTTTTATATGGGTTAAGATGTATTATATACTAGATCTTTAATGGTTTTTAATGTCTAGATAGGTTTTGATGTATTAAGGGTTTCCATGTGTTACTGATAATGAGACCATCATCACGATTTAAGTTGTTACCTCTTTTCTCAATTTCTATAGCTTCTTTGATTTTCCTTTTTAGGTAATGGTCCTCTTTAGAGACAAGTTTGGCTTCCTCTATTTGTATGTAATGTGAGGATGAGACTGCATGTTCTGCTAAGGCGGATTTATCTGTTCGGTTATGAGCTAAGTCAGCAGCATGTTCTTTTAGTCTAATGTTAAGGGATCTACCTGTTTCGCCAATGTATTCTTTGCCACAAGAGCAAGGTATGACATAAACTCCTTTATGAAGCCTAGGGTTTATAGGGTCTTTAGTGGAGTCTACCATATTTAAAATATTATTAGGGGGAGTGAAGGCAATTTTAATGTTGTGTTTGTTGAGCATTCTGGAGATTTTGTCAGTGGTTCCTCTTATGTAAGGTAACGAGATTTTAGGGATGTCAAAGGCTCTTTTTAAGTTATTCTTATTAAGGGTTCTTGTGTGACAACCATGATTGTGTTGGCATCCAATTATCTTTTAAGTACTTTTTGAAAAGCCATTTATATGATCATGATGATGTAGTAGTAAATAGATTTTGAAAGTATGTGGGCTTTGAATGTAATATGAATGTTTTGAATGTTATATGAATGTGGCAACATATGAATGTGAATGTATTCCCCCCCTCAACTGATGGTTTTTGCAATTTGACAAAATGACGAAAGGAAGTGAAGTTTTTCCAAAAATTATCATTCTAACTTTTCAAGGAAATAAATGGTTAAAAGTTAGAATATCATACCTTAACTTACCCTTTCAAAAATGGATGAAAGTCGTGCATGGTGGCTGCAAAATTTTGTTCATAGTCTTCTTTACTCGGTTGTGAAAATGGTGGATAAAATCGAAAAAGTAAATCTTTTATTGTTGCTGCATCTGCTGCTAAATCTACTGTTGGATCTTCTGTTGAATGTTCGGAATCTGCTGCTAAATGCGGCTGAAAATGTATAAGGCTTGGAAGGTATACAAAATTCAGAATTTACACTTTCCCCCCCAGCCTTATTTATTGAATTGTCCTCAAGTCATTTACATCAAAAATTGAAAAGTAATGAAATTAACTCTACGTCCTCTGCTACAAAATGATTGGTCTTCAAGTCTTCAACACTCATTGGCACAATTCTTGTCATGTGAATAAATGTTTCGGTGTCGAACATAACAAGAAATTTTTAGCTTAGTGGCCATTGATGGATGCCATTAGTCAACACGAGAGCTCCCATCTTTAATGAGGATGAGAGTCAAGATGCCCCAAACACATCTTTCTAAGTATGAATGAATTTGTTGTTGTCGAATACTTAGAAGATCTGATGAACAAGGGACATTAATGTATTCCCTTTGTTTATCGGCATGATAGCTTGCCCTTAACGCATGCAAGCTTCAAGGTGTTTTTTAGAAAAATATTTAGACTCAAGGACTATGGACTCAATGGTGTATGGAAGCAAGGTTTTATTTGCAAGTGTAGGAAAAAGGAAACTGACAATGAATATGTAAAGTGGACCAAAAAGCTTGTAGATGAGCTTTGTTGGTTTTATTGGTGGGTTAGGATTGAAGAAAATGTAATGAAGTGTATGTGGTAATGGAAAATGGATAATGACTCTTGTTGGGAAAAAAAATGAATTATGGCTTCAATTTCTCAAATATAGCAAATCTGCTCTTTAATTTTGGAATTTTTGCTAAAATAGTTGAGTTTGACTAGCGTTGACCAGCCACCTGTAGACGTCGAATTCAAGTGTGGATAGGTATTTCACCATCCTTGTACATTTAGTAACAAACCCCAGCTCTTTGAATTTTGCTAATCTGTCATGCAACATGTCAAACCATTAAGCTATTACAGGAAGTTGCAAGAACTTGTAATTTTCTGGAAATTTCGGTTATGATCATGGACTGGTTCTTTAGAGTTTCTCATGAAATTTGTCTTTGGAAGACCAATTTTCATCACAATGTAATATCCTTACTGATCACTTGATTAACCTATAACCTGTGAAAAAAAACTTGGCAGAAAGAAAACATAAGTGTGTTCAAGAAGAAATGGCCATTTCCTTCATGATTCTTACGCAAAAATTTTGTACCAAATAAAACAGATTAAGAAAAATCAAAGTGTTGATATTAACTCAATTCATGATATTAGTATCAATCCATTCTTAAAGAAATAACCATGAAAAGTAAATTTACTCCCTGTTTTTGTCAGCTAAGTTTTGTGCATGGCGAAAAGCTTGTCATTATAGATTTGTTGTGTCCTGCAAATTAGTACGTTATAAAAGCATACAACAATATGAAGTTGCCAACTCTAAGCAAGTTAATCAGCATTTAAATAATCCATCAAATGTTCTTTAAAATAATCTTCCAAATGTTCCATTATATGTTTTCAAATCAATGAATTATCAAATCTGTGTAAAATTTCCTAGGAAGACTTTGAAGTATCCTTCAAGTGAAGGAGTAAAAAGATCAGCAATGAAAGGGCATTTTGAGAATGACAATAGTGAATGATTTTCATAAATGCTGTAGTGTCTGTTTTTAAATATTTTTCCCTCAAACATGAACCTTTTCCACAAATGAAGTATTGTTGGTGAAACATCCAGCCTCAAAAGTCCATTTGATAGCATGACTTCTTCCATTAGTCCTGCAACCCGCTGCACTAAAACCATCTAAATTGGGCACACAGCCCCAAAATCTTCTTCCAATGAGAGCACACATGCCTCAAAGCCCAAAGTGGCCTTCAAGGCAGTTACAAAAGCTCTTGAACCTCCATACTCAGCTTTCAAAAATGGACAAATAAAAATGCTTCAAACTATGTCATCATGGGCATTTAAATTGTACAAAACCAGGTATCTCATTTTCAAACTTTATGCTTCAGGATTTGTGTATCATTGCAAACAATTTTTTAATGGTCTTCCAGGACAAGCATTTGTTGCACACATACATATACACTATTAAATGTCTTTTGTCCGTCCAACCATGCTTAATACATTTGAAATGACCGCTATTTCTGATTCCTGTTTGCGGTTTAGGCCAAAATTTTCCATTTCAAAAGGGACACGATCCACCTGCAATTGTAATTTTTTCTTCCCCAGTTAATCATCTTTCCCTTTTAATCAACTACATAATTAATCTCTACTCCAAATTAGGTGTTGTCTACTCTGTCATTTGGTTTACAGAATGCTACAGTTATGCATTGTAAGTAATGATCAAAGATAGGAACAACCTTATCCCCGCATAGGGTCGATTTCGAATATCTTCTCATCTTCTTATTACTTTCAATAAATCGGACTGAGACAAAGAAAAACATTAAATTTCCTCTCTAAAATGCAGTAGAATAAGAAATATTCCCTTACTCTTTATAAATGATTGGTAAATTAATTGTCTTTAATTTAATTCATTAAATGTCAAACATGATTTGTGTACTTGTGAAATGTATGTTCACTATATATGCTAGGATTTTTTCTTTAAATTAAGTAGATTCTAAAAATGAAACTAATTGCAAAGATGGATAATTACTCTTCATATAATTTGGGAACTAATGATGCACATGTTCTTTTAATCCAGATTCCTAACTAGCTAAGCTAAGCTTTAAAATAAACGATCTTTCTAAATTACAAAAATCCACACTTAATTCTAACTATCAAAAGGAAATGCTTGAAAATCTAACATTATATATATATATATATATATATATATAATTCCACTACTGCGGAATTGAACTCATTCTGCACTAGTTATTGAAAGGAAATATTTAAGATAATTTGCAAATAAGAAAAACTTAATTTAAATGTTGTGAGAATTTTTTTAATGAAATCTAATATATATAAAAATGAAATTTCTTTGAAAGAATGACAATTAA
Source organism: Pinus albicaulis (assembly GCA_034641835.2). NCBI lineage: Eukaryota > Viridiplantae > Streptophyta > Pinopsida > Pinales > Pinaceae > Pinus > Pinus albicaulis. The sequence continues at coordinate 287,287,127 of CM076571.1, read as the reverse complement.
ATCTAATGTAAAAGAGTTGAAATCATAACTCAAGAATGGTTACTAATGTGCGAAATTAACTCCTAAAGTGTACTCCATTTAGCATATCAGAACTTGAAAACAAGTAATAGAAATTGAAATTGAATTATAAAACAACTAAGTACATGTAACAAATTGCATTGAATCAGTAAGCTCTTTTTGGTATTTTCTGCTTCTGAGTACCCTACAATAGAATAAAAAAAATTATAAATACAACCATAATGAAAATAAACTATAAGAAACATTAATGTAAACAACTCAAAAATTAAAACAAAACCTCACATCTCACAGGGGCCCCTCCTGGAGTGTAGGATTGATTAACGATCAAAGACTCTTCACGCACGCATTTGAAAGTAACCATAACTTGTATTATGAAAACAGAGTATCAATTTCTTCCACAAAAGGACTATGAACTTAATAATAACAATTAGTCTTGTGTTTCTTGTCTCGCTCACAACATTTATACAAATTGTAAAAACGACTTTGAAATAGTTTTAAGCTGATATGCTACAGGAAATTTTGACACCTATGAGAATGATAACTAAGAATCCAATCAATTTATGACTTTCTATTGAAAAAGAAAATCATAAAATATTTTATATCGATATATAATCTTGACAGATGATTTAATCCTTCAGTCTTTCTTGCTTGATTCTCTGCTTCCTATGTTTGATTGCTACACGCAGTTTCCAAGTTTGACTTATCCTTTGACTTCAAGATCTCCCATCTCGCATAACTTTCCAAGTGATTCCAGTAAGTGGTTATCCATCTAGGAGCCAAATTTCATCTTTTGATAGTTTTATTTCTTCCACTGGAGTGTTGCAACCTGTCTAACAATGGATTTTGTTGCAGAAACGAGTATCAGTTGTAGAATGTGCAAAATTCAATCACTGCAAGAATACCTTTGTCATAATTTCACTAAAAAAGAGAATTTAAATATGGATGATTAATACCTTGTAGAATTTGATATTGACCTTAATATGTTGTGTTTTTTGTAGAATAGTAACAAAAAGGTGAAATGTAATGGAAAAAAGGATAATAAAAAAGAGACATTTCTAAGATTCGACATCAATTATAACTTCTTTCTTACATTTTGTCTTGTCATATCTATGATTTCTTTGCACATATATCTATTTTATCTAGGATCCTTTGCTCCTCATGGAAATAATGTAGCTAGCCAATTTTGTATGGTTATCTTCCTCCTCCCATGGTCATGTCATATTTCCTCTCTCTGGGTTGAAGAAACCTTAGGTGGTGGTTCTTGTAGATGATCCCATGTCTCTGTAGAGATACTCGAGGTTTGAAACTTAGAAAATACCCTTTTGTACCACTTTTTTCATATTATGTTGGTCTAACCTTCTAAAAATTCCTTCCATTTACAACATGCATTACCAATTTAGATGAAAAATGATATTAATGTGTTGTTGTTGGTGCAACCACTACTATTAGCATTGGATTTTGTTGTGCTAGGTTGGAATCTAGATGTGGTATTATTTTAATGAAGTCCCCATATCACAATGGTCTTCATTCTCCTGGACTTATAGGACTTTTGGGTCTCCTCCATAAATATCTATGTTCATTGTAATAAATTGCTTAAGCTTGTGACAAAATGGGAAATAATTCCCATTCCTAGAACTTGTAATTAGTTGGAGCATGTGTTTTGTTCATGGAGTTAATCAAGGAAAAGAGTGGTGTGCAATAAATGGTATTGGAAGAGAATTATGAATCATCGGATGGATTATGATTATGAAAATTTAAAAGGAATCATGTCGAAAGCCAGGGCATAGGAGAAAAGCACAAATTGATGTGCTAGGATTGATGTAAACCATGTAAGTTTTCTATTTGAATTCAAGCTTACATTTAGGTGACTCGCTAAGTTGTTTATCAAAATTTAGACTAACAAAGAGTTGGTACATTTTAAAAATATTAAGATTGAACAAATTCTTCTTACGTTGGGTATTGAATTTGGTCATATTTTTTTTTAAGGGGGCAGGATGGGTTTGGACTATACTGCTTTGCTTATATGAGGCGAATAATATGTTGAAAACTTGTGGAAATTAGATTGTTACATTGTTTTATTTAGAGGGATTTAAAGAAAATGTTGTGAGGTATTGTGAATATCCATTCTCTCACCTCCATCATAGGCGTGGTGTTGAATGGCAAGGAGAAGTATAGAGAATGGTCCAAAAAGATCAAGCACCACATCATTTTAATGATTTTTGGAATAATATCTATGAAACGGTACCACCTTTTTATGTAACTTTGAAAGCACATGATTCATTTCTATATAATTGTATGTTAGATTTTGGAGCCTCGCATAATCTTATGCCTAAAGTTATTATGGATCAATTAAATTTGGAAATTACTCGATCTTATCATGAACTATACATCTTTGATTCTAAAAGAGTACCATGTCTAGGACTTATAAAGGACTTAGTGGTAACCCTAGCTCAAATAACTGTGAAAAGTGTAGTCTTAGATATTGTTGTCACTGATATTCCTCCTAAGTTTGGAATGCTTCTTTCAAGATCTTGTTTTTCTAAACTAGGAGGGAGTCTTCAGATGGATATGTCTTTTGCTACAATTCCTGTATATGGAGGAGAAAATCTTAGGTTGTATAGAGAGGTCAAATTTATTCATACTATTTATAAAGTAGACCAAGCCAGGAATCATCCCATATATGAAGTTGACCAAGATTTTGGTTGTTTCCAATTATCTTCAAATATTTCACAAAATTCCCAACTTAAAATTGAAGATGTTGTTGAAACTCCCAAAACTGTCCAAACTGATATTTGGAAATTGTACTTTAATGGATCTTGTTCTAAAGATGGAGCTGGAGCTGGTGTTGTTTTAATTTCACCATAAAAAGAAAACATAACCCAATCTTGTAAATTGGATTTTGATGTCACTAATAATGTTGCAGATTATGAAGCGTTTCTTCTAGGTTTAGAGCTAGCTAGAAGCCTCAAAGTGAAAAATCTAATTGCTTTTAGTGATTTTCAATTCATAGTTAGATAGGTTAGGACTCTTTGCCAAACAAAACAGCCTAGGCTTAGGTCTTACAGAAATGAGTTTTGGGATTCAGTTGAAAAATTCTTTCATGCATTCAATATTATTGCTATTCTTAGAAACAAGAACATTCGCACAGACTCCCTAGTTTTTTCCGCAAGATCCTTCAAAATCACAGGACATATGCAAGTGCAATATCAAATCCAAGTAAAATATAGGCCATCTATTCCTAATAATCTAAAATACTGGCAAATATTTGAAGATAATGAACAACTTAAATCTTTTCTACAGGTCATTGACGAATTCTCTTTTTTACAATTTGAAGAAGATCAATCAGACATGAATGAACTTACTAAAGAAAATGAAAACTTTGATTTCAATTCAAAAATGTTGACCATAATATCATTCAACTGTCAAACAATTTTATTCCTAAAGGCCTAGTCCCTTTAGAAAAGTTGTTTGACCAAAATAATGTCCCTAGAAATCCATTGTCAATTTCACCTGAGGAGGATGTTGAAGACTCTAACATTGGAACAGATGAAGACATTAAGAACATTAAATTTTTTGCATCTCTACCTCGGGAAGTTAAATTTGAATATCTTAAACTTCTTAAAAATTATAAAGATGTTTTTTCTTGCTCTTATGCTGAATTGAAAACTTATGATACATCCCTTATAGAGAATAAAATTCCACTGAAACTTGAAGCAAAACCTTACAAACAAAAACGAAGAAGAATTAATCCAGTCTTGCTTCCTACTATAGAGAAATAACTTAAGAAATTACTTGATGCCTAGATCATTGTTCCCTTAAGATACTCAGATTGGGTAGCTAATTTAGTTCCTGTTAGGAAGAAGAATGGGGAAATTAGACTTTGTGTAGACTTCTGCAACCTAAATAAGTCATCCTTAAAAGACAACTATCCATTACCCAAGATGGACCATTTTCTTCAAAAAAAATTAGGTTCTAATGGACTTTCCATGCTTGATGGTTTCTCTGGGTATAACCAGATAATGGTGAGTGCGGAAGACAGAGATAAAACTACTTTTACCACTCCTTGGGGTACATTTATGTATGCCAGAATTCCATTTGGATTAACAAATTCTGTAGCAACATTTCAAAGAGCTATGGAATTAGATTTTGTGGGTAAGACAAACAAGTTTGTTGTTATATATCTTGATGATATTTTTTTCTTTTCTAACTTAGATTTTAAACATTTAAAACACTTCATGAAAGTTTTTGACAAGTGTAGAAAATTTGGGATATCTCTAAACCCCAAGAAACTTTTGTTTTCTATCAAAGAAGGAAAGTTGTTTGGTCACATAATTTCAAAAGGAGTGGTGATTGATCCTAAAATGGTATCAGCAATTCAATCACTTTCATTGCCAAGGAATAAGAAGGAGATCCAAGATTTTCTTGGAAAAATTAACTTCCTGAGGAGATTCATTCCTAATTATGCTGTAATAGTTAAAGATATCACTGATATGCTTAAAAAGAATCATGAAGTTAAATGGAATATCCCTACTAGATATGCTTTTGATCATATTAAAAAGGCCATCTTTGAAGCTCCAACTTTAGCTAGCCCCAATTATTCTGATCCCTTTAATATATTTTCCTTTGCCTCTGAAACCACTTTAGCTGTTGTCCTTTTACAAAAAATTTAAGATGGTGATGATCAATCTATATCCTTTTTTAGTAAAGTAATGAGAGATGCAAAACTTAAGTATGACATTATTGAAAATCAAGCCTACTCTCTAGTTCAAGACTTAAAATCTTTTAGGATTTATGTCCTCCACTCGATCATTACTGCTTATGTTCCTAACAGTGCTGTAAAAATTGTTCTCACTCAACCAGAAACTGATGGGAGAAGAGGAAGATGGATCACCCAAATCCTCGAGTTTGATCTCAATATCAAAACCACTAATTTAGTAAAAGGTCAAGGTTTGGCCAAATTGTTTGTTGAATCTAATTGCAAGGTCCTAGGGATAAACTCAGTTTTTGAAGTTTTAGAGAAGAATACAGAAGAAAATTCTTCCAAATCTCATGGGGAGAATCCACAAGAACCTTCCCTAAATATAGAAGGGGAGAATCCACATGAACCTTCCCAAGATTCTGAAGGGAAGAACACACAAGAACCTTCGTCTTCAAACCAAACAATCCCTGTTCCTATTGTTGAAATTTTTTTACTATCAGATTGGTGTTCTGACATTGTTCATTTCTAGATAAACTTTGAGTGTCCTAGTTCATTTTCAAGAAATCAATGTATTTTAAAGTACTGTATCATAAATGCAAACTTATACTGGAAATATCATCTCAACATCCTTTTGCTTTGTTTGATAAAAAGTGAAACACAAGAAATCATTGAGCAGTCTCATGTAGGGGTATGTGGGGGACACTATGCCTGGAGAGCCACAACATACAAAATACTAAGAGTAGGATTCTACTAGCCTACTATGTTTGCACAAGTAGGATCAAAGGTTATAAGTTGTATTCCATGTTAGATGTTTGTTGGAAAGAAAAAACTTGCAGCCCTTCCACTAGTTCCAATATTAGTTTCAACACCCTTCTTATAGTGGGGGTTGGATTTCATAAGGAAAATTCATATAGCATTAAGTAAACAGCGCAATGGATTTTGACTGCCACATATTACTTCACCAAATGGGTAGAGGCCATTCTAGTCAGAAATTCCACAGATACAATAGTGATTAAATTCAGTGAAGAAAACATTATGTCCAGATTTGGATGTCCTCAACAAATAGTAACTGATAATGAAACAACATTCAATAGTGTAAAAATGATTGAGTTCTGTCAAAAGTATCAAGTTTTACAACATCATTCTACTCCTTACTATCCAAAGGGAAATGGTCTTGTAGATTCATCAAACAAGAGCCTGGACAAGGTAATCAAAAAGACGTTAGAAGATCATAAGAAGAATTGGGACAATAACCTTATCCATGCAATTTGGGCTAATAGAATATCTCCCAAAAGGTCAACAGGAAAATCTCCATTTGAGATGGTTTATGGTAAAGAGGCCATCTTTCCTACCAATTTAGCTTTCCCTGTTTTAAATTTTTTACAAGAAGTTAATGAAGAACTTGATGATTTATCTAGAAGAATAAATCAGATCATTCAATTAAATGAAAAAAAAGATGAAATTCAATATAACCTAAGGAAATATCAGAGTCGGATGAAAAGTATTTTTCATAAGAAGGCAAGAGAAAGAGATTTTAGGGAAGGAAATATAGTATTGAGATGGGATTCTAGAAGGGAGGAAAGAGGAAAACATGGCAAATTTGATAACCTCTGGTTTGGAACTTTTAGAATTGTTGAAGTAAGGGGTAACAATACCTTCATTTTACAGAACTTGGAAGGAAATTTTTCTTCATTCCATGTCAATGGAAGATTTCTAAAGAATCACATCGAGTACTGAAGATGAAAAAGAACCATTCATACTCATCATTGTACATTACCAGTTTGTTTACCTTTTTCAAGTCTGCTTGTTTTCACAACAAAGACTCCATTAGCTCGAGGAGAAGGCACTTGGATTTGCTTGTTCTGCGCATCCTGCAAGAGGAAGCAGCCCCTAGTTGGAGCTGATGTTGTAACATTATTTGGTTTTGATAGGTTAGAACATTAGAAAAAATAAATATTAAAATGTTAATTTTGGATATGAAAAGAAAAACAAAAAAAGCAAAAATTGTTAGGACTTATAATAAATTTTATTATTCATATCAAGAAAATGATAGGAATATATTGCCCTAAAAAATGAAGGAAAATTAAAAAAATGTTAGGAAAAGAAATAAAGAAAATGTTTGCTTAGCTTCGAAAATAAATTTGCAATTATTGCTTGTCTAAATGTGCCAAGTTTTTTAGATAAATAGTTAATTATCATCGACGCGTTTCGAACCAGCCAGTGTGGTTCATCATCTTGTCCTGATGATGAACCACACTAGCTGGTTCGAAACGCGTCGACAAAAATTTCTCCATTGTGATTTTCACCGAAAGATTTGATACTTAATTTATGGATCACAGAAGTCAAATTCCTAATAATAGTTAATTATCCTTAAATTTTGATTGAATTGCTCCATTAAGCAATTAATCTTTATTTGTAATATATCGGCACATATTTTTATACTAAGGTCTACTAAATGAAAAGAACATTTGTCATTTTCGTTATTCTCCGAGCAATTTTGAAGGGTTGATCTTTTCCCCGCCCAGATCAACGACGGGGAAGTATTTTCATAACCCCCTTGCCCATTTCCCATTAACACCGAGGGGGGCGGGGGCGGGGGGTCCAAAAAGTTGTTTTATTAGTGGCAGGCCCTCCCTACGTGTCACCTCCCGGTAGTTCGCACTCCCCCCTCCTCAGTCAAAACCATAAACCATCACCTACCCCCTCTGAAATCCACCTTCTCCCTAATTGTGGTTTTCACTCCCGCCAACGGTCGAATGATCCCTCTCCCTGACCATTTCCTGACACCGAATGAAATGCTGCGACCTCACCTGTTTGTTGCCACCACGCTCCTTACCGTTATGCCCCACTATCCCGTTAGACCCATTACCCAGCTGTTGATTAGTCGTTTGTCGTCCTGCTCCTATACCGTTAACATTTAACCGCTACGGACACACTATCAAACGGTTGTCTCAGATCCATTTCAGCAGTTGTATAAATAAATCCTAGCCTTTTTGTTTACCACTTGTGATATAATCCTTGTTTATTGTTGTATTGTGGGTATTTTGAGATCATTGTGAACTATTTCCAAAAGTCTGTTATCACTTCCGTAGAAGATCAACATGTTATTTCCCTCTCTTATTTCTTTCCTCTATGAACATGGCCACAAAGGGAAAGAGCAAGAAACCATCCTCTGATGAAAACCCTCCCACCGCTGCCCCGGTCGACCTCGACTGCATTCCCCTTGTCGATTCCTATTATAAAATTGCTGACACAGAGTGTGAATTTGAGTTCCATGAATTGTATCTAGGGTTGAAGCAAAAATATCTTGATTAACAAGATGAGATTAAATTGTGGGAATCCCTTCCGCCCCTTTTCTCTTTCCATCAAACTTATGACTTCCCAGACCTGGTTATCTGCTGTCAAACCAGATATGACCCTATCATAAGAGTATTGGTGGCTCAGAATGGAGACATTCTAATATCCATCACTGAAGAAACCATTAATAACATGCTCTTAATCCCTCAAAATGCTTCCTTAAGCTTATTTTCCCAAGCAGCTCTTATTGAGCTATACCATAAGTTGAATTTTCCCCAAAGATCTCAAATATTTGAAACCTTGTTACCTGATGATGTTGAATTTCCCAAAATAAATCCACCCTATCCATCCTCAATGTTCCCTGAAGCCACCAGACATACCATCTCTTTACTATCTTGTTTATTAAGGCATCCTGATGACAAGATAGTAGATGAATCCATACTTGGATTCTTCTCTATTTTCTCAAAAGATCAGCAACCTGCTTTCATGTATAATCACAGTCATTTTTTGGTTGATAATATGCATGAGTAGCTTATGAATTTGACAACCATGTTAGTGTTAGTTTTTCCATCCTGCCACCAGTGATCAAAAAATATATTTTCATATCATAGTAGGGCCCCATTTTGAATTTTTTGTCATTCCATTAGGTCATCATGCAAAAATTTGGTCATTTGAGGTAGCCCAAGGTCAAACCTCACTCTTTTCAAAAATTTCATTACTTGTTGGCTCATTTCACCACTTTGATGAGTGTACATTAGTCATGAGTAGTCATCATCATTTCAATATTTTCAACATGAAGTTCATTCAGTCAGAGTATCCATTAGGTCTTAGGGTTTTCAAGGTCCATCAACTCACCATTTTCATGCATAAAAGTCCAACAAGTAAAAGAGTGACAATAAACACATTTTATTATGAAAGTTTGATTTGTAAATTTAATTTCAATTCAATATGTAATTTTATGTTTCTTAATATGTAATAAGCTCTCATGGTTCCAAGGTAGCTGCATACTCAAGGTTCCATCAGCCAAGTAAGTCAAAGTTCCAAAATTCATAGTGTTCCAAATCCACCAAAAGATCAAATTCAAAAGATCAAGATCAAAAAATGAAAGGTGAATTGCAATTTTTAAGTTGAGTGTGAAAAGGAAAATGTGGGTCCCATGCCTATTTTTTTTAAAATTTCATCAAGTATAAAGGGCCATCAAAGAAAAGGGAGACACTCATTTGCATCCTCATGCATTGAGCTCTCAGCTTCATGTCAAAAATCAAATTTTCAGCAAGAAAGTCAAATTTCCTTGAAGGCGTTGCTCTCTAGCTTCAGGCATTGCACTTTTGACTAAGAGGCGTTGCACTCCTGCTTCGGGCATTGTGCTCCTGCTTCAGACGTTGTGCTTTTGGCTTGGAGGCACTACACTTTTTCCAGCTTTAACCTATGGCCTCCAAATATTCTTTGCAATTGGTCCAAGCATAAAATTAGGGTTTTCTCAATCAAATGCAAGTAAGTTACACCTTTCAAAGCACTCCTTTCACTTCATAATTTCAAATTTATGGTGTAAACCCTCCTCACTCATCATTTCAAGTTTTGAGCAAAGAAACCCTATTTTTCACCATTGCAAGCCAATATTTTTTTCCCTAGACCCTATTTTCCCTTCCCACACTCCAAAATCACTCCCCCTACCCCTACATCACCTTATCTCCCATTCCCAAGCCATATTCGCTAAATCCTAACTTCCCTAAGCTGTGCTTTCCTAGGCAGCTAGATACCTCCCTGTAATATAAATTTCCTACCCTATTTCCCTTATAATTTTAGCCTCCCATAATTTCCCTAAGCTCCCCAACCCCTTTACACATTTCCCCAAATTTTCCCTCACTCATCCCAACCCCTAACCCTACAATCCTACTCCCTTTCCCTTCCCCTTATTCCCTAGGGTTTCAAGACAAACAAAAAATAATGGAGGAGGAGAGAAACATAATGGAGGAAAAGAGAAACACCATGGAGGAAGAGAAAAAGACCTGCAACAAAGGAGGGATAATCTTAAGGCATGAACCTAGACCTTGAGCAAAACAAACCCTACTTGAAATCACACTACAAAGGAAACACTAATTTGTCAAAAGGAGAAGGGTAAGTTTGACTTACTTGTTGATACATCCATGATAGAATAACATGCCTTATTTGGTGTCTCTGGAGAAATTGTGAGGAAATTTGGAGAAAATTTTGATAAATTTGAAAAAATCATTCAAGGCACATTTTCTAGAAATGTCTTGTTTAGTCATATTTTTTCAAAACTTATTGTGGAAAAACAAAGATGAATTTTGAGAAAGTGGAGGAGGTTTTGTTTCCTAAGATATCAAAGTACAAAACATTTCTCACGTTTTACATAGGTATTACATAATAAGAGATCCATTCACATCTTCACAACCTATTTGTCTACCTATGAAAAGTCCTGTTTTAGACACCTTTTTACAAAGACTATTGTGGACAATACGAGAAGCCTCCTGGAAAATGGGAGGAGGTTTTTGTTCCTAAAATTCCCAATAACAAAAGCCTCTCGAAGTTTTGAAAAAACGTTCATTTTTAGGGAGATATCGCTCCATCACTTAGGCCTATTTTTGCACAAAATCCAGAAATTTGACACAATCCACTTGTCAAAAACGCAGTGCCTAGGGCGTTGCGCTTTTTCTAGGAGCCTCCAAATGACAAATGGTCACCACCATTGGATTAATAAGGCCCTCTACATAAAATTTTGACTATTGTCACATCAAATTTGGACATTCTGACATGGAGAAATGGCCAAAAACATCCAAAAAATCAACTTTCTACCTCATTTTTCAAGCTGGCGCTGCACTTTTGACCAGGCTTGGGATATTTATGAGGGAATTAAATTCATAATTTTCAAAACTTAAGGGAATTTTTGGAAACTAGACAGGAGAAACTTTCCAATGAGCTATCTTGGGCTCAATTTGGACTTCAGCAATTCCTCCAAAAGTGACCTTGAATTTGGCGTTGCAGTTTTGTCAAGGGCGTTGCGCTTTTGCCAGTTCACTGTATTTTCTAGATTTTGACTTTTTCTCAGTTGGTCAATGGATTGAATGCCTTTTTACTGATGTAATTGATGAATTTAAATTTAATTATGTTCCTAAATATTACTAGATGTATATACATTGGGTAAAAGTGTATTTTTGGATAAATGAATCGGTTTCACCAAAGTTAGGGATAAGTTTGTTGATCTCCCTAGTATTTGGGTTTCCAGTTGAGCTTTTTGGGGATTAGTTCCACAAGTTAGGGATTCGACCCCTAAGAGTGGTAGAATTATTTTTCAGCTTATATCTTTCATTCCTTTTGAAATGGCAATGGTTGGATGCTGTTGGATTGATCTTGGAACACTTTTTGTAATCAGACTTTTGGTAAGTAATAACAGAATGAGTTGTAGCTATTTTGATGGAATTATTGTGGTAAAGTAATTTGACATTGTTTCTTCTTATGTTTTTCAAATGTGTGAATGTATTGTGATTACATGTTCATTCCATTTCTGAATTTAATTGTTTCCTAAGTCATAAATACATAATTCACTAAGCTTATGCTCTGCTTTGGAGGAATAGTTACAGTTTGTTTCATCTTCTTCTTAGTAGAAAAGAATTCATATCTCTTATGCTCTTTTCTCAAACCCTATCAGTCCAAACCACTCCATAAAGATATCATTTTGTGTTGAACTACTTACCTACCTTGTTCCATCAAATCCTTGCAATTTGGATCCTTGTTTTCCTGACCTATTCACCATCCAGCACCTCAAAATTCAATCAATCAAACCCCTATGCTACTATACCTAGCCTAATATCTCATTGATCAAGTAATATTGGCTGAGATCAATTGGAGAGAGCCCTTTATTTCCTATTAGGGCTAGCTACTTGGCAAAATATTGGTTTGTGGTTACCTTTGCTGGTCTCTTCTCAGCCTTGGAGATATGGTGGAGTGATAACACCTTAGTGACCATACTGGGGAACAAAGTGATAGATATTCCCCGGGAAAGCACAAAAGGATCATATTTGATTGTTTATGGTGGACAGTGATCAGACACACTAAGGTTAAAATCATCCACTTGGCGACTCCAAATCAGCTTTGAAATCAAATCCAAAGACTCCATTGGAGGATGAACCTTGTGAAGAAATATGAAAGGACTATATGGGAATATCATATATTCAACTTGCACTTTCATTCAATACATCATGTTAGTTATCATGAAATATTTATTCTCTTTTCCTGAGAATGTCCATAAATTTTTCCAAAGTATATTATGTTTGAGAAAAGATCACAGACCTCCATTAGATTCCTTTCCTTTGAAGGTTGTAAATTCAAATTACCCATACACCTTTGATATTGGTCCAGGCCCTTTTTCCGAATCTTATGATGACCATATCCGACTTGATGAACCTCAAGAGATCAAAACTAATCCTACAACTTCTGTACATACTCCTACACCTTGTAAAATTCCAAATAGATATAAACAATTCATCTTACCTCCTATACTCCATGTTTTCCCTGAAAATTATTACAAATATCCTCCCAAGTTTGATGGAGAATATGGTAAAATCACTGCTAAGAAACACATTCAGAGTATTGAAAAATTTCTCGACCTTTTTGAGGTTGATGAAGATGATGTTAGTATCAGGATCTTTGCTTTATATTTGCAAGGCAAAGCTAAAGAATGGTTCAAAAACTTGCAGTTGCAAGCATTGTTGATTTCCATCAGTTTGTGAAAGTCTTCCTTGATAAATGGGTGATTAAGTGGTGTCCTTTTATGATTTTAGAAGAATATAATCTTTCGAAAAGGTAGCCAGGAGAAATAGTGCAACACTTTTCAGCTAAGTTCAATCAAGTATACCATTCAATCCCTGTTGATATAAAATTTCCTCTTGGTTCAACCCTCTTACACTGCCTAGATGTCTTTGATCCAGAAATGGAATTTCGATTGAGAGAAAGGGACATTAGAATGCTCGAAGAAATGTAGGACAATGCAATATCTGTGGAAGATAATTTGTTGGTCAAAAGGTTAAAATTGAAAGCAGTAGAAAGAGAGAACATAGGGAAAGAATACTTGACATCTTCAGAAGCGAAGCTCAACATTTTGGTAAGTAAAATAGACGAAATGATGCAAAAGATCACCATGAGAGATGAATTTTCCATTCAAGATCACCACGTCCCATTTATTGCAGAATAAGAAGCAGTTGTTGGCCCTAAACACTCTCCTGCTAATCTCAGCTACCATAGATCAGAAAATGATCGTTGTTTGTATTCATTTATGAAAAATCATGAAAATGGATTTGTAGATCAATCTGTGGAGTAGCAATCTGCTAATATAATGTGCATGTTTGATGATATTCCTTCTTTTGATGGTTTGCCAAATTTTGATCAGTATGATGATGATTATGTTCTCCAAATTGAAGCTAACTTTGCAGAGCAATCAACAACAAGTTTGTGGGAGGAGGAAGTTTAGTTACAACAACACAAACAAAACAATCATCCTATGCATATCAGTTATGATAGAAATGAAGATGATCCACATAATTTCAAAGTAAGTGAAGGATATTTGCCTTTATGTTTTGCTTCATTTCAGTTTCTGAGAGAAAATTTTTCCAAGACTAGAAATCAACAGCCTTTCAGTTTTGATGTTGAGGTTGAGGAAGATAATGAACTTCTTGAGAAAGTTGTTAATGAGAAACCTTCTCCTGAAATGGTTGAGCAAATCATTTGTGACATAGAAGCCTCCTTAGCTCTAGATTTGCAGCCACCGAGTTCCATTGAATTTCAAATTGAAAATGAAGGCTTGGACGCTGAAACATATGATCAAATGAAGCAAGATGATTCTGTACCATTATGTTTTGAAGCATTTTAGTTTTTGAAGAAATTTTTTTGTAATGTCTCTAAAGCAAAGGATGAACAGACTGTAGAAAGTCATGCAGTCTCATTGGAACCAATAGAAAATAGGTTGCAAAAATCTTTTCAAGTTTTTCATAACCCAATATCCGATGTGATAGATGATATCTGCAGTCAAAGTCCTCCATTAATTGGTTATGAGCTTCTAAGAAGAGATGATAAAACTTCGATCTGGCAACCAACTTCATTGTCTTTTTCAGCAGGAGTCTCATTACAAAGATCATACAAAGAGTTTCATTCATATCAGGAGAGTAATGAAGAATATTCTTGTTTTGTTGTTGATCATCAGGAAAAATTAGTCATTCACGAGTTTTAGGATATTTTTGTCAACTTGTTGTAGTCATCAAGGGAGGAAACCACTGATCTTGGGAAAATTTTAAAATCAAGGTATGAAGACTACCTAGAGAAGAGAAATAATGTATTATATGGGCTGGAAATTAATATGTATTCCTATGAAGATCCTATGGCAACATTCTCGAGGTCAGCTGGCAGGCTCATGCTTTGTGATTTCATAAAGATTCAATATGTTGAAAAGTTTTCATGGGAGTTGCCTTTCAGTAGCTTTCCCTTTTTGCTCATGAACAAGCACTTGCAGAGAATTCAACTAGAAGCCATAATGCTAACATGGTTGCATTGTTTGTTCCATTTAACTTGATCAGGTGATGAATGGATCAATTAGAGTAGGTGTGTTGAATAAGCTCAATTTTGAGCATCTTTTTCAGTAGTATCTTCCAGTAAAATTCGTAGTTAGTCTACAATTCAGGTTATCAATTTTATTTTTGATTCAGTCAGTTTATTAGATTGAGTGTTCAACATTTAGTTTGGTTTTCAGGTTTTGACTCCATGCCCACTGGGTAGGCTACTTGGTCTAGGGTGTTCTTGACACCTCCAAGGAGTTGTCATCCCCCAGTTGGAGCCAATGTTAGTGTCAGTTTTTGCATCCTGCCACCAGTGATCAAAAAATATTTTTCATATCATAGTAGGGTCCCATTCTGAAATTTTTGACATTCCATTAGGTCATCATGCAAAAATTGGTCATTTGAGGTAGCATAAGGTCAAACCTCACTCTTTTCAAAAATTTCATTACTTGTTGGCTCATTTCACCACTTTGCTGAGTGTACATCAATCATGAGTTGTCATCATCATTTCAGTCTTTTCATCATGAATTTCATTCAGTGAGAGTCTCCATTAGGTCTTAGAGCTTTCAAGGTCCATCAAATCACCATTTGTATGCATAAAAGTCCAGCAAGTAAAAGAGTGACAATAAACACATTTTATTGTGAAAGTTTGATTTGTAAATTTAATTTCAATTCAATATCTAATTTTATGTTTCTTAATATGTAATAAGTTCTCATGGTTCCAAGGTAGCTGAATACTCAAGGTTCCATTAGCCAAGTAAGTCAAAGTTCCAAAAGTCACAGTGTTCCAAATCCACCAAAATATCAAATTCAAATGATCAAGATCAAAAAATGAAAGGTGAATTGTAACGTTTAAGTTGAGTTTGAAAAGGAAAATGTGGGTCCCATGCCTATTTTTTTTAAACGTCATCAAGTATAAAGGGCCATCAAAGACCAAGGAGGCACTCATTTTCATCCTCATGTATTGAGCTCTCAGTTTCCCCAAGTCAAAAATCAAATTTCCAGCAAGAAAGACGAATTTCCTTGAAGGCGTTGCTCTCGTGCTTCAGGTGTTGCGCTTTTGACCAAGAGGCACTGCACTCCTGCTTCAGGCGTCGCACTCCTGCTTCATGTGTTGCGCTTTTTCCATATTTCACCTATAGCCTCCAAATCTTCTTTGCAATTTGTCCAAGCATCAAATCAGGGTTTTCTCAATCAAATTCTAGTAAGTTACACCTCTCAAAGCCCTCCTCTCACTTCACAATTTCAAATTTATGGTGTAAATACTCCTCACTCATCATTTGAAGTTTTGAGAAAATAAACCTTAGCTTTCACCATTTCATGCCAAGATTGTTTTCCCTAGACCCTATTTTCCCTTCCCACAATCCAAAATCACTCCCCTACCCCTACATCACCTTATCTCCCATTCCCAAGCCCTACTCCCTAAACCCTAACACCCCTAAGTTGTGCTTTCCTAGGCAGCTAGATACCTCCTCGTATTAGAAATTTCCTACCCTATTTCCCTTAACATTTCAACCTCTCATCACTTCCATAAGCTCCCCAACCCCTTTACATATTTCCCCAAATTTTCCCTCACTCATCCCAACCCCCTAACCCTACAATCCTACTCCCTTTCCCTTCCCCTTCTTCCCTAGGGTTTCAGGACAAACTGAACATAATGGAGCAGGAGAAAAACATAATGGAGGAAAAGAGAAATACCATGGAGGAAGAGAAAAAGACATAATATTATCTCTCCAAAATTTCCAAGGGTTGTTATGTTGTGTTAAAAGAAATATCAGAGGTAACTATCAACCAATTTTGGAGATTAGGATCTAGCTTCCTAATGCTCAGAGAGGGCTCTCTCTTAATGATTTAACTTTGTTATTTTAATTGATTTTAGGCTAGTTATGTATGAATGATTTGGTTTTATTTTGATTTGTTGGTGGAATTACTGATTTAGATGGATAGGTGCTTTTCTATTTTCCATTGGGCTATGGAGTCAATATATCAAGAAAACATAACAGAATCAAGTTCTAAAGGAAGTGTTACAAGGCAAGGTAGCTGAGCAAAATCAAATCTTAAAGTTGAATGGTGAAGTGGTTTTCAATCGGGATCAAGGAGAAATTAAGGATTCCTTAAACCAGATAATGAAGGAAGGTGAAGGAAGTCAATCGGGATCAGAGAGCAATCAAGGATTCTCTAAACCAGATATCAGAAGAAAATATGAAAATGAATAACAGTTCAAAACAGAGTGTATTTAAACAAGTTCTGTAATAAAATTCCTGTTATAACATCAAAATTTAGAAAACATGCAAGTTTATGGAATACTTAAGAAACTAACATGAAAAATTGAAATATACTTCACTGAAGTAGCTCAACACATGAATCCTGTAAAGAAATGCCTTTATTACTTGTCATGTCTGTCAACTTGGAAAAAGGTACAATAAACCCTCGGGTAGTAGATCAATTCAACTATAGAAATATTCAGGAATCCACCCTCAATACTTCGAATTGATGAAGTATTTCTACAACTTATTACAAAATATCCTATCAACTGATTTAGGATTTATTCAAGAAAAAAAAAATATCTTCATGCAAGAAGATAGAGACACCTATTTAACTAAATGCAAGTTGTCCCTATTTATTTGATTTGTTGTTTATTTCTCTTATGTTGTCTTATCTCTCACGTTGGCTATATCTTTTACGTTGATTGTCTTTCATCTATCTTTAGCTCTAACCTGTGAATTTTCTTTAAACTGTCTTCATCTGTCTTTATCTGTCTTCTCTTTAACTCTGTGAATTTTCTTTTGCCTGACTTCTCTGTTTTCTATTTTACCTTGTCTCTCTTTTACCTGTTTTTACTTTTACCCGTCACAGTAAATCACACCATTTTTCCCAGGCTTCTTCATCTGGAAGTTTGATTTTTACCATCCTGCTGAAAATCTCATCTGCCTTTGTATATTTTGCAAATGTGGGCTTATTGAAAAAAAGGTGATTGACCTCATGTTGGAGGTAAAAGAAGTTCTCTAAAATCTGAAGGAGCACTTTTCCTGTGGGAACTCCTTTCATTGATGAAATGTTGGAAGTCTCTTTAGCTACTTCCCTGATCTTTTTATCATAGTGTTCATGCCTCATTATTTTATCATTAATCACCAAAGGATTAGGCAGACCTTTCTGCCTCAAAACATCAAATTTGTTCACGAACATGTTCACTGCTAGTTCCATTGTTTGTCATTTGTCTTCAAGTTGTATCATCAGATTTCTCCTGGAAATCACTTTCTTTACCTATAAGATGTTCTATGTTTTGTCTATTATCCCAAGTTCTTCTAATTCCTGCTTGTTTTTAGAATTTAGGAATTTTATTATCTCTGTAGCTTCCTCTGGTTTCTTTCCAAGCTCTTCTTTGACCTTCCGGATTGCATCACTAGCCTCCTTTATCAATTCCTTCTATTAAGATATAACTGGTATAGAAGTCCAAATATCATTAACTGAGTTAATGATATTGGCCCAGAACTACTATTTTTCTTGGGCTAGTGGCTCTTTCAGTGATAAATCCTTTTCTAACTTATGAATTCTTTCAGTTAATCTGTTTGATTTCCATGTTTCAGATTTAAGCATTACTTGAGCAATTTCTTTTCATCTTCTAGATTTTTCACTTGTTCTTTGAGCCTATTAATCTCAGTAGTTTGAATTAACATATCCTACATTGCCTTAATCAATCTGCTTGCCTCATCAGTGGGATGGGCTAATGTTGTTGCTGGTGTAGTAGCTGGTGTAGTTGTTGGAACTTCTGTTGTCACTGGAACTAATGTAGTAGCTTGGACTGTTGTGGGTAATGGAGCTGATGTAGAAGCTATAGGAATGGCATTAATTGGAACTGCTTCCATGTTAGCTTGCTTTTCCTGCATTAGTTTATCCATTTCATTTTCCATTTCTTTCAGTTGAGTTGTCAACTGAATGATGAGATTCATCATTTCATCCTTCTGATTTTCATTTTCCAACACTTCTTTAGTTTGTGGATGTTCTGTTGTTGGTAAATTCAGTTGTTCCTTCAATGAAGCTATGTCTGCATTCTTCTTCTTGATAAGCTCTTCTGCTTCTTTGATATTCTTTGGATCATATCCAACTTCCATAACCAAATCTTCAAGTGATTTTATCTTGTTATCCTTTTCTTGTGAAGAAGCTTTCTCTAGCTTTAACTGTGTTCTGACATTTTCTAGAGAATTCTGTAGTTTTTGGACAATTAAAGCTTTGTGTGTCATAGTGGAATAGATCATTTCTCCAACTTGTTTATGAAACTCAATTTGATCTATGGGATGCACATCTTTAGCAAGAACTTCAAAGGTTGTTTTCTTGTAATCTGCTGATGATTTCGGGGCCTGCACTGTTGGCTGTAAAAATGTCATTTTCATCTTTCTAGTTTTGTAATCAAAAGCTGAAAGTAACTTGTTTTGGTCACTAGGAGTTTGTTTCCAATATTGGGCATAATTTACAGCTTTCAATGCTTCATTCTTGATTTTAATTTCTTTGTATTTTTCCATTATATCTTTCTCTTTATCCACTGGTTTGCTTGATGTTGAAACCTCTGCACTACGTTGTTTCTGAATGATTTGTGCACTGGAGATTGATGGTAGTTGTGTTTCCTCTGAAACTGTTGGAGGTGCATTATCTCTGACAATTATATTTGTATCAATGACTTCAACTGTATCAACTATTTCTTCCTGTTTTATCACGGGATTCAGATTTTCCTTTTTCCTGTACATTAGCTTGAATTTGGTATCAGAAGTAGTCTCTGCAGAATAAGAGCCTTCTTCTCTTGCCCTCTTTGAAGTCTTGTCTTGTGGGGATGGAGTAAGTAGGATGGATCTAGTATCAACCTGCTTCTCCACCTCTTGTAAAGTATTTTCCAACCACTCTGACTGGTTGGAATAGTTTTCAACCTCAGGCTTTGACTCATGAATAAAAGGGGTATATTTGAATTTGACTCTTAACTTACTTATGACTCCCAAGGGATCATATTTCCATTTGAAACTGCTACTGAATTTGAAATCTTGTAAATACTTGCCTTCTTGCTGACCATCATGCCTATTATTGCAAATAAAAGGACCTAGCTGGTTCTTGATCTTAAATTGATTTTTCTTCTTTGCTGAAAGGAAATTGACTTCATCTAGATTCAGGATTTGTCTAATGTATTCCAATGCAAATAACCTCATTGGGAGGTATTTGGGAATTTTGTATGGAGTAAGCTGGCTTCCATACACCCTAACTTCTGTATGATTCTGGTATAAATACCAGTCTCCTATTTTACTTTGATCTAACAATTGTAACACCTTCTTTATCTCTTCACTGACTCTAGGTTGAATGCTACTGCTTAGCATATTAACTACAGAATAAAAAAATGAACTAATGAAGTATTTATAGCTGAATTATGTGGAATCCTTTCTGATCAAGGATGTCCAAAAGACTACAGATTGGGGGTTACCCTCTGTGTCCAGTTTTTGGAGGCTAACTGCAAACCTTTCTGATTGGAAATATAAGAATAAATGGAACAAAACTGAGGAGTATTTAAATACTCCTTCCTCTAGTAATTTGACCAGTTGATCATGGATTGTATCTGATAGATATTGGGCAAAATTAAATGTTGAATTTAGAGGTTGACCTGGGCAAAATATGGATAAGAAACCTAGGATAGATGCATCTACATGTTCATCAGTAAAATACCCTAAAATGCATGAAAACATTGTAACAATCTGTCTAGTTCTCTCTGAAAATATGGAAGTTGAATATGGAAGATTACTTTTTGGGGTTTCTACTGGAGGAAGGAAAGTCTGGAATATTTGGAATATTTTTGGGAAGTATAGCTTTAGATAGAGTTTAGTAAGGGTTTCAATTGATAATGGAACTTCATCAGGCTTTGGTTGGATCTGTAACATCTGATTGATAGATTGAGCAGTAATTGTGAAAAGGATCTATTAGTTTGGGGTAACTAAAGCTCTTTCGTTGGGAAAATAGTTGATCTAGTAGAGTCTAATAAGTTAAGGGAATTGAAAGGTCTGTGGGAATATGTATTTAGGTAGGTTTGAATCCCACATATGGATGTCATCTTCTTGGTCAATGAATTTGTCATGGCTCCAGCAGTGGAGATCCAAAAGGTTGAAATTAGTGACAGTATCACTGATTTTGAAGTCCTTGTCAACTAGAGGGGTGTGGTCAACATCTACCACTGGTGGTTGCAGAGGGTTTATGCTTATAGTGCTCTGGGAGGCCATCGATTCGTTTAATTTATCAATTATTACTTTCTGTGCTTAATTAATGGTGTCAGAAACTTTTAGGATTACTTGGAAAATCGAATTTTTGGTCTTTGGAAGGGATTCTGACAGCAACAGGCTTCAATTCTGGTCTGCAAAGGCTTCTTTGGATTTTTTTGTAAATAAACCGCAATATTCAAGTAACAATGAAACAATAAGGTTTTGTTGTTGTTTTTTAAACGTTAGGGCATATCGCAATGGCACAGGGATTTACTTTGAACAATAGTGGTTTCATCACAAGGTGCGAGGATGGGTTTGTGGTTTATCGCATGATGAAAAGATGTTTGGTGGTTTTTAGGATGGGGGGTGCGATAAGTTGTGGGAGTGTAGCGTGGCAAAGGGGCGGGGGTGTGAAACCACCCATTTGACATCCCCTCATTGTTTTAAACATCGGACATGCGAGGGTGCGAAATTCTTCATGGGCCGTTAGATCTGATTGGATAGGATCTGGCGAATGGATGAGTTGGGGGTTTTCAAGTAGTTGGGTCGGGCAAAAATATATGCGAAAGGTTTTAATATAAAAGGGTTGGGGAGTAATATGTGCGGGGTTAAAATAAAGTGGGACTCGGGAAATTAATATAGTGGGGGGGTTTAAATGAAATATAAACTATAGGCTAAAATGATATAAAGGGGGTTGGAAAATATAATGGCAGGATGTTTAGAAATACACTAGGAATAGGTTTTAAAATGATATCGGGGAGGGGGAAAAGGGAAGTTAGTAAAGGGGAAGTGAATTTTTAAAGGGAAATGGGTTTTTAACTAGGGGAATGTGTTTCAAGAAGGTAAAAGGAGTTTATAGGAAGAGAAAAGGTTGGAATAAGGGGAAAGGGGTATTTTACAAGGGGAAATGACTTCCAAGAGTGGAAATAGGATTTTAGCAAGGGGAAGGGAATTTGGGAGGATATTAGTGATAAAATATAAACCAATTGATGCTTTTCATTACTTGTGAAAGTAATCTACCTACCATTTATTTACCCTAACATTTTTACTTCCTTTATTGGGTGCATTTGAGCTTGCTGGCCCTTTTATTTTATTTTAATAAGCAAACTAACCTATTTCTAACCTTATATATTCTAATGGCTCAGATTAAACTAATGAGCTCATTTTTATTCTCTACCTAACTACAAATATGCCAAGGTTAAATGGTTTTTCCAGATTTTTATTCACTAACTATCATGACATGGAATTTAATGGCATGAATGAATCAAGATTAAACTATATGATCATCATGAATTGTGGCATTTTGAACAAGCTGCACACAATTTTATTTGCAAAAGTAAAGAAAAATTATAGTAGTGGAATTTAAATGTGCAACACTTTCAGGATATATTTTTGTTTCTTTTTGTGGGGTTCATATTTTATATCCTTTTTTGATCTTCTTTTCTTTTGGTCCTTTGATTTTTCTTTTAGGACATACCCTCCTTTCATTTTTTAATATGGGAAAACATTTGCAGAAAGAAAAGGTATGTACAATATTACAAGAATTAACATAGTAAATTCAAAATTATGATCCCTTTTATTATAGGACCTTAACACCTACAACAAAGGAGAGAGAATCTTATGGCATGAACCTAGACCTTGAGCAGTACAAACTCTACTAGAAATCACACTACAAAGGAAACCCTAAATTATCAAAAGGAGAAGGGTAAGTTGGAATTACTTGTTGATACATCCATGATAGCATAACACACCTTATTTGGAATCTCTGAAACAATTGTGAGGAAATTTGGAGAAAAAATTGAGAAATTTGAAAAAAACTTTGAAGGCACATTTTCTAGAAATGTCATGTTTAGCCATATTTTTGCAGAACATATTGTGGTGAAACAAAGATGAATTTTGAGAAACTGTAGGAGGTTTTTGTTCCTAATATATCAAATTACAAACAAATTTCTCACTTTTTACACAGGTATTACAAAATTATAGATCCATTCACATCGTCACAACCTATTTTTCTGCCTGTGCAAATTCCTGGTTTAGAAACCTTTTTGCAGAGAATATTGTAGACAATCCAAGAAGCATATTGGGAAAATGGAGGAGTTTTTTGTTCCTAACATGACAAAGAACAACAACCTCTTGCAGGTTTGCAAAAACGTTCATGGTTAGGGAGATATCGCTCCATCTTTGAGGCCTATTTTTTTTAAAAACCCAAAAATTTGACACAGCCCACTTGTCAAAAACACAACGCCTAGGGCGCTACGCTTTTACTTGGAGCCTACAAATGACAAATGGTCACCACAATTAGATTAAAAAGGCCCTCTACATCAAATTTTACTATTATCACATCAAATGTAGACATTCTGACAGGTAGAAATGGCCAAAAATATCCAAAAAATCACCTTTCTACCTCATTTTTCAGGTTGGAGCTGCGCTTTTGACCAGTTTTGGGAGATTTCAGTTTTTAGGGCCTTAACTTCATAATTTTAAGAAATTAAGGAAAATTTTGGAAACTAGACAGGAGCAGCTTGCCGATGAGCTATCTTGGGCTCAATTTGGACTTCAACAATTTCTTCAAAAGTGACCTTGAAGTTGGCACTGCACTTTTGTCAAGGGCACTGCGCTTTTGCCAGTTCACTGATATTTTCTAGATTTTGACTTTTTTTTTCAGTTGTTCAATGGCTTGAATGTCTTTTTACTGATGTAATTGATTAATGTAAATGTAATTATGTTACTAAATATTACTAAAGGTAGATACATTAGGTAAAAGTGTATTTTTGGATAAATGAATCAGTTTCACCAAAGTTAGGGATGAGTTTGTTGACCTCCCTAGTCTTTGGGTTTCCAGTTGAGAACTTTGGGGATCAGTTCCACAATTCAGGGATTCGACCCTTGAGAGTGGGAGAAGTATTTTTCAACATATATCTTTTGTTCCTTTTGACATGGCAATGGTTGGTTGTTGTTGGATTGATCTTGGAACACTTTTTTTAATCAGACTTTTGGCAAGTAATAACAGACTGAGTTGCAGCTATTTTTATGGAATTCTTGTGGTAAAATTATTTGACATTGTTTCTTCTTATGTTTTTCAAATGTGTGAATGTATTTTGATTTCATGTTCATTCCATTTCTGAATGTAATTGTTTCCTAAGTCGAAAAGACAAAATTCATTAAGCTTATGCTCTGTTTTGGAGGAATAGTTACAGTTTGTTTCATCTTCTTCTTAGTAGAAAATAATTCATATCTCTTATGATATTTTCTCAAACCCTAGCAGTCTATACCACTCTATCAATATATCCTTTTGTGTTGAACTGCTTAACTACCTTGCTCCATTAGATCCCTGCAATTCTGATCCTTGTTTTCCCTGAGCTAATTTCTTCCCTGACCTATTCACCATCCAGCGCCTCAAAATTCAATCAATCAAACCCTTGTGCTAATATACCTAGCCTAATATCTCATTGATCAAGTCATATTGGTTGAGATCCATTGGAGAGAGCCCTCTCTTGCCTAGTAGGGCTAGCTACTTGGAAAAATATTGGTCTGTGGTTACCTTTGTTGGTCTCTTCTCAGCCTCGGAGATCTGGTGGAGTGATAACAAACCCAAGGGATGTTTAATTACTCCTTTGTACTTATATACATGTTTTTGTTTTGGGAAGGAGACTCGTTTCCTATCACACTCAACAAGCAGTATGAACAGGGGATCAACTAATCAGTCATTCATTGGATAGAGATGGTCAGATCCGTTTCAGCCAAATTTACCTTCTCAGATTTCATTGACTCATTTATTCATCCAGTAGAACAGTTTCTCAACAGCTAGAGTAAGCCCATAATTTTTCAAGATATTAAAAGGATCCTTCATTTAAGTGACCAAGTCAATAGTAGAGACTAGTATTTATACCAGAATTACATTGAAGTAAAGGTATATGGTTGTGAGTTAGCACCATATAAGTTGCCAAAATATGTTCCAGTGAGAATTTTCTCTTTGCAATATATTAGGCAGATGATTAACATGGATGACCTTCACTTTGTTTCAAGGAAAAGAAAGACACAGTTTAAGATCAAGTCCAAAATTGGTTCATTCATTTGCAACACCAGATCAACTGGTATTGAGGCAGATACCATTTTGAAGAATATGAATTTTCAGCCAAGATTCACCTGGTCCTATGACCCCTTCAGTATTATTTCAAATCTAAGATTTGAATTAAAAACAACTTCATATAACCATACACCAAGGCTTGAAATCGAGAAATTCATGAATCAGGAGCAATGGACTGAAAATACATTGTAGGAAGCAGAAGAAAAAATCATGTCTACCTCCACCTTATAGACTCCAGTTTCTCAAAGAAAACAACAGAAGAGGACAAGGGAAGAAACATCAACTCCTATGGATCTGGTTAGGGAATTTATAGTTCAACAGAAGAAGCAAAAGACTGAATTATCAGTCTCTAAAGAAGAGAAGCAAAAGGAACCATAAATCATTGATCTAGGAGATCTAGAAGTGTCTACTTCAGCAAGAGGGAGTGTTCCTAATTCTCCTTCAACTACTTCACCTTTTCAATAACCTCTGGATATTATCCAAACTGTGGGAACCAGTTCATCTGATGACCAAAATATATTCTCCAAATTCTTGGAGATAAAGCAGAAAAATGAATCATTGAAATCAAATGTTTACAGTCAATTCGGGAAGCAGACTTCAACCTCACACCATAGACTTCTCTCTAATTTTGACAATGAAAAGGGCAGGATGAAAATGGCCTTCCTACAAGCTCAAGTTCCTTTTCCCAAGTCTCCATCAAATTACAAGAATATCATCTTCTCATTTGATGCCAATCAAATTCATCCAATAGATCAAATGGATATGCATAGACAATCTGGTGAGATGCTTTTCTCAACCATGACTAATATTTCCATGTATTTATCTAAGTTAAGAACAACCTTATCCAATAAATAGACTCAACTTAAAATTGAGAAACTCTCTTCTTTAGCTAAATACAACAAGTTAAAGTCTTTAGAAGACCTTGTGGTTAAGATTGGGTATGAGCCAAAAGACTGTAAGGTGTAGAGGAAATCATGAAGAAGAAAAATGTAGACATTACAGCTCTACGAAAAATAGCTTAGGATACCTTCTATGTAATGTTCCAAATTAGCCCAAGCTAATTGGAACATTTCATTTTGTCTTAATTTTATGCATTGATGAATAAAATGTAAAGGAGAACATGAAAAACTCCTTAAATCAAAGAATAAATACATGCCCAATGTGAAAAGAGATAAATCTTGGCCTTTTATAACAAATCCACTTGTGTGTGAACAGAAATTGGACCACCTTGGAGAACCAGCGCAGTTTTAGAAGAGGGATCCAATGTGAAAGGGGTTAAGTCCATTGAAGTGGTTTAAGGTTTGTGCACCCCTTAAAGCTATAAAAAGGAGGCGAGGGCTCATGTAAAGGTTGTTGATCATATTTGGAATTTCAAGTTTCTTGAGCAACTCCTTTCTCTGCGCTATTTAGCAAGAGAAAGAGAGGGCTTCCTGTTTAGGAACTCTCCTCCCTTCCTTGAGAAGCTCTTGGAGGGCATTGTACTGCATTTTCCACTATCTAGCATTGTTGGCCAAGCTCCACCTCTAGTAGCAGCGCTAATCCTGTTGAGGGTTTTGCAGCTGCTGTGAGTTGCAGCAAGTGGTGAACTAGATCTGCAAGATCTAGTTATTTTGGAGGAGATTTCTCTCAGGGAGGGTGTCTTGTGACCACCCGGAAGAGGATCTTACTCCCATTTTACTTTCAGATCTGTATATTTCAATTATTGTCATATTCTGCTCAAGCTACAATGCTGCCCCTTTGGGTACTGCGTTATTTCATGTGCTGTTGCTAGTATTATTTGATGTTCTCTTTGTAATAGATCTAAGATGATTGAGGCTTGCCTCTCATCTTGAAGATTCATCTTGTAGCTTGCTGAAATATTTTGTTCAGATCTGATATACTATAATAAAACTCTTCTTCAGCAATTTCTGGAATTTTTCTACAGTTCCGTGTATTAAAAGTCAGATCTACACTTTCGAGTGCATTATTTCCTTAAAACCCCAAAGGGGACTTGTAAAAGAGGCTGAGTAGTTTCCAGATCTGGTATGGATCTGATGTTACAGCCATAGAAATGTTGTATATCTAAGTCATAATGTTTAACTGCTGAAGCACTCATAGAGAAACGTTGTTCCTTCATTTCTGCAATTTTACATATGCCGGAGTTGCCTTTCTTGAGGAATTTTGCTATATTCTTCATGATATTTGTTGTAGATTGAAGGGAGGATCATTTATATTTCTGATCTGCTGTATATTTTTGTACTTTGGACGTTTTAAGCTGACCTCC
Organism: Pinus albicaulis; assembly: GCA_034641835.2. Lineage (NCBI taxonomy): Eukaryota > Viridiplantae > Streptophyta > Pinopsida > Pinales > Pinaceae > Pinus > Pinus albicaulis. The sequence goes on along the minus strand of CM076571.1, from coordinate 287,259,970 downwards.
TCTGATTATTTGGCAAAACTGCGCAATTCTAGTTGTTGGGTTTTCTTGTTGCAGCAGCTCTTCTCACTAGCTGATTTTTAGCTAGTCAAATTTGTGGGAGATCTGTTTAAGTGCCTTAAACTCCTTTTTTTGAGCTGAAATTCACCATAAAATTCCCACACAACCTAAGCTATGGGAACCAAGCCTTGACCTGCGTTATTCTTGCACCCATTTTCTTATACAGCGTTCTCACTGGGCCTCTTGCTGAATTTCCTGAAGTAGAAATCTCTCGCTCCTTCCATGTTTGGTTTTTGCTCCTCTTTTGGATTCCTTCTTTAGATCTAAAGATCTAAGAATCCCAAGGGCTGAAAAATCCATTTGGAGTGTGTTATTTCCATCCTTGCTGTGTTTCACCAATCTTCTATAGACAGAGTCTGGAACGGGCCAAGAAGCCTCTTGTTTTCACCCTCTCTTTAGAGGTGATATAACCAGTAAATTCCCTACCAGTCTATCTTTGGTTTAGATCTATTGGTGTGATCTCATATTACTGTGATTACATAGTGTAATATATTAAGATATTCCCCACTGAGCCTATTTTTCCCCATTGGAACATTACATTCTATAGAAGATCCAAAAACAAAGGAGATTGAAGAAAGTGAACAAAAACAGAGAGGAGATTCTCAAGTTAATCTTTGAGCAGAATATTTAGATAAAGAAGATGGAGGAGCAGATTGAAGGACTTCTCAAAGAAAAAGATTCAGCTCATCTTGCCATGATTCCAATTACAACAGTACCAATAGCAGTTGCAGGGACAAAACCCAGTTCTTCATCAACATCTATTGAATCTACATCAATAGCAGGGCATTCAGCCATAGTAGTGCAGGATTTGGCCATACAAAAACAAGAAAATGAGAGGCTGCTAGAGAAATTTAAGAACTAAGAAACTTAGAAGATTAAAAATGGCACCTTATACATGGAAGAAATGCAGAAGTATCATATGTTGGGACTTAAAGTTTAGAAAATAGAAGGTGAATTACTAATGGTAGACACCTTGGCCCAATCCAAGGAGATTATATGGACAGAGATCAGTCAAGCAATGACAGATGTATGGCCATCCATACAGATTATTTTTTAGCAGAAAGAGCTAATTAACAGATCCAGGATAGTCATAGAGGAGGAAAAGGTAGCACTCAAGCATAAACCAGCAGAGGCATCATACATGATTAAGGTGTTGAATTCAAAGAGCAGAGAAGACTTGGAACATATCAACATTTCAGATAGAAAAACCACCATCCTAGAAATCAAAAAGGTTTTGCAAAAGAATAATTTACTTAATCAGTTGGAAATAAAGTGTCATACTTTGGACATTGTTGTCCAAAGGTTTCACACTAAATTTAATGTGTTGAACCAAAGAGGACTACCTGGATTGGTAGATCCAAATGAGAAACTGATCAACTTGGAGGAGTGTTGCAAGAAGTTGTATACTATTGCAATTGACAAGGAAAATTTTGTAGGGATTAAAGGCCATGTGACAGGAAAAGCTTTTCTTGAAGCTTTAGATTTTGATTTAATTATAAAACATGAAATCAAATAATTTTCCCTCAACAAGCCTACATTTGAAAGATACACAAAGGTAGATGAAGTTTTCAAAAAGGTGGTAAATCTGGAAATTCTGAGTGAAGAAAGATGAGATCAACTATGTGAAACCATCAATTAACTTTTAACTCCAACAACATGCCAGCACAACAAAAAAATTTGGGCCACATCATCAGTTGTTTCCTCAAAAACAGTGACAGATCACTCACCAATTTTGTTTTCCTATAATTTGATACTATTTTTGTAATGAATTTTAGATACTTCTAAGTGATAGAAACTAGTATAAATAACTCTTCATTCGAGTTATTAAGGGTTTCACCCTTTGATGAGCATTTGTAAGCAGAAGTGTATTAGCTTTGATCATTGATGATAATAAAAGGATTCTGGATTTATTTCAATCAATTTGTTCTCTTGTAAGTTTTCCAGTATCTGCTGCATTTTGTTTTCTGTATATATTTGATATTTATGAAGATGATTAGGTAAGAGAAAGCTGTATTTCAATCTATCTTAAATCCTTTGAAGTTATAATCTATATTAGAGAATGACTTATTGAACTATCTGTTTTATAAAGTCCCTCTATATCAATTAATTGTCAGTGTCTTCATAAAGTTAAGTATGTTTTGTTAAGTTGTTGAACATTGTTTGATAATCTTTCATACTTATGATAAATTAAACATTCAATCTTAATATTTAACTCATCATATTTCCTTACATTTTCTGCCTTCGCACATGCAATCTAAAATCACTATTTGAAGTAAAGCAACAAACCTTTCCTTAATAATTAATATTATATAAATTTTAAATACATCTATATGCAATTTCTTTATACATTGGTTATCCAAAAACCCCAATTCAAAACAAACAAAATAATATAGATTCTCTAGCATAATTAATTGACCTAGAATTATCTTAGAGGACAACAGAGTACATAAGTAGGAAAAGAGGAACCTAAGATTTCTTCAACAAGATAAGTAGAACCCAGGTTGGTATTGTGGTGCCAAAGTGTTGGAATGAATACAACCAAAATATCCGTGTTGGCCCATAAAATTCTACCTCTACATCTAAAAATAAATAAGATTTCAACACTCAAATGTGCTCAGAAAATTCTATAAATTTAGCTCGAGCATCCCACTCGATAAACCCACAAAAACCCAGAAAGGGTTTGGCATGAATCCAATAGTCATGGATACCCCCAAATTAGTGTGAATTACCTAGTCTGACCTCCAATACACACTACATGGAGAAATTTTGTAGAATGCTCCCAAATTTTCCTCAAGGCCTCCCAAATTTCTTGCAAAAAATATCCTTTGAATCTCCCCTATTTCTCAAACTCTTATTTTTTCAACCTCCTTGTCTTTCTATGCTCGCGCAAGCCCCGACCAGTGACCCATGTGCAAAGAAAATCTTGTGCAATTCGACCCTCCAACTAGTGCCACTTCCAACCCTGAAAAAACCGATGAAAATATTTCCCTCAAGGAGATAATTTCCTTACAAAACCCTGGATCAAACAAACCCTTAACACTTTTTTTATTCTATCCCCACAAGTTGCCTTCTATGCCCAAAAAAATATGCACTGTTGGTTGGAATGTTGGTCATACAACTTGGAAAGAGCCTTGGATAGTCTCCTTCCTCCCTACTAGGAAGACACTCAAGGTTCTCAGAATAATGGGTTGGATTCTCGCTTGGAAATCCTTGTGCTAAGTAGCACTGGTAATCTTGAGGTAAGAAACCACAAGAGAACTAATATTTTGAAGTTAAAGTGACAAAAACACCCCAAACAAAGGCCCTCATGCTCTATCTAAGCTTGTTGCCTCTCTCTCTCTCTTTGTGGGCCCCATTCTCCCCTAGTATGCACTCCCTCTTCTCTCTACTCTTCCCACAAGTGTGTTTTTCCTTAGGGAGTGTGAATTGCCCCCTTGTGGCCCCCACAACCCACTAAGAAAGAAAATTTCCCCTTTCTCCTATGTCAAAATTTCCAAAATTGTTGTCAATATCAAAGTTGTCAAAATTGTAATATTTCCTAAGTGATTTAGGAAATTGGGGATATTATATAAGGAGAGGAAGAAAAAATAAGGAAATATTTATTAAGGCAAAGAATAAATTTAAATGTTTGCTAACAATTATCTTATAAAGATAAATTTCAAGGTCATAAAATCCCTATAAAATGTAACAGTATATATGTCAATCCATAATAACAAAGAATTGAGCTTCCAACACCCACTGAGATTTATATTTCCTAAAGATGCTAATGACTAAGTCTATAAATTCAGGAACTAAAATCAATTATGAGTCAATATATGATCATTCCAAATTTTTACCGTGGTCATTCATTTATTATCTATTATTTGATTAATTTTTTAATTTAAATTTATAACGTTTATGAATATAAGATTTGGTTTTTGTTTGCTTTAGAAGTTTACATCCAAATGAAAGATAAATGACATATTTAAAAAAAAAAAAAAAACAATCATGGAAAATAAATGACATCCTTAAATACATATGTCTTACCTTTTGATTGAATTTGAACCCTTCCTCCTCATTCCACATAATGCACTATTTCATCAACAATAATTACCAAATCTTACGTAGATTTGTCCTCAACCAATTAAAAAAACCAATCAGATCTATTAGTGATTTGTTTTGAAGCTCCATAATCAGAATACCATGAATTTGATTTATTTTATTGTTGAGAAGTATCAAAAGATTGAATTTATTTGTTAGGTCCCTATATTACTAGTGTAGCCCCTTATTGTTGGTAGTGTAGCCCCCTTATTGTTATTGTTGTACCCTTGTAGCCCCCATGTTGTTATTATTGTGCCCCATAAAAGTCACTATTATTATTGTTGTGCCCTTTCATTATTATTGTTAGGTCGGCTAGGATTACATTATGACCCCATGGACTCCTATATATGGAAAGAAGCTTTTGTCATTTGTATCATCAAAGAATTGTTCATTTATGTAATTTAAAGGAGGTTTCCCCCTCAAAGTTGCTAATTTCTAAGGCATTGATCTCTCTTTTCTTCTATTTTGGAGTTGGTTTCATAACATTTGGTATCAGAAATTTGGATTCTAGGGTTTCACTGCTTCAAACAGGTCATCGTGGCATTTTCGCTATACGTTTGTTCTACGAAGCTTCAGACGCTAAAAAAAACCCATTTGCGAATAAATATTGAGGAACTTTGTGAACAAATTTCATATCTTGTTTCGCAATATTTTTGGAGATATGATCTATGGAAGTTAGGGTTTTTCAGGCTCCCGGATTTCATCTAAAAGAGGTGACCTTAGGAAAATCATCATAACTCTATCTCTGAACATCATATTTGAATTGTGTAAAAAGTCATGGAAATTAAATGGACTATAGTTTCTTGTGTATCAATTTCAGAGCCAAAGGAGGAAAAAAGGACACATGGCACGTCGTACAAGTTCGATCTACTGAATAAGTCCGTAATTAGGTCATTGAGGGAGATTGGGCATAACTTTGCCTTGAAGAATCCAAATCAGGTCAGCCCTGTGGCATTGGAAAGACGATTCAAAGGGATACTAAAGGGTTGAAGATAAAATCAGTTTCAATATCGATCTCCTCAAAATTAAGAAAAAAGTGTGTATTTTTTTTCAAATTGCATAAGTCTTGTTTGAAAAATCAGTTTCAAGTGAATTCAACGGTATGTTGAAGCATAGATATCAGTATTGGGTTCTAAAATGCCCCCCTAAAAATAATTCAACACCAATTAATCCCTCAGAATACTCTACAATGACTCATGAAGAGGAAGAAGTGCAACATGATATATCAAAATTACAAAAGAAATTGCACCAAATTTCGCTCTCGCAAAGAGAAACAAAAAATTAAATGGAAAATTTGAAGAAAGGTGTGGAAGCTAAGACGAATGGTTTGAAGAAAGACCTGGAAGATAATGTGGATGGTTTGAAGAAAGGCGTAAAAATCTAATATGAAAGGGTTGAAGAATGGCATGGAAGCTAAGATGGATGGCCTCAAAGCTAAGATGGATGACATCGATGAAAAAATGAAAGACAACATGAAAGACATAAAGAATTATCTAAAAGAAGACATGGAAGGTTTGAAGGAAGGTTTGACAAAGTTGATACAATAAATGATTCCTAATGGCGAAAAGGTGGTAGAGGAAACTCATGATGAGAACAAAATAAATGTTAATTGTGATTTCATAAACTCTAATGCTGGATTGAAGACCCACCATACTCCAAAGATCGATATGAGGAAGTTTGATTTCAAGGATCCCGTAATATGGATACTATAGATGGAGCAATATTTTGATCTCCATAATGTGAAAAACCCACAAAACACTGTTACCGATGAAATAGGTAACCTGACCTCAAAACGGGAACTCTAGCCCAAAAACTCTCAAAAAACATGAAAAAACACCCCCAAAAAAAAAAAGTGTGTCTTCCAGAACGCACTTGTTTTTTTTTTAAGGTCAAATTTCAACATTTTCTAAAATTATGCTAAAAACAAAATTGTTTGTTGAAAAAAGGATTGAAAAAACACCCCCCAAAAAAAAGTGTGTCTTCCAGAACGCACTTCGTTTTTTTTGAAGGTCAAATTTCAACATTTTATAAAATTATGGTAAAAACAAAATTGTTTCTTGAAAAAAAGATTGAAAAAACACCCTCAAAATGAAATTAGTTGATGCTGGAATAACAAAAAAAAAAATTGTGTCATACTTTTGGCATTTTTAAAAATAGAAGTAACATTTTTTAATTTTTAAAATTCAAACATTAAAAAAAAACCTAAAATTTAAGAAAATAAATAAATTTAAAAAATAAAAACATTTAAAAGCTTAAAATTTAAAAATATATGAAGATAAAAAAAATAAAAATAAAAACAAAGTAAAAATTTTAATTCAATCATTAAAAAAAACCTAAAATTTAAGGAAAAAAAATTTAAAAAATAAACCAAAAAAAATTAAGATTAAAATTTAAAAAAATATAGATATTAAAAAATAAAAATAAAAACAAAATAAAAATATTAAATTTAAAAAAAAAAGAGTTAAAAAAAGAAGGAAAATATAAAAAATAAAATATAGAAATTAAATTTAAAAAAGAAAAAGAAAATGCTTATTAAATTTAAAAAAAGAAAAAAAAAATTAAAACAAATAATTAAATTTAAGGAAATATATTAAATTTTAATAAATTTAAAAATTCAAAATTTAAAAAAAAACACTATTCAAATTAAAAGAAAAAAAAAATAAAAGTTAATTAAAAATAAAAAATAAAAATAAAATACAATGAAAATATTAAATTTAAAATAATATATATTAAAAAAACAAATAAACTATAAAAAATAAATTAAATTTAAATTATAAAAAATAAAAAATATATATGAACTTAAATTAAAATAGGTATATACATCAAATTTTATTAAATTAAAAAAAAAAGGTTAATATTAAAATAACAAATTAAATTTAAAAACAAAAATATTAAATTTTAATAAATAAATGAATAAACAAATAAATTTTGAAAGAAAAAATAAATTTTAAATATAAAAGAAAAAAATATATATATTGTTAAACGAAAAACTTTTAAAACTTTTAAAATCAATTAAAAATGGAAAATTGAAAAAAAAGAAAAAAAATATTAAATAAAAAAAAATAATTTAAAAAAATTAAGTTTCATTTAAAAAAAAATCTAATTTTAAATACACAATTTTAATTGAAATATAAAAATATAAAAATTTTATGTAATTAACAAAAAAAAATAATAAAAAAGTAAAACATTTAAAAAAAATATTAAATCCAAATAAATTAAAAAAATATATATAAAATTTATTGAATTTTATAAAATTATATTAAAAAACTAAGTTAATAACAAAGAAAAATTATGAAATTAAAAAAAAAAAAAATCAATTAAATAAAAAAAATGGGCAAAATTTAATAAAAATTATTAACAAAAAAAAATAATAATAAATTTAAAACAAAAAAAATTAAAACAAAACGAATTTTATTTTAAATAATTTTAAAAAAAATTAATATTTTGAAATTTAAAAAAAATAAAAATAAAAAATAAAAAAAAATATCAATTAAAAATAAAATGTCATGGTGGTCGGGGCGTGGCCCGCCCGCTAGGCGGGGATGGCCGGCCCGGCGGCGCCACGAGGGCAGCCCAGCCAGCCTCCCAGCCCCCGACGGGCAGAGGGCCAATTCTCGGAATCGGCTCTCCGCCCGTCGGGGACTGGGAGGTCGGCTGGGCTGCCCCCGTGGCGCCACCCGACCGGCCCCCACCGCCCAGCGGGCAGGCTGTGCGCGCGCAACCCGCCCGCTGGGCGGCGGGGGCCCGCCGGGGTGCGCCACGGGGGCGGCCCAGCCGGCCTCCCCGCCCCCAACAGGCAGAGGGCCGATTCTCGGAATCGGCCCTCCGGCCGTCGGGGGCCGGGAGGCAGCCTGGGCCGACCCCGTGGCGCCGCCCGTCGGGGGCGGGGAGGCTGGCTGGGCCGCCCCCGTGGCGTCGCCCGGCCGGCCACCGCTGCCTAGCGGGCGGGCCGCGCCCCGACCACCACAATATTTTTTTTTAATTGATTTTTTTTTTGTTTAAATTTAATTGATTTTTTTTTTTTATTTATTTCAAAAAATATTTTTTTTTTCAAAAAATTAATTTTTTTTTTAATTTAATATTTTTATTTAAAATAAAATTCGTTTTTTTTTTTTTTTTAATATATATGTACATCTATTTTTTATTTGATTTTATTTTTATTATTATTATTTTTTAATATTTTTATTTTAATTTGATTTTTTTTTTTAATTTTGAATTTCAAAAAATTTAAAATTATTTTTTTAATTCAATTTTTTTATTTTAAATTCAATTTGTTTAATTTTTTTTTATATTTAATATTATAGAATAATTATTTTTTTAAATTTTAAATTTTAAATTTATTTATTAAAATTTTTAAATTTTAATTTAATTTAATTGTTTTTCTTAATTTTTTCGTTTATTTAGTTTTTCATTTTTAAAATTTATAAATGGTTTCATTTAAAAAAAAAAAAAAAACTAAATTTATGTATATTTGTTTTTTAATTATTTGCACGTGGGTTTTCTTTTTTCTTTTTCTTTTTTTCAATTTTAATTGTTTTTTTTTATTTGTTTCATTTGTAAATTTTAAAATTTGTATTTTTTTCCTTATTATTATTATTATTTTTAATTTGAATTTTTAAATTTAAATTTTTTTTTTTTATAAATTTTTTTTTTCTAAATTTTAATTTTGTAATTTTAATTATTTTAAATTTTTTTTTAAATATATATATATATATATTTTAATATATTGTTTTTTTTAATAAGTTAGAAAAAACTGTTTTTGATTTTTTTTTTTTTTTTTTTTTTCTTTAAATTATGTGTTTTTTTTCTTCAAATTTTGTCATTTCCTTTGATATAATTTTCAAATATTTTTGTTTTTTTATTTATTTTTGTTTAAATTTTTTATTTTTATGAGCTATTTTTGTTTTTTTTTTACATTTTTATTGGTTTTTTTATTGTTTTTATATATTTTTTTAAATCTAAGTTTTGTGTTTTATTACCAACATGAAAATCACCACTCTAAAAAAAAAAAAGGTTGATGCAGCATCAATACGTTTCAAAATTAGCATGAAAATCACTGCTCTAAAAAAAAAAGGTTGATGCAGCATCAATACGTTTCAAAATTAGCATGAAAATCACTGCTCTAAAAAAAAAAGGTTGATGCAGCATCAATACGTTTCAAAATTAGCATGAAAATCACTGCTCTAAAAAAAAAAAAAGTTGACGCTGCATCAATACATTTCAAAATTAGCATGAAAATCACTAACATTTTAAAACAAATATTCATACTTCATAAATAAAAATTTTATAGTGTCAAAAATGTGCACCAAAAAAAAAAATGGTGATTCTGCATCACCACTTTTCAAAATCGGGTGCTTTTTATGCTACCAAAAAAAAGTAGGTAACATTGCGGTTACCTATTTCATCGGTAACATTGTTACAAAAGGTACGCATTGCAACTTTATATTTAGAACAAAATACATGTGTATGGTATTGATGGCTTTTCTCCCTTAAAAAAATTGTGACTTAGTCAATTTTTAAGGAGGAAATGATAGCACATTATGAGGATACAAATAACAACACCTTCTTTAGCCAATTGATAAATCTCAAACAAAAGGGTTCAATGGTGGAGCACATTGAGGACTTCCAAAAATTGAATATAAGGGTAACTGATATTCCAAAGGAACACAATATTGATGTCTTCCTAGGGACTTTAAAGGATAACATCCAACATGTGGTTCACCTTTGGGAACCTGATTCAATGGAGAAGGCATTTAGGTTGGCAAGAAAAACTGAATGTAAAATTATGGCGACAAGGAAGCCTACCACTTATATCTATAAATATGGAAGTTTTGCTACTCCTAGACTTCCACAACCTACAAGGCTGACACCACAACAATTGGAAGAAAAAATAGCAAAAGGGCTTTGCTATAGTTGTGATAGAAAATACACTAAAGGTCATAAGTGCACTGGGAATAAATAATTTTACATAGATTGTGAGGAGGAGGAAAAAATGAACAAGAATCTTCAAAAGATGAGGATATACATCAAGAACCAACCATAGAGAAAGAAGAAACGAGTATGACCATATCCTGTAATGCATTGGCAGGAATTACGACTCCTCAAACTCTCAAGAAAAAAGGACATATCAAGAATAAAAAGGTAATAGTGTTGATTGATTCGGGTAGTACCCATAATTTTATTCATTGCAAGGTAGCCAATGAGTTGAATTGCTTCTTATACCCAGCACTAGAGTGTGAAGTGATGGTTTCAAATGGAGGAACTATAAATTTCTCTGGAAAATGCCATAATATCAAGCTAACCATGGAGGAATATGTATTAAATATTCCAATGCTTTCCATTCCAATAGGAGGTATTGATGTTGTACTAGCATTACAATGGTTACAATCTTTTGGGACGGTAGGTTTTAATTTTCAAGAATTTTTCTTGAAATTTTTTTCAGAAGGAAAGGAAGTTGAATTACGGGGTATCGTAGGGAAGCCGTGAAAGATAATAAGCTCTAATGTCATGACAAAACTTCTGAAGAAAGAACAATGAGGAGTAATTGCACAATTATGCTCACTAGAAGTTCCAACATCAAAAACATATATTTCTCCATATCTCCAAAAAGTCTTGGAAAATCATTCCAAGGTGTTTGAAACTCCCAAAGGACTCCAACCTATTCGTGATCACGATGATGTTATTCATTTGATTCCAGGAAGTGTTCCTCCAAACATCAGGCCTTACAGATATCCTTATCTCCAAAAGAGTGAAATTGAACGTATGATTGCAGAAATGTTAGAGGCTGGTTTAATTCAACCTAGTAAAATTTCTTTGTCTACTTCAGTAGTATTGGTGCACAAGAAGGATGGATCATGGAGCATTTGTCCAGATTATAGGGAGCTCAATAAGATCACCATTAAAGATAAATTTCCCATTCTTGTGATTGATGAATTATTAGATGAATTACATAGAGCAATTTATTTTACCAAGTTGGATCTTTGTTCAGGATATCATCAAATTAGAATGAAGACTGAAGATATTCCAAAAACAACATTTCAAACTCATGAGGGTCATTATGAATTTTTGGTCATGTCTTTTTGGCCTTACAAATGCACCTTCTACATTTCAAGGGTTGATGAATTCCATTTTCAAACCCTTCCTTAGAAAATTTGTGCTAGTATTTTTTGATGATATACTAATCTACATCAGGTCTTGGAAGGATCATGTTGAACATGTTGACGGGGTACTCAAACTATTGCAGGAGAAACAATTATATGCAAAAACATCCAAATGTTTCTTTGGAGTACAAGAGGTGGAATATATGGGTCATATTGTATCTCACGAGGGTGTTAAGGTAGACCCTAACAAAATTAAAGCCATTAAGGAATGGAAATTCCCCACAACCATAAAGAAGTTACGAGGATTTATTGGGTTAATAGGGTATTATCGCAAGTTTGTTAATAATTATGGGAGAATAGCAGCACCTCTAACAAAATTATTGAAGAAATATGCATTTTCATGGACTCCTAAAGCAACTAAGGCCTTTTAACATCTTAAAGAGGTAATGTGCCTAGCACCGGTCTTAGCTACACCATACTTCACAAAAACCTTTATTGTGGAATGTGATTCCTCACGAAATGGAATTGGTGCTATTTTAATGCAAGAAGGAAGACCCATTTCTTTTGAAAGTGGTCCAATTAAAGGAAAGTATTTACAAAAAGATATTTATGAGAAAAAAATGTTGTAAATACTACATGCACTAAATAAATGGCGACCTTACCTAATGGGAAGATAATTCAAGGTAAAAATTGATCATGATATTCTTAAATAATTTTTGGAACAAATACTATCTTCAAAAGAGTAGCAAAAATGGGTGATAAAGATGTTGGGGTATGACTTTGAAATCATCTACAAAAAGGGAAGCTCAATGTTGTTGCAGATGCACTCTCAAGAAATGATGAAGAGGTGGAAGCATTGCTTTGTGCAATTTCTATTATCCAACCATATTGCATAACAGAAGCAAGGGATGAATGGAGCAATGACGAAGAAGTGTGGACACTCATTCAAAAGTTGCAACAAGATCCTAGTACATCTGATACATTTAGTTGGAAAAATGATTCCTTATGGTGCAAAGATCGCTTATATCTTTGTAAGAATTCCCAACTAAAACAAAAGATTCTTTTGAAATTGCAAACCTCTCACTTAGGAGGACACTCACGATTTTTAAAAACTTACCACATGGCAAAGAAAGATTTTTTTTTGGATGGCCTTAAATCTGATATTCTGAAGTTTGCAGCGGAATTTTTGGTTTTCCAGCAAAATAAATTTGAGAAACTTAAGACCCTGGGTCTACTACATCCTTTATCCATTCCAATTCAACCTTGGGATGAGATTTCAATGGCTTTTATCACAAGTTTACCTAATTCCAAAGGAAAGAGTATCATCATGGTGGTAGTTTATAGAATTACCAAGTATGCACACTTTTGTGCATTATCTCATCCATTTAAAGCAAGTACAATTTCTACTGCATTTATGGAAACAATTCAAAAGCTACATGGAAACCCAAAGATTATTGTAAGCGATAGAGATCCCATTTTTACTTGAAATTTTTAGACGAAATTGTTTCCTTTTTTGGGTACTCAACTAGCTCATAGCTCATCTTATCATCCTCAATCCGATGGGAAAACTGAGATAGTGAACAAATGTTTGGAAAGATATATTCGTTGTTTTGTATCTGATAAACAAACACAATGGGTTACGTGGTTACCTCTGATTGAATGGTGGTATAACACTTCCTTCCATACTGCAGCAAAAATGACCCCATTTATGGCACTTTATGAATATCATCCATCGTCCATCACGTCATATTTAAGAGAAAATTCTAAGGTTCAAGTAGTGGAAGATCACATCGAGCATCAACAACAAGTTCTCCAACTCTTAAAGGATAACCTAAATTTGGCACAAAATCGAATAAAACAACAGGCAGATCAACATCGTAGCAAGAGAAGTTTTGATGTAGGAGACTAGGTATTTTTATGGCTACAACCATACAAAAAAATGTCCCTCAAGCAAGCTCAGAAGGATAATAAATTATCGCCGAAGTACTCTGGTCCTTAAAAGGTGTTGCAAAATATTGGTACTATGGCATACAGATTGGAGCTTCCAGCTTTTTCTTGAGTACACCCAGTTTTCCATGTTTCATGCTTAAAGAAGGTTATAGGTGACAAACTTCCAGTTCAAGCAATATTGCCAGAACTTTATGAGGAAGGAAAAATCATATCAGAACCTAAAGCAGTCACGGAAACATGAACTCGACAGCTACTAAATCGATCAATTTCAGAGTAGCTCATCAAGTGGAAGAACTTAGCCACTGAAGATTCCACATGGGAGGATGAGAATTTTATACAGAAGCATCCATAGCTACTCAAGCATTGAGGACATCACTTTTTTTAAGGAGAGGGGCATGTTAGGTCCCTATATAACTAGTGTATCCCCCTTATTGTTATTGTTGTACCCCTGTAGCCCCCATATTGTTATTATTGTGCCCCATAAAAGCCACTATTGTTATTGTTGTGCCCTTACATTATTATTGTTAGGTCGTCTAGGATTATATTGTGACCCAATGGACTCATATATAGAAAGGAGGTTTTCTCATTTGTATCATCCAAGAATTGTTCATTTATGTAATGTAAAGGAGGTTTCCCCCTCGAAGTGGCTGATTTATAAGGCGTTGATCTCTCTTTTCTTCTATTTTGGAGTTGGTTTCATAACATTATTTTCCCCTTTTCCACAATCTTTACCTACTTTTTGGTGAGTTTTCCATGCTCCATATACCATATTATTTTCCTATAATTAATAAATTAATCATTAATCATTAGATTCCTTACTTTGGTGCACTAGTGGAGCTTCAAATGCTTAGTTTTGGATTTTCATTTACCCAAATTTATACATATAGATGCATTTTCACCCAATTTATGTGTGTCTATGAAATTTTTACATAGTACTTTGAGGTTGTTGATTGTGCATAAATATATACCAAATATGACATATCAATTATCACCAAATTAAAAAGATAATATACTAACTATCACCAACTTAAACCAGACTGAAAATATAACTTACCTTATGTCTTCTCTTAAGTCCAAGTTAAATAAAATCACTTAGTAAATGGTTCTAATTTCAAGCAATTAGATATTGACATGTCGACGAAGGGAGTGGAGCATGGGTTGGTGGACATAGAGAACAGTACCACACCATACACCCGTCACCCCTGCAATACCACATGGCTCATGTCCCACTCCCAGATTAGGGGTCACTTGCTCAGGTATCATCGTTTTAAATGCTTGCAGGTGGTAGAATTTGTGATGGAGTATGATATAATCTTTTTCATCCAGTATTATCACTCAGTAGTTGAGTTTTTTTAATCTCTCGTGGGGTGGACTGGCCATGTTCTCGGCGGTTCCTAACATACAGATATGTGAGCTCATTGATGAGCGCATGATTTATGGGAGGTTTGGGATTTTTAAAGAGTGTGTCAGACATGACAAATGTCCTTACTTGGACCTCGAAAACTCTTGTATTATTCCTCAAATGCAAGTCTTATCATCTTCGATACCCCTTTATAACTACATGGGGGTCTTCTGTGGGTGGCGAAATTGTTACGTTAGTTGGGGTGGTGTTATTTCTCAAACTAGCAGGGGTCCTAGGAGGTGTTACTATAAATAAACTACTAGGTCAAGTGGCAACACTGGAGAAATAGCCCACTATCACCTCAACTAAAGCTCCTTACTCTTTATATACTTTCACCATTGGGAGGAGTCTCGTTATTATGAAAATCACTAAAAATAATGCATCAATGATGCGAAGGTAGTGATTTCAATCAATTATTCAAATAAGAGGCTCTAATGATAGGAATGGTTTTCTTTCGGAGCAAAGAAAATGACTCTCCAAGAAAGGCTAGACGAATACTGGTGAGCCTTAGTATTGCACCAAGAGTGCTACAACTCCCAGGGGCTGCCCTACTTTACTTTATCAACCTGGGGTTCATACAAAATTTGAGCTGATAGTGCTATATACACAGCAGATGTATTATGTTCATGTCATCCTCTTCTGCTTTACAAAAGGGTGCTAATTCTAGGGGTTCTCAGTGAAGTCTGTCACACTTGAATGAAACTAAAATAAATTGTAGAAAGGAAATGACAGTGTTGGAACTAATTTAATGTGCAGGAAGGAAATGACTGTAAGAAACTAAATTAAATTGTTGAAAATAAATGACAGGAAAGAAACTAATTTAATTTGAAGAAAACAAATAGCATAAAGGAAACTAATCCTAAACCACACTTAACTTGGCCAAATGGCTAAATGCACTCTAGTTATCCTATGAACTATCTACCATGCTTTTATCCATGCAACTAGGCTATCCATGACTTTTAAAAAGAGTTAATTTGCAACTTGGAGGGAAGAAAAGGGCTAAAAGAGGCTAATGGGGGGTTTAACACATGAAATGAGGTTTTGAAGCGGAAAGAGGGGGTTAAACCTTTATAAAACTTTATGATAGTGTGAGAAATGATGTTGGAGCAGACAAAACTCAAAAATGCGATGGTGCAATGTGATGGAGGACAAAAGTTACAATGTGCGATGTCGCATTGGAAACTTCGCAAGTTTAAAGGGATAGTGGTAAGGATTAACAAGAATGAACTAAGTTGTGCGAAGTGCGACGAGTGACGTGGCGGGTCGTGAAACGCAATATCGCAAGTTTAAAGGAACAACGGTAAGGATTAACAATAATGAACTAAAATGTGCGAAGTGCAATTGGCGACGTGGTAAAATTTGTGGGTTGTGATCTGCGATGTGGTAAGTTCTACGAAGTGCGAAGTGCGACGAGTGATGTGGTGGAGTTATCGCATTGGTGGAATGAGCGGTAAGCGTTATGCGAAAAGTTAAACTGTGCGATTTGTGATTTCGCAATATCACAATTGCAAGAACAAGCAGTAATTGTTAAGGGTAAAAACTAAAGGATGCGAAGTGCGATTTGCGATGGCGATGTGGAGGTGGGACCGACAGCGAGGCACGATTTCACAATATCACAATTGCAGGAACCAGCGGTAAGTGTTAAGGGAGAAAAGGTAAACGGCGTGAAGTGCGATTTGCGATTTCGCAATATCGCAATCGCAAAGAACGAGCAGTAAGTGTTAAAGGTAAAAGGTAAATGGTGCGAAGTGCAATTTTCAATTTCGCAATATCACAATCGCAAGGAACGAGCAGTAAGTGTAAAGGTAAAAGCCAAATGTTGCGATTTGTGAAGTGCGACGTGGTGGCGGGAGACTCGAGGAGAAAAGGTAGAGGTCGATTTTTCGGTGGTTTTGAATGGTTTTCATGTGTTTTGCATAAAAAAAATGTAAGGCAGCCGTGAACGGAGAAAAACAAAAAATTAAGGCTTGAAGGGCTTAAGTGCATTAGGAAACAGGGTAAGTATTGTAGAAATTATACAAGATGCATGTATATTACCGGACTCCCCTGATCTAACAAATTAATCTTATGTTAAATACAAAATCCTTCCACTTAATTCTTTGCGGAAATTAAATCGCCAATTGCAAAACACATACGAAGCAAAATCAATTGCACATAAACACAGTTGTTTAACGGGAAAGCTTATAGCTAAAAACCCCAACTATCATATATTATGTATATCAATGGAACATGTAACAATATCATACAAAGCTTAGTACATCAAGTTCTCAGTAAAATCACCAATCATTACACATTTTCATGCAGAATTTTTCATATCTATGCACCAATTTCTTGCCTCCTGACAACCTGCCTCCACTACGCAATCCCTGCTAAAGAAGACCCCTGAATGAATTCGAATTGGCCTTGCCTTGACTAAACAATCCTCATTGACATCTCCAATGTATGTCAGATGCATTTAATGCATCACTATAGTCACAACAGATAGTCCATCTCACCCTTTCACCTATCTCTCCACTGGGTCTCCACTGGAACTGACATGCAAGTAGTTAACTGTTGTATTTGTTCAGTTGCAAGTGAGTCTCTAGTTGTGAATTAATTATATAATTAAATCAATAAAATCTCACTAGTGTATCTTCAGTTAGAACTATATACAACTAGCACAACTGAGTTTAACTCACGTAACTGAGTTAAACTAAATAATAGCTCACATAACTACTCTTCCAACTCTGTCACAACTTGCCACTATCAGTTATAACTAAGTCCTCCATGCATGAGTCACCAACCACTCTAGGAATTGCGTAATTCCTCCAACCCACTGATTTTCCAAATTTTTTCACTGAAATAAAGTGCTCGAAGAGAATAAGTTGATATTTATTGTCAGATTATTATTAAGGGCTAATAATAATCGACATGCATCTATTTTTAGATTAGCGATCTATAAATAGAATTCGCCCAATATTCTAAAAATAGAATCTCATCTATTTTTCCAACTTGATCAACCATCTACAAATATCCTCCTACTACTTATAGAATATGCTCACCATGTCTAAAAATAGACATACACCTAAAAATATCCTGCGGGTCTCACTTATTCAAGGTACTCAATTTTCACTAAGCTCATCATCTTGTTGAATCTCAACATTCCCTCTCAACAAGATAGGGATTATCCTTCACCCCGATCCTGCCTCTATGGTATTCCAATTTTCTCCTAGTCAGCGCCTTCATTAGAATATCAGCATCCTAATCTTCCGCAGGAATGTACTGAAGCAACATGATCTTCCATTGCACACAATCTCTGATATGATGATACTGGATATCTATATGGTTAGGTCTATCATGAAACACAGGATTAATCGAGAGTTTAATGCAACTCTGATTATCACAATGTATCACTATAGGATCTAAATGAGAACCGAACAAACCGACCAGGATCTTCCTCATCCAGATAGCCTCACATGCAGCTTGACTTGCTACCATGTATTCTACTTCCGTTGAACTAAATGCCACGGTTCTTTGTTTCTTGCTATACCAAGAAATTGTTGTAGATTCGACACTGAAAACCCCTCCTGATGTGCTCTTTCTATCTGTTGAGCTGCCTGCCCAATCTGCATCCGTGAAGCCATGCAACTTCACCTCATCCGTATGTTTGTACCATAAGCCATACTCAGATGTGCCCCTGATATATCTCAGGACATGCTTGCCTGCCTTCCAAAAGAGCTTGGTAGGCTTAACCATCTCTTGACTAATCTGGTTCACCACATAGCATATGTCTGGTCTTGTATTAACTAAATACATGAGTGAACCCACCAACTGTCGATAGACAGTAGCATCCACTACCTCTGTCGATGTAGCATCCTCTTTCCTCCAATTTCCTAGAAGAGGAGTATCCATGGGCTTGCATTCTTGCATGTGAAACTTAACAAGTATCTCCCGAGCATACTTGCCTTGAGACACAAACAATTCACCTTCTCGCTGACATATTTCCAATCCAAGGAAATAATGAAGGAGGCCCAAATCCTTCATCTCAAACTTCTTTGCAAGGTCTTTCTTCATGAGTGTATCAATTGTTCATCACCCATTAGTATTAAATCATCAAAATAAAGAACAATGATTAAAATCTTACTCTCCACCACAATTTGGTATAGGTTTGCATCCGCCTCACCCTTGGTGAAGCCAAGTCCAGTTAAATAGTTGTCGATCCGTGTGTACCAAGCACGGGGTGCCTGCTTCATCCCATACAACGCTCTTTTGAGTCTGCACACATGCGACTCGTTGTTGAAGATATAAAATCCTTCAGGCTGCTCAATGCACACTTCTTCATCAATGATCCCATTAAGGAACGCAGTCTTCACATCCATATGATTAATGTGCCAACCCATTTGCATTGAGAGAGCAAGCATGGTCCTTATGGAAGAATATCGTGCGACAGGTGCAAAGGTTTCTTCATAATCAATCCCCTCGATCTGTGAGAAGCCTCGGGCAACAAATCTTGCCTTATACTTCTCGACACTCCCATTAGCAGCTTGCTTTACCTTGTAGATCCATATTGAACCTACCACTGATTTACCAACCGGCCTTGGAACAATCTCCCAAGCATTTTTTCTGACAATGGAGTCATACTCCTCCACCATGGCATCTACCCATGTGGGCTCCTGTGCTGCTTCCTCAAATGAATATGGCTCTTTCATGATACACTTGCTCATGAGAGCCATGTATCTAGTGAATAGGTCAGGTGACTGTCTCTGTCTGCGTTGTGATGTAGGGACTCCTACATTCTATGCTGCATCAAGCTTCAGCCTCTCAGCTTCTATGGTACGCCTTCTACCTGTTCTGATGTTTGCCTCTGTGTGAGTGGACTTCTCCACTCCATGATGCTCCTCTTGTGGCTGATCCACATCTTGAGGCTCATCTTTGGGAACAAGAAGTTCCTCCTCTGCATGCAAGTGTAGCTCCCTCTTAAGCGACAACTTCATGGCTTTCTCCTCATTGAATTTTATATCCCGTCGCACCACAGTCATCCGACTGTTTGGAAAATACACACAATAATTATGGGGTGTTTCTGTGTACCCCACAAATATCCCAACTTCTACAGTTGGCTCCAACTTCTTCCTGACGTCCTTTTTCACATGAATGTATTTATGGTTTTTAGGCTTCTGTGGTTATCATTCATTGTAAAATTCTCCGGATTATCCACAGTATTGAAAAACATTGGTCGACATTTCAAATCCCAACGGGGATCCATCTTCAGGACAAGATGAGAATGAAGAGTGAAAGAAGGATGCACAGGTTAAGGTTATAAATAGTGAAAGATGAAAATGACAAGGGCCGACAAGACCTAAAATTATTAATCTATAAATTAATTTTAATAATTTGATTTTAATATTTTATAGTACATTAATTTTAATTCATTTATAATTATGATATCACCTATTTAATAATACTACTAAATCCATTTAAAATTTTTAAATTTCAATAGTTTAAATAAACTAATAATATATTTAATCTAAATTTTGATAAATTAAATTAAATTTTTATATTAATATAATTTTAATAGTACATAATATTATAATTTAATTTAATTTATTCTTAATTCTAATCATTTAAACAATTAATTATTTAATAGCTTTCATTTTTAAACCTAAATGTTATTTAATTATATTAATCTAAAAAAAAATTATTTCTCTAAATTAAAAATAAATAAATAAACTAATTAAATTAAAACCTAAGGACAAATATATTAAGAGATAAAACCCTAGTGGTAACTAATAAAGGTTTATAATTATTATTCCTAATAAGATTAATATTATTATTATTATTTTTGTAAATTTCGTAGTACCTTTCTATTTTCATATTTTTAAAGAGCAAGTTGCTATACATATTGTATCATTTACTGTAGCCTCAACCTGCCCGAAGGAAACCAAATCTGTTGGCCACCGCAAAGAGTTAAAAGCTAACCAAAACTGATATTGTTTTTTCCTTCTAGTTACTGCTTTTATCACTTTATTATGTCCATAACATTTACAACTGAAACAGAAACTATAACTATTAACCACCAAAAACATGAGAAAAAACTATAATCTAAGCATAATTTCCATCAGAAGAGTCCACAGGGGCTGGGTCCTTCGCCGTGGTGCCCAGCAGTTCCACTTGTTGCATACTATGAAGTTGACGCTCAATCTTTCCAATTATGGCATTTTCTTGGATTTGAACCTTCGCCATCTCATGAATGTCTTTTTTTATTTGTTGGAGTTTGAAAAGAATTTATGAATTGCCTTCCTTTACTTCCATTCTAGCCATTGCCTTTGCTAGAACACATTTCATTTTCCAATAAGTATTAACTGATTGCTGAAACAAAGAGACACGACCTCTTGTACTACCTGGGTCTGATATGAAATCCATTTTAGCCTCCTGTTCCTTCAGGCCTTCATCTTCACTGTCACTTTGTCTCTCCCAACCATGAATTGTATTTCGTATATGAACTGAATTCCTAGACTCATAGACATCAACAATATTCTCCAGGATTTGCTTGTTAGTCTTCCTTCCTCTTTTACTTGGACCAATAGGCTGATTGATTTGTTGTTTCTTGCCTTTGCCTCTACCATTTTGACCTTTTACCATGATGGCCCTACAAAAACCAACGCCTAAAAACCTGGATAGGAGCCCTGTGTATAGAGAGAGATCAGTATCATGAACCGAATATACTGTGTTGAATACCTCAGGACTCCCCAAAATCACCAGAATCAGAACGAACAGGGCTTTTTTACCATAATCTAAATTGTTACCAAAAAAGAGCTCAGTGGACCCTTTCCACAGTTGATTTTTCCAAAACAGAGACTGACTCGAAAGACAATTTCGCTGCTGAGAAATGTTTGGCAGCCATTGATAAACCATAACCCAAATGCAACCCTTACCCCGACTGAGAATTAGTAAATGAAGTGTGATTCCACTATGGACAAAGCCATTCCTTCGAGACCTATTATGTTCATTAATCCACAAATATTCTCCAAAAGACGGATTTTGAGAGCAGACACAGGACTACATGCAATTGAACATACCCATCTTACCCGAAATCGAACGAAGACTCGAATAGTACATATAGCCCTAATCATGGAAATAATTTGGCAAGCAATGACAGACATTAACCCAAATGCAACCCCTACCCCACAGATATTCTATGAAAGCCAAGGTTTGACAACAGAAACCAAGTTGCATGTAGTGAATCCTACCTTTGCTACTGAACATCAATCGAAAATTGAAAGAGTTAGGAACCAGTACCAGGTCTTTTATGAGGGCTAAAGTAAAATACCAAGACATACAACCAAACATCATATTGATATCTTTACAGAGATTTTGACGATCGAAATAAGGAGGGCTACGGAAACAAGGCTCTATCTTCTGACTGACAACCTCAACCATTCTATAACAACCAAAGAAACGAATCGACATGAATTGAGGCCAATTCAGATCGCAAAAAGCAACAAAATGAATAGAGACACAGGGATGACCTTCTTCTTTGTTTTGTAGAATGGGGAGAGGAAATTCGAATTGGAAGATGAAGGTTAGTAGAACCATTACATGTCGAATTATCTTCCATCAGTGCTGCCAACTACCTTCCTCCTGCAAATTCACAACGCAGAGTGAACTTGGTTTCGCTGCTCTGTAACATAAATTAATAAGATTAATATTAATAAAATATAAATTAATAATAGTTTACTTAATAAATCAAACATTCTTTGAATTAAGTGTTTAAAATATTAGATTATAATTATTAGTAAAACTCGTAATGATTTAAAAGTAATTATTATTTATTAATCCAAATTTTAAAATGAATTATTTCAAATTTAATATTATTTTATTTTTAATATTAAATTCTATTCTATATTAAATTCTAATTTTCTTCAATAATAATTATTAATTAATTTTTATTAATAGAGAATAATAAAAATTAATCAGGATAATTATTAGGAAGAATGATTCAATTAGGTTTTTGAAGTGACCAAACCCTAAAAAAATTTCCTATATGAGAGAGAAAGAAGCAAACCTGCGATACTATACCTGGGAAAAGGATGAACCTATGAAGCACATTTGTCGAATTAGAGGTTGCCAGCTGTTACTAATTTTGTATCCCCCGTCTCTGTTAATGTTATCCAGGTGTTTTAAAATCTCCAATGCTTCTCTAATCTTTCGTCTTTGATGAGCCAAAAATATTCAAATGAGAAATACCAGGCTTCTTACCAGTAAAAGATTCTTCAAGTGTACTCATGCCAAGTACTCTATGAGGACAACGGTTTTGCACATAAACCGCGGTGTTGCATGCTTCCGCCCATAAGTGCATTTGTAGGCACTGGTCATGTAGCATAGCTCGTGCAACACCCACGATCGTTCTGTTCTTCCTCTCCATGACTCCATTCTGTTGTGGGTTATGAGGCGCTATGAGTTCTCTTTGAATTCCTTCTTTGCTACAGAAGTCTTTGAATTCGTTCGAAATATATTCACCACATTATCGCTCCACATAGCCTTCACTTTCTTCCCCGACTCCTTCTCCACCAATGCTTTAAACTCACAGAACTTTGAGAATGTTTCACTCTTCTTCTGCATGAAGAAGATCTATTATCTACGAGAATAGTCATCAAAAAATATAAAAAAATTCCTGTGTTTTGCTGTTGAAGCAACCCAGAAAGGTCCACACACGTCTGTGTGAATTCTCTCCTGGATCACCGAAGCATGGTTCTCCTTCTCATGAAAGGTGGTCTTCACAAACTTACCCATAGTACATCCCTTGCATTGATCTAACTGCACAAGAGTACCCTTTGTAAGTCCAGTAGAAATCTACTGCAAAATCTTCAAGGCGCCATGGTGAAGATGGCCCAATCTCCTGTGCCATAATTTGCCCTCATCCCGGCTCACCACTTCTTTTTCTTTTCCCATCATTGCAGCGCAGCCATCTACCTCTAGCTTGTAGAGATTCTTGACTCTAATCCGTATCCTCTTGGTTTAACCCATTGTTTTATGTCGCAGGAAATCTTTTCCTTTGCTAAAAACAATGTCATAACCTCTATCCTCCAACATCACGACCGAGACCAAGTGCTTCTTCAGACCTGGAACATGCATAACATATTTCAATAGAAATGGTTTACCTGACTCCCTCTCAAAGGTAATGGTTCCAATGCTGATCGCACTGTATCTACCATCGTCACCCATCTCTATATGCATTTGGAGATCTTTCTCCTCCAAGACACTAAACAACTCCTTGTCTTCCGTCATGTGGAAGGAAGCACCACTATCAAGATACCACATTGATCCCATTGTGCTTGAAACCAAGCATGTGATCAAGGAGAAATCAAGTTCAAATTGTGAGGCAAGGGCCTCACTAGCTGCAGCTCCAACAACCTTCTTGTTCTTCTTTTTGTGTGGGCAGTTAGTGGCGAGATGCCCATGTTCATGACAATGAAAACACTTCACCTTGGACAAGTCCATCTTCTTGCCTTTAGCCTCGGATTTTGGATGGGATTTCTTCCCCTTCCCTTTCCTTGATTTGGTAGCCAAAGTGCAATTCTCTTCATCATCATTCTTTGATGAAGAGCCACCCATGGTACTTCGCCTTATCTCCTCCTGCACTAGATCTGACCAAAGTTGCTCCCAATCTGGCAGTTTCTCCCGTCCATTGACAGAGTACTGATAACCGTGCCAACTCTTCGGTAGCCCAAGGAGATCCAAGCTCACCAATTCATCATCTGCAACTGTGATTCCCACACTCCCCAGCTCATCCCTACATTGGACAAACTTCGTGAGATATTTTGGAATATTGTCGCCCTTCTCCATTTTTATTTTTCTAAGCTTATCTTTCAGCACCAACTTCCTATGGTCGCTGCTGCTATGGAAAAGATCTGTCAAATCCTTCCACATTGCAAATGGAGTGGATTTCTTGTGAAGGCTTGACACAATATGGTCCTTCACACCTTCCAATAGAATTCTTCATGTCTTCGCTACTTTCTTTTTCCATGCGTCAAGTAATGCAGCATCGCTAGAAGTAGGCTTAGGAACATTGCTATCGATGAACTCCTTCGGACCATTATCTTCAAGCACCTCCTCCATCTTGTCCTTCTAGGCTATGTAGTTTGAGCTACCCTCAAGGGAATACTCCAACCGCAACCCATTGAAAGCCATTTCAATGAATACTCAACTGTCACACCAAGAAATTATTGCAGCAAATTCGAATTGTCCACCAGCACAAAACTCAACACCGCTTCAAGATTGCAATCTCTAGTGATTAACACTGCTTCGATACCATGCAGAAATTATACAAGATGCATGTATATTACTGGACTCCCCTGATCTAACAAATTAATCTTATTTTAAATACAAAATCCTTCCACTTAATTCTTTGCGGAAATTAAATCACCAATTGCAAAACACATATGAAGCAAAATCAATCGCACATAAACACAGTTGTTATACGGGAAAGCTTAAAGCTAAAAACCCCAAATATCATATATTATTTATATCAATGGAACATGTAAATATCTCATACAAAGCTTAGTACATCAAGCTCTCAGTACAATCAATAATCATTACACATTGTCATGCAGAATTTTGCATATCTATGCGCCAATTTCTTGCCTCCTGACAGCCTGCCTCCACTGTGCAATCCATGTTAAAGAAGACCCCTGAATGAATTTAAATTGTCCATGCCTTGACTGTGCAATCCTCATTGGAATATTCAATGTGTGTCAGATGCATTAAATGGATCACTATAGTCACAATAGATAGTCCATCTCACCCTTTCGCCTATCTCTCCACTGGGTCTCCACTAGAACTGCCATGCCAGTAGTTAACTGATGTATTTGTTCAGTTGCAAGTGAGTCTCTAGTTTTGAATTAATTAAATAATTAATTCACTAAACTCTCACGAGTGTATCTTCAGTTAGAACTAGATACAACTAGCACAACTGAGTTTAACTCACTTAACTAAGTTAAACTAAATAATAGCTCACATAACTACTCTTCCAACTCTATCACAACTTGCCACTATCAGTTATCACTGAGTCCTCCATGCATGAGTCACCAACCACCCTAGGAATTACGTAATTCCTTCAGCCCACTAATTTTTCAAATCTTTTCAATGAAATAAAGTGCTCCAAGAGAATAAGTATTTATTGTTGGATTATTATTAAGGGCTAATAATAATCGACATGCATCTATTTTTAGATTAGCGATTAATAAATAGACTTCGCTCAATATTCTAAAAATAGAATCTCATCTATTTTTCCAACTTGATCAACCATTTACAAATACCCTCCTTCTACTTATAGAATATGCTTACCACGTCTAAAAATAGACATACACCTAAAAATAGCCCACAGGCCCCACTTAGTGAAGGTGCTTAATTTTCACTAAGCTCATCATCTTGTTGAATCTCAACAGGTACATCGTTAAGGTGAGAAGGAAAGGAGGGGAATGGAGGCGTAAGAGCAATGCTCAGAAATGAAACACACCTGCGGATTATGCACAGGAAACAGACAGAGATGCGTGATAAAACAATGAAAGAAAGGCTTGGACTTGGTAATACAATTTCTTCCCAAAACTCAAACAGAAATCCATTTTGGCCTGTGGGAAGGTCTACCCTGCTCGAACTCTATTGACAGAGATGAGAGGGGGGACTTGATCACATTTTTTAGAGTTTTTCCTCTATTTACTATGCATAAGCAATTAAAAACTACATCAACGCAAAAACTAAGCAACAATGAAACTTATCTGAAGCAGATCTAACTTAAATGGCAGAAGAAAAACTATCTGAATGACAGAAAGGAAAATATAGTA
Organism: Pinus albicaulis; assembly: GCA_034641835.2. Classification (NCBI taxonomy): domain Eukaryota; kingdom Viridiplantae; phylum Streptophyta; class Pinopsida; order Pinales; family Pinaceae; genus Pinus; species Pinus albicaulis. Next base: position 287,233,562 of record CM076571.1, on the reverse strand, counting down.
ACAACAGAGAAGCTGAGGCACATGGATTGGGCCCTAACCCAGAAGCCTAGCCCTCTAAAACTAAAATCAGTCGAATGAAATTAGTCTTCTCATTTCATAAAATAATAACTGCATACATCTCTAAAATTTTGATTCCCGAATAAAACAAAAAGCTCAATAGCTCCCAACAATAGTTCTGAATGGAACCGACTTACTGACTAGAATAGACTAACTCTTCCTAGATATAGCTCCGCTCTATTTATTCTATAGGGGAGCTACCAAAAACTCCCTAGAAAATGGTGATTGAGTCTACTTGACTCCCAGTGAACAAAGATTGGGTGCACTCTTCTTTGAGTTGCTTGGCTGCCTTTGGATTTTGAATTGCTAGAGAGAATCCTTGGGGATCCTTTGGGTGCTTTTGGAATTCGAATTGCTGGAGAGAATCTTTGGGATCCTTCGGCTGCCTTTGAGGGTGGAAAATCCTCCTATAATTCCTCTTTGTTGTCCCCTCTGAGTCTTTATGATAAAATCCTTATAAAATGATTAATAATTCTTGATTTTTTTCACTCAACCTTATATTAGGCATTTAGAGTATGTTAGTCTAAATCACCACCTATACTAGCATCATATAACCAAATAATAATAAAAATGCAAGAAAAAGAGATCTAAGAAGGCAAAATGGTGACTATTAACCCCTCCAAATATGTCTAATGATGGAGCTCATCATCACCCCCCTACTGAATGGTTGCGCGTCCTCTCAAAAACTAATCCTCCTCTTGCATTTCCTTTAAGGCTCTGACAACCCCCCTGATTTCCTGAGGAAGAAGTGTGGGAGTTTCCCCAAGGGGGTAAAAACCATTATTATTTTATGCATTCTCCCATTTTTTATCTTGTGCATATGTGTCCTCTTCATCTGTTAGCCCCAACAGTAAAGGTGGGTTGAGCTTTAGTCCCAACCATTGGATTTTTTTGGCCTGCATGGCCCTCTTGTATAATGGTGCCCTTTCCAATGCACCCCTCAGTCTTTCTGGAGTATGGTAGTCCCTGTTCTTGAGGTTGTGATGGAGGTTGTTCCATCTCCTTTGGCTGGCCATAATGCACTCATCTTCTATTTTCTTAGAGACATCATCAAAGTGGCCTATCACCTGGTTTTGAGTCTGAAGGTAGCTTTCAACCACTGCAGGGTCCCTTTCAATCTCTCGATGGTTAAGGATGACTCCTCTTGTGCTGAACAATTCTGGTCTGATATATAAGGGTTCTCTATTTATTCTTCCCATGACCTTCCATATCTCTTTTTCTCTAGTGTCTTCATTCAACATCCAAGATGCTAGAGCCATTAACTGCTTATCCCCCATTGTAGGATTGGGGTCCCAAATATCCAGATTTGTCAGCACAAAGTTATGCACATAAAACTATGCCATCTTTTCCTGATCAGCCATGTTAGCTTGCTTGTATAAATTCATGAATTTCCTACAATATTGGAAAGGTAATGATCCATGGGAGGTTAGAGTTTTGATTTGAAACCATTTTTCTTCGAGGTACACAACATATGAGTCAGAGAGAAATCTATGTTGAAGGGCTTCTATGCATAAGTCTGCCATGGTGGCTACTTGCTCCTCTTTTTGCTACAATTGCTCCTTTAGTGCTACATTCTCTACTCGTGCCTTCTATAGCTGCTCCTTCAGAATTATCTCTTCGATTCTTTCCTCCCCCCTTGGTGATTCTTCAATGATAATCGGGCTTGTGGGAGAAGTTTCTAACTCTCTCTGATTCTTGTCAGCTCTGGAATACCTATAGGTTTGCCTTTTTCTCTTTGCACTCAGAGGAGCTATGGTGGCAACTACATTTTTGTATTGAGGGGATGTGGTGTTGTGTTGTGAGTCTGTTTCTCACCCACTTTCTGCTATCTCTATGAATTTTATGGCCATCTCTTTTGTTTTGCTTTGGCCCTTTGTCTCTTCCTCTTCTTTTTTTGGTTCTTCTTATTTCTGCGGGTTCTTCCTCTTCTTCTTTAAGCGTTGCATGCTTCCGCTGGTCTCTCTCCCTTTAAAAATTTTCAATCTACCGGTTTGGATGAGACAACATCTACTTTTATTAGATAGCGCAACTAATTTTGGAGTTCTTATGTAACTCAGCTCAACTCCAGTTCTGTTGTAGACATTTGTTTCCTTCTCTTATTAGTTCATGATGGACTGCATGTTTCCTCCCCTTGCTCTCTTCTACTCCACTGATTTAAATTCTTTTCTTTTGCATGCCTAGGTGGCATGTACTTCCAATTTTTTTAGTCATTCCTCACAGTGGTGGCCGAGTTAACTGGCCACCTTTCTGCCCCTTAAACTAAAAGTCTGCAAATTAATTATTTCTGGCTATTATGGATGCGTAGCAATGGGTGAGAAGCTATACCTGAGTTTACCTATTGTTTCCAAGGCGATTGCAAGAGCCGGAGGTTGGAGACAAGCCTTTTAGATGCTGCGTCCCTCACCATATTCCTGTACTCTGAATGAGCAACTTGTTGAATGAGAAGCTTCTTGAGTGAGCTGCTAACCTTTGCTTGTTGTTTCGCTCTGTTGTGGATGTTGCGTGGGGTTCTTGAGATGCCATGGGTGGCATTATCATTCTCTTAGAGTCTGTTATGCATCTTTCCTTATTGTTCTTCTTGGAAGTCCATGAATAACTTTATTTTTTGAAGGAACTTCCTGATGTTTGTAGCAGTCTGTTTGTGTGTTGCTTCTCTTGCTACATTGTGCTCAGGAATGGAGGATTTTTGTGTATGGAATTGATGGAGGAAATTATGAAGATGAATGGAGTGAATGATGGGATGGATGGTAAGATAGAAGAACGGAAAATAATATGAATGCTTCCCTGTGTTTCCAGAAACCATTAAAAACCTGCAAAAGAACAAACACATAAACCACAGAGATGTAGATGTATTTTCTCTTCTTCTTTTTTGTTCTTTTTCTATCTCTTTTTTTTTTTTAGAAAGAAAGTGGGTTGCCTCCATGGAGGTTTCCAACCCAAAAACTTGCCTTGGGCACCTCAGAGAGGTTTTCACCCATGGATTTTTTTATTTTTATTTTATTTTATTTTATTTTTATTTTTTTTCAAGAGGTGTGGAAAACTATGGAGTTTCCCATCACATACACCTCTCTGCTTAATGAATTTATGAACTCTGCCTTTGACAAAGGCTTCTTGTAAATTTTAAGTCTGTGACCATTGACAAGCAAGGGGATTCCTTCCTCATCTATGGTTCTGATTTGAACTACGCCATTATCAAAACATTTTTCCACTATGTAAGGTCCTAACCATCTTGTCATCATCTTGCCTTTAAAATATTTAAACCTTGAATCATACAACATGACCAATATCCTTCTTGGAAGGCCTTTTCTTTGATGTTCTTGTCATGCCATACCTTCCTTTGCAGTTAAACTACCTCTGTGTGAAGAAGTGCTTGCATTCTGAACTAATCCAATCCATTTAGTTATAGCAACCTCACTTTTTGGGCATTTGATAAATCTAGATTTAATTCAGCTGCCATTCTTAAAGTATTGAATTCAAGCTCAACTGAAAGTAGATCTTTCTTACCATAGACTAGTTCATAAGGAGTGAATCATGTTGTTGTCTTCCAAGTAGTGTTGTAGGCCCAAGTAGCTTATACGAATCTGTCTGCCCAATCCTTTCTACTGTTTCTCACAACCTTGGTGAGGATGCTCTCTAAAGCTTTGTTAGTTACTTCTACTTGGCCATTGGCATGAGGGTGATAGGCAATAGAAGTTCTATGCTTAATCTTGTGCTTCCTCAAAAGATTCTCAATGAGGTGAGAGGTGAATTGTGCTCCCTGATCAGTGACTATTTCTTTGGGGTATCCAAATTTCTAAAACAAATTCTCCCTCAGAAATTATGCTACTTTCTCTTCGGTTGCTACATTCACTTCTTTTGCTTCATCCCACTTTGTCAGGTAATCAGTGCAGACTATGATATACTTCATTTTTCCGGATGGTGGATGGATAGGTCCAACAAATTCCATGCCCCACTTATCAAATGGCTCAAGAGCCACCTAAGGGTGTAAAGGAATTTCATCCCTTTTTGTGGGTTTCCCCATCCTTTGGCATTGATCACACCTACTAGTGTATCTTCTGGAATCTTGGTGAAGGGTAGGCCAATAGTATCCTGCCTGCAAAACTTTGTAAGCAGTTCTCTTTGCAGCAAAGTGGCATCCACATGGGTTTTCATGACATTTAGAGAGGATATCAAAAACTTCTTCCTCCCTCACACATCTCCTTAGGATTTGATCAGGCCTAGCTTGAAAATATTTCCCCCAATCCATGTGAAAGGGGCGCTTTTTCTGATGATTTTGCTCCTCTCCCTAAATGAAATATTAGGAGGGAGTCTCTCAGCAACCAATTAGTTAGCTATATCAGTAAACGATGGTGAGAGTGTTGATATAGCAAAGAGATGCTCATCCAGTAGCTGGCCATCCACCATTCCTTCTTCACCTATAGGGAGAGTTAACCTGGACAAAAACATCTGCAACAACATTCTCCTTTCCAGGTTTATCAACAATATTCAAATCAAATTGTTGCAAAATTAACAACCATCTAATTATTCTAGCACTAACATCCGGTTTGTTCATTAAATACTTAATGGTTGCATGGTTAGTGTGAAAAAAGGTCTGATATCTAGTTACATAATGCCTGAATTTGTTCAAAGCATGGACAATGGCTAACATATCCTTCTCAGTAAAAGTATAATTCAACTCGGCCTTGGATGAGTTCTTGCTGATGAAATAAATGGCATAAGGGATTTTGTCCTCTAATTTTCCTAATGTTGCCCCTACAGCTTTGTTGGATGCATCAGTGTGGATGTGGAAAGGGAGAGTCTAATTTGGACCTCAAAGGATAAGGGCAGTAGTCAATTGTTCCTTAATGAGCTCGAAAGCCTCTTGACAAGCAAGGACCGGACCAAATAAACTCAGAATATTTGGCCAATAACCCAAATAATGGCGAAGCCATCTTTCTGAAATCTTTGATGAACCTTCCATAGTAACCAAATAAGCCTAAGAAACTGCTGACATATTTCTACTTTTGAGGAGCAGGTAACCTTTTGATGATAGTGATTTTATTCGGGTCTACCTGTATTCCAGCTTGGGATATGGAGTGTCCTAATACAACCCCTGCTTTCTTTAGGAATTCACACTTTTCTGGGCTCAAGGAGAGATGCATCTCAATGCACCTCCTTATTACTTTACCCAAATTGGAGAGAGCTTCCTAGAATTCATCCCCATATGGTGTGAAATCATCCATGTAGATTTCGATAGAGTCATGGACTAACTCAGAAAAGATGCTCAGGACAACCCTTTGGAAGGTGGTTGGGGCATTGCATAACCCAAAGGGTAGGACTCTATAAGCAAAGGTACCCCAAGTGCAGGTGAAAGTAGTCTTATCCTGGTCTTCAGGGCTGATTTGAATCTGATTGTACCCACTGAACCCATCTAAGAAGGAAAAAAACTTCTTCTCCGCAAGGCCATCCAAGACTTGGTCTATAAAGGGAAAAGGGAAATGGTATTTCTTGGTGGTTGTGTTAAGTTCTCGATAATCAACACAATTTCGCCACTTCCCATTATTCTTTGGGACTAGGACAAGAGGGGATACCCACTCACTGTCAGATATAGGATATATGAACCCTGCATCCAATAGTTTCTGCAACTCTTTGTTGTGGAGGTAAATCCCCTCTGCAGACAGAGGCGATCCCTACTAGCCCAGATCAGGTCTAGCAACAATCGTAACACACTATGGCGCAAGTTCCTAATTGTAATAAACCAAATCGCGAAGAAGGCCTACCTCAAGTCCAATGTTGTCATTTGTAGAAGAGATGATGCTCCCGTTTCCTTGCTCCAGCAGATCAAAATCCTCTCGCTTGCCACGATCAAACACCTGCACACACAAGAAACACGATAAACACAAGCGTAAAACCCGATATATGCAATTATGTATCAGTCAGAGAGGACACAACTCATGATCATAATGAACAATACGAGTGGAACCATAACCAATAGTCGCTTATCATTAATTCAACAAAGGAAAATACAACCTGGCTCTGACGCTGAACCTTCCTTCGGCGGGTCGTCAACAGAATACGTCTCGGTAAAGCTTGTCGGGAATGGGGACAAGCCTCTCTCTTTGATCGTCAATCTCCTTGCTATGGATTTGGCGCTATGAAGACTATCAAAGCTCTTGCAGCATTTTGAAGGCTCTTGGAGATTATTGGAGACTAGCTTGCAAAGGGAAATGGCAAGCTTATATAGATGGTGGAAGAGGAGTTGGGATCCCTACAATCATGGGATTGGCCCTATCCTCAAGGAAGCTTCCATGAGAGGTGGCAAACTACTTCCTCTACATGGAAATCCGGAGCCAAACGTCCCAACTCAATTTAGAGATCAGTTCAGGAGTTGGTTAAATTCAATATTCCGCCATTTATTTTTAAAAAACACCCTTTATTAAGCCTGGCGTGAGTGCGACTTTGAGACAGAGCGCCAATTGGCGCGCCCTCTTTGGAATATTTCCCCCATTGGCGCGGGTATAACACAGGCTAGTTGTGCCAAGGGTGAAAAGGCTATTTTTAGGGTGTTTCACAAGGAGATGTCTTCAGGGGAATGAAAGTCCATGTCTAGGGGAATGCCATGAAAGTGTTTTCAGGTTATGTCACTGCTCACAGGTCACGGAATAAGCCCTCCAATGTGTGGGACGGGGAATTGTAGGGATGGTGACAAATTGCTGTGTAACAGATGCCCCCTAAAGCATGAGGCCTGAAAGAGAGAGAGGGGTAAAATGCTTTACGAGAACGTGTCCAACTGAAAACACTACCGTCGGAAGACCTGCGTAGAGAAATACAACTGATATCTCAAATACATGATATATGTGTGGTATGGGCGCAACCATCCATAGTAGAGTATACAATAATCCAGATCCAAGGCATGGACACAGCCATCCAGTGAGGATCAATAAATAGACTCAGGTATGGTCGCAGCCATCCAATGAATGAGTCATGTAACTAATCATAATAATCCACAAAATCGCAACTTGGATTTTGAACAGACGAAATCTAGGGTCTTGCGCTCCATCTCAACCCGAACAGAGTACAAGTTCAAGCATGTGAATATGTGAGCTGAAGTTGAACATGCAAGAACATCGTCTGATTACCAGCCAATGATGGAAGCTGTTAACAAACGCGAGAGGTACCACCAATAATGACAATGGCCCTCAAGGTACTATAGGTACAATCTACGGCATGTGAATCAGTGAGCTGGCGTCGAACACCCATAGAATCACTTGATCAGAGGCAAATGATGAAAACCTCTCGTCGAACGTGAAGAACCTGCCATTAAGGCATGCAGGCTCCAAGGTACCAGAAGGGAGTCTCTAGATCAGCTTCCTGGATAATGAGCTGAAGTCGACAGGAAGTGACCTTGATTGAAGGTGGGCCATAGTGTTTCCCACATCATCGACACGAGAGAGAGGAACATAATGTCTTTGTGAATCAGGATCAGATGAGAATCAGAGGAAGGTTGAAACTTGCATAGGTCAACTTCTCTTGAACATATAGGCGGCACAACAGTGGATTTGGCAGTATTTGACATCAAAAGATCAGAGGTCATGATGATGAGGTAAAGAGCAGATGAGAGGCCAAAAGGGATCACCCAAACCCACGGAGGCAAGTGGAAAACAAGATGAGATGTCCCCAACCCGACACGAATGCAGACAAGTGCCATGTTCAAGAGCGACATACTACCGACACGACAATGATGCTGGTTCCATTTTCCCCCACCATTTCTGGCGAGTACCCAAATTATTTTTGAAAACAAGCTTGAAGGGGATAGCATATGCTTGTCATATAAGTTCGTCCTTCGGACGAATCCATCCTAGTACATTTAACGAGCCCTAGGAAGGAGGAACTCGAATATCGTCATTACGACTGGATCCGATGTCATCAGGGTTTAACGAGTCTGACAAAGGAAGAACTTGGCGTCTTCTCATATTTAGAGAGATTGAAAAGATAGTGAAAATTAAACTCCAACGGTCCCTTTTCGTAAATAGTTCCTCAGATCCGAAAAGGTAGAAAACTATGTCTGAGAAAACCTCCTAATCGCGATAGGCTAGGGTGTTCCTTTTTCGTAAATAATCTATCCCAGCCAGAAAAAGGGGTAAACGTATACTGGGCAGATGTCGTTTCGTCTCCACTTTAACGAGATCGAAAATGACAAGAGACTCGGAAATATTTTCATGTTTAGAGAGTCAGAAAAGAGCTGAAAGATGACTCCAAAGTGACTTTTTTGTGTTTTTACCGAGTCCGAAAAAGTATAAAACACAACTCGTATCACTGCCCAAGTCGCGTAAAAACCTATTGTTGCACATAAAAGCAAGTGTAAAATCCATTTTCGACAAAATATATCAAAATATTGAGAAAAATGACATTTAAAACCTAATTTTCATTCAAAAAGTTATAAATAGGCTTCAAATGGTAAAACAAATTTACTTTTACTTTTTACCTTACTTGGAGAGCAACAGTGGTTCGTTTGTGTGCAAACTTGCGGTAGTGATTGCAACTGTTCCGGGACGTCATTAAGCTCCTCGTTTGTTCTAGGTAAAAGGCGTTCCCTTAAGCTCCATTTTAATCCATTTTTTATGAGTTTCCATTGTACAGTCGATCTCTGGAGGAGACTTTTAAAAATTTTAGGGCTCCGCCATTGGCACGGGTATCGGGCACGGACCCGTGCCAATGGACTCTTCCTCACAAAGGGGTCGCGCCAATGGCGCAACATAATCTTTCGCTTTAGATTTCCAAAACAGTGAGGCATCCATCTGGATTTTCAATGATGACAGAGATCTAACAAGGGTTTTTGATCATGTTGATGCAGGTAACCAAGCACAATGGTTATTGAATTGAAGGAGAGGGAACATGGGGAGGAGGATGAAATGGCTATGGAAAACGAAGCCTGTATGAATGCACTGAAGAACTGTGGACTCAAAAAATTCTTCCTTACTCCATGTTTACGAGCTCAACCTGAGCTGCTACAGTACTTGGTCAGCATATGGGATGAAAATGAGGAAGTATTTAAACTTCAGGACCAAGTGTTGGAACTTGAGGTTTCCGACGTCTATTTCATCACTGGGCTGTCGTGCAGAGGCCCAGTACCCATTTTGACAGGCAGCAGACCTTCCGGAGAAAATATGGAGCAAGTAATGGCGAGGGTGTGCCCAGGGGCATGAATCGGATCGGGAAGCGGGAAGGTGGACATCCACACTGTCCGTGATCTAGAACTCAGAGTAGTGCTACACACCATTACACGAGCTGCAGGATTGCAAGCTCCTCATGAGGCGACCAAAGCCCAACTCATACTAGCGTCCGAGTGTATGAGCCCCACATTATTTGATTGGGCTACTGCAGTGACGAGCAATATCAAGAGGCAACTGACAAGATGCAAGCAAGTCAAACTAAAGCAGTTTGGCTACAGTTCCATTTTGGTGTCGTTCGTCCTGGAACGACTACCCATTTTCCAGGGCCAAGGGGCCATATTTGCTGAGTTGGTACCAAGAGAGGCAAGGATGGCTCGTTGGGCAGCACTTATGCCCAGGTCAGGAGGAGGCCAACAGATGTCTTGGAGGCCCGAGTTCTTTGGGTGGTTACGACGACAGCTGATCATGGTCAAGGATTGGCCCTATGCTGGGACCAATTTCACCGGAGATCCCGATCTTCCAGTCCTAGAGGGGGAGGATTGGGATGAGGAGTTGGGTACGATACTCTTTTTATTTTTACGTATTTATGATTTTTTTGGTAATACATGTTCATTCTAATGACAATTTTATGTGTATGTAGATGTCAGCCCAGAGAGGTTCGTGGGCATGTCGCCCATTGCGTGGGAACCCATGCCGTACATGAGCCTCAGGCTAAGGGTGGCGAAGGCGGCGAACTAATCCAGAACTTGGAGGGCATTCCTCGGGGAATCCCGGACTATGCACAGCTAGCAGATGTTCTGCTAGCATACCAGCGACACACTGTGGGGGTGCCTAGTTGCCTCCACTGACTACTGAGACACTTAGTGCGTGCGGTGGCTTGTTACCACAAGCACCATGCAGATTAGACATCAGGGCTTTTCCTGCATATTTTTTGAGAGACATATCATCTCCGGCTGTATTAAGACGAACATGTGTATTTTTTGATTTCATGTGATGCACACTATGTAAACATTTCGACACACACATATATATATATACCTATTTCTAGATGGATCTCTTTACAAGTGATGATGTTTTGTTTATAAATTGCGCAAATGTCTGTCTAAAACCAAATTAGCTATTGCATCTGTTAATGTATTCAAATGCCTAGGTATATGTTGATATGTGATATAATCAAAATTCCTTTCCAGTGAATGAATACGCGGATACAGACGTAAAAGAGATGGGTTTCTAACTGAATAGTGACCATTAAGTTGTAATACTAAAAGTTGCGAGTCTAGATACACAAGTAATTCACAAATGCCGAGGTCCACAGCCTCGGTTAACAATTCCAACACGGCACTATATTTCGCAATATTATTTGTAGTAGGACCCAGACACGCACCTTGCAGGTTAATCAATTCACCTGCAAGATCATAGATTACCCAGGCTACCGAGGACAGATTCCTGGTACTGCGGGAGGCACCATCCACGAAACCCACAAACGGAGTAATAGACATCTGCATAATCAGGAAGACCCGGTCAGCAGAAAGATGTTTACATCGTACACCACACCACACATGCACACAAATGAATGTACACACCTATGTACACACACCACACCAAAAGAAAACTTCAAGCGTAGTATTTTTTAAGGTACAACCCATTTCTAGGCTGTGCCAACGGAACTCCTTCGTAATCAATGAGCTCATAAGCCCCATTTTTCAATACTCGTTTTACTATGTAGGGCCCATGCCACATGGGTTGGAACTTTCCTGCTCCAAGTTTGTCGTGCGCTTGGTCGTATAGGAGGACAAGGTCCCCTTCGACAAAGGAACGTGGAGAGACTGATTGATCAAAGTGAGATTTGACCCGCTTCTTTTGTGCCTCAATGACTAAAGCAACCAAGCGGCGGGTTTCATCCAGCCGTTCCAAATACAAGAGACGCTCTTCTTCAGGAGAAGTATCGGGCAAAAGTTCCACAGCCAACTTTAAGGAAGGAATTTTGGACTCAACTGGAAGAGTTGTTTCCAGACCATACACCAATTGGAATGGTGTGAATCTGGTCGCACTCTTTGCTGACGTCCGGTAGGCCCATAGAGCTGAGAAAAATTGGAGGTGCCAATTGGACTTATAAATACCAACTGTTCGTTGAAGTATTGTGACCAGAACTTTGTTCACAGTCTCAACCTGACCATTTGCCTGGGGGTAATATGGCGTTGAGCTATCATGTCGTAAGCCCAATCTTGATGTGAGCTCAGCCATCATATAATCTCGAAAGTGAGTGCCATGATCGGTTACAATGGCCTGAGGGACCTCGAAACGTGCGATAATGTGGTTGAAAATAAACTGGGCAGCTGTCTTACCATCGGCGGCTAGTGTAGGCATCGCTTCGGCCCACTTAGTGAAGTAGTCGACAGCGACGATTATATATGCATGCCCCCCGGCCGAATGAGGGTTACACGTCATAAAATATACGCCCCATTTTGAAAAAGGGCCGAAGGTAATGACAGGGTACAGAGGAAGAGGTGGCGCATGCATCTTGCACTGAAAAACCTGACACGCATGACATTTGCGGACTGCGACAATACAGTCTTTGAATATCGACGGCCAGAAGTAACCTGCACGTAGAATCTTCTGGGCAGTGGCATATCCAGACATGTGACCGCCACAGGTGCCACTATGATAGTCATTAAATACTCTTTCAGCCTCTTCTAGGGTTAAGCACCGGCGGAGCACCGAATCTACTCCAACCCGGTATAACGTATCTCCTACAATGTGGTAGGGTTGAGACTGATGCCGAATCCGACGTCAGGCATCTTTGGTCAACTCAGACCGGAACGTTGATGTTTGAAGATACACTATGATGTCACCGTACCGTGGGTCACGAGTGCTGATAAGGAAGAGTGTTTCGTCCGGGATATGATCCTCGGAATGAGATGGGGTGGAGTCTGTCGGGAGGGAGCAAATGAGATCCGCAAAAACCAGTGATTTGGTTGACTTAGCAGTGGTAAACTCTAAGTCGAACTCCTGAAGGATAGCGATCCATTTGGAGTATTTTCCCCCCAATAATTGTCGAGATAGAATGTACGTCATGGGGTTGCAATCCGAAACCACGGTTATTGTACGCAACAGGATGTAGTGGCGAAACCGCTGCACAACGTGTACTGCGGCTAACGCCAGTTTCTCGACATGAGCGTAACGCGTTTCTGTGTCAAGAAGATTCCGTGATAGATAATAAACGACGTGTTCATTTCCATCATCATCATCCTGCACCAGAACCATAGCTATGGTGCTAAACGCGACGACCAAATATAGAGTGAAATCATGGTGATAGTTTGGAGGACGAAGCAACGGAGCATTAACAAGTAACGTCTTTAGCTTCTCAAAGGATCGTTGAGCAATATCGTCCCAACGAAAGGGAATGTTCTGCTTTAAAAGACGCGTGAAACCTTTGGCAACTTCCGCATAGTTCGGGATGAAGCGTCGAAGGAAATTAGCTTTTCCCTGCAGACTCTGCAATTGATATAACGAGGAGGGTGATGGGAGATTGACAATAGCCTCGAATTTTAGAGGGTCGAGGCGAATCCCATCCTTGGAGACTATAAATCCAAAAAGACGGCCAGAATCCACGCAAAATACGCATTTATGAGGGTTGAGTCGTATATTATAGCGTCGACAACGAAGGAAAATCTGGCAGAGGTGTTCGGGATGGTCCTCCCGCCGAGCTAAGTGAGCTGGCAGATCATCCAGATAAGGCTGAACGATATGGCGTATGGCGTGGAATGCGTAAGACATAACACGCTGGAAAGTAGCTCCAGCGTTCTTCAAGCCGAACGGGAGCTTTTTATAAGCAAAGGTACCCCACGGACAGATGAATACAGTATTGTGTTGATTGGCAGGTAAAATATGTATCTGATTATACCTCGAAAAGCCGTCCATCAAGGAATAAATCTCACTCCCAGCACATTCGTCAATGATTTGATCTATGAAGGGAGTACGGTAATTTTCCTTAGGACAGGCTCGATTAATATCACGGTAATCAACACAGACTCTTATAGTGCCATGTTTCTTATCTACAGGGATGATGTTTGAGACCCATTCTGTGAGGGGGATCGGGTAAATGAAGCCCGCGTTCAGAATTTTTTCGACTTCTGCTTTAATGGCAGTGGCTTTGTGAGGATGCACTGGGCGTAGGCATTGGCGCACGGGTTTTGCACCGGGGTAGGTTGGAATCTTGTGCACTACGATACTGGGATAAATCCCATGCATTTCCTCATAGGACCAAGCGAACACATCTCTGAATTCACGGAAAAGATCAGTATAAACTCGTATCTCATCAGGAGAACAAGTTATTCCCACATGTATGTTCTCAACTATCCCCGGTTTGACAAAGATGTCGATCGGAGTGGTTTGAGTAATGTTGCTCAGGTTTCCCTCCGAAAGGACCTCATGTGTCAAAATAGGCGTCTGAAGAGGCGGAGTAGGAACCTGAGATGAAAAACGCTCTAGAAATTTTGACATTGCCCCCAGGCTGGGCATGAAGGAGGAACGATGATGTCCATCGCTCCAAGGGAGCTCTTCAAGAGACATTGCTTTAACGATGGCTTCGTCAGAAGGAAAAGTCTCTTTAAGAGGATCAGGCGAGTCGGCCTCACCGAGCCAGGGGGATTGAGAATAGATATCTAAAGCCATGCTCGAGGGAGCATGTTGAGAGGGAGGAGGATCTGATGCGGTGACGATTTCACATTAATTAATCTCTACTGGAGTTAAGGGCATCAATTCTCCAAAATCAGTCACCTGTTCAGGCGAAGGGATGATCCATGGGTTGTCAAACCTAGAGAACGGTGTGTGGTGGTGGCACGGGAAAAATACCCATGAGGACAGGGTCCTTGAAGAGACCGGGTCCTACACTGTTAGGGGGATTAGGGATCTTATCCACGTAAGGAATGTTGTTCTCAGAGGTGGAGGTGAAGAAATAAAATTGATCCACAGTAACAATTTTTCCCTCATGAGGGAACTTAAGAAGTCGAAAGAGGGTGGATGTCACACATAGCATAGCGTGAGTCCAACTGCGGTCGAGAAGCAGATTGTAGTTAAGCTTGGCGTCAACCAGTTCTACTTATACATTGACTGTCTTCCCCTGTAACGTAATCGGAAAACTCTCGAGAACACCCAGGGGTTTGGATTCCCGACCATCGAAGGCCTCTAAGGCATTGGGAGACGATGAGAGAGCCGGAGAGCCAATGGCCTTCCAGAAAGCGGATGACATGACACAGGTAGAATCACCTTCATATATGATGGCCCTATGGATATTAAGACCATTGATCCCGACTTGAATAACAAGAGCAATTTGATGCGGAAGTCGGGGGGTAAAGTTTTCTAAGTCAAAGGTGAGAAGACTAGAATCGACGGGATCGATTCCACTGATTGCAGACAATAGGGCTTACCGTTGTGAACGGTAACTTTGAAGGACTTCCAATGCATACATAGCAGAAGGCGCCTGTGCCAAATCCTCAACAATATTGTAATGCTGAGCGGCACGGGAATTTGGATTGTAGGAAGACCTTCGCAGAACACCTTTAGAAGGTGGCCTCACAACAGGTTCAGCCGTAGGCTTCTCAATTTCTAAAGAACTGGAGACAGGTGGAGGAGGTGGGCCATCCACAACTTCCTTTCCAGCTGCCTAACGCGATCCAGTATAATCCTTCGAACACGTAGCAATGGAGAAAGGTGCAGTACCATTCATCATAAAGACCTGGGACCCAAATGGTGCAGATGGTGAAGGTTGTTCAACCATCTGGGTCTGCTGAGACGGGAACGGTTCTTTAAGAAATGTCGGAGTCCCTTTGGAGCCTTTGAGAAGTTGACTAATTTCATATCGTCTGGGACAATCCTTGGTGTAATGATCTCCTTCACAAATAAGGCAGGGGTACTTCAGTTTACGTTGGGAACCATCCTCAGTCCGAGGTTTAGAAGACTCTGACTTTGGGGTGTCGGGTTTGGATTTTCCTTTGCCCTTATTTTTCCCTTTGGAGGCTTTTTCCGTAGGATTAGCCTGAACGGCGTTAACCTCCGCAGATTTTCCAGAATCTGGAGGGGCAAGAAGAGCAAAATTATTGGAAGAGTTAGACTTCTGCTTCCCATTCGAAGATTTTCTACAATTTTGAGACACGGAACCAATAACACCATCCACCTCTGGGGTAGATGGGGCTTTAGAGGTTCCTAGGCGTGGAGCATCAGTAAAAATATCATAAAGCGTGCCAGACTGAGAGTATACCAGATCGAGATACTGGGCACGCGCAATAGCTTGTTCTTCATTAACACATAGGCCCATAGCAATATCTTGCGCAATTTTGTTAACGAAGGATGTGGTGAACCAATGAGTTAGTATTTGATCAGGTATATCAAACTTGATCAGCCTACGACGACGTCGCCACTCATGAATATGATCGGATATGTGGGTGGCTTTATTTTGCTTCAACGAAGTCAGGAGATGCGTCCCGGCTTCATAGCGAACCGGTAACTGAAAGTGAGTCAGAAAAGCCATTGCTAAAGTATTGAAATCTTGAAAGATGCCACGAGGTAATTCAATATACCACTTAGCGGCAGCACCGATGACAGTGCGTTGGAAGAGACGTAGACGAATTGAATCATCGACCCAAGAATTGGACGAACACCACAAATGGTAAGTCATTACATGAGCTTGGGGGTCTTCACCAACTTTACCTTCAAACTTGGGGTAGTCGCCGGGTACCTTGGTCGGAACCGGAGGCCAATAAGGATTGTGAAGAATCGGATCATTGGTTAATTTAGAAACGTCCGGTAATTCCAAGGTAGCTAAGAACGGAAATTACGGATTGAACGGCATGCCCGGCGCTCGATAAGGACCAGTACCTGTACTCCACGCTGGTTGAGAATATCCTTGCCCCCATGGGTTCTGTCCGGAAGGATTCTGACTGTAGGGGGTATAGGTTGTATAACCAGTTTGATTCGGTTGCTGGTAACCAGTGTGCAGGGCTTGATAACCAGAGTATGGACCCTGATTTTATGTCGGCCCTGTTTGAGCAGTCTATGGATTTGGCTGCTGAGTATAGGTGTAGCCGGGTTGTTGAGTGTAATAATGGGAACCTTGGGGTGGGTTATAAGTCGGTCGAGATTGACCATGATGGTAATAACCGCCTTGAGGTTGAGCGGGCTGCTGATAGGTGGGACCATGCTGAGCCTGATAATTAGGGTGCACTGGTTGATTCGGTTGTGGCATCGAATCAATCAGTTGTTGGGCAGGGTTGATAGAGTGTGCAGGCTAGCCTGGTTGGACAGGCTGACCTGGCTGAACGGGCTGCCCTAGTTGAACAGGTTGACCCGGATAAACAGGTTGTGCCGGTTGCACAGGTTGACCTGGCTGTTGAGGAGCACCAGGTTGTACTAGATGGGCCGATTGGCCTAGTGGTGGAACACCGGGTTGTGCTAGATGAACCGGTTGGCCTGGTGGTGGAACACCAGGTTGTGCCGGATGAACCGGTTGGCCTGGTGGAGGAATGGAGCCAGGTTGTGGCTGGTAACCGGTTTGACCTGCAGCAGGACCATAGGATGGTCCTGGCTGATGTGCAACATTTGGAGCAACAGGATACTGAGGTTGCATGGGTTGCGACGGTTGGACTTGCCCCCCAGGACCATATACCGGCCCGGGTTGGTACCCCGGTTGACCTGTGAGTCCTTGAGGTTGCCCCGGTTGGACTCCAAGAAGAGGCTGCACGAGTTGACCTGAAGGGTTGTAATACTGTCCTTGCGGACTATATAGCGGCCCTTGTTGGCCCTCAGGGTAACCCTGCGGGTCGTAAGGATAGCCAGGCTAGCCCGAAGGTTAGCCTTGAAAAGGTTGTCCTTGCGGGTTATAAGGCTACCCAGCCTGGTTATACGGTAAACCCTGAGCATGAAGTTGAGCCTCAGGAGCGGGTAAACGTAAAGGGTTCCCGTGCTCATCGTACTGATATGGAAAAACGTACATGGGTGTACCATCCTCTACATAATGCGAAAAATACGAGTGGTTGGGATCTTGAGAGGGTTTTCTGACCTTGGGGTTCGATTGTTGTAAGGAAAATCGATACTCCTCAGGAGAAATGTTCTCCAGCATAGCAGAAGCTATATAGACTTCTTCGAGAAGCGATGTGGTCCTTACGGACTGAGTGGTAATAACAGGTGTAGGTGCAGCCACACAAACAGTGGGCCTGACGGGTACAGAAGTGACCTGAGGGGATGACGTGAAAGGTGTCCGTGGAGACATCCCCAATGAAGGAACAACCGGCCTCGTAGAAGGAGCTGATACCCCCATAGAGGCAGCGGCGGCAATAATCTGACCTAAGGATCTATACCCTGCTAGTAGTGAGGGACCAGGCGAAGACATAACAGATGATTCAGCGTTGTCTTCTGGGAATAACTTCCGAGTTACTTCTGGGAATAGTTGGTAATCTTCACCAGACGTGGGGATTTCCTCGCTAGCAGAATGACTGGATTCACTCATATTTGAACCTGCCGCTAGATCTCGTAACAGACGGCGAGGGCTAGGAGGAATAACAGCAGCTAAAAAAGGCGAACCCGATGTAAGAGGAGGGAAATGTTCCCCTACTCCAAATCCAGACCAAGGGTCGGGAAAGGGCCAATTGAACTCAACTAGTCCTCCAAAGGGAAGCTCAGACAGAACCGGTCCCCCGTCGGGAAACTCGGAAACGATGGGTTGTTGAGGTTCAGCAGAGGATTGAGAAACCTCTGATGAATCGTCCGTATATGGACTACCAGTAGACGAAACTGAGGGTTCCGCCACTGTGGTAGTAATGACAAGAGAGAAAGATCAAACACACACACGGGCTGAAAAAGAACCAAGGCACACCATCAAACAGCCAACAAGCAAAATCTAACAGGGAGTGTGATCGCGGGTGATTTATTTTACGACATTGAAACTTAGAAACTTCACCGTTTCATGTTTTAAGAGTCGAGAAACGGATGAAAGATGACTCTATCTCTTTCAGTTTTGAAGCAAGCGTGAAAGGACAAGCGCTTGGTGATCTTTTCAAATTTAAAGAGTCAGATAAGATCAAAATGACTGCTCAGGAATACTAGGCAAAGGGTGTACCAAATAACCGTGAATTGCAATATACACCTTGGTTTCAAAATGAAAGAGAAATCAACCAAGGACTTAACGAACGTGCAGGAAATCTCCCCGAATGTTGTGTCTGGTGTATCACGGGTATAGGGCGGCAGACTCAGCTTCATATGGATAAAGGATAGAAACCTAGTGGGGTCTCCCTTTATATACGCGACGGTACGGGGAGCACAAGTCCGTACTAGTGTTGTCTAAAGCCAAGAGGCGAACGACAGCTACTAGGTTTAAAGACGCCAGAACACGTCTCTAGCTTAGACCTCTAAATGTTTCGTTAATGTTTCAATGCTGCCTTAGTGTAAATTGAATAAATTTTAATGTTTATCTTCAATTACGTTTCAGTTTTCAGGCCCTAGCAAATAGAATGTCTCAAAATCTCCTAAAATTCACGCTACATGCCACAGTATATCATTTCATTCGATGAAAGCTAATTATGAGAGAGTTAAGAGCTTTTCACACTGGAACAAAATGACCAGACAACAACCAATGATATCTCTAATGCAGCTAATGGAAACTAACAACTTTTCTTTCAAAGTTACTAATCACTAATAACACTGAAAAGATTTAATTCACACTAACTAATCCGAAGCAAAAGAATTTTTTTGTATTTTCAATGTTTAAGGGCAAAAATGCACTAAACAAAATGAAAACTAATGAGACAAGCAATTTGAGAAGCAAAAGCAAAAGAGAAAAACAATCAAATTTCACTCAATGCAAGCACACAATCAGATCTCAAATCGACAAAAAGTCCCTCAAATCAAAAGACACCCAAAGACTCAAATGAACCATGTAATCCAGGCCCAAAACGAGACAAAGTGGAATTCGAATGAAGAAGAAGCCAAGCACTCAAATAATGCAATGAAACGATAGACAACTACCAAACGAGTGCAGAGAAGCAATCACAAAGTTGACTGAACAGACAGCAACCAAAAACTCCCAAGGGAGGCTCGACGCATAATAGCACCTAGATGCCCTAGGGCTAATATGTAAAATCGATAGAAAGGGGCAAACAACCAAAGGATAAAGGTCAAAGTCAATCAAATAGGGCTCCAAAACACTCAAACAGTCGAAAAAACAAGACCAAACACCCAGATCAGTTTCAGAAGGCTCAAAACACAGTAAACCCTAGCACCTTACAGTATTGGCGCGACTGTAAGGCTAAAACTAGCGCCAGAATAGAATTGGCGCGAGTGTTACACTGACAACATGCGCCAGTGGGCGCGACTGTCACACTGAAAAGCGCGCCAGCTGAGTTTACTAAGGAAAAATGAAAAATAAGCAATCCAAGAAGCAGACCAGTGATGTTGGAGCTTAAACCAAAAGCCAAACTCACAAAAAGAGCCAGCCAAAAGAGTTGATCAAGCAAGCAAATTCAAGAGTCGATCGAAAGACAAGACAATACTCCAAGTGTTCAGTTCATAAACTAGACCAAAGATTGACTGAAGCAGCATTGATCTACTTCGCTAATGGAGAGCAAGAGCGTTTCAAAGGCTATCTGGCTAACTTCAGGCTCCGTCTGTAGTTTATAAAGCAAACAACAAGCTAACTCCCCAGTGGAGTCACCAATTTTTTGTGGAGGTAAATCCCCTCTGCGGACAGAGGCAATCCCTACTAGCCCAGATCGGGTCTAGCAACAATCGTAACACGCTATGGCGCAAGTTCCTAATTGCAATAAACCAAATCGCGAAGAAGGCCTACCTCAAGTCCAACGCTGTCGTTTGTAGAAGAGATGATGCTCCGGTTTCCTTGCTCCAGTAGATCACAATCCTCTCGCTTGCCGCGATCGAACACCTACACACACAAGAAACACGACAAACACAAGCGTAAAACCCAATATATGCAATTATGTATCAGTTAGAGAGGACACAACTCATGATCATAATGAACAATACAAGTGGAACCATAACCAATAGTCTCTTATCATTAATTCAACAAAGGAAAATACAACTTGGCTCTGACGCTGAACCTTCCTTCGGCGGGTCGTCAGCGGAATACATCTTGGTAAAGCTTGTCGGGAATGGGGACAAGCCTCTCTCTTCGATCGTCAATCTCCTTGCTATGGATTTGGCGCTATGAAGACTATCAAAACTCTTGCAGCATTCTGAAGGCTCTTGGAGATTATTGGAGACTAGCTTGCAAAGGGAAATGGTAAGCTTATATAGATGGTGGAAGAGAAGTTGGGATCCCTACAATCATGGGATTGGCCCTATCCTCAAGGAAGCTTCCATGAGAGGTGGCAAACTACTTCCTCTACATAGAAATCCAGAGCCAAATGTCCCAACTCAATTTAGAGATCAATTCAGGAGTTGGTTAAAGTCAATCTTTCGCCATTTATTTTTAAAAAACACCCTTTATTAAGCCTGGTGCGAGTGCGACTCTGAGACAGAGTGCTAATTGGCGCGCCCTCTTTGGAAGATTCCCCCCATTGGTGCGGGTATAACACAAGCTAGTCGCGCCAAGGGTGAAAAGGCTATTTTTAGGGTTTTTCACAAGGAGATGTCTTCAGGGGAATGAAAGTCCATGTCTAGGGGAATGCCATGAAAGTGTTTTCAGGTTATGTCACTTCTCACAGGTTACGGAATAAGCCCTCCAATGTGCGAGACGGGGAATTGTAGGGACGGTGAAAAATTTCTATGTAACACTCTTCTTTGACTATGTCCTTCAAAGCTGAGTTCATCCTTCTTTGGGTTTGTCTCATAGGCTTGCATCCTTCTTTGATGTAAATGTGATTTCTGCATACTGAAGGAAGCACCCCTTTCAAGTCCTTGTAATCCCAAGAAAATGCTTCAATATTTTCTTTCAAAAGCTGGCATAGTTGTTTCTCTTCTTCATTCGAGAGGTTTGGGTTGATTTTCAGAGATCTGGATGGGCCAAACTCAATATCCTTGGTGGTTTTAGAGGTTGTCTCAACTAAGTGCACTTCCATCCAAGGTTTGATTTTAGACTCTTTGAATAAGGTTTTGAGAGGAGTGATAGTGGAGGATTGTTTTTGAATGGCATGGTCGATGAATTCATCTTCATCAAGTTGCCCCCCTCTAAGAATATAATCTATGGTACAAATAGGGGCAGTGTTATGTAACGCATCTTCTTCATCCTCCAACCATATAGGGAGATCATGAACAATGGAAGGCTAGGCTGGAGGATATAACACTAGCTGTTTAGACAAAGGCCCATTTTTTGTAGTCATGTTTATGGCCTGACAAATAATATAAGCATCTGCAGTGGCTAACCACATTGATGGTGGGGGTATCTCTCTTCCTCTTCCCAGACTTCTTGAAGCACTTTTATTTGATGATCCTATTGTAGATAGGGACATATTTAATGGCCTGGAGAAGTGGTATCTTTACACACAAATTTTACAATTCTTCCAGGAGTCAGTCTCCTCTGCGGTGTGCTAACTAGGGTGGATCAAGCGCTTAGGAAAAGGAGGTAGTTGGATTTGAGTGTTACCTTCTTCCTTTTCCTCCTCGGCCTCTATAGGTGGATATGGAGGATGGTTGTCTAGGATTAATATTCCCGACCTAAGATTAACCTCTTGTATCTCCACAACATAAGCTGTATGGGATGTTTCTCCACTGGGAGCTTGTTGTGCCTGTCTATTATTTGGGTTCGGATTGGGCTGTGCAGGTATAGGTAGCCTAGGTGGAGCAACATGAGTAAGCTGAGATTGAGGTTGGGGTGGAGGAATTACTGGAGGAGGATTATATGAAGGGTTGGAAGGCCAAGTAGGAGGTGTAGACCAGGATGGAGGAGTGGGGGTGTACCAAGGTTGCATGGGTGCACTCTGATTGTGGTAATATTATGTGTAAGGTGCACCTTGCATACCTTGTTGATATGGTCGAGGGCCTTGAGGCCTTCTCTGGTTGATGAAACAGAGTTGCTCTGGCATTGTTTCCCCACCTTGATATAGAGCTTTAAGTCTAGGTAAGGAGGGACACTTGTCTGTGGCATGATTCTCTTCACAGACTAAGCAAACCTTTATGAAATTCAGTGGACATTCATTTCTTGGGTGCTTCCTGGTACATCTAGGAAAAAATATGGCCAGGGCTCTCTTTTCTTCCTCTTACTTCCTTTTGACCTGCATTATGTCCATTTACAAAGCAAAGGTGTGCAACATGTCACTCTTGAAGTCCTCTAGCATGTTTCCAATCTCATTTTTTATGAAGGTGGAAGAGGAAGGGGTATTGGATGTACTTTGGCTATCTCTGCCCTTCTTCCTATATGCCCTAGAATGGTTCCAAAAGACAGTTTTGATTGTTTCATAGGGTTGTTGGTAGATATATCCTCCTGATAACATATGAAAAATTTCTGTCATCTATTCACTGATCCCTTGAAGAATTACAAGTTTAAGTGAGTCAGTATCAAGAGTACAGTTGGCTCTCTTACAGTTCAATTGAAACCTCTCTTCATAATCCTCTAGGGATTCATTAGGCCCTAAAGTCATCCTAAATATCTCATCCTTAGTTTCATTGGACCTACAGTAGTCTTTGTAATTTCTACTGAAGGTCTCTTACATCTGTGCCCAAGTAGTGATGATATCCCCAGGCAAACCCATGAACCAGCGCAAGGCTGCATCCTTAAGGGTGGATCGGAATAGCTTTAACTTTTGATCATCAGAGGTGTAGTCATAAAGTCCTATAAACAATAAAAAATTCAAACATGAATGTGTTAGGGTCCTTAGAGGTAAGTCCATGGAAATGTGGAAGAGATGATGGGCTAATGTTTTTCATCTTAGTTTCCCCTTCAGTCTATCTTATGGGAAAGGCTCTCTGGATCCTAGCCATGGTTAAGATAGAAGTGAGTCCCTCAATTGAAACAAGGTCTTCTTCTTCTTCCTCAATAGGATCCTAAAAATATTCAGAAGGCTCACCTATAGGGGGTTCAATCTCACTGCCACCGAAAAAGAGTGTAGGGTGGCTAGGAGGTGATGTGGGGGTTTTAGGTAAGATTTGTTTTTGAGTATTCCTAGTCCTACGAGGCATAAAAATCAAATCTTTTTGTTTTTTTTCAATATTTCTGAAATGACATGAAAATAAAGGAAAGCAGAAAGGAATGCTAAAACAACATCAAAACATCTACTAGAAACCTCCCTGACAATGACGCAAAAAAGTGGTGAGCCCTAGTATTGCACCAAGAGTGCTACAACTCCCAAGGGCTGCCCTACTTTACTTTATCAACCCAGGGTTCATAAAAACTTTGAGGTGATAGTGCTATATACACAGCAGATGCATTATGTTCATGTCATTCTCTTTTTCTTTAAGAAATGGTGATACTACTAAGGGTTCTCAGTGAAGTCTGTCGCACTTCAATGAAAATAAACTAAATTGCAGAAAGGAAATGACTGTAAGAAACTAAATTAAATTGCTAAAAAGAAATGATAGGAAGGAAACTAATTTAATTTGCAGAAAACAAATAGAATAAAGGAAACTAATCCTAAACCACACTTAGCTTGGCCAAATGGCTAAATGCACTCTACTTATCCTACGATCTATCTACCATACTTCTATCCACAACTAGGTTATCCATGACTTAATTCTAATTAAAAAGAGTTAATTTGCAGCTTGGATGGAAGAAAAGGGCTAAAAGAAGCTAATGGGGGGTTTAACACATGAAACAAGGTTTGGAAGCAGAAAGAGGGGTTTAAACCCTTATAAAACTTTAGGATTGCGTGAGAAATGACGTTGGAGCATACAGAACTCAAAAATGTGATGGCGAAGTGCAATGGAGGACAAAAGTTGCGATGTGCTATGTCGCAATTGAAACTTCGCAATTTTAAAGGGATAGCAGTAAGGATTAAAAATAATAAACTACGTTGTGCGAAGTGTGAAGTGTGACGAGTGATGTGGCGGGTCGCGAATTGCAATATCGCAAGTTTAAAGGAATAGCGGTAAGGATTAAAAAGAATGAACTAAAATGTGAGAAGTGCAATTGGCGACATGGTAAAAGTTTCAGGTTGTGATCTGTGATGTGGTAAGTTCTGCGAAGTGCGAAATGCTACGAGTGATTTGGCGGAGTTATCACATCGGAGGAATGAGCGGTAAGTGTTATGAAAAAAGTTAAACTGTGCGAATTGCGATTTCACAATATCGCAATCGCAAGAACGAGCGGTAAGTGTTAAGGTTAAAAGCCAAAGGATGCAAAGTGCGATGGCGATGTGGAGGTGGGACAAACAGTGGGGTGTGATTTGACAATATCGCAATCTTAGGAACCAGTGGTAAGTGTTAAGGGAGAAAAGGTAAATGGTGCGAAGCGCGATTTGTGATTTCACAATATCACAATCACAAAGAACGAGCGGTAAGTGTTAAAGGTAAAAGGTAAACGATGCGAAGTGCGATTTGCGATTTCGCAATATCGCAATCGCAAGGAACGAGCGGTAAGTGTTAAAGGTAAAAGCCAAATGTTGCGATTTGCGAAGTGTGACGTACGGTGGCGAGAGACTCGAGGTGCAAATGTAGAGGTCGGCTTTTCGGTGGTTTTGAATGGTTTTGACGTGTTTTACATTAAAAAAAATAAAGGTAAGGCAACCGTGAACGGAGAAAAACAAAGAAGTAAGGCTTGAAGGGCTTAAGTGCGTTAGGAAAAAGGGTAAGTACAACGTTAAGGTGAGAAGGAAAGGATGGGAATGGAGGCGTAAGAGAAGTGCTTATAAATGAAACACACCTGCAGATTATGCACGGAAAACAGACAAAGATGCGTGATAAAACAATGAAAGAAAGGCTTGGACTTGGTAATACAATTTCTTCCCAAAACTCAAACAGAAAGCAATTTTGGCCTATGGGAAGGTCTACCCTGCTCGAACTCTATTAACAGAGATTAGAGGGGGGACTTGGCCACATTTTTTGGAGTTTTTCTCTATTTACTACGCATAAGCAATTAAAAACTACATCAGCACAAAAACTAAACAGAAATGAAACTTATCAGAAGAATATCTAAATTAAATGGCATAAGAAAAACTAGCTAAATGACAGAAAGGGAAATATAGTACCAACATAGAAGCTGAGGCACATAGATTGGGCCCTAACCCATGAGCCTAAACCTCTAAAACTTAAATCAACCGAATAAAATCAGTCTTCTCATTTCATAAAAGAATAACTGCATACATCTCTGAAAGTTTGATTCCTGAATAAAACAAAAAGCTCAATAGCTCCCAACTATAGTTTGAATGGAACTGACTTACTGACTAGAATAGAATAACTCTTCCTAGCTCTAGCTCTGCTCTATTTATTCTGTAGGGAAGCTACCAACAACTCCCTAGAAAATGGTGATTGAGTTTACTTGACTCCCAATGAACAAGGACTGGGTGCACTCTTCATTGAGTTGCTTGGCTGCCTTTGGAATTCGAATTGATGGAGATAATTCTTGGGGTTCCTTTGGTTGTTTTTGGAATTCGAATTGCTGGAGAGAATATTTGGGATCCTTCGGTTGCCTTTGAGGGTGGACAATCCTCCTATAATTCCTCTTTGTTGTCCCCTTCGAACCTTTATGATAAAATCCTTATAAAAATGATTAATAATTCATGATTTTCTGCACTCAACCCTATATTAGGCACTTAGAGTATGTTAGCCTAAATCACCACCTATACTAGCATCATATGACCAAATAATCATAAAAATTCAAGAAAAAAGAGATCTAATAAGGCAAAAATGTGACTATTAACCCCTCCAAATATGTCTAATGATGGAGCTCATCAGATACCTTGACCTAGGGTTGAGGAGTATTTCCTAATAATAAGTGCCCTAGACCAAGGAATCCTAAAATAATAGGGTTTCTAAGCAATCCTTGTGAAATTGGGGTGACAAGGTTGCAGGACCACAAAGAAGCCCTAGTGGACCCAAACGAGGCTAAGGGTTTAGATTGAAGCTTCAAACAAAGGGGCTTCACCAAGTGAGGGAGAAGAAAAGTATCAAGGAGATCATATTTGAATTTAATGTTCAATGCAATGATCCTTAATGAAGCCACTAACCAAAGGAAACCTAGGGATATATGGTCTTCGAACTAGGGCTTGGAAAAACTTGATATTCAACGATCGAAATGTCTTGAAAATTGGAGGACCTCCCAAGGACACACCAACGTAGCTCTAGACAAAATCTCATCAATTTTGGATGGCTACAATGGATTTTGTATAATACCCTTGGAAGCCTAATAGGGTTAGGGCTTAGAAGAGAGAAAAATAAGGTGAGAAAAATATTTGTTTTGGTGATCACCTATGACTAGACCAATTCCTAGCCTATTGGGAGAATGGTTTCAAGGATGAGATTTATTTTAGGGTTTTCGATCTATCAAGGAGCCTAATTACAACTTCACATTCCCTAGTGATGTGGCTATCCAACTACAACAAGGATTTATACTTCGATTTGTCAAAATAATGGGGTTTCAAGGTTGAATATTCAAAGATAACCAATAGGAACATTCACTTTTTATGCACAATGGATAACACATGCAATAGATCAAGCCTACTTAGTGATTCAAGATTTTTTCATAAGATTAGAACACAAGCAATATCATGTTGCAGTATTTCATACATTAAACATAACATGAAAATTCTATATAAGACAGAAACTTACATGGCACAAAAGGTATATCCATCGATTATATTTCCAAGAGAGAAGCTCCAAAATAAAATAACATTAATCAAAACATCAAAATGCATCCAAGAATATCCAATTCGTCCTTAATAGCTAATGCAAAATTCTCAAGAAGAGATACCAATCCAAATCCACGTGATGATCAAATGAAATGATCATCACATCAATATATATCCTCCCTAAGTGGTTTGATTTTCCTAATAAGGCCTAATAATGTCCCAACTAATTAAATAATGTGCAAAAATAACATTCCTTGGTGAAAAACCCACCAAGATAGCTCCATAATATAAAAATAAGCCTTTCAAGAGGGAAAATTGATAGATACAATAAGTCGAAGGGCCATTAAAGAGGCCCAATGGAGTCCAATGTGTGCCAAGATGGATGAATGAACTCACAACATAGTGATAAATGGGGTGGCCCCTTGATATCCAAGCAAATGACCTGTGGTGCCCCTAGGTGTCTATGGGGAGCACAAAACATCCTCATGGGTCTCCAAAGGGATTGATCAAGCCTTTATCCCATCTGTAAGGGCTAGAAGGATGATGCAAGCCTTGCCATTGTCTCTCGTGGTGAGATGCATCCTCATCTAGGCCATAGATCAACTGCCAAGTGTGTGGTGCAAGAGTGTAGCCTGTTGAGCAAGGTGGTCCAAGTGCATCATCATCGTCAAATTAATTGAACGTGAGTAATAAATGAGTGGAACTAAATGAACCCATGATGTGGCAATCTTCTATCTACTATGTTGGAGGCACATGGCTTTCAACACTCACCCTACAAACATCAATATGATCCTCTAGAGGGTTTGGAACCCATATAGGAAGACCAAATCCAAGATGAAGACCCACCTGCAATCTTGTATAAGATCCAATGTGTTCCCTCACCTTCCAGTATAACACATAATTAGTACACTTGAGTAAATAAGCTTACAAAGCATGGAACCAAGTGGACACTTCACAACGACATGCCCTGCAAGAATGGGCTTTAGAACGTACAAGTGTATCCAAGTGCAAGAAGAAGGTTAACCAAGGACCCTATTAGGTGATTTCAGCCTCTAAGGGGGTAACGTGTCCATGGTACATCCATAAAATGGCAGGTGGCACGTGATATGATGATGAAACAGAGTGGGGCATCACGGGAAATCTCTAAGCCACATGCCACAATATAAGGGTAGCTATAATAACGGAACCAACACTTGGGTGTACGAATGTCAGAGGGAGAAATTGAGGTACATGAGTTACCCCAACCTTTGTTTTTCCAACCTTCTTCATATGCCTTTTCCTTTTATTGATTTCTCTTTTATAACTGCCCGAGGCTCCAAGGGATGATAGCATGATGTGTAAGATATAGCAGTGGATACCCCCTTTAGATGGAGCAGCTTATCACCCACCAAGGGTTGGGACAATCATGGGTTCCTTAATGATGCAAGGGGATGATATGAGGGGCCCTAGGAACCAGGGTGACGGCTATAATCATAGGGGTAGAGCTCATTTTTGGCTTTTTCTCACGTGCTAAATTTGTATGTCGCTGCTATATTTTGCATTTTGTGGTATATTTCATGTTGAGAGTGGCCAAATTATGAATTTTCTTTTCTTTTTAGCTGCATCAACCTTCGAGGCATTTTCTAGGCCCGACCCAAGGTATGGACAAGGGGAGGGAGATGCTAACTCCTTGTGGACCCAATGGAAAAATGTGGACCCAAATGGGAAATATGGTGAATGGGGTTATAATGAGCGAAGGGGGGTGATGTATATGGTGTCGGGAAGTGGGACCACACAACCAAAATCGGGGTTTCCCATGTTGTTCCACCCCTAAAGGTAGTAGCCAATAAAGGATATCCCACGGAACTAGGATACAAGGCTACTCATCAAATTGGACACAAGAGACAATAGTAAAACCAATCCCACTCTTTCTGCCGAATCCCACCACTAATCCATGCCCAAAATTGTCCATGACAAGTAAACAAAGTACCCAACTACATAATGAAAATCCATACGTTCGGCATTGGAAGGTCCACCTTCAAATATACGATCATGACAGATGGGTGAGGGAGCATAACGTTGGCTCAGGTGGCGGAGATAGTGGCACATCAAGCTATCTGGTGGCTAAAAGGGGATGTTGGTTATCATATGAGGACCATGTAGGAGAAAAAAATTATCCTATGAATACTACCCACGGGTGTGGGTAACATCTGGCTCCAACTGGGACATGATCTCTCATAAGAGTGCGCCAACATACTCAAACATGGAGGTCATGATAACACCAACAATCTCTTGGGACCACAAACTTGTTACCTGCACATATCAAATACCAAGTACATGGGAAACATGTTTTTATGGCATCTCATGATCACCCGTGCTTATATTAGGCCATAAAAATAAACAAGAAATAAAATTTTATTCTAAATGCAATTATTCTAACATGATTATACCATATGATGTTAGTTCTAATGTGAAAAAAAAAATGCAATGCATCCTACTCTAATTTTCATATTATATTATGCAAGTGCTAAGTGTAATCATAGATCCAATGTAGCCAACATGTTAATTGATCAATATGAGAACACGTGCTTCTATGATTATTCACACAATAGATCCAAAAACATAAATGGGAAGAATAATATGAGGGATTATGATGGCTAAAAAATAAGAGACCCATATGTCATAGAAAAGGAACCTTGGAAGAAGGGAAAGACACCAATTCAGAAGATTGAATTTTTTCTTCTAAACAGAAGATGGAAATGTCAATGAGAAAGTACATCAACCTTTGATGAAGAACGATCTCAAACCTATCATCTTCAGGAAAATAAGGAGTGACTGACTCAAACACAATAAGGATGATATTATCTTGGTTATTGGGAAAACAAGAGGGGGAACCGTCATTGTACCTAGGGAAAAAGCATGATTCCCCATTTTTTATGGGGGAAACCAGATCATCATCAAAACTAGGGGAATGAACCTCATCACAAATATATTTTTATGGGCTAGGAACACAACAAGGGGAGGACTTCTCAAAAATGAATAAAAACCCTTTACTGGTGGCATGTCTAAGGGAAGCATCTTCCTTAATCCCTTTCCCTCAAGGGCTATTGGAATTATCCATAATGGTGGAAAGCTCTTCTTTGACTGAATTATTGTCATCTTGGAACATAAATAAGAGACATTTCCAACCATTAGGAAGGGATTCATAAGGACCAATAGTGTCAATCAGAAGTGGTGAGTCATTTTCTTCTTTTTTGGGGTTCATTCTTATGGATTTGAGATACCACGGGGCTTTCATTTTTATAATCATACCCAATTCCCCAATCAGCATCCCAAAAATCACTCATAGATTCTTCATCCATTTGATGATCATAATCTTCCTCAGAATCATCCCATTCTTCATTATGTTTTTGATGTTAGCTAAGTTGCAAATCATCCCTTTCTTCATTAGGTGGGGATGACTCCTCCTCTTTCATCTATTCTTGAAGAATAATATCTAAGGTATTTATTACATGAGTTTGATAGGATACTTCAAGGAGAAGGGTATCAATGTATCGGTAGGGTTCTTGTTATATTCACATTTCATAATATAGAGCCTTCCGATTGTTCATGTAAATGGGAGAAAACGTCTTTGGAGTTATCTGTAAACATAATTTGCTTGCAAGATTCTTCATATTCTTCCATCCTTTCTTGCAATACCTAGAGATTTTCAGGGTCCAATTCCTCATCTTCATCCTCAGAGGAGATGTTTTCAAGGTCATCATTGTTAATTTCCATTTTTGCAATTGACAACTCTTCCACCTCTTTATCACTTTCTTGGTCATCCAAATCCTCATTGGGAAATGGGCCATATTTTTCTTTGATATTGTGACATAAGGAATTGAATGCATTAGTATAATAGGAAAGCTCATATAAGAGATCATATGTAGGGATTTCTTCATACTCTTGTTGTATGATGTGGAGGTCTAACTTGCATTTGTTATAGAAATTGATATGAAGTTTTAATTCTCATGCTCTATCACATGGTCACAAAGCTTCGTCCACAAATCCAGTCTTTCCCATAAGCTTTAGACATCTTCAGGGATAATATATGTTTATTTTTGGTAGCATCGAAAGTTCTCAAAGTTTCAAATTTTGTGAGGGGGCTTAGACACATGTATTCCAAAGAACCAGAAATTGTTTGTGGAAATTCCACTCGGAACATGTTTTATTAAAATAATTAATTATTTTAATGGTGACCCTAAGTCTAAACTTAGGGAAATTAAATAATTAAAGAGCATTAATAAAACAAAGTGTGAATATTCTAGAAAACACAGATCAAGTCAAGTTATGATATTAGTCATTGATTAGAGATCTAATATCGGTCGTTGATATCTCAACGAGAAGATTATAAAAGAAGACTCGAGGGTCATTTGGAAAACACACCAATGCAGCTACTTAGTTGCCCAATTAAAATTTATTTTCTTAGTGGCTAAAACTTCGCAAGAGAAAATTGATCTAGAGGGACAGTTGCAGGTGGAGGAGCGATAGAAAGGGTTCAACATTAATCCAGGGTGCAGGATCAGGTGACATAGTGGCAGGAAGGGACAACACATTCGTTGGAAGTAACAACACAGAAGACAACGCAGAGGTGATGCAGGTCTGCGCAGTCTTCACGCAACGCCAGCGCAGGGGTGACGCAGGAGGCCTAGGAGATTCATTCTGGGGTCATTTCTCATCAGCAAATTTGTGAGGAATTTCTCTAGTGTTATTGTAGCGAATTTCTCTTCGTTATTGTTGATTTTAAATTTTGCAAGAAGATTTTGTTGAAGAATAATAGAAACCCTCATCTGCTGCACTAGTTTTCCCACATTGGGTTTTTCCGGGGACAATTGTCCAAAATATCTGTGTCAATCTTGTGCTAGTATTTCCTTATTGATTTGCTCAGTAATTGTGAAGTATGCATTTGAATTTATTTCGATATTTACTGAAGAGATTTATGCAAATAACTTGTTTCTGAATAAAAAAGTAGAAGAAATAATATCAGATAATGCAGTAGGATTTCAAGTTGAAATTTTCACATGGTAGCATAGCAAGGTTAGGCAAGCAAGCAGGAGGGTCTATGCCAAAGGGAACTCGTGGAGCTACCTTGGCATCAAATCACATTCCTAAAGGGATTACACATTCCTTCTGCAAAATCTTCCAGAGAAGGGAAAATCAAGGAGAAGATGGAAGATTGATTTTTGTTAGAGTTGGCCTTTAGGCTGGAAAAGTAATGTGCTTGTTTATCAAGCACTGCATCATTAGATGATTGGTACATTGATAGAAGATCTTTAGATCATATGAATGGAGAAAGAGACCACTTCTCTAGCAATAAAGAAGAACGGGTGGATTTCCAAATTACTATGGGAAACAAGACAAAATGTACCCCTGCGGGAAAAGGGACCATAGCATTTCAGACAAAAGCAGGAGAGAGTCTCTAAGCCACTAATGTGTTGCATGTGCCAGGTATGGGAATTAATTTACTTTCAGTTTCTCAATTGCAAAACAAGGGATATGACGTATACTTTATCGGAAGAAAGGTCTATGTCAAACATCCAAGTTGGAAGAAGAAGGCTCAAATTGCGACTCGAAGCAACAAACTATACAAGTTGCCGCTTGAGTCTCCAATGGGACTGATAGGCAACAATCTAAGCAGTGAGTCAGATCTAAATGAGCTATGGCATAAACGAATGGGGCATCTACACCATGGAGCTCTGAGAATACTCAGAGAAACACTTACAGGAGTTCCAGTTCTTGGTACCAGACATGATGACGTATGCAAAGGGTGCGTTATAGGCAAATACGTTAAGGCAGTGTATTCCATGAGCAACAATAGGGAAAAAATTGTATTGGGACTACGCACTCATATATCTGCAGACAGATATCCACTAGAGCTCTTGGTGGAAGTGAATATTTTATCACTTTCATAGATGACCATTCTAGGAAAACTTGGATTTACTTCCCAAAGACCAAGGATGAGGTCTTTGACAGGTTCAGAGAGTTTAAAGCTCTAGTAGAAAATTTGACGAGGAAGAAAATCAAAGTATTGTACTCAAATAACGCTGGTGAATATACTGATAAGGAATTCACATATTTCTACGCAAGGGAGGGTATCAGAAGAGAATAGACCGCTCCTTACAATCCGGAGTAGAATGGAGTTGTATAACGGAAGAATAGGACTATTGTTGGGGCAGCAAAGGAAATGTTTTATGACCATTATCTTCCTAGATTTATATGCGCAGAAGCATGCAACACAACTGTATATATTCAGAACAGGACCCCTCACAAAGCATTGGGCAAGACAACACCCGAGAGTGTCTTCATAGGGATGAATCCGGAGGTAAGCCATCTCAGGATTTTCGGGAGTGTGGCATATTTCCATGTTCCAGACGAGAAACATAGCAAACTAGATCAGAATGATGAGAAAGGGTATCTCATAGGATATAGCGAGACATCCAAGGTATACAGGATCTACATTTCGGGTAATAGGAAATTTGTAGTAAGGATCGATGTGAAATTCACGGAGGATCGAGCCTTCAGAAGATCCCATCAAATGCCTACCGAAGAACAGTCTGAAGTTGAACCTCTTCTCCAGCGGCAGCTAGGAGAAGATCCAGTAGATGGAAAACCATCAGGATCTAGCACTGTGACCGATACTAATATTTCTTCAAGAGAAGAAAATCCAGATAGCTCGCAACATATGGGACAACAAGATGAAGAGATGATTAAGCCACTCACTACTAGTGGAAGAATCAACAAAGAAGTACGACAAACACTGAGGGATGCAAAGGAGTTTATTGGGGCTCCTAGAAGCGAGAAAAGGCAGCTTAGACAGCCTGACAGATACCAATATTTGGTAGCATAGGTTGTCAAGCCCTCTGATTTTCAGGAAGCCATTCAACATCAAGTCTAGGTAGATGCTATGGTAGAGGAGTACAACTCTATCATGACAAATGATGTCTGGGAAGTCATACCGAGACCTCAGAACATATTAGTTGTAGGTTCCAAGTGGATCTACAAGATTAAGTATGCTACAAACGACATCATAGAGAAGTACAAGGCTAGGTTTGTGGCTAAGGGATATGATCAGAAAGAAGGGATAGACTATGAAGAAACCTTGGACCTTATAGCCAGATATACCTATATCATATCCATTATATCCCTTGCATCGCAGATGGGATGGGAGATTCACCAGATGGATGTCAAGATTGCATTCTTGAATGGGGTGATAGAAGAAGAGCTATACATCGAACATCCAGAATGCTTCGAAAAACATGAGAAGAAAAGTCATGTATGTAGGCTAAATAAATCCTTGTATGGACTCAAACATCCACCTAGAGCATGGTATGGCCGAATTGATGGATACTTGCAGCAGATGGGATTTGTCAAGAGTGACGCTGATCCCAATCTCTACTATCTGACAA
This sequence comes from Pinus albicaulis, assembly GCA_034641835.2. Taxonomy (NCBI): domain Eukaryota; kingdom Viridiplantae; phylum Streptophyta; class Pinopsida; order Pinales; family Pinaceae; genus Pinus; species Pinus albicaulis. Next base: position 287,199,206 of record CM076571.1, on the reverse strand, counting down.
TAGAGAATGAGCCTCTGATTTTGGTATTGTATGTAGATGATCTTTCTGACAGGATCATCTAAGCTCATCAAATATTGCAAGAGGAACCTAGTAGAGGAATTCAACAGGAAGGATTTGGGGTTGACGCACTATTTTTTGGGATTGGAAGTTTGGCAACGGAAGGGAGAAATATTCCTTGGGCAAGGAAGATACACTACATAGATTCTAAAGAGATTTAGAATGCATGATTGTAGACCCATGGCTACTCCAATGATCACCAATGAGAATAAAATTGATGCATCTGAATATAAAGAAGTGGACCCCACCTTATACAGATAGCTCATAAGATCTCTCATGTATTGATCAACACCAGGCCAGACATTTTCTATGCTGTTAATCCCCTCAGTCAGTTCATGGTAGAACCAAAGAGGGCATATTGGGTAGCAACTAAGCACATTCTCTGATATATATGAGGAACAGTCAGATATGGATTAAAATACACCCGAGGCGATGACATCGTTCTGCATGGATTCACAGATGCAGATTGGGAAGGAAGTTTGATGGATCGGAAAAGTACCACAGGGTACTGCTTCAACATTGGTTCAGGTAAGACTTCCTCGTGCAGTAAGAAGCAGAAGTTCTTAGCACTGATCATAGCTTAAGCAGAGTATATAGCAGCCAACACAACTTTGCGTGAGGATATATGGCTTAGAAAACTGCTAGTGAATTTATTCAGAAGGAAGATGGAGGAGACAAGTATTCTATGTGATAATCAGAGTTGCATCAAGCTCTCTAAGAATCCAGTTTTTCATGATCAGTCGAAACACATCAACATCTGATGTCATTTTATCAGAGACACATCCTCATCTAGGCCCTGTATCAACTGCCAAGTGTGTGGTGCAAGAGTGTAATCGGATGGGCAAGGTGGTCCAAGTGCATCATCATCATCAAATAAATGGAACACGAGCAAGAAATAAGTGGAACTAAAGGAGCCCATGATGTGGAAATTTTCTCTCTGCTATGGTGGAGGCCCATGGCTCTCAACACTCAACCTAGAAATTCCAATATGACCCTATGGAGGGCTTGGACCCCATATAAGGAGACCAAATCCAAGATGAAGACCCACCTACAATCTTGTATAAGATCCAATGTTTCCCCTCACCTTTCAGTACAACAGATCATTAGTGCAATTGAGTAAATAAGCTTACAAATCATGGAACCAAGTGGATATTTCACAGTGGCATGCCCTTCCATAGTGGGATTTAGAATGTACAAGTGTCTCCAAGTGCAAGAATAAGGTTAACCAAGGACCCTATTAGGTGGTTTTAGCCTCTAAGGGGGTTACATGTCCATGGTACATCCATCAAATGGCTGGTGGCACATGATATGAATGATGGAATGGAGTGGGGCATCAGAGGAAAGCTCCAAACCACATGCCATAGTACAAGGGTAGCTATAACAAGGGAATCCCACACCTGATTGTATAAATGTAGGAGGGAGCAATCGTGGTACACGAGTTACCTCAGCCTTTTTTTTTCCACCCTTCTTCATATGTCTTTTCCTTTTATTGATTTTTATTTTATAACTTCTCGGGGCTCTAAGGGATGAGAGCATGATGTGTAATATATAGCAGTGGATACCCCCTTTAGGTGGGGCAATTCATTGCCCACCAGGGGTTGGGATAATCATGGGTTCCTTAATGATACAAGGGGCTGATATGAGGGACCCTAGGAACCACGATGATGGATATAATGATAGGGGTAGAGCTCATGTTTGGATTTTGACCATCTTTTGCATTTTGTGGTACATTTCCTGTTGAGAGTGGCCAAATTATGCTTTTTCTTTTCTTTTTAGCTACAACAACCTCTGGGGCATCATTCTAGGCCTAACCCAAGGTGTGGACAAGGAGAGGGGGAGGCTAACTCCTTGTGGACCCAATGGACAAATGTGCACTCAGATGAGAAATATGTTGAATGGGGTTATAATGAGCAGAGTGGGGTGATGTATATGGTGTTGAGAAGTGGGACCACACAACCAAATTTGGGGTTTCCCATGTAGTTCAACCCCTAAAGCTAGTAGCCAATAAAGGAGATCCTACGGGACTAGGATACAAGGCTAATAAGAAAATTGGACACAAGAGACAAGAGTATAAACCAAGCCCACTCTTTCTGTTGAATCCCCCCACTAATCCATGCCCAAAAGTGTCCATGATAAGTAAACAAAAGTACTCAACTACATAATGAAAAGCAATACCTTCGGGGTTGGAAGATCCACCTTCAAACATACGATCATGAGAAATGGGCAAAGGAGCATAAGGCTGGCTCAGGTGGTGAAGATAGAAGCACATCGAGCTATCTGGTGGTTGCAAGGGGCTGCTGGCTACCGATTGAGGAGAAAAAAAATCTTCTATGGATACTACCCACAAATGGTGGATAACAAGTGGCGTTGATGATTTTACCACACCATGCTGCTCCTAGTTCATACCTCACCTAGCTTCAATTTATGTGGGAGGTTTGCTTCCTTACTATTATCATCATGTTCTTAGGTTTTATTTTGTTGTTGAGTACTCCATATTCGGGGCTTCTACTTATTGTTTCAAACGTTTATGTGAGGGTCAATGTTTTTCATCCTCTTCATTCACAATACAAGAATTGGTCCATCCTTTGAATTGGTGGTAGCTCTGACCACCTCGTCACTTCAAGGTTTAGATACTATTGGCATATCCTTTAATTTCCCGGTTTTGGTTTGTGGGGTCTGGTATCTAGGCACATTTTACGTTTGGTTTTAACGATGGTAATTGGCCTCCTGTCATACTATGTTCAATATCTTTTGTCTTGCCTTCCATTTGTTTTTCTCAAGTCTGAGTTTCTTTGTTGGTAAAGCTTGTGAGGGTGGTGAAGTCCTAGGGTCTTCTTTTATTTTCATCTGATTGGAAAACCTCTCTCTCCCGTCTCTATACCTTTGTTGATGATGCCCTTGTAGTTAGGTTGATTACCTCCTATTTCAACGTCATTCCCCTTTATGGTTCGATTTGGTTTTATGGTCATTTGTTTAGTCAATATTATCCCTCTCCCTCTGCTCTAATGGACTCAACAGAGAATGCCAATTCACAGAGCTAGAGTGTCAGGCTCATCTTCTTTACATCAATGGTTGTTTGGGTGGGAGTCTATGGTGAATTACTTTGACTCAGTTCCTCGAGAAGTAAGGAAGGAAATTATCCTCCTCGAGTTAAAAGAATTTGGTGATCGAACTTATTTCTCTGATTCAGGGGTTGTAGGTGGAAACCTCAAATGGATACTCGACTCGAGGAGATTCAAAAAGCATCAACTTCATTTTCTTCATTCCATAACATTGCACCTATAGATGGAAATGTTGCTTCATATGGTTCTTCAGGACAAGCATGTAGACAACTATAAATCGTTTGCAAGACAGGAGGACATTAAGCGGATTCTTCGGAACATCCATTTTAGCCTTGAAGACATTGTGACTAGATTAGCAAGGGTGGAGAAGTTTGTGGTCTTTGACTCAGATACCGAGTTCAAAGAGTTGAATAATACCCTTGCTTTCATCAACGACCCACCAATTAACACTTCATCTCCTACTTCCACCTCTTCACAGACAATTCTTTGCCCCTCTCTCCAATCATTATCTCAGAATAAAGGAATTTGATGGCTTCTGCATATGCCACTACCGAAGGAAATTGGCATGGGCTTTCTGGCGGCAATTTGGTTTTCATTCTAAACTTTCAAAGGTCACTTGTTTTGTTTTAGTGCTATACACTCTCTATTGCCTCTAACAGTAAGGAAATGATCACACCTTATTTTTGGTCAATGCTTGGGGGAAATAGTTACTCGTAATGAGGTTTACTTTGTTCTTTTTGTTGTTGTCATCAATAGTTTTGTAATGCTTTAGGGCAATGGTCGACATAGCCGATAGACAAAGCATTTTGCTATGTGTCCTTCTTAAGTTTTGTATCTTATTTTCCAACTCGTAGTTTCTGTGGTTTTTTGTGTACACTTGATTAAAGAACTGATCTCTCAAATTAGTCTTTTTGTTTTATGAAATATATATGCTATCAATGTAATACTTTTTCATATTAATGGAAATCTCTTGCAAAAGCTTACAATTATTTTATAAGTCAATAGATATGCAAGCAAAAACTATATTTCATTCAAATAAAGTAGTAATTGGTCTCTAGTTTACCTAGCCTTTTTACATAGTAAGTCAAGCCCATTCTCTTGTGTCTATATTTATTTGCTTGAAAGATATACATGAAATTGGACTGAAGAGATTGTGTAAGAAAAGGTTTCCATGGCCGTCGTAAGACTATTCTCGTAAAGAACTTGAAAAATGCCGCCTCCCTTCGTGGTGAATGCTCAATGGTAATGTTGCTTATTATATTGGAACCTTTGTTGAGCATCACAATACTATGAGCAGATCCACATTAAATAATATTTTTTGAATTTATAAAGCTGTGATAAAAGTTTTAAATGTTAACATGCCCACAACCTTATAGAAGTTTTGTGTTTAATAGATAAACTGGTGATACTGAGGGTTATTGAAAATAACGACGCCCTTCAATAAAGCCCCAAGTCTATAGGTCAGACTTGTGGTGTGTTCTTCAACAATAGAATGTATAATGGTTTTTAATATGAGCCAATTAAGCCCCAAGTCTATAGGTCGGACTTGTGGTGTGTTCTTCAACAATAGAATGTATAATGGTTTTTAATATGAGCCAATTAAGCCCCAAGTCTATAGGTCGGACTTGTGGTGTGTTCTTCAACAATAGAATGTATAAAGGTTTTAATTAGAGCTGCGTGTTTACAATAATACTGAAAATACTAAACTTCTCCATTTATACAATTAAGCCTTTTCATTCAAAAGAATACCGTTCCTTATGGAGCCTTGTCAATCTGAGCACTAGAAGACTTTAATAGCGATCAGTGTGGCAGCTTATGCAGGAAGTTATCATGCCTCTAAACGCAAAATAAGATGTTCCTAAATGATTGGTATGCCATCGTTGCAGATAAAAATGATTCGAGTGAGAATGTTTCATAATGTTGTTGCAAAATATTTTTTGAGGCATGGCACAACCTAGTCTTGCATTTATTCTTAACAGTCAATGTTTTTATCCTGAAACACGTTTTATGTGCCTTTCAGGTTTAACATAGTTGGCCAGGTTGGTCAAATCACACTCTTCCAATCGATGAATTACTTTCATATTCGCTGATGAGGACTTGTACAATTTGGAGTTGTATTTTTGGTTGTATGTTGATTTCTCATAGCGCAAGGTTGTCATTTCAATAATTTTGTTTTGTGGATGGCACGCTAATTCATATTAGTGACCTTTGCTATGTTTCCTATGATTGCTATGATTATTATACTTCACAGTGGGCAGGGACGACAAGTGTAGACTTCTCTCTTGCTCAATTGCTTCAAGTAATTATCCTTCTTAGTACAGGAGGCATCAACGGAGGTGGATATGAAGCTTCAAAATATGTGGTCATAGGTCTTCATGGGGGCATCCTTTTACTTCATGCAATTATTAATAGCTTTCCAATTTCCTGGTTATCTTTTCTGGGAAAATTAGCTGCTGTGTGGAATATTCTAGGTAAGTATATGAGCCTGAAAATATCCTTGCACTGTAGAGTTTCAATACTTTGCATGTTGAATTCAACTTTTAGGACTAAAACAAGCTTCACTTTCCAGGTGTCATTATTCTTATGATTCTTATACCCACTGTAGCCCCTCAAAGAGCTAGCGTTGAATTCGTTTTCACACACTTCAACAGTGAAAATGATGTTGGAATTCATAGTAAACCGTATATTTTTGTCCTTGGACTTCTAATGAGTCAATACACTTTGACAGGATATGATGCTTCTGCTCACATGGTAAGAATCCATATTTTTATTAATTTTCTAAATTTTGGTGACATGACATGCAATGAAAACATTTCAAGATATTGATCTCACACGTCTAAAATGATATTGCTTGCTCGTACTAAAATTAGAATCTTCTATCATCATGATTCTTACATTTCGGTCTTTCATGCCTCTAACCATTCATATTTTTCATTTCTGTGCAAGCAAAATGACTTTTATAGCATTAACTCAACCATTTTTCTCGAGTTTAAGATAGCCCATGCCTATTTTTCCATCAAACATTGGTACTTTTAATCGTGTTCCCTTTAAGAATTTAAAGTGATTATGTTTAATCATTTAATAGAAATGGAAATAGGGAATAACATTTTTCAATTATTCATCTACTATTGGATTTGTTACACATTCATTATTGTTTGGACCCTTTTTTATTTGAAATTGACTACCTTAGAGACAGGCAAATCAATGAAAACTATTTGCGAGGATGATATTTCCCTTGCAATAACCCATTGTTCCACAAGGACGTGTCCCACACGTTTCCGACCCTCAGAGGATGAGAAGATAACCGGGGAAGCATTTCCTAACATCACCCTTCGGGAAAAACTCAGGGGAACACATGGGAAATGTTTCCCCAAAAGAGCTGGATATTTAGGTATCCCCTCTCTTAAAAGGGGGGATACGCTCACCTCCTTGTCCAACAACCCATGAAGATAGAACAAATATGGTAATAGAGTTTTGAGGAGTCTATGATCTTTTTAATTAATGACAATATTAAATTCTTAAAGTAAAATTGGCATTCTCCTTTATATTACATTTTTTATCATCTTACTAAAATTTTAACATCACCATTAATTGCTTCAGGATGTTTGAGAGTGGTTCCAATCTCACTGGATTGCATAGGGAGAAAGTGAAATTTCATATTCCATTTAGAATTTAATAGACTCTGATTTTTTTTAGGATTTCGGGATTGGCAGGATTATAGCATTTCCATTGGATTGCACAATGATCAATTTGAATGGGTAAATTGTTATTGTTGGGATTTTATCTTTATATTTTATTTTTATAATTTTAAAGATGGGTACCCTATGCTAGGGAGTTGGGACCTCCTCATCCCCTTGTTCCCCCTGAATTTCCCTAAAATTTGGGGGTGCTCCCACATGTCCCCCTTGTGTGTCTCCCCACTCCCATGCTCCCCATCATAGAAATTTGGTGGAACATAGGAATAACCCTTCTGGGTATTCCTCTTGATTGTAAGGTGATACACTATTTTAAGGGAAATTTAATAGAAAAGGATTGGTTATAAGCACGAGATGATATGTTACAATGGTCATTGATTTGCTTCTATTTATTGTGTCTATCTTCAATGTTAGATGTTATATTGATAGCCTTGGTCATCATTCTTTCATCCATGGCCAAAGTATGAATGTCATCTCAAAATTTTGAATATCGTCTCCAAATTCAATACATTAGCTCCAAGGTTTGAATGTCACCTTGAAGGTCTGAACAATGGCCCCGATGGTTTGAAGGTCAACCTGGATGGTTTGAACAACAACCTCCTATATGAAACTTTGGTATCAAACATATGAATCTAGCATCAACATTGTTAGCCCTCATTTTGCATAGGGGTTGTACTATTTAATTTCTTTATTACCTTTGTGATTATAATCATAAAGAGCTTTGGATAGTTGGGATATTCACTTGGTTCCATGGATTGTTAATGAAATGGATGGTGATGTGCTAGAGGTTTGATGATTGATCATATGGTATTCTAGTCTCCACTACTTACTAGATGGTCGTACATGAGGATATAGTGGAGCCCTCGATATTTTAGCCCTAAGTGAACATTGCATTGGCTTCATACGATATCTGGAATTTTCATAGTTCTCAAGAAGTTCACAAATCTCAAGGCAATGTCACAACTCTTGAGGCATTGGTCATGTTACCCACCAAAATGGGTAACCCCATAGGAGAAAACTTTTCTCCTACACTTGACAGTGGACCGGTTAGCCAAACAACCAGTAGCCCATGCAAGCAACCATTAGATCATGATATGTTGTATATATCTACCACCTACATCAACCATTTGCTTCTCAGCCACCCAACATGGGCACATGGAGGAAGGTGGGCTACCACTCAAAAGGTACTTCAATCATTTTGCAATCATGTGCTTATACTTGTTTCTATTTGGAAATTTTATATGGATTATGGGGTGATCTAGAAGATTGACCGAATTTGACTGTGATTTTGTTCTCTCACCTTACTTGAGGGCGTTAAGCTTTGACCCTAGTCTAGTGGGACCTCCCTTAAGGCCCTTTAGGTATAGGAGGGGCACTACTTGGAAAGCCTTGATTGAGATAGCGTAGTTCCATCTTCCCACATGTCATAATTAACACCTTCCATTTTACATTACAAGCCCATGTCTCACCTCCATTCTTCAGGTTCAACTTGTCATTGGTTCTTTTGGATTTGGCATTCATATGTCCACATACCTAGGTAGGGCCTGAAAACTTTCCCTGGGAGGTTGATGCAACTAAAGGAAATAGAAAGAGCATATCATGACCAAAAAAAAATTAAAGAAAGAAAAATCAAAATGCAAAATATGGCCCGAGACATAAAGATTAGCACATGGAAAAATCCTATCATGAGATCTACCTCACTCATATGGCCATCACTCGGTTCTTGAGCACTTATTGCTCCATTTCATCACAAAAAAGAGACCTTGCATGTCCCAATCCTAATGAGTGATAAACTGACTCATCTTAAAGGGGTAATACAATTGCTACATCATAAAAAGAAGGCTCTAACACTTGAGCTATAAATAGTAATACAAAGAAAAATAAAGAAGTAAAAGGTGCACAAGAGGACTGGAAAAACAAAGGGCGAGTTGGTAACTCATGCATCCAAGGATGCTACCTCCTCACATCTATACACTTAGGATGTGGACACCCCCATCAGCTAGTCTCTTTAACCTTGGCACTTGGCCATGAAGTCTTATCTCCTATGTTACCATCATTGCTATTCAGTAGCACCTATCGATTGAACGGTGGACCAGGGAAATGTTACTTCCCCTTGGGCACTGGAAGAACCTAATAGGGATGACCTTTAGCCACCACTACCTAGGGAGAAAACATCGTTGCGAGTGTTGATTTTTGGGTAGCATAGGATGTGCTCTAGCTCCAAAATTTTGTGGAGGTGCTAGAACGCATGAGATCTCCAAGACCCAGAAATTGTTTGGAGAAATTCCACCCGGAGTGAAAGTTATTCAAATAATTAATTATTTTAAATGGAGACTAAGTTAAACTTAGGGAATTTAAATAATTGAAGTGAATTAATTTAAACATGTGGGTGAGAAGCTTCTAAGTGACGAGGATCAAGTCTGATTTAATCACGGCCGTTGATTAAGGATTAGATTACGACCGTTGATTTCTCAACAGGAAAAGTATAAAGGAAGGCTTGAGGGTCAGTTGGAGAACACACACTGAGAGTAGCACTTGAGCAAAGTCGAAATTCTGGGGTGTGGTTTGTTGAGAATTTCGGAGTGAGCTTGCAGTGCAGAGAGGGGTAGTTCGGTAGTGGGACTTCAGTCTGTTATCACTCAGAAAAAGTGAAACATCATTTGACATAGTCTTAGGGGTTCATTTGTCAAAGGTATGGTCATAAAGTTCATTTGTCATCTAAGTCACCTGATACGGGGATACGGGGTTACGGGGATTCGATGAATTGGATTCGGGTACGGTGACCCCCGGAACAGGATACTTCTGGGATACGATACGTTATATATTATTTTATTAAAAATATATATATATATTTCAAAAATATATATATATATATATTAATATATTAAAAATTATATATTTTTTGCACAAATTCATACAAAATTCATTGATTCAAACATAGATACTCATGAGTCATACATGATCATTGATACATTGATACACCATACATGATACAATTGTCAAATTTACTCAGAAAGACAAGATTGAAGATAGTAAGATACTGTAGTTTTCTCGTTAAGTCATCAGAATCAAAATGTGTTACATAAGTACATTGCCAATGGAAAATAGAAATAGAAAATACAAAAAAAACTACAGTCTACAAGATTGCAAGCCTGAAGCCTTAATGAGTCAGAGTCATCAATCCTCATCATCATAATCAGCATCACTGTCCTCATCCTGATCATCATGCTCACCACTGCTCTCCTCTGGCTCTGATGCATCCTCCTCCTCTATCATCTCTGCATCTGCTGGTGTGGAGGATGACGCCTCTACTCCATCATCAAATGTGACAGGCTCTAGCACTGGTGCAAAATATAGAGGGACAGTGCACTTATCGGATGCTCGAATCTCTTTGAAAGAACTCCCTTTCTCCTTGCTCACACTTGCTCCTTGCTCACCCTAGCTCCTTCTCACTTCACAAAATGAAATGGGTGAGAAACAATGAAGAAAAACCTCACTTTATAAAAGAAACAATGCTTTTTTTTGACCTGGCCATATCCGATTCATCGGGTACGGCGTATCCGTACAGGGATACGATCGGGATACGCCGTACCCTGTACGGATACACGGTACCCGGTGAATTGGGGGCGAATCGGGTACGAATTCGTATCCGATACGGGGATTCGGGATTCGGTGACCCTTTTTGACGAATCCGGTTACTTAGTTTGTCATTAGTTGGTAAAGGAAAAATTTAAATTTTTTCTTATTAGCCTATCCTAAGGTCCAAACCCACCCCCATTCAAGTCTTTTCATCTCACATCAGTCATTATTTACAGACATATTCCATTTCCCAAGCCTATTAATCCGAAAAGGTCATTTTAGTGAAGATTTCCTGTTTTCGTAGCGAATTGCACAGTAAAAACGCAGTTTTCGCTCCAAAACTACTGATACTTTCGTAGCGAAACTGCCAGGAAATACACTAAGTACGCTACGGAAAGAGGTATTCCTGTCTGTATTTTCAAATCAGGTGCTAGATGTCAGTTAATGATTAGAAATGTTAAGGTGAATGTCATTCGAGTCAGTTAGGGTTAAATCAAAGTACAATGGTCATGTCTGAGGTCATCACTTCTGTTTTTAGCATGTATGAGCCATGATGAAGGCATGAGTTGTCATCGAAACTTTAAAATCTTTCCCAATTGAGTCTTTGTCATTCCCCACTTCATCTTTCCATGCTATTGAGCTCTGGAGAGCTGTTTCACCAAGCCAAGCTGGTTGCTGGCATATTCAAGCAATTGCAGTTGTCATTGATCAAGCGAGGCAGAGAAGGTGTAAAAGCACCATGGCTGCAAAGAGGAAGACGAACAAAGGAGGCCACTGTCTCAGATATGAGCCATCAGACATGAATTTGCTGAATGAAGACCCAACCGCCTTAGAAGTTTTCAGAAGAACAGGGTGTTTGTAGTTTTGCCAAAGATTGCAAGGATGCCATGTGCAGGTTTCTAAGGAGTTTGCCATCAGTTTCAATGGGACAACTTCTAAGATGGGAATGTTGAACCTCACTATAACACCAGACACTATTGCAGCAACAACAAGAATTCCTAGAGGAGGAGAACAATGGTTCAAAGGTTTCAAGTTCAACATGCAGGAATGTAAGGAATTTATCAAGCCAGCGTACGTTGAGATTGATCTCACAAATGCCATCCCAAGGAGCTACATGAAAGACAACTTCTCAAAGTTGTTGCTAATCACTTAGAAATACTTCACATGTGAAGGGAGGTACCACATGGTTTACTCATACCATTTCAGGCTTCTGCTACATTTTGTTGGTAAGAGGTCTCTTGATTTACCTTTTTACTTATACAGAAGCTTAGCTAAAATGTCAGATAAAGTTCAAGCTAAATCTGAAGGAAATGAAACCGCACTCTTTCATCATGTTTAATCAAGTTGTTGGTTTTAGAGGAGTTAAAGAGATTAGGCAGAGACTAGTCATATTTCCTGTTTGTCAGTGGTTTTGAAGTAGATGCCATCACTCCTAAAATAACTCCTAAACCTAGAGGTATACCATCACCTTTAGTGGCAGAGCAAAGTGAGCCTTTAGTGGCAGAGAAAAGTGAACCTTTAATGGCAGAACAAAATGAGCCAGCAATCATGGAAATAGAGCCATTGCAGAAAGTTGATACATCTGTTGTTCCTGCAAAACAAAACCCAACAGTGAGAAAACATGGCAGTAAGAGGGTTACAAGAAGCCAAACAGTGGCTAAGGGCAATTTAGAAGACATTTTGCATGCTATTGATATTGAGGAAACTCCCATAGTCCAAGATGAAGATATAGATGAGGGAGGAAAGAAGCTTAAGAAAGCCAAATCAGCTAAGAAGTTAGAGTTTGAGGGTGAAGATGCAGGATTCATGTTTCAAGCTAGGAAACCAATGACAAGACATGCCAGAAAGGTCTTGGAAAGCAGTAAAGAAGCTCAGAAGGTCACTAAAACTATCCAACCACCACCAAGCATCATTGACCTTTCCTCACTTGCAAAAGAAGAATCAGTTATTAAACAAAGGAAAGGAAAAAAGAAGATTATTGAAAAAACAGAGATTGACGTCCTTAAGGAGCAGTTGAAGTTGGCAAATGAAGAAATTGCAGTCTTGAAGAAAGAGGCAAGGAAGCACAAGGTTCAGAAAGTACAGTTTGAGAAAATTAAAGAAATTTGGGAAGAGCAGGTTAATACTGTGTCAAAGACCTTAGATAACACACAACAATTGATCAAATGGACTCAGCCATTGAGAGGAGAAGTCAAGCATATCAGAAAAATGAACCTGCACTTGAAATCTAGGAACATAAAACTGAAGGACCAAGTCAGAGACCTCCAAGAGCAATTAGAATTGATTCATGAAGAGCTGGAGAAAAAAGGCTTAAAGATGACTATAGTTGAGGAGCCCATAGCTCAACTTATCATTAATGAAGAAGAAACACCACAGGGGTCCTAAGTTGAGATTGATTATGTTTTAGAAGGCTTATGGCATGTTGAAGACCAAGTTTTTGTAGCTGGAGGTCAATTTTTTGGGAGAGTGTTAAAATCTGGAATTTCTGCAGTTTTTCACAGTTTCGTAGTGTTTCCTAGGCTTAAAGCTAGGAAAACGCTACGAAAATTTCTGTAGCAGCTTATTTGTTTTCAAAACCATTTTTTGCAGCTTTCAAGAAGGGAGAATGGTAGTGATGATGTGTCATGACTAGGATGACATCATGGAACAACAAAAGAGCAGAGTTTTTGGGTTTAAAAGCTATTTTTTGGACGCTATGAAAGCTCACTACAAAACTGTCCTGTTTTCATAGCGAGCTGTTTTTGAAGGTTTTTTAAGCATCCTAGTGGCAGTTTTGGACAGTTGGACACATCCAACAGGTCAAGGGACCTTACCACCAAACATTTATGACTTGAAGACAATGTAGTAGAGACAGCTCATCAGCTAAAGCTTTCGTTGAAGATAATGTCTTGTACTCCTGAAAAATAGGGTTTTGTTCCACATGATTAGGAGAGTTTTTAATATGTCAAATAACTATGAGCTATGTCATAGCCTATTCGAACATGCGATGCTTAGTTGTAACTGATATGTAACTGTTTTAAAGATAAGGTAGACTAATGTAGTAAATAGGAGTTTGAGTCCTATTAGGAAAAGTCATCTTTAGGGTGTAGTTGTCATTTTCTTGTTAAAAGACATGTTTTTTTGTTATATGAGGTGTCATAAGAAGAATTCAATGAATCTAGCCAAGAGGCAGATCATCCCTGCTGTAAGAATGTCTATTTAAAGGCAAATCATCGAATTAGTAAAGGGTTGGAGATTTTTTGCACCATACTGCTGCTTTATGTAATTTGAATTATATCAGTAATACAAAGGACTTCTTCTTGACAAACCTGAGATTCTCATGGAGTTTTTAATGTCTTTCTGATCTATATCTTTAATGTTTACCACTTGCAGTAGATTTCATGTTTATTACACAGAATTCATATGTCTATGCTCTGACTTCTTTTATTGATGAAATGACTGTGTTGCCTTATGTTCTATGTGTGATTTGCCTTTGTTAAAGACTCTTATCTGCCTCAGCTTCAATGTCAAGAAACCTTACCACTAAATCTACTGATTTGTTGACTCCATAAGCCCAATAGTAGCAAGCCTGCATTCTTTTCAACCTACATACACAAAAATCAAGTTACTTTTCAAATAGAGTTAGCCATCTAGTAATATCATTATCTAATATCATAAACCCCTTTGAGAGAGCCCTCTCAGACTGAAGAGGCTAAGCTTCAGTCAAAAGCTGGTTTGAAATAGTTACATAGAGTTGTCTGATTAGCAACCAATCAAGTCCAATTTTGTGATAACATAGTCCAAGGCCGAGAATACAATTGCAGAGAGGCAGGGCAGCACTAGGAGAGACAACACCGCACCAAAGAGGGCGACACAGAGCTAGAAGGGTGACACAGAGCCAGAAGGGTGACGCAGTCACTGAAGAGGCAGCGCTGCGGTTTCTGTGGGGTAGATCGGGCATAAATTCAGCAGATTGATTTTTGAGCCGGGAAGGCTCACGAGGAGGGTGACGCAGTCTCAGCGTAGAGCTTGTTACAGCGATCGCTGCGCAGCACTGGGGACAACACAGTCGCTTGTGGGTTTTCTTCATCCTGCTGCTGGATCAACTAGTATATCTGTCTTCGAATAGAGGTACTTTTGCCGGGATTTTCTCTATTGGGCGAGCCGGATTTGGCACCCTAGATTGTATTTAGAAATCTGCTTAATCAATTAAACCCTCATATTTGCTGCATCGGTTTTCCTGCATTGGGTTTTTCCGGGGACGTTAGTCCAAAAATAAGTGTGTCCTCTATGTGATTGTCTCATTTATTTTCCAGTACTTGATCTGTATATTGGTGTAGTCTGCTAATTATTTGCATTAATATTTTACTGAAGTATTCAGAAAATAACTTGTTAAATGAAAAATACAAGTAATGCAAATTAGTTAACAATAGTAGGAATTTTGTTTGTAAGATTCAGAAATTTTCACATGGTATTAGAGCAATTGAATATCAAGGAGGACTAAAGCCATCAATGAAAGGACAGAGTAAAGTCTGCAGCCAGAAAGCAGTTGTCCTGAGAGACAGTGCAGTCCTAGGCCGGAGAGGCAGAGGAAGGGTGACTCAGTCACGTGGGAAGGCTCACGCAGAGCCTGCGTCAGCCTACTAGGGTCACGTTGTAGCTGCAGAAGGCAACACAGTGCTTGTTGGGTCAGCACAGAGGCTGTTGAGTCCTAATTTTCCTAATTGTCGTGGCTGGATGTGCAGTACAGTTTCTTTCTGGAGTTGTTGGTGGGGCGCTGATTCTGTTGGTGCAGAACACTGTTTAGTGGGGTTGAAGCAAAGTAGAGGGAATCAGTTCCTCAGAAGATTTCTTGCCGAGAATTCTAGATCCAGTGTTGAGTAGCAACAAAGAGAGATCATAGAGGAGTGATTTGACATTTGTTGGCAGAAGGATTTCCGTGAAGGAAATCAAATTTCAGAGGGAGCTTGTTCCTTAGAGGATTTCTAGCGCCAAAGAAATCCATATCTGTGTTTTACTAGGGCAATAGTGGAAGAGGGAGAAAGGAACCTGTTCAACGCTTAGTTGAGCAAAGATGGTCGTGAATGGACTGAGGGATCAGGACAGGTTGGATGGAGCATCCAAATTTGTCAATTGGAAGGCTAGGATCCTGGCAGTTTTGGATGAACATCGCATCAAGGATCATGCCTTGAACACGATTGTTGTTTCGGTTGATGATGATCCTCTCAAGAAGTACGAGGAGGCTCAAGCAAAATAAAAACACATGATTATGGACGGAGTTAAGGATCATGTGATCCCACATATTGCTGAGAAGAACACAACAAGGGAAATGTGGGAGGCTTTGACCACTATGTACCAGGGATCTTCTGTCCAGCAGAAGATTTTTCTTGAGAACCAACTGAGATTGTTTCATGTAATATTCCTAATTAGCCACAGCTAATTGGAATATTCGATTTTGTATAGTTTTGCCGACTATAGTTTATTAATAAATAAAAAGTGAGAGGAGGGGGTCTAACTCACTTAAATAAAATAAAGTGTTTCCCTAGTAGCACAACGTTATAACTTATGCGGAGCCATGGGGGTCCAACACCACGCAGAGGAGGGGCCTACGTAGCCTCTAGGAGCTTCTGCGCAGTTTGATGAGGAGCACGTGGAGGAGAGGGAGACCACGTTAGGGTTTTGGAGAAGGGCCAGCGTTATAAAAGGTGGGAGAGCCATCTCATTTGGCATTCTTGTTGTTGATGATATTTGAGCTAGACTTTTGTCTTCTTGAGCACGCTGGTTGTTTAGCCTGTTTGCAGCACTGTTTAGTGCGTTGAGTGTCTCCGGTCGGAGATCTCACCCTTAGCCCTGGGGGACTTCGAGTGCCTGCTCGGGTAAGGTCATTTCTTCAGTCTTTAGAGAGAGGTTTGGTTGGTTGTTTTGCTGAGGAGCTGGGCTTCTCTTGTGACTGCGCAGTCCCTGGGAGAGAGGACACAGTTCTACTTGGAGGTGTTCCGGTGCGGGGTTTTCTGCAGGAGTTTCAGTTGATATCCAGAGGAGAGGATCAGTCTTTGCCAGTAGGAGGTTTCCTGAGGAGTTTGTGGCACAGTTTCAGCTATTATCATTTGGCATCTGCGCTGAGCCTTGCAGGGGCAGCGTAATTCCTTGAGGAGGGTTTCTTTGGTGATTTTCGGAGGCTGACCATTTTTGATATGGTTTTTGGGCTTTGTCCGGGGTGGTGAGTACAGGTGGTTTGCAGATTTTCAGCTCATTCCGGCAAGGGGATCAGCCCCTAGTTTCAGTCCATTCCAGCAGCAGCAATTTTACGGCAGTTTTCCAGCAGCTGGGACGCAGTTTCTTATAGCAGCCATTTCCTGTCTTTCTGAGAGAGTTCTTCACTTGCCTTGAGCAAGAATAGGTGCTATCATTCTGATCATCTATTGTATTTCATTATATTCTCAGATTAATAAAATGGCTTAGCATTCCCGACATTTTTATGAGTATTTGATTTATGTTCTATTTCTGGCATTTTCTATATTGTCGTATGCTTGTATTGCTGTCTATTTCCCTTTCGGGATATTACAGTGGTATAAGAGCATAATTCTGGCTCAGCCTGTGGAGCTAGCAGCTTATGACACCGAGGGATAAACCCTACATCTATTACAGAGGTAGGAAATACATAGACATTGAGCGTAGGTTGGATAACACCTACGGAGAGGGAGACTGTGTTCGTGTGGTGGACACAGATCAGGAGCAGCCGGTGACAGATACCGAGCAGGAGCAGCCTGTGGTGGATGCAGAGCAACAGGGTCCTATGGCAGATGATGAGGATGCGAGGAGATATAGGGAAACGCTCCTCAAAAAAGTACAGGATCTGTCGAGACATATGGAGACGATGGGGCAGAGGGTCGCTGCGATAGAGGTTAGGCAGCGTGAAACCCCAAGGGGTTTTCAGATTGGTGAGGGATCGGGCACATCTCACCATATGCCGGAGCGCGAGATTACCTCCTTGTGGCATCGCATGCACCCACGCGATCCACTATGCCCACCTTCCTAGGAGAGGACACAGGGGCAGGAGCACAGCAGGAGACAGAGCCTGAGCCTGGCCAGATGGGCGCCTATTTTGCAGAGTACCGAGCATACGGGCAGGAGTTCAAAGATTCTATCTCGTTCAGAGACTTTGTTCAGCTCCAGCATGACGGTAGACCTCGCGATCATCACAGAGGGCACCGGCATCATCATGATGGAGACAACCACCGCGCAGCTAGCAGGTTTCAGTTACCCATGTTTGATGGTTCATCAAACAGTTCGACAAAGTCTTGGGTGGAAAAGTTGGACATCTATTTCCAGCTTAATCAGATGTCGGAGACAGAGGCCATTAAGGTGGCAACATTACATTTGGATGGTGAGGCCCAGGACTGGTGGTTTCATGGGATGACGACACTCGGGCATTCTATAGTGACGACATATGCCGAGTTTACCAGGAGGGTGATAGAGCGTTTTGACTGGAGGGATTCGGAGCAGCACTTTGTTGAGCTGACGAGGCTCAAGCAGATTGGGAGCCCAGAGACTTACATTTCGGATTTCTTGAGGGTTTCAGTGATGGTACCAGATCTATCCGTAGCCCGGATGATCTACATGTTTGTGGAGGGATTAGCAGAGCCACTTCGTGGCCTAGTCAGGTCGACTAGACCAGCTACACTTCAGGATGCCATCAGCAGGACCCGAGATTTACAGGATGTCTTACCCAGGACTCGGACACCTTATCCCCAGAGACAGGCTTTCCAGCCTAAGGGGAAGGACGTGAGGATTCCGCCTCCCAAGGGGAATCCCGGACGGGCGCAGGTTGATGATGAGGCCAGGAGGGAGCTGAAGAAGAAGCGGTTGTGCTTCACCTGCCAGGAGCCATGGGCACCGAGACATAGATGTGCTGCAGGGAAAGCACATTTCATTGAGGTTTTCTCCGAGAGCAGCGGAGAAGAGGATGAGGAGGATGATGTGTAGGCAGGAGATTGTCATGCAGTGCAGGATACTTTACCACCTCCACCACCGCCAGCAGGTGGTGCGTCATTTGCACCTCCTGGAGGAGCCCTAGCAGCATTGCGGGGAGTCCCCAAGTACTTGACGCTGCGCGTACGAGGGACAGTATGTGGCCAGCGAGTTTCAGTTTTGGTCGATAGTGGGGCAACCCACAACTTCATCGATGCACAGATGGTTGAGCGGAGGGGTATACAGACTGAAAGCTTCGATGGATTTTCAGTTTTGGTCCCAGGAGATCAGACCATGGTGTGTGCTCGATATGTTCCCGAGTTATCAGTGACGATGGGCACCTATACATTGACATATCACTTTTTTGTGGTCGACATTCTGGACACCAACATGATACTGGGTGTTTAGTGGCTTATCACTCTAGGGAAGGTCACGACGGATTGGAAGGCCCTAGAGATGGAGTGGGATGATCCCATGACGGGGAGGCATGAGAAGATTCGAGGAAAACACACATATCCGCCTCAGACTGTTTCGGCTCATCGGATGGAGGCAACCTTCCGTAAGGGAGATATAGAGTGGGAAGTAGAGCTGCGAGCATCAGAGGCAGCGACTACGGGACAGGCAGTGCACCCAGAGGTACAGACCATCCTTGACAGGTACGCCATAGTATTCGGGGATATTCCGCCAGGGCAGCCACCGGATCGGGGGTTTGAGCATACCATTGAGCTTGAGCAGGGTATACAGGCAGTGATCACCACACCCTATAGGCACCCCAAGGCTTATCGGGATGAGATTGAGCGAGCTATTCAGGAGTTGCTGGCCCTTGGGCACATTCGGCCGAGCACGAGTCCTTTTGCTTCTTCCGTGGTGTTGGTGAAGAAGAAGGACGACACATTGTGGATGTGCATTGATTACAGGGCTCTGAACAAGAAGACCCTGAAGAACAGGTACCCCATTCCCAGGATCGATGAGTTGATGGACGAATTGAGAGGAGCACGGTTCTTCTCAAAGATTGATTTGAGATCTGGGTACCATCAGATTCGCGTGAGGGAACAGGACATTCCCAAGACCGCTTTCAGGTGTCATTATGGGCACTTCGAGTTTCTGGTTATGCCTTTCGGGCTGACCAATGCACCCGCCACCTTTCAGTCGTGCATGAACCATATCTTCCGCAGTCATCTGAGGAAGTTTGTATTGGTTTTCTTCGATGACATACTCATATACAACAGGACATGGGAGGAGCATCTCCAACATATTGAGGCAGTATTACGCATCTTGGAGGAGCAGCAGTTTTATGCCAAGCTCTCGAAATGTGAGTTTGGGTTGACGGAGATGCTGTACTTGGGGCATATCATAGGAGTGGACGGGGTGAGAGTCCACGAGGAGAAGATCCGGGCCATCAGAGATTGGCTAGAGCCGAGGAACGTGACCGAGCTTCGAGGATTCATTGGCATTTGCACATACTACAGGAAGTTCGTCAAGGGTTTCTCACAGCTCGCTACACCCCTCACAGATTTGACAAAGAAGGGGGCATTCAGTTGGTCAGATACAGCACAACGGGCCTTTGAAAGGCTCAAGGAGGTGATGAGTAGCTGCCCCGTGCTTGCATTGCCGGATTTCACGCAGCCATTTGTCTTGGAGTGCGATGCGTCAGGAGAGGGGATTGGTGCAGTATTGATGCAGGGTGGTCACCCTATAGCTTTTGAGAGCCGGAAGCTCCTTCCGCATGAGAGGTTGTATTCCATATACGACAAGGAGATGCTGGCCATTATGCATGCATTGGCCAAATACCGGCAGTATTTAGTGGGCAGCAGATTCAGGGTGAGATCCGATCACAACAACCTCAGGTTCTTTCTGGAGCAGAAGCAGTTGCAAGAGAGGCAGCAGAAGTGGATCAGTAAGATCCAAGCGTATGACTTTGACATTGAGTACGTCAAAGGCAAGAATAACGTGGTAGCAGATGCCCTTTCACGTAGACCGGCCACGTTATCACTTATGAGCTTGGATGCAGATTGGAGGGCTCGACTATTAGTGGAGTACTCCAAGGACAGGTTTGCATGTGAGGTGTTGGATGGACAGGTAGCAGATGACAGGTACAGGGTGGTTGATGAGATTATCTATTACAGGGACAGGATCTTCTTGACTGAGGGATCTCAGCTTAAGAAGAAGATACTCCATGCATCTCATGATTCTCCATTGACTGGCCATCAGGGGTTTACCAAAACCTACAAGGCCATTAGAGAGAGGTTCTCATGGAAGGGCCTCAAGGAGGACGTACTCCAGCATGTCAGGGAGTGCGATGTTTGTCAGAGGAACAAGGGAGAGATGAGCCATCCCACAGGGTTGTTGCAGCCTCTTCCCATTCCAGAGGGGAAATGGGAGAGCATATCGATGGACTTCATCACAGGGTTGCCCATGGTGCAGGGCAAGGATTGCATCTTTGTCGTCATTGATCGACTGACGAAGTATGCGCATTTTTTCGCCATATCCGCGCACTACATAGCAGCACAAGTGGCCGAGTTGTTCTTCAGGGAGATTTTCAGGCTGCATGGTCTACCTAAGACCATTATCAGTGATAGGGACAGCCGCTTCATGGGCGGATTCTGGCAGGAGCTTTTCCGGCTAGTGGGGACAGAGTTGACACCGAACACTAGTTATCACCCACAGACGGATGGACAGACGGAGATAGTTAACAAGTGGCTGGAAGGCTACTTGCGTAACTATGTCAGTGGGCAGCAGCGAGTATGGCTGAAGTGGCTGCATCTGGGAGAGTATTGCTACAACACGACGCATCACATGACCATTGGTATGTCACCGTTCTATGCTTTGTATGGGTATCATCCCTTATCTTTTGCGGACGTGATGTTTGGTGTTTGCAGGGCTCCGAGAGCCAAGATTTGGATCCAAGAGAGTCAGGACATCCTCCGAGCTCTCAAGGATAACATGGCCACAGCGCAGAATCAGCAGAAGCTGCATGCTGATAGACATCGGATAGAGAGACAGTTTGAGGTAGGAGACTTAGTCTACCTACGATTACAGCCATATCGGCAGTCGTCACTTAAGCAGAAAGGGGCTGAGAAGATGAAGCCCCGCTTTTATGGGCCATACAGGGTGATACACAGGATTGGTCAGGTTGCATATGAGTTAGAGTTGCCCCAAGGCAGCAAAATTCATAACATTTTTCACGTATCATGCCTGAAAAAGGCATTGGGACAGCAGGTGACAGTCACGGATGAGCTACCACCCACGGATGATGAGGGGCATCTGGTGTTGCAGCCAGAGGCTATTATTGATACCAGGGAGAGGCAGCTGCGGAGCAGGACGGTCCGGGAATTCTTGGTGAGGTGGAAGAATTTGCCGGATGAGGATGCCACTTGGGAGAATGAGAAGATACTACAGCATCCATCACTTCAGTTGCTTGAGGTCAAGCAACGTTTTGCCGGGGGAGATTGTAATATTCCTAATTAGCCACAGCTAATTGGAATATTCGATTTTGTATAGTTTTGCCGACTATAGTTTATTAATAAATAAAAAGTGAGAGGAGGGGGTCTAACTCACTTAAATAAAATAAAGTGTTTCCCTAGTAGCACAACGTTATAACTTATGGGGAGCCATGGGGGTCCAACACCACGCAGAGGAGGGGCCTACGTAGCCTCTAGGAGCTTCTGTGCAGTTTGATGAGGAGCACGTGGAGGAGAGGGGAGACCACGTTAGGGTTTTGTAGAGGGGCCAGCGTTATAAAAGGTGGGAGAGCCTTCTCATTTGGCATTCTTGTTGTTGATGATATTTGAGCTAGACTTTTGTCTTCTTGAGCACGCTGGCTGTTTAGCCTGTCTGCAGCACTGTTTAGTGCGTTGAGTGTCTCCGGTCGGAGATCTCAACCTTAGCCCCGGGGGACTTCGAGTGCCTGCTCGGGTAAGGTCATTTCTTCAGTCTTTAGCGGGAGGTTTGGTTGGTTGTTTTGCTGAGGAGCTGGGCTTCTCTTGTGACTGCGTAGTCCCTGGGAGAGAGGACGTAGTTCTACTTGGAGGTGATCCAGTGCGGGGTTTCTGCAGGAGTTTCAGTTGATATCCGAAGGAGAGGATCAGTCTTTGCCAGTAGGAGGTTTCCTGAGGAGTTTGTGGCACAGTTTCAGCTATCATCATTTGGCATCTGTGCTGAGCCTTGGAGGGCAGCGTAATTCCCTGAGGAGGCACTTTTTGGTGATTTTTGGAGGTTGACCATTTTTGATATGGTTTCTGGGTTTTGTCCGGGTTGGCGAGTACAGGTGGTCTGCAGATTTTCAGCTCATTCCGGCAAGGGGATCAGCCCCTAGTTTTCAGTCCATTCCAGCAGCAGCAGTTTTACGGCAGTTTTCCAGCAGCTGGGACGCAGTTTCTTAGAGCAGCCATTTCCTGTCTTTCTGAGAGAGTTCTTCACTTGCCTTGAGCAAGAATAGGTGCTATCATTCCGATCATCTATTGTATTTCATTATATTCTCAGATTAATAAAATGGCTTAGCATTCCCGGCATTTTTATGAGTATTTGCTTTATGTTCTATTTCTGGCATTTTCTATATTGTCGTATGCTTGTATTGCTGTCTATTTCCCTTTCGGGATATTACATTTCAGATGCAGAAGGGAGAAGAGATCGATCCCTTCCTCATCAGATTGCAAGGGATCCGAGATCAGCTAGCTTTCGTAGGGGCTACACCAGATGATGGACTTATGGTCAGGACTGCCTGAATGCAGTCACTGAAGACTAAGAGACGTTTGTCCAAGGCATTTTGGGCAGGGCGGCTCTTCCAAGCCGGGATTAGATGTGGGCAGCTCTTCGACAAGAAGAGATCAAACGGTGGACCAAGGCGGGAAGCAACAACAAAGGGATCAAAGTCAAGAAGGAGGAAGAGGAAGATGAGGCTCTCGCATCTGCAAGATAGCAAGGGCAGCAGAGAAGGAAGAAGAAGGACCTCTCGAAGGTCAGATGCTTCAGACGTGGGGAACTAGGACATTTCTCCACACAATGCCCTCTTAAGAAGAAGGGCAAGGAAGAATCTGACTCAAAGGCTGCTCCATCTCACGCTTATGAGGATGATGATGATGGATGCACCATGAGTGCTCATGCACCTAAGAAGTGGGGTGATATGGAGCTGTAGATCAACTACATAGAGAAGAGGGTAGGATCCATGAGGCACCCAAACTCTTGGATCACATACGACTACGAGAGCCCTTAATGACAGTAGCAGAGTGACGAGTGTCAGTTGGTGCAAGCGATGATGGAGCGATAGTGGCAAAGCTAGAGTGCCTAAGTCTGAAGTAGCGCAAAGCAGAAGCAGCAGCAGCGCAGTGCACAATGGTGCCGCATAGTGCAGAGTAGTGCTTACGCAGTGCAGAGCAACAGCAGCGCAGAGGGATCAGAGGGTCAATGCAAATTAGCAGCAGAGGTAGTTCTAGCATCGAGGTGCATCCAGACTGACCAGTTTTGGGGATGTCTTTCAGTTGCTTAACTCTCAGCAACTGAGTTGCAGTGTAGCATTTAGCAGTGGCAGTGCTAAGGGCAGCATGATGCAGCATTTTGAGAAGGAGTTTCAGTACAGATGCAACAGTGACAGTGGAAGAGACATGGGCAGCAGTACAAAGTGCAGCAGTGAAGTAGATGAGGGGCAACAAGCCGAGCATCAGTAGTGCAGAGGACTGATGTCGTGGATCAGGGTGATGCTTCTGGTGAAGAAGTGTTGCTAGAGCACATTCCTCGCTAAGAGGGAGTGTTGATTTTTGGGTACCATCAGATGTGCTCTAGCTCTGAAATTTTATGGAGAGGCTAGAACACTTGAGAGCTCTAAGACCCAGAAATCATTTGGATAAATTCCACCCGGAGTGAAATTTATTCACATAATTAATTATTTTAAATGGAGCCTAAGTTAAAACTTAGGGAATTTAAATAATTAAAGTGAATTAATTTAAACATGTAGGTGAGAAGCTTCTAAGTGACGAGGATCAAGTTTGATTTAATCTTAGCCGTTGATTAAGGATTATATCATGATTGTTGATTTCTCAACAGGAAAAGCATAAAGGAAGGCTTGAGGGTCAGTTGGAGAACACACACTGAGAGCAACACTTGAGCAAAGTCGAAATTCTGGGGCGTGGTTTGCTGAGAATTTCGGAGTGAGCTTGTAGTGCAGAGAGGGGCAGTTCGACAGCGAGACTTCAGTCCAAGGCCGAGAATACAATTGCAAAGAGGCAGAGCAGTACCAGGAGAGATAGTGCAGCATCAGAGAGGGTGACGCAGGCCCAGAAGGGTGACGTAGAGCTAGAAGGGTGACGCTGTCACTGAAGAGGCATCGCGGGGGTTTATGTGGGGCAAATTGGGCAGAAATTCAGCAGATCGATTTCTGATCCGGGAAGGCTCATGAGGAGGGTGATGTAGCTCCTAGAGGAGGTGATGCAGTCTTATCACAGAGCTTGCTGCAGCCATCGCTATGTAGCATTGGGGATAACGCAGTCACTTGTGGGGTTTCTTCATCCTGCTGTTGGATCAGCCAATATATTTGTCTCTGGATAGAGGTACTTCTGCCGGGATTTTCTCTGTTGGGTGAGCCGGATTTGGCACCCTAGATTGTATTCAAAAATCTTCTTAATAATAAAACCATCATATCTGCTGCACCAATTTTCCCGCATTGGTTTTTTCCGGGGATGTTAGTCCAAAAATAATTGTGTCCTTTGTGTGATTGTCTCATTTATTTTTCAGTACTTGATCTATATATTGGTGTAGTTTGCTTATTATTTGCATTACTATTTTACTGAAGTATTCAGAAAATAACTTGTTAAATGAAAAATACAAGTAGGTAATGCAAATTAGTTAACAACAGTAGGATTTTAGTTCGTAAGATTCAGATTTTTTTCACAGCGAGTTCTATGTCCTTATATTTGAAGGGGATCCTTGTTTGACATATTAAATTTCCCATAACATTCAAGTTTGGTTCACTTAGATGCATCAATGATTTTTGTCCCTTATGACTGGTTGCTTTCATTAGAATCCATGTTGTTCTTGATAGATGGTTCAATAGCCCAGGTTTTGGGCACCTTCTCCACAGGTACCCAAGCCTTCTAGAGTTGGCACAAATAGGTGAAGTATTGAGACTTTTGGGCCTCCTAGTAGCAGCATTGGATTTCACGTGTCCTAGAGCACCCCTCTTGCACCCTAGACGTTGGTTGAATTTGTTCCATATTTGATGATTCTTCGGGATGACACAGTTGGACCTAGCATGCCCCCAGGCCAACCTTCACACAGATTAATGGGTGGCAACTGATTCAGAGCCTAGAGTAGGATGGTATCACAATAATAATTAGGGAGGGATTCTTGCACCTAAGAAGCCCTCAACGCTAGAGAAGAGGAGGCCATTTTTAGTAGTTGGAGACCCATGGAGACCACTTTGTGGTGCTTTAGCTGGATCTTGGGACCCCACAGGAGGCAATGAGGTGAATTTGAGGGTCAAATCTCAAATCATGGACTTGACATACTCCTACACCATCTTTGACACCTCATCACCCTTGGACATGGCATTTGGAGTTACTATATTGCATGAAGCTAGCCCTGTTGTCGTTAAGATTGTATAGGCACTGCGACAATGACTCAGGGCAGGGGATGTCACTCTGATCCCCACCCACTCTGTTCTAGCTATCTCCCAATAGCAGTCTATGGGGGGTAGTCCCTATGGAAATGATAGGATGAAGGAAAATTTAGCAACCAACAAGTTCGAGAAACACGACTGAGTGGCCTAGCTACTTGGTTAATTTAAGCAAGATTTTAAGGATTAAATTAAATTTATATTTGAGACCAGTGCCTTGTGGAATCAATTTCTTGCTTAATACTAATTAAAAGCCAAGTAACCGGATGGACAACCGCTGCTTGAATGATCCATTAACCTATATGCTATGCAAATCCTAAGACCCAGGTGTAATGCAAGGATCTTGGTTAATTTTAAGTTATATGCCTATTCTAAGTGAAACCTTCCTCTTAAATTTTTTGGAACCAATCTTCAGAGTAGGTTGTGGGATGGAAGCCAACGAGAAGCAAGCAGAGGATTGATTAACGATACCTCCCCCTGTGTTCCAACCACCTAGTGCCTCCGGCGCTGCAAAGACTTTGGCTCTGACGACTGCAAGGTCACCGTGTTAACCACTAAGAAGTTGTTGAAACCGTCAAGGTAGGTGAGAAAGGGTAGCCCTAGAAGGCTATCAACCAAGCTTATGCTTGGAGGTGGATTATTAATGCAGCTAGAATTAGAATGCTTATGCAAAGATTATGAGTGAGTCTTGAATTAAGATTGTTTATGTGGTTTAAGTACTTAAGTTATGATTAGCTTCTTATGACGAGAATACTTAGTTATGGATTATGAAACAATCTTATAACCAAGACATGCCAAATTATTAAGTGCTAATGCTAAACAATAGATCAATCCACAAGATGCTCAGCCAATGATAGCAAATGAATCCAATTTTAACAATGACAATTACTTGAGACAATTTAAGATATGCCAATGACCAAGTTAAGAGATGCTTATTTAGAATGGTAACCAAATAAAACTTAAGATGCTAAATGATGAAGTTATCCAAGCTTCTCAAGATTTATGAAACAACCTCTTAACTATGTTCAACACAATTATGTCAATCACAATTACTCAAGATATTCCAATAATGATTTTACAACACAATGGCCAATGGTCTTATGCCCAAGGAAACAAAGTGTTTTGAGATTAGAGTGCTTTAGTAAATGTTTTTAGTGCTTAGTTAACAATCCTAGAAATCACAAGACAAGTAAATGTTAGAGCACAAATCACAATGAACTAATTAGAGCATGAAACCATGAGAAATGCTTAATTGACTTGCCAAGTAGTTATATGAGATATTAAAGCTTCTTATAGTGAATTATTCAGAGATATATCAGATCTGAAATCATTTATGACAACAGAAATAAAATCATGGAAACAGTGAGCTATCAATGTGGGAGTGTGTGCCCAAAGGTGCCAGAATTTTCTGAATACAATTTTTTTTTACCAATATGAAATTTGAAAATTTTAGCTCTCCCAGGATGTAATTTCAGAGTTATATCAGATTTGATCGAACCCTTATGCAGAGATATTTCAGCCACTAAACAAGCTAGATCTACGCTCAATAATCAATACCCAACTTGCCAAATAATTAGTAAAATTTTATCATGCAGTTTCCAGTGTGTTTAGGATACTTAGATGAGATTTTAGGGCACTTAAATCACTGTTATGAAAAATTTTTCACTGCTATAGAAAAACAGTGACAAAAACAAGGGTTTAGAGAGAAAACCCTAGGCCCAAGGCTTTGAAGATAACTTGCCCAATTTGCCCAAAATTTTTCCAATGAAGATGCCACGTCAAAACAAAATTTTTTAGCCAATTTCCTCTTGTAAAACCCACCAATATTCAGTCCAGAAATCGAGAGGCCAACTAGAGATGAAGGAGAGGCACACTAGGGCCAAAGAGGGCCAAAGCTAGGCCTAGTAGGGCTAGCGTTGGGGAGGGAAGGCCCTTAGATTCCTAGCGGTTAGGAGAAAGGGTTAGAGAGGGGCAGAAAAGGATCAAAGGAGAGGTCGAGAGGGAGAAAAGAGGGTCACAGAAGAGGAAGGAGGAGGGCTGAGGAAAGAAAGGGCTTATAAAAGCCCACGACAAGCCCTAAGGGCTGCCGTCCAAGCTCTAGGAGGGAGGCCAAGGTCCTAAGGGCTTGTTGACCACACTTTGTCAACGACCCCATAACAGTACACCCCCATTTTTTCAAATGGGACTTATCATGTTCGAGGCTCGTGTCATCCAGATTTCATCGACGATCGACAGTTTTTATAATGATGTAAACCCATTCTGCATTTTATGATGTAAATGATCTAAGTAAGACCGTCCATGTATGTAACAACCTAGGTAAGCCTAGTATGTTGTTGATGACTTCCATCCTAGGAGGTTTTTTGTCTCACTGATTCACGAAAGTGATCGGCAGAGTTTTTCCCTCCAGCCTCACCCCAAAGCTAGGGTGGGTTTTGTCATCAGCATGCTAAGTGAGTCCTAGTGTTTTCTATCGAGTCCTTGTAAAAGTAGTTTGAGCTACTTGGTCTACTAGATCATATTTTGAGTCGCAGACTTGGGTATTTATTTGAGGGTCTATACAAATGGGTTTTCCCCCTTCATGTATGTAAATGTATTATCTCATGTAAAAGAGGGTTGGAAAAATAATTATAATCTCCTCTTAGTCAATTAATTAAATTTTCTGGTCAATTAATTAATAAAATCCTAAACCAGAAATTTAATTAATTTAGGGTCCTAAATTAGGATTAAATCTTTAAAGGAAAAATTTGTGGGTCCTTGGAAAATGATTTTGACAGCCCCAGGCCAAGGGAATATTGAAAATTTTAAGAAATATTGGACCCTTGGGCCTTGGTGGTTAAGTCAAGGTCAAAATTTTGGGGTAATTAACTCAAAAATAATATTTTTGAGTTAATTAAAATTGAATTAAATGATAAATTCGTTTTTTCCCCAAAAATTTTAATTTCAACGTTCCGGATTAAAAGATAATTAAATCTTTTGGACGGTTGAGATTATTTTGACGAGGATCATCCAAACTAGCCATTAGAGATCTTGTCC
Source organism: Pinus albicaulis (assembly GCA_034641835.2). NCBI lineage: Eukaryota > Viridiplantae > Streptophyta > Pinopsida > Pinales > Pinaceae > Pinus > Pinus albicaulis. The sequence continues at coordinate 287,170,224 of CM076571.1, read as the reverse complement.
TATAAATTTAGAGGTCTTTCTCATTCTTGAGTCATCCGATCTTAGGATCGTGCACTTGCTCTTAGAAGCTCTTGTAAACTTTTGAGGAATAAAGCATAAAGACTTTGGGGTTACAAATTTTGATGTTCCTTCTCGGATCTATGTGGTGAATTGTCTCTAAACTCTGCTACTTTGTTTCTTGTATTTTATGGTTGATGGCCTTCATGGATTAATCTGCATACAGGTATCTTGTGCAGTTTTCTGGGTTTATAAAATAACATTATGATTTTTCTACAAAGGTCTCATGTTGTTTTCTTAAATCTCTATCGATCTAAGATTCAGATCTAAGTGTGCAGGGAAATTTTTTAGATTGGGCGTCTGGGGAAGTCTTCGGTTGGACCAGCCGACTCTCAATAAACATAAATTTGATAAGCTCTTTATTTGTTAAATTCCAGGTCTATCTTACGATATTTGTGATTTTGCAGGGTTTCGAAGGCTTGTGCCTCTCACTAAAAACTTTAAATCTCTGAAAATTGTGCTAAAACGGATTTAAATCTGACCATGAGGGTTTTAAATTTGTAAACTAGTTGTAAATTTGTAAATTTTTTTAGGATTGTGAGGGTTTAATCGTTGCTTGGTGTGTATCTTCAGATCCGGCTGATTTCTTATAGGTTTAGGGTTCAAATCGATTTTTTTTTTAAGATCTGAGGCAGATCTAGCTTCCAAAGGCCAGATCTGGCCTCAAATCACCATTGTGGACGAATCTGGACATTGTTTCGATTTAAGGGAGCATCAAATCTGAGCTTAAATGAAGAAATTTTAATATATCTGGGCGGAATTTGTGCGTACTGGGTTTATTCATTTGCAAACGCTGCCACCCATTTCCTATCCGTCTTTTCTCTTCTTTGCCCTTCATCTCTGCTGCATTCGCCCTCATTTCCCTTGCCAATCGAACCCTATCTGCTGCCATTTTTCTGCTTAACGACCCATCTACATCCTCCGCTGCACCTCCTTCGATTCCGTCTCTATCTTCCCTCACGAATTCTCCTACCCTCGAATTACCTTCTCTGCCGTAAAAAAAAAAAAACACTTGTCCATCTGCTCCAGTTCCTCCTGCCGTCCAACTTTATCCCTTAACCTTCTTCTTTCCTCACGTTTCTACCCGTCCGAGCCAGTGTTCACGTCAAGCTTCGACCTGCACACAGTAAAACGTCAAATGCACACACTATTGAAATTATAAAACCCGCTTTAGATCTTTTGTTCGATGTTATGTTTTAGTTTTAATAGTTGGATTTTTTTTTTTTTATGTTAGTTGATTTGTTTTTCATGTCTTGTTTAATTCGACTATAGCGTAGGTTTTCATTAGGATTTAAATTTAAATTTTTGTTAAGTTTGTTAAATTCGATTTTAGTGTGGTTTCGTTTTAGTTTTGATAGCGTAGATTTAAATTTTAATGGTCTTATTTCATTTAGCGTAGTTTTTGTTTTAGTTGTAGATTAATTTTAAATTAGTTTCTTTTCATTTTTAGATTTTAACTTAGTCGATTTTTTTAGTTTAGTTCCTTAGGATTTCAAACTTTAATTTAGTTTTAGTTTAATTTGTTTTAATTTAAATTTAGTTTAGTCTAAATTTAGTTTTGGACTTAGATTTTAATTTTAGATCTAACTTTAGGATTTAGATTTAAGTTGTAGCTTAGATTTAGATTTTTAAGTTTAGATTCAAAAAATAATAAAAAAATAAAAAATTCCAAAAACCCTAAAAAATTAGAAAATATAAAAATATTAAAAAAAAAAAATTCAAAATTTTCTATGGTCAAATGAGCTTTTGAAATTTTATCTTAAGAGTGACTTTATAAAATCTTTGATTTGTCTGGATCGAAATTAATTGAAACATTTTAAATCTTGGCATTTTCATCGTATTGTTTCATGGTTGTAGTGTCCTTCATTGAATATCATCAATCGTGTTTTTTAATAAGCAACAGTTAATCGTCATTTGCTTGTTTCTAATCGCATAGCGGGATCTTGTTTGACTCCATAAGGCACTGGTTTTAATCCAATCTTTAAAGGATCTCGTTAAATCTTATCAAGTACTTGATGTTTTAGCTGTGTCTCCTGGATTTATCGTCCTCATTTATAATAGGGTCTACCTCCCGTAGCTTGCAAGGAGACAGCCTAAATAGAGAGATTGGGGATAAGAGTGACAACCCCCAATCTGAGCCGTGGTCGCGGTGCCTGGACAATCTGTGCGACAACAGGGCTCACAGCTAGGCCATAAATGGCCTTTAAGGCTTGACACATGGGCAAAAAGGGAGGCCGAGGCCCCTTAGGACTTGCGGCCAGCGTCTAGGAGGCCTAAAATCATGACAAAAAGGGATAAAAAGGGTGACGCAGGGCCAAGGGAGGCTGACGCTGGGCCTGGAGGAGGACGTTAGGCCTCTGGGCCCTAAAAAATTTCGAAACCCTCGCCAGAAAATCAACTTGATTCAGATCTTCATTTTTTCTGCAATTTCTTCAGTCGTTGCCCTGCAAAATTTTTTTAGAGGCTACATCTTACCCTCAAAGGTGTAGATTGAGCTCTAATCCATCTATTTTCCCTTGATGGCTTTAATTTCACCTGCACAAATGAAAATAAAAATACCCAAAACCCCAATATATACAAAAATTTAAAAAATAATTCAAAACCCTAAAATCCCAAGCTACAAAACAAGAATTAGAAAATAATTCACAAAATTATATTATACAAATTCTATTTACAAAATGTATAGATATACAATTCTTAGAGAAATTTTGAGAGAAGTTTTTTGATAATAGCTAGATGTACATTGAAAAATAAATGCAAGCTACAGCCTTAGCGAAGTTAGAAAAACCATAAGCATTTTTGAAGTCCAAACAAGGTCAGCTTGTGCCCACAGTTTGTGAACTTGGAGCCCAAGGACTGGGGAAGCTGCAAAAACTATATAATGATTCAAGCATAAACTGTTAGAACAACAATGAATCAGATCATCTAAGATAAGCCCAAAACTTATCAATAGAATGTTTCTATCATCTACAATGAAATAACAATTTAATTTGAAAATTTAAACACAATATAGGAATGCCCGTACCCAACACATACCACAAATCAGTAGAACATAGACACCATTAACTACACCCCAAAGTCTTTATTATGATTATTCAAAAAACGTTCCCAGAGGGACAATAGCTTTACATCAGCTTTTCTGCAGAATTACATTAGCCAAATATCTGATGGCTTGAGACTCAAATGACTCTCAATTTATAGATAAATCCTCCAAGTGGAAAAATAATGGCTGGTTGGCTTGATCCTCGTCAAAATAATCTCGGATGTCGAAAAATATTTGATCATATTTAAATCTTCACCATAAAAAATATTTAGTTTTGAGGAATTTTCGAATTTATCTTTTAACCCATTTTTTATTAACTCAAAAATAATTGCTTTGAGCCAATTTTCTCAAAAAATTGACTTTGACTTAACCACCAAGGCCCAAGGGTCCAATGTTTCTTGAAATTTCCAATATTCCCTTGGTGGGGGGCCTCCAAAAATTAATTTCTTTGATAATCACGAATTTTTCCTCTTGGAGAATTTAATATCTCTAGGACTTTTAATTTTGACTCTAAATAATTAATTTTCTGGCTTAGGATTAATTAATTTTTTTCCAAAAAAATTAATTAATTGACATTTGAGGGGATTAAATATTTTTTCCACCCTCTAATATTTTATCCATGGTGTTTAATTATGAGGGACAATGCACTAAAATGTTTTTTACATAAGATAATTACATTGCAACCCTCAAAGGGGGAACACTCGTTCGGTATAGACCCTCAAATTACATATCTAATTCCGACACAATATGATATTGTAGACCAAGTGATTTGTAATAAAATAATTTAGCCAATTAGCTTAATTATTTCCAAATCATTTTCACATAATGTAGGAATTTACAGGATAAGTTCCGCAGATCAAGAACCAAAGGTCACCGCTCACAAACAGATCACAAATCAGTACACCAGTATAATCACGTGGTTAAAACCCTCAAAGAGGGAAACAGTCCACGGCTTGAGCCAACACGGTCACTTCAGGCAATTTATTAATATAAAAAGAAAAGTTACATATGTTTCTCTCATAAACGGTTATCAGACAAATGACCCTCCATGCTCTTTAAATAGAGATCATGGACCAATCGGGTGTTAAGCCATGGATCAAGTGTCATTAATACCGAGGTGAGAGATAACCATCGGATCAGTACAAATCGTGAACATCGGATTATAAGTTACAAATGTACATGGTAAAGAAACACACTTTACCTAACTCTACACTAGACTAAGTTATTCTTAACTATTTCCTATGTGTCGGAATATCCTAACATCCCCCCTTAAGAACAACTTGGGATAGGATTGAAGGATTTACAAAGGTGACACAAAAAGAGCCTATTTCCTATGTGTCGAAATATCCTAACATTCCCCCTTAAGAACAAATTGGGATAGGATTGAAGGATTTACAAAAGTGACACAATAGGAGAAGGAAGGAGGCATTAGAGCCTATCCCCCCTTAATGACAACTTTCCTGAACTCCAAGCATGGATCGAAGTTTGGTAAACTTCGCTTTTGTGAGAGCCTTTGTAAATATATTGGCTACTTGATCATTGGTTGGACAATACTGCACTTCAAGAACGCGATCATGAATGAGCTTTCCGATGAAGTGTATGTGGAGTTAAATGTGTTTCATACGCTGATGCTGAACTGGATCTTTACATAGCTGAATGGCACTCTGATTATCACACCAAAGTGTAGTTGGATGATGTTGGTGAAGACCAAATTCAGACAGGATTTGACGAAGCCACATGGCTTCCTTGCTGGCTTCAACTGCACCATGATACTCTGCTTCTGCTGATGAAAGGGAGATGGCACTTTGTTTCTTACAAGACCAAGTAATAGGTCTCGAACCAAGAGTGAATACATATCCTGCAGTAGATTTTCGATCATCAAGGTCACCAGCCCAATCAGAATCAGCGAAACCAATCAACAATGGCGATGCTCCTGCATTGTAATGAATCCCAAACTGAACTGTACCTTGAATGTATCGAAGTATTCTTTTAGCTACTTTCCAGTGACTTTCATGAGGTTGGTGCATAAACCAAGCGACAAGACCAACGGCAAAGGAAAGGTCAGGACAAGTATGGGTTAGGTACATAAGTTTACCAACAAGTTGATGGTATAAGGTAGCATCAACTTCAGGGGTAGTACAAGTGACTAAAATCTTGACTCCAGACTGAAAGGGAGAAGGGGCTGGCTTACAGTCTTCCATGTGAAAGTGGTGTAGAAGATCACATGCATACTTGGACTGAGAGAGGGTAATGCCTTCCTTGGATTGCAAGACTTGAAGACCAAGGAAATAATGCAAGTGTCCTAAGTTTGTCATTTCAAACTTCTTTTTGAGGCTAGACTTCACATGGTTTATATGGTTTGGATCACTACCAGTAAGGATAAGATCATCAACATAAAGAACAAGGATGGTGAAGGAATTACCCACCTTCTTGGTGTAGACGGTGTTGTCAGAATGACACCTAGAAAAGCCATTATCTAATAGAAATCTATCCATTTTGGCATACCAAGCCCGAGGAGCTTGTTTGAGACCATAGAGAGACTTCCTAAGGCGACAAACAAGGTTGGAGTCTTTTTGGATAAAGCCAGGGGATTGTTCCATGTAGATTTCTTCATGCAAATATCCATGTAAGAAGGCGAATTTAACATCCATCTGATGGAGTTTCCATTTAAAGGAGGCAGCAAGGGAAAGAACAAGGCGGATAGAATTCATTTTGGCAACAGGGGAGAAGGTTTCAGCATAGTCAATGCCTTCAACTTATGAAAATCCTTTAGCGACAAGACGAGCTTTATGTCTATCCATTTTTCCATCTGGTCCAAACTTTGTTTTGTAAACCCATCTGCATCTGACAAGTTTTCTTCCTTTTGGAAGAGGAACAAGATCCCAAGTATCATTCGCCAATAAGGAGCGATATTCTTCATTCATAGCTTCATCCCAATCTGGATGACCGAAGGCTTCTTCAAAGGTTTCTGGATCAGGATTTTCTGGAACTTGAGCCAATAAGGAAGAGGCTCTTTCAAACTAAGAACGTGTACGTCGTCGATTGGTAGGGTCACCTGCAAGAGAAACTGCTGCATCCCGAGTAGAGCGGACCCATCTTGGAAGCGGTGGAGTAAAAGGAACAATTTCAAGCAGTGGAGGAGGATTTTCATCCTTGCTGTCGTCATCTGAACTAGAAGGAATGCTATTAAAAATAGAAGAGAGAGAGAGAGAGGTGGCACATATGCCGAATCAAGCTCGCAGGCCAAAGGTGGCACACTCGCCGAACTAGGCTCGCAGGCCGATATATTTTCATCAAATTTTACATCTCTTCTAATGATTATATTTTTGGATTTTGGTTGAAGAAGTCTATATCCTTTGACATCTTCAGAATATCCAACAAAAATGCATTTTTCTCTCTTAGGTTCTAAGGCTTTATGTTTCGCATCTGGAATATGGGCCCAAGCATCACTTCCAAAAACACGAAAGTGACTTACATCTAGTTTGATTGAGCTCCAAGCTTCTTCTGGAGTTATATTCTTTAAAACCTTAGTAGGATTGCGATTTACTATGTAATTTGCACAGTTAATGGCTTCTGCCGAAAAATTGAGACCAAGTCCTTTAGATTGAAGCATACAATTAGCCATTTCTTTTAAGGTGCGATTCTTCCTTTCAACTACACCATTTTGTTGTGGAGTATATAGAACAGTATGTTGCAATTGAATGCCATGCTCAATGCAGAAGTTGATAAATTTGTTGTTAATATATTCTCCTCCATTGTCTGATCTTAACTTAAGAATTTGATGTCCAGATTTTTTCTCAACAAAGGCCTTAAAGACCAAGAACATGTTAAAAACTTCACTCTTGAGTTTTAAGAAGTATACCCAAGTGCGTCTGGAAAAATCATCAATGAAAGTTAAGAAGTACTTGCAACCAGAGAAAGAAACAACAAGAAGTGGACCGCATAAATCACTGTGCACAAACTGCAAATGGGTTGAAACGTGCCAAGAGGCACGTTTGTCAAAACTATCCCGATGATGTTTTCCGAGTACACATCCAGAGCAAACACCATCTCGGCAAGATACCATAGGAAGACCCGTCACCATATCTTCCTTACATAGAGTTTGAAGAGAGCGATAGTTTAAGTGACCAAATCGCTCATGCCAAAGTTTGCTCACTTCATCATTATGAGCAACAAAAACGGAGGGAAGACAAGATGATCCAAAGTTGTCAAACTTATACAACCTTGTGGAATCATCAGCAATGCCAGTAGCTAAGATATGTTTAGGATCTTTGAGGTCCTTGATTACAACATCATGAGGTGAGAATTCTACTATTTTCCCTTCACCTGAATGAGTTATTTGATAAATAGAGAGAAGGTTGCATGACAAGGTAGGAACACATAGTACATCATTAAATTGACCATTATCGAGATGAATGGTTCCAGATCCTGCAACACTAAGAGATCTATCATCACCAACATAAATATGTTTGGTGTTACAATCATTTAAAGAAGAAAACATGGCTTTATTTTTGGTCATGTGATAAGAAGCTCCAGAATCAATGAGCCACTCATGAGAATGAGAAGAGGAAGATACATTTAATGCATAACCGGATCTTGATGCTTGACAACCACAAGCAGAAAGTGCCATTCCTAAAGATGAAGGTGAAGAGTGCTCCAAATTAATGTTGTGCTTTTTCATTGCTGCTTCTAAGGCTTCCATCTTCTTAAAACATTTGGACTCTATATGGCCATCATGATTGCAAAAGTTGCAATGTCTATCTATCTTCTTTCCTTTGTCTTTATATGCCTTATCATTTTGGTGAGTTTCTTTTTCAGTTTGGGGCTGAAATTGCTTAGGACCCTTGTTTGGTTTCGGACCATACTTTTTAGGATACTGTTTCTTGGGATTCTTTTGATATGATGTTGTTGGGCTGCTAAGGCTTTCTTAGAAGCGTTTCCAGAAGTGATAAGACCAAGGTGTAATAGTTTTTTTTGTTCTCTTATCAAAGAATCACAAAAGGAATCAAAAGAGGGATTCTTGTAGGTGGTTCTTGAAGAAATGATGGCTTCTCTAGTGGAATGGAAGGCATAACAAATATAGAATAAGCAGGACCAAGCTTAGCAAGAATGCAATAGATGAGGCTACTATCTTCCTTTTTGACCTTACAACCTTCTAAAAGAAGTTTAAGGGTCTTGAATTTGGACAAAAATTCTTCAATAGAGGAGAAATTATTAGGGTCCAAAGTAAGCAAATCATTTTCAAGTTGGTGAGCCCTGATTTGATTTTGAATGCCAAAGACAGTATTTAGCTTATCCAGGGCTTCATGAGGGGTGTCAATGTCAAGGATATGAAATCGAAGAACTTGAGCAATGGACATTCCTATCAAACCTTGTGCTTGATCTTGTTTATTTTCCCATTTAGCGACTTTATCATCATCAAAAGGTTTAGTTTCTACCCCTGTGGCTATTCTTTAAAGCCCTTTACTTCTAAGTATATCTACCATGTGAGGTAGCCATTGGAAATAATTGGTGTTGTTAAGAATAATCGGGCATGCACTTTCCATTTAAAAAAAAAAAATGAAGCTGAGAAAAGCTGAAACTAACTGCTCTAATGGAAAGATCTCGAAAAATTAGGCCGTTTAAAAAAAACGGCTTGAAAAACGGCGTTCGGATGAAGAAGTCACGCCTTTTTGAAAAAACGAGTTGAAGATGCCGAATAGTTACGAGAATGGGATGAAGTGTGACTTTTAAAAAACAATTCTGCCCCTTTTAACAAAAACTTTTTACAAAAGAAGCTTGAGAAAGAGATTTGAACCCAAGACCTCTATTCTCATAAACTAACCCCTCACCAAGTGAGATAGTAAAAGGATTCTATTATTGTTTGAAAGGAGGAAGGGGGTTATTTTTTTATTTTTTATTTTTTATTTTTATTATTATTATTTTTTTTTTTTTTTTTGGTGTGCATGCCTTTTCCTGCACAAAAAAACACAAAAACCGAGCAAAAAAAAAAATGAAATGCAAGCCTTACGGCAGAATTTTAGATTTTTGGTTAGCCTTACCGACAACTATCAAATTTTTCACTATTTTTGATTTCCCGAGATCGCACAAAGACACGGGGAAAGAGCATACGTAGCAAAAAAATTCCCTTTTCCTATTTCTGATTTGCTGAGGTCGCACGTAGCGCAGAGCAAAGAGCATACACAGAGAAGAGGGTATAGATCCGACAAATGAATAAAACCTTAAAACCAAAAAAAAAAACAGACGGAACCGAAATAAGCAGAACTATCAACAAATATAACTGCAAAACAGAGGCTTTATACCTCCAGATCTAAACTGTCATAACTTGGGCAGCCGGAAACCTTTTCGCATGAAACGAAAGGCGTTCCTCACTGTAACAGACGCTCCGGACACAACAAAGCAGTTCTCCAAGCCCAAAAATGTTCAGAAATAATAGATCTACAAAAACGACAGTCACATGCAGTCAAACTGGCTTCAGATTTTGATCAACAACGGATGTGGCCCTCAAAATAGCTCTGATACTATGTAGGAATTTACAGGGTAAGTTCCGTAGATCAAGAACCAAAGGTCACCGCTCACAAATAGATCACAAATCAGTACACTAGTATAATCACGTGGTTAAAACCCTCAAAGAGGGAAATAGTCCACGGCCTGAGCCAACGCGGCAACTTCAGGAAATTTATTAATATAAAAAGAAAAGTTACATATGTTTCTCTCATAAACGGTTACCAGACAAATGACCCTCCATGCTCTTTAAATAGAGATCATGGACCAGTCGGGTGTTAAGCCACGGATCAAGTGTCGTTAATACCGAGGTGAGAGATAACTGTAAGATCACTACAAATTGTGACCGTCAGATTATAATTTACAAATGTACATGGTAAAGAAACACACTTTACCTAACTCTACACTAGACTAAGTTATTCTTAACTATTTCCTATGTGTCGTAATATCCTAACACATAATACTCGGCTAAAACACTAGGACTCACCTAATACTTTGACGAAAAATTCCACCCTAGCTTTGGGTTGAGGTTGGAGGAAAAAACTTTATTGACCATCCGTGTTTAGAAACATAAATGAATCAGTGAGACGAAAAACCTCCTAGGATGAAATGGTTGCCAAAATAATAGGCTTACCTAGGTTGTTACATACATATATGGTCTTAATAGCATCATTTACATTTAAAAATTTTGCAGAATGGGTTTACAATGACTCAAAATGAAGGCTGATAACTTCGATCCTTTGAGAAATTTGACATATTTGCTTCCTTGGAACTTTGAAAAAAAGAGTGCAACATTTGGCTCGATATGGGGACACATTGCTTCCATGAAGTAACGTGAGAACCCCATAATCCTGCATCCAAGGAAACAAAATTCTATCAAATAGATATCCATTCAAAATCGAAATCATCGTGCACAAATAGTAAATCCTACTGGATTAAAAAAATCTATCCTAACAAACTAGAACGAAAGAAAACATAACTTAAATGTGAGAATAAATCCTATAACAGTAATTTGATTTACTTCTCCTACTTGTTTTATTAACTAAACAAGTTATTTTTCTGAATAATACATGAAAAACATCGAAGTAAATACATTGTTGCTTACACAAATATACAGATCAAGTGCTGAAGAATTAAGCACATTCGACAAAGGACATAAGATTTTTCGGAAAAATGTCCCTGGAAAAACTTGATGCGGGAAAACCGGAGCAACAACTCTTGCGGGTTTTTATTATTACGTAGATTTCTGAATACAAACTAGGGTACCAGTAGTGGTTTACCCAACAGAGAAAATCTCGGCAGAAGTACCTCTATCTCTAGATACAAATATTATGGCTAATTCAGCGTGAGAATGAAGAACCCCATAGGTGCCTACGCAGTCCCCAGCAAGCTCTGCGCTGAGACTGCGTCACCCTTCTGGATTAGCTGAATACGAGCTCGATCTGGCCCACTGAAACCCCAACGCTGCCCTTTTCGGCTCTGCGTCAGCTCCTCTAGGCCTGCATCACCACTCTGGGCCTGCGTGAGCCTGGGTGGGCTTGCGTCACCCTTGCTGGGCTTGTGTCACCCCTCTCGGGCTTGCTCTGCTCCTCTGGTGATGTTCTGCCTCTCTGCTATTGTATTCTTGGCCTTGGATTAGAAATCCCACTGCCAAACAACCCCTCGCTGCACTACAAGCTCACTTGAAAATTCTCAGCAAACTGCGCCCCAGAATTTCGACTTAGCTCAAGTGTTGCCATTCTGTGTGTATTTTCCAACTAACCCCATGGCTTCCTTTAATACTTTTCCTGTTGAACATTCAACGACCGTGATCTAATCTCTAATCAATGGCTAGGATTAGAAAAGACTTGATCCTCGTCACTTAGAATATTCTCACCCACATGTTTAAATTAATTCACTTTAATTATATAATTTCCCTAAGTTAGACTTAGGGTCTCCATTAAAATAATTAATTATTTGAATAACTTAAGCTCCGGGTGGAATTTCTCCAAATGATTTTTGGGTCTTGGAGATCTCATGTGTTCTAGCTCCTCCACAAAGTTTCGAAGCTTCAACCCTCCTGGCTAGATCTGCGCAATCCCTCTAGGGATTCGTTCTACTGTACTACAGCAAAAACGACCTTCATTTTAGAAATCAGATCCGCCCTTCCTGTTTCACATCAATGCTCTGATACCATGTGAAAATTCCAAGTTCCAAACAGATCTAAAGAATCTTAGTACAACAATTGAGTGTACTTCTCCTATTAAGTAAATTACATTACATAATTAATTCAGATCTGAATTATTAAGCAACTACTGAAACAACCTACACTAAAATTGATTCAGAAACAAGGAAACTAGACAAGGAAATCATTAACACATATGGCACAATTATTTTTGGACTAATGTCCCTGGAAAAACCCAATGCGGGAAAACCAGTGTAGTAGATTTGAGGGTTTTATTATTATGCAATAGCAATGTCTGAATACATCTTTGAATACCCTCAAGGTTTATTCAGTTACAGAGAGAAATGCTGGCAGAATAATTTGTGAGAAATACCTCACTCAATCATCAAGTTTTTGGTTGACCTGGATGAAGAAAAACCTGCCCTGGGGAGGCTCTGTGCAATCCTAGCGTTGGAACTTCCAGGCACTGCGTCAGCCCCTTCTAGGCTCAACGTTAGCCCCCCTCCAAGTCGTTTTTCCTTTGTGGATGCCGAGGAACAACCTTCCAGTGCCACTTTCCGGATCCTGGCCTCCGAAACTGATCCACTAGCAAATTTCGAAAACATTTCCTTGTGCCTCTGCGGTAATTTTGCGTGAGCTTACGTAGTCACTGCATCAGCCCCTTTTCTTCAATGCTGGCTAGGCTAGATCACCTCTGCCTCTCTCTAACTGATGCACCACTGGACTGAGAAAAAACTTTCTCTCTAGATGCTATCTCTGCCCCTCACTGCTCAGATCTCTAGTTCGAATTTCTCAGCAAACCGCACCCTAGAAATTTCGATCTTAGATCAATTCAGTATCTCTGTGTGTTTTTCAAATGACCCTCAAGCCTTCCTTTATAGTCTTTTCGTTGACAAATCAACGGTCCAGATTAGGTGTCTAATCGATGGCTAAGATTAAAACATGACTTGATCTTCGTTCTCTAGAAGATTCACACTATGTTTTATTAATACCCTTTTAATTATTTAATTTCCCTGAGTTTAGACTTAGAGTCCCTTTTAAAATAATTAATTATTTTAATGAAACATGAATCGAGTGGAATTTCCACAAGCGGTTTCTTGGTTCTTTGGAATACAAGTGTTTAAGCCTCCACACCAAATTTGAGACTTATAGCACTTTCTGATGCTGCAAAAATCAACTCTCCCTCTTAGTGAGGAAAGTGCTATAACAATAATTCCTGCTACATATTGCTCTGTCCCTGAAGCATCCTCCGCACTGCTGAAATCCGTCAGTCTCTGCGCTGCTACTGCCACTGTACTGCTGCCCATGATACTGCCACTATCACTACTGCATTTGTACTGCAACTCCCTCTCAAGTGCTGCATCTGCTATGCTGCTAGCACAGCCACTGCTAACACTGCATCTGCATTGCAACTTAGCTGTTGAGAGAAACAACTGAAAACTCACTCAAAACTAAACAAGTGTTCAGTGGATGCACCTCAGTGCTGAAGAATTTGATTGTTGATAGCTATTGCGTTGTCCCTTTGATGCTTTGCGTTGCTGTTGCTCTGCACTGCGCTGCTGCTGCTACGCTGTTGTTGCCTCTGCTCTGCGTTGCTCCATAAATGAATGCTGCTACCCACTGCACTTTTGTCTCCATCACTCCTTGGCTCCACTAACTACTCCTCCATCCCGCTACTATTGATCATGGGCTCTCATAGCAAGGTATGATTTATGAGGTGGGCTCCTCAAGGATCCTGCCCAACTGAAGTTCAAATAACTATAGCTCAATATCACCCCACTTCCCACCAGGAGAAGCATGGGCACTTATGGCCACCTCATCCTCCTCGATTCTCGCGGTTGAAACCTTCGAGTCATGCTTCTCATCTTTGTCCTTTTTCTTCAGAGGAAACTGAGATGTATAATGGCCCATCTCACGACATCTGAAGCACTTGACCTTTGAAGCATCACGCTTCGGTTTCCATTGCGCCTGCTGTCCTTTCAATGCAAGGGCTGCGTTTTCCTCTTCCTCCACGGATTTCGATCCGCTTCCACTGCTGCCATAAAGTTTGCACTTGATGAGGTCTCTCCTCAGCTCCTCCTCCTGAAAAGCTACCCACAACTGCTCCCAACTAGGTAATGTTGCCCGATCCAATATACTCTGGACAAACACTTGCCACTCCTCCGTGATACCGTTAAGGGCGATCCATACCATGGTTGTAGTTGTAGGTGTAGCACCTACTGCCAACAGCTGATCACGAACATTTTGAAACCACATAAGGTATGAAACCACGTGCTCCCCTTTCTACATCTGGATCATACGGAGCTTCTGCTCCAAGTATAGCTTCTGCTGCCCAGAGGATCCCTCATATAGGTCATGCAAAGCTACCCACATATCTCTAGCAGTATTCTTGCCAGCCAAATGTGAGACAATGTGGTCCTTGACACCATCAAGGAGCAGCCTCTTCGCCTTCGGCATATCAGCCTTGTACTTTTTGTTTTGATATGAATCTGAAGGTACAACTACCACGTTCTCCACAAACGCCTTGAGATCATATTCATCTAGAAAAAACATAGCCCGTTTGTTGAGATTTTGGGGTGTTGGGGTAGCATCGGATGTGCTCTAGCTCCCAAACTTTGTGGAGGGACTAGAGTACATAAGATCTCCAAGACCTAGAAATCGTTTTGGGAAATTCCATCATGTTTAAGAGATATTTAATTAATTAATCTTTTTAATTAACGACCCTAAGTCTAACTTAGGAAAATTAAAAGATTAAAGGTAATTAAATTGAACATGTGATGAGAATGACTTAAGTGATGCAGATCAAACATCTTCTAATCTTAGCCTTCGATTCAAGATTAGATCACGGTTGTTGATGTTTCAACGAGAAAAGTATAACAAGAGGGCTTGGGGTCAGTTGGAAGACACACACACTGGTAGAGCACTGAAGCAAAGCTGGAATTCTAGGGCATGGTTTGCTAAGAATTTCAGAAGTGTTTCCGCTGCAGTGAGGAGCAGTATTCGCGTGGGGGATGGTGTAGTCCTAGGCCAAGAGTAAAACGAGGGCAGAGAAGGAGCATACTAGAGCAACGGCTACGCAGAGCAGCCGAGAGCCCAGTGGGAGCACGTAGAGGTAGCAGGAGGCCAGGATGGCTGATGCAGGCCTAGCTAGGGCAGCGCAGGGGTAGCGTAACCCAGTCTAGGGTGACGCAGGCCCTTCCTGAGCAACGAAGAGGCTGACGCAGGCCAGGCAGGCT
Organism: Pinus albicaulis; assembly: GCA_034641835.2. Classification (NCBI taxonomy): domain Eukaryota; kingdom Viridiplantae; phylum Streptophyta; class Pinopsida; order Pinales; family Pinaceae; genus Pinus; species Pinus albicaulis. The sequence goes on along the minus strand of CM076571.1, from coordinate 287,155,220 downwards.
AACACAGAGGGCTTCAGAGCAGCGCTGGGGTTTCCAAAGGCCGGAAAATGGTTTTGTAAATCCCGTTTGAGGGTGTGAATCAATCACAGTTTTCAGTCTCCGGGATAGAGGTATTGTTGTCGTTTATATTTCTCTATCAGGTTAACCAGTTTGGTGCCCAGATTTGTTGTACTTGGAATCTGCATAATAATAAAAACCCTCCAGAAGCTAGCAGCATCGGTTTTCCCGCATTGGGTTTTTCCGGGGACATTTAACTAGAAAATCCTTGTGTCACTTTGTCATTGACCATATTATTCAGTTTAGATCTGTATGTGTAGGTTGTTAATGTATTTACTTTGATGTTAATGCTGAAGTTTTTAGATTAATAACTTATGTAAGTAGGAGAAGTAAATCAAGAATTTAACAGTAGGGTATTTGTTTAGTAAATTCAGAAATTTTCACACTTTCCTTCTAGATCATATAGTTGGAGGAGCCCTCCAACCGATCTTGACCACAAAGTCCGTGAGATGCCATATCAACAGAAAAACTATCGAATCTGCTCCCTCTTTCTCCCCACTGCACAGTCCCTGGCAGGGTTATGCACTCCTGGTGGAGTTGTAAGTTCTACAGCTCCTCTACTACTTAGCAACTTCAGAAAAATGTGTCTTGTTGTTGCCTTGCTGCCTACACCTACCTACTAGTTAGTGAGAAAATGTAATATTCCCTTTTTTGGTGTCACCTACGACAGGGTTAGGTTGGACTTCCAGAGTTAGGAGCAGACAGGTCACAGGTACAGATGGTGCTATCAGTGGGCTTAGGAGCTTTTTGGAGGAGTTTTGAGGAGTTTCCATGGTGTCCAGTGGCATTCATTTGATGTATTCCATCATTCGAGCAGTTTGGTTTTCGTTCCGGTGCATTCCGACAAATTTCGGAAATTTGAGTTATTTGTGGGTTTAACTCAGCTGATTACGCTCAAGGTGGCATTCCAGGGGGGAATACATGATGGAACACCTTAGTGTAATAGCTCATTGGAACCGGGACGAAGATACCTACTTGATGGGATGAGTGGGCATGAGTTTCAGTGACTAGAGGAGTCATGGTAGCCGATTTACTCTTTTCTGCATTAAAAAGGAATATTTTAATAAGAGGGAAAAGTGCACCATGAATAAAATAATAATAAAATAATGCTCTAGAAGGCTCCAAGAGATCTATAAAAGAAAGGGAGGAGGCCATTGAGGGATATCTTTGGATCATATTATTTTCTTGTATGAGAGATTTGAGACGTGGTTCTCTACTTCAACCGAGCCCCAGGACGGAAACTCTCGGGTGATTTGTGAGTGTTGGACGGAAACCCAACTCTCTTTGAGGAGACTTCATTCAGAAGTTTCGCAGAGCTTCAGAGATATTGGAGTGAGGATCATTCAGATCTTCAACAGGTGCTTCAGTAAATTCCGTGGTAGCTGTTGCCGGAGAGGGAGAGTGCAACAGTTCAGTTTTGGAGGCCATTGCAGTGTAGCAGATTTTCTTGAGGCCAGTGGTATTTCAGTTATCTCAACTATCTTTCATTTCAGCATGTAACCTCGGTATACTATAATAAAGCTGAGTTATTTTCTGCATTATGGAGTTATGGATTTGCATGAAATTATATGTTTATTTTACATGGCAATTTTCTGTTAAAAATACATGTTGATTTATTGCATGATTCGGGGTTTAGATTAATTTATTCAAATTTAGGAAAATATCCCATTTAGGGATATTACAGTGGTATCAGAGCCTTGATATTGGCTCAGCCGTGGGATTGATTTGAAATGTCCAAGTTCAAGGGTTTAATTCTGAATGTGCCAAATTTTCGGGGCCACAATTTGTTACAGAAGAATTTCCTTTTGTAAAGGTGGCATTGGTGTATCGTCTGCTAGACGACAATGTTCTTAGATCATAGCTGCTACGCTGTATCATGGAAGTATACAACAATTGTTGTTTGCGTAGAGGGGATGTGGAAATGCTCTTGTGAGGCAAAGAGTAGTTGTTTTATGAAAACATGATTTAAGGGGCCATTAGTTTATTTGTACGAAATTCCAACCATTTGGCTTAATTTTATCCCACCATTCGTGCAACAAACTATCAAAGGAAGACGACCAAGAGTGCTAAATTTTGACGCCTCATCTCAGCCGATTTTTCGCTTGATGCCAAGGCCTCGGAACATGCACAGTTGCGGGTCTAGAACAGGCACAAATTGGGGCCGTCGTTTTGGGACGTTTAAACCTTTTCGAAAAAAGAATAGCGACACCATTCGCTAGTTCGCACAAGCCACAATCGTTCGGCTAAATGTGGTTGCGGGTAATGTAGTTAATATTCCAGAAGCATGGGCATTAACAAACGTGGTTTCGGTGCCACGTTTTACATATAATCCAGAACCCATTTCAATGAGAGTCTCAATTAACTCCAGAATTATCGGGGCCGAAATCTATTTTGAAGATCGATTTCTCTTAGTAAGCCTGCACATCTTCTTCAAAGAAATAAGGGCTTCATCGGTCCACAAATTCCAAAGCTTTGTCACACTAGGAAAAAGCCGGGATATTACAGTGGTGGTGAAGAACGTCGGGATCGAATCGATCCATAGACGTCAAACTTTAAACGCTTCGACTGTGATGGCTGTCTATTCTTGATTGACAACGCAGCTTGAGAAGGTGATTCAGGTCGACTCACCGATTGCAGGAGGTTGCAGCCGGTCGTGGTTGCCATGTGCATGGGAGATTGCATAAAGTCGACGCATAATCGGAGGAAATACACCGTGGTCATAACACTGTCGTTGACTACAGGAGAGCCGTAAAACACAGTGGGTCAGAGTCGCCATTCTTCAAACCCGAGCTTGCTGTGCTGGCCGGATGCCTGAGCGAAATATTATTTCTCATTCAAACCATAATTAAGGTTGAATTTATCTCACAGTCACATTGTGCAGTGTATTCGATCCGTGAACAAGTCGGAGGGAGAAAAAGTGACTGTAGCGTGAGCAACGAGTTTATGAGGCCCAAGATATCGCGGAATGTCGAATACGGGTGGGATGATAATTGGTTCCCTAATTAATCAGTGATCTGCATTATTGTTCTGCGGCAGAATTTGAATGTGAGATAGACAGAGCCCCATAAGACCGAATTACAAGTCTATATGAGTACACTTGGGAGTGATTCAGAATTATTCACCATGGATGTGTGCAATAGTACGCAACAGTTTGGTGCAATTTGGCTAGGGCGATCTGTAGTGAAGGCAATGTGTGGAACTAAGCTTGCATGAGAACAGTCAAATATATATATATATATAATGCAGTTGTAGGACTGAATTGTTGGCAGAAGAAAAATGTATATTTATTCCTACAGCAGAGGACACCCACTTGGAGATATTAGTCCTTGAGGCATCAATTCCTGAGCTACGCGGCGCATAGAATACCTTGAACAGTTGCTTTAGCATATATATATATATGTTGGGGCCCTAATACCACCAAAATCTGAAATGTGAGCGTGCACAATGGACTAACCAACTCACCATCTCATTCCAACTTTTCATCTCACTGAGAAATTTAACAGCTCAGAATTTTCATGTCACTGAGAAATTTAACAACTCAGAAAAACAGTGACCACATCATTGGTTGAACCATGGAGGGATTCCTTGTTGAAATTTGGTTACTGGAGGACAAGTGGTTCCCTAAGGCTTTGATCTTTGGCCTAGGGAAAAGTGTCCAAAAGAATTTAATTTTTCTCCTAAAGTGACTTTATAAAGTTATAAAGTCAAATCTAATTTAACAGTGGCTTTAAGTGATAAAGTTACTAAAGTCTAATTTTAAAGTGACTTTAATAAAGTCAATGTAAAATTAGAAAGGAAAAGTGACTTTGGAAATAAATCACTAAGTGGGTCTTTATTAAAGTGGGGTGAAATAAAAAATAGAAAGTGAGATTTAAATGAGCATTTAATCTCAGCCCTAGATCTCAATCTATTTCAGTCATTGGATTTAGGGATTCCCCAAAAGTCACTTAGGGTTAGGTTAAAGGAGGAAAAGGAGAAAAAGATCATTCATTCTTTCATGAGCAGATTGAGAGAGGAGGAGGAGGAGAGCTGGAGACTTTTTTTTGAAGAGAGCTTGAGAAGGTGAAGGAGAGGCAAACCCAGCAAGTCCGTACAGCAGCAACGAGGGCACGGTTTTCGAGGCAGTAAGAGGCTGCACGAATATCGAGGTAGCAAGGCTGTACAGCGACACGAAAACTGAGGCAGCAGTCCGTACAGCTATTTTGTGGCACATTTTTCGAGGAGAAAGGAAGCACATTTTTTGAGGAAAAGTACAGCAACAAAGGGCTCGATTTCCAAGGTTGCTGGGCACACTTTTCGAGACGGCCAACACAGTTTTCGAGAAAGGCAGTTTGCTGTAATAAATTTCTGTTTTGAGTATTTTGCTGTTTTTGCACGTTTTCCAAGGCGGAGGCAAGCACGGAAAACCAGATAAGTCTGTAATTAATTTGCTGGAATTTTTCCTGTATATTTCACCTCTGTAAAAGCATTTTCCAGAAATAAGAAGGAGCTTTCAAACTGGTTTTCCCCAAGAGTTGTAGGGGGTTTTTCCAGGGTCATGTTGACCAAAAATATCAGTGTTAAAATGTGTTGAATGGTTGTTTTAAGCTTGCTAATTTTTTATTTCTGTATTTTCCAGCATTCTGTAAATTTTCCAGAATTTGTGTTTTCAGCAAAAAATTATTTTTTTGTTGTTGAATGTAAGGATATGGGAAATGGCATTTAACTAAAAGGAGAAATAAAGTGAAATTGAAAACCGGGGTGGGAAAGTCAAGAAATTTCTACATGGTATCAGAGCTTGGGTGCTGAAAGTGCAGTTTGGGACAGCAAGGAGAAAAATACAGCCTGCTGATTTTTCACTCAGAAAATTCCAGCAAGCTGATTTTTCACAAACAGAATTTTTATCTTTACTACAACAGTGCTATTTTTCAGTTTTAGGACAGCAGGATGTCATTGGGATTGAGGGTGGAGGATAGGTTGGATGGGCATACCAATTACAACGTTTGGAAGGAGAGAATGCATAGTATCTTTGAGGAGGCAGAAGTCTGGGATATCATGGTTCATAACCAACAGCAGCCTGTTAATGTGCCTATTGATGTTGTTCAGTTGGCAGCATATAATACAAAGAACAACAAGGGTAAGAGATTGATTCTAGACGGAATCAAAGACCATTGCATTCCTCATGTGAGAGGAAAGAGAAATGCTCATGAGATGTGGACAGCATTGTCCAATCTCTACCAAAGTACCAATGAGAATCGGAAAATGGTCCTGAAGGAGAAGCTGAAAACCATTAAGATGGGTAAGACTGATAGTGCAGCTGGATATTTCACAAAGATTACTAATGTGAGAGATGAGTTGGCAGCAATTGGAGAGGTCATTCCACCCACTGAGTTGGTGCGGATAGCAGTGAATGGCCTCCCCAGTTCATGGATGAACTTTGTTGATGGGGTTTGTGCACGTGAGACCCTTCCCACATGGGAGAGGTTTTGGGATGATTGCATTCAGACAGAGATCAGGAAAGGTCAGCTTGGGGCAGCCAAGCCAGTTGAGCAGGATGAGGATGTAGCATTGTTGGCAGGAGGCAAGAAAGGCAAAGGCAAGAAGCAGGCTTCCACAAGCAATGGTGGGGGCAAAGGTAAAGGTAAAGGTAAACAGGGTAACACACAGAAGGACTATTCCAAGGTGAAGTGTTGGAATTGTCAGAAGATGGGACACTATGCAGTTGTGTGTTCGGAGAAGAAGAATAAGGGGAAGAACCAGAGCATGGCAGCATCAGCAGAGGTTGAGGACTTTGCAGATCGCTTTGACTGGGAGTTTGGGTTCATTGCGTGTGAATCCTCTAGTGCAGGATTACCTGCCACAGAGGTTCAGAGGGAGCATGCATTTCCCTCGACTAGCGGAGCATCTTCGGGTATCTGGTATGTGGACAGTGGGGCTTCACGTCATATGACAGGAGTCCGTGAGTACTTCTCAGAGCTTTCAGAGAGTGGCACTAATATAGAGGTAGTACTCGGTGATGACAGAGTTGTTAGAGCAGTCGGTGTGGGAACACTGACATTTCAGAGAGAGTCTAAACCTCCCTTGAAGGTGTCAGATGTTCTTTATGTGCCAGGGATGAGGAAGAACCTCATATCCGTCTCAGCTTTGGAGGACAGAGGATATGAGATACTATTCAGGGGAGGACAGGTGTTGATGTATCCCAGGGGCACTCCAGCGGATTCAGCTAGAGTGATAGGTGTACGCCATGCAAAGGTGTACAAGTTTGCATTTCAGTCCCTTTTGGCATTGAGCAGTAGTACCGACAGCAGAGCTAGCAGTTCTGAGCAGTGTGAGATTTGGCACCGCAGGATGGGGCACATGTATCATGGAGCCTTGAAGACTTTGCGGGAGATCACTACAGGTGTGCCAGATTTCAGTACTGATCACTTTGATACTTGCAGAGGATGTGCGATGGGCAAGTTTTCCAAATCCCCTTTTCCCAGCAGTGACAGCAGAGCGACTGGGATACTTGATTTGATTCATTCCGATGTGAGTGGTTGGATGTCTCATGTTTCCTTGAGTGGGTATGAGTACTATGTTTTATTCATTGATGATCACTCCAGGAGGACCTGGATTTATTTCTTGAAGACCAAGAGTGAGGTCTTCAAGCGGTTTCAGGAGTTCAGAGCTCTTGTGGAGACACAGACAGGTCGGAAGATCAAGTCCCCGAGGTCGGACAATGGAGGAGAGTACACCCTTGGAGAGTTTGTTGACTATTGTGCGGAGGCAGGCATTAGGAGGGAGTTCACTGTTCCTTACAACCCCCAGCAGAACGGGGTTGTGGAGAGGAAGAACAGATCCATCGGAGGGGCTGCCAAAGCCATGTTACATGATCGGGGGTTGCCATTGTTTTTATGGGCAGAGGCCTGCAACACAGCTGTTTATTTGCAGAACAGGAGTTCGCATCGTGCCTTGGGGCACATGACTCCGGAGGAGGCTTTTTCTGGGAAGAAGCCTGATATTGGTCATCTTCGTATCTTTGGGTGCATCACATACTCCTACATACCCAAGGAGAAGAGGACCAAACTAGAGCCCACCGCAGAGAAGGGTATCTTTGTGGGCTACGGTGAGACCTCAAAGGCCTGTCGGATTTACATTCACGCACGGAGAAAGTTGTTGTCGGCGGATGTGAAGTTCGAGAGGAGAGGGCCTTTAGGAGGTCACGGGGTTAAGAGTATACGGATCGACGGAACCCCTCGGCCTTGGTGAGTCGATCTCGAGGATCCGGTGGGCGGGGATCGAGGAGGATCCCGGAGGTACATCTATGACGATGTACGAGTCGTCGGTGAGAAGTGGCTCACGGAAGTCGGAGGGGTGGTGCTTCGAGTAGCATACGGCGAGTCACGGGCGGTTCACTAGGGGTCCCGCGATGGGCCGAGTTCACCGCGATGCCTTAGCTTCTCTTGGTTCGGTGCGGGCGAGAGGGGCCGACGGACAGAGACGGACGGAGTTCAGGCTCCTGATGATGATGATGAGGAGGAGTTTCATTCTCCAATGGGAGAAGTATGCTCAGGGAAGAGGAAGCCCAAGTGGCTTCAGGACACCTTGAGAGAGGCCACATCTATTGCTGGGCCTAAGAGGCCGGTCAGAGAGAGCAGACCACCTGAGAGGTTTTGTAGCTATATGGCAATGGCTACCAGCATCCTTGACTCTGAGCCTTCTAGCTATGAGGAGGCGGCTAGCCAGCAGGTCTGGAGAGAGGCCATGCAGGAGGAGTATTCTTCTATCATGAAGAATGATGTTTGGGAGGTGGTGCCGAGGCCTGAGGGAAAATCCGTGGTTACTTCCAGATGGCTTTACAAGGTAAAACATGCTGCAGATGGCAGCATTGAGAAATTCAAAGCGAGGTTTGTGGCTAGAGGGTTCTCCCAGGTAGAGGGAGTTGATTATGAGGAGACCTTCGCTCCCGTGGCTCGATATACTTCGATTCGCTCCATTATATCGATAGCAGCAGAGATGGGTTGGAAGATCCACCGGATGGATGTGAAGACCGCATTTCTCAATGGCTTCATACAGGAGGAGGTGTACATTGAGCAGCCACAGGGCTTTGAGGTGCATGGGAAGGAGTCCCATGCGTGCAGACTGAAGAAGGCCCTTTATGGCCTGAAGCAAGCTCCCAGAGCTTGGTACTCCAGGATAGATACATACTTGCAGGGGATGGGTTTCACAAAGAGTGAGGCAGATCCGAACCTCTACTATATTGTGATAGGTGAGGAGCCTCTCATTCTGGTGCTGTATGTGGATGACTTAGTCATTACAGGTGGAGAGAGACTCATAGAGCACTGCAAGAGAGATCTTGCGGTGGAGTTTGAGATGAAGGACATCGGCTTGATGCATTACTTTTTGGGTTTGGAGGTGTGGCAATAGGAGGAGCATTTCTTCCTGGGGCAGGGGAAGTATATTGTGGACATCCTTGGCAGATTCCACATGGAGGATTGTAGACCCATGTCGACACCGATGATCACCAACTGGAAGAAGCTTCATGCTTCGGATTCCGAGTTGGTGGATCCCACATTGTACAGACAGCTGATTGGTTCCTTGATGTATTTGGTCAACACTAGGCCGGATATTTGTTTTGCAGTCAACACGATGAGTCAGTTTATGTGTGAGCCTAGGAAGGTTCACTGGGTGGCTGCAAAACACATTTTGCGGTACTTGCAGGGGACAGTGGATTATGGTCTGGACTACAGGTAGGGGGATGGAGTGAGATTGGCAGGTTACACTGATTCTGATTGGGCAGGTTGTGCTTTTGATAGGAAGAGCACTTCAGGGTGTTGTTTTGGGTTGGGTTCGGCAGTGGTGTCATGGTTCAGCCGGAAGCAGCAGTCAGTAGCATTGAGTTCAGCGGAAGCAAAGTATATGACAACCAGTCTAGCTAGTTGTGAGGCCATCTGGCTTCGCAAGATGTTGTTTGGCTTATTTGGTTAGCGGTTGAGACCTTCAGTGATTTACTGTGATAATCAGAGTTGCATTAAACTCACGGAGAATCCAGTATTTCATGACAAGTCAAAGCATATCAGGATCAAATATCATTTCATCATAAACTATGTTCAGAAAGGAGCTGTGAAGCTTGAGTATATTCCCACTGATGAGCAGGTTGCAGATATTCTTACCAAAGCCTTACCACGGGGCAAGCATGTCTACTTCAGAGACAAGATGGGTGTGGTGAGGAACACCTTCCTCGGTAAGAGGGAGTGTTGAAATTTGGTTACCGGAGGACAGGTGGTTTCCTAAGGCTTTGATCTTTGGCCTAGGGAAAAGTGTCCAAAAGAATTTAATTTTTCTCCTAAAGTGACTTTATAAAGTTATAAAGTCAAATCTAATTTAAAAGTGACTTTAAGTGATAAAGTTACTAAGGTCTAATTTTAAAGTGACTTTAATAAAGTCAATGTAAAATTAGAAAGGAAAAGTGACTTTGGAAATAAATGACTAAGTGGGTCTTTATTAAAGTGGGGTGAATTAAAAATAGAAAGTGAGATTTAAATGAGCATTTAATCTCAGCCCTAGATCTCAATCTATTTCAGCCATTGGATTTAGGGATTCCCCAAAAGTCACTTAGGGTTAGGTTAAAGGAGGAAAAGGAGAAAAAGATCATTCATTCTTTCATGAGTAGATTGAGAGAGGAGGAGAAGGAGAGCTGGAGACTTTTTTCTGAAGAGAGCTTGAGAAGGTGAAGGAGAGGCAAACCCAGCAAGTCCGTACAACAGCAACGAGGGCACGGTTTTCGAGGCAGTAAGAGGCTGCATGAATATCGAGGTAGCAAGGCCGTACAGCAGCACAAAAACTGAGGCAGCAGTCCGTACAACTATTTTGTCGCACGTTTTTTGAGGAGAAAGGCAGCACCGTTTTTGAGGAAAAGTACAGCAACAAAGGGCTCGATTTCCAAGGTTGCTGGGCACACTTTTCAAGACAGCCAGCACAGTTTTCGAGAAAGGCAGTTTACTGTAATAAATTTCTGTTTTGAGTATTTTGCTGTTCTTGCACGTTTTCCAAGGCGGAGGCAAGCACGGAAAACCAGATAAGTCTGTAATTAATTTGCTGGAATTTTTCCTGTATATTTCACCTCTCTGTAAAAGCATTTTCCAGAAATAAGGAGGAGCTTTCAAACTGGTTTTCCCCAAGAGTTGTAAGGGGTTTTTCCAGGGTCATGTTGACCAAAAATATCAGTGTTAAAATGTGTTGAATGGTTGTTTTAAGCTTGCTGATTTTTTATTTCTGTATTTTCCAGCATTCTATAAATTTTCCAGAATTTGTGTTTTCAGCGAAAAATTATTTTTCTGTTGTTGAATGTAAGGATATGGGAAAGGGCATTTAACTAAAAGGAGAAATAAAGTGAAATTGAAAACCGAGGTGGGAAAGTCAAGAAATTTCTACATTCCTAAATAGCTTGAGAAGAATAAGAGTTGGTTCCTTGAACCACCATGCGTCAGAAGACCAAAAAACAAAACAGAACAGCAGACCCTTCTCCAAGAAGGTACATAATTTGCTCCAACAAAGCCATCTGAGGAATTTACAAAAGGAGGAAGAAGTGGGAAATTGGATTTATGCACTTGGGATGGAATTAAAGAGTGGAAGATGAGAAAATGACTTTCCCGTGTTAGAGAAACTGGAATCCTGCCTTTCAAAGGTAGAGCAATCTAATTGGAGTTTAAATTGGGCTTTGGAGCCATCTATGTTTGCACTGGTACAAGCTAGATTCTTGGAACATCCAAGTGAGAGAGTCAAGCTTTTAGCTGCCTCTTGTTTCAGTGATATTTTGAGGATAACAACATTTTTCCCTCCCTACAATGATGATATTATGAAAAGAATTTTCAGACTAATAATAGGAAACTTTCGGGATTTATACAACTATGCAGGCTCTACATTTGGGAGAAAGCTTAAGGTCTTAGAAGCCATGGCCATGACTCGAACTTATGAGGTCATGATCGATCTTGAGTGTGATAGTTTGATTCTGCAGATGTTCCAATGCTTCTTCAGCATTAGGGGACATCATTCTGACATAGCCATAACTCACATGCAGTCCATCCTGTCGTCATGTATGGGAGACTGTGATGCCATTTGCTGGGAGTTGCAAATTAGGTTGTTGAGCATTTGGAGGAGAGAGCAGTTGGTCTCACTCGCTGCTTATGAGCTAGCCCAAGGGCTAGTTGAGCAAAACATTGAGCTTTTCAGGAGACAGTTGACCAGGGAGGAGCTGCTCCAGTTTGGTGGATCAGGCAGCAGAAATGAGTTGAGGAGGAAGGGACTTTGCTTCATTTGCAAAGAACCTTGGGGGCCTGATCACTCATGTTTGAGAGATGCAGATGGTGCGGCAGAGGCAGAGCAAAAGGGCATTCCTTCTGTATGTCAGGATGAGGACTCTTCTCTAGATGAGTCCATGGGATCAGATGATGATGCTTCTGGGGAGCGAGAGCAGTCATGTGGAGTTGATGACAGTAGGCCGGAGCTGCATTCCAGTGTGCAGGGTGAGCAGTCAGGGTACTCTACAGGAGATACTCTGGGTGATGAGTCACTTGTGACGATTCAGCCAGAGCAGCATATGATGGAGCCTGAGTCAGCAAAGGAGGATACTATGCACATCATGCATGATAGTCCTTTGGGGGAGAGCCATGTGGAGGCTCACATTAAGTCCATGATGGATATGCGGCTAACCTTGGGGTCATCCATTAAGGAGGAGCAGTCAGATGCACAGACACTTAGTACGGTGACAGCAGTTGCAAATCCATACCCTCTGGAGATGTTGGAGGTTGATGGGATAATTTTGCAGGGGGCTAGAAGACAGCAGGAGCATTACATTCCCGATTAGGAGAGGGATGAGCTGTTGGAGATGGTGGAGCATCCATCGTTGGGTCGACACACTGATGAGGTACAGATAGATGCACATGTAGTCAGCAGAGTTGCAGTACTTCCAGGGAGTAGCACTCTCCAAGAGTACATTGATGGGGCTTGTAGCATATCTTGCCCACTTTGGCCCATTATATAGGGAGGGGCCTTCTTCTACAGGCACATTTCGTTGGCAGACAGGACAGAGCAACGTGAGTTGATTATGAGCTGGCAACAGTTCTTTGGGCATATTCCATATGCAGTCGACACTCATTTGATTCTTCTTCCAGGATAGATTGGCGGGAGATCATGAGTTGGTACCCTCTTGATGGTACGATTTTCTTCGTAGGGAGCACAACAGAGCAAGGGCCCTTAGACATAGCAGATGTTACAGATTCTAGCTGGCAGTGGGGCACACATCGTCGTTTCTTCAACACTCCATCCCGATTTCAGGAGAGCAGGATCAACGTGGGATTGAGTCAGGACTTGGATTGGAGAGAGGTGATGAGTTGGTACGCAATTGGTGGGGCAGCTTATACAGTTAGAGGTACAGCACAATAGGAGCCAGGGAGCATTGATGCTTGTTGGCGGACTTCACTTCATGGAGCATCATCTATAAGCAGAGGCAGTGCGTATGGGACTTGGGCGTTGATTGGCCATCTTGGCATGGAGATCTGGGATGATTGTTTGATGACAGGTACAGTGAGAGATCAGTTTGGGATCTCGGCATTGAGGGGTCTATTCCGGGTGGCTTGACACAGGCACATAGTAGCACTAGGAGGTTTGTATGGGATCCCGGCATTGGGTCTCAGTTGCATCGGGTCGACAGAGTGGCCCACATATTTGGATTGCTTGAGGCAAAGCAATCTTGGGGCAGAAGGTCTGTAATATTCCCTTTTTTGGTGTCACCTACGACAGGGTTAGGTTGGACTTCCAGAGTTAGGAGCAGACAGGTCACAGGTACAGATTGGTGCTATCAGCGGGCTCATGAGCTTTTTGGAGGAGTTTTGAGGAGTTTCCATGGTGTCCGGTGGCATTCGCTTGATGTATTCCATCATCCGAGCAGTTTGGCTTTCGTTCCAGTGCATTCGGACAACTTTCGGAAATTTGAGTTATTTGTGGGCTTAACTCAGCTAATTACACTCAAGGTGGCATTCCAGGAGGAATACATGATGGAACACCTTAGTGTAATAGCTCATTCGAATCGGGATGAAGATACCTACATGATGGGACGAGTGGGCATGAGTTTCAGTGACCAGAGGAGTCATGGTAGCCGATTTACTCTTTTCTGCATTAAAAAGGAATATTTTAATAAGAGGGAAAAGTGCACCATGAATCAAATAATAATAAATAATGCTCTAGAAGGCTCCAAGAGATCTTTAAAAGAAAGGGAGGAGGCCATTGAGGGATATCTTTGGATCATATCATTTTCTTGTATGAGAGGTTTGAGACGTGGTTCTCTACTTCAGCCGTAGCCCCAGGACGGAAACCCTCGAGTGATTTGTGAGTGTTGGATGGAAACCCAATCTCTTTGAGGAGACTTCATTCAGAAGTTTCACAGAGCTTCAGAGATATTGGAGTGAGGATCATTCAGATCTTCAACAGGTGCTTCAGTGAATTTCGTGGTAGCTGTTGCCGGAGAAGGAGAGTGCAACAGTTCAGTTTTGGAGGCCATCGCAGTGTAGCAGTGCAACAAATTTTCTTGAGGCCAGTTGTATTTCAGTTATCTCAGCTATCTTTCATTTCAGCATGTAACCCCAGTATATTATAATAAAGCTGAGTTATTTTCTGCATTATGGAGTTATGGATTTGCATGAAATTATATGTTTATTTTACATGGCAATCTTCTGTTAAAAATACATGTTGATTTTATCACTTCCATTGTACAGAAGGCCATTTTCGGAGCTCTGCAACTGAACCCTAGCTCTTGCCCTACCCCTTGGGTTCCTCTGCGGCCAGCCCAGGGTTGCTGCAGGCTCTGCGCCTGTGGCCCTGCTTTGCACTGCACCTGCCTCTGTGGCTTCTGCCATGGAGCAGAATGCTCGCCACGCGGGGTCCTCTTCCAAAGAGCAGGTTGTGGGATCCTCCTACACTCCTAACCTTTCGTTCTTCACGCGCCTAATAAAATCTTCAACCTCTCTCGTTTGGATTTAGAGCTACGCCCGAGCTCCCCATATCAGGAAAAATACAAAGATAACCACGGCCCCAAGCAAGTTTTCTCTGCAAATGGTCACCAAGATAAGACAGGGGATTCTGAGCGGACAATACACCTGTCACAGAACCAGGACAGTAAAAACTCTGAGGCTAAAGAGAGGGATCAGGATAAGAAGCAAAATATGCATGTATGCCACCCAAAAGTAGTGAAAATCCTAGAGATAGTCATTCAGGATCCAGATATAGAGGTCTACAGAGAGTACATGAAAGAACATGCCATCATATGTAAATTTATGGGAATCTAGCCCTCAGAAAGAGCCCTTAAAGGCTGGATCCAAGCTAAATGGAACCCTAAAGGGGCAATAGAACTTTAGCTCGGATCGAAGGGTTTCTTCACTATTGTCTTTGCTCTCTTGGAATACAAGGACAAAATCTTTGAAGGGGGTCCGTATTTTTTCAACTCTGTAGGTCTTTATATGAGATTCTGGAAGGAGAACTTTACTCCTGAAAAAGAAGACTTCACTCAAGTCCCAGTCTGGGTAAGACTCTATTCTCTCCCTACGGATTACTGGGCACCCTTGGTTCTCCAAGCCATTGGAAATAGTCTAGGAGAATACATCAAGATGTCAGAGGGTACTAAGAATAGTCATTATATTTCATATGCTGGAATCTGTGCATATATTGATGTCTCTGGCACGCCCTTCCAGAAGCCATCAACTTGAACTTCTGAGACAAAACTTGGACTCAAGCAGTGGACTATGAACATATACCATTTCGTTGCAGGAAATGCCACGAGCATGGTCATCTCTTTAGAGACTGCCCACAGAACCAGCCACCCCCAAAAGAAAGTCCATCAAGCATGAAGGACGAGAAAGGATTCATCAAAGTAAGTCACAAAAGTAGGCAAAGCAGAAGGAACAACACTGGAAGAGAAATCCCAAAGCAGGCACCACAAAACAGATATGAAATCCTTGCTCCTACAATAGAGGAAATCAGACAGTATAGCAATAGCAAGGATCAGAACAATGAACAGAACAAGGAAATGGATACAGACATGGAGAACACAATCAATCTCTCTCAAGCAGAACAAGAAACTCAGGAGGAAAATGAAATGGACTTCACACAAGACCTACCTATTTCAGAGGAAAAAGCGATAGAGGACATCCTGATGGCAATGGACCTGCAGAAGATCTCAAAGGAATGGACCTCAAAAGGGTTTGAGGGTATACCAGAAGACTATCTCCAAAGAATTGAAGAAGCATATAATCTGCAACAAAGCTTCCAAAAGCAAAGAGAACATCAAAGCAAAGGAAAAAACCAAGCTGGAGGAATCAAAGTGAACCTTAAAGCCAACAACTAGATCACAAAAGGGCAACCAAAAAGAAGAGGACGGAAAACAAACAGTCAAACCCTCCAAGAGCTTGGCAGCGAACTCATCAATGCGGGCAAGGTAAAGGTTGTATCTCTAACTCCCAATATTTTATCATGATCTGCACATCTTGGAACATCAGGGGACTCAATAATCCTACAAAAAAAAGGATCCTCAAATCCAAGGTTACCTCAGGAAAAACGGATATTCTAATGCTACAAGAAACAAAAAGTGGACTGACTGAAATGATGTCCATCCAACAAGCCTGCTTTAAGAAGCAATACAATCATGTAGCCATTGTCGCCTCGGGCACTGTTGGAGGCATAGCTACATTTTG
This sequence comes from Pinus albicaulis, assembly GCA_034641835.2. NCBI lineage: Eukaryota > Viridiplantae > Streptophyta > Pinopsida > Pinales > Pinaceae > Pinus > Pinus albicaulis. Next base: position 287,139,462 of record CM076571.1, on the reverse strand, counting down.
GAAAGACTCTAGGTTTCATCTAATCGACTCCTTTGCCTCCAGACATGCCCTCACCACAATTCTCCAAATAACAGGAACTAAAGAACAGCTATGTATTACCAATGTATACGGTCCCCACACAGTTCATGAACGCCTGGCCTGGCTCAATCATCTCACATCCTTCCTCCAACCTCTTGATCATAAGTACCAGCTCCTGGCTGGTGACTTCAATATGATCCTAAACTTGGGTGAAAAAAGGGGTGGACTTCGCAGATTAGACTCGGACTCTCAAGCCTTCCAAAACATGATAGATGACCTAGGCTTCCTTGATACTCCCACTAAAAATTTCATCCATACTGGAATAACAGGAGAGGGGGTGAGCGTCAAATCGCCTCCAGACTTGATCGCTTTCTTCTCTCTGAAGAGTTATTCCTCTCCTCTCTGGAAACAGAGACCAGTATTGCTCCGCAAGTCGGCTCAGACCATTGGCCAATAGTCTTAAGCATCAAGATCTCCGAGAGGCCGCCCTTTAGGTTTGAGGCGTTTTGGCTCTCCCACCCTGATTTCCAGGACAGAATTAAGAAATGGTGGGCCACTTTGCCCCCTCAGCAGGGCAGCAATATGCAAGACTTCCATCAAAGACTAAAATTCATCAAGCAGGAATTAAAAAAATGGAACCAGGAAACCTTCGGAGAAAAAAGTGTTAGAGCTAAAAATGAGAGCAATTCAACAAAAAATCATTCAAAATGGATTGACGGAGGAAACTAAACAAGCTGAAATGGAATTACAGAAACAATGGGAGGATAGGGTCTCCCAAGAAGAAACCCTTTGGAGACATAAATCAAGGATCAGATGACTCAAAGATGGGGAGAAAAACACTGCCTTCTTCCATAAATCCATGATCCAACACAGAAAGCACAACAGGATTCTCAATCTCAAAAATAAGTAGGGTCATGTGCTTAATACCCATCAGGAAATTGAGGAAGAACTGCATTAGCACTTCTCAAGCATCCTCAAAGATGGGGGTCAACACAACGAGGATCATATCAGAAAGATCATCAACAACATCCCGTCTATTTTGACTAGAGAACATAATCAAATGCTGCTAAAAAGGATTACCATTGAGGAAGTGGAAGAGGCTATTCAGTCAATGCCAAATGGCAAGGCACCCGGGTCGGACGACTTCATCATTGACTTCTATAAGGCTTGCTGGAGCACGATTAAGGATGAGGTCTATGATTTGGTGGAGGAATCTAGAGTGAAGAAATCCATCTTTCCCTCCCTCAACGCTACTTTCCTGGTGCTCATTCCTAAATCTGACAGAGCGGACACTCCGGATCAATTTAGACCCATTTCTCTCTGCAATGTAATATACAAGATTATATCCAAGGTTCTAGCGAGTCGCATCAAACCACTCTTGCCTGTCTTGATCTCAGCAAATCAAACGGGGTATGTTGAGGGCAGACAAATCATGGATAGCATCATCCTCTCGTAGGAAATCATCCACTCACTCAAAGATCAAGGCAAACAGTGTATGCTAATTCAGTTAGATATGTCCAAGGCTTTTGACAAGATCAATTGGAATTACATCAGACATATGTTAGCAGCCTTCGGGCTCAACAAAGACTGCATCAAGTGGATCATGTCTTTGGTTTCAAGGGCTTTCTTCTCTATCCTTCTTAATGGCTCCCCTACCTCTATCATCAACCCTTTGAGGGGAATCAGACAAGGGGATCCTCTCTCCCCTTTCCTCTTTGTCATCATAGCGGAGGGTCTGGGCAGGTCCATCTCAGTTGCCTCTTCTTGCAATCTGCTCTCTGGCCTTAATCTCTACCCCCCTTCCCTCCCTCAACCCACCAGCAATTTGTGGACGATACTCTCCTTATGGGCTGCCCTACGGCCAGGGAAGCCCTTGCTTTCAAGAAAATTCTGGATGACTTCTCCTTGGCCTCCGGCTCGGCGGTAAATAATGCCAATTCTAAAAAAAAAATTCTCAACACCCCCATCGCCTTCCAAAATTACATCACCTTTATCCTTGGTTTCCAGAAGAGCTGTTTCCCCTCCAAGTACGTGGGTGTTCCCCTTACGGAAAAACCTTTGGCCTACTTGAATTGGGAACCCCTCATCTCCAAGCTCAAGAAAAAAATCTCCAATTGGACCTTTCGGTCCCTCAACCTTGTTGGTAGATTAATCCTGGTTCGCTCTGTTCTTCAAGCCATGCCCCTCTACCAACTCTCGGCCATGGTTGCTCTGAGATCCATCTCGAACCAGATCAGAGCCATTCAGCAGGATTTCCTCTAGAAAGGCAAGGCCAATAAAGGAAAGTGGGCTTTGGTGGCTTGGGACAAGGTCTGCTCTCCCAAGGATGCAGGCGGTCTTGGCCTTCGTGATCCAGACCTCCTAGGAAGGGCTCTGGGAGCCAAGACCTGGTGGCGTTGGCTCAGTAATCCTTCCTCTCACTAGGCCTTGCTTTGGAAGGCCAAATATGCCCCCAGACTCCCGTGGGACTCTCTTATCAGGCTTTCGGGCAACCTCAAAGGTTCTCCTATCTGGAACCAGGCGTGGGACAACAGAATGCTCATTCAAGACCATAGCTTCCGGGAGATAGGTAATGGTCAGAATGCCTTATTCTGGGTGGATGCTTAGGAGCAACAACCCAAATTTGATTTGGAGATCTATAGGCTAGTCAAAGAACAGCTTGAAGCGCACAACAAAAGCAGAGTAAAAAATTACTGGAAACTCACGGGAGACTCAGAATGGAGGGAATAGGTGAACATCCAAGATTTTCTTTCCAACCATCTCCATCAGCCGATCAATATACTAGCAGAGGAACTAAATAACAGGAAAATTCAAAAGGAAGAAGGACCGGACATGCTGTGTTGGGGCACTAATGCGGCAAGGAAATTCAATATCAAAGAAGCTTACAACATCTTGCAAAATCCTACCCCTGTCCAACTAGATCGCAAATGGCACAATCTCTGGAGTAGGAAACATTGGCTGAAGATTACTCTTTCTTTGGTTGGTTATGCACAGGAAAATTCTTACTTGGGATAATCTTCAAAAGAAAGGATTCATAGGACCTTCAGTATGCATGTTATTCCACTCTGAAGCAGAAACGACCAATCATATCCTCAACACCTGCCCCTATGCCTCCAACATCTGGTCTTGGTTCCTTCATGTCTTCAAAGCCTCTAACCGCTCTCTTGATTCCATCCATTCCTCTCTGGAAAATTGGTGCCCTGCCTTCTCCAATCAGCCCCTCGTCAATTTATCCTGGAATCTCCTCCCGGGCATCATCTGTTGGGCCCTTTGGAAAGAGCGAAACTCCAGAATTTTCAGGAATTCGGCTTCTAAGGAAGAACAGACGCTCCACAAAATTAAAAGTACTCTCCGTGAATCGGCCTCCATAGCCAATCTCTAGAACCCTCCAAACCCTCACTCTATGGATGATTGCAGAATCTTTTCCCTTCTCAACTCCCCCCCTCTTCCTGCACGATCGCCCCGGCCGATTCTATCTCTCCCTTGCCTCTGTCCATTTGGCAACCTCCAGGCCTATCCTTCACCAAACTCAATTATGATGGAGCGTCCAAGAACAACCCAGGATTGGCGGGTTTCGGTGGTGTGTTCCGTAACCCTCAGGGTTCCATCCTTTGGATTTACTATGGCAATCTGGGGCATACCACAAATAATGCGGCAGAGCTCCACGCGCTAGCAAATGGCATAGCAATCGCCAAGCGAAACAACTACTGGCTCCTGCTTGTTGAGGGCGACTCCAATGTGGCTACCTAAGATTGCAGGAAGTTGCAGCAGGGACGTAGCATTGCTAAGGTCTCCAAATGCTGGCGTATTAAAAAAATCTTACACAGAATCAAAGACAACATAGGGGAAGCGAGAGGCGTCTCTTTCGTTGCGGTCAGAAGGGAAGCTAACAAGTTAGCTGACTATCTTGCAAACCAAGGCGTAAAGACCTCAACAAGACTTGTCTCCAAGGACTGGACAGCTATCGACTCTCCAATGGTTAAAACTGATTGTACGCTTATTAACGAAACTGACCTTCAAAAGGCTGGGGTCTTGTCAGAACCGCCAGATCCTTTCCCTCATCATGACAGAGTACACAACAACCCCTCTCACAATTAATCTTAGTGGTGGCTGGTCCTTGGGACGCTCACCCCAGTACGCTCCCATGCATTACCATTACTCCAAGCCTGCCTCCATCAACCTTGATTGCATGCGCAAAAACTGTTCGCTTGCTCCTCATTTTCCTTGGAACGCCTCCTTATATTCCCCTCTCCTCACCATCAATCCTCATTATCTCCCTCAGTTCAGCCCCCCTCTCACCCTAGGATGTAACTGCTGCTCTCGGCTTCGGTTGTATCCCTCCCTCTGTCTGTGCAAGCTGCCGACCATGGCTCCCCGACGTCGCCACCCTCCTCCCCAGCCTCGTCGCACTCGCAACTCCTACTGGGATAATCCCTCCTGTCCCCCGGTAACAAGAGGGGAAATTGTGGCGTGCAACGCGGCTCGTTCCTTCGCGGAGAACACCCCTTATCCGGTGCAGGGAATTCTGGCTGGTTTGGACGCGGAAGCTTCGGCTCGCCATAGGGCCACCCCCTCGGAGACGGATGACAGAGCACTCCAATGGATCCCTAACCCTGCCTTAACCAGAAGCCGTGAGAACCTCTATACCCATGCCATTGATCTGCACTGGCACACCAAGACCTTGTTTGCAATGGCTCTCCAGGACCAGAACAGTGTCACCAAGCGCCTGGAAAAGAAAATGGACGTGTTATCAGATAAGTTCGAAGCCTACGTAAAAGCGGTCCACCACCTTTGTTTTGTTGATAGTTCCTCCTCGCATTATGACCTGCTGAAACGCAGTTCTGCCAAGCACCAGCATCCGGACCCCAGAGTCAAAGAGGAGGTCTCTGCCAAGCAGAATCCACAAGAGGCGGGCCCGTCTCATCACCATCGTTTCGACCTTGAGGAAGGGACCCCGGATCGCCCGATAAGCGTGGATGACTATCTCAATGAGGAAGAAGAGGTGCAGCCCCCCTCGGGTCCTTAACTCTCTGGTCTTCTCCTGGTTGTTTCTAGCTTTCGTATTTTTGATGGTCACTCAGCATGCGAAATCTACTGATCTTTTTTCCAGTTTCATAAATTTATGGCTTTCTTATTTTGGTCATAAAGTGTTATCTTGTCTCCCCACTCAGCTCTTCGTCCCTTGTTTCCCTCTCCCTGAGTGTGGGATCGACCCTGTGTTTGTGCTGGATTTTGATCTGCAGCCAAGAGGCTTTTTTGTATGATATTTTTCTCTACTTAATGTGAATAGTTCTTCCAAATTTACAAAAAAAAAAAAATACATGTTGATTTACGGCATAATTCGGTGTTTAGATTAATTTATGCAAATTTAGGAAAATATCCCATTTGGGGATATTGGAAAAAAGCCTTTAACCCCACAAGGTGTGGTTGGTGGCAAGGAATTTAGAGAAGGGGCTGTCGCCTATTCCCGACTCTCTTCGTTTAAGCTATCTCTTAGATTAGCTATGGGGGGTGGTCCCTAAAGAAAAAACTAAGCTAAAGATGTGAATTTTCTAGGAGAGTTGTTAGAGTGAAATTGGATTACTTTTAAAGATTCATGAGCATTTATGAGCAACTTTGAAATGATAATGACAAACCATTCAACCAGTGCCTTTACAAATTACGTGCTCAAAAGTAGAATAATGCTCAAAGAGATGAGAACACAATAATCCTGAAATGGAAACAAAAGATGTTAGCACAAGATATTTGCAAAATAAAATTGATTATGGGATAACCAAATCACAACATTAAAGCGTATCTTTTCATAGCTAGAAACAACTAAAAATTACATGCTAAATATGAAATTAAACTTTGACAGCATCACAATACTTGCATGAGATCAACAACCATCAAAAGACAAGTAAAAAGAAATGTGATGAAGAGTGCTCTTGGTTAATTTTAGTTAAACTATCTCTACAACAAATATTTCAAATCAACTCTTCAATCCCCAGAACTCACCCTCGCCCAAATTATGTGGATCTCACAGTGAGGAGTCAATAGGGGAGTAGAGGGTCCTTAGAGGTTTATACAACCAACTTATGTTAGAGGTAAAGTTTTAATGAGTGTTTGTATGAAATCAATGTTGATTAATCTCAATTAAATGATACATGCAATTTTCCACAAGAGATGAGATAGCGCTTACTTGCAATAATGAACCAAGCTTTGAGAGAAAAATAAACTTATGTGTGTTGTAGCATTAAATGGCAAGTGGAGTGAAATAAGTTCTCATTAAAATGTGCTTCAATGGTTCCTCAAAATGTATAACATGCATGGACTAAATAGTGAAGCATAAACATTAACTTAATGAAAACTTGCCAACCATGTGAATTGCTCACACATGAAAAGAGATTTGCTCAAGTTTGTAGCCTTTGAAGCTCATGCATGTAAGTTTAATTAAACCAAAAATTTAGTGAGATGGACGTGGAATGCATTAGTTGTTAATTCTTTAGCATGCATGAAACAAAAAAACAAAAAATGAGTCAATCCACCCAAGAAGTTCCTTCCTCGTCAACCAAGGAAGAGGGATACCATGGGAAAAATATCCCAAACTCCCTCAAGCAAAAAAGGTTATTTTATTAGCGATTACAAATGAGAAAAAGAGCCTCTATGAAGGCTGCCCAAAAGGAGATCCTTTTACGAAGATAGAGCTTGGAAAAGGCTAGATCTCCTCCTTAAAGATGACAACAAAAACTCATGGGGAAAACCTTCAAAATATAAATTTTACAAGGCTCCAAGGCCCACAACAAAGATCATGTTGCTGCTATCCTAAAGGTGCTCACGGCCTCCCTAAAATTCGATTTTGAGGTAATGGAAGGCTTTGCATGCGAGGAGGATCAATAGTTTTTTGCCATCTTTTCCTCAAGCTCCTCATTGTTCACGCTCAAGCTTATGGGCTGCAAAAGAAAATCAAACGTTAGATTGAAATAAACAAGATCTAAAGTACAAATTAATATACAAAGATACTCGCACAAGAAACGGGAGCGAACCCCCATTCTTGCCTAGTCTAGAAACACTCTTGAAGTAGCAAATATGACTTTAAAATGCTCTACAAAAGGAAATTTTTAGATTTTAAAATTTGAAGTAGATGATCAAGTAGCTAGAGAACAAGAAAACTCCCTCTTGGTCTTCCTTTGATGAAAGACTTGGGGTTGAAAATAGTTGAGTCTTGGATCGCTTTGAATTTAGAAGTGAGTTGGTCTATGTGAGACTTCTCCCACGCCCAGATGGATTTCCTGCACACAATACAAATAGATCTTTCCTACATACTTAAACAAATATCAGTTTGCAAAAGGATTAGAGCATCATAATGAATAAGATAAACCAAACATTTCTTCGAAAATGACTTGGCAAGCTTATTTTTAGAATACTACTCTAAATCAATGATGCATGTAAGATAGCTTGCATGTATCAATCCAAGCTAGATGGCAGATATAAACTAATAATGATGAAACATGTAAAAGAATTCAAACATAATAACAATAGTATGGAAATAAATCACCTCATAATGCCAAGAGAACATCCGCTAAATAGCCCCAAAGTCTTGATTTTATTGATATGCAAAAATGGTAGAGTTTCCTCAAGCCCAATGGCTCATAACATGATACAATACAATGGCCCACGACTTTGTTATATAGAGATTCAGAAGCAATTCCCAAGGACGAATGCATGTGAGAAGTGAAGTTGGATCAAATCCCAAGTAAAGGTAAGCCAAGTTCCATATGGAGAAGGCTGAGACACCCAGAGCAAAATCGAATTTCTTTGTGCACACCAAGGGAAATCGAATTCCCATATGATCCAGTGAACTCATCCATAAGCCAAACGAAGTCCCATGCTACGCCAAGTCCACTACTGCAAACTCGAACCAACTGAAACCTTACTTGTAGATGACCCCAGTGATCTTCTGCGTAGGTCCCTAAGAACTGCGTGTTTCCTCTGAGGGACTGCGCAGTCTAAGCTCAAGGAATAGTGTAAATCCTCTGAGTGAAGTGTTGAGTGTTGTCGTACTCCAGATAGCTTGTGAGAAGAGGTTCCCACTTGGTCTTTAGTCAACTGATCCTGTAGAATATTCCTTTTATGCTCCTCTGTCTTTAATAAATTTGATTTTCCTTGTGTGTAACCGTCGCTTTATCTTTGGAAAATTCGATTTTAAATAAATAAATGATGAATTAATGATGCAGTGTGCTCAATCATCCTCCACATCTCCGTTGACTCAACTCTTTGACTTAGAATAATTTCCTAGTCATTTCCACGTCATTTTGTCACATGGAATAATTTATTTTTCTCTATTTTATTTAATTCTAGCCTAATTGAATGTCACAATTTCCACTAAACTTATGAAATGTGGGTTTTGAGGTCCAAAACTCATTATTAACCCCTCAAAGTGTGTCATAGTAGAAATTTTAGGGTGAGAGATGTAATTTTGATTACTCATACCCCATACAACTTCTCTAGACAATACTTATTACAATCCAATTACAATTTTTATTGCAATTTTTGACCTGCAGGAAATCTAAAAAATTAAAAAATCACTACCTAGACCTAACCAAATTCCACGAAATTTTTTGTGTGATCTAGTATGGTAATATAAATTGACTCTAGACACTAAGATACGTTAGGGGCTCAACCTTCAAGCCATCACCTCGGCTTTGGGGCAATGCAATGTGTAAAAAAACCTAGAAAATTATTCGCCCCTAATAAGAAGGAATAATTAACTAAGTAAAAAAAAACTCCAAGGTGTACTCGCTTGTTGATCGATTCCCAACACCCTAGGCCTGTTACCGACTCAATATTGACTCAAATTCATTATTACTAGCATCACTTATTACAATTCCCTGTAGGGCGTGGAATCTAGGTACAAGAGAAAGATGATGAGAAATAGAAGTAGAGTTCAAAAAATATGTTGAAATGATGATATCTGATGATATCTGATGGTACAAATGTCTTCTGGTTCATCCTTGGGCATGGAGTCTTCTCATTATCATCAGGTGCCACTCCAGTGGTCAACATGTCACTCTGTCTTCTACATGGAGGCTTTGCGCAACTCCCTTTGCCATAGAAAAAATTCGAATTGAAAGTCCTACCTCTCTGTCGACTCACTCAGAGAGAGACAATCTCGAAGCTTCAACCCTCCTGGCTAGATCTGCACAATCCCTCTGGGGATTTGTTCTATTGTACTGCAACAAAAATGACCTTCACTTCAGAAATCAAATCCGTCCTTCCTGTTTCACATCAATGCTCTGATACCATGTGAAAATTCTAAGATCCAAACAGATCTAAAGAATCCTACTGCAACAACTGAGTGTACTCCTATTAAGTAAATTACATTACATAATTAATTTAGATCTGAATTATTGAAGCAAATATTGAAGCAACCTACACTAAAATTGATTCAGAAACAAGGAAACTAGACAAGGAAATCATTCACACATATGACACAATTATTTTTGGAGTAATGTCTCCGGAAACACCCAATGCGGGAAAACCGCTGCTACAGATCTAAGGGGTTATTATCAAAGATGAAAAAATCGTTATCGGGATATTATCGCCGAGGGGAAAAAATCGGAAAAAATCGGCACATACAAAAATATTCATTTTTTTTCAATTTTTTTAATATTTAAAGCATCTACAGCATAAAATAAATGCATTGACACATAAATATGAAAAAAAAAACTAATATATAAGATGTGTAATATCATGTCTAGTGCTACATCACACATAAAACTGAATCCTGTCCTGAATACTAAGTCCTAAGTCTCAACTCAACCTCAAAATATCAACAAAAAATATAATAATGTATCTCATATCATGAGTCATAATGTTATATACAAAGGAATGTCAATGCACCATATAACCTGTGGTCCTATACTACTGATTTCCTCTGCCCCTCTTGCGAGAAAAAACAACAGCTTTGCCTTTCCCTCTAGATGAAGAAGCTAGCAGGACTGGAAATGGACTCTGTTGTGCTCTAGAAGTAGAAACTGAAGCACCAAAACAGGAACCTGAAGCACTAGGAGCTAAAGGAGGCAGACCACGTCCTCTACCGGTAGTAGTGGTAGGTGGTGTCACCTCCTCCTCCTGCTCCTGATGCTGCTGCTGCTCCTCCTCGTCCTCCTCCCCCTCCACTACCTCCTGCTCTATCCAATCAGGGGCTGACTCCATGACAGGCCTCTCAGCCTTAACCCTCCATTCAGCAGTGGTGTCAATCACATCTAAAGAGATGGCCTCCATATCAGGTGTCCTCTCAAGTTGTCTCACCCACAATCTAAGATTGTAGTAGACGTAAACCATGTCATTGAGGCGCTGGGCTTCCAACCTGTACAAGGGTCATAAATTAATAAATTAAATATTTAAAAAAAAAATATTTAATGAATTCAAAAAATCGGTTGGAATATTTTAAGTTTTTTACCTGTTGCGCCTTTTGGTGTGTATTTTTTCAAATACACTCCAGTTGCGCTCGCATCCTGAAGAGCTACATGTTTGGCTGAGTATTTTAATGGCAAGTTTTTGGAGTTTTGGTAATCTCCCACCGTAGCTACTCCACCATTCATCTACAAGTTACAAGTTACAACAAATAAGATAAACTTATAAAGTTACAAACATAAGAAAAATTTTAAAACAATGAAAATCTTACCTGGCATTTTAGTAGTTCTATCCTGGACAGCCATGTCGAATCTCAAGGTGCCACCTGCCATTATGTATACCTCCATTTCTTTGGATATCTCTACACGTTTTGATGGATTTGGCACCATCTTCTGAACACAAGTGAAAAAGCCATCCATGACCTCAACATCAAATAGGAAACTACATGAGTAAGCAAATCCGGGGTTCAGGAAGATCCCTGCAGCATGAATGGGATGATGAAGTGTGTTGTTCCATCGGTCATCAATCACTTCCCATAAAAGAAGTTGTTTCTGAAACCCCTCATCACCCTTATCATCATAGTACCTGCGAACAGCTTCTTTGGCCCTATCCATGGCCTCATACAAGTAGCCCATTGCGGGCTTCTCTCCATCCACCAATTTAAGAACCTTTACCAAAGGTTCAGTAACGCTGCACACCTCTTGCACTCCAGCCCAGAAACTTTCTTGATATGACACCAACTTGCAAATGGCCTCTCCCTCTAGTTTGCGGCTGAAAGTCAAAGCACGCCACTCCTCTGAAAGAAACATTCTCTTCAAATCCCACTTAGAATTCAAGAGGGATTGAAGAGATATGAAACTAGTAGCAAATCGTGTAATAGCAGGCCGCACCAACTCCTTCTTGTTGGTGAATGTTCTCATCAAATGAAGCACAGATGCATGATTATATATAAATTTTGTGATGCTCTTTGATGATTCTACAATATCTTTGACAAAATCAATATTTCTGATGTCCTCCAACATCAAATCAAGGCAATGTGCAGCACAAGGTGTCCAAAATATGCTCGGATGCCTCTCCATAAGCATCTTGCCAACAGAAACATAGTTTGCAGTGTTGTCCATTATGATTTGGACAACATTTTGGGGCCCAACCTCCATAATGAACACATCTAATAAATCACATAATAATCTTGCATCTTTGACATGTGCAGATGCATCAACAGATTTTATAAACATTGTCCCCTTGGGACAACTGACTAAGTGTAATATTCCCAATTAGCCTTGCTAATTGGAATATTTCATTTTTGCTTTATTTTACCGCTTTAGCTGGAAATAATAAATAAAGTGAGAAATAAGAGGGGTCACCTCACTTTATAAATAAAGTGTTCTTTTCCTAGTTGATTGACGTTGTAACTTAGAGAGGGGGCCTTGGGGGTCCACATGAGTATGATGGGAAGGCATCAGGCTGACCCAAGGTTAACTGCGCAGGTCAAAGGAGAGTAAGGACGCAGTTAAGTTTTGGAGGGAGTTTGGCATTATAAAAGGAGAGGTTCTCACCTCATTTGGGGCATGCATGATTTGATATTATTATTGAGAGCTAGACTTCTGTCTGCTTCAGCACGCCGGTTGTTTAGTCGGTCTGCAACACTGTTTAGTGCAACCGAGTGTCTCCGGTCGGAGATCTCACCCTTAGCCTCGGGGGACTTCGAGTGGCTGCCCTGGTAAGGTTATTTCTGGTTTCACCCTTAGCTTCGGGGGACTTCGAGTGCCTGCCCTAGTAAGGTTATGTTCTGAGTACACCTTTCAGTTTCAGCAGCAAGTAGCAGCAGTTTCTGGTGCAGATTTGGAGAGGAAGAAGCCCTCTTGTGGCTGCGCAGTTCTGAGGAGGAGGGACGCTGTTTCAGGAGAAGAGAGGACGCTGATCAGCTTGGAGAGTGAGGACGCTGTTCCAGGGAGGACGCAGTCCAGATCTGAGCAGGGAAAACGCTATTCCAGGAGGAGGAAGGACGCAGATCAGTCTTGGAGGAGGACGCTGTTCCAGCAGGAAGAGGAGGACGCAGATCTGAAGGCACATTTCTAGATCCAGCCTTGGAGATTGTAGATCTGAACAGATATTTGCAGATCTAGTTCTGTATAGTGCAGATCTGAAGGTATAGTACTAGATCCAGCTTGGGAGATTGCAGATCTGAGGAGATATTGGCAGATCTAGCCTAGATCTGAAGAGATAACATCAGATCCAGCCTTGGAGGTTGCAGATCTGAAGAGATATTGTCAAATCACGACGCCGTCCCGAAGGTTTGACGGCGGCGGATACGATCTGGGAGGACGCGAGAGATGCGGAGGGGATGGGGCCGCGGTCTGGTTTGGGCTCCGGATCCGGTAGATGCGAGCATACGGGAGGCGGATCCACCGGAGTGGGACGGCGATGCGAGGAGGCGGCGTATTCAGAGGGCTTGGCCGGCGTTTTTCATCATTCGGGGGCTTCGGAGTCTTGAACGGAAGTTATCCCATTGGGGCCACATCCTGATTGCGACCATTATTTGTGTACGAGAAGGCCTCCACTTGCCCCAGGGCAAGGATAGGTGCACTCATCCTGATTATCTTGTACTCCTCTATATGTATTCCCAGATTAATAAAATGGCTTAGTTTTCTGGCATTCTATGTGTACTTGTTCCATGATCTGGTTCCCGCATTGTATTTTCTATATCTGTCTGGCATATTTCTGTGTATTACTGGTTATTTCCCTTTGGGGATATTACAGTGGTATCAAAGCGAAATTCTGGCTCAGCCTGTGGTCTATGACATCGGGAAAGAGATCATACAGAGCAATAGCAGTTGCAATACCAGAAACGCAGTTGGAAAAAGGGCCAAAATAAAAAGGGTCAAATTTTGAAGTTTGGAATTAGGAGAAACGTTTTCTGGGTTTTTCTGGGTTTTGGGCAAGGATCACTTTCCCAAATTCCTGGAATCTTCTGAGGAGTTTTCAATGGGTAAATCGGAGGTCAAAGTTAAGCAGCGGTATGGTTTTGCAGCAGCCGTGCAGTTTCTGAGTAGCCTGTGAGGGACCCAGAGCAGCGGGATCCGATGGCAGACATAGCTGGGAAGTTGGATGCACTCATCCATCACATATCCAAGAGGATTGCAGCTGTAGAGGTATCACAGAGAGAACTCCCTAGGGGTTTTCAGATCGTTCAGCATGATGCCACTCGGCATATGGCATCATGTACACCCACACGTCCCACTATGCCCACATTCTTGCCAGAGGACACAGGAATAGCAGTACAGCGAGAGGTAGATCCGGCTCGGATGGCTGACATTCTTGCAGGATATCAGGCTCTCGGACAGGCATTCATGGATGCTCTCCCCTTCGAGAGATATATCCTGATCTGTTATGGCATTAGACTCCATGATCAACACCAGGGGCACCGGCATCATCATGGTGGAGACTACCACCGCACAGCTAGTAGAGATTATGATCAGCTCCAGCGTGATAGTAGACCTCACAACTTTCACAGAGGGAACCAACACTCACATGATAGGGGCTTACAACGCACAGTGGACAAGTTGGATACCTCTTTCTAGCTTGACCGAGTATCGGAGAGGGAACCCATTAAAGGGGTTACCTCGCACTTGGAGGAGGAGGGCACACAGGATTGCAGGGAGCCTGAGGTTACACCTAGTGTGACACAGGACTCACCATCATTGGAGACCTCCTTGACCGTGCCGGTTGATATCATAGTGGAGGTAGAGCCTACCCCGGTAGAGCCATCCACTGAGGTGATGACTGGAGCCATGTCCGAGTCTTCGGGTGGTAGCAGCACACAACAGATGGGTGAGGTGTCAGGAGATGTATCCACCTTCGATGAGGTAATAGCAGGTACAGAGGTATTGGATGATGATCGCAGACAGCAGTATCATCGGCTTCGGACGGACCTTCGAGTTTTGAGAGAGAAGGCCGCGTCAGTACGGGAGACCCTTTTGTTGCAGGACCAGGAGCTGGAGGGTATGATAGCGACTTGTGCCAAGTCGGCGGCCAAGTTGGTCCACATTGGGGAACAGCTGAATTCCCTGATGGTACACCCAGAGGGCACATTGGAGCGTCAGATCATTCCCCTTCAGGCATGCATGGATGGGACTGGCGGTGTTGTTGAGTCATCTCTTCCCGTTGGAGAGAGAGAGGCAGAGCCACCTAGTCAGATCTCATATGTTGACTTGGATAGCGGTATGAGACGATCAGAGTTGTACAGGGTACAACATCCATATGTTGAGATTGGATGGAGAGAGATTTTGAGTTGGTACTCGATGGAGCGGGCTATGGAACACAATGATTTGGTTCCCTTCTCACAAGAGCAGATAGAAGATGGAGGACATCTTCGGATGGATAACATCTCTCATGCTTGTGTTGGACATCCCTTGAGCCATACACATCATGATGGGAGGTTTTTGCCTACCACCTATTTGATTCTTGATAGGGTCTCATTGATCCTTGAGAAGTTTATAATTCAAGATCCCATGGAGTGCAAAGTCAGAAACTTGATTTGGGAGGATGGTAGCCCTCATGGGAGGAATACCAGGATGAGGAGAAGGAGGCATCCACAAGTGATTGAGTGGATGGGGATGATGAGCAAGGAGCTAGGAGGTTACTTGCAGATCTGTGCTACCAGGCAGCAGGAGGCTTGGCTGCGCTGGTTACTCTTGAAAGAGTTTGGCCATCTCTTGGCAAACACTCTTCCTAAGAGTCGGAGGGTGGAGGAAAGATGGCTGGATACTTGCATCATGGAGCAGCATCGAGTATGTATGCATGGTGTTGCTATGATACTCGCTATGTCTTCATCACATGAGTTGTATGATGGAAGTATGGGGAGGCAGCAAATTGTTTGGTTGCCTGGTTTGTTTCTGGGAGAGCGAGGGCAGATTTGCTCTCACACTTTGCATGATGTTGCAGGAAGAGGGGATGGCACTATCTCCTTGATCTTTGATGATGACGGGGAAGCACTTCCATCTTGGGGAGTATTCCACACTTGTTGCAGCAGTATTAGAGGAGTCTTTGACAAGGAGCATGTCAAAGAACAGAGTCTTGTATCGACAAGAGCTTATTTGCATGAGCTCCCAGCGTTGTCACCTTGGAGCAGAACATTATGGATGAAGTGTGCGCAGCAGAGATATGGTGGATCTATAACCCATAGGTCCCAGGATCACCTCATATTTGTTGCACAAAGAGGAGGTAATGATGATAGAGACATCTATGGCATATTCTTCTTGACTTGGGTTTCCAAGCATGTGGAGGATTATCTTCTTGCAGCACATGGTTCATTCTTCTTCATAGCATGCCAAAACACTATGGAGGACTCATTTATGGATCCATGTACCATCTTACTTCCAGCATATGGTCAGATTTGTATGGGAGGCTTGATTTTGAGAGAGACACATGAGCTGGATGTATCCTTGAGTATTTTCTGCACTACATGTTCTAATGGGAGCATGGGAGGAGGCATGGCCACAACTACCACATATGTGCTCTCTTCTGAGGTGGGCCATGAGATTGATAGTCATCCATTGTATAGCCATGGGCAATTGTTTGGTCTTTTATCGTCTTCATATTCAGCCATTTGCTATCCATTAGCAGATGTACATTGCTTGCCATGTAATTTTCTGAAGTTGCAGTGGATGAGACTACGTTGTATCCTTGTGAGAGATTGTTTGCATTATGTATCCTCATGTAGAACTGTCAGCAGACATCTCATTAGGGTGATCCATGATGACCATGTCATATTCTTCATGGATGGTTTGTTTTGGGCCAGCTTGTTCTTCATTGATAGAGGAACCTTCTATGGTGGATTGTTTTTCACCTTGCCATTGGAGGGCAATGATTTTGCAGCCCAGGATCAGCATAGACTCTACACTTGTCATGAGTGGAGAGAAGGACAGCATGGGGTAAGCTATGATGCTTGCCAAGCTCATATTTTCAGCCCACCTTCATTACCAGAGCTTGAGGTGGAAGGAGATTTTCAGGAGTTGCCTTGTTGGGAGGTGGCTCATTTTGTCTGGGTGATTGCTTGGAGATGGAGGATCCACAGGAGGGAGATATTCCTCATTATATTTTCGACTCCATGCCTCGATTGGAGAGAGGTGACGAGTTGGTTCACAGTTGATGGGCCAGCTTACACAGTCATAGATGCCGAGCAGCAGCGGTCATGGTCTTTAGTCATAGCCCGAGGCAGTGAGCAGTTCGAGTCACGAGACTTGTGCGATTATTGGCCACAGTGGCGATGGGATCCGGGAGGACTATTGATTTGCTGGTACCATGAAAGGCCAGTTTGGGATCCTGGCATTGAGATGTCCCTTCATATCAGGGTGATGCAGGAGGCAGAGAGGTTTCAGTGGGACCCAGGCACATTTTGCAGTATTGGCAGGGAGCATCAGCTAGAGAGTGGGCTTGTTCAAGCATTGCTTGAGAACAAGCAATTTTTGCCGGATGAGGATGCCACTTGGGGGAGCGAGCAGACTTTACAACGTCCATCACTTCAGTTGCTTGAGGACAAGCAACGTTTTGCCGGGGGAGACTGTAATATTCCCAATTAGCCTTGCTAATTGGAATATTTCATTTTTGCTTTATTTTACCGCTTTAGCTAGAAATAATAAATAAAGTGAGAAATAAGAGGGGTCACCTCACTTTATAAAAAAGTGTTCTTTTCCTAGTTGATTGACGTTGTAACTTAGAGAGGGGGCCTTGGGGGTCCACATGAGTATGATGGGAAGGCATCACGCTGACCCAAGGTTAACTGCGCAGGTCAAAGGAGAGTAAGGACGCAGTTAAGTTTTGGAGGGAGTTTGGCATTATAAAAGGAGAGGTTCTCACCTCATTTGGATCATTCATGATTTGATATTATTATTGAGAGCTAGACTTCTGTCTGCTTCAGCACGCCCGTTGTTTAGTCGGTCTGCAGCACTGTTTAGTGCAACCGAGTGTCTCCGGTCGGAGATCTCACCCTTAGCCTCGGGGGACTTCGAGTGCCTGCCCTGGTAAGGTTATTTCTGTTTCACCCTTAGCTTCGGGGGACTTCGAGTGCCCGCCCTAGTAAGGTTATTTTCTGAGTAACACCCTTCAGTTTCAGTGGGAATTGACAGCATTTTCAGGTGGAGATTTGGAGAGGAAGAAGCCCTCTTGTGGCTGCGCAGATCTGAGAAGGAGGGACGTTGTTCCAAGTAGGAGAGGACGCTGATCAGCCTTGGAGAGTGAGGACGCTGTTCCAGGGAGGACGCAGTCCAGATCTGAGCAGGAAAAACGCTATTCCAGGAGGAGGAAGGACGCAGATCAGTCTTGGAGTGAGGACGTTGTTCCATCAGGAAGAGGAGGATGCAGATCTGAAGGCACATTGATAGATCCAGCCTTGGAGATTGTAGATTTGAATGTATACTCTGCGTATCTAAGTTCCGTATAGTGTATCCGAAGGTATAGTACTAGATCCAAATTTTATTTAGGTGGATATCCGAGAGATATCGCGCAACAAAACTCCAGATCCTAAGAGATAACATCGCATCCAGCCTTGGAGGTTGCAGATCTCAAGAGATATTGTCAAATCCGGAAGATAGATCCTGTTGTTTGACAAAGAGATCCGATCTAGGAGGACGCAGATCCTGAGGGATAGGACGCAGATTCTGTTTGAGGCTCCAGATCCAAAGTAGATCTGAGCATACTGGAGGCGTATCCACCTCGTGGTGGACGCCTGACCGAGGAGTCGAATGTGTTAGAGGGGCTTGACAGCGTTTTTCATCATTCAGGGGCTTCAGTCTTCAGAGCAGTCTTCAGCCAGCTAGGACGCTGTCCTGGTTGCAGCCATTATTTGTCTGAGAAGGCCTCCACTTGCCTAGGGCAAGGATAGGTGCACTTTATCTGGTTTTCTTGTACTCCTCTCTATGTACTTTCAGATTAATAAAATGGCTCAGATTTCTGGTATTCTATGTGTATTTGTCCCATGATCTGGTTCCAGCATTGTAGTTTCTAGATCTGTCTGGTATATTTCTGTTTATTACTGGTTGTTTCCCTTTGGGGATATTACACTAAGAAGTTAAGAAGGGTCCTACCCCTTTGATCAGTCCAACCATCTGACATCACAGTGCATCCTGTGACTTCCCATGATGCCCTTAAGTCTTCCAATCTCTTGGTGCAGTCAGCTTTCTCATTTTGCAGAATGCGCCCTTTAAGGTCATGATATGTAGGGGCTTTGTATCTTGGGCCAACAACAGCGATAGCATCAATCGCAGCCTGATAAAATGGATTGTTCCTGGCAACATTGAAAGGAATATCACTCCAAAGAAACAATTTGCCCAACAACTTATCAGCTTCTTCCTTCTCCTTTTTTTTAATAAGGGAGGAGATAGATGGCTGTGCCCCGGGAGTGGTTCTAGGAACAAAAAATGAGGAGGCAACTGCGGGGCTGCCTGTAGAAGAGGCTGATGCTGAAGAGCCACTGCCACTCTCACGGTCAACTCCAAACCCTGTTATTTGACTCTTTAGAGCTGCTTTGCTGACTTTAGCGGCTTCCATTTCTCCCAATGAGTTCATGGCTCTTCTGATTATTTCTGGATTGGTGTTATTGCAAGGGCCTACTTCATGCCCAGGAATTTGTGCCAGGTGGTATTTCAACCTGTATACCCCCCCTGCCATGTGTTGACCACATAATTTGCAAGTCAAGTTTAATCGGTCAAACCCCCCATCAGGTTCACCAAATTCGCAGAAAGGATCTAATTTCCTTGGCATGTTGGAAACTTTGAACTTTGAATGTTGAAATTTTAACCTAGGGCACAAGAAAAATTGCCAGTTAAAAAATAAAATAAAAAAATTACAATTTTACATGCAACATTTTGATTTTTTTCACAAAAAAAAACCCTCAACTGAATGCAATAATAATAGGAAAAAATACATGTTGAAACTTGAAACACAAGCAAAAATAATGGGAAGAACCTAAGAGCACAAGAAGAAATATAAAAAACAAAATTTAACAAACAATTTTTTGCATTTTTGACCAAAATAAACCCTCTCCTCTCAATTAAAAAAAAAAAAAAAAACACAACCAAATGCAATCACAAATGATGAAAAATACATGGGTAATAGAAACCCATGGAAGAACAAGAAAAAAACAAAAAAAAATGGGTCAAATTTGATGCCCATATCTGGAAAAACGTTTTGCCGGAGACACTTGGTCCAAATTCGATTTTTGTTCGCTTGGCTTGCAAGAAATTCTTCACTTTTGTCCAATCTTGGGCTTGTAAATCACCTCCTTCCCTCCTTGGCTCTCCTCCTTCCCTCCTTGGCTCTCATAACCCACGCTGTCAAAGTAAAAATGAAAAAAAAAAACCCAAAAATCGGCATATAACCGCGCTGTTGGAGGCACCCACGATAAATTCAGTTCGAATCGCGATTATTTCGAAATTATCGTGATAATATCGCGATAACGATAATTTCAAATTATCGTTTCAAATTATCGCCGATATTATCTTTTGGTTGAAAAAATCGCGATAATTTCAAATTATCGCGATAATATTGCGATTTTTTCATCTTTGGTTATTATTATGAAGCAGTAATGTCTGAATACATCTTTGAATACCCTCAAGGGTTATTCAGTTACAGAGAGAAATACTAGCAAAAGAATTTGTGAGAAATAACTCACTCAATCATTGAGTTTCCGGCTGATCCGAATGAAGAAAAACTTGCCCTAGGGAGACTCTGCGCAGCCTCTGCACAGTCCCAGCATTGGAACTTACAGCCACTGCGTCACCCCCTTCCAGGCTCAACGTTAGCCCTCCTCCAAGTCGTTTTTCCTCTGTGGATGCTGAGGAACAGCCACTCGGTGCCAATTTCCGGATCCCAACCTCCAAAACTGATCCACTAGCAAATTCCGAAAACCCTTCCTTCTGCCTCTGCGCTACTTCTGCGTGAGCTTACGTAGTCACTGCGTCAGCCCCTTTCCTGCAACACTAGCTAGGCTAGATCACCTTTGAATCTCTCTGACTGATGTTCCACTGCATTGAGAAAAATCTCTCTCCGAATGCTATCTCTGCCCTTCATTGCTCAAATCTCTAGTTCGAATTTCTCAGCAAATTGCGCCCCAGAAATTTCGATCTTAGATCAATTCAGTGTCTCCGTGTGTTTTTCAAATGACCCTCAAGCCTTCCTTTATAGTCTTCTCGTTGACAAATCAATGGCCCAGATTAGGTGTCTATTCGGTGGCTAAGATTAAAATATGATTTGATCTTCGTTCTGTAGAAGATTCACACTCTGTTTTATTAATACCCTTTAATTATTTAATTTCCCTAAGTTTAGACTTAGGGTCGCCATTAAAATAATTAATTATTTTAATAAAACATGAACCGAGTGGAATTTCCATAAACGGTTTATGGGTTCTTTGGAATACAAGTGTCTAAGCCTCCACACCAAATTTGAGACTTAGAGCACTTTCTGATGCTACAAAAATCAACACGAAGATGATCTGAATTGATGGCCATATTTCAGTCATGGCCTGATTTATTTCAACCCATATATTTTCCTTAGCTTGTGCTAGAGTTTGAGCCATTATTGACTCATTCTCTAACAGTTCAATTCTCTGTGTATGCCTGTGGTATTTTTGTAATTCTACTGCATAGAAGTTGTCTATCTTCAACTTCTGTTCCTGTAAACTCTTTAGTTGATCTTTTAATCTCTCAATTTCGTTTCCTTGAAGGGATATATCCTGCATGGATTTAATCAACTCGTTAGAGTAATTTGAGGTATGTGCTGGTGCTGTTGTTGATGGATAAGTTTTTGCTATTCCTGCAACTAAAATGGGCACTACAGTCAGTGGAACTATGGCAAACTATGAGGATTTCTCTTTTTCCTTGAGCAATTTTTCTAACTCCACTTCCATCTCTCTAATCTAGTCATTTTGTTCAATTATTATCTTGAACATGTCTTCCTTCTGTTTTTCAATTTCTTCCATTTCTTTGGTCCGTGGATCCTCTGCAGTTGGCAACTTGAGCTGCTTCTTCAGTGCTGCTATCTCTGCATTTTTCCTTCTTACAATTTCCTATACTACTTTTATATCACTGGGGTCATAACCTAGCTTAATGACTAAATCCTCCAATGATTTGATTTTAGTGTCTTTTGCCAAAGAGGAAACCTGTGAAAATTTCAAATCTGAAATTCTAATGCAGTAACTGATTTATTTCTACTACTTATTTTCCACAATAAGTTATTTACAAAAACCCTTCATTAAACATCAAAATAAATTCCACTGCAGTTATCACATAGTTTCGTAGAGAAAATAATAGTGAAATATAAGCACAAGAATTAATCACATCAACACAGTTATTTTTGGACAATTGTCCCAGGAAAAAACTAATGCGGGAAAACCGGTGCAGCAGATGAGGGTTTATTTATCAATCTTGAGCAACAATCTCTTTACAAGGAATTTCTGGCAAAATAACTAAGAAACTTCCAAGAAAAAACCTGAGGTAATTTTCTCTTAACCTCCGGAGAAATTCTGACACCCATGAGGCTCTTTGACCTCCATTGCGTGACCTTTGCGTGATCCTCTCCGCAGGGACTGCATGAGGACTATGTCCCAGCTGCGCTGACTCTCTGCGTTGCCCCTCTACGTTGCCCCTCTACTGCTCTGCGTCCTTCTTCCTCGAGCTCTGACTGATGTTAAAACGCTCTTCTTCCTCCGCCCTGCAACTCTCCCTTTGAAATCGAATTCTAAATTATGAAGAATCGACTCACCTCGGGTTATTGAGCATTTCCCCGCTTTCTTTTCAAATGGCTCTCAATGTGAAAATTTATAAATACAGAAACCCTACTGCAGTATATTGATTTACTTCTCCTAATTGTTTTATTATTCACAAGTTATTTAACTGAAATATTAAAAAAAACACCAAAGTAAACACAACTGTAGCCTGCACATACATACAGATCATTTATTGAAACATAGCGCACATATGACAAAAGACACACATGATTTTTCGGACAAATGTCCCCGGAAAAACCCAATGCGGGAAAATCGGTGCAACAACTCTTTGAGGGTTTTATTATTAAGCATAATTTGAATACATCAAGGGCATCAGTAGTGGTTTTCCAGACAAAGAATTTCACGACACATGTACCTTATCACTCGAAGACAGAAAATATGGTTGTTTCAAACCCTCAAGGGAATTAATGAATACGAGCCCTTTTTAGCCCACTGGAACCCCAACGCTGTCCCTCTAGCCTCTGCGTCAGCCTCTCCTGCCCAGCGTAGCCTCTGCGTAGCACAGGCTGCCCCTGCGTCACCCTTCTGGGCTCAGCGATGCCTTTGCAGTAGCCTGAAGGCCCTGCATTAGCCCTTGCGCTGTCTCTGCGTTAGTCTAGCTGGGTTGCGTCCCTCCTACTGGCCTCTGTGCTGCCTGGTACGGATCTGCCTCTCTGATTATGTATTCTCGGCCTCGGATCGGAATAATGCCTCATCAATCTGCCCCTCACCAGCATTGCAAGCTCACTCGAAAACTCTCAGCAAACCGTGCCCCAAAAGTTCGACTTAGTTCAAGTGCTACCACTCTGTGTGTGTTCTCCAACTAACCCCAAGATTAAATCAACGATTGTGATTTAATCTCTAATCAATGGTTAAGATTAGAAAAGACTTGATCCATGCTACTTAGAACATTCTCACCCACATGTTTAAATTAATTCACTTTAATTTTTTAATTTCCCTAAGTTAGACTTAGGGTCCTCATTAAAAAACTTAATTATTTGAATAACTCTTACATCGGGTGGAATTTCTCCAAATGATATCTGGGTCTTGGAGATCCCATGTGTTCTAGCCCCTCCACAAAGTTTCGGAGCCAGAGCACATCCGATGCTACCCAAAATATCAACACTCAAGCCTTCCTTTATAATCTTCTCGTTGACAAATCAATGGCCTAGATTAGAAGTCTAATCAACGGCTAAGATTAAAATTTGACTTGATCTTTGTTCTCTAGAAGATTCACACTCTGTTTTATTAATACCCATTAATTATTTAATTTCCTTAAGTTTAGACTTAGGGTCCCCATTAAAATAATTAATTATTTTAATAAAACATGAATCGAGTGGAATTTCTACAAACGATTTTCGGGTTCTTTGGAGTAGTAGTGTCTAAGCCTCCTCACCAAATTTGAGACTTAGATCACTTTCTGATGCTACAAAAATCAACAAAATCTTCTCCAGCTTCAACTGTGATTGGATATCGCTGATTGAGGTTTGCAGTTTTGAAGCTGTCATGGAAGTATCAGTCAATGTGGAGTATAACATTTCTCTAGTCAGCTTGTGCATATCCATCTGATCAATTGGATGGATCTGCTTGGTGTCAAAAAAGAAAATGGTCTTCTTGTAGTCTGTTGGTGATTTTGGGAATCGAACTTGTGCCTGTAGGAAAGCCATTTGCATTATTCCCTTTTCAGTATCAAATGCTGACAAAAGCCTGTATTGGGAAGAAGCAGTTTGTTTCCAGAATTGAACATATGTACTGGCCTTAAGCATCTCATTTTTCTATTTGATTTCTTTGTATTTAGCAAAAATGTTTGGTTTTGATTGGCCTTGAGCCAACTTTGTTGTCAGTGCTGCATCTGGAGGATCTTGTGAGGCTGAGGAAGATGGAGAGCCTACAAAAATATCTTGTTCTCTTGTACCTGTAAAAATGTCTTCTGGCCTCATAGAAACACGTGGACCTGTCACAACTATAGTAGCCTGTTCTTCATCCTCTTGCATAAAGAATGGTTTTGGATCAATTTTATGCTTCTTTTTATATATTTTTTTTGTTTTTTAAATCATTTGCAGAATACAATATTATTTACAATTTCCCTCAATTGAAAAGAAAATAGCCAATCATCATTTGATCCTATGAATCATAGGGCCCTAACGGATTGTTGGGTTTTCCCCCCTTGTGGGGTTTTGCCCTGGCTTGGAGAATAATTTCTGGTGTTCTTTCTCTCTTTGTGATCTTTATGCTTTGAACCTAAGTCACCTGACACGGGGACACGGGACACGGGACACGATGGACACGCGGATTCGAGTGTCAGATTCAGGACACGGTGACCTCCGGAACAGGACACGTTATATATATATATATATATATATATATATATATATATATATATATATATATATATATATATATTAAAAATTAGATATTTATTACACAAATTCATAGAAATTCATTGATTCAAACATAGATCTTCATCTAGATGTAAGTTTTACAAAGATTTAAGATACATGACACATTGATACACATGGGGCCACGTGTCCCGAATACAGTGAAAACTTTTCTTCTGCTTAATGACGTGCAATTGGTATTCTAGTAACTCCAACCTATGTCTATGTTTAAAAGACTAATAGTACTCTATTCAGAGGGTCTATTTTTATCATTGAAAATAGAGACAACTGAATGTACTTTTGCAGGTGCAGATTCTCAAAGTGACACACCCCATGGGCCATGTGTGAGTGAGGTGTTGTATAGGTTGTGCCTTTGTTTTTAGTTCACACATTTCACTGATGCATGTTTGAAATTTTTTGTTGTAGATTTGATAATGCATCTAGAGCATTTTTTTTCCCTGTTTATGGCCAAGCAAAGCTGCCTCAAGCATGCACAAAGTGAGAAATGAGAGGCCAAATACAAAGACATGCATGAACAAAGTGAGAAATGATAGGCGAAACGACCTTTTGAAAGCTGTGGAGGGATTTTCTCTGCCGGTCATGTCCGTACAGGACACGATCGGGACACGACGTGTCCTGTACGGACACGATCCACTAGACATGAATCCGGCAGAATCGTGTCTGATTCACTGGATTCGGGACACGATGGCCCAGACCAACGAATCTGGTTTCTTAGCTTTGAACATTTGTATAATTTCTTGATGAAGAGAACATAAAGGTAATAAGAAGATAGCTAATATTCACAATATTAAGAAAGAGAAATCAAGGATTAAACTATCTAGCACTTGGTTTCTCAGCAGTGCCAAGGTGATAGTGGTTTTGTGTGTACCAATTTTAGCAAGTTTTAGGTCTTTGACAACCATGCTAGTTTGATCGATAACAATAACTCTATAAGATGGGTGTTTATCCTTTTATGCTCATTTATCACTTTTCTTATGACATGTCATGCTCTAAACCTCTAATATGTGTCAAGTCTGCCCAAATGGAAACCTCATGGTGAGATACTTCTCCTAAAAAGCCTCTATGAAGTCAACAATACTTCTACACCTTTTTTCTTCCATTGAATGATGATTAGTGCTCCAGCAAACTAGCACAAGGTACATGGTCTCGAAATATCTCCTCCTGCAACCTGTAAACTTGCACTATGCTTGGTGAGAGAGGAAAGCCCGTGAAAATCCAAAATGAGACATGTATTTTCTGGTGGTAACAACTTCTATGCCCACATCCTTGCAAGATGTTTCTATGCCAAGGGGTGATTCTGTAAGATCCTCAGTATTGTTGTTGTGTGTGTGTGCATGAGAGAGAGAGAGAGAGAGAGAGAGAGAGAGAGAGAGTATTATCACAATTTACATATATGGTACACTCCTCATTGTGTTATCCATTAGCAAGGGTACAAAACCTTGGGAGAGTGATCTCTTTTTTACTAGGTTTCCTAAAATGGGTGAGTAATTAGTATGTACCGAGTTGCTAGAAAATACTAAACATGATGCGCTAAAATACACAATAGATAAAGTATAGTAGTGTACTAAGTTACAATCATAATATATGTTGACTAGACTACGTCTTATCAACCTCCCTTGAACAGAAAAGTTGCATGTAGTTGCATCTGACTGACCTAATAATGTGGGAATAAGAATGTGAAAAAATACTTTATAGGAATGCATCCTCATTTTGCTCAAAGGGATGCATTCGATTCTGGGCTAGGAATTTGACAGCCATGGCTGAAAGCCTGAAAACAAGTAACCAACTTCCCTTAGAATGACAATAGTATTCCCTATACTGGATCAAAGTATTTTCTGTTTTGCAATTTGTAAACAAGTGAATGAATTGCATGTAGAATCACCAATCATTTCTCTCTGGACAATGTTTCAACTGAATGAAATTATTTTTTTAAAGCCGGATATGTTTAGAAAGGATTAAAATTCTGTATGTTTAATTAAGAAAATTATATTGAGGTGTTTCTTGTCTCATCAAGGTTAATTGTATCCTGTGACTTTGTTGTTTTCATTGTAGACGGAGGAAACAAAAAGTGCAGACAAGAATGGACCATATGGAATTATAAGTGCCATCATTCTATCCATTATTGTAGGTTGGGGCTATATACTTGGTATAACATTTGCAGTTACCAATATCCCCAATCTTTTGAGTAGTACAAATAATGCTGGTGGTTATGCAATTGCTGAAATTTTCTATCAATCATTCAAGAATAGATATGGAAATGGAACTGGGGGAATAATTTGTCTGGGAGTTGTTGCCGTGGCTATATTTTTTTGTGGCATGGGCTCAGTCACAAGTAACTCGAGGTTAACACAGCAAATTATTTTTCTGGATACATCTCATTATTGATATACAAAAATATTCTACAGCTGTTTATTATGTTTTTGTTTTCCCAAATTGCTTCAATCTTACAGTTTCCTCTTTTGACGATGCTTGAATTTTTTGTCAATTTCAGTTGAGAAAGCTAGAGGACAATATCAACTCTCTAACAACCATACATTTGACTGTATCACAGAATGACATATGCATTTTCTAGAGATGGAGCAATGCCATTCTCGGAATTCTGGCATAAAGTGAGTAAGCATGAGGTGCCTTTGAATGCTGTTTGGCTTTCAGCTGGCATTTCATTTTGCATGGCACTTACTGTGAGTACATAAGACTTACATTTAGTTTAAAGTGTATGAGTTTTATACCTTTTTAAACTAGCCCTCTCATAATATACTAACAGTTCTGCTATCTTGAAAATAATATCCTTTTTTTTTTATTAAAAAAAAATACTAGAATTTCTTTTATTAATATGCCATGCTATGAGGTACATACCTATGCCATCAAATCATCCATGACCTGCACCTTGCCTCATTCACACCCACTTGAGGTGTTTTGAAATTAGTTATCTGCATTAATGCAAGCCTGATCACCTCATTGCTTGCTGCTAGACCAGATCTGAATCCTGATACAGTTGGCAGAATACATATAATAATAGTCTCTATTAGGAATTTGGAATTTCATCAAACAAGTTCGAAATTGCCTATAAAGATGTGAAAATTATTTCTTTCCTAGGAAACACCACCTCATATAAATGTGGTTTAATTTTTCACTCTTTAAATAGATTGTTGCAACTAACAGAATCAACACACCCACTTACAGAAGAATGTTAGTAAACTGTACAAGTTAAACTTGCATTGTGATCAAAGAGGCCTGAATTTGTCATTGAGCAACATGGTTTCACATCATTAGGTAAAAGGCCAACCTGCCGATGCTTTAATCTTTTCCATGGAGCATTCAAAGATTAAAAACCACCATATCCCCCAATGAATATTTGCAGGTTACTGGACTAATTATTCAGTTGGTACTTATAAATATAACATGCTAGGCTTCAATCACATTTCCACCAATCATTTGCTAAATTATTAATCTTTATGCAAGCCTTGCTACTAATCTACCCATTTCTCAGTTAGAGTATTCTGCCTAACACAAATCCATGGTGTTCTCAGCAGTCTCCATTGTACTAGTGCATATTGGTGCTATTGTCGCAAAATCTAGTAGGCCTTGGAGAGGAAAACCCTACAAGGTGCAAACTAGACCAAGAAGCAACAATGGGGTAGTGGCCCACTGTCACCACAGCGAAAATCCCCTGCGCTTTATGAATTTTCACCGATGGGAGTTCCAGTAGGAAAGAGATCACTTATAATAGGTATTCTAGGGTTAATGCGTGAAATGATTTCACTAGGAACTCTTCAAGAAAGACAAAATTTATGCTCAAGGTTTCACAAAGAAGCAATTTGCTTTCTAAAAAGAGGCCTAGAAATAAGGGCACAAGACCTAGGGTTTGATAAATTTTACGAGTGTTGGCGTAACTCAAGGTCGAGGCTAGGAGAAAAGGTTTCTTGCAATGAATATTAGCAATGCCAAGGCTCATGAAACCTTCAAGGAAGTCCTTAAGTTGATGGAAGGAAAACTAGGGTTTCCCTCTTAGGGAAAACACCAAGGGCAAGAGAGTTTATGGATGAAATTGGAGTGGATGCCCACCAAATTGATAGCTTGTGTGGAAAATCCTACCCTCTTGATTTTTAGGCTCTCCAATCACCAAAACCCTTCCTCCCCAGAAATTTGCACCAAGCCCTAGCCTTCTACCCTAACCTTAAAAGGAGAAAAATTAATAGAGAGAGAAGATGGATAAAAGATAAGATTGATCAGCCACCAAGTAAACCAACTCCTTGTTCCTTGGGAGAATGGAGTCTAGGATGATTTAGGTTAGCTAAACTTGTTTCCAAGGAGACCAAAATTTGATGCCCTAGAAAGTAAATTTCAAGCATTTACCCACTCAATGGAAAAATGGATTTTTGTGGGATAGCTTCAATGAGTTCACCACTAGGACTATTCATCACATATTATATTTTTGTGGGATAGTGTATGCAATATTCATATAGATAGTAATTCAATTAGTTTTCAACAAATTAAGTCATTGTTGACCATGCACATGTCAAACAGTTCCAAAAAGTAGAGTATATAATAGTGAATGATTTTTTTTTAAGTCATTGTCATTATTGTAATCCCAAATTCTACAGTTTTTATTGTAAAATTATTCTAGTATGACTGTTAAGCCATATAAAACACCTAGGTAAGCCTTTAATTCTTAACAAAGGGTTTCACTCTAGGGAGTTTTTTAACCTTCATACTTATTTGTGTTTTTAAACACGAATAATTAGCAGAGCTTTTCTCCCAAGCATCCCCCAAATCTAGAGTGGAATCCTCTGGTAAGGTCTTAGGTGTGTCCTTGTAATATTCCTACTGGAAATTTACAATGATAAGCAAAGACATGTAAATATAACAACACAGAAATTTTCAGCAAACACACACATAAAACCAGAAATTCTCCCAAAACACCAAACTGGCCCAATATTAATAAATAACAATGCTAGAGTACAATATGAGTTGGCAAAAATGCACTTGGGCTTGAACAAGGAAAGCTACAAGCCTCAGGTGATAGAAACAGAAACGCCTAACTGCTGCAATAACTCTGCTCCCCAGAATGTTGGGTTGTCCCTTTGATTCTGCATTGCTGGCCAACTTCAACCTCTGATTTTCCCTTCCAACCAACTTCACAACACCCCAGCTACCAACTCCTCCAGACTGTGTTGCCCCAAAATACATCACTCCAGTGGTTGCGCAGTCATGGAGACAGTGACACAATATTGTGCTCTGGAAGTGGGTTCTACATGTGGGAATGTCTCCCCTGCTGAAGCTACACTCCTCCTGCCTGGAAATGATCAAGAAATGCTCCTGTAGCTTCTCAAATCAACACCCAACTTCGTTGCTCCTCTAGTAACAGCGTGGCTCCTTCCTCTGCGCAGTAGCTGCTCCAAAACTGCATGGGATGTCTCCGGAAATGCGTAGAGCCCATTAAGGTGTCTCCTCTGGTCTCACTGATAGGAAAGAAGCCTTCCTAGGGTGGCACTCTAGGTCCATCGAAGAAAAGTTGAGCTTGACTCCTTGGGAAGCTCTTGTGCTAAACAACACAACTTGGCTCAGCTGAAAAACTTAGACAATTACGATTTTCAAATTGACAAAAGAACCCCAATGCTGCTTCACTCCTTTTTATAATTGTTGGCCATGAGCTTCATCTGGGCCCTATCTAATTTCGACTTCTCCTAAGGGAATTTGAGTTTCGCTCCTTGAGTGTGTATTTTATGTGGCTGAGTGGCCCCCACATTCCACTAACATGCAAATAAACACACTTCTCCTATGTTCCCTTCACCAAAACTTCCATGGGCTATTATTAATCAAAATTGCCAACAATGGTTCCTCAAACATTAGGAGAATAATTAGGAAGGGACGTTAAAGTCCTCCCCTCCTGGATGTTGCTTGACCCCAAGAAACTGTAAAGCTGGATGCTGCAAATTCTGCTCAGTCTCCCATGTAGCATCTCCTCCAACAAATCCTTCCACTTGGTCAAATGCTCTCGGACCACTCTGTTTCTCAACCTCCTCTCTCGGGTCTCCAATATGAACTCTAGTGTCAAAATCAAATGCCCCTCATCATCCAATGGAGGAAACTCTGTTGTTGCTATGACTTGCTGCCCCAATGCCTTTTTCAGGCATGATACATGAAAAAAATTGTGGATCCGGCTCTCTGAAGGCAACTCCAACTCATAAGCCACCTCACCTACCCTCCTGAATGTAGAAATTTCTGAATTTTAATTCTTATGCTGAAATTATTTCTGTTAATCCGGTTAAACTTCTCCTACTTATACAGGTTATCAATTGAATAAATTCAAGTTAACATCAAAGCAAAACACATAACAGATCTCTACCAATTCAGATCTAGAATAAGCACATGCACACATAGACAAAGTGACACAGTTATTTTCTGGACAATCTGTCTTCGGAAAAACCCAATGTGGGAAAACTAGTCTCTGGCTGCTGGAGGGCTCTATTATTAAGAATATTTCTGAATACACAACTCTGGGTTCCAGATCTGGAAAATCCTACAGAGAAAACTCTAGATTTGCAGCACCTGGATGATCTAAGACCAAAAATAATGATTGATCCGCACCCTCAAACAGGATTTATAGAACTTAGCCATATCTAGGCCTAGAAACCCCAGATCTGCCCCTGAAAGACACTGCGTCAGCCTCTGAAGGCCTCCAAATGCTCAGCGCTGTCACTGGAAGGGACTGAGTTACCCCAGACTGGGTGACGCAGTCACTAAGCTGCCCCTAAGGGTCTTTGCGTAACCCCTGAAGGGCTTCCTGAAAATCACGCTGTCCTTGCTACTGCTGCTGCTGCCATCTGTTGCTGTTGTTGCTGTTGTTTGTTGCTGCTGCTGACTTCCTCTGCTATGTCTTTCCTGATCTCTTCTCTGCTTCTTGTGTATTCTAGACCCCAGGATCAGAT
Source organism: Pinus albicaulis (assembly GCA_034641835.2). Taxonomy (NCBI): domain Eukaryota; kingdom Viridiplantae; phylum Streptophyta; class Pinopsida; order Pinales; family Pinaceae; genus Pinus; species Pinus albicaulis. The sequence continues at coordinate 287,107,954 of CM076571.1, read as the reverse complement.
TATCCCCTTGGTCCAAATTCCCCTTTCTGCAACTGAAACACTTGAGAATTCTTAGCAACCCCGCCCTAGAATCTCAGCTTAGCTTCAATGCTCTGCCTCTGTGTGTATTACAAATGACCCCAAGCCTTTCCTTTATACTTTTCTCGTTGACAAATCAACGGCCAAGATTAAATCTTTAATCAATGGCTAAGATTAAAAGAAAGTTTGATCCGTGTGACTTAAGACAATTTCATCACATGTTTAATTAAATTCACTTTAATTATTTTATTTTTTTAAGTTTTAACTTAGGAAATACATTAAAATAATTAATTAATTTTATATCTCCTAAACCAGATGAAATTTCTCAAATCCATTTCTGGGTCTTGTAGATCAGGTGTACTCTAGTCCTTCCTCAAAATTTGGGACCTAGAGCACAATTGATGCTACCTCAAATACACAAAATATCAGCACTCCCTCTTAGCATCAAGGGTGTGCTCTAGCAATACATCACATTTATGCATTACATGATTTTGGGCACTGGTTCTGTGCTGTTGAAGCTTGGTCTCCTGCCACTCAACTCTGCACTACTGTTGCCATTCTGTACTGCTGCCCATGACTCTGCCATTGCCACTGCAACCACTATACTGCAACTCCCTCTCAATATGCTACATTTGTGTTGCTCATAGCACTGCCACTGCTGATCTGTTGCACTACAACTTCAGTTGTTGAGATAAACAATTGAATCTCCTGCCCAATCTTTGATGAACAAGTCAGATGGGCTGCATCCTCATCACTGAAGATCCATAGGCTACAGATCTGTGCTGGCATCTAAAGAACGATGCACAACTACAAATTTGCCTGCGTAATCAGACTCCCTCTGCACCACTGAAGTAACATCAGCTCCTTGTGCTGAAATCTATCACGTTGCTGCTGCACTGCGCTGTCCCTCTGAAGCTCTCTGCACTGCTGCAGCTCTGCACTGTGTAAGCAGTATTGCATTGCTCTTCTGAAGTCACATCAGCCTCTGTGCTGCTACTGCTTCTACGCTGTTGTTGCTATGCTCTGCGCTGCTCCTCCTAGCCTCCAGATCTGCCTCTACCTCTGCCTCATCTGTGATCTATGCACCCACTGCTCCACTTGTCCCGCTACTGTCTTAAGGCTGCCGTAGCTCACTTGTGATCCAAGAGATGAGCTGCTCAAAGATCTTGCCTTACTTCCATGTAGCTCCTCTACATGTCCATGTCACCCCACCTCTGTGGTTCATGAGACATCATCTCCTGACCCATCATCTGCCACTGTTGCTTTGGAAGAATATGCTTCTTTCTCCTTCTTCTTTTCTGGACAATGGCTAGAAAAATGTCCCATTTAGCCACACTGGAAGCACTTGATCTTAGAAAGATCCTTCTTCTTCTTTGGTTGCTTCTTTGATGCCAAGGCTGCATCTTCCTCCTCTTCCTTCTTAACCTTGCTCAACGCAGGGTTGTGCTTCTTCTTGGTGAACCTTCGTAGTTCTTCTTGCCGTAGGATCGACCACAAGCTGTCCCAATGTGGGAGGTCCGCTCTGCCCAAGATACTTCGGACAAAGGTTTCCCACTCATCCATGACTGCATTAAGGGCAGTTCTGACTATCACTACATCATCTATGGTTGCACCTGTTGCAGTCAGCTGATCCCTGATTGACTGCAATATGAAGAGGAAATGCTCGATGTCTTCTCCCTTGGTCATCATGAATGACCTCATTTGGGCCTCCAACAACATCTTTCTTTGAACTGATTTTCCCTCATATAGGGAAGTCAAGGCCTTCCACATCTCATTAGCTGTCCTCTTCTCAGCTATGTGTGGCACAATATGATCCTTGATACTATCCATTATCAGCTGCTTGGCATGCCCAACAGCTTCTCTATGCTTCCTTAGGAGATCCGCATCTGTCGGCATGGCCAGGGTCTGCTCTGCATGATCTCTTAGACCATATGCCTCTAGGATAATCGTGATCCTAGCTTTCCTTCCTGAAAGGTTTGAGAGGCCCTCTAGCCTATCCTGATCACACAGTCCATGAGGAGCCATCTGCTTAGAATGTGTCGGAGCTCCTCTTCTCTATGCTAGAGATATTGGATCTAGGTTCCTTTTCAAACTGGGAACCCTCTGCTCCCTCTGACACTTGATTTCCCTCCTTGGAAATCTACCAAATCAACTATGATTCAGCTTCTTCTTTGATCCTCTGACCAAACTGCAAGTTTCCTTTGGCAAGAAGCTCTCTGAGAAGCTGATCTCTTCCCAAACTTTGTCACTCGTGCTAAGGTTAAAAATGCGAAAACCGGTGATAATTCCCACCGGCTCTTTTAGTTTTTCAACTTTTGCGGACTTTGCAGATACGACGATTCGGTCTGAATCCGCCCAGGCACCGCTTCGGACCCAGCTTGACGTTGTTTAAGGTTGCCCCTCTGCGCCGATGGTGGTAACGAGCTTGCTAGGACACGGCGTTGGACAGCGTCACCCCTTCCCTTTGCGTGGTCTGCTCCTGGCTTGCGTTTGTCCTTGATTTGCTTTTCTACGCCTTTCCAACTTCTTTACTGTGACAGATCCTTGAATTCTTCGGTGGTAGTGACCCTTCTAGATTGCAATTGCTCCGATCCATGTGAAAATTTCTGAATCTTAATTCTTGTACGAAATTATTTCTGTTAATCCGGTTAAGCTTCTCCTACTTATACAAGTTATCAACTGAATAAATTCAAGTTAACATTAAAGCAAAACACATAACAGATCTCTACCAATTCAGATCTAGAATAAGCACATGCACACATAGACAAAGTGACACAGTTATTTCTGGACAAACTGTCCTCAGAAAAACCCAATGTGGAAAAACCAGTCTCTGGCTGTTGGAGGGCTCTATTATTAAGAATATTTACGAATGCCACAACTGCAGGTTCGAGATGGAAAGCCCTCTGAGAGAAAACTCTGGATCTGCACGGCCTGGGCCGATCTAGGACCATGTCAGGCCCGATCCACACCCTGCGAATGGGATTTACGAACTTGGCAGGATACGCCACTAGAAACCCCGGATACGCACGAAGACACGTCGACCTCTCGGAAACCTCTAAATGTCAACATTGTCCTTTGGAGGAAGGGATTGCATTATCCCAGAGCCCCGGGTGTGTGTGATCATACGTTGCCCCCTGAGGTCTGCGTAACCACACGAAGGGTTTCACAGAAAATCACGCGTCATATGCTTGAACTTGTTCTTTACGACGTAAATCTGCAATTTCTGTAGTACGCTACTACGACTGATCTCTTCAGTAACCAACAACACTGCTGCGTCCTTCGTATTCTTCGCCTGGCGACTTCCTGCGAAATTTGTGTTTCCTGATCTCTTCTCTGCTTCTTGTGTATTCTAGACCCTGGGATTAGATCATCCCCTTGGTCTAAATTCCCCTCTCTGCAAACTGAAACACTTGAGAATTATTAGCAACCCCGCCCTAGAATCTCAGCTTAGCTTCAGTGCTTTGCCTTTGTGAGTCTTACAAATGACCCCAAGCCTTTCCTTTATGCTTTTCTCGTTGACAAATCAACAACCAAGATTAAATATTTAATCAATGGCTAATATTAAAAGAAATCTTGATCCGTGTGACTTAAGACAATTTCATCACATGTTTAATTAAATTCACTTTAATTATTTTATTTTCCTAAGTTTTAACTTAGGAAATACATTAAAATAATTAATTAATTTAATATCTCTTAAACTAGATGAAATTTCCCAAATCCATTTCTGGGTCTTGTAGATCAGGTGAACTCTAGTGCTTCCTCAAAATTTGGGACCTAGAGCACAACTGATGCTACCCCAAATACACAAAATCTAAACACTGAACACCCTGTAAGGCCCATAGAATCGTGGTTGAAGTTTTTTTGCACCCTTCTGCTTGAGTGAAGTCTATCTATACAGCTGCAAGTGTAGGTAGACCATGTCTCCTACCTCAAATTGTCGCTCCACCCTGCTCTTATTAGCATATATCTTTTGCTGATTTTGGGTCACCTGCAAGTTGTTCTTGAGAGCTCGGAGAATCTCCTGGCTCTCTTGAACCCAATCCTTTGCCCCTGGGGCCTTGCTATCTCCAAATATCATGTCAGAAAAAGTAAGTGCATCATATCTGTAAAGAGCTCAGAAAGGGGACATACCGATCGACATATGGTAAGTTGTGTTGTAGCAAAACTCCCCAAGATGAAGCCACTTGACCCACGCTCTCTACTGACTTGTCACATAGTGGCGTAGAATCTAGATACCCTTCCAACCATTTTTTCACAATATCAGTCTGCCCATCGGTTTGGGGGTGATAGCTAGTGCTAGGTGTAATCTCTGTCCCCACCAACTGGAACAACTCCTGCCAGAAATCCCCCATAAATCTGTTGTCCATGTCACTCACAATGGTCTTGGGAATACCATGCTATCGAAAGACCTCCCGAAAGAATAATTCAGCCACCAGGGAGACTGAAGATCTTGATGGAATAGCAAAGAAATGGGAAAACTTGGTCAATCTGTCGACCACTACATAGATGCAATGCCGCTCCTGTGCAGCTAGAATCCCGGTGATAAAATCCATGGATACGCTCTCCCACTTCGTCTCCGGAATGGGAAGCAGTTGTACTAAACTGGCCGGGTGTGACTCTACTTTGTTCCTTTGGCAATCCACGCACTCCCTCACGTGCCTCAACATATCTCCCTTCAGCCCCCGCTAAGAGAACCTCTCCCTAAAAACATGATATGTCTTAAGGAAGCCTGGGTGCCCTGCTAAGGGAGAATCATGGGCTGCTTGCATAATCCTCTACTTCAGCTAAGGTCCTAGCACCAAATAGATCTGGACTTTAATAGTAGATCACATCATCCATCACCTAGAATCTGTCATCCCTATGTGTGCCATCCAAAATGTCACAAGCCTGCTTGTCCTTGGAGTACTCTACCAACAGTTGAGCCTTCCAATCCTGCCTAACATCCATCAAAGACAGCATTGCAGGTCTCCTAGAGAGGGCATCTGCTACCACATAATGTTTTCCCTTCACATACTCAATCTCAAAATCGTAAGCTTGAAACTTACTCACCCTTTTTTGCTGTCTCTCCTCTAGTGACTATTGTTCTAAGAAAAACTGAAGACTGTTGTGATCAATCTTCACTTTGAACCGACTTCCCAAAAAATTTTGTCTGAATTTTGCCAGTACATGCATCACCACCAACATCTCTTTGCCATACACTGAATACAACCGTTCATGAGGTAGCAACTTCCTGCTCTCAAATGAAATGAGATGGCCCCCCTGCGTCAAAACAACCTTAACTCCCTCACCAGAAGCATCACATTCTAACAGAAAAGGTTGCGTGAAATCCGACAAGGCTAAAACTCGGCAGTTGCTCATGACCCTCTTGAGGCGCTCAAAAGCCTCCTCAAAAGCTCCCCTCTTCATCAAATCTGTGAGAGGTGTTGCAAGCTATGAGAACCTTCTCACAAATCTCCTGTAGTACGTATAAATGCCCAGGAACCCCCTTAACTCCATCACGTTCTTGGGTGTGGGCCAATGAAGTATAGCTTGAATCTTCTCCTGATGTACCATCACTCCATCCTCCCCAATCGCATGCACCAGGTACAACATCTCCAGTAGTCCAAACTCACATTTGGACATCTTCGCATACAACTGTTGCTCCTCAAGTATGCGAAGCACTACCTCCAAATGCTAAAGGTGCTCCTCCCATGTCTGGCTATAAATGAGTATGTCATCAAAGAAAACCAGGACAAAGCATCTCAACTGCCCACGAAACAAGTGGTTCATACAAGACTGGAATATGGCAAGAGCGTTGGTTAGCCCAAAGGGAACCACCAAGAACTCGAAATGTCCATAGTGGTAGCGAAAGGCAGTCTTTGGGATATCCTGTTCCCTCACGCAGATCTAGTGATATCCCGAACGCAAATCTATCTTAGAGAAGTATTTAGCTCCCCTAAGCTCATCCATCAACTCGTCAATCCATGGGATGGGATATGTGTTCTTCAGTGTCTTCTTATTGAGGGCCCGATAGTCTATACACATGTGCAGCGTCCCATCCTTCTTCTTCACCAACACCACGAAAGAAGCAAAGGGACACGAGCTAGGCCTAATGTGTCCCAATCTCAGCAACTCCTGAATGGCCCTCTCTATCTCGTCCTTATAGGTCTTTGGGTGCCTATACGAGGTGGTGATGACTGCGTTCACCCCATCCTCCAGCTCAATTGTGTGCTCAAATCCACAGTCTCGTGGTCTACCTGGTGGAACATCCCCTAGAACCCCTTGGCGCTTCTCCAACAAGGTTAATATATCTAGATGTGTAGGCTGTGCCCGTGACCCTGTCTTTGAAATCCTCAACTCAACTGTCCACTCCACATCTCCATGTCGTAAGTCTACCTCCACCCGGTGAGCTGAAACTGTCTGAGGCAGATAAGAGTGCATTCCCCTTAGTAATACAGGCTTCCCATTTGACCACTTGAACTCCATCTCCTCCTTCTGCCAATCAGTGGTGACCTTCCCTAATGCGTACAACCACTGGACACCCAACACCACATTGGTGTCTCGGACATCAACCACAAAAAAGTGATCAGTGAATGAGCAGTTCCCCATCTTCAAAGTCATCCCGGGAACATACTTCGTACATGTAGAAATTTCTGAATCTTATATCTTATGTAGAAATTATTGCTGTTAATCCAGTTAAGCTCCTCCTACTTAGATAAGTTATCAACTGAATAAATTCAAGTTAACATCGAAGCAAAACACATAACAGATCTCTACCAATTCAGATCTAGAATAAGTACATGCACACATTGACAAAGTGACACAATTATTTCTCGACAAATAGTCCTTGGAAAAACCCAAGGTGGGAAAACCGGTCTCTGGTTGCTGGAGGGTTCTATTATTAAGAATATTTCTGAATACACAAATCTAGGTTCCAGATCTGGAAAACTCGACAGAGATAACGCTATATCTACAGCTCCTGGCTTATCTAGGGCCAAAATAATGACTGATCCACACCCTCAAACGGGATTTATAGAACTCAGCCAAGATTAGGGCATAGAAACCCCAGCGTTGTCCCTAAAATGCTCTGCATAAGCCTCTGCGATATCCTTGAGCTGATCTCTTTTCTGTCTCTTGTGTATTCTAGACCCTGGGATCAGATCATCCCCTTGGTCTAAATTCCCCTTTCTGCAGCTGAAACACTTCTGAGTATTCTTGGCAAACCTGCCCTAAAATCTCAGCTTAGCTTCAGTGCTCTGCCTCTGTGTGTCTTTACAAATGACCCCAAGCCTTTCCTTTATACTTTTCTCGTTGACAAATCAATGGCCATGATCAGATCTTGAATCAATGGCTAAGATTAAAAGAAATCTTGATCCGTGTGACTTAAGACAATTTCATCACATGTTTAATTAAATTCACTTTAATTATTTAAGTTTCCTAAGTTTTAACTTAGGAAATACTTTAAAATAATTATTTAATTTAATATCTCCTAAACTAGATGAAATTTCCCAAATCCATTTCTGGGTCTTGTAGATCAGGTGTACTCTAGTCCTTCCTCAAAACTTGGGACCTAGAGCACAACTGATGCTACCCCAAATACACAAAATCTCAACACTCCCTCTTAGCATCAAGGGTGTGCTCTAGCAATACATCACACTATACATTACATGACTTTGAGTATTAGTTCTATTGTGCTGAAGCTTGGCCTCTTGCCACTCAACTTTGCACCACTGCTGCCCATGACTCTGCCACTGCCACTGCAACTTCTGTACTGCAACTCCCTCTCAATATGTTGCATCTGTGCTGCTCATAGCCCTGCCACTACAGATCTGCTGCACTGCAACTTCAGTTGTTGAGAGAAACAACTGAATCTTCTACCCAATCTTTGACAAACAAGTTAGATGGGCTGCGTCCTCATCACTGAAGCTCCATCGGCTACAGATTTGTGCTGGCATCTAAAGAACGATGCACAACTACAGATCTGCCTGTGTAATCAGACTCCCTCTGCACTACTGAAGTAACATCAGCTCCTTGTCTTGAAATCTATCACGTTGCTGTTGCACTGCGCTGTCCCTCTGAAGCTCTCTGCGCTGCTGCAGCTCTGCACTGCGTAAGCAGTACTGCACTGCGCTGCTGAAGTCACATCAGCCTCTGTGCTGCTACTGCTTCTACGCTGTTGTTGCTATGCTCTGCGCTGCTCCTCCCAGCCTCCATATCTGCCTCTACCTTTGCCTCATCTGTGATCTATGCACCCACTGCTCCACTTGTCTCGCTACTGTCTTAAGGCTGCCGTAGCTTGCTTGTGATCCAAGAGATGAGTTGCTCAAGGATCCCGCCTTACTTCCATGTAGCTCCTATACATGTCTATGTCACCCCACCACCATAGTTCATGAGCACTCATGGCTGCATCATCTCCTGACCCATCATCTGCCACAGTTGCCTTGGAAGAATATGCTTCCTTGTCCTTTTTCTTCTCTGAACAATGGCTGGCAAAATGTCCCATTTCACCACACTGGAAGCACTTGATCTTTGAAAGATCCTTCTTCTTCTTCGGCTGCTTCTTTGATGCCAAGGCTACATATTCCTCATCTTCCTTCCTTACTTTGCTCAACGCAAGGTTGTGCTGCCTCTTGGTGAATCTGCGTATTCTTCTTGGCGCAGGATTGACCACAAGTTGTCCCAATCTGGGAGGTCTGCTCTGCCCAAGATACTTTGGACAGAGGTTTCCCACTCATCCGTGACTGCATTGAGGCCAGTCCTGACTATCACTGCATCATCTACGATTGCACCCATTGCAGTCAGTGGATCTGTTGTCGCTCCTAGAGACAGCCTAGAGTTGTGATAGACCAGTGCCTAGGACATCTTAGCATAGCAAGGAGCGTATAATATAATGTATGAAGTTGTCAACTTCAGCTCACATGCTATCTCCTGTAAACAGGGAAATAAACTAGAATGGGACCAAACTCTCAGAAACTGATACAGGAAAAGAAGTACTGCAGAGGCAAGATGTAAAACTTCTAATACAAAGCGTCAGACAATTTAGAGACAGTTTACTGCAAAGCGGGCCGATTCAGAAATACTTCACAGACATAAATTATCAGAAGGTGTATGTAGTGAAAGAAATATTTGAGAAGATATTAGTTAACATTGAGCTGATACCCAGATATACAATACCACCATGCATGGGCTTACCAATCTAAGAATCCATACATGATAATAGCATTTTAAAAGCACCCTCTCAAAGCAACTAATATAGCAGAAGTATGGATAGTTGTATAATGGAACAGAATATCATGCATGAGCCATATTTAAAGCGCTTGACTGATCCGAGTATGGGCATCAACTAGGATGAATCCTTACCAGAAATCAGTGAGCCACTCGCATTCCAAAACATGATACAGGAAAGATGGATGAGATGAAATGATATATTAAATAACATATAAAAGAGAGTTACAGACTGTGAAATACCAAAGACCAGAATCCTCTTTGACAGATAGAACTCCTCCTCACTGAGACCCTATGGGCTCTGAGCCTTCATACAAAAGTTCTACAAATTGTATACAAAAAGCCTCTCACTGCATAATTTTCAGATAAAATCTGGAACCCCAAATCATTCGTTCTCCTGGAATTTTATAGGAGAAACCAAAACCTAGTAAAAGGGGTAGGTAATGAACATTTAATTTGCATAATTAAGGCAAAATGGCGGAAACATTCACGCCCATACTGCTTGATGACTTTCTGGTGATGCACATACTCTGTAGCCTGTCTTCTGAAATAAATGTTCTGGGTGAAAATCTCTTCAGGAACATGATATAGGGATAACCGTATTAACATTCTGTCCTTTTCTAAAGGTAAATTCTGCTGAAATGAAACCTGGAGGGTGTTGTTTCTTGTGCATTGTACTCTTTGCCTTCTAAACCCTGAATTATGATTTAAAATCTTCAATGCCGAACACTGAATTCCTTGACCTTCCACTGATACTCCTCTACTGTTCCATTAATGTCTCCATCTATGATATTTGCCTCTTGAATGACACTGGGAAGCTCGCCAGAGTATAACCCTGTTTCTTTAATGAATGTCATGTCACAGCAGCTACCCAGGACTTTCTTCATAATTTTTGCCTCTGAAAAACTGGTCCTCTGACGTGTTCTCGACTCTTGTAATGGATGCTGCCAATTATGATAATTCTGTGTCGCTGTAAACCTGCAAAACACACAAGGTTGTGAAGAAAACAAATGCATGGGGGACGGCAATGCAATGGAGGCGACTGTATAGTGAAGCAACATGATAAAATGGCGGAAGCATGCAGGGTGGTGACGAAGAAAACGCAGTGGAAATAATGGCGGAAGGGCTGGTCAAAGTTTATAATGCGGAACATTAAAATAAAACATATGAATGTAATGTATAAATGGCGGAGGGAAAAATGCGATAAACACGTGGGATGATGACGTGGAGGAAGACCGGGTCAATAGTGGGGTGTGCAAACGATCTAGACCGTCCGATCTCAAGACGAGATCGACGGTTGAAACGACGTCGGGGGCAATTGCCACTGGGCCAGGGGTACGATTCCCTTGCGTTAAATCCCGTGCAGCTTCAGAGCGCAATAGCCGTTGGATGAAGAGCTTCAGATCGGATGGCTAACGGCGATATCGCTGGGCGTCCTGTTCCGAACAATAACGCGCGATGAACGGCGGTTTTGGAACCGTACGCTGGGATGCGTGGCAGACAGTGTATGGAATCGCTGGCCCAACGAGAATTACTGCCCTCCGCCGAAAGGTGGTGCGATGAATACCGGGCAATTTTGAACTGTGCTTTCGGGCGCGGGGACCACCACGGCGGGAGAGCTGCGGTACGTTGATCCATGGTTTGATCGGACGGCTCAGAATGCGCCCGATATACTTTGATAAGTGCCTAGTGCTTTTGCCCTCGGTTCCAGCACTGAATCACGTGGAGGGAAAGGGTGCAGGGGTCTGGCTGAAAAGTGCTAAGCTTTTCAAATTTTCGAATATGGGTTTTGCGGCCTTTTTAAAAGTAATTTGGGGGCAAGAAAGGTATCGGTAGGCCGAAAACGGATTCCTTAGGCCACGAGAGGGGATTTGCAGGATTTAAACGGGGTTGCTTGCGAAAATTTGATAGGGAGCTGATTATGATCAACATTGGCTCCACCTGGGGACGGCACGTTCATCCTTGAACGTGTCGAGAACTTCGCAGACCTTCCTGATCATCATGTACACAGACTCTGTTCTTCAATATTTCAACTTCTATCCTTATTACTCCATGAGACCAGATTAAACTGTTGGTCTCACATTTTCTCTACCTAAACTACATCTGCTAGGATTAAGCTATCTAGCAAATTTCTTCTCTACATTCTAAAACAGAAATTGGAAAACAGCCAAGCCAGGATTAGACTGTCTGGCTCGCTAGACTTTGCAGAAATTAAAACAACTAACTACATACTCATAGACTGCGCTTTATTTTAGACTTCCTACCTACTCTACTCTAACCTAGAAATCTTTGATGCTCTAGGTGATACAATAATGCCAGTGCAACCAGTCAAGCAGTAACAAAAAAGGATATGAGCACTGACTGCTTGTCAGAGATAACCACAGGGTGCTCTGCATGTGGTTCTTCAAAACTGTGGTCACCATCAGTGATGGCCTCTCCGGATGAATCTGGCCCTGGCAAAGGATCGATGCTGGAGAATTTGAGCAAATCAGGGCCTCCATATATTCTGCCACAGGATCAATGAACACATGATGTACTAGCTCTTCTTTTAGGCCTTCCGTGATTGGTAGGCTGTCTTCATCCTGGGCAGCTTTGATTTCTGCATTTTCCACTGCATCTTCAATATGACTCTTGAAAGCCTGATCACCTTCTTCTTGTATTTCGAAAGGCAGTGGTATCTCTTCTTTTTGTTCCATAATAGCAGCTTTGAAAAAATTTCTTTCTGCTGGCAACATGCTGCTCAAAAAGACCCTTGATCCTTCTTCAAATATTTGCAAGAAGTGTGCATAAGGATCATGATATGATACCTGGTGATGAATATGTAGCAGGCAGGCTTCAACCAGGATTTCTTCTTCTTCCACTGGATCAAGAACAAGACTCTCTTGAGAAAGAGAATCTCCCTCCTCTTCTTTTTCTGAACTGGAGGACTCATCATGTATGGCAGTTGAGTCCTCTTTGAGCTCTGATATATTCTGCTTTGATGAGCTGAGCTTTGTGAACAGATCTATGTATTCTTGAGCAGTGGTTTGTTCCATTACTTCCTCTTTTGTAAGAGAAGGCTCATTGCTTTCAAACTGCTCAAGGATTTCTTCTTTGCTTTCCTCCTCATCCTCTAAAAAGGAAGGCCGCTGGTTTCTAGTCTCATTGATGATCTGTGGTAAAGCAGGGTGAAGATTCAAAGAACCTTCATCTACTATTATACTATCGTAACTCTCGCCATCAGTGTCATAGATTAGTTGGCTCGACCAAGTCAACCATTCAGGATTCTCAGCAGGTCTTTCTTCTTCCTGATCCATAGAGGAGTCTTCTGGATTTATATCATCAAAATCATAAGACGAGTGAGCAAGGGAACTTGTTCTATAATATATTTCTGAGGTGGACTGCTGATTTAATATCTGATCAACCTCTTCTTCTGTCAAAGGAGATGATTGTTTTGTGTTCCTTTGTGCAGAAGAGCAGCAGCTCTCTTTTTCTTGTACTAGCTGATTTGGAGGCAGGATGTCTTCTTGAACCTCTTCCAGAATATCCTCAGTTGTGCTTGCAGGGGAATCTTGGGGATCTTCTGATGTTTCTTGATCTCTCTCTGATTCAGGCCAGTCCTCATGAACCTGATGATACTCGGTTAGACTGCAAGGCCCATGAGTGGTTTCTTCCTTCACATCAAATTTTACATCTTCTATGTGGTCTCTTGTTTCCTCTAGGCAACATTCCCTATTTACCTTTGCTATTAGGTCGTGATATTCTCTGACCAGCATAATACAAGACATAGGTACGAACTCAGGCAATTCCTGATCGCTTTCCTCTTCATCCTCCATAGGTTTCAAAACATCATACGTGTCTTGCTCATTATCTAGGTCTTGAGTTTGTCCTTGTTTTGGAAGAGGCATGGGCTGTTCTAAATAATCATCATTTGTATTCATATTAGCCATATACCTCTTCAACACTTTATTAAACATTCTCTTTAATTCATATATTTGATCATTCAAAGCATCTAGCTTTGTATCCCTATCCATGTTTGGATCCATGTTTCTGCAAAGATGATCACTACATCTTCTCAACCAGTTCAGAGTCTTCTACCAGTGGAGTCATTTGGTCTCCAGCACGGCTGATGCTGTACTCTGACATGGTCTCCCAGTGGAATCTTTTTAATCCTTTAGGAACTGTGGAGTCGCCAAGTTGAGGGATTTACAACTCTCAACTCTCCATACTCACCTACTTGAAGAGTGAATTAGATTTTGTCGAGGGCCAGGGATTTAAATTTTCTCAACTTCGTTCCCCAACAACGGCGGCAGAAAGATGTTGTCGCTCCTAGAGACAGCCTAGAGTTGTGATAGACCAGTGCCTAGGACATCTTAGCATAGCAAGGAGCGTATAATATAATGTATGAAGGTTGAACTTAAATAGCCACAATCTCCCGTAAAATGTGGAACTAAACTAGAATGGGACCAAACTCTTAGAACCTAAACAAAAAGAAAAGAAGTACCGCAGGCAAGATGTAAAACTTCTAATACAAAGCGTCATACAATTCAGAGATGGGCCATCGCAAAGCGAGCCGATTCAGAAATACTACGTACATAAATTATCAAAAGGTGTATGTAGTGAAAGAAATATCCGAGAAGATATTAGTTAACATTGAGCCGATACTCGTATATAAACACACCATGCATGGGCTTACCAATCTAAGAATCCATACATGATAATAGCATTTTAAAAGCACCTCTCAAATTAACTAATATAGCAGAAATACGGTTTAGCTGAATAATGGAACAGAATATCATGCATGAGCCATATTTAAAGCGCTTGACTGATCCGAGCATGGGCATCAACTAGGATGAATCCATACCAGAAATCAGTGAGCCACTCACATTCCAAAACATGATACAGGAAAGATGGATGATATGAAATGATATATTAAATAACACATAAAAGGGAGTTACAGACTGTGAAATACCAAAGACCAGAATCCTCTTTGACAGATAGAACTCCTCCTCACTGAGACCCTATGGGCTTTGAGCCTTCATACAAAAGTTCTAAAAATTGTATACAAAAAGCCTCTCATTGCATAATTTTCAGATAAAATCTGGAACCCCAAATCATTTGTTCTCCTGGAATTTTATAGGAGAAACCAAAACCTAGTAAAAGGGGTAGGTAATGAACATTTAATTTGCATAATTAAGGCAAAATGGCAGAAACATTCACGCCCATACTGCTTGATGACTTTCTGGTGATGCACGTACTCTGTAGCCTGTCTTCTGAAATAAATGTTCTGGGTGAAAATCTCTTCAGGAACATGATATAGGGATAACCGTATTAACATTCTATCATTTTCTAAAGGTAAATTCTGCTGAAATGAAACCTGGAGGGTGTTGTTTCTTGTGCATTGTACTCTTTGCCTTCTAAACCCTGAATTATGATTTAAAATCTTCAATGCCGAACACTGAATTCCTTGACCTTCCACTGATACTCCTCTGCTGTTCCATTAATGTCTCCATCTATGATATCTGCCTCTTGAATGACACTGGGAAGCTCGCCAGAGTATAACCTTGTTTCTTTAATGAATGTTATGTCACAGCAGCTACCCAGGACTTTCTTCATAATTTTCGCCTTTGAAAAACTGGTCCTCTGACGCGTTCTCGACTCTTGTAATGGATGCTGCCAATTATGATAATTTTGTGTCGCTGTAAACCTGCAAAACACACAAGGTTGTGAAGAAAACAAATGCATGGGGGATGGCAATGCAATGGAGGTGACTGTGTAGTGAAGCAACATGATAAAATGGCGGAAGCATGCAGGGTGGTGACAAAGAAAACACAGTGGAAATAATGGCTGAAGGGCTGGCCAGAGTTTATAATGCGGAACATTAAAATAAAACATATGAATGTAATGTATAAATGGCGGAGGGAAAAATGCGATAAACACGTGGGATGATGACGTGGAGGAAGACCGGGTCAACAGTGGGGTGTGCAAACGATCTAAACCGTCCGATCTCAAGACGAGATCGATGGTTGAAACGGCGTCGGGGGCAATTGCCACTGGGCCAGGGGTACGATTCCCTTGCGTTAAATCCCGTGCAGCTTCAGAGCGCGATAGCCGTTGGATGAAGAGCTTCAAATCGGACAGCTGACGACGATATCGCTGGGCGTCCTGTTTCGAACAATAATGCGCGATGAACAATGGTTTTGGAACCGTACACTGGGACGCGTGGCAGACAGTGTATGGAATCGCTGGCCCAACAAGAATTACCGCCCTCTGCCGAAAGGTGGTGCGATGAATACCGGGCAGTTTTGAACAGTGCTTTCGGATGCGGGGACCACCACGGCGGGAGAGCTGCGGTACGTTGATCCATGGTTTGATCAGACGGCTCAGAATGCGCCCGATATACTTTGATAAGCGCCTAGTGCTTTTGCCCTCGGTTCCAGCACTGAATCACGTGGAGGGAAAGGGTGCAGGGGTCTGGCCGAAAAGTGCTAGGCTTTTCAGATTTTCGAATATGGGTTTTGTGGCCTTTTTAAAAGTAATTTGGGGGCAGGAAAGGTAACGGTAGGCCGAAAACGAATTCCTTAGGCCACGAGAGGGGATTTGCAGGATTTAAACGGGGTTGCTTGCGAAAATTTGATAGGGAGCTGATTATGATCAACAGGATCCTTGATTGCCTGTAGTCTGAAAACAAAGTGTTCCATGTCTTCTCCCTTGGTCATCATGAATGACCTCATTTGGGTCTCCAACAACATTTTCCTTTGGATAGATTTTCCCTCATACAGGGAAGTCAAGGCCTTACACTTCAAGTCTTGAATGAAGATGCAAATCAATGTCAGTTCAATATAATATTTCTGCAAAATATGTGTAGCTGAAAACACTATGCAGCTGAATTTTCCTTCAAATAGCTGTTTTCAATGATGGCAAACTTGTCTTCAAATGTGAAATTCTTCAAAAAATCACCCTCATGTCAATGCCACAAATCACACAATGTCAAATCTGCAATTTTCTCTATATATTCAATCCATCTGCTCACATGTCATTTTCTTCATTTCTGCTGTTCATATTCTCTCCTTTTTCCTCTCTCTGCTGTTTTTTTTTTTTTTTTAAATTAAAAATTAATTAAAAAATAAATTAATGGGAATAATTAAAAATGATGGAAAGAGGGATATTTATTGAAATGGGAGGGGAGAATTTATTATATGGAAAGGTATTTTAATTGTAATGAAAGGGAATTTATTTAAAAAAAGGAATTAATTAAAATGAATGGAATTAAAAAAAATGGGAGGGATTTTAATAATGGAAAACGAATTAATTAGAAATGAGGGAATTTAAAAATAGTGGGAGAGTGGGGTATTATACGAGAGGGGTATTATATTTATGGGAGGGAAATTTATTGAGGAGGGGGGAAGATTATATGGAGGGATTTTTGTTTTTCTTTTTAAATTTTAACAATTAAAAAAAAACGAATTTGAGAGACGGGAAGGATGATGTTAATAAAATCGAATTTAGAATTTAGATGAGGGGAGGCCGTGAGGCCAAGGGGGTGTAGAGTGTAGTGTTGTGAGAGGGGTAAGGGTAGAGTGTAGGGATTAGGGGGCGGTGAGATGTGAGAGCAGGGGTGCGTGGGCGATGCCGGTAATGGGTGAGGGCGTAGGTTAAGGGGGAGTAGGGTACAACTGTGAAGGGGGAGGCGTATTGCAATGGATAAGGGAGGCGCCGTATGGGTTAGAGCTGTAAGGTAGAGAATAGGGGAGGCGTTATGCCGTGGGTTGCAGAGGTAAAGGGGGCCGAAAGGCCAAGATGCAAAGGAATTTTTTTATTTTTATTTTTATAAGAACAACAAAGAGGAGTAAGAAATCTAGTAGCAGAATTTTTTTTTTTTCTTCCAAATATATAGCAGAATTTTTCTAGATACACGGCAGAATAATTTACAGGAACTTGTAGACTGGCAAAAATGATTTTTCCAGCAGCAGAGAAACTCAGAATTGCAGATACTTTCAATGGAAAAATTCAGAAATTTCTTCAGAAACCCAATATAAATAGTATCCAGTAGCTCTTCAAATTGCAGATTTTAATAAGCAGAAATTGCAGAGAAAATTAGAATGAAAACCTTCAGATGGGCAGTGCTGCCTTTCTTCAAAGCCAATGCCTGAGTGCTGCCAATTTCTGAATGCTGGGATTTTGAATGCTGCTCCTCTTCAAAACACTTCTGAATGGCGGAAAAAACACTGCTGCAGAAACTCTGAGTGCTGCAAAAATGCCAAGAATTTTTGCAGATATGCACAGGCCATAAACACAAATGGCTCACTCAATTTGAAGCAGGGCCAGCAATCGCCCGCTCTGATACCATGTTAAACACCATGTTAAACACACACATGGTGTATGAGGAAGATGAACACACACACAAGAGACTCAACACACAATGAAAGATAAGCGTGAGGCTTTCTTATTTTTCCATTATACATGATGTACATTTATAATACAATGGTGTGACTCTTGGTTTCACATTCCAAGGTCACTTGGACTCCATTGTGACTTTTCACATTCCATACCTACCCATGTAGGATTAGGTGTTCCAACAGTTAGCTGGCTTCTTCTTAGCTATGTGTGGTGTTGTTGTGGATTAGTCACACGGGTGTACGAAATTGCACAAGCTTAGAGAGTGTGGTCTACTCTCTAAACTATTGGTAATAGACAGAAAGTGGAGGAGCTCAAAAGCATAAAACTTAATGGAAATAGTATGTTGAAGTATGCTCTGGTTAAACTAAAACTAAAAACACAAATATACAGAAGCTATATAGAGAGTTTCAAACGATAATAATGCAAACGATGGCTCGATGGCCTCTTCTTATTAAATGTTCGAAATGGAGAATAAATTTTACCCACTTGCCAAAGGGCCCCTAGGCAATGGCTCTAGGTCCCGATGCAAGGATGTTGCCTTCCAAGCTCTGCCTCTGATGCAGTCTCACTCTCTCTCTCTGCTATAGTGGACTAAGATGTTGGGTGGCCAACTATCGAGTCCTCTTTAGCTCTAGCTCCGGGTCACACACAATGCTGGTGTTGCTTGGGCAACTTTCGCCAGCATAACACTGTGATCACCATTTCTTCATCTCTTAGTGGGTTTATATAGGTGAGCTTCAAATCCTCCTTCCCTCCCTTGGTACATGATGGATGGTGACCCAAGGGAGAGGTGTGATTCCATTGTGTGCTCAAATGTTCTTTTATGTGCTCACATAATGTGTAAGGAGGCGTTGGTGGCTATCCTTAGGCGGCTTTCACATAAGGAGTAACTGTCGTTTGCTTGGTGTGGTCCTGAAAAGTGACTTTTTTCCATTTCCAGGAATGTGCGCTTATCGGGCAAAAAGGCGCGCATAAGGTGCTCTTCTCGAAGGATAAAGAGCGCATTTGATCATTTATGACTAGTTCAAATTTGATTTTCTCAAAACCTTAGAGATTTTAAATACTTCTTGATTCCATAATGTATTCCTGTCCTGTAAATCCTTGGGCTCAACATTAATTGATGTCATCTTCTGTTGTACGATTTTCCAGTGTTAACAGTTGCCCCCTAACGTGTGAGGTCTAGGAAGAACTGTATATAGCCGAAATACATTATAGGTTTTTTTTTGTATCGTACGCAGAGAGAGAGAGAGAGAGAGAGAGAGAGAGGTCTACGTGTATTTTGGAATTGACAACACCTTGCACCGTTTCCGAGATAACCATGACCTAAGGGACCTCCTGCAAGCAGACAAAATATACAACATATTTACAAAATTTCAACCAAGCGGGCATGTCCCATGCTCATGATGCTATGGCTACTTAAACAATATTGACAGATACATGTGCTGTCTGTGTCACTACTGTGGTAGTGATGCTGGTGTTTGTTGACGACGACTGCTGACGCCCTCAGGGGCATTTTTTCTTTGATGATAGGTGGAATGTGGTACCCATATGCGTAGTCTTGGTATGGCATATCATTGCACAATGTACACATGTACTGGCTGGGACCTTCCCGTGTAAGCATTGTTTGTCAGAGACGCTTATGGAGGCACGGGTCTTCGACAGATCTGATCAAAGTGCAATGGTTGTAAGGTACGATACTATCGTGACATGAAAGCTTTTGATGTGGTCGAATGTCAGGAAGATCGATGACATCTGTGGACAATGATGTCTCGCACAGTGCCACCCGAGGATACTCCTTTGCATGGGGAGGGGTTATCCAAGGTACCGCTTCCTTTTCGGAAAAGAGGTGTTGAGGTCGACAAAAATGAAGCCTTCACCGAACCATGAGTCGCCAACCTGAGGGGTCGGGGATCGAGATATGATGGGTTTAACATAGGCATTTTGGTGAGACGTGACTGAAAACAAATGATGGGGATTCAATGGCCCGAGGTCGAAGTATACTTGAACAGCTTGGCGGCAGTCATAGTTATTTCTGAAGGGAAAAGTTCCTGGAGCCTGTAGGACTTCTAGGGCGGGTAGAACCGGCTATGAATGTCGGGATGGTGCGTGCATGATGTGAGTGAGATACTTCGACCAAGGGGAATGAGGGACTGCTACCATGGGAGAAAAGGTGAAATATGAGGGCGAAGTGGCCAAGGGCATCGTTTGTGGTCTTTGTACACTTACCAAAAGAATAAAATAATGGAGTTTGGTTTGTACAAAACACAGAGACGGGTACCCCAAAACATGGAAGAGGGTCGCTCACTGCAGGTGTGAGGACGGTGTTTTGCTGGGGGGTAAGGGTCGCATTAGTTGGTCTCATGTGCGGGGTTGATGAAGCGGAAGATGTCGCAGATGGGATTATGCTGATGGAGGTATGGCGAGCCAAATGCGGTGCGCGGAGGTGCGCTTTCAATCTACTTGTATAACCTGATCGTCCGGGAAGGGGGTTGAGTTTGAATGGTGAACTTGACCTTATGCATGATATATGGATGGGTATGTGGTGCTTCCCGGACTAAAATGGTATGGCCATGGCGTTTGTGGGGTGATGTATGGTCTACATTGGATGACGATCGCCATGGAGGGGAGGCTCTACCGACCAACGCGGGCGTTTATCATATGCAGGGTGAGGTGATGATAAACATGGTCGGGTATGAGGACCCTATGGTTTATTTCTAATGGAGAAATGATGTCAGGATATGCAAAGCTCTCTGGGACTCTATCATGCTGAGGGTAGAATGATACCTGCTCCGGAACTTTCAGTGAATGGTACTGTGAACGGTTTGCGGGTTCTTCCTACAAAAACAACTACTTCAAGTGAAAGCATCTTCTTTTCATCCAATATTATTGAAAAATATGAATTTTGGAAATGAAGATGGGAGGGTACATACCTGCCGGCGCTGAAAAATATTTTTCCGGAAAGTGAAAGTGGGGCATCACTTTCGTTCGTCATGGCATACCGATGATGGTGAAACTTACTATTTGCGGAATGGACCTTCTAATCTCCTGTTATGGACCTTCGAAGTTATGGAAAGTAGTTTATAAAAAATGGGATTATGGCCTTAATCCTTTTCATTTGTACTTGCTGAGTTTTGGGAGAGCAGAGGTGATTGCAGAGCCTTTCTTGTCGTTGTGGTCAGCCTGTGTACCAGGGATTAGCGATATTATGCCAAGGTAACTTCCATGACGTCCTGCATTTCAATTTTTTCAGTTTGATGATGTCGGGGGCCGTACAAATGTAATATTCCTAATTAGCAACAACTAATTGGAATATTCGATTTTGTTCAATTTTGTCGTCTATAGTTTATAAATAAATAAAAAGTGAGTGGAGAGGGTCTAACTCACTTAGATGGAATAAAACACCTTCCTAGTAGCACAACGTTGTGACTTAAGGGGGAGCCAAGGGGGCCAAACACCACGTAGAGAAGGGGGGCCCACGTACACTCTAGAAGCTACTGCGCAGATAAGGATGAGCACGTGGAGGAGAGAGAGGCTACGTTGGGGTTTTGGAGAGAAACCAACGTTATAAAAGATGGAGGAGCCTTCTCATTTGATTCATTCTGGAGTTGATGATATTGAGCTAGACGTTTGTCTTCTTGAGCACGCTGGCTGTTTAGCCCGTCTGCAGCACTGTTTAGTGCATTGAGTGTCTCCGGTCGGAGATCTCGCCCTTAGCCCCGAGGGACTTCGAGTGCCTGCTCGGGCAAGGTTATTTCTTCGGTATTTTTGTGAGTAGTTTGTTGTTTGGGTTTGTTGCGGAGCTGGGGTTCATAGAGACTGTGCAGTCACTAGGATAGAGGACACAGTTCATTTTGGAGGTGCTCCGGATCGGCTTTCTATAGGGGATTTAGCCAAGATTTTGAGCAGAGGATCAACCTTTGCTAGCAGGAGGATTTTGGTGGAGTTGGAGGTGGTGTTTCAGCTATTGTCATTTAGCCTCTGCACAGAGCCTGGGAGGCTAGCGTAATTCCCTGAGGAGGTATTTTCTGGTGATTTTCGGGGGTTGGCCATTTTTGATATGGTTTCTGGGTTTTGTCCGGGTTGGTGAGTACAAGAGGTTTGCAGATTTTCAGCTCATTCTGGCAAGGGGATCAGCCCCTAGTCCTCAGTTCATTCCAGCAGTAGCAGCTACACGACAGTTTTCCAGCAGCTGAGACGCAGTTCAGAGAGCAGTCATTTCTTGTATATTCTGAGAGTATTTATTCACTTGCCTTGAGCAAGATTAGGTGCCATCACTCTGATCACCTATTGTACTTCATTATATGTCTCAGATTAATAAAACGGCTTAGCATTTCCTCTCTATGTTTCTGGATGAGTTGTCGTATTTCCTTCCTATGCTATTATATATTTGCTGCACTGTTATTTTTATATTTTCTTGAGCATTCTAGTTCTATACCACTTGGTGTGTTTATTTTCCACTCTTAGACAGAGCCTGGAAAGGGCCAGGTAGGCTCCGGATCTCGTCCTATTTTCAGAGGCGGAATATCTGGTAAATGCCCTCCTAGTCCATCTCTAGTTGGAGTTTGCCGTGTTTTAGAGATATCCCCGAAACGAGATATTACAGTGGTATCAGAGCATAGTTCTGGCTTAGCATGTGGTCTATGACACCGGGGAAGAGAACATATATTTGTTACAGAGGCAGGAAGTACAGAGACCATGAGCGTAGGTTGGAGAACACCTACGGAGAGGGAGACTGCGTTCGGGCGGTGGACACAGAGCAGGAGAGAGAGCTTGTGACAGACGTAGAACAGGAGGAGCCTATATTAGATTCAGAGCAGAGAGGGCCGATGGCAGATGACATAGAGGCCAAACAGTTTGGGGAGGCACTCCTCAAATCAGTGCAGGATTTAGCCAGACAGATTGAGGTGATGGGTTAGAGATTCACCGCTGTAGAGGCTAGACAGCATGAGACCCCACGGGTTTTCTAGGTAGGAGAGGGATCAGGTACATCCCATCATTTGTTGGAGCATGGTGTTGCTCAGCGTGATACTCCTCAGCTGATGGCTTCACGTGCACCTACCCGCTCTACCATGCCCACTTTCTTGGGAGTAGACACTGGGGTAGGAGCCCAGCAGGAGGCAGAGCCCGGACACATGGGCGAGTATTTTGCAGAGTATCAGGCCTATGGGCAGGAGTTCAGGGATGCTCTCTCATTCCGAGATTTTGTGCAGCTCCAGCGGGACAGTAGACCCCGCGACCATCATAGAGGGCACCGGCATTATCATGATGGAGATTCCCACCGTGCCTCTAGCAGATTTCATTTGCCTACGTTTGATGGATCATCAAATAGTTCGGCAAAGTCTTGGGTGGAGAAGCTGGATATCTATTTCCAGCTTAACCAGATGTCGGAGACAGAGGCCATCAAGGTGGCGACATTACATTTGGATGGTGAGGCCCAGGACTGGTGGTTCCATGGGATGGTCACACTTGGGCATTCTACAGTGACGACATATGCCGAGTTTACCAGGAGGTTGATGGAGCGATTTGACCAGGGGATCCGGAATAGCACTTTGTTGACACGAGGCCCGCGCATCGGGAGCCCGCAGACACACATTGCAGATTTCTTGGGGCTCAAAGGATGGTGCCGCATCTATCCGCGAAAGACGAACGTATCTAGCAAGCCTAGGAGGGGTTGTGCTGCAGCCTCTCGGGATTAGTGTAGGATTCATTGCATCAAACACACCTGCAGACGTTATTAAGGTGACACCCGGACGGCAGATGTGGGCTGCTTCCGTACTCCACACCTTATCCCTGCAGACGCAAAGGGCGTTCTCACTCTGCGGGGAAGGATGGATCTTCCACCTCCAAAGTGAATCCTTTTCGAAATTCACGGCACAGACAGACGAGATTATGCCAGGACGGAGCCGAGGAAGAAGCGCTCGTCGACGCCAGAGCCGGGCACCAGGCATAGCGGTGGCCGGGCCGGGCAAAGCACACTTCATTGAGGTCTTCTCCGATGATAGCGAGGAAGAGGATGAGGAGGATGATGAGGAGGCAGGAGATAGTCAGACGGCCCAGGATCAGTTACCGCCTCCACCTCCAAGGACAGGAGGTGCAGCTTTTGCACCCACGGGAGGGACCCTTGTAGCTTTGCGAGGAGTTCCTAAGTATTTGACGTTGTGTGTACGAGGGACAGTATGTGGCCAGCGAGTATCAGTCTTGGTTGACAGTGGGGCTACCCACAACTTCATTGATGCACAGATGGTCGAGCGGAGGGGTATACCGACCGAGAGCTTTGACGAATTTTCAGTCTTGGTCCCAGGAGCCTAGATGATGCAGTGTGCCCGGTATGTTCCAGAGTTGGCAGTGACGATGGGTACCTACACCATGACTGATCACTTTTTCGTGGTCAACATACTAGATACCAATGTGGTATTGGGTGTTCAGTGGTTGATTACTCTGGGGAAGGTCACCACGGATTGGGAGGCCTTAGAGATGGAGTGGGATGACAAGAAGACCGAGAAGCATGAGAAGATCCGCGGGATGCACACTTACCCACCTCAGACTGTTTCAGCACACCAGATGGAGGCAGACTTTCGGAGGGGAGACATAGAGTGGGTGGTTGAGTTGCGGGCATCAGAGGCAGAGACCACCAGTCGAGCAGTTCATCCGGATATACAGGCCATCCTTGACAGGCATGATGTAGTGTTTGGGGATATACCACCAGGTCGGCCACTGGACCGAGGGTTTGAGCACACCATTGAGCTTTGGAGCTGGTAGTATCTTGTGCGGTGATCACTACCCTCATAGCATCCCAGCTTACTGATGACGAGGCCATTCAAAGAGTTGTTGGCTCGGCTAACACGTACCGGCGGCCGAGTCCGTTTTCCGTGGTGTTGGTGAAATAGAAGAAGGACGACACCCATAGGATGTTGAGTATTGTGGCCTCGAACAAGAAGACTTTTGAAGAACAAAAATCTTGCGTACCCGTGATCAAGGAGTTGGATGGATGAGCTGAGAGGAGCTAAGTTCTTCTCGAAGATTGATTTGAGATCGGGGTACCATTAGATTCGCGTGAGGGAACAAGACATTCCCAAGACCGCCTTCAGGTGTCACTACGGGCAATTTGAGTTTTTGTTTATGCCTTTTGGGCTGACCAATGCACCAGCCACCTTTCAGTCTTGCATGAACCATATCTTCCGCAGTCATCTGAGGAAGTTTGTATTGGTCTTCTTCGATGACATACTCATTTATAGCAGGACTTGCGAGGAGCATCTCCAACATATAGAGGCAGTACTACGCATCTTGGGAGAGCAACAATTCTATGCTAAACTCTCCAAGTGTGAGTTTGGGATGACGGAGATGTTGTATTTGGGTCACATTATTGGAGTGGACGGAGTGAGGGTCCATGAGGAGAAGGTTAGAGCCATCAGAGATTGGCCGGAGCCGAGGAACGTGACGAAACTTCGAGGGTTCATTGGGATATGTACCTATTACAAGAAGTTCGTCAGAGGTTTCTCACAGCTTGCTGCACCCCTTACAGATTTGACGAAGAAGGGGGCATTCAGTTGGTCAGATACAGCGCAGCGAGCCTTTGATGGGCTCAATGAGGTGATGAGTAGCTGCCCAGTGCTTGAATTGCCGGATTTTACGTAGCCATTTGTCTTGGAGTGTGATGCGTCGGGAGAGGGGATCGACGTAGTATTGGTGCAAGGAGGACACCCTATAGCCTTTGAGAGCCAGAAGCTCCTTCCGCACGAGAGGTTGTATTCTATATACGACAAGGAGATGTTGGCCATCATGCATGCCTTGGCCAAATTTCGGCAGTATTTGGTAGGGAACAGGTTCAGGGTGAGGACTGATCACAACAGCCTCAAGTTCTTTTTGGAGCAGAAGCAGCGACAGGAGAGGCAGCAGAAGTGGATCAGTAAGATCCAAGCATATGACTTTGACATTGAGTATGTCAAGGGTAAGAATAACGTGGTAGCAGATGCCCTTTCATGTAGACCCGCCACGTTATCTCTTATGAGCTTGGATACAGATTGGAGGGCTCGACTTTTAGTGGAGTACTCCAAGGACAGATTTGCATGTGAGGTGCTGGATGGACAGGTGGCGGATGACAGGTACAAGGTGGTTGATGAGATCATCTACTACAGGGACAGGATCTTCTTGACTGAGGGATCTCAGCTTAAGAAGAAGATACTCCAGGCATCACATGATTCTCCATTGGCAGGCCATCAAGGGTTTACCAAAACCTACAGGGCCATTAGAGAAAGGTTCTCATGGAAGGGCCTCAAGGAGGACGTACTCCAGCACATCAGGGAGTGCGATGTTTGTCAGAGGAACAAGGAGGAGATGAGCCATCCCGCAGGATTGTTGCAGCCTCTTCCCATTCCGGAGGGGAAATGGGAGAGCATATCGATGGATTTCATCACAGGGTTGCCCATGGTACAGGGCAAGGATTGTATCTTTGTCGTCGCTGATCGGCTGACAAAGTATGCGCACTTTTTCGCCATATCTACGCATTACACAGCAGCACAGGTGGCCGAGCTGTTCTTCAGAGAGGTTTTCAAGCTGCATGGTCTTCCTAAGACCATCATCAGTGACAGGGACAGCCGCTTCATGGGCGGATTTTGGCAGGAGCTTTTCCGGCTGGTGGGGACGGAGTTGACACCGAGTACCAGTTATCACCCACAGACGGATGGACAGACGGAGATAGTTAGCAAGTAGCTGGAGGGCTACTTGCGTAATTATGTCAGTGGGCAGCAGCGAGCATGGTTGAGATGGTTGCATTTGGGGGAGTACCGCTACAACACGACACATCACATGTCCATTGGTATGTCGCCGTTTTATGCTTTGTATGGGTATCATTCCTTATCTTTTGCTAATGTGATGTTCGGTGCTAGCAAGGCTCCTAGAGCCAAGATTTGGATCCAAGAGAGTCAGGACATCCTCCGAGCTCTCAAGGACAATATGGCTATAGCACAGAACCAACAGAAGCTGTATGCCGACAGAGGTCGGGTGGAGAGACAGTTTGAGGTAGGGGAGTTGGTCTACCTACGATTACAGCCATACCGACAGTCATCGCTGAAACAAAAGGGAGCTTAAAAGCTCAAGCCTCGCTTTTATGGGCCATACAGGGTGATACGCAGGATTGGGCAGGTTGCGTATGAGTTGGAGCTGCCCCAGGGCAGCAAGATCCACAACGTTTTCCATGTATCATGCCTAAAGAAGGCGCTGGGGCAGCAGGTGACAGTGACAGAGGAGCTACCACCTACGGATGATGAGGGGCACTTGGTGTTGCAGCCAGAGGCCATTATTGATACCAAGGAGAGGCAGTTACGGAGCAGGACAGTCCGGGAATTCTTGGTGAGGTGGAAGAATTTGCCGGATGAGGATGCCACTTGGCAGAGCGAGAAGATTTTGCAGCATCCATCACTTCAGTTGCTTGAGGACAAGCAACATTTTGCCGGGGGAGACTGTAATATTCCTAATTAGCGACAGCTAATTGGAATATTCGATTTTGTTCAGTTTTGCCGTCTATAGTTTATAAATAAATAAAAAGTGAGTGGACCTTCCTAGTAGCACAACGTTGTGACTTAAGGGGGAGCCAAGGAGGCCAAACACCACGTAGAGAAGGGGGACCCATGTACACTCTAGAAGCTACTGCGCAGATAAGGATGAGCACGTGGAGGAGAGAGAGGCTACGTTGGGGTTTTGGAGGGAAACCAACGTTATAAAAGATGGAGGAGCCTTCTCATTTGATTCATTCTGGAGTTGATGATATTGAACTAGACGTTTGTCTTCTTGAGCACGCTGGCTGTTTAGCCCGTCTGCAGCACTGTTTAGTGCATTGAGTGTCTCCGGTCGGAGATCTTGCCCTTAGCCCCGGGGGACTTCGAGTACCTGCTCAAGCAAGGTTATTTCTTCAGTATTTTTGTGAGTAGTTTGTTGTTTGGGTTTGTTGTGGAGCTGGGGTTCATAGAGATTGCGCAGTCACTGGGAGAGAGGACGCAGTTCATTTTGGAGGTGCTCTGGATTGGGATTTCTGCAGGGGATTTAGCCGAGATTTTGAGCAGAGGATCAGCCTTTGCCAGCATGAGGATTTTGGTGGAGTTGGAGGCGGTATTTCAGCTATTCTCATTTAGCCTCTGCGCAGAGCCTGGGAGGCCAGCGTAATTCCCCGAGGAGGTATTTTCTGGTGATTTTCGGGGGTCAGCCATTTTTGATATGGTTTCTGGGTTTTGTCCGGGTTGGTGAGTAGAGGAGGTTTGCACATTTTTAGCTCATTCCGGCAAGGGGATCAACCCCTAGTCCTCAGTTCATTCCAGCAGTAGCAGCTACACGACAGTTTTCCAGCAGCTGGGACGCAGTTTAGAGAGCAGCCATTTCTTGTATATTCTGAGAGTATTTCTTCACTTGCCTTGAGCAAGATTAGGTGCCATCACTCTGATCACCTATTGTACTTCATTATATGTCTCAGATTAATAAAATGGCTTAGCATTTCCTCTCTATGTTTCTGGATGAGTTGCCGTATTTCCTTCCTATGCTATTATATATCTGCTGCACTGTTATTTTTATATTTTCGTGAGCATTCTAGTTCTATACCACTTGGTGTATTTATTTTCCACTCTTAGACAGAGCCTGGAAAGGGCCAGGTAGCCTCCGGATCTTGTCCTTTTTTCAGAGGCGGAATATCTGGTAAATGCCCTCCCAGTCCATCTTTGGTTAGAGTTTGCCGTGTTTTAGAGATATCCCCGAAACGGGATATTACAACAAATTGGGTTTGTACGGCCTTAAAGGGACTTTTTTCCCTAGATTGCGCTGGCGATCTAGGCAAAGATGTGCCCCTCTTGCGCTTATTTCCGAGGGACAGGCGCGCGAGGGCACGCTATTCCCTCCTTTTTGCGCACAAGAGCGTGCCTGTGAACGAAACAGGTGCACAAGGGTGTGCCTGTCTGAGAGACAGGCACGCAAAGGGCAGGGTTCTTGTAAAAACTTGGGGTTTTTTTGCCTTTTGATGTTTTTCTCTGTACTGATGGGTGCCTGTTGCTTGGCAGGTTGGTGTGGAGAGAGCGAGACTGGCCCAAGATTCGAACCGCTCTGGCTGCTGATGCTGGGGTGTACCGTCAGTTGGCCGCATGGGGCCTTCTGAAATTTTTTGAGAACAAGCTCCTTCGGTCACAGGACCGATTGTTACGTTATGTTATACAGCATTGGCGCAGGAGGCACAATATGTTCGTGCTGAGGGGGACGAACTTAATTATCCGTCCAGAGACGGATATATACTTTGTGACCGGGTTACTTCCTTAGAGTGAGGCACTGAGGTATCCACTCCCTGCTGGGAGAGTGAACATGGACAGGTTCTGGAGGAGGCATTGCGGTGGTGTGCCTCTTACTGAGGGGTGCATCAATATTGCATCAGTGAAAGATGTGGCCGTGCGGTGTGCTTTGGCCATTATTGTGCAACTGGCGGGGTCGTTTGCTCCACGTTGGGCATCGGGCCCACAGGTGGGAGTTTTATGCCGTTTGAGGAACGGGCATTTTTTCGATTTTGCCCACTTTTTTTTTGATGGTATGGTGTCACAGCTGAACAAGGTCCAACGTGGATCCAAATCATCTGCGTACGCTAGCATCTTGTGCAGCATTATGTACGAAAGGGTGGTGCGGCTGAGGCTTGTTGTGGTAGTGCCTATTGGGGGGCCGAGGGAGCCACGCATGAGGAGGTGGGCTCTGGTGATGCCACGTGGCGGCGGTGGCATGGTGGGTCGTTATTGGAACGACACGACGGAAGCCTGGGTCGAGGCCAATCCACAGATGTTCTTGCCATACTCGTACGCGGGGATGGACTTTCAGGGTGATCCAGATATTGGTCTCCCTTTCGGTTATGTTTGGGGTTCCGCAGGTATGTGCTATTTTTCTGCATTTGTTCGAGTTTTTACATACTTGTGTGTTTTGTTATTGACACTGACATTCTTTTGGTTACTCGTGCAGATGTGGGCGAGTTGGGACGCCTAGTGGCCCGACTGGTGGGTCATGATCCTCTGCCACGACTGCAAGGTGGTCGAGGAGGAGGTGCCGCAGGTGGACCGGGTGGTGCCAGTGGACCTGGCGGGAATGGTGCTGGCCCTTTTGGTGAGGGCAGCAGTTCTGCTGCAGCTGAGGTAGTGGCCGATTGAGCTCGTGTAGATGTGGCAGAGGCACGTATCGCAGTACTTACGGCTCAGGTGGCCGCTCTAGAGGACTTCCGGGATCGAGTGGACCGTTTGACCCAAGGGATGCTTGCCCAAGGATTTATGGATGACCTCGAGGAGGTTTGGCTAGAGACGGTGATGGCCCATGAGGGGGATTACCAGCCCACTCTACGACGGGTAGCTATCGCAGTGGCGACAGTAGCTCCAGTGGTGGCCCCAGGAGCAGTGGTGGGCCTAGGTGCTCCTCTTGAGGGGGCACCCCCCTAGAGTAGTTTTGTACACAGGGAAAGCACCCGTTATGAGGATGCTTCCCTTATTTTTGACGACCCTTGTATTTTTGGGCTGGCCAACGGGCTAGTGATACTATTTTTGTACTCAGATACACATTTTTGATATATATATGAGAGATCTTTTTGCGGCTCTACATGGTGTGCTATCTATTTCGGTTTATGTATTTTGTGTTATGCTAATGGATATCTATGTTTTTGGTTTTTTTATGAACGGTAGTTTATTCGCGATGCATTCCAGTCTAGGATATTGTTAGCTATGCGATCAGCTGCTTGGTTTTGATTCCTTGATACATGTGAAAATGTAATGTAATCAAATTGTCTGCTTATTCTTTTGGCACACAAATATTTTCTAAACAGGTTTGCGTCTCTAGTTTCAAATGTTTGGTTTAACTGCGATACCACTAACTGGGAATCAAGGTAGACATGCACATGGCGGATGCCCTGATGGAGGGGCTTGCACATAAGTCCGATAACGACATCATATTTTGCCTGATTGTTCGTTGCTGATCTGATGCACACGCTGTTTGAACACAGTAGTGATCGGTCAGGGTGGTAGATGACCCAGGCGGCTGCAGCTAAGTTTTGAGACCATCACGATGCTCCATCAGCAAATCCGAAATAGGGTTCAAGTTGGTGATCCATGGTGGCACTTTGAGTGCGTTTAGGTTTTTGGGTAAAAAATATTTTGGTGTTGGGATTTTTGTGTACCCTAACTCTAGGGGATAAGGTCTACTGGGGCCCTTATGGGTAGAACTTCTTGAGGTAAAGGCTATTGATGGGGTTAGTGAGGTAGGTCCCGTCCGGTTTCGTCAAGATGTATGCCCCCTGTCGGAGACAATGTTTGATGATATAGGGTCCTTTCCACAAGGTTTCGAACTTTTCTGGCCCTAAGGCTTCTTTTGCAACATTGTAGCGAAGGACTAACTCTCCCTCAGTAAATGAGCGAGGGGTGATGTGGTGGTTGAATGATGCTTTTACCCTTTTCTTATGGGCCTCATTGTGTTGCAGCGATTGTTGCCGGCTTTCGTCAACTAGCTCTAGTTGTACTAGGCGTTGTTCTAGAGGCTGGGTTTCATCAAGGAGTTCGATGGCAGCATGTAAGTTTGGGATCTTGCGAAAATATATGCAAAAGCGTAAGGTGCCTTAATCTTTTGCGACAGGAATAAAGCGGAATTCCTGTGATGAGGAGGTGGATGAAATCCTTTCTTGGGCGTGCGATGATACAAGTCGTATGTGGTGAATTGTGTCACTGGCATGCGGCGAGGGAAGGATCTCGGTAACGGAGTCCTGTGTGAGCCTAAGGTCGGCTTTCCCGCTGAGATAGTTAATTTCCTGTAGGTGGAAGTTGTTTTTATCACAAAGGTGCCTAAACGCTTTTAGCAGCGGGCATACCTCCGGCATGTGATCATGACCGGTGCAAATGGTGCATGGTATCACAGTGCTAACAGAGTAGATAGTGTGAGATTCTACACTACTCGATGTTCCTGATGTGAATGCTTGGAAAGGGTCGGTTGCGGATGAGGTTGTCTTCTGCTTCCATTTTTGCGTCGTAGGTTGAGACTTGCCTCCCTCTTTGGTGGGTGGTTGACTTAATGCCACTCCAGCTGCTCTCAGCTTGGGGAGATGTGTACACTTAAACGTATGATGAAAGTGTGAGCAAATTTGGCAATAAATGCGTGTGATCTTCTCTTGATTAGAGAGAATTTTTTGAGGGAGATGTGAGACTATGTGGAGACTGTTTGCAAGGGGTTTGAGTTTTCTGCATTGGTTGACTCGGTGATCGTTCAGATCACATAGGTTGCAGGTTATCCGAGGCTTGGCCAGGGGTATACGTGGTTGGTGTGTGGTCTTATCAGGCTTGACACACCACTGCGGTGGTGGGGATGTTGAGCCGGCGATGTATCTTTTATGCCATTCTTGGAGATCGTCCGTTCTCTTTTCTACGGCATTAATCATGTTGATAGTGGGACAGATCCGTGAGACATAAGTACAATGTCGGTCATAATGATTACCTTGACATATCAGGCAAAATATCCGTGATATGGGGGTCCCATCGTGCGTCGTCTGAGGCCAGGCGGGGAACCAACGTCGTAACGCTGCTAAGTTAGGGCAATGGACAACTATATGGTCCGTCTGCTTGCATAACGTGCATGTGGGTGGGTTTCGTGAAGTGCCTTTGGGGGTAACTAAGGGTTTCCTGCTAGGCTGTTCTTCGGCTGATAAGAACATTATGGACCTGCTCATCTCTTCTGCTTGGGTCATGGAGCTATCGATGGACTCGGCATCCATATCGTCTTCTTGGGAAAGACGAACTATGGCTGAGCGGAGGCTAGCAAGGGTTAGCCAGAAGCGAGGTATGTAGTGACAATCTTCCAATAGGTGATTGTCGACGCATAGCGGGCATGTGAATTGTGCTGCCTGTAGTCCCACATAGTAAACCCTTTCGATTGGATACCATCTGTGAATGAGTTCCAATGTGGCACACTCTTCGAGGTAGTGGCCACGTTCATCGCATAGCGCACAACGTATAATGGGCATTACTGGGGGTCTTTCTACGAATCTATGCTCCTCTTGTAAGTATAGGATGGTACGCGACTTGTCATTGATAGACTGGATGGAGGGATCCTCTTGATAGGATCGCTCGACCACATGTAATTCGTCCCTATATCGTGGTATTTCGCCACTTCGCCCTAATATTTCACCTTTTCTCCCATGGCAGCAGTCCCTCTACAAATACAACCATTGAAAAATATGTTGATCCAGGGATTCCTATGGTTATCATTTCGATCAACAAATTTTCAGTACCAAACACTTTAATATACTTGGGAGCAACTATAAATGTTATGACTATAGAGACTGAAACATTTGAATCTGAACAACATTAAACCTACTACTACAGTCTTAGAACTTGCAGATAAATCTAAAGTTGTACCAGAAGGTATATTGGAAGATATCATTGTCTCACTGGATTCATGGGAGTATCCTGTATACTTCTTGATTTTGCAGCCAAAAACAAATTTAGGAGGGCATCCCTTAATCTTAGGCAGACCATGGTTAGCCACTGCAGATGCTTATATTGGATACAGGTCCTGAAGTATGATTATTGCACATGGAGATGAAAGAAAACATGTTACATTGTATCCTCCCGCTCAATCTCATTATCATGGCTCGATGGAGAAGAACAACAAGGGCTTCAATCTGTTCTTAGTGTTAGTCAAGTTTATAATTTTAGAGAGGAGGAAGAAAATGAGGACTTATTAGATCTTTTCATCTCAGAACCAAATATTTCAGAGAAGCTTAGAATAACTCAATACGAAGCTGCAAGTCATCTTTTAAATCAGTGTTTTCAGGAAAAATGCACTATACAATCATTGCAAAATACATTCGAAAGTATTTTTCCTGTTAATTCAATTACCAATTCAAAGAGAAAAATCATTGAGATCAGTCTTGGGAGACATTTGAATAATAGTAATAACTAACAATCATCACAAGAGCAAGAGCTAACAACATTGTTACAAAAATACTCAAAAGCTTTTGCCTGGGGTTACACAGACATGCAGGGGATTCATCCAAAAACATGTACCCATCACATTTACACTGATGCTCAAATTAAACCTGTAAGGCAACCACAAAGAAGGATGAACCCTATGATGAAGGAAATAGTGAAAGAAGAGTTACAGGAACTATTACAAGTTGGATTTATCTATCCTATTTCAGATAGTCAATGGGTTTCACCCTTAGTTGTAGTACCTAACAAAAAATGGAAAGTGGAGAATTTGTGTAGATTATAGAGAACTCAATAAAACTACATTAAAAGATCATTTTCCTTTACCATTTATTGATCAAGTGTTAGATTCATTAGCTGGAAAGAAATTATTTTCATTTCTTGATGGATTTAGTGGGTACAATCAGATAAAGATAGCATTGGAAGACCAAGATAAGACAACATTTACATGCCCATGGGGAACATATGCATACAATGTATTACCCTTTGGTTTATGTAATGCACCTGCTACTTTTCAGAGAGTAGTCCTTGCAATCTTTGTTGATTTGATCCACGAGTGTGTAGAGGTTTACATGGATGATTTCACTGTGTATGGCGGAACATTTGATGATTGTTTACAAAATCTCGAAAAAGTGTTGAAAAGATGCATAGAGACAAATTTATCACATAGTAATGAAAAATGTTTTATGATGTTAACTGAGGGTATAGTGTTGGGACACCATATTTCTTCTTCAGGAATCAAGGTGGACCCAGCAAAAATTCAAGTCATTGTGAATATAATACCACCCACAACACAAAAAGAAGTCAGAAGTTTCTTGGGTTATGTAGGCTACTATAGGAGATTTATTGAAAATTTCGGTAAAATAGCTTTGCCATTATTCAAGTTACTTGTGAAAGATGTGGAATTCCAATGGACAAATAACTGTCAAAATGCATTCGAAAAATTAAAAGAAAAACTGTCAATTGCACCCATTCTTCGGGGACCTAATTGGTCTTTGCCATTTCATATTTTAACTGATGCATCTAACACTGCTATCGGAGCATCACTTGGACAGAAAGAGAATCAATTTAATTATGCCATATATTTCATAAGCAAAAACTTAACACCGACAGAATGAAACTATACTGTTACAGAGAAAGAAATGTTAGCTATAGTACATGCAGTTAAAAAATTTAGACATTACATAATAGGTTATCAAGTTTTCATCCACACAGATCATTCAGCCATAAAAATATTTAATGAATAAATCAATCACAAATGGCAGAATAACTAGATGACTGTTATTAATGCAATAATTTAACATTACAGTGCAAGATCGACCAGGTAAGCATAATCAAGTTGTAGACTTTCTATCAAGAATTCATTCACCTGGTGATTCAAATCCAGTATCAGATAATTTTCCAGATGAACATCTATTTGCTATAAATGTCAAAACTCCATGGTTTGCAGATATAGCCAACTATTTATCATCTGGCATCCTACCATCTCATTACACAAATAAACATAAAAGAAGGATAATTAGAGAAAGTGCTAGATATAGTTGGGTCAATGGTGATCTATTTTATACTAGTGCTGTTCTAATAATTAGAAAATGTGTTAGAGAAGATGAGATTATTGATATTTTGAAAGCATGTCATGGCTAGCCATGTGGTGATCATTTTGCAGACAAGCAGACAACATACAAAGTGTTGAAACTTGGCTACTACTGGTCGGCCGTCTTCAAAGACTCCAAGGCCTATGTGAAGAGATGTGACAACTGCCAAAGAATTGGGAGACCAGTGGCATAATATGAAATGCTATTAAAGCCACAAGTACTGGTTGAAACATTTGAGCAGTGGGCTCTCAATTTTGTGGGACCAATCAACCCTCCATCAAACAGCAAGAAGTACATACTGGTATGTACAGATTATGTAACTAAGTGGGTGGAGGCAAAGATAGTAGCACGGGCGACAGAAGATACTGTTGTGTCTTTTCTATTTGAAGAGATATTTGTAAGGTATGGAGTTCCGAGACAGATAGTAGCTGACCAA
This sequence comes from Pinus albicaulis, assembly GCA_034641835.2. Lineage (NCBI taxonomy): Eukaryota > Viridiplantae > Streptophyta > Pinopsida > Pinales > Pinaceae > Pinus > Pinus albicaulis. Next base: position 287,072,354 of record CM076571.1, on the reverse strand, counting down.
GGCACACAGTTCACATCAAAGCTTGTTCTAGATCTTATGGAAAAATACAAGATCAAACACAGAAAATCAACTCTGTACCGTCCTCAAGCAAACGGATAAGTGGAATCAACAAACAAATTCCTTGAGAACATCATGACAAAGACTGTACAAATGAACACAAAGGACTAGTCAGAAAAATTAAGAGATGCACTAAGGGCATATAGGATAACATGGGAAAACACAACTGGGTTCAGTTCATATCAGTCCATATCGATTGGTGTATGGAAAATAAGTCCTATTACCCATAGAATTTCAAATACATACATTCAAGTTAGCAGCAGAGTTGGGAATGGAATTATCTGAAGCACAAAAACAAAGAGTCATGGAATTAAATCAACTGGATGAGATATGATAGCAAGAAGTAGAGCACACATCTCTTGTGCAAGAACAAAGAATTAAATGGCATGATCGATTCATAAAAAATAAAGTGTTTCAAAAAGAAGATTGGGCATTATTATTCGACTCCAAGTTTAAAGATTTCAAAGCAAATTTTACGACTCATTGGCTTGGGTCATATGAGATTGAAGAAATCTTTGACAATGGAGCTGTAAAGATGAAAAAAATTGACAAGGCATCTATTTCATTTGTCGTTAATGGACATAGGCTCAAAGTTTACAATAACCCTATAAATAAAGAGGATTTTATGAGAAAAATTTCAACAAATACTGATCTGTAACTAATGGAACAGCATAGCAATATGCCTCCCATAATTCCAGCAGCAGAAGAATAAGAAAAATAAAAATAAAAATATTAAAATATATATATATATATATATATATATATATATATAATAATAATAATAAAAGATTTTGGTTGTGAAAATCCAGGAAACTGGCACAATACAAACTCAAATTCATATTGGAAAACCAACTTGTTTGGCCAATATGAATTCTTTTTTTGTTTTGATTTTACTTCAGTATGATTTTTGCAAATTTACCCTCTGAGACATGTCGACTTAAGGACAAGTCTTAACATCAGCAAGGGGGAAGACGTGTAAGAAAACTATGTAAATATTTTGAGCAGTTGAATTGAAGAAGGAATCTGAATTACAAAGGGACCCGATACATCATTCAACATATACAGAAGGGACTTGAATTATTATTGAGAAAATTACGCCAGAAGGGACCTGTATCATAACGACAGAAGAAATTTTCAAGCATTGTTGGAAATTACGCCAGAAGGGGCCTGAAAAACACAAAAATGTCAGAAGGGACTGGAGCTACATTAATATTGAAGCTCATGATAGAAGGGACCTGAAATGTCAAAATTAAAACTACAAAAGGGACCTGAACAACATCATTCTGAATCAATAATCAGAGGCAAAGCATAAATAAGTCTCTACATAGTCTGGGAGAGCCATCGTTCAATAAAAGAGAACAATGTCGACCATCATGGACATCGAACAATTTGAGGGAATACAAGTACAGTAAGTAAAGTATTGCTCTTAAAATTTCAATTTTTTTTAAAATATTTTAGAATTGTTAAAGCTAATTTAGTATTGGTTATGCATATTCTACCTATATTTCATCACCTACATTCTTATCCCTATTTTTATCCACATCCACACCACTATCCTAATCATTTAATAAACATTCAATAATCCATATATTATTACATATTTCCTATCCATACCATAGTAACCCTACTTTTCTTAAACAAAAAGATCATAAACAAAAGGCTTAGCATCAAACTTTTGTTGGACCTACAAGAAACAAACAAAAGGTTAGTTTCATTGTAAATATTTGATTTTAAAATATGACCATTCCATTGGTCATTTTGAAAATTAAATAAAAGACTAAACCTAAAGTTTAATCATATGATAGCGCATTATTCGAATTTCAAAAACAAAAACAAAGATGCAAACTAGAGTATTGAAAGCACAATCATAAATATGATTATGAGCTAAGGTAATGGAGCAGAAATGCAATCATAATACAAACAAGGAAATGCATATGCAACAAACTAACCTAAGTATTAAAATGATGCTATGAAATGACAAAAAAATGTATGGAAATGATGCATATGATATGTAATATCCCTAAAGGGATATTTTAACTAAAAATGCCGAAAATTAACCAAAAAGAGCTGAGATGGAAAACTGGCCAACAATACAATCTGCTACACTGCACACGGCGATGGCCTCCAAAACTGAACTGCTGCACTCTCCCTCCACTGAAGCACTTATTGAAGATCTGAATGATCCTCATTCAAATATCTCTGAAGCTCTATGAAACTTCTGAATGAAGTCTCCTCAAGGAGAGTTGGGTTTCCGTCCAACACTCACAAATCACCCGAGGGTTTCTGTCCTGGGGCTATGGCTGAAGTAGAGAACCACGTCTCAAACCTCTCATACAAGAAAATGATATGATCCCAAAGATATCTCTCAATGGCCTCCTCCCTCTATTTTATAGATCTCTTGGAGCCTTCTAGAGCATTATTTTATTATTATTTTATTCATGGAGCACTTTTCCCTCTTATTAAAATATTCCTTTTTAATGTAGAAAAGGGTAAATCGGCTACCATGCCTCCTCCGGTCATTGAAACCCATGTCTAACTGTCCCACCATGTAGGTATCCTTGTCCCGGTTCCAATGAGCTATTACACTAAGGTGTTCCATCGTGTATTCCTCTCGGAATTCCCCCTTGAGCGTAATCAGTTGAGTTAAGCCCAAAAATAACTCAAATTTCCGAAAGTTATCAGAATGCACTGGAACGAAAGCCAAACTGCTCGGATGATGGAATATATCAATCGAATGCCTTCGGACACCATGGAAACTCCTCAAAACTCCTCCAAAAAGCTCCTGAGCCCACTGATAGCACCAATCTGTACCTGTGACCTGTCTGCTCCTAACGGTAGAAGTCCAACCTAACCCTATAGTAGGTGACGCCAAAAAAGGGAATATTACAGACCTTCCGCCCCAAGATTGCTTGCCCTCAAGCAATCCAAATATGTGGGCCACCCTGTTGGCCCGATGCAACTGAGACCCAATGCCCGGATCGCATACAAACCCATGGGTACTGCTATGCACCTGTGTGAAGCCACTCGGAATAGACCCCTCAATGTCGGGATCCCAAACTGATCTCCCACTGTACCTGTCATCAAACAATCCTTTCGGATCCCAACGCCACCATGGCTAATCATCGCCCAAGTCCCACAACTCAGACTGCGCACTGCCTCTGGCTATAACTGATGCTCTAAGAGGTGAAGACCATGACTCCTGCTGCGCTATATCTATGACTGTGTAAGCTGCCCCACCAACTGTGTACCAACTCATCACCTCTCTCCAATCCAACCCCTGACTAAATCCAATGTTGATCGTGATCTCCTGAAATCGGGATCGGATGCTGAAGAAATGACGATCTGTGCCCCACTGCCAACTGGATTCTGTATCATCTGTCATGTCTAAGGGCCCCTGCTCTGCTGTGCTCCCTACGAAGAATATCGTACCATCAAGAGGGTACCAACTCATGATCTCCCGCCAATCCATCCTGGAAGAAGAATCCAATGTAGCAACAACTGCATATGGAACACGCCTAGAGTGTTGTCACTAGCCCATAATCAACTCACACTGCTCTGCCCTGTCTGCCAATGAAAGCTGCCTGTAGAAGAAAGCCCCCCTCTCTATAATGGGCCAAAGTGGGCAAGATATGCTGCAAGCCCCATCGATGTACTCCTGGAGAGTGCTACTCGCTAAAAGTACCGCAACTCTGCTAACTCCATGTACATCTATCTGCATCTCATCAATGTGTCAGCCCAAAGATGGATGCTCCACCATCTCCAACAACTCATCCATCTCATTGGGAATGTAATGCTCCTGCTGTCCCCTCGCCCCCTGCAGAACTATCCCATCAACCTCCAACATCTCTACAGGATATGGATCTGCAACTGCTGTCACCGTGCTCGGTGTCTGTGCATCTGACTACTCCTCCTCAGTGGCTGACCCCAAGGTTAGCCACATATCCATCGTAGACTCAATGTGAGCCTCCATCTGGCTCTCCCTCAAAGGACTATCATGCATGATGTGCATAGTGTCCTCCTCTGTTGACTCAGGCTCCATCATATGCTGCTCTGGTTGAATCGTCACAAGTGACTCATCACCCAGAGTATCTCCTGTAGAGTCCCCTGACTGCTCACCTTGCACACTGGAATACAGCTCTGGCCTATTTTCATCATCGCTGCATGACTGCTCTCTCTCCCCAGAAGCATCCTCAACTGGTCCCATGGACTCATCTGAAGAAGAGTCCTCACCTTGGCATACAAAAGGAATGCCCTTTTGTTCTGCCTCTGCCACATCAGCTGCATCACTCAAGCATGAGTGATCAGGCCCCCAAGGTTCTTTGCAAATGAAGCAAAGTCCCTTCCTTCTCAGCTCATTTCTGCTTCCAGATCCACCAAACTGGAGCAGCTCCTCCCTGGTCAAATGTCTCCTGAGTAGCCCAATATTCTGCTCAACCATCCCTTGGGCTAGCTCATAAGCAGCAGGTGAGACCAACTGCTCTCTCCTCCAAATGCTCAACAACCTGGTCTGCAACTCTCGGCCAATGGTCTCACAGTCTCTCATACATTATGACAGGATGGACTGCATATGTGCTATGATGGTGTTAGAATGATGTCTCCTAATGCTAAAGAAGCATTGGAACATCTGCAGAACCAAGTCATCACACTCAAGATCAAACATGATGACATACGTCTCGAATGTGGCCATACTCCATAAAATCTCAAGCTTTTTTCCAAAGGTAGAGCCTGCACTATTGTCCAAATCTTGAAAAGTCTCTACAATCAATCTTATAATCCTCCTCATAACATCATCATTGTATGGAGCTATAGGTGCGGTCAACTTCATGATGTTACTGAGGCAAGCTGCAACTGGAAGTGTGACCCCTTCACAAGGTTCCTCCAAGAATTTGGGTTGTATAAAAGCAAGCATAGCAGGTTTTAGAGCCCAAATCAACTTCTTCCCTTCTGCTTGGTTTATTGTGGACAGGAGTTCATTAAACTCTTCTAGTTTGGACAAAACTCTCCATGACATCTTTATGTGTTTCAGATCTGTCCCAAGTGCAAAACTTTTGTGACTAATCCCAAATTCTACCTGTAAACCTTTTGGTTGCCCTTTTTGAAGGATGGCGCAAATCTCTCTTGAAAGGGGTCTGTTGTCCTGCTTAGTTTTTGGGTGTGTGCCACGGTTAATTTCTGTGTTCAATCTTCTCAATTTGTTTAGGAGTTCCTCCATCACAGATTGTTTGCATGAGAACATTATTTTTGAGCTTGCTATATATTTTCCAGTGAAGTGTTTTAGCAAATAGATTGCTTGCACAATGTTGTAGGTGCAAAATAAATTTTCTAACTTTCAAATATGATGCACAGTGGTAAAAGAAACAAAGAACAAACTCCTTGCTAGACACTGTCTAATATGCAGAACTCAGAAAAGATAAGAGATCAAGAACTTAGCTGGTACATGAACATCATATCAGTCTTCAATTTTGAGGAAACACATTGTTCGAGTATGTAGAAGAACCTGAATTCAACCAGCAGTGCGAATGGGTCTTCACGGTGAGAACAAGTATGCCAGCAGGTAGTGTCATATAGATAGCTCCAAACACATCCAATCCTGATAGCGTTACCCTCCCCTCGGTTATCAAACACACGGAAAGTAGTTGTAGCCTCTAACACTACCGATTCCAACACTCGTTCCTTCTCGACTGTAGACTACAACCTCTGATTTACCCACTGAAAACTGCTTAGAAAATTCTAGGAATTTGGAAAGGTGATCCTTGCCCAAAACCCAGAAAAACCCAGAAAGGGTTTCTTCTAATTCCAACCTTCAAAATCTGACCCTGTGTAGTTTGGCCCTCTTCCAATTTCGTTTTCTGGCACTGCAGCTGCTACTGTCAATCATTTCTCTCCAAAATCCCAGGAAACCTCCTCATATGGCTCTCCTATCAATTTCCCAACACCTCAGCTCTAAAAGCCTACCAATGAAGCTCCCACAAATTGTTGGGAATCACGATTGCCGTTAAACCAAAACTCGCAGGTGTTAGTCAACGATCGCATCGCCAGAGATAAGAATCCACGAGAGGCGGTTAGTCCATGTCATGAAACACACGGGGAGTGTTGGTTTATCCAATGTCCAACAATCTCCCCCCCAACACGAGTCGGGTGTGTATCGAACTCATGACCTACACTCTGATACCACTTTCCGTATAATGGTGGTGCGATGGAAACCACCCTTCAGTTCTAAACCGCCTTTACTATTCCTTGGTCAGGGTTCCAGTTCTCCTCTCCAGGTTCCGCTCCGACACTTCCGTGTACAACATTAACTCATGGTTCCAATATGTTCAACGATACTATTCAACCATTGCCATTCCATGGTCTATTCGCACACGATTTATATATTCAATATACTCACCGAAGCGTATAACCACGAACATTCCGAAGTATATGCATTAACACAGGGACGAAGTACACTACTGCAGAGTCAAAGCACTCTCACGCATTCCCAGAGCACCACTAGAACTCAATCATATACATGATTTCAATTCCGTCTTCCTGCATAGAGATTCCTATTATAGAGTATACAGAGTTCTATCACTCCGCCCGTATCCTTGGCTATGGGATTCGAACTTCAATTACACAAATCCATTATCCTTCATCAAGAAGACATACATAGATTTATACATGATTTAACTCGGCAAATGCACAATTACGAAAGGCCCCCTCCACACAGAGTTAAACAACAAATGCACAGTTACGCTGAAATAATTTCCTCATATGATTCGACCAGGAAGGCATAAAACTATACATGGAACTTATTCACAATTCTTCATAAACAGATATATGCATATATACAGGCGATAGATCTCAGAGAAAATTCTTACAATTTCATAACAGGCCAGATATTCAACTCGATGGCCATTATCCTCCTATACTGTTACTGAAGAGGTTCTCTGTCTCTTTGCAGCTCTCAGGCTCCCTCTCCAGTCCTCTTCTGCCATTTAAGCACTGCTCCAACTCATCCCCAAGCATATTAAGTCTTTATCACAGGGTTTTAGTCTTCAATCAAAGTCTATGCTCAACTAATTGCTCAATAATTCATCTGCAAACTGTATTACACCCCTAATTTATGAATAAACCTCTGTATTACACTCCTTCAGGCCTTTTCAACTCCACTGCTCTGTCTCTAATTCCTTTTTCTTCCTGATCTCATAGCTGTTCTTATTACATGGAGCTCTTCTTAGACTACTTTCATGGGGTCTATATAAACCGCTAATAAAGGTTTGGGATTGTATCGATTTGTAGTGTACACCAAGAGCACACATCCTCAGTGCCTTCAAACAAGTCTTGTACATCACGGGAGCAAGATGTTACAAAAGTCGCTAAGAGGGCCTAAACATAACTCGAGAGAGGAAATGCAAAGACAGAATCAACACCGAGAAAATGTGCAACCTTTGCCATTGATGTCAAAGGGGGAGGAAAAGGTGTAATAGAAGGGCAGAGGAAGAGAAGCCGTGCAGTAGAGACTGAAGAAGGGGCCTTTCAGCACTGTGCATTTGTTTGAAGCAACTCATGTATACACATGTATGTCTTCGATGAAGGATAATGGATTTGTGTAATTGAAGTCTAACTTTGCTAGCCAAGGATAATGCAAGTAGGATAGAACTCTGTATACTCTATAATAGGAATCTCTATGCAGGAAGACGGAATTGAAATCATGTATATGATTGAGTTCTAGTGGTGCTCTGGGAATGCGTGAGAGTGCTTTGACTCTGCAGTAGTGTACTCCGTCCCTGTGTTAATGCATATACTCCGGAATGTTTGTGGTTATACGCTTCGGTGAGTATATTGAATATATAAATCGTGTGCGAATAGACCATGGAATGGCAATGGTTGAATAGTATCGTTGAGCATATTGGAACCATGAGTTAATGTTGTACATGGAAGTGTCGGAGCGGAACCTGGAGAGGAGAACTGGAACCCTGACCAAGGAACAGTAAAGGCGGTTTAGAACTGAAGGGTGGTTTCCATCGCACCACCATTATACGGAAAGTGGTATCAGAGCGTAGGTCACGAGTTCAATACACACCCGGCTCGTGTTGGGGGGGAGATTGTTGGACATTGGATAAACCAACACTCCCCGTGTGTTTCATGACATGGACCAACCGCCTCTCATGGATTCTTATCTCTGGCGATGCGATCGTTGACTAATACCTGCGGGTTTTGGTTTAACGGCAATCGTGATTCCCAACAAGTCTCCTTTATATTTGCTTCCACTGCCTCTGCCTGTCTCCTTTGCTGTCTCCTTTGCCTGTCTCTGCTATCTTTCTGTTTCTATCTTTTCTTCTTGTCTAATGCTACTCCTTGCTTCTTCAAATGGTCCTGTCTCTGCTTCTCTTTGCTGCGCTGCTTCTTCTTTTTGCTGCTTCTGCTACCTCTTCTTATGCTTTCTCTGCTCCTTGGCTGATGTTTCAAGTGCTCCTCCTTTGTCATCTCCTTTGCCTTATTGCTGGTTCAGGTGCTGCTCCTTTGTGCTCCTTTGCCATCAATGACAACATTTCCAACAGTCTCCCCCTTTGGCATTGATGGCAACACCTCCACTGATAATCCAATGCTTCCTCCAAGTCTTTCTCTGCCTGGCTTCTTTTAGAAGACCCTTCTATTACCTGCTTCTTCTTTTAGAAGACCCTTCTATTACCTACTTTTCCTCCCCCTTTGACATCAATGGCAAAGGGTTGCACATTTCTCAGTGTTGATTCTGTCTTTGCATTTTCTCTCTCTGAGTTATGTATAGGCCCTCTTCTGCTGACTTTGTAACATGCTGCTCCAGAGTGATGTACAAGACTTGTTGAGAGAACACTTTGAGGATTATTGCTCTTGAATGTACACTACAAGTTGATACAATCCCAAAGCACTAATAAGCAGTTCATATATAGACCCCATGAAAGTAGTCTAAGAAGAGCTCCATGTAATAAGAACAGCTATGAGATCAGGAAGAAAAAGGAATTAGAGACAGAGCAGTGGAGTTGAAAAGGCCTGAAGGAGTGTAATACAGAGGTTTATTCATAAATTAGGGTGTAATACAGTTTGCAGATGAATTATTGAGCAATTAGTTGAGCATAGACTTTGATTGAAGACTAAAACCCTGTGATAAGACTTAATATGCTTGGGGATGAGTTGGAGCAGTGCTTAAATGGCAGAAGAGGACTGGAGAGGGAGCCCGAGAGCTGCAAAGAGACAAAGAACCTCTTCAGTAACAGTATAGGAGGATAATGGCCATCGAGTTGAATATCTGGCCTGTTATGAAATTGTAAGAATTTGCTCTGAGATCTATCGCCTGTATATATACATATATCTGTTTATGAAGAATTGTGAATAAGTTCCATGTATAGTTTTATGTCTTCCTGGTCGAATCATATGAGGAAATTATCTCAGTGTAACTGTGCATTTGTTGTTTAACTCTGCGTGGAGGGGGCCTTTCGTAATTGTGCATTTGCAGAGGTTAAATCCATTATCAACTCAAGGTCCTTGTTATGAAGATTGTTATATATCACACATTTTGCCTTGGCATTCCTCTGTTGTTCTTTCACTGTGGGGGAGTCTGTGCAGTAACCATCACAAACAAGCTCCCATACCTCAGGTTCATCAGCCATTAAACCTGTTTTAACCTTATTTCTCCATTCAGGAAAGTTTGTTGTATTTAACACAGGTACATTTTGATAGTCCATGACTCAACCAGATCTCCTTCAAGCTATTAAGCTTACACCAAAGGAACCTGCTTCCGATACCACCCGTTGTTGAACCCCTACATAAAACAGAGAAGGGGGTGAATCCGCCTTAACACGCATACACTCTAAAACTTTTCAAGAAACTTATTTACACCTTCATTTCATGATCAACTTAATATGTGAGCACCCTTATTTATGAGCAAGAATAATAAGCAGACAGATAATGTACAAAGAGTCTTAATATGTCACATACAGCAAGTACATACAGTGTAATAGATATATCATATCAACACATAGAATGCATGTACATAGACTCCAGACATAATGAACTGCTGGTGAAGTGGAGAGAAAACCAAATCTTATTATTGTTGTGATGCAAAGGCAAGCTCCAACTCCCTCTCACCACTGATTTTCTGCAGGCACCAACCTACAGGAGGCTCCAACCTCAATTCTGCAAGCTACAACTTGCAAGGAAGCTCCAACTCCCATCTATTGTCTGCAGGCACCAACCTACAGGAGGCTCCAACCTCAATTCTGCAAGCTACAACTTGCAAGGAAGCTCCAACTCCCATCTATTTTCTGCAGGCACCAACCTGTGATGTTCCTACCCGCCGCCCATAAATCGACATTTTATCAAGCTAGGACAACTTGAGGAAGCACCAACTCCCATCTATTTTCTCGCAGCACCAACCTACAGGAGGCTCCCTACCTCCATCTACCTACAACTTGATAGGGAAGCTCCAACTTCCTTACTCTTTTCAAAAGAAAAACACTTGCCGATTTACCTTGGATAATACTGCTCTCGTACCTTCTTCTCTCATTGCTCATCAACTCCTTATATCGACCCGCATCATCTCCGCTGTTCTCCTTCTTCTTCTTTGCTCACCTCCTCCTTATTCACATTCTTCTTGCAGCTTGCTTATTTTCTTCAACTCTCTTTAATTCTGCTGCATACTCTCTTCTTCTCTCACTCCTTTTTCGTCAACCTCTCTCCCCTTGGATATTACCCTGTTTTATACAAAAATAGCTTCATGGCTGTTTGTATTCCACTGGGAATTTGAAATGGATAGCCATGTCTCTTTGCCTTTTGCCTTCTCATCTCTTTTCAGCTCACTCAGAAAAATGTAACTGTAGGTGCTTATTTTAATATGACAGTGGGATATTTGCTCTCTTCTGGAGACTTGCCAATGCATCACAACAATATAAATTTAAATAAAACATTTATATTCAAATTTAAATGAGAACTCCAGCTCATTCGTTTTGTCTCTTGGCTTGCTGCGCATTTGTCTTTTCTCTGACTGTGTCTTTGTCCCTTTCTCTTCTCTGTATGCCTTTCTGTTTATGGCTGCTGCGTAACTTCTGTATTTGTGTAACTGCATTTTTCATTTTTATATCAGCGCTTTATATATAAATGAATCTGCTGACTGTAATTCTGGACCATATTCCAACGCTTTTCATGCCACGAGTGTCTTGTTGATGTGGAACATTCCGCAAGCGGAACGGACATATATCACAGTCGTTGTATATTAATAATCGCCCTCCCATTAAGCCTTTGGTATTATATTACAATCCAATAAGTCGAATCACAACCTCTAATATATGAAAGGGTCGGGCCCCACATCTGACGGCGGACAACACATCGCAACGGCGATCGGCAGATCGAAAAAATCGCGCAATGTCACATTTGCGATGTGCGATGTTGCGATGGTGCGATATTGCGATTTCGCGATGTTGCGATGGTGCGATGGCGATGTTGTGATGTTGCGATGGTGCGATGGCGCGATGTTGCGATGGTATGATGTTGCGAAATTGCGATAGTTGCAATTGGGAAGGGTCCCACCTTATATTACTATGTTTCTTTGGATCTCGCGCTGCATATGGCTATATATATATATATATATGTTTTGGTCCTTTGAATATAAAGCGCAATACTTTGCCGCTGGAGTATACGATTCCCGGAATAAGGTTTGTCTATATATATATGCATTACATTGTCGCTCCGACCTTTAGTGTAACTTCCAGTGGAGGAGGTGATTCTCGGAATTTATTTTATGTATCCTTCCGCCTGGGGTTAAGCGATTCCCGGAATTTATGTGCCTCTGCTGTGCTAACGCCTCTGCCTCTGCTGTGCTAACTCCTCTGCCTCTGCTGTACTAATGCCTCTGCCGCTCGACCACTTCACTGCTTCTGTATTCGCTGCCTCTGTCTCCACTGCTCAACCGTTTCACTCTGCCTCTGTATTTCACTGTTACACTCTAGCAGTGTTCTTCCGCCTGTTTCCTTTGCCTGTTTCAGCTTCAACGCTGCTCGACCTCTGCCTCTACTGCATGTCCATTTCATCTCTTCCTCTGTCCGACATCTGATGGTGATCGCTTGCAGGACCCGCACAAAGTTTAAAGGAAGAGCCCGGGGGTTAACAAAGGTACATTGCGTGCGTTTGATGGTCCTTGATTGTACTGTGGGCCCAGGGCGGAGTCATATACAATGAATTTGGTTTATATTGTTATTAATATACGGTGAAAGACTAAGGTTTCTAATTAATAAAAGATTGCCGATTATCTAATGATATATGAGTGGATATATTATATATAATGACTATATATGTGAAGGGCATCGTAATATGTATATGGAATATGCATATATGGTTAAATATGCCGAGGGTCAATTTGCATGATTTTAATAACCAAAGTATTATGTTGATTATAATAGTTGTATATGGTTAATTGGCGCGATATGAAATATGAAATATGTGAATGGGGCCTAATACATGTACATGTAATGGACTGTCGGATTATAACTGAAGAATTGAGATATTAAAAATGACCAGACTTGTTTTTATTAAGTTTGCCAGCGTGGAATAAAGAGAACATGCGAGAGTGCCCAGATTGGGAAAATGACTGGACAATGAAATTTTGGGATGCATTTACACACAGTTAAGTGAAATATTGGAATTTACTGGGATAGTGAACAGGTGATTAAACACAAGGATAAAAGTATGGGTCTGACAGAGATACACAGAGATTACAGGTTTGACAGGAATAAGTATAGGGAAAAAGGTGAATTGAATTTGTAATATGAGTTTCAACCATTAAGTTTAAAACTCATATATGTACAGAGAATGCAAGCAGGTAGCCCGAGAACAAAAATGGTAATAAACAGACATCGCCCAAATTCATATGTATTTGAGAATAAACCTGAAAAGCAGTTATATATGTAGCTGGTGCACACAAGTACAGTGAACAGATGAATAGACACAGAGGTGAACCAAGATATATAGAACAGTTGAATTGTATGTAAAGCAGCAATGGTTCTAGAGCAGTCCTAGAAAAGAAAATGCTATGACTTCCTCTGAACATCATGACAGAAAAAGAAAAAGATTAATGAGACCAAGATCAGATTCAGTATATTGATGATTGTTGTTGAAAACAGTGGAGAGCTCAATAATAGATGTCTTAATTATGGGTAAATGTGCAAGCTGAAGTGAAACCTCTGCATGGTTTACCAAAGTAATATCAATTGGTGTTTAGGTACAGGCAGCATGCTTATCAACAGATTACCAAGCATTATCAGCGGAGCAGCAGTATGATACAGGTCCACAGGATCAAAGAACTATGGCAAAAGAACCTCAAGGCCCCTTTCTTAAGGTCAGTTACAAAACAGTATGAAGGCTGTTTGCTGGGTTTTCAATCAAACATCTTGAATATGCCTTTGTGGAAGTTCATCCTGATAGAACAGTCAAAGTATCTGAAGAATAAAGGACTAACTGTGATTACCATCTAAAGCTCAAAAGTTTTTTTAATACTACTTCAGCGCAAAGAATTTGCTGGTAATCAACCTTTAAAGAGAGATTGATTACTGACATATATACCTCCTTATGTCATAAATGAATTGCATGGTTGATAAGTGAGATTGACAAATACATTGAATGCAAGAAAAGTGAACCACAACTATAACAGACATATTGGCTTCATCACAATTGAACAAATGTTGTACTGCAGATGAGTATTGCAGAAGAAGACATATTCCATCTACAATCTTCCTCAACAGAAATATATTGGCTCACTACATCAGACTGAGACAGAAGTATATTTGAAGCCTTATCAACATTTTATTTTTTAAATCAAATGATGTATCTCTGATTAGTTAAAGATAGTACAATGTGTTCTATGAAGTGTCATTATCCTCACTTTCAGCTCTATACAAGTGAAAGGAGTCAGTGCTTTGGGATTGTATCAACTTGTTGTGTACATTCAAGAGCAATAATCCTCAAAGTGTTCTTTCAACAAGTCTTGTACATCACTCTGGAGCAGCATGTTACAAAGTCAGCAGAAGAGGGCCTAAACATAACTCAGAGAGAGGAAATGCAAAGACAGAATCAACACTGAGAAATGTGCAACCCTTTGCCATTGATGTCAAAGGGGGAGGAAAAGCAGGAAATAGAAGAAAGAGTCTTCTAAAAGAAGCCAGGCAGAGAAAGACTTGGAGGAAGCATTGGATTATTAGTAGAGGTGTTGCCATCAATGCCAAAGGGGGAGACTGTTGGAAATGTTGTCATTGATGGCAAAGGAGCACAAAGGAGCAGCACCTGAACCAGCAATAAGGCAAAGGAGATGACAAAAGAGGAGCACTTGAAACATCAGCCAAGGAGCAGAGAAAGCATAAGAAGAGGTAGCAGAAGCAACAAAAAGAAGAAGCAGGGTAGCAAAGAGAAGCAGAGACAGGACCATTTGAAGAAGCAAGGAGTAGCATTAGACAAGAAGAAGAGATAGAAACAGAAAGATAGCAGAGACAGGCAAAGGAGACAGCAAAGGAGACAGGTAGAGGCAGTGGAAGCAAATATAAAGGAGACTTTTTGGGAATCACGATTGCCGTTAAACCAAAACCCGCAGGTGTTAGTCAACGATCGCATCGCCAGAGATAGGAATCCACGAGAGGCGGTTAGTCCATGTCATGAAACACACGGGGAGTGTTGGTTTATCCAATGTCCAACAATCTCCCCCCCAACACGAGCCGGGTGTGTATCAAACTCGTGACCTACGCTCTGATACCACTTTCCGTATAATGGTGGTGCGATGGAAACCACCCTTCAGTTCTAAACCGCCTTTACTGTTCCTTGGTCAGGGTTCCAGTTCTCCTCTCCAGGTTCCGCTCCGACACTTCCGTGTACAACATTAACTCATGGTTCCAATATGTTCAACGATACTATTCAACCATTGCCATTCCATGGTCTATTCGCACACGATTTATATATTCAATATACTCACCGAAGCGTATAACCACGAACATTCTAGAGTATATGCATTAACACAGGGACGGAGTACACTACTGCAGAGTCAAAGCACTCTCACGCATTCCCAGAGCACCACTAGAACTCAATCATATACATGATTTCAATTCCGTCTTCCTGCATAGAGATTCCTATTATAGAGTATACAGAGTTCTATCACTTCACCCGTATCCTCGGCTAAGTGATTCGAACTTGACCATACAAATCCATTATCTTCTATCAAGAAGACATACAGATTCATACATGATTTAACTCTTTAGTTGCACACCACGGAAGTGCCCTCCAGCTCACGCAGTTAAACAACAAATGCACAGCTATTTAAATAATTTCCTCATATGATCGACCAGGAAGGCATAAAACTATAAACTACAGAAGGAACTTATCTACAATTCTTCATAAACGTATATATGTATATATACAAAGAGAGCAAATTCCCATACTCTACAACAGGCCAGATATTCAACCCATGGCCATTATCCTCCTATACCGTTACTGAAGAGGTTCTCCGTTCCTTGCGCGGCTCCCCTCTCCGCCCTCTTATACATTTACACCGTCTCCACCTATCCATATTAAGTCTTTAGATTGTGGTTTTAGTCTTCAATCAAAGTTCATGCTCAACTACCTATCAATAACTATCCGCAAACCGTATTACACCCTAATTTATGAATAAACCCCGTATTACACTGTGCCTTTTCAACTCCATCGTTTATTCTAATTCCTTTTTCTTCCTGATCTCATAGTTGTTCTTATTACATGGAGCTCTTCTTAGACTACTTTCATGGGGTCTATATATGAACTGCTCTCCCCCTGGGATGTTGCTTCATATTTGTAACTGGTTAGATATTTTCTTTGTTTCCTAGAGCAACTCCCCCTGAGACTAGGATGTATTCATTATGTTATTGAGATAATAGGCTCCCCCTTTCTCTTTTCTTTCCATACTTTATTGGGGTTTATCATAATGTCTGCACTCCTTTCCGATTCATAGTTTTGTTTGATTGGATTGGATTTCATCATCTGTCTGGAGTTCTTTAATATATATGGTAGTTTACAGTCCTTTGCTTTGTGGCCAAGCTTGAGGCATATATAACATCTTATTTTGTCAAAGTATATTTGAGCTGATGCATAATATTTCATTCCCCTTTTTGAACATACTTTACAATCAACATATTTATGTCCAAATTCATTGCATGCATAACAGTAGCCATGGAAATGATTTGTGTACCTGGTGGAAGATTGTCCTTGCCATTTGCTTTCTTGAGGTAGTCTTCTCATTTGCTGCATCTTTTGCTGGTAATCATTGATTCTCTTTGTCTTGCAATGTGCTGCATCATGTCCTGGTTTGTGGCAGGAGAAACAAGTGATATTTTTCATAGGAGGAACGAACCTCCTTTGACATCTTCCGAATTTGTTCAATTCATCCTTAGGAGCATATTAGCCTTTAGCAGTTGATTGTTTCATCTTCTCATTCTCCGTTCTTTCATGTTGCTGCTTGTTTTTGTTTGTTTCTTTGCACATATTGTTCTTGCTAGCTTCTTCTTCTGTGGGACTCTTCTGAGCTGCATCACTGTTCTTTACAACTTTTACAAAAATGATTTTCTTGTTATCTTCAACCTTGGACTTACTAGTTTCACCTTCATATCCTATCCCAGTCTTTATGATAGGTGACCTTTGTGCATTTAGAATCTGGTCCAATTGTCCAGAGCCTTTCATTAGAGGTGTGTTCATTAATAGTTCTCTTTGGGCTTTTTCTAAGTTCTTTCTTAGGCTCACTACTTCTTCTTCCAATCTTTCACATTCCTGACTTTTCTCTCTCATTTGTTGCAACAGAGTGTCTTCTATTTTTCTTGCTTCTTCAAGGTGTGTTTTCAGGTCAACAATTTCTTTCTTATCCTCATATTCTCTCTCATCACATATTTGCACCACTGTCTTAAGGTCCTTGTTTTCATTTTTCAATTTTTCTATTTCAGTCAAAGCAGTGTCAAGCTTGGCTTTTTCTTTAGCTATAATTTCTTCATGGTTCTTATCTCCATTCATACTAGCAGGTACTTCGTTTGATTGAATATTTTCCTGTTGACATGAATTTTTCTTCTTCTTAATTCTCTTATCCTTCTTGTCAGTGCAGTCCTTAGTGTTTACTCCATGCATGAAGTGCAATCTATCCCAGATTTATTTTGCAGAGGTTAAATCCATTATCAACTCAAGGTCCTTGTTATGAAGATTGTTATATATCACACATTTTGCCTTGGCATTCCTCTGTTGTTCTTTCACCGTGGGTGAGTCTTTGCAGTAACCATCACAAACAAGCTTCCATACCTCAGGTTCATCAGCCATTAAACCTGTCTTAACCTTATTTCTCCATTCAAGAAAGTTTGTTGTATTTAACACAGGTACATTTTGATAGTCCATGACTCAACCAGATCTCCTTCAAGCTATTAAGCTTACACCAAAGGAACCTGCTCTGATACCACTTGTTGGGAATCACGATTGCCGTTAAACCAAAACCCGCAGGTGTTAGTCAACGATCGCATCGCCAGAGATAAGAATCCACGAGAGGCGGTTAGTCCATGTCATGAAACACACGGGGAGTGTTGGTTTATCCAATGTCCAACACAAATGAGCCTCCTCCAATGACTGCGTAGGCTCTTTTAACCAAAATAGCCAAAATAGCTGCAACTGAAAACTGGAAACCCGCAGGCTAATCCAAGATTGAAGCTTCGATACCACTGTAATATCCCTGAAGGGATATTTTAACTAAAAATGCCGAAAATTAACCAGAAAGAGCTGAGATGGAAAGCTGGCCAACAATACAATCTGCTACACGGCGATGGCCTCCAAAACTGAACTGCTGCACTCTCCCTCCGGCAACAACTACCATTGAATCCACTGAAGCACCTATTGAAGATCTGAATGATCCTCACTCAAATATCTCTGAAGCTCTATGAAACTTCTGAATGAAGTCTCCTCAAGGAGAGTTGGGTTTCCATCCAACACTCACAAATCACCCGAGGGTTTCCGTCCTGGGGCTACGGCTAAAGTAGAGAACCACGTCTCAAACCTCTCATACAATAAAATGATATGATCCCAAATATATCTTTCAATGGCCTCCTCCCTTTCTTTTATAGATCTCTTGGAGCCTTCTAGAGCATTATTTTATTATTATTTTATTCATGGAGCACTTTTCCCTCTTATTAAAATATTCCTTTTTAATGTAGAAAAGGGTAAATCGGCTACCACGCCTCCTTTGGTCATTGAAACCCGTGTCTAACTGTCCCACCATGTAGGTATCCTCGTCCCGGTTCCAATGAGCTATTACACTACGGTGTTCCATCATGTACTCCTCTCGGAATGCCCCCTTGAGCGTAATCAGCGGAGTTAAGCCTAGAAATAACTCAAATTTCCGAAAGTTATTGGAATGCACTGGAACGAAAGCCAAACTGCTCGGATGATGGAATATATGAAGCGAATGCCTTCGGACACCATGGAAACTTCTCAAAACTCCTCCAAAAAGCTCCTGAGCCCACTGATAGCACCAATCTGTACCTGTGACTTGTTTGCTCCTAACGGTAGAAGTCCAACCTAACCCTATAGTAGGTGACACCAAAAAAGGGAATATTACAATATGGATGGACGGGAATATGGAGAAGTAGTGATGCATGTACAGTGGTTGAACGGAAATACGATGGTGCATATATGATAAGGCATGATGTGTTTTGATGGAGAGAGGAATGCGGACATAGTGATCAGCACAAGCCATGAGAACGAAACGTAAAGAGGAATGTGTAATAAGTGAAGCTGAGGACGTGATGTACACCGTGGAGCCAGCATAACAAGTCAGTCAGCAAAGGTAAGCCACAGAGGCACCAGTCAAGCGGTCGACAAACGATCAAACAAATTCAAAATACAATATTACAAACGCTGTATAAACTGTTAAGAGAAGAACCTCCACGATTCTAAGACCTAGAACCATTGGAACATTGTGTGTTTTTCACCATCATTTCCCTTTGCAGGCTCAGTGAGAGAAGAAATTTCGTGTAATCAAAGCACGCATCCAAGAAACTTTGTGAAAAATGAATTAACAAAGTAAGACAAGGGAGAGCTGTGAGGAAAACCGAGGAAATTAAACACAGCAAAGAGAGCAGAAAATATAGCAGTGAGAAGGACGGAGGGATAAGGAGAGTTGACTGAGATTTCGGGCCAACATATCCAGCAGATGTGTCACTCAAGCACACTGTCAAGAGGAAAATATCCCGTGAAGAACGAGGTAAGAGCAAACCCGAATTTTCTTGTTTAAAACAACGATTATTCATATGAGTAAATCTTGCGATTGTTGAGTAAATTGCGAGTTATAAATGAAGTCCTTCTGCCACAGTTTTTAACTTGTCATTTCCTTACGATATGTCACTACCACCACTCACAAACGCTTTGCCACCAGTCAACACGCAATCCTTCGTTGATTTAATGAGCAAATGTTTGAGATATTAAGTGAGATTTTTGATAAGATGGCACTGCTTGAAACATAGGAACTCCAGTCAAACTAAAAGAAAAATCACGAAGATCACTACAGAACAGGTAAACTTGGAAAATGTCTTCATGTATTCTTGCATATACAGTGTTCAATTTCAATTTGAATGCAAACAGAGAATGGAGTGTTTAATTTGAAATACACAATGGATTCGTTTTTGAATGGGTTGTGTAGTAAATTCATTCCATTCACATACTCAATGAGAGAATTTGAACAAGATTTATGGTGAATGTTTGACTTAAAAGGCATAGTCAAAATATTTTTGCATGACAGAGAGCAGAGTTTGGTGAATTTTCAAAGACACAGTGAAGTCATTTTATGAAAATTTTTGATGAAACACTGAGCCATTTTTCCAAAAATTTCTTGCATAACAGTGGGCTTAGATTAAATATATAATGCTTTGCCTTAGAAGAAGAAGGATTTTATATGAAATTGAAGGATTAGAAGACACTGTTGTATAAAAAAAAATATTATTTTTACACAGTTAAACAAAAGATGAAAAAAATCTACAATTAGAGGCAGAGATTTTTTTTTTTATGAGACAGAGGATCAGATAAGAAGAGTAGATTAATAAAAACATGATTTGTTTTTTATATGTTTTTATAAACTTCTCTACATCAAATATTTGTGTTTGTAGAAGCAGTAAACTCACTTCTTTCAAGAAAAAAGAGGATTGGTTTCACTTACTTGACAAAGGTAGCCAACAGAGGTAAGCTTCACTACTATGATGAGATCTAGTACATGAATTTTTGTTTTTCAAAAATGAAGTTGATGACAGTAGAGGGGTATATTAAATGGTTTTCAGAGAACATGACATCAAGAATAGAGCCTAAAGGCTATCAGATTGAACATTGGGGTAGAGACACAGTTGAAAAACTTTACCAATCAGGCTTGATAGGCTTCCTTTAGAAATTCAAAGGGCATAATGAAGACATTACAAGGGAGTTTATAAAAAACTACAAACAAGATCAAACTATGGTCGGCAATTTACTCATTCCCTTAACTCCATAATCAATATCTCAAGCCCTAGTTTAATATTCCCATTTTTGGTATCACCCATGTCAGGGCTAGGAGGGACTT